>JAPTHN010000004.1:43895288-45222788 GCA_026936325.1 Platynereis dumerilii | reverse complement strand
GGGGGCAACCATTTAATATCTACTAAGGTGCTAAGATAACAAGATAGATAGATACATAGATACATAGATACATAGATACATGGATAGATACATAGATAGATACATAGATAGATAGATAGGATAAGGGGGCGACCATTTAATATCTACTAAGGAGGGGGCGACCATTTACCCCCGGAGACATGGTGACATACCCCCGGGGACATACCGCCGGGGACATACCCCCGGGGACATACCCCCGGGGACATACCCCCGGGGACATGGGGACATACCCCCGGGGACACACCCCCGGGGACATGGGGACGTAACCCCCGGGGACATGGGGACGTAACCCCGGGGACATGGGGACGTAACCTCCGGGGACATGGGGACGTAATATCCGGGGACATGGGGACGTAACCCCCGGGGACATGGAGACGTAACCCCGGGGACATGGGGACGTAACCCCCGGGGACATGGGGACGTAACCCCCGGGGACATGGGGAAGTAGCCCCGGGGACATGGGGACGTAACCCCCGGGGACATGGGGAAGTAACCCCGGGGACATAGGGACGTAACCCCCGGGGCCATGGGGACGTAACCCCGGGGACATGAGGACGTAACCCCCGGGGATATGGGGACGTAACCCCCGGGGACGTAACCCCAGGGGACATGGGGACGTAACCCCCGGGGACATGGGGATGTAACACTGGAGGACATGGGGACGTAACCCCGGGGACATGGGACGTAACCCCGGGGACATAGGACGTAACCCCCGGGACATGGGGCCGTAACCCCCGGGGACATGGGGACGTAACCCCGGGGACATGGGGACGTAACCCCTGGGGACATGGGGACGTAACCCCCGGGGACATGGGGACGTAACCCCTGGGGACATGGGGACGTAACCCCCGGGGACGTAACCCCTGGGGACGTAACCCCGGGGACATGGGGACATAACCCTCGAGGACATGGGGACGTAACCCCCGGGGACATGGGGACTTAACCCCCGGGGACATGGGACGTAACCCCGGGGACATAGGACGTAACCCCCGGGACATGGGGCCGTAACCCTCAGGGACATGGGGACATAACCCCCGGGGACATGGGGACGTAACCCCCGGGGACATGGGGACGTAACCCCCGGGGACATGGGGACGTAACCCCCGGGGACATGGGGAAGTAGCCCCGGGGACATGGGGACGTAACCCCGGGGACATGGGGAAGTAACCCCGGGGACATAGGGACGTAACCCCCGGGGCCATGGGGACGTAACCCCGGGGACATGAGGACGTAACCCCCGGGGATATGGGGACGTAACCCCCGGGGACGTAACCCCAGGGGACATGGGGACGTAACCCCCGGGGACATGGGGATGTAACACTCGAGGACATGGGGACGTAACCCCCGGGGACATGGGACGTAACCCCGGGGACATAGGACGTAACCCCCGGGACATGGGGCCGTAACCCCCGGGGACATGGGGACGTAACCCCGGGGACATGGGGACGTAACCCCTGGGGACATGGGGACGTAACCCCCGGGGACATGGGGACGTAACCCCGGGGACATGGGGACGTAACCCCCGGGGACGTAACCCCTGGGGACGTAACCCCCGGGGACATGGGGACGTAACCCTCGAGGACATGGGGACGTAACCCCCGGGGACATGGGGACTTAACCCCCGGGGACATGGGACGTAACCCCGGGGACATAGGACATAAACCCCGTGACATGGGGCCGTAACCCTCAGGGACATGGGGACATAACCCCCGGGGACATGGGGCCGTAACCCCGGGACATGGGGCCGTAACCCCCGGGGACATGGTGACGTAATCCCCGGGGACATGGGGACGTAACCCCCGGGGACATGGAGACGTAACCCCCGGGGACATGGGGACGTAACCCCCGGGGACATGGGGACGTAACCCCCGGGACATGGGGACGTAACCCCCGGGGACATGGGGAAGTAACCCCGGGGACATGGGGACGTAACCCCCGGGGACATGGGGAAGTAACCCCGGGGACATGGGGACGTAACCCCCGGGGCCATGGGGACGTAACCCCGGGGACATGAGGACATAACCCCCGGGGATATGGGGACGTAACCCCCGGGGACGTAACCCCAGGGGACATGGGGACGTAACCCCCGGGGACATGGGGATGTAACACTCGAGGACATGGGGACGTAACCCCCGGGGACATGGGACGTAACCCCGGGGACATAGGACGTAACCCCCAGGACATGGGGCCGTAACCCTCGGGGACATGGGGACGTAACCCCCGGGGACATGGGGACGTAAACCCGGTGACATGGGGATGTAACCCCTGGGGACATGGGGACGTAACCCCGGGGACGTAACCCCTGGGGACGTAACCCCGGGGACATGGGACGTAACCCTCGAGGACATGGGGACGTAACCCCGGGGACATGGGGACTTAACCCCCGGGGACATGGGACGTAACCCCGGGGACATAGGACGTAACCCCCGGGACATGGGGCCGTAACCCTCGGGGACATGGGGACATAACCCCCGGGGACATGGGGCCGTAACCCCGGGACATGGGGCCGTAACCCCCGGGGACATGGGGACGTAACCCCCGGGGACATGGGGACGTAACCCCTGGGGTCATGGGGACGTAACCCCCGGGGACATGGGGACGTAACCCCCGGGGTCATGGGGACGTAACCCCGGGGACATGGGGACGTAACCCCCGGGGACATGGGGACGTAACCCCCGGGGACTTGGGGACGTAACCCCCGGGGACTTGGGGACGTAACCCCGGGGACATGGGGACGTAACCCCCGGGGACATGGGGACGTAACCCCCGGGGACGTAACCCCTGGGGACGTAACCCCCAAGGACTTGGGGACGTAACCCTCGGGGACATGGGGACGTAACCCCTGGGGACATGGGGACGTAACCCCGGGGACATGGGAACTTAACCCCCGGGGACATGGGCACGTAACACCCGGGGACATGGGGACAGTTATGACTGAATATCAGGACTTTATTTTTCTTCAAAATGATAGATTGCAAAAAAACAACAATTTATTAGAATTTATTATTATAGGCCTATATAGGCCTACAAGAAATCGAAATAAAAAATATGGACACTTCTTTTATTCAACTCAGAAAAGTGGAAAAACATAACTGTCTAATTGTAATTGAGTGGATTAGTTCTCTTGAAGATGACACCTGACCTATTGCTGTTGAGGAAGTTCAATAATCAATGGCAATTAACAATCGACATGGGGACACTGCCCTTCTTAAAAAGTGACACAGGGACACTGGCCCTCTTAAAAATCGAGAGACACTGACAGATTGACTAATAAAAAGTGACAAACATTTGATACATTTCTTTATCATTTATGCTTCGATAAAATGGGACATGAGACATTCATTTTTCCTTTAAATTCCAACATTTGACACCCCATCTGTTTTTGAGACCCATGTATACCCCTATCAACAAAGTTTATTTCAAGAAGGCTATACAAATTTTGTTTTGCAGGCTGTATAATCTAGAATTTCATCCAATCGAGGTTGTTTCTATTAATTGCATTTAAGCCATCATCAATGATTTCCACTCTCTGTAATCCACAGTTGATTACAAAACCCTGTCTTAAAATAATAAAATCCAGTCTTTTAAGTGGTAGTTTAAAAAAAAGGTAATGAGCATAAATAACCAAGAATTTTTCTAGGAGATTAGGAGAATGCAGACCAAAATTCTCATCATGCAGGCCAAATGCTGACCAAATGCTGACCAAATGCAGACCATTCTATATATATACTTTCGGAAAAATGCCAAATACAGTGCAAAAACTAGTCCCGGGTGCTTTGTTACTGATGCTGCATATATGCAACAGAGTCACAGTTCGCTACATTGAAATATATCTAATGAAAGATACACACTATTTCTTTTAATACTCATTCCCAGTGACGAAAAGGTGACATCAACCTAACTACAACACGCCCACTCGACATGCGAAAGCTCTCCCTTCGCATCGGTCCCGATCGAAACTCTAGTTTTGCTTGGTTATGATGATACTATTGCAATCTAGGCCTACTTGGAAAGACTGAGTGAAATTGTTTTTATTTTATGTGTTCTGGAGATATATGCGACTGAAATCTATAAGTTGTAATCTTTTTTTAAATGTTTTTAAAATAAGCAAACTTTGAGAATTTCATGAACCATTTAGATGTTTATTATATATAATAATTATATGATCAATCAACATACCACTCAAGATATATCCAAGAGCCTTCTCTTTCAAAGCATCATTTCTGATTCCTGCATTTGTCATGTATTTCATAACGAGAATATTTGGTACAAAATTGATCATGTTTTGTTCTCCGCATCCGTAAGGTTTCTTCGACCACTTGCCAAGGTTTTCTGCTACTGGTCCCATGATGCTACCTGAAATTGGAGACGGGTTGTTGTATAAGATTGTGAATGAATGAGGCAAGAGCTGACAGTTGAAAGATACCATTGTGATTAGCATAATTCTATAAAGATTTGACAGATAGAAAGAAAGACAGTTTGACAGGGAGAATGTTATATCAAAAATGAATAGAACATTCCACATGCAAGTAATTTTTTACAATATCACATTAGACAAAATTTCTGAAATTGGCAGACTGCACACAAGTATTTCTTTCACCATGGCATCAGGAAGGCAATACTATGATCATTGATGTCTTACTTGCGACAGAGCCTAACGTCAGATGAACCAGTTAACTAAGATTAGAGCTATCATAGCATTCTGATAATTTTTATTTTAAAAAAAGCACAATTTCGCGAATTACTCTGAACGACGATGTGAAAACTATGCTGAATGTCAACCAGACCCTGGGTCATGGTCAGTCTAGACCCTGCCATTTTATTTTATCTATTACTTTTGGACATTCAGACCTGTTATACGCAGAACTGTCAATACAAAAAAATAATTCATAAATTTTTTCTTTGAAGTATGACCTCCTTCATAATTTTGCCTACTTTCAAATCTGTTAGTGTTTGCTCACTAAATTTAATAATTTTTATCAATATCCAGGATGCATAAGTGACATAAGTCTTAAGTTACCATTGTGATTGTATACACATCTTCATTTTAAGGCTGGTGGCTTAGGGTTTTGTGAATGTTTACGTATGCCAATGGGTCTGTCTAACGTGTGTTCTAGTTTTCAGGGTATGATGGAAAATGTTATGGGATCTTTGAATCTGAAAGCCTGCTTGTAAACTCTGCCTAGATGATATTATAGTATACTCTGAAAACACAGAAAACCACATGGATCAGTTGTCCAGGGTTTTTTCATGGATTTCTGAATATGGTTTGAAATTGAAACCGAGGAAGTTTGAATTTTTCAAGGAAAAATTAAGGTATCTGGGTCACTGTGTCGGAAAAGGGAGTAGCGGCAGATCCTGACAAAATTTCTTGTGTTGCTTAAAGGGTTTGTTGCAGAAAGAAAATACCATATTTAAACAGTTTTATAGTATTGGCCTCTAGTTGTTGTTCACCAGTGAGCTTGTTGGCTATGTACATGTAGTGCTACAGTAGTTGGCATGTCTAAAAATATTATCCTCCTTTACCTGATTCCCAATTATTCAAGTTATACCCCTACCTAAGTCTCTCAGACCAAACATCTTTCTTTTGCTCATAGGTACTGTTAGTTAGGACACTAATCACTAAGCTTGTGAACTTGACAGCATGACTTACCAGAAACTGACAAAGAGAATCTCTCAGATCCTCTCACAACATTGGATGGCAGAGTGATATCGAATGATGATGTGTGGAATGAGTTGGAAGGAGAAAGTGCCAAGTACATGGATTTGACTTGTGTTTCTTCAGTTCCTTCAGGCTGAAAGGTAAGAAATGAAATTGATAATACGTCCATGCTATCCATATCAGAGGCAGGAGAACCCAGTTCAACATCTACATATATTTGGAGCGTGGAATGTGGGTTTCCTGCCTCGAGAATCCGGATTCATATGATGTAATTTATGAATACAGCTGCTAATGGAATTCAAGCCAACATTTTCAACGACATAACTATTGATCTGTCTGTCTATGGTACACACAAAATATATTTTTCTAGCAATAATCTAGGATAAAGCGGACTATAGACTTGAAGGGGCAATTGTCAAAATGCAATTTCATCAACTGCGGCTTGTTATTGAGTTTGGATGCATAACTCCAGTATCAACAGACTCAACATGTCTATGTTAAATAAAGTAAATTTCTTGTCTACAGTCTACAAGTAGAATACTATTAATTAAATTACTTCTGTACGCACTGTTATTTGCTTCTCTTTTTTTTAGGATAAAGACAATCTTATCAATGGTCTTACCTTCACAAGCAGCTTTCTCTTCAATGCATCTGCGGCAGTAATGGATAAGGCTTGCAGCTCAATGTCAATGTAACCAAAAGTATTAGGTTTAATCAAGAAAGAAACACCTTTTGACTGGCCGGCTGGAACCTACATTATGAAAAAAGTGCATATCATTGATTGATTGAAGGATGAATTATGTCTTATTCAATCAGATTTATTAATATGAATTATGATAATAGATAACTTACCATAGCAGTTCTTATTACATCTTGACTAGATTCAACATTGTTCTCCAATGTCGAAAAACCTGATGACTGTCGTAGAGTCACAGCAACCTTAGACAATAAAATATTTGTCTTCATGAAACCAATTGAAAATTGTGCAACAACATCATTTATTATATATATACCACAAGACCATCAAAACAGAAAAACTGTCCTGCACATATCAGCAACTTTCGGATGCAGACCTACAGTCCTACACATCTTACAGTCTCCAAAAATTGGACACAAATTCAGCGTTTTTCCAGTTAATTTTTCTGTCACTTGTCTAATGATGGGAATTTTTAAAATATGGATTACTAGGATAGTTCATAAGATACATCAATGTGAATTTGCATTATACTGCATGCCTGAAACATTGGTGTCAGAAAGTATAAAGTTGGAAGTGGGTACTCATTCTGGAGGATACTGAATTTTCCCAGCTCTCTTATAGTGATAGAAAGATAGATCAATAAATACGGTAAGTGCAGCCCCCCAAGCCCAGTTCTTGATGCTCACCAGGGTTGATTGATGAGATGGGAAAGAGAGCGGGAGTCCCCAACATGTTCCATATTTACCCCATGTTAGGGATGTTTTACTTGCCCAGCATAGACATAAGACACTGATACTAGTGTGGACATTACACACGAGCCTTCATATCATCCAATTGATAGACATGAACCTCTTTGTATCATTCTTGATACCTCCACCCGTGGCATTACACTAGTGTCTGTGTCAAATTCTCCACATACAACAAAATAATACTGAACCTGTTGTTGAGTAGTCAAGTAATTGAAGACCATCGCTTGGAGTAAAAATTCTTCTCCTCGCACGACGCTGTAGGGCAGATTCAAGGTGACGAAAAATGGCATCGTGGAAACAATCTAGATGAGGAAAAAGATAAGAAATGTCAAACATGTAGTTTAACTTAATGTCTGGTCACTGTGTAAAAAAGCACAGTTAGGCTGATATCATACTATCAAACTCTCTCGGATTTTAACAACATTTCTGTGTAAGTTTAGCCCAGAAAAAATTCAAAGATGAATTATTGAAAATTTGCGACATCCATGTCCCATTCCGTATTCCCACATGAAGAAAAGATACAAATCATGAATGGGTTTTGTGCTCCAAACTAGCAACATTATTACTGTATGGCAATTATACATTTACACACCGGTCGTCTGCCTAGCCCAATGTCTAGCGCCAATGTTGCAGCAGCTGTGACTGAGACACTTCTCTTAACTTTTAGATAATGTTCAGCTAAAAATTCTCCAGTTCACGCAAATCCACAGGTATTATGCTATATATATAATCTGGCATAAAAACTATTGTGCAGCTGCAAGCACAGAAAATTCAATCACGTTAGAATTGCCAACAGTGAGGGACAGACTGGTGGAGGGCGGTACGATGCGGTTTTTATTGCAACACTTTGTTCCGCAAATTTGTGAGGTGTACCTCTGTTAAAAATGTGGCAAAAAAGAAAATTGTGAAAAGATGCATACCAACAAAAAACACAACATTTGAATGAGAAAGAAAATGAAAAAAACTTATAGCCCCAAAGCATCCAATCCCAAACAATGTTGGGAGGAAAAATTTGAGAGTTAAGTGAAATTTGAAAAGTTAGATCAGTGACGTCTCTGAGGCTCCCTGGACTAGATCAGTTGAGTAAGTTTCTCTCATAGATATCTGCTATCACTGTTTTATCAACCTATAATTTAGTGAGACTTAAAATGGAA
This sequence comes from Platynereis dumerilii, assembly GCA_026936325.1. Lineage (NCBI taxonomy): Eukaryota > Metazoa > Annelida > Polychaeta > Phyllodocida > Nereididae > Platynereis > Platynereis dumerilii. The sequence continues at coordinate 45,214,487 of JAPTHN010000004.1, read as the reverse complement.
GAGTTAAAAAATACCAAGCTTAGAAGGGCTCGTGTTTGATCTTTAATTCATCTCCAATACAAAAAAAAAGAACAGGAAAATACACTCACCGAAGTTGGCGCTGCAACACCAAAGCCAGTTGCTCTGTTCATTGCAAAACCCGAAGCAATCCAGGTGGTGATGGTATCAGGCATTTCTACTGACAAGGATTTCCGGCCATTGGATCTGTTCAAAGAAAATTATAGTGCCTCTTCATCCAGATGTTTCAATCTTTTGCCCGAATTTAATGTCTATTTATAATGCCACTAGAATTTAGGGGCAACCCACTGTACCCATATCCCTGGGGATGAATCTGGGATCCTACAGAAAAATATCAAATTAGGTCTGCTTACCCGACAGTCTCATCCACCCACAGCCATGTCTCCGGAAATTCGGTCCTGACTGCAGTTTGAGGCACATGTTCGGGGACACCTGCGAGAGCGGCTACAACAGCGGCTATAATGATGATGAAGGGTATAATATCATGTTGTCAACACACCAGTTAAATGTCTGTCAGTTGGTATATCTACCTGTTGGCATGTCAACCAGTTGAATGTCTACCAGTTGTCATGTCTACCATTTGGCATATCTACCAGTTGGCATGTGTACCAGTTGATATAGATCTATCAGTTGTCATGTCTATGAGGTTTGAATTGGTTAGGCACAAGGCATGTCTACAGGTAGAGGCTGTTGTTATGTACAAGCTCAAGCAAGGAAATTACTTGAGTTAAATCAAATACATTATTGGAATGCTGTCATAACAAGAACTCATAGATCACTCCTGTTAATGTAATATGCTATTGTCTGTCCTACTAACAAACTGTACATACTTGGCAAATTTCTTGTTGATATTGCTGGGACTTCATCATCATCATAATCACCACCATATGCATCATAAAATTCTTCTGCATACTCATACTCAGTCTCGGACTCGGACTCAGACTCAGACTCGGACTCGGACTCGGACTCAGACTCGGACTCGGACTCGGACTCGGACTCAGAATCCATCCGCCCCAAAAAAGGTCCGTGGTGGCGTACGATTGGACAGATTTTAGCTGGAAACAGTAAAAAAATCCTTTTTAAAATGTTTCATCAACCACTTTTTCTTCTTCCATTAAGGTCTTCTTCATAAGAAGTTCTGTTGCACGGATATACATGTACATGTAGGCCTATGTGTACTATCATTATTGGCATAAAAGTGTGACACATCTTTAAAATTACCAAAAAAAAAATTCTATCTTACCTATTGTGTTGCACTGGGTTGCTGTTGAAAGCAAAAATACACCAGTTTCCTGAAAAAAAGGAAAATTGAATAAGATTTACAAAGTAACCCAACAATTGCTAAATTTAGGAAAAAAAATTTTAACTCGTAATAATGACTGTCTCTGAGATGCTGCTAAAATTTCTGCAAACAATACAACGACACAATGGCACATGGATCTTCTTAGCGATACTAAAGGCATAAATGAGTGGTGAAACTGCTCAAAAGTAATATAAACAACTTCATATAGCCAGAGCAAATAAACTGATCTTAACGAAAAATTGAATATATTCTCTAAAAATTCTCATTTGATGAGGTAACTTTTTTACAATTTTTCATAGATACCCAGTAATTTAACGAATGTGTCGAACACCCATAATTATTCTCCCCATTTACTATACTACAATTATCATATATTAATAACATAAATTTGATTTACTTACCCTTAAAATTTCAGGTATGTTGGAACCAGGAATACTATCAGGTTGAATTTGTTTTCCTCCGTTGACAAACCTCTAAAAAGTAACAAATGATAGACAAATAACAAACAATTAACAGTGTTTCCAAGTACTAAACCCCGAAGTCATTCAGAGTTTAATAGACAAATAACAAACAATTCCTTTGTTTGGACTTTGCTTTAAAATTGACAAATCTATCTTACATACATTGCTATTGAGTTTAAATTCTGATCACAGTGTATCCCAGTAACCCTTTCTGCATAAATTAAGACAGACGCCAACGCGAAAAAAAAAGAGATAAAGATAACTAGCAGCCAACCTTTGAAAAGGTAGGAAATAAATCGACTTGGAAAAAATTTGGGGATATCTGCAAAACATGGACCAAATTCGACCTTCATTAAGAGGATTAATAACCCTATAACAGTGGTGTAGCCAGACATCTGCCACAGGTGGGGCAGACTTCTTGAGGGGAGGCAAGACCTTTATCGACATTTATAGACATTTTTCTGATAAAATTCACATGACTCCCTCAATGGTCATTATCATCATCATTAAACAAGTTAAATTGACCATGAAGTGCAAGAAATTTAATTATACGTTGTATTTACATATCATTTTTTAAGGCAATACTTATTTTGCTGCTAAATGTTAAGTTATTATTATATCTTGCATAAATTTGCTTGACTGAATGCCACTAAATATTGAATCTAGATAATTGGATCCATAGTTGAGGAAAACACCAGAAAAAACATCAGTAAAGTGACTTTTTATCAAAACAAGAATTCTGGTATCAATGAAAATATTCTTTCAGTCTTGAACAAGAAACAGAAAAATTATAATGCTCATCACACTGCAATCATCATCTTAGCAATGTCATCACACTAGAACAGAAAAATTGCATGATTTTTCATCAGACTAGGCCTATAAACTATTCATAAATATATTATAGGAATGTAATGAGTGTCATATAGAATAATGAAAAACTATCTCTATCCTTAATTAGAACATAGCAGTGTAATAACAATAGCAGGCCTCGTAGCGGCCCTTTAGAAAAAAAATTGGAGTTTGGCCAAAAATTAGGATCATTAATTGTGGTCATGTAGGAGCCTGTTTTAGTCACATTTTGCCAAAAATCAACACTACGGGACAAGATATTCATTTTTGACGCCTTCATTGAAAGTACAAAATTTTTTCCTACAAGATAAGTCCCAAATCCTGTCAAAAGAATGTAAAATGAGCCTTAAGATTTTTTTAAGTCAAATATCTGACATTTCTGACTCAAAGCTTGAACTTTGTGCTATGAAGAGACAAGATTTGCCACTTCATTAAATTTTCCATTTCTGAATTTTAAAAAAGTAGGACTGGCCAAAAAGGAAAAGTAGGACTGGCCAAAAAGGAAAAGTAGGACTGGCCAAAAAGGAAAAGTAGGATGATTTCTAAAAAAGGCAGGAAAAGTAGGAGTACTAGGAGGCCTGCAATAGAGACACTAAATTTCAATGTAGCAACATCAGTCTCTGATATGAGTTAAGAAGCTGATCCTGTTTGAAAATATCTCTACAAACTCATCCAAATCAAATGAATATGACCTATCCTTCAATATGGATGACTCTTAGGTTTGAGAGCCTCTCATCTGCCATTGAATTTTCACAAAGATTTTTGTCCTCTTCGTGACAGAGAAGCTTCGCTCACAAGAAGCACTGGACACTGGGATTGTCATTGCAATTTTACAGAGCCTCACTGTATGGTTTAACAAATGCGACAAATTCGGGAGAGTTCAGTTGGTGTTTTGAGGCCCTGAATTTTTCGGCTCCACCAGTCGCTTGGCCCGCTAAATAATTAGGTCACAGTTTGAAACACTATTTGGTAGAGGCCATCCTAAGCAGAATAGTAAAACCAGGTCATGCACCGGACATTTCAGGGCCGCCTATGTCTGACATAGTAACACTTCCATTTTAAACAATTTCCCTGACCATTCATGGAAAAACACCTATATTTAGTAAATCAGGGGAGATAATTGTGGGAAATGAAGGAATTTTGAAAATTTGGATACTCCAGGGGGGGTCACTCCGAAACTGCAGATTTTGCTGTTTTCAAAATGTGAAAAACATGCCATGTTAAGAGGTCAATTTCTCAAATTTGTGAGCACTTATATTAACCATATTTGGTTAGAAAATTGGCAAAACAGTTGGATTTTATATATCTGTTGAGAAATTTGTGTGAAAATGTGAATTTTCAGATATTCAGTCGTTTCAAAAACTGTAATTTTCCGAATTTCTGCAAATAATCATGAATTTCCCACAGTCAAAAGGTCAATGTAGCACCAACCCTATTTTCATAATTCGATTTTAATTAATAGAAAATACGATTATACAATGAATTAGTCATAGCTTCCTCTGAAAAAATAATTCATTTGTATCATTATCAGACATAGGGCTAATTTTCAAAATTTAATTTTTCACTAATTTTGATAAGTTGACGGAAATGTATCAATTTTGTGGGCCCAAGTCTGACATCGTAACACTTCCATTTTAGCCATTTCTCATGATCATTCATGAAAAAACACCTATATTTAATCAGGGGAGAAAATTGTGGGAAATGAAGATATTTTGAAAATACGGATACGCCAGATTTTGCTGTTTTTCAAAATTTGAAAACATCCCATGTTTAGAGGGCAATTTCTCAAATTGGTGAGCACTCATATTGACTGTATTTGTTCAGAAAATTGGCAGAATACTTGGATTTCATATATCGGGTGAGAAATTTGTGGGAAAATTTGAATTTTCACAAATTCACCCCTTTCAAAAACTGTCATTTTCCTAATTTCCGTAAGAATTCATGAAATATCCATAGTTTTGTCTGCAAAAATAATCATTTTGTATCACAAGTCTAATTCTAAAAATAAAATTTTCAGAAGTGTTATTGAGTTCCGATAATGTTTCAACTTTGTGGGCCTAAGTCTGATAAAGTAACACTTCAATTCCCACCAATTTTGCTTATCACTCTTATTTTTTATCCAATTTTGATTATGAACAAAGTGTTGTCATGATTTCTTACTTGGGTGATCCGTTTCATTCATTAACTTTTACTTTTTATTCACTTCTTACAATCAGAGGGTATGGAAATGATTATTTTCAATGTTGGATACATTTATATGTTGATTTAAATCCCTGAAATGTGTCATTAGAGGTTGTTATAGACAAGACTGAAATTTTAAGGCTATTTTGGGAGGTATATATTTTTCAATATTTTGCATGTGGACGAATTTGTAAACCTGCAAAAACGAACATGTACACGAATTTGACATTCGTATAAGTGTCAAATATTGTCATTCACGAATTTGTACAGGTGTAATAACGAACATTCTAACCTCAAACCTACTCTAAACCTAATTTTAACACTAAACCCTAATGATATTGCACTTCCACGAATGTTAGTTTTAGCAGATACACGAATGATAAATATAGCATATTCACGAGTGTTAGTTATTACATATACACGAGCACTTATGCTCGTTTTTACTCATCCACGAATTCGTACATGCTCGTTTTTACACCTCCACGAATTCGTGAACATGCTAAATAATGAAAAATATATACATGATTTTGGAGGGTATTTTAGGTATTTAAATAAATTACTAAACTTAACTGTGACTTAAATATTAGCTCCACTTTTTATAGGAACTACTGGCACTTCCTGTTCAGGCAGTCACAGTAGATAGACAGATAGATATGGTAAGTGCAGCACTCACGAGGGTTGATTGATGAGATGGGAGAGAGAGCAGGAGTCCTTAAAATGCTACACACATACCCCATGTGAGGGATCTTTTACTTGCCCTACATAGATACTGATACAAGGGGCCGCCAATTTTAGTCTCATCCGAATGACATCCAGCTGTGATTTTGCTCATGAAGGTGCACTGAAAATTTTAGGCTCCCTACCTGGGGTTCGAACCCATGCAAGCCAAGACCCTCAGCGGAGCAGGCAGGCACCTCAGCCTTTTGGCCACCCAGTTGCCCAAGACAGGAGCACCAAACAGATTGAGCTGTTCTTGTGCTAGGTGAACGTATATTACATCATCACCACTGTAAGAGATTGTTAACTTGTAACAATATATGTATGACAATGGTCATTGTGACGTCATCAGACATGAACTGCTTGATCCAGGGAGGAGCTATCAAGAAATGCTAATGAAACAAAAAATTATAGTGATGAATTTACCTCAGGAGAATTGGTATAAATTGTCAGAATTTTCAACGATTTCTCATCGTCTTCATCAGTGATTGTGCTGTGGGGCTGAGTCGTCATGCGAGCTCTAGTCCTCTGTCACATTCACGATGAAGACGATACGAAGTTGCCAAAAATTGTGACAATTTATACCAATTCTCCTGAAGGTAAATTCATCACTCTAATGAATCCAGACTCCTAGATCGAGAATCTACATTCAAAATAAATAATCCCATCATTTAGGGTAACTCCAATTACACTCATGAATCACCTAAATCTTGACAGCATACATTTGACATTATGTAACCCTGTCTTAAAAGTCCTTTTGTTGTCTGGGGTCACTTTGCAAAAGTCCCATCAAATGACCCCAAAAAACCATCACATTGACGGTGACAGAAACAGCGGAATAAATTGCGTTTTGATGAGCATCAGCAGCAATGGTGCATTGATGTGCATTTCTGATATAGACCAGATGGCGTTGGTGTCACTCACCCTCCCCAGGCCTGTTGCCACATTTAGCCAGTCCAAAATTATTATTTTTTAGCAAAAATTGTGATTGCACTGGAAAGGGGAGATTCAAGAAAGCGCATCCTCTAATCTATTCTTTCTTATTCATCCTCATTTAATCTCACTCCTTCTGCCCACCCTGCTGGGTCCTCAGGCTGCCATCTTGCTAATCTCAGAATTAGGCTAAATGGCTAATCTCTGAATGAGGCCTGACATATTTCTGTGACCTTGGTATAGTGCCTCCTCCATGAAAATCTGGTGATTTCCCACTATTACCTCCCTATTTAGGGGAGAAGCAGATGATCTTCTGGTTTAGGCGGCTACGGATTTTTGGTGAAAAAAAAAGTTTGTTTCCAACTGTAGCTACTACCTGGGATACCGTAATGTTAAATTTGCGAAAAAAGAAAAGTCTGTTGCTCTCCTACACATAAAAAAAATTGCTCGTCAATGTTGCAAACGAAAAAAATTTGTCACGGAGTAAAAATCCAGAAGCCCCCGCAAAAGTATCGTCTGGTTGGCCCTTACTTAATAGAGGTGTTTTAACATGAATGATTACTGAAGTATTACTATGTCAGACAAAACTGATGAATTCCCAGTAACTTGTGAAAATAATTTGAAAATGCGGTCAGTACTACTTTGACCTTCTGACTATGGAAATTTCATGATTTTTTACGGAAATTCGGAAAATTTCAGTTTTGGAGAATTGACATCATCCCATAGTGTTCTCACTAGATATATAAAATCCAAGTGTTCTGCCAATTTTCTAACCAAATATGGTTAATATAAGTGTTCACCAATTTGAGAAATTGCCCTCATAACATGGCATGCTTTTCAAATTTTGAAAAACAGCAATATCTGCAGTTTCGGAGTGATCCCCCCTGGAGTATCCAAATTTTCAAAATTCCTTCATTTCCCACAATTATCTCCCCTGATTTACTAAATATAGGGCTTTTCCCACGAATGATCGTGGAGATTGGTTAACATGGAAGTGTTAATATGTCAGACATAGGCCTACAAAATTGATACATTTCCGCCAACTTATCAAAATTTATGAAAAACTAAATTTTGAAAATTAGCTTTGTAATACAAAATAATTGGTTTTCCACATGAAAATTAACTAATTTACTAAATAATTGTAATTTTCATTAATTTCAATCACAATTATGATAATAGGGTCGGTACTACTTTGACCTTTTGACTATTGAAATTTCATGATTTTTTTAGGAAAATTCGGAAAATTACAGTTTTTGAAATGACTGAATATCTGAAAATTCACATTTTCACACAAATTTCTCAACGGATATATAAAATCCAAGTGTTTTGCCAATTTTCCAACCAAATATAGTCAATATGAGTGTGCAAAAATTTGAGAAATTGCCCTCTTAACATGGCATGTTTTTCAGATTTTGAAAAACAGCAAAATCTGCAGTTTCGGAGTGACCCCCCTGGAGTATCCATATTTTCAAAATTTCTTCATTTCCCACAATTATCTCCCCTGATTTACTCAATATAGGTGTTTTTCCATGAATGATCAGGGAAATTGTTTAACATGGAAGTGTTACTATGTCAAAAATAGGCCCACTAAATTGATACATTTCCCGAAACTTATCAAAATTTTGTAAAAAACTAAATTTTGAAAATTAGCCGTGTGATACAAAATAATTGTTTTTTCGAGATGAAACTTGACTAATTTACAGAATAATTGTTATTTTCATTAATTTCAATCAAAATTATGGAAATAGGGTTGGTACTACTTTGACCTTTTGACTATGGAAATTTCATGATTTTTTACGGAAATTCGGAAAATTACAGTTTTTGAAATGGCTGAATTTTCTGAAAATTCAAATTTTCCCACGCTTTTCTCACCAGATATCTAAAATCAAAGTATTCTGCTAATTTTCTAACCAAATATTGTCAATCCTAGACCCACACAACATTGTGAAATTGCCTTCCAAAAATGACATGTTTTTCAAATTTTGAAAAACACAAAATCTGCAGTTTCGGAGTGACCCCCCCAAAGTAGCCTTTTTAGTGAAATTAATAAATAGTGCTGATTTATTGTTAAAAACAATGCTAGCCTTCATCCAAACCCAGTTTGGATAGTTCTTGTTAATTTTTTCTAGCATCCAGAGAGCGCTGAACATTGGCCACTTTTTTGTTGATGAAATGAGGATTTCTGTGAAAAAATGGCTTCCCGACACCCCTATTTTGAGGCCCCCCTGTGAGAAAATTATTCTGAGTTTTGAAGTTCCAACTACACATTTCTTCGTTTAAGAATAATTACCCCAAAACGTCATTTTTATTGCATGATAAGATTCCAATTCATGAATACTTCATACTCACCAAGTTTCACCAAAATCCCTCCATTCAAACCAAAGTTTAAAAATGTTTTCACTTTTTTGTCAAAACACCCATTTTTGAAACAACCATAACTGAAAAACCCCTTGTCTGATCAAAATATAAAACCCCACTTACCATGGATATTTAGTCAGGCTATCAATTATGGCAAACACTAAGTCTCTAGCCATTACAGTTTTCCCTGAAAACATGAGCAATTGGTTTTTAGAAAAGGGGGGTGAATACCCTTTTACCCTTCTAGCACAAAAATGGCCGGACACGAAAAATGTAGCAAATCATGTTTGTATAAAGATTCCTTTGACTTAAATCTGTAACTTTGATATTAAGAAAGATAATCCACTTTGAAAATTGAAAAAAGTTGACTTTGAGATGACCTGTGACCTTGAATTATGTGCCAAATTTCAAAGCTCCAGCTCAAAATGATATAAAAAAATAACAATAATATCAAAGAAAACAATATAAATCTCCTTATAGTCGATTTATAATAAATAGATAGATCTCGACAGTTAACAAAAAATTACTTTGTTTGGATATTGCGTAACTTATAAATATATCTTAACGGATGATGTAGTATATTCTAATTAGGGACGCTACTGGTAATCTCTCCCAGTATTCTTTCTGCATAAATTCTGACAGCCAGGCAGGCAGCTGCTTGGTAAACCAGACAGTCACAGTTGGCCAGCTAGATTGCTGGACATCTTGAGATACGACTGGACAGACAAACTGGACAACTATAGTTTGTCAGTTCAAGCAGAGGACAGATGTTTGGCCATATATTTCAGCAAACACAAGCCCAACAGGAGAAAAACACATACCTGTGTATACAGTATAACCCAATAAATTTTCTGAAATCCCATGCCCTCAGGAAGATGCCTTCACTTCCAACCACTCACATCTCTGCTGAGGCACTCACTTGCTCTCACTTCCATGCCCTTCTGGGGAAACCCCCTACACTCCTGTCCTCTGGTGCTAATTAAACACAACAACAGTGGGATTCTAATATTGTTCAATGTCTTGCAATTATGTTGGTACATTAATTCCTGCACTTAAGTCAATTTCATTTAAATCATGTCATAACAATTAAACAAATGAACCTAATTATTAAAGGCAGTTTTTTCATTTATGATTTATTTAACCAATTTTAGAGACATTTTTACTGCATGCATCCTAGTTATATATATATGGCATTAATGAAATATATTTCAATTATGATATTTGTCTTTAATTGGGTTTGCTGCAAATGTTGTTAGAATATAAGAAGGATGGTTTTAATTTGGATCATCTATGTTACTTTTTTTTTAAATTCAGTGTAATTCAGGTAAGATAACCCAGTTCTATTATTGTAAGACAATGGATGCATTCACGCTTTCAAGGTCCAGTGCTCACCAAAATTCCCTTCGGAATTTTACCAGTATAATTTTTGACACAGGATTTCTTGATAAGTGAAATTGATTTCATGCAGATCTGGTTGTTTCAAGAATAAAAAACTTCAGTATTTGCCACAATCGTTTAAATCTCCAAGTATATATACTTTGGTCATGGCAAGTTTTGTTTGTTTGTTTGTTTGTGTTTTACGACTTTGCAGCACCTTAGTGGGCTATATCGAGGCAGGCGATCGCCGTATGATGATGAGATGAGAAATCTGTGAGTCTGGCACATACATGTACCCTATTAATTCAGGGATGCCCAGGGTCTTTCAGTTGCCCCAGCATAGAACACTGGATACAACCCGCCTCCATTTAATGTCCCATGGGTTCGGACTAAAGTGAGTTCCCGGGGTGAGATTTGAACCCACGCCCTCAAAGCCAGTTGACAAGCGCACTTACCAGTTAGGCTGGTCATGGCAAGTTAAAAGAAAGGAAGTTACTATTGGATCCTAGAAGTGAAGTTACTCCTCAACCAATATGTGCAAAGGATGTGAATAACATAGTCATTTTTGCAGGTGATATATAAATGCATCCACTCATAATTAAGATTAGCAGTGCTCAGTACATATCCATTTTGTCCTTTCTTTTGGAATGATTTCATCTATGACACAGCCGTGGATAACAGTGCATTATAGCGCCGTAATTATCATGTAGCATATTCTTAGCTCTGTTGTAATATGAAGGTAACATTTTTGTGATGTTTTGGATGTTTTGTCTGATATTTGCCAATTTATGAAAATGGAAGTCCAATATCGCACAATGTTGTCATTTGTGATGCTGCCAAAATGACACACAATGGGTGGTGACGTCACAAAAATGTGCCGCAGTGCCACCCCTGACTTAGTTCTAGTCAAGTTTGTATCAGCAAAACCACCAATGTCATTGTGTTGATTTTTATGGACTGTAGAAACAATGCAAAACACTGACAATTTTGCAGAACCCTTAAATCCCCTCTCATTTCAGTTCAGGGTTTGTGGTAACAAATATGATGTTAAAATTCCAGGTTTTTCCATTCAGGCACTACCCAAAGCAGGGGTGCCGGAAGGAATCGCGGGCGGTAGGGGCAGTCAGACGAAAAAGGGCAAATCATATGTCCGCAACATTCACATGGCAAAATTTAGATATAGAGTCAATAATAATTTGAATATATACTTACTAATTTGTGACTAAAAGAATATTCTTTTCTTTAAGATCAAAGGGGCACCATGCCCCCCCTGCCCCCCTTGGGCAAGGGCAGGAGGGGCAATTGCCCCCCCTGCCCCTCCCCCTGTTCCGGCACCCCTGAGTCCCAAAGTCTCAATTTTTCTTATTTTCCCCTGCATTATACATATACACTGGTATTTCTATACATCCAGACAACTAGACAGACATCCAGACAAGTTGGACTGGAATTACAACCTGAACAACTCACCTTCTCAACATCTTCCTGAGTTATATCATATCCTCCTCCTAGTAACTTGACACTCTTGTCAACTCCAAGAATGCCGACGTACGAATCAGGAGATGCCTGGACATCCAGTCTTACTGTTCTTCCAGGGCGAGTTTTGTCAGTGCTGAATTCCAGGGACATCTGAAATGTTTCACAGCAACTTCATTTGAAAACATGCAACAGAACTACTAGATAGGGCACTTTGTACCAACATTGACCTGTCAGCCTAATTGGTCTTTTTGTTCCTTTGGTTTCATAAAAGGTCCGAAAGTGATCTCAAAATTCTTGTTAGACTGCATAATCTCCTGAGTTTGGAAAGCAAATAAGGATTCACAGATTTAAAAAAATGTTATTTGGGCCCATTATTGTGATTATTCTTTTGAAAAATCGTACCTTGTTGGGTAGTTTCATGTCCAACTTAACTATCACTGTATCGGCAATAAACGCAGCATCTGAAGTTATTGCCCAAGCCATGAATTTGGCCGATGGCATCAATCTCTTGTACAAGTCAGAGGATATGAAAAGGTCAATGACCCCTGAGGTCGCCCTCTTCCTATAGGAAACCCTATCTGAATGAACTATCTTGTTATCAGAGATGATCTGGAAGAAGAAAAAATCATTAATGTGAGTTTATGTGGAAGTCAGACACCGTGTATTGTGTTTATACCTGCACTTGTAATTATCTTACTACATGCTGGACCACATAGGTTTGTTCTGACAGCGTTTTCGGACCTCAAAAAGGAAGGATCAAACCAACTTAGACCTGACTGAATTAAAGTTTATTGTTTATAGCATCAGAAAAAATACTGTATACAGAAAATTATCCCAGCCCTGTTATGGGCTTAAATGTGATTTAGAAAGATATTGGTTTTTAGGGCGCTCTCTGCTAAGAGAGCTCCCTGTTGTCATTGAAATCCTGAAGAATCTTGTGGGTCGATTTATGGGCAAATTACAGCTCCAATTGACTTCAAAACTTCACACATTACATTATATCAGCCAAGAATGGATTGATCAACTTTACAGGCACATGCACATAGTTTAAATACCATTTTAGAGACCCAGGAAAACCATCCCAGAAAAACTGGAAAGAGGGAGTCCTGTGATGTCATTCAGGGAGGTTTCCCACACCAGATCTATTTATAGCTCACTGAGAATTTGTCAAAACAACAAGAGGTCAGTAATTGGGACAAAACACCTCTGCATGCTTCATCAATGTGTTGTAGCAAGTTGGATGGAAAGATATGTGGAAAGAAAGATAGATACATAGATAGATAGATAACTAGATGGGTAGAAACCTAGAAACACAGCTACAAACACAACATGACTGACAGCTTGACATAGAGAAAGAAGGAAAACAATGAAAGAGTGAAATGGATTAGATGGTTAATGGTTTCTTTGGTTTTCAAGAACTTGCAGTGTCATGAGTTAATTGAGTAATAGGAGCGCCCTTTAAAGTGCCTTGTGCACATTAGTTTTAAACTTGCTATGAAAATATCAAATTTTGATGGTTTCAATGATGTTTAATTTGTACTTACAGAATAATAGACTCCATTCACTGGGGTTGTAGTCACAACATTAAACACGAGGTTTGTCTGTTCCTGGTGATATAAAATGAAGAAATAGGTTGTCATTTTCAGTCTCTGATATAAGATTGGATGGATCGAGTAAGCAAGAATGACTTTCATCATGATCACATATTGTCAGAACGGCCTTTACTCCATTGCATTTTTCAACATATTAACTGGGAGATGAAATTGTATCCAAGTGGACAAATTTGGTCTCCCGGTCATTGCTAAATAGGTGTCACTGGGAGACCAACTTTATTCAGGGACTTTTATTAATTGCAAACTTGGTTGTCTGACTTGTCTTACTTATGAAGTTCTTGGGTGCATTTTCTTTTTATACCAGAAATATTCATCATGGTCTTTCTAATAATTATGTTTCAGATTATGTCATCTTTCTGCAGTGGCGTAACTGGGGGGTCTTGAGCGGGGGGGCACCTGGGGGGGCACGCGATTCTCTGGGGGGGCACCCGCTATACTAATTGTATATTTTAGCCAGAGTTGGAAAATTCATATGGGGGGGCACCTGGGGGGGCACCTGGGGGGGCACAGGTCCAATATGGGGGGGCCTGTGCCCCCCCCTGCCCCCCATAGGGACGCCACTGTCTTTCTGATGAATTACGATTTTAATTTACTATGTAAATTTTGTGAAGCTGATTATGGTGGTAATCGGCCATCGTGGTTCTACAAATAATGTCGTAACGTAGGTCCGTTTGTCTCCCATCGAAAAGTCATCAACAAGAATTTGATAATTCAAAGACTGAAAGAGAGACTTATCGATGCTTTATTATTCCACTGACAGCAAAAGCGTGCTAATTTGAGAATTTCACCACTTGTCACAACTGCTTCTCTTGTCAGAAAAATCCTGGGATAAGAATAGGACCAATTTCATATGCTAAGCAGCTCTCAGCCCAAGCACCTGGTGTTGAGATGCATTTGTGCACCTGGTAGACCACTTGTGGAATGAACCAGAACTAAAAATGCTCCTCAAATGGCCATGGCAGTAGACCTGTTCAAAAAAGACTTTCTATTTTATTTTAATGCAGGATGCAGTGATTCCCATTCTCCAAGCTATAGAATGGCCAAATATGATATTTTTTTCAATTTTGAACTTTTGGAATGCCTGCCTCATGAGCCATGAAGTTTTAATGTTTAATTTCGTCAAAAACGACAAAAATATCAGAGGGGAGTGTTATATTTATCTTCATATCTTTATCAGAATTAATTGTAGAACAACATGAATGGTGTCATATGAAAGCTTGTTAAATTATCTTTCAATTGAGACCAATAACTTGGTATTTGAGACACTTTCATTTCTCTTCAAAGCAGAAATGTGTAAATTTTAGGGAAAATTTTGATGTCGTTTAGTGTATTTTGCCTCATATGGTAATCCAAATTGATCATAGAGCTGCATGAGTGGTATCATTTGAATGCCTGTAAAGTTGTCTTTAAATGGACACCATTTTAAAAATTATTTAAATAGTTCTCATTGTCTCTGAAGCAAAAATTCCTCCATTTCAAGGAGCTTCCTGCCCCATCTTATTCATTGCGGCACTGCATTGACCAGAAAATGTACAAAATATTTTGTCTTACTTATTAATTTCATTGCTGTTTTTTTCAAGTGACTGGAACATTTTAGAAATACTTTTACCATATCCTTATAATGACTTTCGATTGAGGAAATACATTGTTGGATTTGAACTGAATCGAAACAAACATCATCGATCACTTTAGTATTGTTATTTTTCAACAGCCAGTGTTACCTTGGCACATTCTTGGAGCAAATGTGCTACATATTTTAGAAAATGCAGTTAAACTTGACTTAACATTTTGAGCAACAGCATGCCACAGTTGTCAATTCTAATAATAATGCTATAAGTAACTAAGTGTCCTTCTTGCGTCACTAAAATTTCATGAATAAAGACTTTAATCGTGTTTCAGTTTGACAATTCAAAGATTAACACAATATTGGATTTCATGCATTGTGGTGATACTCATTGTCTGAGCTCAGGCACCTTGAAGTTTATGATGGATACCTCAGCTAGCAGAAACTTGGAGGGATCAAGAGCAACATGTGGGGCAGAGTGGCTGGAAGTCTGCTATATCGACACACAGTTTTGCGTTAGGAATAAATCTGTGATACCAAACATAAGTCATAAAAATAATAAGAATTCACCAGACAGCAACATACCCAGAACAGTTTTGTGGGTGATTCATTTTCTAGCTATGAAAAGGGCATATAATGGTATGTAGGTGGACAGTTTTAAAAAACCCACATTCAAAAGTTTTCTTAAATTTTCTCTCGGCTACCTTTAACAAGTCATTATACACACAATCTGTGGAACTGTGTTACATTGCAAATTTGCAATTACTATTTCAATTTATATTTGTGATATTAGGCCCTCATTTATGTGACATAGTATTAGTGTATGATAGTTATAAGCCAAGAGTGATTTACATTTTACTGTGCAGACCTCCTATTGTCAATATTGTGTTAATCTTTGAATTGTTAGGTGTAAACATGATTAAAGTCATTATACATTTAGTAGCACAAGAAGGACACTTAGTTACTTATAGCATAAGTATTAGAATTTACAACTTTGGAATACTGTTGCTCAACATGTTAAATCAAGTTTAACTGCATTTTTTTAAATATATAGCGTACATGTAATACTAAAGTTATTAATTATGCTTGTTTCGATTCATTTCAAATCCAACAATGTGTTTTCTCAATAGAAAGTCACTATAAGGATATGGTAAAAGTATTTTTTAAATATTCCAATCACTTGGAAACAATATCAGTGAAATTAATTAATAAGACAAAATATTTTGTACATTTTCTGGTCTATGCAGTGCCGCAATGAATAAGATGGGGCAGGAAGCTCCTTGAAATGGAGGAATTTTTGCTTCAGAGACAATGAGAACTATTTAAATAATTTTTAAAATGGTGTCCATTTAAAGACAACTTTACAGGCATTCAAATGATACCACTCATGCAGCTCTATGATCAATTTGGATTACCATATGAGGCAAAATACACTAAACGACATCAAAATTTTCCCTAAAATTTACACATTTCTGCTTTGAAGAGAAATGAAAGTGTCTCAAATACCAAGTTATTGGTCTCAATTGAAAGATAATTTAACAAGCTTTCATATGACACCATCCATGTTGTTCTACAATTAATTCTGATAAAGATATGAAGATAAATATAACACTCCCCTCTGATATTTTTGGCGTTTTTGATGAAATTAAACATTAAAACTTCATGGCTTATGAGGCAGGCATTCCCAAAGTTCAAAATTGAAAAAAATATCATATTTGGCCATTCTATAGCTTGGAGAATGGGAATCACTGCATCCTGCATTAAAATAAAAATGAAAGTCATTTTTGAACAGGTCTACCATGGCAGTGACCAATGATATCAGGAAAATCTGACACAGTCAAGTGCAGTTCAGCATTGCACGGGGCAGTAATGCAGGGCTCTGATGCCATGAAACAACATACTAGACCCCCTAAGCTATCATATGAGCACATTTTAGCTGTGGCATGTCCTCTCTTTGTGGCAGGAGACTTCTTGAGAAAAACTGTCTGGAGAAATTTCTCTTTCAGTCAAAGATTCTCTGCTTCACACTCACAAAAATCTGTTGCATTACTCCTCTTGGACCGAAATGAAAGCATACTTTCAGAAATGTCTGAGAGAATATCCAACATTTCTGAGAGAATCTCAGAAATTTTTTTAGAGAATCTCAGAAATTTTTAAGAGAATCTCAAAATCTTTGAGAGAATCTCAGACATTTTTGACAGAATCTCAGAAAAGGTAGAGAATGGCAGAAAATTTCTTAGATTATCATAGATATTTCTGATATTATGATAGATATTTGTGCAACAATAGAACTTTTGAATGAAGAATCTTACAAATTCAAGGTAGCTGGACCAAGATGGCGACAGAGAAACACACTGCACTGGCAGGTCCAGTCTGTATATGTGTATTGTATCGCCATTATGCTTTGAATTTGTGAGATTATCCATTGAAATGTATGATTATTGTGCAAATATATCTAAGATGATAGCAGAAATTTCCACAATAATCTTTAAAATTTTCAAGAATCTCTCAAAAATTTCTCAGATTCTCTTGAAAATGTCTCAGATTCTCTTAGAAATTTCGGAGTGTCTCTTTCCAATTTTTGAGATTCTCTTAAAAGTTTCTCAGATTCTCTTAAAATTTCTGAAATTCTCTTAAAAATTTCTGCGATTCTCTTGCAGTTTCTGAGATTCTCTCAGAAATGTGTGATATTCTCTCAGAAATGTTGTGCTTTTCTCTCAAAAGGTATACCATTCTCTTAGAAATTTCTGAGTTTGTGATTCTTCATTTTGTCCCCAGAGGACCAGGGCCAAAATGAAAAATCATACTCTCAGAAAATTCTAAGAGAAAATACACATTTCTGAAAGAATGTCACACATTTTTGAGAGAATCTCAGAAATTTAAGACAGAAATTTTGAGATTCTCTCAGAAATTCTAAAATTCTCTTGGAATTTTATAAGATCCTCTCAGAAATTCTGAGATTTCTTTCAGAATTATAAGATTTCTCTTAGAAACTTCTGAGAGTATGATTTTGGCCCCACATGCAGGAACTTCATAGTACCTGTATTCCTCCTGATGGGTAATTCATGCTGAGTTTCAAAATTTCAGCCTTGCCCTGACAGAATGAGTTGATGCGGGTTTCTTCCTCGTATTCTTGGCCATGTTTGTCTGTGAAGGAAATCTGAAAACATGGTTTGAAACAAATAAAAAACCAGTAATAAAAATTATTCAAAGTCAGAGAGATACCCAGGAGGAAAGTTTTCTAGAATTTGACACACAAGTGCATGAAACTAACTAAATAATATCTCAATTACAATCCACTGAAATCCCAATAATTGACTGATTATACTCTCTTTGCATCTGCATGCTCTTAAAATTTCTAATTGCACTTTCGTCGTAGCAAATAAATCACTAATTGCACTTCCCTTGCTATGTAAATAAATGAGTTCTGAGTTCTGAGTTTTACATAAGTCAATAATTGCACAGCACTTTACATGCAATTTTATGCATTTACCCAGATTTTGGCAAACTCGAATCGACTGTCAATTGCAGGGATGTCAAAAGGAACGAGACCATTTGCTTTGATGTCAAATAATCCTTGAAAAAAATACCAATAACAATTTAACACGACATTGTGAAATAATGAGAATGAAAGTAAATGTATATTTCATGGCATGATAAGTGGTATATATATTTTAATTGAAACTATGCCAAATCAGCAGCAAAAATCTAAGAATATTACTGATAATTTCATGAAAAAAAAGGTCTTAAGCTATGAAGTCTACCGATTCCATGTAAATTAAATATTACATAGAAGATCATAATTAAGCACATTTTAATTATATTATACCTTGCCTATCAACACAATTACATGTACATGTTTTTCACTAAACAAGTGAGTTCAGTTCAATTCCTTACAGCAGGACTGCCTTGCTTTGTAAATAAACCAAGGGTTTTTCATCGCATTAATAACAATTTGATGCATATTTAAAGAGATTCTTCTTCCGATATTTTAATTTGGATAGCAGTTAATCAAATTTAGCAGTAAGTGTGTACAGTGGCGTAACTAGGGGGTCTCGAGTGGGGGGCACCTGGGGGGGACGCGATTCTCTGGGGGGGCACCCACTATACTTATTGTATATTTTAGCCGGAGTTGGAAAATTGATATGGGGGGCACCTGGGGGGCACAGGTCCAATATAGGGGGCACGTGCCCCCCGTGCCCCCCCCAATAGGGACGCCACTGAGTATGTATCAAATTTGACTGAAATCTATCAGTGGAGTATCTTTTAAATCTGTCAATCTGACAGCATTAAACAATGCAACATTCTTACTCTTGATTACCATAATTCTACTGAAGGGCATTTGCCTCTAAATAGCCCACACCGGTGCTGATGGGGCGTAAAACACAAACTCACTCACTCACTCCTGAAGGGCCAATAGAAATTTACTTACGAGCTGAATTTGTTTGGCAGTCTTCCCGAGGGCCAGTGTTTTCGCATACAATTGTGCATGTTGAGAAACTTACGCTAACTTGACGTCTCCTTCCTGAACTATCAACCAAATCTCTGTCCGCCAGAGGGACGTCTTTCATTTTTTCTACCATAGCCTAGAAGATAATTATCAAATTCACAAAGGGTAAAAACAATGAGTATGTCCTGTATTAATCTGTCCTACTTTGGCAAAAGGCATTATTTCCAAAATGGCTACTTTTCAGGAGGAAGCAAAAACACTCCAATATTTTCTATCAATGGCCACAAATCATCAATCTAGCTTGTGTTCATTCTCTTACAATTAAGAATGAAATTTTAAATGGTGATGCATCCTGGAATATTGGCACTTACATTGTTTTTAGGTATGACATTTAATGGAGTAAAGATCACATGAACAGCAGGGAAGAGAGATTGAAGGCAAAACTAGCAAATTTCAAGCAATATGGTCACAACAAATTTACACTGGACAGTAATGCGAAAACTATAGCATGTACATATTTTATTTTTAGGACATTATTGTGTCTACCATCCTAGTTTTGCCTTTTTGAAGTCTAATCCACATGACATTAATACTTTTCTCACAGTTATCTCTCATCCTAGTAGTGTCTTTCAAGGGTCTAATCCTTCAAACATTATAGTCAGGGAGCCAGGCTAGAAAAATTGAAGTTTGGCTCACCCCGAGAGAGGACCACATAAGTCATATATCGTTTGAATCCCTGAATTGTGAAGTTTCATAAACTTCCTGTTTCAGTGAAAAATCAGTTGAGAGTTTTTGTAATTCGGCTACCATGGCAACCAAGTCAGAAAATTATATGATAGACAGAAAATAAATAAAATGCCAAATATAAGTGCAAACAATACAGAATGGATTACCTTTTAAAATTTCACTCTCAATTGTAACAGAATGAAAACAGGCCAGATTCATGATTTATTGTGGTGAAGTCTGCAAATGGGGCTGTTATTTCTGTCTATCACATAATTTTCTGACTTGGTTGCCATGGGCCCATGGTAACCAAATTGCAAAAAACTATCAACCAATTTTTTTTACTGAAAAAGGAAGTTTCTGAAACATAATTCAGGGATTCAAACGATATATGACTATGTGGTCCTCTCTCGGGGTGAGCCAAATCCTTAAATAATGCACTTTTTTTGGCTCCCTGCTTATTAATACTTCTCTCACAATTATTGAAAAATTTGAAAATTTTTCTTTTTTTTTCTTTTTCCGGGTTGACTCAAATACTGTTGTACTTTGTCATGCTTGTCATGCTTGACCTTTCTGCAGCCTTTGACACTATCGATCATGAGACTCTCATTAGGAGACTCGAGACTTTATACGGGATTGAAGGGTCTAGTCTTAATTGGTTTAGATCCTATCTCACAGACAGAACTCAATCCGTAACAATTGGCAACTGCGAATCTGATCGCGTTTCTCTTGATTATGGTGTGCCACAAGGCTCAAAGCTTGGTCCAGTTTTATTTAACTCGTACATAGCGCCACTCAGCGAAATTGCTCGAAAACACAATGTGACAGATGAAAAATACGCGGATGATGAACAGCTGATCCTCTCCTTCAAACCAAACAACCCAGACAATCAAACAAATGCAATTAATCAAATGGAGAAGTGTATCAAAGAAATAGACATATTCCTTAAACAAAACAAACTGTGTAATAATTGTGAGAAAACGGAATTTTTATTAATAGGTAATCAAGTACATCTAAACAAAATTACAGACTTAAAACTTGAAATAGGAATGACTAAAATCACACCAGTGTCCAATGTAAGAAATCTTGGCGTAATTTTTGACAAACACATGAACATGGACAAACAGGTGAACAAAATGTGTAGAAATGCCTACTATAATATTAAAAACATATCCAAACTTAAAAAATGCCTAAATACAGATGACAGGAAAACACTTGTGAATGCCCTCGTTACCCCTCACTTAGACTATGGTAACAGTCTTCTTTTTGGGATATCAAAAAAACTGGAAAAGAAACTCCAAATTACACAAAATTCTGCAGTGAGACTCATTAAAGATATTGGCAAATATGAAAGTATTTCATCACACCGGAAAGAACTACACTGGCTGCCGATCTCAGCTCGCATACATTATAAAATCTTATCATTGACTTGGAAAACTCTAAATAATCAATCTCCCAAATATTTAGCCGATCTCATTAAGCTTCGGTCTGACACTCGAAATGTAAGGAATCGTCTACAACTTGAAATTCCAAATAGTTGCAACCAAAACAATGTCTCTGACAGATCATTCTCACGGAGTGCCCCAAAATTATGGAATGCTCTTCCAAACGATGTGAAGTGCCAGGAATCACTTGCAAGTTTTAAAAAGAAATTGAAGACTCACCTATTTAAAATGTCTTATAACTGATACTCATAAAGCGCTGGAGAGCAGCGTAAGCTGGATCTAGCGCTATATAAATAAACTATTATTATTATTATTATTATTACTTTTGTCACTGAAATTTGCATTAAGAGAATATTCACTGTGAAATATGTCAGTTAGCTGTCTTAATTATAGCTCTTTAAACATCTCAGCTAAGTTGGAATGTTAATCACATAAATGTTTTATGAAAAACAAAAACCAGAAAAAAATCTGGATTTTTGCCAATTTTCCAACATTTCTGTCTGAAACGCCAAGATAATAATGATTGAATTTAAAGCATATTATTGTTAAACATACTAATATCTAAAAGCCAAAGCTTGAAGACGGGACCGCCTGAATGCAAAAAAAAAAATTTGAAAGACAGACTCTAAATTGTAATTACCTAAGTATTTCTTGAAATTCATTTTTATATTCAGATTTGTTCAATAAAAAGTTTGGAGAAAAAAATTGGGACAAAGAGAAATATATAATATTGTAAAAGAAAATGTTTAAAAGAAGCTTTGAGGGAAAATGTAACCTTTTTTTTCCGAACAATTTTTTTTTTGGGAATTTTTTTTTCGAACATTTTTGGTAACTTTTTAGTCGTTTTTTTATATCTTTTTTTTTGAAAAATTTTATTTTCTAACATTTTTGATAATTTTTTTTTTTAAACATTTTTGGAATTTTCAATTTTTTGAACATTTTACTTTTTTGAAAATTTTTGTTTTTTACAAAAATTTTAAACATTTTTGGTAATTTTTTTTTTTCCGAACATTTTTGGTAATTTTTTTTTTCGAACATTTTTGGTAGTCACCCGAGATAGAAAAAAGTGCCAGGATCATATTATGTGATGTCTGAATCACTTTTTTTGATTGAACCATCTGGCTCAATCCTCACATGTTTGCCATCAGATAAATAGATAAGTTTGGGAAACAGTAGGATTCCGGCAAAAAGGCTAAAACATTCGGGCAGATGATTAAGTAAAACCATTTAAAAGTTAATGATTTCCAGGCAAAATTTTTCATTTGAAATGGTATTAAATTGAGCTCTTGAAATGCAGACAAATATCGCTTGCCCCCCAAAATTGCGCGCACCGTACGCCTATGTCTACCACAGATGAATCTCTCCATCAGTGGCGTAGCCAGAAATCCATGAGTGGGGGGGCCAAGGGGGGGCCAGGGTCTGAACTAGGGGGGCCAACCTTTCGCGGACTTTTTGCAATATTTTTGCGTCATTATATGGATAAAAGTTGACATAGCGTTACGAGTTCTTTACGAACGACTTGGCAATATTGACCATCTTATCTTTTGTGACTGATAAACAAATGACCATACATATCATACTTATAAAAAAATAAAGGAACAGATCCTATGGTTCTGATATAAAAAGTATGACGATGACACCTCATCACTTACCTTGAGTCACAAAGGGTATCTTTGCAGTGAAATGGTCCTCTTGTTTTTTTTTTGCTTTTTTTTTAATAACTGTCTTTGCAAGTTTTCAGTATATTCGTGCTCAGAATGTCCTCTTTCTGATTTCATAGCCCTAAATCGAAAATTCCTTTTGATGGAAATCTACGCAACTCCTCAAATAGGCCTAAAAGGTAGTAGCAATTTGTGCAAATGACACAAATGCCAAAAAAATGTAAGGAAATTCCATGCACACATGAAAAATTTAGCAGTTTGAACAAATCACTCTGGTAAATCACATTTGTTAAATTAGAAACAATTCAAAGGAGCATTACTTCTTTAACTGAGCAATGGCGAAGGTAAGATTTCGTCAGAACACCCTGATTTTAGGTGTTGCTTGGAATTTCTAGATGCATATGCATACTGGAAGGGGGAGTAGTCACCCTCCCCCCAAAAAATTTGGGAAACACTAAGATTCAGGCAAAAAAGGCAAAACAATTCAGGCAGATAATTAAATAAACATAATTAAAAATCAATAGCTAGTTTCAAAGAGTTTTCTTTTGGAATATCAGCAAATCTAGATCCTGATATTCGGGCAGATGTCGCTCACCCCCTAAAAGGTGGTACATATATTGTTAGATATATTCAATTAAGGAAATAAAAAATTATCAGATGCCTCAGAACTTTCCAAAGGGCAATTGTCATTCTGGAGGAAGTTGGACACAAGTTAGCGCCAACAAAGGCAACAACTTCAGACGGATGTATTCCAGTGACTGTTGCTGCTCCAATTTTTTTTTTCAAATCTGAAATGGGGGGCCAGTGGGGGGGCCACTCATCCATTTGGGGGGGCCCTGGCCCCCCCAGGCCCCCCCATAGCTCCGCCACTGCTCTCCATTAGTGCATATTTGTTGTCAGAGTGTCCAGGCAATCAGTGTGCAGTACTTTTCTCAGAGACCTAAGTACTAGTTATATCCCGCGTTTGAGGGAATATGTGATATATACCGAGGCGTAAGCCGAGGTGTATATCACATATTCACGAAAACAAGGGATATAACTAACTTATACCCAAACACAACAAAACATAAACAAAGAGATTTAATAATTAAACTAAAACAAGAAGGATTTGACTGAAATAGAAAACAGCTACAAACAATTTGCCAAGAGGGATTAATTAAATAACACGAAAGTATCAGTTGAAGAAAAAAAACCAACAGGCAACAGGTTGACATATGAAATGAAATTCTTACTTATTCTGAGATTTTCTGGGATATAGCTACAACTCCAATGCATGTGAAAGGTGTTGTAAATTATCAATCAAATTTATACGAAAAAAGCTTAAGAGATTTCCCATATATATATTTTTTAGAATCTGATTATAGAAGCAATTGTGATTTCCCAATTACCCACTTCAATACATATATAATGCTCAGATAATATAATAAGGTAATAAGTAGCTAGTGGCAAAATTATTAGAAAAAATATTAGGAACAAAATTTTAAAAAGTGGAAAACAAAACCTGTCTAATATTGAACAAATATTTGAGGAAGAAAATTAACTGGAAAAAAAATTGAAAAAAAATTTGGAAAAACTATGAGGGTGAATAAATTCGGGGGAAAAATTTAGTGAAAAAAAAATTTGAAAAAAGAAATTTGGGTAAAAAAAAATAAATTAAAAAAATTTGAAAAAAGAAATTTTGGGTGAAAAAAATTAATTAATAGGGTAAAGAATCAGGTGGAAAAAAATTGTTAAGGGCGACCATCAGTATAAAGGAGGAGAGAGACTTGGAGTTTTAAAATCATGGTAACTGTAAAAAGATCTATTTATTTCGAGTGTGTTTTTATCAAACAAAACCATGTTATGAAATATCCCCACCACCAGTAATTATTTATTTTAACATTGCTCAAAAGTTATTTATTTATTTTACCAAAACTTGAAAATAATTTTTTATTTAAAATAAACTGCAAGCCTTCTCCCCCTCCTGGATATCTAATATGGTTGAACCCTTACTCTTAAGTAGTCATGGTATTTGCATTAAAAATCCAGATTGGGCTGAAATTAAAGGATTTATGGATTTGTCAAAAGCTTTAGGTTTTATAATACTTTTGTTTATTTTTGTTTTGTTGTTGGCAATTTACTGTTTGGTGCAGTTTTGCTGTTTGTATTATGAAATTTGTTAAACAGTGAGGCTAATATACTCCCATTGGCGTATAAGTGACCAACAAAGAATATATGATATATACCAGCCAAATACAGGCTTCTGATTGGCTGATGGCTCATAGGTATGGTATAACAACAGTTACTTTTAAAGCTCTCGAAGAAATCTCTCTATTGCTGTGAGAATCATAGCTTCATAGCTGTATGAGTTATGTGCTCGAATCAGCAAATTCCGCACCATTTGCATAACATATATATGAAGGCTGTCTTCTGGGGTGTGTCTGACTTATTCACTGAAGGCTTTGCTGAAGTGTACCCTGCATGTTTTAATTTTAAAAAAAAGGGTACTTCTGTATGCAATAAAATGACAGTATTGCTATACAAAAATAACGTAAAGACCTTTTTCTAGACGATCCTTTTAAATAACCTATCTATCTGTATATACCATAATAAATCCTATATAATTTGAAGCTCAACAATTAAAAGCAGCCACCAAACACTTTAATCCAACCATGACTAAAACAGGCAGGGCTTCAGAGTTTACATAAAATGAGATTAAAAAAGAGATAAAAAACGACATTTTCCCTATTTTAGGGTGGTCATGAAAAACACACAATATCTTATATAGGCCTACACCAATTCTGTTGCTTTGGACAATTTCGGTCATGGAAAACCAAAAATCAGGTCATAGAAACTCACAGAAATTCGTCCATAAACTTTTGTGCAACTCCCCCCCCCCCAAAAGTCCCCACCCCCTGGACCCCCTGGGGGCCACTTGATTCCATTGCCTGTGTAATAGCCGCTGATTAGCCGAGGGTATGCTGCCGCGCAGCCTATGTTTTGGTTAGTAACTGTTGATGCCTTCTGTCAGTTTATTTTACTGGAGTTGGATGAAATGGACTATAGGTATAGTATATTAAGTTATCAGCCTGAAATTACAAAAAATGTCAAATCATGCATTTTAAATAAAATTATAGAAAAAAAAAAGATAAGGCCTTTTGTCAAAGTAGGGCAGATTATTTTGTCGTATCCTATGATAGGATTTGGTTAATCCAGGGCAAAGGACATTGCTGCATTGAGCAAGGAGAGGAGATATTAGGATACATTTATTTTCACAACACAAGTGCATACATCATATAAACATAAAAATGAGAATTTAATGGAAATTAAAATGTTGTGTTGGAGGTCACCCGAGCAGATATACTGCTGTCACCAGTAGGTGGGTACACCCCCACCCCTTAGGAACCCCATAAAGCAAAAGGTGCAATATACATTGTAACTTATTAACTTTTGACGGTTTTTCTTCATTCAATTGAAAATGTGTCCTTTTCAAGTAGGTTTCACTAATGAATAACTAAAACTGCATAATTTATTAGATATTGGAATGATTTAACTTAACACATGTCTAATTTTTGCTGTTTAGATCAACTAAAACAAGAAAATAAACTTACATATCCGTTGTAAGCTATTCCAGCCCTGTAATTTTTGGGACTGAAAGGAGCAAAGCGAAGGTAGGTAGAATTCTTCTGAATTTTAAATTCACCCTTTGCCGATACATTGATGTTAGTGAAGTCCTCTGTATATTCAACATTTATAATAAAGGTCCGCTTATCAAGACTATCGTAGACACAATGTGCACCTTGGTTAACTAAAGAGGGCAAAAAACACAGTAAATCGGAGTTTCTTAGATTTAGTTCGATCTTGCCAGAATCAGTCTGAAAGGAAGAGATAAAATAAGTCAAAATTACCATATATAAATCGTGACTGAGCAAACTGCTTTTACATACAGTTTGTCACATCAAGCATTGATACAGAAATGAAGCATTGTTTGTGCAGTCCATAAAAATCCTACCAATGAGATTGGTGGAGCTGCTGATACAAATTTGAGTAGAACTTAGTCGACTTAGTCTGAAGTGCACTTTTGTGATGCCATTGCCCATTGTATGTCAGATTGGTGGCATCACAAATGTCAACATTTTGCGAAATTGGACTGCCATTTTCATAAATTTGCAAGTATCGGATAAAAACAGCACCAAAACATCACAAAAATTAGATATTCATATTACAACAAGGCTAAGATATACATAGGTATGTTTATTTATCCTGTGGGGCTTGTGGTTGCTGAAATATCTGGCCAAATACCTGTCCTCTGCTTGACGTGACAATTTAGATATTAAAAGCATTATATTTGTGCAAAATATTTGTCAGTTCACTCCCACTTCTTACCAGGGCTGTCTCTAGGGATCAGATTTGGGAGTTAGCACCACGGATTAGGAGGACTTTGGAAGAAGTCGGAGTCAAGAGTCGATTTTAAAATTAATGGGAACAAGAGTCAGAGTCATATACTCGTGAAACTATATGAAGAGTCTAAAATTACAAAATCATTTACATTAAAATTCCACTAGTTGTATCTAATTTCCAAGCTTGCAGCCCGTAAACTTGATATGCAAAAGAATGAGTGTTGGTATATACAGATTTTGGAACTTTGTGAGTGGTAACAGTGTCTTCTTCTCTTTCGTTTGCCTGTCAACAACAAGAGGGATTAGTCTCCTTAGATAAAATTAACATTGAAAGTATTTGGTATGACAAGTGATCAGTATGATGATTCTCAAAGTGTCATTTTCACTGTGCCACAATCAACTCTCTTTGTCTATCAAGTTAACAGGCTGTCAGGAAATCAAAATACCTTTTGTGTAATAGTTGCATTCTGTTGTGTACATCCTCTTGGTCGAAATGGTCCCCACAGTGTCATAAAGTAGTCGGAGCAATCTGTGAAAAAAGAGGGGTGGACCCACCACAAATTGCAATAGTTTTGACCCATACATTTTTGGAAAGCTTATACTCTAAGGAAAAACATAATAAAAATCTTCCGCAGAAATTTCCCGGGAACACCCCTTTTCAGGCAAAAAAACAAAATGGCCACCAAATATCCAAAAAAGTAGAAATTTGCCAAGGGACAACAAGACAGAAACTACTTCAAAGGTAATAAAATGTTTTTGGATTCCTTAGACCCCCCAGATACATTAACAGTGCGCACAGCCTTTCCAATTGAATGCTAATTCCGTATTGTTCAAATGGCATCCAAGATGGCCACCGCGCACCCATCCTTCATTAATAAGGGCAATTTTTCTACAATAATCTCTTGTGATACATCAAATTTGGGGTTTTCCTTGTCAAGGAATCTAAATTTTGTGGTTTTAGGGTACTTGGAGATATTTGTGGCGTTTAATAGGCCCCAAGGTATTAAAGGACCTCCATTATGAAGTAAATATGATATTGATACAAAAAGAGTTTCTAAATCTAACCTATCAGAATAGATTATTTTCATTAATAACACTCCAAAGCTTCTTTGGTTGCCTTTGAGTTACCATTTGGTGTTGTGTCTGTATCTGCATCTGTATCTGTAGATTTGGCCTTGCAAGGGAGGGACTCTATCTCAGCAAGGCGGTGAGTGTGTGGTGACATCCTGCGCGGTGCATCGATAAAAACTTCCTAAAATCAACAATTAACCAGTAAAAGCATCTTAGAATGATAAAAACAGACAGGAGTCTCTGTACATCTAAAAGCCACTTCTTCATTTACTTGTTCAGCTTCTGCTTGAATGCATCAATTGAACTGAATTCAATCACAGCAGATGGTAGCTGGTTCCATTTACATATAGTCCTAGGGAGACACTTCAGCAGAGCCTTCATTGAATAAGTCAGACATGCCCACAAAACTGACCAATGAACAGGCCTTCACACATGTTATGCAAATGAGGCCGATTTAAAGACTTCTGTAAATCACAGAGGTTTGTCAGTTATGGGAGTAGATAGATCTCTTTGAGAGCTTTAAAATGGTAGGTCATAGACCTCTGAGGGTTGAGTAGTCTTCATGCAAATTGCCGGTAAACATTTGAACTGGAGTGAAATACTGCTCGCTGAATGCTGATTGGCTGTGACGCTATGATGCAAAAATTTCGTCTAGGGTAGATTCCCTGGGTTTAGGGAGAAAGCGGAATTTGTATTTTAGAGTCTCAATTCATCGTATCCTCGCATAATTATTGGCTCCGCCTCTGGCGAGAGCTTATGTAACGAGTCAGGCCCACAACGCTGTGCACAACTTCCTGACAAAATCCAAGATTGTATAAAGTTGTCCTTTGGTACCATGTTTTATAATCAACCAAATGACTGCTCTTTTCTATTTTGGCTCCAGTTTGTGCATTAGAAGTGCTAAAAACATAGTAATTACAAATCGTGCCAGGCCAAGCCAATGGTTTTAAGGCCAAGCCAAATTTATTTCTATGGTCAACTACATCAGCAGCACAGCCCAATACTATGGTAGCATTGATGACAGGATTGATTACCTCTTTTTTAAAAAGGGCCAGTATTTCAACATGCCAGCTGTTTTCAATCCAGTTGAGTGATGCTGCATGGGTTTCTGAAAAATACTCCAGATAACCTCAAGTGACCTTAAAAGTGTGGATATACCCCTTATCCATACGACTCTGGATGACAGATCCTGTAACTTTGCAATGAGTAAACTTTTATCCCACACTTTTCCACAAGATTACATGACAAATACAAGTATGTTCTTATTTCTAACAAACCCATTTTTTGAGCGGCGCCATTTCGTCCCTTTGGGACAGAATTCTAGTTACATCTGACAAATTGTCACAAAAAAGTAGCTTTCGGGTGGGTTGGCGGAGCCATGTGCTCTCCGAGCGCCCGCTCTAGTTCAAAATGTGGTCTGACGTGAGCTGTGTAGGCTTGTTCCTTGACTCTTTCTGGACATCTCTTCAGGTTTCTTCTTAGAAACTCCAGTGACTTGTTGGCTTTAAATTTGCTGTGATCTTTTTGATGTTCTATCCATGCAGCTTAGGTCAGTCAGATCTCCACTCCAAGAGGCACTGTGTTTCGAAGCCTATAGTACGTGTCCCATCAGTTGCAGTGGCGGAGCTATGGGGGGGCCTGGGGGCCAGGGCCCCCCCAAATGGATGAGTGGCCCCCCCCCCATTTCAGATTTGAAAAAAAAAATTAGAGCAGCAACAGTCACTGGAATACATCCGTCTGAAGTTGTTGCCTTCGTTGGCGCTAACTTGTGTCCAACTTCCTCCAGAATGACAATTGCCCTTTGGAAAGTTCTGAGGCATCTGATAATTTTTTATTTCCTTAATTGAATATATCTAACAATATATGTACCACCTTTTAGGGGGTGAGCGACATCTGCCCGAATATCAGGATCTAGATTTGCTGATATTCCAAAAGAAAACTCTTTGAAACTAGCTATTGATTTTTAATTATGTTTATTTAATTATCTGCCTGAATTGTTTTGCCTTTTTTGCCTGAATCTGAGTGTTTCCGAAATTTTTTGGGGAGAGGGTGACTACTCCCCCTTCCAGTATGCATATGCATCTAGAAATTCCAAGCAAAACCTAAAATCAGGGTGTTCTGACGAAATCTTACCTTCGCCATTGCTCAGTTAAAGAAGTAATGCTCCTTTGAATTGTTTCTAATTAAACAGATCTGATTTACCAGAGTGATTTGTTCAAACTGCTAAATTTTTCATGTGTGCATGGAATTTCCTTACATTTTTTTGGCATTTGTGTCATTTGCACAAATTGCTACTACCTTTTAGGCCTATTTGAGGAGTTGCGTAGATTTCCATCAAAAGGAATTTTTGATTTAGGGCTATGAAATCAGAAAGAGGACATTCTGAGCACGAATATACTGAAAACTTGCAAAGACAGTTATCAAAAAAAGAACAAAAAAAAAACAAGAGGACTATTTCACTGCAAAGATACCCTTTGTGACTCAAGGTAAGTGATGAGGTGTCATCGTCTTACTTTTTATATCAGAACCATAGGATCTTTTCCTTTATTTTTTTATTTTTTTATAAGTATGATATGTATGGTCATTTGTTTATCAGTCACAAAAGATAAGATGGTCAATATTGCCAAGTCGTTCGTAAAGAAGACTCGTAACGCTATGTCAACTTTTATCCATATAATGACGCAAAAATATTGCAAAAAGTCCGCGAAAGGTTGGCCCCCCTAGTTCAGACACTGCCCCCCCTTGGCCCCCCCACTCATGGATTTCTGGCTACGCCACTGGCATATGCATCTAGAAATTCCAAGCAAAACCTAAAATCAGGGTGTTCTGACGAAATCTTACCTTCGCCATTGCTCAGTTAAAGAAGTAATGCTCCTTTGAATTGTTTCTAATTAAACAGATCTGATTTACCAGAGTGATTTGTACAAACTGCTAAATTTTTCATGTGTGCATGGAATTTCCTTACATTTTTTGCATTTGTGTCATTTGCACAAATTGCTACTACCTTTTAGGCCTATTTGAGGAGTTGCGTAGATTTCCATCAAAAGGAATTTTTGATTTAGGGCTATGAAATCAGAAAGAGGACATTCTGAGCACGAATATACTGAAAACTTGCAAAGACAGTTATCAAAAAAAAAAACAAAAAAAAACAAGAGGACTATTTCACTGCAAAGATACCCTTTGTGACTCAAGGTAATTGATGAGGTGTCATCGTCATACTTTTTATATCAGAACCATAGGATCTGTTCCATTATTTTTTTATTTTTTTATAAGTATGATATGTATGGTCATTTGTTTATCAGTCACAAAAGATAAGATGGTCAATATTGCCAAGTCGTTCGTAAAGAAGACTCGTAACGCTATGTCAATTTTTATCCATATAATGACGCAAAAATATCGCAAAAAGTCCGCGAAAGGTTGGCCCCCCTAGTTCAGACCCTGGCCCCCCCTTGGCCCCCCCACTCATGGATTTCTGGCTACGCCACTGATCAGTTGGTAGTTCTCTATGACCGGTCTTCGGCACAATGCATTTTTTGTGGTTGAACTGCATTTGCCATGTTTTAGACCATTTTTCCATGCAGTGTGATGAGAAATTTTGTAGTTTGTGTGCATCTTCTATACTATTTATCTCTCTGTAAAGGAGGGTGTCATCTGCAAATAGCCGTAGTCGCGATGTTATGTTGTGTCCGCTGTCATTCACAAATAGGAGAAACATCAATGCTCCAAGTACCGTTCCTTGAGGGACACCTGACCTCATGGGGACTTCTGTTGAACTGTCGCCATCAACCAACACCTTCTGTCTTCTAGTAGTCAGCTAGTTGCCTATCCAATCTAGTAGTGCGCCACCGTATTTAAGGCTTTCGAGAAGTCCAATATAAGCATGTCAGTCTGTTTTCTCTGATCATCTGATCATTCAAGTTCTTCTAGTGTGGCTACGACCTGTGTTTCACACGATCTTTGTCTTCTGATTCCACGTTGGTAGTCCATAAGGAAATTGTGACGGTCCGTGTGATTCATGATGTGGTGGAATATATCGTGTTCAAATACTCTGCATGGTTACGAGGTCAATGAGACAGGTCTGTAGTTTTCTGGTCTTGTACGACGGTCTCCTTTTTTGAAGATACAGGTGATGTTGGCTGATCTCCAATCCTCTGGAACTGTCCCTCTATCTAATGACTGCTGGAAGATGTCTTTTAAGGTGACTCAAGCGTGGTACACTGCACATATTTCTGAGCAGCCTGGTTGCCTAGCAACATAGCCTCACCACTGCTGCAGGCCCTGAATTTGTTGTGACGTTACCATTTTCTGCTATCTTTTGTTTAACAGCATGGCTGCCAGTAATTTGCTATTTAAATGAGATCTAATGCTGCTAGAAGCACAATTATTTTTTTATTGAATGCAGTAACACCTACTCTATGCTACTTCAAAGTTTCAGCTTCTCATCTTTATCCAAAGAATTTTCTCGGTTAATTTCAGTCAACTGTGTCTAAAATTGTCTTTATTTCTTTGAACTGACATGGCACAGTCACGGTATTGCAATAAAGAAATGACTCGGTGAATTTGTTAAATTTTTTGCCATTTGTTTGACAATAACTTGTTTTTGATATACAGTTGTGCTTGAAAGTTTCTGAACCCCTGGCACTTCTTACCTTATTTGTGCACATCTCTCAAACAAATGCAGGAACAGCTTTTAAATTGGGTTAATAATATAACTGAACACCATCTTTTTTATGTTAACATATTTTTATAGCAAATAATGACATTTAAGTATGATTTTATGATGAAAGTTTCCAAAACTGCATGTTCAAATGTTTCTGAACCCTTCTGAAACGTATACAATCAACAATCGGTATGGCCCTCTTTTTCCAAAATAAATGCTTCCAAACACTTCTTATGGCTATGGACTACCAATTGGCAGATTTGCTGTGGGATTTTTGACCATTTTTCAAGAGAGCATTTTTTTAACCTTCGTAAGCTGGTGGGTCGTCTGACGAGAACTACTTTGTCACATCTAATTAGTTTTGATTAGGAAACTGTCCAGGTCATTCTAAAACCCTAAATTTTAGGGATTTTAATAAATTTTTAGTGGATTTGCTTGTGCACTTTGGGTAATTGCTCTGCTGGAAGACCCACTGGCGGCCAAGTTTCAGGCTTACAAGTAAATACTTTAAATTTTCTAAGCACATATCTTGATATTTCACAGAATAACTTCTTATATTAACAATAGTTCATTTTCCATGCCATTTATAGCAAAACAAGTCCATACCATAATGGGACCACCATTGTCTTTTATAGTTGGGTTGGTGTTATGTTCCTTGAAAGCAGGACCTTCCGGATGTCCGACATATCTGTTTTGATTGTGGCCAAAGCAAATTTTAAAAAAAATCTGTATGATCGTTTTCCTAAAATTCGATTACTACCAAAATTGATGCATGCAAAATCTGCAATTAATTAGTGTGTTGGTGCCCTTTGAGCTCTTACAGAAAAAATTATTTTAACCTTTTTCTTCAAATTTGTGGCAAATGTACAATGTATTTGTGTACATCCATGTGAAGACATTTCTGACATTTTTGTGTGACAAATGCATGTTATGCTTTATTCTGTGGTACATAACCAAAAACTCAATTTATGACTTTTAAGCAGTCATCAGGCCAAACATGCTGTTACCATGGCAACCAAACGAGTCGGTGAAATTTTATTTTTCATTTTTGGAATGTATTAGTCCCATAGAGTACCTGTGCTAAATTTTAGAAAAATCTATATGATCTAACCACCATACTGGAGTGCTCTTTCTGCTGCAGCTTCTTTCATTACTCGGCAGGGGACTTCATCAGGGCCACTTGCTCTTGGAGAAAAATTGCCTGCTTTAAAGAAGGACGAGTACGCAGCGGCCATCTTGGATACCATGTTGAATAATACGGAATTAGCAGTCGATTGGAAAAGTTGGGCACACAGTTAATGTGTCTGGGCCTCAGACTCTGGGGGTCTAAGGAATCCAAAAAGCATGCTATAACCTTTTAAAGCAGCTTGTGTCTTGTTGGCCCTTTGGCAGATTTCTACTTTTTTGGATATTTGGTGGCCATTTTGTT
This sequence comes from Platynereis dumerilii, assembly GCA_026936325.1. NCBI lineage: Eukaryota > Metazoa > Annelida > Polychaeta > Phyllodocida > Nereididae > Platynereis > Platynereis dumerilii. The sequence continues at coordinate 45,179,819 of JAPTHN010000004.1, read as the reverse complement.
TTTTGCCTGAAAAGGACTGTTCGCGGGAAATTTCGGCTGAAGATTTTTAATATATTATTCCTTGGAGTATAAGCTTTCCAAAAATGTATGGGTCAAAACTATTGCAATTTGTGGTGGGTCAATCCCTACACTCTATCATCCAGGTACTAAAGTGGTCATCGCAGATATAGTTGTAGTTGGTAATGGTAACAACTGCAGTTCCTGCTACACCTCCTCCATGGGTATATCTAAAATTTAATAAAGGAATGTATAGAAAAATGTAGGACTGAGTAATGATCTCTTGCTCATGAATGTGGAAGACCTTTTTTGGATTATCATGTAACAGAAAAGTGTACATTTTGGACTCTAAATGCTAGCAAAGTCCACTATAAAGGTCTAGTTATCGGCCTTGTCTCTCTGTGAATACCTTTACTACTATTTTAGCCAGGGCTTTGGAGTCGGAGTCAGGAGTCTGAAGTTTTCATTTGGAGTCGTCGTCGGAGTCAGTTTTATTTTTAGGTTGAGTCGGAGTCAAAAATTAATCCGGTGACTTCTGATTTTTTGCAGATCACTTGAAAATTACGTCAAAATCAACTGACCCAAATATCTTGTGTCTTTGTAAAATCTGGCCTAAGTTATGACAAGTCAGGCAGAACTTTTGGAAAACCCCTCGTATATATAAGACACTAAATAACTGGACTCCATCGTTTAGTCTGGATGAAAAAATCACTAGGTTGTGCATTAAACAAAGTAAACAATACTTTGGTGAGTGATTCAACCTGAATTGTAGAAGACATATTAAAAATTTTTTAAAGTATCATTCTTACTTGGCATTGATGTTGACATTGAATACACCATCGTCAATAACATGGAAAGGTTCCATGTCTATGGAAACCTCATATTTTGGCAGAACTGAAACAAAAATTGTATGAGAAAAAGATATTGAATATATACAATAGTCATTCACAAGTTTGAAGATAAGACAGATACTAATTGATTTGAAATATAAAGATCTAAAGTATCTTTAATAGTACTTCTGGAATGCATAGGCATACCAAGCTTTATCATGTTTATGCAGCACCTGAGTGCTTCATTTGTTTGGTATAACTTACCATATTTTTCAACCTTGACAGTTTTCTTGGTTTTCACAGTCTTTACCTATGAGATGAAGAAATGTATACCACAAACAACATCATTTTATTATACGCAAAGCAATTACAAAATAAAATATAATTATGATAAAAGAAGGAATTTGAAAAATTCAATTACCTTTCCAACGACCTTTACAATGATCTTCCAAGTACCAAGACTTGGATCTTCACTTAATTTCATAGAACTGCCAAACACTCCAGGTCCTGAAACAATGATTCAAATTCTGGACACGTAATTACAGTATAAAGCTATCTACAGTGCCGCCTGTAAGTAAGTGAAACGCATGACATTGTGCCATTGCATCAATGCTAAACATCCTCAGCCAAACTGCTTGTGGAGGCATGAATTCTCATCGGATGAAAGGGAAACAAAGTGCGTCATAAAGGCCGATGTGTGAGGCAAGTGAGATAAAAATAGCAGCCCATTTTCTTCGCTGTAGTCGGAGTTAGGTATGGGTCAAAGTCTTTGATTTAAGTAAGTGAACCACCCTTCCCTATCTTTTAACATTGGGCCTGCGTTTCACTTACTTATCAAAGATTTTGACCCATACCTAACTCCAACTACAGCAAAGAAAATTGGCTGCTATTTTTATCCCACATGCCTCACATATCGGCCTTTATGACCCAAAATGTTTTCCTCTCATCGGATGAGAATTTGTCCTTCCAGAAGCATTTTGGTTAAGGATGGTTAACATTGATGCAATGGCACAATGTCATGCGTTTCACTTACTTACAGGCGTCGCTGTATATCTACACAAAGGCGCTATTCTGGATGCTTCGGTCCCTCTTACGAGATGTCTGGGCGACCCACGACTGGCAAATTCGCACAGTGTACTAATATTGATGTCCTGCAAAAAGTGGGCAACTTATTTTTTCCAATTTCAAAAAAAAAAAAATTTCCAAATTTTTTTTTTTTTCAAAATTAAAAAAAAAATTTTCTTTAGAACTTTTTTTCATTTTCACTTTATAAGGACCAAATAGTTCCAGGGTGTAACAATAAGTGTGTTTTTTGGTTGTGACGTAATCTTAACAAACGTTTCAGCCAATGAGCGGGGGTGTGGGGCGGCAGCCCCCATGTGACGCCATGACGACTGTTGTGACGCAATGATTTTAAAGAGTAAAGACTCTCACAGGAACTTCTTAACCGGATATTGGACTTGAGCCAGGTAAACTGAGGGGAATGGGCTACCTTTTTTCCCACAGTGCACTTACATTGTTTTCCTGAGGGGCTTTTTCTAATTTCAGAAATTCTTTTTTCCCACATTTTTTTTTCAACATTTTTTCTGCACACGATTTTCCAAAATCTTTTCCCCGATTGCGTTGCATCACCATGGCAACTACACTGCCTCACTTAAAGAGAATTTGGTAGCTATAACTACAAAGCAGTTTTTAAATACTCTATTTTGCCACAATGGGCATTTCTAGTAAGATATATTTCCCTAAAATTTAAGTTGATATTATAACAAAACAACCCAAGTCAGGGTCACTGAGTAACAATATCACGAGCTGTTGTGTGAATCAATATCACTCGAGCCCGCAGGGCGAGAGTGATATTAATTCACACAACAGCGAGTGATATTGTACGAAGTGCCCTGACGCGTGGTTGTTTTGTTTTTATCACCTGGTTTTACCTCAAATTTTCAGTTATATAGAGGGACTATTTTCCGCCATTACAAAAATGTGACGTCACCATGGAGCAACAATAGATGTGACGTCACAATCCTATTGTTTTGGCCATTGTTTGGTTTGTGACGTCATCAGGCATCTGAAATGCCGGTGATGTCATAACCATTGTTGAAAAATATCACCCTTGAAGGGTGGTATTTTTTACAATATCATAGGCCCTGATATTTTGACTGTAAACAGTGATATTAACAGCCAACCAGGTGATAAACTCATTGACAAAAACATAATTGGCTATTAATTGCAATCGATAGCTCGATTTTAAGAAGTCGTTATGAAATTGCTATGTTTTCTTACCTTTGTTTAAAGTCTGCTTTGTCCACTTTCTTACAACATTGTTTTTGGGATCCTAACCAAAAAAAGATGGATCATTTAATAGGTATCTGGATATAAATTAATTAGATAGACTTACAGATGTTTATATAGATCTATAGACAGCTAGATAGAGAGACAGATATATACATGTACATGTATACATAAAAATTGTGCTAATTGATGATTGATGGATTGATGGTTTGGCAGACAGCGTGATTTTGGTGACCTATCTTTTAATTAATTAACTGATTGATACACTTTTTGATTGATTGAATTTTGACTTACCTTAATGATTACTTTTAGAAGCTCATCTGTTGGTGGCTTGAAGTCTGTTTGAACGACAACCGCTCGGAATTTTACTGAAATGGAATTGGGAGAAATACTACACTAATGGAGATATAACGCTAATTTTGAAAAAAGGTTGGCGGCATTGCCCTTGTGGAATTTATTACCTAATTTCACAAAGCAAGGTTTAAGCTAGGTTAAAGGTCAAACAAACACTTCTATTTCCTACTGTACTCATGGTCACACAACCCTTCGAATGAGAATCTAATGTTAATCTTATTTAAATAAGTGTCAAGTTTAGAGTCGATTGACCTGAGGCTCAAGACCGGGGATTGATATAGCTAGCAATCATTTTAACACAACACAATAAGATTAAAATCCAGTCACCTCTTTCTTGAGAGAGCATCAGAAACACTGTCGAAGCAGAATATATTAGAAGAGAGCCATGGACTTTTTGACAAAGATTTCTTATTTTGGACATATTAACATCTATTTATCGACATGGGACTATCTATTTACTAAAACTTCATTGCAAGGAATATACCTGGAGATCACAAATTAAACATGATGCCCTGTAGATTATAAAATGCAAGGTAAGAGATCAAAATTCTCCTAAACCATGTCAACACAGAAAACATTTGCCAACTCACCTGGCAATTTTGAAGCCTTTTAATTCACTATCAAAGAAGTCTGAAGGGGTACTGTTGCATAGATAGAGACGACAATTACTACATAGACAGTTCTGCATGGTGTTATGTTGCTGACAACAAGTAGATTTATGGTGATCTTGCTTTTTTTTAAACATGTGCTTTTCACAAGACATCTTTATGATCCAACGGCAGATGCAACAACAGTGTCACCTTACCTACCATGCCTACACTAAATGATGAATTTAGATACTATAGAATTCAACAATGCAAACATAGAATTCAACAGTTGAATGTAGAATTCACCAGCACAATGTCCCCTATAGGCCTACACCGTCGTACCTTTGGCCTCATGACAGGATACCCCCCCCCCCTCGAGGCCATCCTATGGGGTAACATAAGAAAATGTTATTAGGGGTAATTAGGGGGAAAGTAGGGGGAATTGGGAAAGGAGGAGGTTATGCGGGGAAAGTGGGGGCACAAGTTGGGGGATTTGGGATTTTGGTGCAAGAGGGGGTAAGTCGGGGTAAGTGGGGGCTAGCGGGAGGCAAGTGGGGGCAAGTGCAGGGTAAGAGGGTGCAAGTGGGGGCAAGTGCGGGCAAGCGGGAGCTAGTGGGAGGCAAGTGGGGGGCAAGTGGGGACAAGTTGGGGGAAAGCAGAGGTAAGTTGGGGCTAGAGGGTGGCAAGTGGGGGTCAGTGGGGGCTAGCGCGAGGCAAGCAGGGGCAAGTGGGGGGGAAAATGGGGACAAGTTGGGGGTAAGCAGGGGTAAGTTGGGGCTAGAGGGTGGCAAGTGGGGGAAGAGGGGGTAAGCGATGTAGCTATGGGGGGTAGGGTGCATCGTCTGCCCCCTAAAAATTAAAAAATTAAAATATTCATTTGCACTTTTGCCATATTGTACCTTGGCCCATAGAAACACATTCTGCAAAATTTCAATAAGATCCGATGTGGCTTTAGGGTGGCACTTTTGTGTCAAATTTGAGTCCAAACTTGTCAAAAAATTATGCTTTGCAAAGTCGCGGTTAGAAATATCTAACTTATGGTTGTCTGTATGATTTCAATTCATATACCATTATTCTCAGAAGAAAATTGTCTTTAATTTGAATGGTAGAAAGCTATATTTCTGAAAATTTCTCATGCCTAAGTTTTTGGAAAGCTGAAAGTTTCTGACTATTATGACAGAATGTTTGGAAAAATCAACTTTAAAGCTCAACTTCTGCCTAACTGTGACGTAATTGTTAGAATAAAACATAGGGAAGACTTTGCTGAAGAAAGTAGGAAATTGAAAATTTTTTCCAGATAGTTATTCATCAAATTCATATGTGCAAATTTTCATAAATTACATGTAAATATGAGAAATTCAACAGTTCGTTGAGACACTGTTCTGCAACTCATTTCCTTCTGACTACATCATAATGCAATCAAGGTTTTATCAGATGATGTAGTAGACCATGTTTCCACTTTGTAGACTTCTATGACTTCCCAAAGTCATATTGACATCCTTTTTTGATTTATCACATTTTACCCAATAAAAATGAAAATATCTCCACTCAATTTTGACTTCTACTGAATGGAAACCATTGATGTTGGTATTCAAATTAAAGCTCTCTTTCTAAGGAATCTAACTGTGCCATTCAAAAATCATTTCATTTAGAATTGACAATATTATCTATAACCGCGAATCGCTAAAATATGACCTAATACTGAAATTTCAAGGCTGTTGTGCCACCCTTTGCCATTAGAATTTTTTCCGAAAATTTTGCAGGGCTTCTTTTATGATACAAGGGAACAATCATGCAAAAGTGCATGATGTTTTGAAGAAATAGGGGCAGACGATGCACCCTAATGGGGGGCATGGATTAGTTGCCCCCACTACCCCCCCCCCCCATTTTGAGATTTGAGAAATTTGAAAAATTATTTGATCAGAGCATGGCCGTCTTTGTGACCTGAGTTGGCACTCATTTAGATTTGAAGAAATCTTTCCTTTGCCATTGTTGAGCTGAAGATATATGGCGCCTCTGACAGGACTGGAGTGACACGTACATACTACTAAACTTTTCATGTGTTGCATGGAATTTCCCTATATTTTTGGAATTTGTGTCATTTTCAGCAATCACTTTTAACTTTTAGGCCTATATTAACAGATATAAAAAAAAGGTAATTTCATGAGACCTAAATCAAGTCTGCGTCAAACTTGTATCATGGCAATGATTGTAGCATCACATTATTGTATGCACCGTTGAGGTTTTCTTCTTTACATACAAATTATACATGCAAGCATGGTCATTGATGTTGTATCAGGGAAATTTTATGCTGATAGGGGCCGTTCTCTTAAGTGCAACTCAACTCCAAGATGATCCTGAATCATTAAGTGCTATTTTCCCAACTAACTTTCCTATCATTCGGTGTGCATAATAAATTGAACGGCTGAAATAAACATTCTGCACTTTGTCCAACTGGTTTTATGGAAATTCATTTCTCTCTAAAAAGTAACTGTGAAAGAATAGTTACTATTTAGTGGTCTTTTTACCATATTTTGATTAAATAGTAACTGCAGTCAATACTTGCCAGAAGTAAAGTGCGTTAATGTTCCTATGTCATTTGTGTCCCGGCATTAATATTTACCCTTGTTTTGCCCCAAAAATGCCGCTAAAGGTCGCCCCCCCTGGTTCAGAACCTGGCTCCCCCCCCCATTCCTGAATTTCTAGCTATGCCACTGAGTGGGAGGGAGAGGGGGTAAGTGGGGGAAGAGGGGGAAGAAGGAGCAGAATGGGGGAAAATGGGGGGTAACTGATATTATAGGAATAACAAAAGGGAGTGGGGGCACTGGGGGGTGTATCCTGTCATGTCGCCTTACCTTAGAAAGAGTTTGAAAAACGTTTCAATTACTCACTTTCATCTCCAGCCTTGTACTTGGGTTTGTCCGTCTGGATGAAGATCTGTTCCACCGGGGTCTTCAATGTCCAAATATTGTTAATGCCTTGGGTGCAATTTACTGTATCACAAGACATCTTCAAGCGATAGGAGCGTATATTTTTGTCTGTCATTGGAGGCTGAAATGATATTGTAATTGCTACTGGAGCTTATGAATGCTGTACATAAAATTTTTTTTTGCTTTGATTCATATTTCAATTTTAAGCTCTTCTTTTTGAGTAGACTGCATATCATCTACCAAAATCCGGGGAAAAGGTTGGTCTAATAGTAGACTCTGCCGCAGAAAGTGCTATTTCGATTGAAACGATTTATTAAATGAAATATACACTTACCCTCAGTCTAACTGCAGTCATTTGAGCTGCAAAGAAATTAAAAACAATATTTTGACAATATTCATCAGTTTACTAGTACACCAAACAAAAATGCAGTTAAACTTTAAAGCTGGTATGTATGTAAGGTATGTCACCAGATATAAAAAATGTACAAAGAAAGATAAGAGTCATATTCATCTTATTTCTACCTGCCGAATTTTCAATTATTACTTAAAAATGTATGATCATATATTGATGTAGATGTAGATGGTTGGGGACGAAACCTGTCGGTTGTTGTCCCATCAATTTTTCCTGAAATAATAAATCAGGCTCTCTTCTTAGGTGGATCCTCTCTGTAGATGTGCACTGGCATCACTTCCTTTTTATCTGGTGTTGCAAATTGAAGCTTTTATGCTTGATTTAATGAGGGGATTTATGAAATAATGTAAGGTGTTAGAGGCCCTGCAATGTTTGGAAAAGGTCAGAATTTACCACATTCTCTACTATTTTATGTAATAAATGCAAACGTGGATTAAATACAAACAAATGCATAAATAAATAAGGTTATACAACAGAACATCAACTATGGCAAATGATACTTGTAACTCTTGATAGATACCTTGGTTGATATTGATATTTATATTTTATTTTATCCATTTACTCATAATAAAGGTATGTACATATATCCCACACTTGGCAGTGATCCTATAATAAAACCCCATGACAGTGTAGTTCACAGCTATTATTACAGATCTCGTATAAGTGTGCCATGTTCCATGTGAATATATGCACAGATGATGTCAGTATTGCAATACTGACATCACTATTGGCACTCCAAGCTTGAGTGTTGATTCCAACTGCTACCAACAATTAAGGCTTATGGGCTGTCTAAGTGTGAATAACAATTGATTAATCAGCATTCATTGGTATGGTTGTTTGATTCAGTTGGAGCAGGTGAAACTGATATGTTTGAGCCACTTGCTTGATCCATCATGGACATTCATGGTGTCCTGTTGTGAAATTTCTCCTTGAAGGCAGCACCTTGTGGCTTTTCGGCCTTTCAGGTGAGATCTGCGCCAAAGAAACTGTTCAGAATTGATGACTGGAATGGGGATGATGGGGAGATTTTTTGGAAGTGAACATTGCGGTGTTGTATGGGCATACCAGAGGACGAAAAATGGGGGGTAGTTGCTCCCCAAAAATTTGGAAAAAGGCTAGACAAGGAACCTATGAATTTTATCATAAAATAAACATTATTAAGTGATAAGGATGCCCCCAAGGAAAACCCCCCCCCTTAGGTCTTAAATTCTGAATGGTTCCTGAGTATATTATTTTTGCCAAGACAGAGCAGCACACGATAACCTCTCAGACCAACAAATGAATGTGAGAGTGAATGAATTTGTTTTGTTGTAAAAGTGCTAAAACTGATAGCAGTTATACGCAAAATCCATGCATTATATATAGCTGGATATTGTAACTTTTGGATTTATTCAAAACATCAAACTGAATAATCAATGTTGAGCAACAATCTAACAGCCTATATCATCAAATATTACAATCCTGTTCACTTGAAAATTTTAACATGAATTATGAAGAAGATCCGAACATCAACTACTGCATTCTTAGTCAAAAGTTAACATCAGCTCTTGCAAAACATCTTCCATACAAAATGGTTCGATTTAACAAATACAGACATCGTAAGTCAAAATGGATTACTGCTGGCATCATCCGTTCTATAAAATTTAGAGATCAATTGTATAAGCAATTTCGATCAACCGCCATATCCGACCATAACTATGAAACATTAAAGATAAATCTTGGTACATATAATCGAATACTAAAGAAGACCATACGATTAGCTAAAAAATCATACTATACCAGCTGCTTTGAAAAATATAAAGATGATATAAAGAAGACCTGGGTGACAATAAAGGGATTGTTAAACAAAAATTCTGAAAAAGAGGAATTCCCGAGATACTTTTTGATAAATGATATCCCAGTTTTAGATCAGAATAAGATAGCAGAAGAATTTAATAGATACTTTGTAAATATAGGCCCTTCCTTGGCAGAAAACATTGAACAACCTGTAGGAAAATCATTCAAAGACTATATGAAAAATTCCTCTAACAATGACACCGATCTTCAATTTCATCATGTTAAAAAAGAAGATATTCAGAAAATTATTAAAGAACTTTAACCAAAAACAAGCTGTGGTATAGATGGATAATCAAACAAGCTGATTAAATTAATAGGAGATGAAATAGCTGATGCTCTGACTTTGATAATTAACCAAATGATAAATAATGGCTGCTTCCCTGATAATTTGAAAATTGCTAAAATTACCCCATCTGCAAAAAGAATGAAAGCTACCTTTTTGAAAATTATAGGCCAATATCAATATTGCCAAGTATATCCAAAATTTTTGAAAGAGTTATCTTCAATCAGCTACACAATCATTTTGAAACTCAAAATTTATATTACAATAGTCAATATGGTTTTCGACAAAAACACTCAACTGAATTAGCATTGCTTGAACTAATAGATAGAATAACCCTGGAAATGGACAAAGGCAATACTCCACTCAATATATATATAGACCTGTCAAAAGCCTTTGACACAATCGACCACAATATCCTACTAGATAAGCTCTATCACTATGGAATAAGGAACAAAGCTCTAAAATTATTCAAAAATTACCTTGAAGATAGGCATTTACCATTGCTGTTTGTTATGTAAGTTAATGTAACATTAAAAAATTATTGCTCCAGGTAAATATGCACATAATAGCTCTTTTTTTTATGAAGATATAATCATTTTGTTTTATAATATCATTTAAAGACTATGTAACAATAAAAAACTATATGTATCTCTCAAGTTGTGATTTAATCTCTTTCTAACAAACATATTTTTCCTCAGGTAGCAAAATCAGCGTTGACCAGTGATATTCATAAATGATTTTCCCCTGATTACCGATATACCACTTTGCTTGGGTTAAAATGTTATATAATAATAACTGAGGGGGTCAATTGAAATTTTTCGAAGTGAACTTGACCTACAGTAGTCAACTTTCGAAGTGGATCAAAAATTTACTTCGTAGCAATTCTGACATCAGTTGTTGTTGCTGCATACAGTACAACCCAAAATAAAGTTTAAAAAATTTCTGTCAGAAGTCCTCTGTTTACCTATTTTGCCCTCTTTTCTCCTCTCCACCCCAAATCTCCTTACAACTCCCTTTGACTCCTTACAACAACCTTAGCCCACATTAAGAACTCTATTTAGACAGCTACCAATGTAACTGCAATTAACAGAGGTGCAAATATTAAGTAAACCTAACACAATGAGGGTGATGGAGTTTAAACTGGTGTTGTTTAAATATGATTTTAATGTAATTTTAAAAGGTAGTTTCAAGTAGGTAAAAGTAGGAAGTGATTCAGAGGTAGTCAAAAGGTGTGAAAGGGTAAAGTAGTAGCTGCTTCTTCCTTCCTGCTGGGGTAATCGTACTTTATTTCGGGTTGTACTGTAGTTTTGCGTGAAATGTTAACTTTGATATCTTAGTAGTGTGCTTGGAAGAGATTGTTAGGCTTCAGTGACTTTGATGGTCACCAGACACGATTGTATGAAGCAAGGTGCAAAACGACTTGTCACACACTAGTGAATACACTGTAGCACCGAAAAAGAGTGGTGATTTCAGAGCCTTGGTCACTCAAACAATGTGGAATTGAACCGAAGGAACCTAAATTGTGAAAATGTTTAAAAAAAGAAGTCCTCAATTGTCTACTAAATATGATTGAAAAACAAATTTTCTCAAGTCACTTGATGAAGTATGCCCCAGCCGGTGGCTCCCCTGCTTGGGTGAAATTGTTCATATCCATTGGAAAAGCCACAGACTTTTGAAAACAGTGAATATGGAACGTCAAATAAAAAGTTGAACAAAACAATGCCTGGTTTATTGCCCAGTTACAACAGAAATGATAACCTGTTTTCAATTAAGGTCGCCATTGCTGTTGGTGAAATCGGCCCAAATAGTTTGTGATCAATAACCCTATGTTGAATTTTACTAAGAATTGGCGGACTTACTAGCTTTAATATCTAACTTGCTGTTTGATACAAATTTCCAATGTGCACTCATCTGTTGTATTGGAATGAAATATATCATTGGAACCATAAAATTCTTTCTTGGCATTCCTGGTCTATATCGAAATTAAATAAGCAAGTTATTTTCCTACGATAGAAATAAAATATCTCACTATTTCCTGCAGACATTTTGACGATTGCCGTATCAACCAGTGGGTTGTCTCCACTCCAATTTTCTTCGTACAGTTCAATTGTGACATTCACGTTAGACTGTAATCGGTCTATAACGTAAATGTTTAAGATGTAATCCTCTCCCCTGACTATGCTCCGACTGCCGATGAAAGCCAAGGGATTAGGTTCCTCTCTGAAAATTATGTGAAAAAGGATTATAGAATATTAGTAATTATAAAGTCCGTCACTTTGATATAGAAAAAGAGTGGACAGTTGCACTGTGAAAATGGCACTGGTTTGTCATCATGCTGATGATTTGTCATGATCATACCCAATACTTTCAATGTTAATTTGTATTGAGCCAAGGAGACTTATCCCTCTTGTTGGTGACAGCCGAACGAAAGGATTATGCATAGACCTGATTTTCACTCTAAAATCAGTTATGACAAGTCAAATTGCCTTCTCTTTATCATGACTAATCAAACAGCCTCTATGTCTCCCATGTTGAAAGTAGAGAAGATGACACTTCATTGGTTTTTTCACAGTGAACTGGTCCTCATTTTTTCTATATCAAAATGACAGACTGTAAAGTTACAGGCCAAGTAGGGTGCATCGTCTGCCCCTTATGTCTTGAAAATTTCATGCACTTTTGCAGTATTGTTCCTTAATGTCACAAAAGTAGCCCTGTAAATTTTTTTGAAAAAATTCCAATGTCTAATAATGTAGTGCCAAAGCCTTGAAATTTGAGCATAAGGTATTATTTTGCCGTTTCGCGGTTGTGAATAATATTTTCAGTTGTTTTTTTATTGACTTATAGATGGTGCAGTTAGAGTTCTTAGAAAAAGAGCTTCAATTTGAATACCAACATCAATGGTTTCCACTTAGGAGAAGTTGTGTTTGTGCAGTGATATTTTCTTTTTGAATTATTGAAATGTGATAAATCTAAAAGCAATGTAAATATGACTTTCGGAACTCAGGGAAGTCTCTAAACCGAGGAAGTGATGTACCACATCATTTAATAAAACCTTGATGGAATTATAATGCAGTCAAAAGAAAAAGACATGGCAGAACGATGTTGCGTTGAAGTGATTTATTTCTCATGTTTACATGTACTTACAGGTGTTTTCATTACCACGCGATTCTTGTCATTCACACTTGGTTGTGAGGAATCAATGCTAAACAAGCACTTACTACGTTTGATATATCAAATGTGTGACGTTTTATTGTTTCTAAACCAATCAGATTAACTAAAAATGGCATGTATTTGATGGGTCTAGAACCTAAGAATCACGTACTAATGAAATCACCTGTAATGCAAATTTGTATATTTGGATATTGTTGAATAGATATTTACTTTCTTCACCAAAGTATAGCTTTCTACCATTCAAATTGAAGCTTATTTTCTTCTAAGAACAATGGTATATGAATCAAATTCCAAAATCAAACGATTATTTGGATATTTCTAACCGCAATTATACAAAAACATCACTTTTTGTCATTTTTGGACCGATCTTTTATGCAATTGTGCCACCCTAAGGCCACGACCAATCTTATTGAAATTTTGCAGAATGTCTTTTTACTGGCAATGGAATAATATGGCAAAAGTACAAATGAATACGACAATTTAAGGGGCAGACGATACACCCTAAGGCCAAGTGTCCGTAGACTTCTGTGAATATTTGAATCTGTCTATTGCAGTACATTGCCGCCTGTAAGTAAGTGAAGCGCATGACATTGTGCCATCACTATATAATTACTGCTGCCTAGCAACACAACTCACCAAATCCAGCATGGTTGCTATGCTCAATGTAGCCACTAACTGCCCTCCCTTTCACTCCCATCCGCCAAATATGCCAATCCACTTCATCTAACCTCTTCCCTCCGTGTTAATGGGGGGTCCCCTCCTCCCTACTGCTCAACAGTATTCCGTAATAATCCTTCAAAAGTCTTCATTTCTCATCCCCCATCCACCACTCCATTTAATGTAAACAAATGATTTTATCAAATAACAACAGAGGGCTCTCAAATCACAACCTACACACACAACTCCCCTATTGGATTATGTATGAACAACATAATGCCCCAGTGTCCACGCTTCAGTTAGGGGGTAGAGGTGTCAACTTATGCTATCAAGCGCCAATGGGTGTAATGTTTAAATGGGTCTCCATGGGTGTAAATGTTTGCCAATGGGTGCCAATGGGTGTAAATGTTTGCCATTGGGTGTAAATGTTTGCCAATGGGTGTAAATGTTTGCCAATGGGTGTAAGTGTTTGCCAATTGGTGTAAATGTTTGCCGATGGGTGTAAATGTTTGGCAACGGGCGCAAAAGTTTGCCACTGGGCGCAAATGTTTGTCAACGGGCGCAAATGTTTGCCAACGGGCGCAAATGTTTGCCAACGGTTGCAAATGTTTGCCAACGGGCGCAAATGTTTGCCAATGGGCGCAAATGTTTGGCAACGGACGCAAATGTTTGGCAATGGGCGCAAATGTTTGGCAATGGGCGCAAATGTTTGCCAACAGGCGCAAATGTTTGCCAACAGGCGCAAATGTTTGCCAAGGGCGCAAATGTTTGCCAAGGGGCATAAGTTTGCCAACGGGCGCAAATGTTTGCCAACGGGCGCAAATGTTGCCAACGGGCGCAAATGTTTGCCAACGGGCGCAAATGTTGCCAACAGGCGCAAATGTTTGCCAACAGGCGCAAATGTTTGCAAACGGGCGCAAATGTTGCCAACGGGCGCAATTGTTTGCCAACGGGCGCAAATGTTTGCCAACGGGCGCAAATGTTTGCCAACGGGCGCAAATGTTTGCCAACGGCTGCAAATGTTTGCCACCAGGCGCAGATGTTTGCCAACAGGCGCAGATGTTTGCCCACGGGCATAAGTTTGACAACGGGCGCAAATGTTTGCCAACGGGCGCAACTGTTTGCCAACGGGCGCAAATGTTTGCCAACGGCGCAAATGTTTGCCAACGGGCACACATGTTTGCCAACAAGCGCAAATGTTTGCCAACGGGTGCACAGGTTTGCCAATGGCTGCAAATGTTTGCCAACGGGCCAATGTTTGCCAACGGGAGCACATGTTTGCCAACAGGCGCAAATGTTTGCCAACGGGCGCAAATGTTTGCCAACGGGCGCACATGTTTGCCAACGGGTGCACATGTTAGCCAATGTTGGCCAACGGGCGCAAATGTTTGCCAACGGGCGCAAATGTTTTGCCAATGGGCGCAAATGTTTGCCAACGGGCGCAAATGTTTGCCAACGGGCGCAAATGTTTGCCAACGGGCATAAGTTTGCCAACGGGCGCAAATGTTTGCCAACGGGCGCAAATGTTGCCAACGGGCGCAAATGTTTGCCAACGGGCGCAAATGTTTGCCAACAGGCGCAAATGTTTGCCAACAGGCGCAAATGTTTGCAAACGGGTGCAAATGTTGCCAACGGGCGCAATTGTTTGCCAACGGGCGCAAATGTTTGCCAACGGGCGCAAATGTTTGCCAACGGCCGCAAATGTTTGCCAACAGGCGCAGATGTTTGCCAACAGGCGCAGATGTTTGCCCACGGGCATAAGTTAGCCAACGGGTGCAAATGTTTGCCAACGGGCGCAACTGTTTGCCAACGGGCTTAACTGTTTGCCAACGGGCGCAAATGTTTGCCAACGGGCACACATGTTTGCCAACAAGCGCAAATGTTTGCCAACGGGTGCACAGGTTTGCCAACGGCTGCAAATGTTTGCCAACGGGCCAATGTTTGCCAACGGGAGCACATGTTTGCCAACAGGCGCAAATGTTTGCCAACGGGCGCAAATGTTTGCCAACGGGCGCACATGTTTGCCAACGGGTGGACATGTTAGCCAATGTTGGCCAACGGGCGCAAATGTTTGCCAACGGGCGCAAATGTTTTGCCAATGGGCCTAAATGTTTGCCAATGGGCCTAAATGTTTGTGTCAACTTATGCTATCAAGCCATAACTTATGCCTTGGCTCTCAAACCTCCCGTTCGTAGAACGGGTATAATGCTAGTTGCATCAATGCTAAACATCCTCAGCCAAACTGCTTGTGGAGGCATGAATTCTCATTGGATGAAAGGGAAACAAAGTGGGTCATAAAGGCCGATATATGAGGCAAGTGGGATAAAAATAGCAGCCCATTTTCTTCGCTGTAGTCGGAGTTAGGTCTTTGATAAGTAAGTGAACCACCCTTCCCTATGTTTTAACATTGGGCCTGCGTTTCACTTACTTATCAAAGATTTTGACCCATACCTAACTCCAACTACAGCAAAGAAAATTGGCTGCTATTTTTATCCCATGTGCCTCACATATCGGCCTTTATGACCCAAAAAGTTTTCCTCTCATTGGATGAGAATTTGTCCTTCCAGAAGCATTTTGGTTAAGGATGTTTAACATTGATGCAATGGCACAATGTCATGCGTTTCACTTACTTACAGGTGGCACTGTATTTCAGTTAGCTACAATCTGACTCATTCTCATTAATATGGAACACACTTGTTTTCCACAAATTGGAGTAATACTGACAACTGAAAATCTATGAATATTACTCACAGAGGCGGGAACCTCCGTTGCGCCATTGCTAAAGTCAGCAATAAGCTGAGGATGATGATTTTCATGATTGTTTTCTGAAATAAAGAATAAACTTGCCTTCAAAAAAGAAAATATTATGGCACGTATAGTTGTATACATTATACAATTTAGGAAGTTAAAAATAAATTTTCAAAATCAATTTTGTTTGTCGCTCATTCCATATATAATGATATTCCTGGTCTTACCATGGCAGACTGGCAGAGTGAAAATCATGAGCAGGGTACTGATTTTTAAAGACCTCCAGACTTTGCTAATTAATAGTGCATGGTCAGTTTTTGTCCTGCATTTTAAAGAACCATACATAGGCGTAGAAACAAGGGGGCAGGGGCCTTTACAATTGACATTGATTTCCAACAGAAAGCCCATTTGACCCTTTGATTGACTGCGCTCCACCCCCAACAAGTCTCTAATTGGCCATTTTCACTGATATTAGGTAGGGCAGGGAAAGGAGGCCTCAAGAGAACATTCCACCTTCTTCTGCTGTTCTCAAATGCGCATAATCAAGTTACTCTATTTGCCTCCATTCCCTGCCCTGCTCTTAAATCTATTGGTGTGAAGATTTTTTTCACAATCAAAGCCGTGTACCTCGGTGGCTGAGTATATTGCATACTGGTCTTGTAATTTTGAGGTCCAGGGTTCAATTCCACTGCATGGCAATACTTGACTGCTAAATTTAGATACAGCTGTCCTGACAGGGAGCCATCTAATGATAGACATGCTGCGAAGTGGCCAAGCAAATGGAACTCCGTTATTATAAATTATAATTAGCATTGAAACTCCGACCTCATCTTTCTATGCGCAGAATTAGTTGTTGAACCATTTTTGTGAATGTTTACTGGCAAGAATTTTGTCATAATTTACAGGAATTTCCCATTGTATTTTGTTAGGATATCTATAATATGTCTCTTAGTTCCTGGTGTTATGAAAAACGTGCACTATGAAAACTGTCCTTTTCATTTGTGGTAAAATTTGATCCAAAAGTTCACTGATGAGATATGCCTCAACAAATTTCTAATAAATTTTGGATTAATAAAAACCATATCTAATTGGTGAACCTAACATAGCTGATAGTGAAAACTGGCTTTGAAAATTTGAATCAGGGAAATTTCAAAATGGCCACCATTTGTTATTGCCTTCTGCACATGCTCAATTGGTCTGAGCATGCCCAGTGGGTACCAGGTCACCTCTTGGCATGCTCAGTGCTCTCTCGGTCAAAGATTATTTTCCATAGCATTTCTATGGTGACTGGAGGATCACATATACTTGTGATTTGCTAGATTAAAGATACTATTGAGGCAGACTCCATGAGTCCCTCTAGCATTTTTTTCTAGATGACTCACTGTGTCAGACAGACTACAAAAATCTGATTGTTTGCATTCTCCAAAAATGTTAATTGACTGGTTATGCAATTCTCTTGGTTGGCACCCATAATACTAATTGTATATTTTAGCCAAGGTTGAAAAGTTAATATGGGGGGGGCACCTGGGGGGCACAGGTCCAATATGGGGGGGCACAGGTCCAATATGGGGGGGCACAGGTCCAATATGGGGGGGCATGTTAAATATTTCCGCAGAATAAAAGAAAGCAAATTTGTTTCAAGTTCATATCTTGCTCATTTGCATGCTCCTTGTGGGTGTTTACTTAGCCAGTTCCCGTGGACTGATACTTCATTGCCTAAGTAAAGATACCAAAATGCTGGAGAAATTGAATAAAAGAATATAATGATTTTTTTTTACCTCTAGCTATAAAGAGCTACTTGAAAGTGACAATAAGATTTCTCTCTATTTAATATGAATTAAATGCATGATCGAATTAGTCTTTAAAGTCCTCCTTTCTGCTGGTTCACCACTCAGCAAAAGTTTTTTTTTTTAATTAAAAAGTATCCCATGGTTATAATCTAAGAAGTAATGAGATAGGGGGAACGGGGACACAGTGAATCAGCAATGTTTATTTCCTTAATATCTCAAAAAGGTTTTTTTCCACATTTTCGATGTTAGGCTTAAATGAAAGTTTAATGTGCCCCCTACATACATACAGTATCAAAGTATTTGCAGAGCATCAGCATTTCTGTTGTAATCCAAAATCGTAAAAAAAATTTTTGATTCACTGTAGCAACATACGGGGACACAGTGAATCAGCACCCAGGGCACAGTGAATCAGTGTTATACACTGTAAAATTTGAAAACTGAGTTGATGCAATAATTTGAGCTATCTGAGAATGTTAATAATTTTCAAGCTATGATAGCTCAATCCTATAAGTTGTCAAGGTATGATAGCTCAATGCTGTAAGTTGTCCAAACGAATCATAACATTAAGCTGTGAAAACATGAAAGCTTCAGTTGTTGCAGATAGCATGACATCTCAGTCATGCCACATATAGCGCCATCTATAACAAGCACTTCTCATAAGACTGCATTTAGTTTTAAATAATTATTTACTTACAAGAAAAAAGAACATTTATATTACACTATCCCAGAGAAAAAAGGAGTAGCACACCACTTTAGCTGGTTACTTTTTTATTTTTATCTCTCTTAAATTAATTTGTGGGAGTAATTAGATGCATGCTTTCACACGTCAACCAACATTTCCAAGTCAGAGTGTGTTCAAATATTGGCTTCTAGCACTGTATACCAACTGAGATGAGCCACAGGCCATTGGGATTTATTCGCAAGAAATTAATTTTTAAATCTCCTTGTGATGCAATGGTCTTTGTTGAATGCATCTTGGGCCTGTCCATGATGTGCTGAAATGAAGCATACTGGATCAGGTGGATCCCCTTGAGAGATCAAACAATATTTCGGGATTACAGCCCATATTCATAAATAACTTTATAAGACAGGTCACACAAATATAAATGAAAAACAACTAAAAATAAGTCAACACAGCTCAAAATTTTGAGGATCAATAAGTCAACAAAACTCAATATTTTGAGCTGTAAGTCAACACAGCTCATTGTTTTGAGTTTTCTCAGCTTGAATACCTTAGTCAACATAACTTAGTATTTTGAGCTATCTCAGCTCGGTATTTTGAGTTATCTCAGCTTAAAACATTAATCTATGTTAGCTCAATCAACTTGTGCAACCATCTCACTCAATCAATTGAGCTGAATCAGTGCCTCCGATTTTACAGTGTATCCTATAATAGTATTCTCAGTGGCCATTTTGCAGTGCTCATTTTACACTCACCCAGTGATCTCTATGTCAGTGATCTCTATGAACACTGCACTCACCCATAAGGCTTTCTAATTTTTACACCTATGCTGTTAAAAGCAACCCTAAAACCCCCCACTTTTTTATTTGTCATCTCCCAAACTCAATTTTCATTAGTTCCACTAATTACAATCAGTCCAAACCACCCTCTGATCCCTTTGGTGGCTCTCACTTCAACATTTCTAATTTTCCACCAGGTGGCTCTCACTTCAACAATTGTCATTTTCTCAATGGGTGCCTTTCACTTCAACAACTCAACAACAATTTCTTCATGCCTGTGTATAGAATATCTTGTGCATCTTCAGCTATAGATGTTGTACATTATGCCGTAATGAATAAATGGTTCAGAATACTGTTACTCTTTTGCTCTCCCAGTCAAAAATCCTACAAATAATCCTCTGTCCCTGCTATTCGTGCAATTTTTAAAAACTATTTATATCACGGTTAACTGCTAGTATATATAATGATGTAGGGCAAAGACATTAAATAAAACAAACTAGATAGTGTCTCTGACCAGAGTTTATTTTGTCAGTATCATTTCCTGATGTTTAACAATAATTATAAGTAAGCCAGTTGATCCTCGATAACCCGTACTTTACTACAAAAGTTCATAATCCAAAATTTCACGATTTAGTACTAAAAATCATATTTTACTCCAGAACTCCGGTGCAACATGAGCAATTTTGGATGCCATGCTTGAATAAGTATGCTGGACTGAGCAGCCACCCTGTAGATGGCACATTCTAGCAATTTTTGGTTTCAGCATCCAGAAATAGGCACTGATTCACTGTGTCCAGTGATTCACTGTGTCCCCGTTCCCCCTAGAGTCAGGGATGGTAAATCCGTCCAGGATGGTAAATCCGTCCACCCCATAATATGAGGACATAGATGTATATGTCATACTTTTTAGGGTTTCATGAGCAAGAAAAACTTGTTTTTTTACTACTTTTGACGTTTTTTGGCATTTTCAGCAATTTGAATAATATTTCAGGTCAATTTAATAACACAGGATAAAGTACAATCAGATTCTGTGACGTCATCACAGACATTTTGAGAATTTCAGATCTCGGACACTTTGATGATTTTAGACCTATTTTCGTTATCAAATAAATGTATTTAAGATAAAAATCAGTAGATGAGATGCAAAATTAAATTATTCTTCCAGGATTTATAAAATTCTGAGACATTGAAAGGAAATACAATGGAAATGGAAGTGGACGGAATTACCATCAACATTTCAAAAGTGGACTGATCTAAATTAACCTTTGAAGTACTTTTATGACTTTAAATATTTACAAATGGTATACAACTGATTCCAGATTTCGAAAGCAACAGTTTTACCCCTTTTATTGGATTTAATTTTTCGTTAATTGCGATTGAGGTGGTTAATTGAAATTATTCAAATTTAATTTGACCTCTGTTATTCAATTCATCTACTACAAGTGCAATAAGTGAATCATTATTCTAAAATCGACACAAAAACCTTTCTAAGACTTAATAAATTGCAAAACTTGAAAAATTATTGGATATGATAGGTGTGGGCTGCATTATGCTCTGTGGACGGATTTACCATCCTTGCTGGACGGATTTACCAGCAGGGTGGACGGATTTAGAGTCCTAACCTCCAAATTTTGTTTCCATGGTTCCAGCAAAAATTATTTAAATATTTGACTTTTTATTACTATTATTGGTAATACGGAATATGTCCTTTCCAATGGACTTATCATTATTATTATACCTTTAACCACTTTTCTGGAAATACAGTTTCAGCCAAAAGTGGACGGATTTACCATCCTTTCTACTAGAAATGCCTAAATTAAGAGCTGTTAAATATGGACAAAACTTCTTTGGATACCAGGATGCTAAAATATGGAATCTCATTCCGTGTGCCATACAAGATATTCCAAATTTCTATGATTTTAAAGAAGCCCTATTGCATGGAATGGACCAGAGTGTAAGTGCTCCACTTGCCTTTATTATTTACATTGCTTTTAACGTTTTTACCCATTTGTTATTCATTTTTAAATGTCTATGACTCCATGTCATCCATTCATCTGTACATAGCCTCATCTTCCATGCTCATTTTTTTCGACCAAAAGCATTTGCTTGTGTTACTGATTTTTTAATATACGACGTTAAATAAAATATGTCTTATCTTATCTTTATCTTATCTTGAGGTGCAGATGAATCAGTTTTGACAAACGAACAAGAGAGTCTGACTGGTTCGAGACAACCTGACCTGGCAGCTTCTGTTGATTCAGGCAGTACCCGTGCAGACCCACTTATATTTATAAACAAGTCGAAAATGCATAAATTTAGACAAGAGTGAAAATAGTCATAATGAAACATATCCATTTTCAACTGAGCAGAAAATCACATTTTTAGCTCGTCTGTTTTCTTTGAAAACGAAGAGCTATTGTCGTCACTCGATCGTCGTTGTCGTCGGCATTGTTAAGGTTTGTGTAAGTGTCCATTTGTGACCTTAGTTTTCCACTTGCAGTTATGAAATTTGGTACAGGTATGGGCCTGTGGGAACGGATCGGAAACATGTCACGAAATCCAAGATGGATGCCATTTTGCGGTGGCCATTTTGGAAGCAATCTTTCTTCATTTCTTGAACTGCCCATTGTGACCTTAATATTTCGCTTAGTTATACACAGCGAGCTTGAACAAACTTTGGGATTAAAAAAATTGACCAAGAAAACGATTAGTGCAATGATGTAGAGGAAGGTCAGACGAACATTTTGATGTATCAAACGAAAAAATCTGTTGGGAATTTTTTGAGATATTTGAGTTTTAGATTTTTTATTTATCACACCCTATTCTTAGTATGTAATCTCCTTGAAAAAGTGATCAAAACAGTCCATTTTTCCTGTTAGGTAATATCTAAGATAAAAGTCATTATTCAGAAGTAAAAATATGCAGTCATTGTCTCTGCAAAAGTATATACCACTTCATCCAGACTGACAGGGTGTGATAAACCTATAACAGCTAACATTTCTGGCTAAAGGCCTGAGAAAATGTTTGCAATACCAGGTTGTATTAGTTACATAATTCTGGTAAATAACTTTAGCAAATTTGGTCTCATTATCTCATTGTAACAGGCTTTGTTGATTTTTTTGTACATTTTATCACAAATTTTGCCACTGTGAAACAAGCATTTCATAACAATGTAAAAGGATAGACAAAGTTGAGTAAATTATTAGACAATGCATGCATAGAATGTTTGTAAGTATCTGTTTCACTATGAAGTTGAATCCCCTGATATTACATGAAAAGTCTTTGCAATTGGGCAAAAAGACAAAAATAAGATTAAAAGCTATAAATAAACAGTAATATTCATGCTTAATGTATTTTGAGTACTTAAAATGGATGTTGGGTGTTTAATGTTGATGTAGGTTATCTGGCATCCAAAATCAACCAATCTTCAATTGTGTAGAACAACAAAAATAGCATAAATTCAGTAAATTATGTGAAAATGTAGTTAATACAAACACGTACAACTATTGCACATTAAGACTGCAATGTCAAAGTATTTTACTAGATACTTAATTAAATGCTTCCAAACATTCTATCTATGTGTTTTCTGATGATTCACTCAACATTGGCTACACTTAACATGGTTGCAAAAGTACTTGTTTCACAGTGGTGAAATTTCTTTAAAAACACATAAAAACCTCAATAATACACCATAGAGTTCAAAAGTGAGGTAGATTCTACTACAATTATTCACCAGAATGAGGACACTGAGGACAAGCTGGCAAATAAACATATTTTATAAATTTTCTGAGAAATGTTTACTGTTATAGGTTTATCACACTCAGTCAGTCTGAATCAGGGGTTTTTTCTTGCTGTTGTGGCAATGACTGCATATTTTTACTTCTAAATAATGACTTTTATCCTAGATATTACCTAACAGGAAAAATGGGCAGTTTTGATCATTTTTAGATGAAGATTTCATGCTAACAATAGGGTGTGATAAATAAAAAGTTTAAAACTCAAATATCTCAAAAAATTCCCAACAGATTTTTCGTTTCATACATCAAAATGTTCGTCTGATCTTCCTCTACATCACTGCGCTAATCGTTTTCTTGGTCAATTTTTTTAACCCCAAAGTTTGTTCAAGCTCGCTGTGTATAAAATTTGGTACAGGTATTGGCCTGTGGGCATCTATCGGGAATATTTGAGAAATCCAAGAAAGCAGCCATTTTGTGGCGGCCATCTTTCTTCATTCTTGAACTGCGCATTGTGATCTCAATATTTCCCTTAGAGCTATGAAATTTGGTACAGGTATTTGCCTGTGGGCAGTCTAAAGCAGCCACTCTTTTCAGTCACTTGGTATCGAAAGGCGAAGCCTTGAGCGTCTTATAACAAATGTTGTCGAGCAATATTGGTTGTCTGGTGCAAAGTGTGAAGAAGCAGTTAATCACATTGTCAAATAGCCCCATGATTGTTTTCCCAGTCATGTTGTATCACTTTATCATGACAGTAACCCTCCACTTTTTAAAAGTTTCCAAAAACATGACAGCATTGCATAAATAATTTTCTTCTTGATCTTCATTTTCAAACGGATAACACACGGTATGGTTAAATTTTTGTTATGATACAATATTACAAAACAATGCCAAAACTAACAATAAAGATGATAAGAGAAATTGATGATAAGGGAAATTGTATAAATCGTTGTTTCTCGACACTGAGTCGTTCTGCGACATCATTTGTTACAAGACGCTTGGCATTCTGCCTTGCCCCCTGTGGTTGATAATCTGGCACACATTGATAGATTTCACATTAACAGACGAGCGTTTAAACCGCTTGTGGTTCTGGCTAATTTTCAAAGTAACATGAATCTTATTAAGCATAAAATACATAATTAAATATACAGTAGAACTATAGGCGTACGACGCGCGCAATTTTTGGGGGGCGAGCGACATTTGCCTGAATTTCAAGATCTGAATTTATAAACATTTCAAATTAAATTGCCTGGAAATCATTAATTTTCAGTAGTTTTTATTTCATCATCTGCCCGAATTTTTTAGCCTTTTTGCCCGAATCTTACTGTTTCCCAAACTTTTGGGGGGCGATCACCCCCCCCTGCCCCCCCCCCCCCGATACGCCTATGACTGTACAACCATCATAAAGTGGCTCGTCAGTTTGGATCGACACTTATCTATCGATCTAGAGTGATCCGTGGTGATCTTGGTTGATATGAAGTGATCGATTTGGAGTGATCTGTTGTAATCTGTAGGCCTATCTATTAATTAAAATTAATATTGATAAATTCACTTTTGGCATACCAAAGAACTTTTGGATCTATTTCTGTAATCAATATATTCAATTGTTAGATGGATTTTATCTGCTCTTTGACTTATTATCCTTGATTATAGACATTATTGATTTTCACTAAAAGTGGATAAATAAATCTCTACAGATAGATTCATATCATCTCATATCAGTACAGATCACTCTTTATCCGGACCACTCTGGATCACTACGGATCACTATGTTGAGCCACTTTAAGATGGTTGTACTGTATATTGAAAATGAACTTTGAAAAACTTACTTTCTTAGCCTGTAGGCGTATGCAATATTTTCATAAATGTGTCTCTTCTCCAGTGCCAGATTTCTGGATGCAGTATAGGATTAGAATCACTGCCATTAATATGCTGCGCTCAAAACACTGTCCCTTACTCACTCTTGGCAGCAACAACAGATCTCAGTAAGTGTAACATAACCTAGAAATTGCAGTGCCACTCACTACCAGCCAAACACTAAAATCTTTTTATTTTCTCTTATTTGAGCATTCAGTTCATTTTGTACACCGGGCAGTGGCAGAGCCAATATTCTAGGAGTGGGGTGGGAAATGTGTTTTTCGGTTTCAGCTCCCCATCTTGAAAATGTCAGTTGTCTATGAAGTATGTATTATTAAATTCATTAATTTTCACTTTATAACTTTGCAAATTCACAGCGAACTTTGTAAAGTGAGGTCCTCTGCTTCTTCTTCTTTTCTTCTCCTTTTCCTGGCTTGTTCTTCCACCTCTTCTTCTCCTTCAGCTTTCTCCATCTTCTTCTTCTTCTTCTGCTCCTTCTTCTTCTTATTATTCTTCTCTTCATTAGTCTACCTCTTTTTCTGTATCTTCTCCTATTTCTTCTTCATTTTCTTCTTCTTCCTGTGAAACCTTTGAGAAGAGGTGGACTTTCAGAGAGAGTCAGGGGGCCATCATTTAATCTTGAGGGGGGCTTGGAGTTTTTTTGAAATAAATAATTTCTTGCTCAGTTTTGGTGAAATAAATAAATTCTTTTTCAACAGTTTTGAAACAAATAATTTCTGAGGGGGGGTATTTCTTTATAAGCTGATGCTTGATTTGGAAATGAATATAAATAATTATGGCCGCAACAATGGTGAAACAAATAATTGCCTGGCGAGGAAACTCCAAGCCCCCTCCCCCCTGATTACTAATGGTCACCCCCTTAGTTTCTACCTTCAGATACAAGATTCTGATAAGAAAGTCACGTAAGAAAGGATAGATGAATAGAGACACAATTTTCAAAACCCAATTCAATTTTTAACAAGAAATTATTTAAAAAAAAAGAATTGTAGGGACCTTTGTATGTAATATGAGGTTTCTTCAAACACATATTTTATTTTCCAAAATATTCGATTTATTTTCAATGTGTGTGTAGTCACATCTATACCTCCAATGTACCTACTGTGATTTAACAAACCTACTGCATGTTACCTCATGATTAAATGCATGCCTAATTATAAGTGTTATAAACACAGACAGCAAACCAAGCAATAAGAAGCCCTTTTATATTTTTTGTCATGAACATGAAATTTCTATAACAACAAACTAATTCTGGCTTGCTTATTTGGATAATTACATTTTTCTTGAGCTTGTGGACATCATAGAAGTAGTGAGAAGTTGAATATCTAAGGTTTTCATAAAGTGTTTTTGTACACTTCTGTTATATGATCCCAAATCTTTATAAATCTCTGAGGCATATGCTCCAGGAGTGCTTTGGAGATGGTCCCAATCATTCAACCATGACCAGGTCATGGTTGAGTGGCTGCTGCCTCTCTGGTGTAGCTGCTGTGTATCAAGTGTTGGCAATATATACTTGATTTATAAATTTTACTCACAGATACCTCCTCTGTCGCATGAGTTCCCTTCTTATATTGGATGTCAATTAGCAGTGTTATCCTGCTATAGCGAAAGTATCTCTGCAAGTCCAACTTGCTTGTGGCCCCCACGAGAAACTTAGAAGCTACACCACTGCAGTGCACAATAATTGATGACAAAAAGCACTTGGCTGGGTATTTTTGTCCCAATAGTTAAGGACCTTCAATGTAACACAGATCTGAGATGTTCCCTACAAAAAAAAGTTAATACTTTAATAGAGCGGTAAGCGAGAGCAATTTGCCGCCGAAGGCGGCAAATTGCGATCGCTTAGCGATCCTTCCCACACTAGTCACGTATGAACTGAGAAAGTGTGGATATGAAGCTTTCAATTAAAAGGGCTGACCACCATCTTGTTTTTTGGCACTGAACTTCTGACATTACATTCTCAGCCATGTTTTCGTAAAAATGGAAAGTGATAAAAGCAATAGAAAAAATTTATTGAACTAACTTAAATATCAATGAAAAAATATTTTAAAATTTTAGAATGCCCACTCCAAAGCTATTCAAGAGAAAAACACATGGCAAGCATTACAAAAGTGATTTTGACAGAATTTCAGTTCCTTTTTTCACTCACAGAGGGAGACGAGAGGCCTTAGCGATGGAAGCGCCACCACCGTTGGAAAAAAATACAATTTCCGAAAAAAAAAAAATTTTCCAAAAAAAAAAAATTTCCATTCCAAAAAAAAAAAAATTTCCAAAAAAAAAAAAAAATTCCCGAAAAAAAAAAAAATTCCCCAAAAAGAAAAATTCCCCAAAAAAATTTTTCCTAAAAAAAGAAATTTTCCGAAAAAAAAAAATTCCCCAAAAATGAAAAATCCAAAAACAGAAAAAAAAGGGAAGCAAAAAAAAAAATTCAAAACAATTCTTCTAAAAAAATAATCATTCCAAAAAAAGTTGTCAGCAAAACAATTGTGGACTTCAGGTTTTACAGACCTGAACTAGTGATACCTCGGCACTCTGCCTCGGTGAATATCACCTGATATTGACCTCAACCGAACCACTACCTATAGGCCTATAAATTGTAATGTAGGCAATACAATAGATCAGCGCAGAGTACAGGCAAATATAAATACAACAGCGTTGTAGGCCATCCAGACCTGTTTACCGCTCTCCCTGCTTCGGCAGATTACATATTACTATATCCTATTCAGTCTTACATTTGACTTGGGGATCCAATCCTCCCCCCCCCCTTTCTCTCCAGGGTCCAAATACGCACCTGTTTATTGTAAGACCCCAGTGGGCACACTACGTAAACCCCAACGTTGCTAATTGGTGGAGGGCTGGTCTGTTGGTCACGTAGATATGTATGGTAGAGATTATGGCGCCCCAACGTGAACACAACATCCGGGTTTTTTTACAACATTGCCACAACGTCGCAAGCGAACTCCTGATATTGCCTCACAATGTTGTAAAATGTCGCCACAATGTTCCATACTAACGTTATATCCTTGACGTTTTGAACTTCACAACGTTGTTACAACATAATTTCAACCATATCAATTCTACGTCATTTGACGAAAAGTGTGACGTCGTTGCAACGTTGCTGCAACGTCGATGTGCCCATGGGGATGCTTTTGAATCATGAATTACTCAATCTTAGCATTTTACATACACTTCCTTCTGGAAATCCCAACTGGTCTAGAATCAACCAATCATATTGAAGCACTTTCCTTTTTCACTGGGTAGACAGTTTATGTAGCACAAACACATGACACGACAGTGGTAGGGTAGTGGGTTACAATGTTTTATTTTTGTTTTGAGGGTTCAGACAATGTCACATGGTTTTAATTGTGATAAAAGCAGCAACATAAAAAAAAAGAAGTAATTTACTTCCTTGTCTGGCTGGGGTGATGTTGAAAACAATCCCTGGATCATGGATGGATTATGGATAGTCAGCTTTGCACCCTGTATTTATTCACTTTTTCCAGCCCAAATGGGGCTGAGGACATAGCTTTTCTTGGTAAAAGTGCTATTTTAGTTTTAGTTTATATTTTACTGGTGGCCTGCAATTTATGCAAAGAAATTACAAGAACATCTGGAATAAATGATTTACTTTATGACAAAGATGTAGTCACCATGACAAACAAAACGAAGAAAAATTGAGTATCATCATTATAAAATCAGTTTCTGGCAGTTGGCTGAAGCGTGCGAATATTTTTTGGTTCTCAAAATTCAGTTTTTTCACATTTTCCAAGAAAATGAATTTTGGTAAAAAATGAAATGCATGGGAACCTAACCTACTAACACTACTCTAAAACATAGGGCAGTTCTTTTTATCATACTACCATTTTTCTGTGAAATGTGATGAAAAATCAAAGCGTGCAAATAATTTCTGTGTTGACTGTATACATATTTGTGATAAGACCATAAATATTTTGAAAAAGTGAAATTCTGCTACAGCCTATCTTTTTCTGAACCTTTTACACATAAGACTTCAGAAAATATTTATATATATATATCCAATTTGAACTTCCTGAAACCATGATTATATGGGCCATTCCACAGAAAACAGGGAAACTTGTGTCCTCTCTATGATTATAATGCAATCTCATTGTGCTCCTGGAGAGATTTATGTCTATAAAAATAGCTATGTTGCCTCAGATCTACTTATAAGATGAAATGATAAACCCAAATGTTCAATAAAACTGTTTCGCATGTGGGAAAATGTCATTGTCCCATGTTTGGCTGAGTAGTCACAAAATGAATGTCTTTTTTTTTTACAAATTTTTTACAAAGTTTAAAGGGCAAGCTCCATTTTTACTCCTTTTCTTAAATAATTCAAATCAAATAGAATAAAACAGCCTTGAATTATACTGGAGTGGTGGCACAAGTAATTTAGGTAAAATTTATAACAAAAATGGACTGTTCTGCAGTACCAAAACTAAAATTCTTTATTATTTGTCGCCCATCTTGTTTTCTAGGCTGTTGAACCCCTAAAAACTAAAACTAGAGCACCAAATATTACTGAAATAGTTTCAAGAGATTCTGTATATACTAGAATCAACGAATTTGGTAGGTCTTTATAAGGAGCTATTTGCAACAAAAAGCTGCATTTGTAGATCATATTGTCATATTTCTAAAAAAAAAAATTGTCACTTTGGTGGCCAGTTTGTTTTGCCATTTTTACCCCTTAAAATTAAAAATTCAGCTCGGTAACAAGCGGATTCAGAATCAGCAACCTCAAATTAGGTTAAAGTCACTAGTTACTGACTTTTAACAAGAAATGCCTATTAAACTTTTTAGAGAGGCTTTTTTGAGAATCTCTCCTAGACTATTAGTTTGCAGTGATTTTCTGACTTCTATGATGCTCTGAAAAAACCCTGAAAAAATGTACCACATGCATGCATAACCGGTACAGATTTATATGCTGGCTACATAGCGCTCAGTATGTTGAACTAAAAAAAAGACCAAAAAGTGATCACATTAATAAATACGAAGTCATAATTGACATTTGTGCTCTCATATCTCAAAGAAGAATCTGTGGATTCAATGCCTGGTTAAGCATAGGGAAATATTAAGGTCACAGTGGGCAGTTCAAGAATAGTAGCCATCTTGGATTTCTTGACATGTTTCAAATCCATATCCACAGGCCAAGACCTGTACCAAATTTCATAACTCTTACGCGAAATATTAAGGTCACATTTGGCAGTTCAGTAATGAAAAAAGATGGCTGCCAAAAAATGGCCACCATCTTGGATTTCTCGACATGTCCCCAATCAATACTTAAAGGCCAATACCGGTACCAAATTTTATAACTATAAGCCAAATATTAAGGTCACAGTGGGCAGATCAAGAATGGCCATTTTGGCAGCCATCTTGGATTTCTGAAAAAGCGAAAAAATTACCAATTAGGTGTGAATGAATGAAAATATTTTATTGACAGAAAAAGGTTAATATTGACCCACATGTCATTGCAGCGACAACAAATACAGAGCTACATATTAACTGGGACTGCACAGACTACAATAAAACTACTATACAGTTCATGCATGCTCGGCCTGGTATATCAGTTCCTATAAGTCACAGATTTGAATTTGTGTATATTATTATTAAAATTTGCTTTAAATTTAAAAGTCAGTGTCCATGTTATTATAATATATTACGTATCATCACGAGCTCAAATTTTAAAAGTCAGTGTTTGTATCATTGATTTGAAAGTTCATTGTAATTAGATTTTATATGGCAGGATTTTGTGTATTACAGTCATTGATTATGTTAAACATAGCAATAAGTGATACCATAGCAAATTATGAATAATATTACAGAAAGAACAGCAGTGGGATAATGTTACAATGAGTATTACAGCAAGTAGTGATAATAATAAAATGGTTGATTGCATATAATAATAATTAGCAGTCTTTGACTGACTAACAGTTTTTCACTAAAAAATTAGATATATAACATTCCAATCCTCTATTTGTAAGAAACGATAGAAGCCATCTGTATTCCATTTTTTTAGCCAAACCTGGCGCCGCTTAAAGTGCTTGCACATTGTTTTCTTTTCTTTCTAAAGTCTGATATTTGTTGCTCCCCAGTATTTATAAAACAGGAAGTCTCAACACGCCTACATTAATTTTTTTTGATGTGCGTGTTTTTGGCCAAATCCTGACGACCAGTAATTGTGTTTTTATATAACCCTAGACATTCAAATCAACTGTCAGATTTGACCTGGACTCAAAAGGCAACCCTATTTCAGAAAATTCCACCTGCATTATTCAACCCGCGGGTTCTTGTTTTTTAAATCTTGAAGTTTGCTCAGGGGCACTGTGACTTCTTGTGTGAAAAATATTGAAATAATTGTGATGCCTTCTATCTATAGGCCTATGTGTTATGAAGTGTTTGATTCAATGTGTAAAGAATCACTCTGACTGCTGCTGTGCACTAATGTCACAGTGACATGAATTTGAAACTTTTCAATACTTTTTTTGGGGTCAAGAATTAGAAAAGCTAATTTTAAAACTTTTCAATACTTTTCTTTGTGTCAAAAGCAGGTGGTCAATGTAACACCATTGGATCTCTCAGGAATGTGGGGGTGGGGGAAATAGGTCAGTTTGAGCATGCACAGTGGTGAGGGTTATGTGAATAATGAGCAATGGCTGCAGAAAGTTTCTCGGTAAGAAACGTACCAGCAAGATAACACCAAGAATATAGCATGATTATGGTCATATTTGGTATTTTGGGATAGGAAAAACAGTAATCTACGCACATGGCTATATTAGAATGGTGAACAATGAACCTGGAATGCTGAAATTATGGAAAACGGCAACCACCTGGTAGCTATCCCAGAATCCTTAGAATCACACATTAATATAAAGATTACGAGTAGAATGAAAGGAACAACAGCAGATTAATGGTCAGACTACTCAAATACAATTCTCACTAACTTAGGACCATAGTAGGAATGATTTATAACTATTTTACAGGCACAACACATTGTCATAGTACTACAGAAAGGAACTAGCACACAGTGGCAGCAGCACACATGGTCTAGTGAGCACACATGGTCTTGTGACAATACATGACTTAATAACAGTAAATGATAATTGACTTTCACATACTTTTTCAAGACTATAGTAGAATAGTATTACAATGAGTAGGTGAGTATTGAATTCAACAGATGAAAGGTTCGATAAATGCAAATAATTACATAAGATAACAGAAATAAGAAATATGTCAACAATTGTACTATTTACAAATTCAATGCAATTATTTACAAGCACACTAACATGGTATATCACAGCGGAACAAGCACACAGCAGCAGTAGCACATATACTTGGTTAAAATTAAGTAATACTATTTTGGTTTATATCACAAGGTTTTTATGACATTTTTTACAAGGATTATTTAAAAATTCATAATCACAAAATTAAAAATAATAATTGTCATAATATATAGGACGGCGTACATCTGGCTGGGTGGCAAACACCAATCCCAGTTATGTGTTGGACGGAAGGAGTGATGAATCGAATGGCGAGCATGCCTGCATGATGCTATCAATGCTCTAACTCACTGAACCACTATTTCATTTTTAAGGAGGGTGCACAGCTTTAGTCTTATAGTGGTGAAAATAATTTGCATTTATGTTGCATTTACTCAATGGTTATTGAATTTTGGTTTATTTTTTTGAGACAAGTGAATATATGTATTTTGCTATAGCATTGGTTACAATTTTGTTTTTGCTTTTCATAATGCTAATGAATTTTTCATTTTCATCTTGGTTATTATGAAATGGAATCAGAGCTGTTATGGATTCAAAGAGAGTGTGTCGCTCACTATTATAATGCCAGGGCATTTTAACAGAAAGTGTTGTTCCGACTCTACCTCATTCTGTGTACAGTGAATACACAGCCTGTTTTCTACCGGAGTTTTGGGTTTGGTGTACCTGCCAGTTTCTATGGCCAGGTTAGAGTGAGCACTTATTCTGAATTTAGTTAAAGCTAGCATGTGATTTATATTAGTTGGGGTGGCCAGATATGGTTCCAATCTGAATTGTCCTTTAAATAATCTATAGGTTCTAAGTTTTGGATTAAGATTTACGATATTGATGTTATTCATGGATTCTGTCATGAAGGATTGATACATTCAATCTTTTACGAAGGTGTATTGTTTATTTCTTACAAATTGCTCATGTCATAATGGGCCACTGTTAGTTTCTAGCAGGATAGTTTTTAATGTTGTGCACCAGTTAGTTTGTCCTGATGTTTCAAGGGTTTTTAAGATATTATATGCTTGATGGACAGGATGTGTGGCGTCTAGTGTAAGTATTCTTTTCCAGTAATTGCAAAATTACATTTCATTTTCAGACTGATTAGGAACCTGCCTAGCTCTGCATACAGGGCTATAGTTGATGTGGATGTTTTTGTTTTCAGTGAATTTTTAATGAATGCCAGCTGTATCTTTTCAAGATTTGTCATGTCTTTATTTTGATACCATACTTCTGAAGCATATTTCATAATGGGGCTTATTTGAGCATCGAACATTTTCAGTGCCAGGGTAGGCTGTAGCTGACCTATTGTGTTACGGATATAAGAATTAAGAGCGAAGATAGATTATTTGACTATATTATCAGATTCAGAAGATTCTTCTTGAACATATTTTATCATTAGAGATAATTGTTCCCAGATATTTATACTCATTTGTTAGTTTAATTTCTTCATTCCCAAATTGAAATTGTTCGGTTGTTGTGTGTCTTGAACCTATCACCATGATATTGGTTTTTGCTCAGCTGACTAAGCTAAAAGGTGCCATTTTTTGCAAAACCCATACAATCCATCAATTAATTTCTGGAGTCCTACTGCTTGAGTGTGAGCAGAGGACCATATCATCAGCGTAAAGAATGTAGCTTATCAAGTCATCGCCAAGCCTATTTCCTGACTCATTATCAAGGTAATATTTCAGATCGGCTAGGAACTCTGTAAATAGCCGTGGGCTCATCATTCCTCCCTGCAGGACTCCAAAGTTACTGTCAATTTCATGCCCAATTTTACCTTTCCATTTTGCCTTTGTGTACATATTCATTATGAGATTTAACATCTTAACATTGACACCTCTCTTTAAGAGTTTATAGTAAAGCGCATACCTGTTTACATAATCAAAAGCTTTGGTAAAGTCAACGAAGCACACCCATAATGGCTGGCCGCTTTATTTTTGTTGCATGGCGGGAGTGTTTAATATAAAAACGTTGTCTGTTATTTGAGCCTCATTCATGAAACCGAATTGATAGGGATCATCTAGTTTTTGTGTTTTGTTCCTGTAAATTAGCCTGGAGTTAAGGATAGATTCTAGTGTTTTGCCAAGAACTGGCATTACAGTGATTTTACGATAGTTGTCATATTCATTTATTGAGTCTGTCTTATGTACGGGACTGATGAGACCAAAGGCCCACTGTTGTGTGGCCTACACTGAGAAGTGAGGATGGAGTGGTCTGTGACTATGAGGTTTCTGAAGTTCTCTTTACAGGAATTGTCTTTGAAGTGGGGACCAAAATGCAGACATGTATATTGTGGGATACCTTGTCTGTGTTGATGTGGGTTCTGAAAATTCTCTTATCATAAAGGCGGTTGTCTGTGCAGTGTGGGTTGAAATACAACACATAGAAAGACTTACTGTCTGCAGTGGCGTGCCTATAGTGGACCTGTACCCCCCCCCCGAAGTGCCCCCTCATATCAACTCTCCAACTCTGGCTAAAAATTTAATATACAATTAGTATAGTGGGTGCCCCCCAGGTTACGACTCCCCTCTGCCCGAGACCTCCCAGTTACGCCACTGACTGTCTGTATCCATGTTCGATCCTGAAGTTGCCCATTCTTAAATACATATTATGGGATTCCACGCCTGTACAACATATTTTTGTGGCGCCCTGATGCTTCCTTACTGGCAGGCCACTTTTTAAGTATAAAAGTGGCAGGGATTTAGCCTACCAGCCAAGGGCTTCCCAGCATTTTGATGCTCAGTTCAGCTGAGGACTTACTCATATAATACCAGGGGACTGAAGCTAGAATGCCATGCTTCATTGACCATGGCTAATAAAGAGTCAAAATAATATGCTCAGCCTCAATAAATTCTGTCAAATGTTTGCTCTGAATAAAGTTTACCTCACCTTTGGTTAGTTGTGTGACTTGCAGGCCAGCCTGCTATCTGTAAGAGTCATAAATACTTCAAGTCCATTTTGAATCCATTGCTAGGTAAGCCTTCAAGAACAGACTTGCAAGATTAGAAGTGGTCTGCAGAAAATTCCTAGGAACAGAAAAATAGATATATTCAAAATCTGCCAAAAAAATCCAGTTTCTGCTTCATCTGGTCCATTTGTGTATTTGAATCCTGGGGGATTTGAAGATTTGTTGCAATAATCCTGGTTAACTACTGATTTCCAATTGATTGTTTCATAAATGATTGAGCCCTTTCTGGGTCAAATATCATGAAAACATTGTCCATATTACTGTGGATGTCATGCTCCACTGACTGCTTTGACAAAGCATTCAATTGGTATCACTTATGAGGCATTTGCTGATCCTATTGTGATTGTTGTCTGTGCAAAACAGAAACAGCCACAAACAACTATCAAACCATTAAAAACTATCCAATTTCCACAATAATACTCATCTGAAAGAGAGTCAGGCCCCCAGAATAGATTTCTTTTAACATTAATATACATAGGCTTTCTAACTGAAATTGGAAAAAAAATCCAAATAAATGCATTCAACATTTGATTAACTATTTACCCACTTGCCTGAAATCACTTTTCCATCAATCTTATTTGCAAATTCGATAACATGTAGTACAGATGTACTGTGTATTTTATTCATATGTCACATCATTTTTAAGAGGAGAATGTCCAGGTCCTTCTGTTAAACCTTCTCGTGTTATGATATTGTGACAAAAAATGTTTTTGATAGAAATTTATAGCCTGTCCTTATTTTTTATTACTTGTATTGCATTACTGAGTACTTGTAATGATTCAACTATCCTAATATAGGTGGCACCACCTCCTGGTGACCCTACTCAACAGTAGCTTCTTTGATCACATAATATTGCAGGGCGCTTTGATGGACTGAAAGAAATTATATAATATTTTAATACGTGATCTTGCAGCATGATGGTACTGCCCTGCTGTTTTCCCCAAGATAGTGAAAATTTTTACCCAGGCATGTATTTTTATGCAAAAGAATTGGCAATTATCAAACCTTTGATAACCTTTTTCCTATTTAATTCTACTTTTGGCCTACAAATATTTCTGATTGTCCTACAGTTAAGTGATATGTATGACAAATACAGTTTTGTATTTCATTTTTATTTGGACAGAGCAATATTGTTTTGAGAAGGTTATTTTATTTCATGAGTTTCTAACAGTTTTACTCCACTCAGTCAGTCAGAATGTTTAGAAAACAATGGCATATTGATTATCAAACTGTTGAGCATGTCATTCACAGCTTCACAAATTCCTCAGGTAGAAACAACTTGATCCTCTTGAGGCGACAATTTATAATTTAGACAACAAACTGGGTCAATTAGCGAAAGTGAAAGTATATCTTGACATAATTTCTGGCATCAAGCTCATAACATTATTTATTAATTCTTTAAAACTACTTATGGAACTTTCTTGTGTTATAAAATGCCTCAGAAGCCCCAGTCTATGGAATTTTATTATCCTTAAAAAGATATATATATAATTGCCTTGATCTTGGGTCAACTACTTCCTTTTGTTGTGTCACCCACCAGCTGCTAATTTTTCTGGCTCAGTTACTTGGCTTGATATCTCAACGGAAACATCCCAGAACATAGTTTTGACACTTCTCAGAGTGAAGGTGAGTAAGTAACTAAAGCATGCATTAATGCATATTTTTTAGCATATTCATATCATTGCAAATTGTGCCATTTAGTTAGAGGTTGCATTCTATTTGCATTCCCCTGATATCTAATGGTAACAGACTCAAATATGATGGGAAGCCCTTGCTACCAGCTCCTGCGAAATCCCCACCACTGATAGAGATTTGCCCCACCAGTAAGTGCCCTTTGATTTGAAATTTCAAGTAAAATTGCAGAAAAGTAGCAATTCACAGTACCACTAGAGAGATAAATCCCTGGAATTAAATCTATAATTCAATTTGAATGGAATTCTTTTTTTGTAAGAACAGTTCAATTTGAAATATTTTCAGCCACGCACATCCTTTTCTGTGACGCGATAATAAAATGCCCTCTTCCGGCAAAATCCCCACCGCTGAATTATGCATAAAAAATGCCCTGTTTGCTGCACAATAAGAGTGATCTGCAATGTGTGGGTTGAAATAAAAACACATTAATTGTGAGATTAATGGTCTGTGAGATTAATGGTCTATATCTCAGAGCTATGGGGAATTCAGTTGTACTTTTGTCATAACTGGAGTGGAAATGTCTGCAAATAAGAATAGATCTTGGAAATTGTAGGTTTAAAATATTTTATTTACATTTTCAAAGTACAAATTTCTACTTGTCTTTCACTTTTTTTTCCGTCATAATGAAACATATAGTTTATGAAAAATGAAACTAATGAAGTCAAAAATTTTCATAAGTAAATTGCCATTATTTTTTCTGAGCTCTCATAACCCATTGTAATAACTGTAGCCTGACATAGATTGCACTTCCACAAAGGCATGTGAGATATAACATAGATCTTTATTCTTTAAGTTTACATATATGCCTGCATGTGTAATGTACAATGTATACAAACAACTTACAAAAGGTTGGAAAGGTAAAAATATAAAAGGCAATACTCTTGAGTAATGTATGTATATACAACATAACAACATACATTATTCTCACAATGCTTTTTAAATTGCCATTAGTCAGTCTATACACTGCCCTTATCTCTTGACTTAAAAGAAAAAGAAGTATTTCAGCAAACCATGACACCAAAAATTTCCAGCATAATGATTGGTGCACACATATTGGCTCTAAATCTTGTTGACAAAGGAGTCTTTCAAAGTCTGTAAGATAACTTGTATCAATGACTATAAAAATCATAAGTCAGTCTACAGCCTGCCGTAAACTTCCACTTCACACAGGGAAAGATAATCTCTTCTCTGGCGATGGAAGACATACACAAAGCGCCCTCTGTTGTTGCATGTAAATATCATGGCATCTCTGGAGGTTTCTGGCTCTTCTTCACAAAGGTCCATTACTCGTAAGTCTAGCCCTCTGTTAGAGTTTTCGACAGGAGGTGCCATATTAGACATCGCTGCAATAATTCCTTGGTATCTGGATGCTGCAATTATAATAATCACAACATTATTATCAAACCACAGATGCCAATATATAAATTAATAAATTTATGATTTCACAGTATCCATTATTTGGCACTTAATTTTGTACGTAATTCTCTCTGACACTTTCAAAGAATAATTGGCTCTGTGCCAACTCTGTAGGATGACCTTTGACCTGCAACAGTCAGCCCCTTTACTTCTTCATTAATTTTTAGTTGGTTATGGTTGGCCACCAAAATCTTTTCAATGCGAGTTAAAATTTTGATGAAGCTGTATGATATGTGAATGAGATTGGTTAGGAGGATTGCCCTTGCAAGTGGTCTTAAGTTTTGTCAAAATTTCTTCAGGAAGAGCTTGCACTTCACGCCACTAAATAAGGGCAAGGAAAAGGTTTGGATTTTTGGGATAGGCAGACTGTACGGCCTTGAGAGTGGTTGGAAATGTATAGGAAAGTAAAGTTAGCAAGGGAACAATAGGCACCTGGGGGGGGGGGGGTACTTTGCGATTTTGAAAACCAGAACCATTCTAATTCGGAAACTTTTGATTGAATCAGGGATTACCTCAGTAAGCGTAAACAGTTTGTGGCTCACACTGAACCGCTCTTTTTAAAACTTAATATCTTGAATATATACAAACTTTATGAATACATGGTGGCTATATTCATGTATAAATTTCACAATGACATGCTGCCTGGTCACTTTTCTTCCTTTCTTACTCATAACCTTGATTATCATGGATACCATACCAGACAGAGACACCAGCTCCGTAGTGGCTTATGTCAGTCAGCCCTGTTTCAGAAAACCATACGCTTTCAAGGAGTGTCTATTTGGAATAACGTGCTACGAAATGAGATAATATGATAAAACTTAATGGGAGTGTGGTTCACAGCAATGAACCTCATGAATGTCAGGTCGCGTAAGAATACAACACGAGTCCGAAGGACGAGTGCTTATTCTGAAGCAGACCTGACATGAGTGAGGTTCATTGCTGTGAACCACACTCCCATTAAGTTTTATTTATATCCCACAATAAAAATAAACCTCCAGTAAAAAAAATACAGTGATTTAATATGGCACTATTTTGTTTGAATGGCGCCAAAAATATCCCTAGCAACCACATGGACCAATCAGAGCCTCAAAACATTGTGACGTCATCACTTTACTGTCCATTGTTTACATAGCAACGTCAGGACTTCTTTCATGTGGTTCACAACGATGAACCACATGGTTTGAATCACATGGTTTTTTGCCAGAACTACACTGCCTATTGTGGGATATCATGTAGATGCTCACTTTTTTCTTTTAAGAAACTTCTTAAATGTCATCTATTAACTAATTCTTAGAAATGTTATATATTGTGCCCTACATTTCA
This sequence comes from Platynereis dumerilii, assembly GCA_026936325.1. NCBI lineage: Eukaryota > Metazoa > Annelida > Polychaeta > Phyllodocida > Nereididae > Platynereis > Platynereis dumerilii. The sequence goes on along the minus strand of JAPTHN010000004.1, from coordinate 45,140,177 downwards.
CACTAAACAATTAATACTATGCTCAGTATCACATCAGTAGTACTGTAACCCAGACTTAAGAATATATCACTGATGTACATTGTATATAAGTACAATAAGTACATTGCATATTAATACTGAGTCATATTTAATAATTTGGTGGAATTTAATAGGACTGACGACTATTTTTTGCGAATATATATATGCAATAGTAAAACATTACATTTGTAAATACAGATTAAATATACCTGTAGCGGTATCAATCTGTTTATATATATTCGTCATAAAATCATGTAATGTCTCTGATCATTTTTTTAATAAACTCAAACTTAATAAACTCAGACCAACGCCAAAACCACAAACCATTTTAATCCTTAATTTAATAAAAATATCCACAACCAATTTAATCTTTATGATTTTTATACCATTGTAATCGTCTTTTCAAGCAGATTCTAATGGTACCAAACATGTTGGGTTGCAAAAAAGGGAACCAAGTTAATCTGAATTCCTAAAAAACCAATACCTTTTTAATCCTAGAAGGCCAAAAAACCTAAACCATCCAGCGGAGCCTCTATATACACCCTCTCATAGTGAGAGGGGCAATAGGCAAAATGTTTGTGTGGTTTTGAATGTGGCATAATGAGGTGATTTAGTGCAGAAAGTGGGAAAATTTTGAGCTAGGGTTGGCAGATACACTCTTCGGTAGATTCAACGAACTAGAATTTGTGCTGTAAGCGAGGCAGACAAACTTCGGTTTCTTTTTGATTTGTGATGTTTGTACTATATAGGGGTAACCTGAAGGACAGGAAGATGAAGAAGGGGTAGGTTGATCATTGAAGTGTAGAAAAGACCCTTGGACAGATGCTAAAGTGATTTCAGCATAAAAGGAATGGAGGCAAATGGGCCTGGTACTTACGACAGCAATCCATTCTTTTGTAAATTGTGACATTTTGAACGTAATGTCTACGTCCAAGATCCACATTCCACCAGGAGGGGTGACCACTCATCAGTCCTGTGTGAGTGCAACATCCACTAGGGTAGCTGAAAATGGCGGGAAATTTAAATTTTAAAAGCAGGATCTACATTTAGCGTGCATATACAGTATACACAAACTCAATTAGAAAGTGAAGACTATATATTCCCTTTTGATTTTTGCTGACCCACATTTATAAGGTTGTTCACATGCATTCTCTAGTTGCCTCTGAATATCCCACACCGGTGCTGATGGAGCATAAAACACAAACTCACTCACTCACATGCATTCTCAGAAAGCAAAGATATTATGGTCAAAAGGATAGATAATAGGCATTTAGCTTGCAGTACATAATACATTGAGTGTTCTTAGAGAAGGATAGTAGGAGTATGTAATTGTTCCTGTGTGATGTTGTTACATGGCCTTGGATCTTCCTGTGAAATTTAGCCCAATTACAAAATTACCAGTAGAACAGAAAAAATGGATAAAACTTACTTTGTGTTTTTACAGCCGTCAACAGCATTTCCTGCGACAGATACAATGCCATCTCCGTAATATGTATTACTCTGTGTTGCTGTTTTGCGAAGAGCAACATTTGTGAATGCAACATTATTGTTCTGATTGTTGTTGTTTTGGTTGTTGTTGCTTTGCTTGAGAGCACTTGGCGCTGTAAACAAAAATTAATCACTTTGTCAACAAATGCAGTAGGCATGGAGTAATTGGTTTTTCAATACGACACCCAAAAGTGCGATGAAACATTGAAGATAATTGGTGATGAGTCTTATGAGAAAGATGATATTTTCCGCACCTTATTAAGACAACCTCAAGGAGAGAACCTATGCAGATGATAGATACACTAAAACAATGTAATTAGATAGTACATGTATATGTCATACATAAATACTATATTAAAAGTGGTGTCCAGGGGCGTATCTAGAAATAGCCTGAGGGGGGGGGGCAATACATGGGGTGAATGTGGGGCGATTTGAGGCTTTTCCTATCTCTCTCATGTTAAATTTTGGGCCTGAGGGGGGGGCATGGACCAATGGCCCTCCCCCTAGATACGCCACTGGTCGTGCCCTAGAATGACAGAAGCCCAGTGGCGTTCCTATGCGTGGGGGCACGGGGGTACATGCCCCCCATATTGGACCTGTGCCCCCAGGTGCCCCCCCATATGAACTTTCCAACTCCTGCTAAAATATACAGTAAGTATAGTTGGTTCCCCCCGGGCCCCCCCCCCCAGAGAATTGCGTGCCCCCCCAGGTGTCCCCCGCTTGAGACCCCCCAGTGTTACGCCACTGCAGAAGCCTCATATTGCATTAACTGCCGCTTGAGGTACATGGGGAAATTAACTTGAGCCCAATAGTCTGCAAAAATGTTGACAGTCAAAAATAGTTAAATACATACCACAGCATTGAGGACAGACTGAACATGGATTGGCTCTGCTCAGCCCAGAAGGTTTGTACATTAACTTCTTTACTTTGGCATCTACAAAGAAATGAAAAATCCAATAAACTATACTGAGAATGTCCTAATTGGCATCTACAAAGAAATGGACCAAACACAACTGAGAATGCCCTAAAAGGGAATCTCCTAATACATTTAAAGGCCTAAAGATAGAAGTAATTATAATTTTAATGTATTATAATTTTATTGTGGTAGGGCAGTGAAATCAGTGTAAAAATACCATTTGGATAGTGTGGTACCATAAACTCAAAGTTATGGTACAACAAATCATGCTCTTTTATACTGAAACGCTCCATTTTGCATTACGCAATATTTTATAGCCTATATATTATAATGCATATCAATAAAACCAACCTGCATAGTAAGAGTAGGCATTTATCTCAGCTGGCTGAATGTTATTGACTTTAGCGACTTGGAACTGGGTAATGTTGAAGCACTTCGAGATACGAGTTACCTGCAACATAGAACAATCAAATTGATTCATCAAAATTTGATTCAACACATACACAACTGAGTGACGACAAATTCAGATCAAACAGAGTTTTCTTGATGGGAATTTATTTATCACACTGATGACGCCAGATATGAGCAGTTCCTTCATGTATACAACGTCTCAAAATATCTTTTCCAATCAAAATCTAATCATACAGACATGACACATTATCAAATAATTCTCCAGTCTAAAACATTTACTTCAATAATGAAGTAGGCATGAAATTATTTACTAAAAAAAATCTAAATCCTCATCTGGTGCTTGCCCAAAAATGAGGGTTAATATTAGAATTTATTAAAATATGGATTATCACCTCATCCCAATATGTGACAAGTTTATTTTTCTTGACCTCCACCTTCTTCAAACCTTGATCTGCATATTCTTCGAGCAGTTTGTCGGCTTTTATTTGATAACCACTGAGTGGGTTGATTTCTACAATCGCCATACCAGACTCATCAATGTTGTTCCATCTAAAAGCAATGTAGAAATCGAGATTAGAACAAGTTTGCAAACTTGCAAAGATGTTATTTTAAAGCAATGGGTTACTGATGACGATCTTTAGTTAAAAAATAAACCAGAATCTGAATCTTAATTACTTGACACAAGTCCTGACATAAACTTTTCCGGTTGTGTCATTCTCAGAGTGAACTTTTACAGTCAGGTCAGTTGTGTTGTCTGGCACTAGGATGTTGTAGTCAGCTTCTAACTGGATGATGGCAGCACCAGAAGATGAGGCTGTGATGGTGACTTGTCTTGGAGTGGTGGAGAACTACAATTAGAACACATTGCAAACAAAGCATTTATGTACAATCTGTATTGGACTTATGAAATGAACAGTGGTGTAGTAAGTTCTCTTGGCATGGTAAATATCTGAATATCTGGTTAAATCATATCATGATCAGAAAATTTGCATCATGTCTTAGTTCAAACATATATCTGCTGACCTATATTTTCAACCAACTGGGAAATATACAACAATCTCACATAATTAGTTTTCCAAAGCATAATTGTTTTTTAGAGTGTTTTATACGTGAATTTTTGTCTGACTTTTGGGTTTTAACACATTTTTAGACAATGCCAGCCATTTTTCTTTGTGACAGTCCGTCTCCTCGGCACGTCTTTCTCTCTCTACTCACCCTGTATATCTGGAAGACTTCTTTGTTGTGTCTTGTGATTCTGTTGAATGAATGTCGCTCTCTGTCTGTCAGAGCTTGGATGTACAAATCAGTGTTGGCAGCTGACGGAGTAAGAGTAGCAAATCGTGATAAGGCTGCAAGTCCTACCACAGTATCCTAAAATGGGCAGAGAAGTTGGTTATGGTCGAAATTTTTCAGGTCGATGACACTCTAGCGATAAAGGCCTGTAGCAGTTCATTTATCAATGAAATCTATTTATGTGTAGGCCTCTGTCTACATATTTCAAACAAACTTTTTTTCATTACTTTTTACATAGCATTTTTATACTCTAAACGTACATGTAATATATGCTGTGGCCAACTTCCACATTAATTTTCCTTGCTTTCTTTCATTTTCAACATGAGTCACCTGCCTTTTGATTTTTTTTGCCTTCTGTTTCTAGAATGGGCTTTTTTTTTAAATATTTTTTATGCAAGTCTTCTTTACTTCTTTGGGTCTTATTGGACATTTACAGAGTACCAAATATATAGATAAAGAACAAAATTCGAATGTTCTTTGTAAAAATACTTACTTGAGTTGATGAGAAACCATAACCCTTGCTAATCTGTTTGACAAGCCATTTCAGAGCAGGTGCTATGACTCCTGTATTAGAAGGATTGGCGGCTAATTTCGCTAACATTGCATAAGAAGTGGCTTCAACTCCACCCCATGTTTGTTCACCATCTGAAACTATGAAGAATTTTTCGTTCAGAATTTGAAAATGATATTTCCAGTAGGGATTAAGGTGTGAAAAAGAATGATATTTTTTTGTTCAGAATTTAAAAAACGATATTTCCCATAGGAATAAGAGTGTATATTTTCAATGTGACTTGAAAGTTATATATATTATATTTGTGGTATCCTTTGTATTTTATATTACAATCAACCGATGACCAAAGACGATATTGCGCTTAATGTGTGATTTTGTATAAATATGATATATCACAACCTTTTTAGAGCACAAAAATTAAATTATAAGTAATGAATATAAGAAAGAATAAATTAAATTAAATTGTATTTAATCATAATTAATTAAAGCAAGTGTATATGTACATGTAAGTCTCTACAGTCTCATGAGACTTACCAGAAACTGGTGCAACTGAATCAAGCCTGGCCAGGGCATTCACTTGGTTGTCCATTCCATTCATGGCCAAAGCATAAGACACAATTGCAATATCATGAGGTTTTGTGAGTTTGTTAAATTCTCTTTTCAAACAAGCGGTTGATTTTGATATTGCCCAATCAACCTGAAAAACGCAATGTAAATACCATTTCATTATCAAAATAAAATTTCTAAGACTGTAATAAGTAGCCAAAATATCAGTTATTGGCATTGAATTATCTTAGTGAGGCCAATTTAGAGCAGAATTGAATGCATGGAGAGACAAATGCAGGAAATTAGACAGAATGTTTACATGAAATATAGTGATTTTTTTTACAACAATATCAATGGTGGAGAGGAAGCTTCTAAATACATAGTTCTATGGTTGTTTGAAGCTTACCCTTTCTTCCATATCTGGCATTGGCATTTGTGTCTTGGCGGTTGTCAAGGTGATGACCATGTAAGCAGTCATGGGGACTTCACTACCAACACCACCCTGTCAAAAAAAAAAGAAGAGTTTAGAGTTGTGTTATAATATTAAATATAAACAGTGAAAAACTCTTCGAATAGTAATAAATGGCTTTTTTGATTGTGGGTATCAATTGCATTGAGAGTAGATATTGTTTGCTACGAGGGGTGTTTTAACAGTTCTGACCAATTTTTTGGCAGATTTTTCTATTGGAAATAGCTAACTGAAATTTTCACAGAATAAATTTCAGGTATTTGACCATCTATTTTGAAAAAAATCAAAACTGTAAGAAGTGTTGAAGACTTGAAGTAACTGTTCTGTTACCATGGTTACGAGAGGTCAGTGCACCCAATGCAGCTCAATTTCTCATACAAAATTCAGCAAATTAGTTGCATCTAAAGTCAGAGAATTTATAGTAAAAAAAACAAATAATTGCAAGAAAATTTATTTCTTGATAGGCTTGCAGTTTTTCAAGATATCTGCCATTGCATTATGAACATTTATCTATATTTCAACCTTACCAGCTGAGGCAATTACCAAAGGCTTACACCGCTTAAGGCGACACTTACTTGATCTTTAGCTTCTCGTGCCCGCCGACACAACAGAATTTGTGCCGACCAAGAAAAAAAATAACCGCTTACCAATTTATTTATTTAGCCCACCTTACAAATTTATTTATTTAGTCCACCGCTGACCTTACCTGATCTGATGCAAATCCCTTCAGACAGACCACACCACCAAGCTTACCTGAATGGCACTTGAAAAAAAAGTGCAAGGAATACCTCTCTTTCAACCAGACTCATGTGCCTCCCACATAAGTCATTTCACCCACATTGAGGTCACTTTTGCATTGTTATTTCTTCTCTGGTTATTGCCAAAATGTCACTTTTTATTCACCAATAAGGTATTTTAAACTAAGCACTGTGTGCTAACTCTTATTTCAACATCATATTCCTTTGTAAAATTACCAAAACTCAGGTCAGTCTGACTCTTGGTGGAACCTCAGTGGAGAGAGCCAAAGAAAGTCATTGTGGCTCCCTCTATAATTTTACATGTACATCAGAGCAATGGCTCCATCCATGATACATATTTTCACTGGTTTAATTTCTTTGTCAATGACCAACAGAGCTACAAATTGGATGCTCAATTAGACATTTAGGTTCTATCACAGCAGTTTCACTATTTACATGGAAATAGAGGACTTTTTCACACATTTCCACTGGGTGAATCATACCAGTGCCAGACTGCCAAGCAAGCAGTCCAAGTCAGCCTCCATTGATATTGAAATACAGGCCTAAGATAAACTGGTTATAGCATAGGGGGTTATAAGTCAATGATCTCAACTCATAATATTATACATATACTTAAGTTATTAATACATATAAATGATTTGACATAATATTATGCTTAACTTACGGGCCCCTATGCTATCAGCACAATCAAGGAATACCAGTACCAGCTTCTTTTATCAATTTCTTTCAAACATTAATAGCACAAGGTATTCATGGTACAGGAAATGGGTCAAAATTTGAAAACCTTGAAATTTCAGCCGGAAAAATTTTGAAAATTTTTTTAGTCCAGAAATGCCTTTTTAAGTTGGCATTGGGTAGGTCAAACAATCAGCTATCACTGCACTGTCATGTCCAAGGGTCCCAAATGCTCTGCTGATCTGTAATGAGGTGATATTTACAGCTGTGATGTTTTTTGACTGTCATTAAAATCACACTTATAACTGAAAAATCCTGACCACTTAGGGCTAAATAATCTATTACCAATGATTAGGCAGGTAGCTTGCACATTTTAGGCCAAGTTCCAGGTCTCTAACACAATTATTTTTGACATAATGCATTTTGGTCAATTAAATACCAAATATGTGTGTCATTAGCATCATGCCTATAACTTGAAATCCGCACCACTTAGAGCTGAAGAATGTATTACCAACGTATGGGAAAGTGGCTATTCTGCAAACATTGAGCTATATTTCAGGTCTCTACGACCAATACTTATTAAGATAGAAAATTTTCTTGAACTAGAAATTTACAAACAGAAACAAAAATACTCTGTTCATCAATAGTTTGGATTCTGAATAACAATGATGATCTCCGCTACCCCTCCAGTGCCCAATATCTTTGCTGAACCATATTTCAGGTGCTAGACAATGGTAAAATGTCACTCACACCCCATATTTCATTAGTAATCTCAGAGAAGCGTCAAAATTCATACTAAGCATGTCAGATGCAAGGATAATGAAAATATTTCGTGTAATATTTTGTTGAAACATTAATTGATAATATATATTGAGCATAATTTCAACTCCTGTCACCTGCAACAGAATTTTAGTGAGGTAAAGGAAAGAAGCCATTTTTTGTTGTGATGCTAATGACAGCGTGATGCTAATGATAATTACGATAAAAATCTTTCTAGGGACCAGTGCAAAACTGGCAATCTAGCAATTTGTGCATGCAATGATCCTATGAACACCAGAAGGATGTTCAGATTAATTCTGGTCCAGAAATATGCAGTCAAAATAGAGCAGCAAGGCGTTTGCTAATGACAAATTAAGATAGGACAACCGACATGCCAACAGAAACACTCAAATATTTTGGTTTACATAAATGATACAGAGCTACAGATAGTTCAGTTATTTTCTTGGGTTCTCAGACAACGTCAGACACAAGGTTTTCTCACAACATGTGCGTCCCTTTCATTTTTATTAAAAAATCAAACTGGTGTGACCCTAATGACGCAATATTGGAGACATTGACACAACAACCTCCTGCTCTTATACAGGATATTATTTCAGAAATTAGAAACTATATTTTAGAAGAGTGATACTCAAGTCTCCATGTATGGAAGAGTTTAATTGAATCAGGATCCTGTACAAGTTTTTGTGATGCAATCTTTCAAAGAAAATGTTGGTGGAGACAGGCCATTTTCAGGGGGGTTGGCCACTTCAATGCTAATTTTGGATGGGATAAAAATAACCTTCCACATATTTTTTGTGTCAGAAGTTTTGCTAATATCCTTGTCTATGACAAATGACATCAAGAGGTCCTGCATGTGCCTTTCTGTCATCATGAATTATTGTTAAACACCGGAGACAAGAATTTCAGACTTACCAAATTTTGACCCAAATATGTAAATATGTTTGAGTAGTTAGTTTCTTTTTAACAGTATGTTATTAGTTTTTTATCATAATGTTTATTTTTTGCTCCATATCACATTGACTGATCTGAGCTAATAAAAACTTGAAACTTGAAACTGTAGCCACATGGCAAATCTGGACCCAAGAGATCAAATAAAACAGTAGCAAACAAGTAAACATTACTTTTTGTCACTGTTTTGGATTATTATTAGGTACCTGCTGTGGATTTTTTGTTTGTCATGTGCACTGCATAATGACGATATTATATTTTGTATCACATTGTCACTTTGAAATCAATATATACATGTATATCCATTTTGAGATAATCTACAAACTATTGTGACAGCCCTAAATTGCACAAAAAAAATTTTGTTGGCAAAATGCAGAACTTGGCAATTTTTTTTTTTTTTTTTTTTCGACCGACCGATCCATGAAAATTGTGATTTGAGACAAAAAAAAAAAATTTAGAATTCAGTTCTTCTTTTTTCATCCTACCGACCGACCTAAGAAAAAGAGCCTCGAGAGGATCCGAGAAGCTAAAGATCAATTATGTGTGGCCTAAGTGAGTTTGGCTGAAACAATCTACTGTCAGAGGCAGTGCTGAAGCTTGGGTTCTAAACCCAATCTCATCTGCTTCAATTACCAGATATGGCCTTCTGCATTGTTTGGAAATCGGAAGAAAAATTTACCTTCAAAAAGGGGTCTAGAAGTTCAGCTTCGTCCCTATATTTCCCATCAGGAGCCAACCGATTAAGAATGTAGTTGATGCTCTTCGCCATTGTTCCTTTGTCTATTTCGCCTCCAATGAATTGAGATGCTTCTGCGTATGACTTTACGACAAATGCTGTCAACCTGTAGACAGTATCATTAGGGTTTTTTGAATAGTGAAGAAATTACCATTGAAAAATATTGTTTTCAAAAAATGAATGGCTTTTAATTTTATTGTTGTTATATCTTATAATGTTAATTTTATTGCTCAATTGTAAACTTTCATTTCAATTATTTTTATGTAAGTTATAAGCACTTGTCTCTTTTATTGTTGTACTTACTCATCTGACTTTTAAACAAATTTTCAGTATCAGACCACATCAAGAATAATGAATGTTGTTAAATAAAATTTCTCACTTGATATGAATAAGTACAATGGTGAATTTTGCTTGGAGTGACTGTTTGGTAACATTGCAGTTGCAAGCATTTTATTCTACTGTTTCATCATTTGCTTATTGACCTTGTATCATTGTCTTCAATACTGATATTGCATGTATATATTTTTCATTATTTGACATGTTCACGAATTCGTGGAGGTGTCAAAACGAGCATGTACCCTGGGGCCTATGTTGGATGGCTGTTTCAATCATCCTTTTGCCTCATTGCCGTGTCTTCCTCCTGTCCTAATTAGCCTACCAAGTGCATAAATACAGGACATAGAGCCCCAATCATCTATCCATCTTCAATACTGACGGAAACATGTCTCTCCTTTTCATCTCATTCATACGTGTATTTGCTTATGAATGCTAAAACAAGCCTCAAAGGGCTGCACTTTCTAGAACTATCTGTCTGTCGGTCTGTCTAGCTGTCTAGCTGTCTATACCATAACAACCAACCATAAATCTCCACGTTGGTCTCTGTTTCCAAACGCTGAGTAGGATCCATCATTTCTGAGGTAATTCATCTCACGTTGGTACCCTGCAAACAAAGATACAGTACAACAATTTCAGGAACAATACAAGTTATTTTGCGTGGTTATGAGGACACTATTGCAATCTAAAGGGTGCAGGGTTGGTCTAGTGGTAGCGTGCTGGACTGCCAATCGCTGGGTCCAGGGTTCGAAACCAGCTCTTGCTGGGTCTCCTATGCCTATGTTGGATGGCTGTATCAATCATCCTTCACCTCATTGCCGTGTCCCTCCTCCTGTCCTAATTAGCCTACCAAGTGCATAAATACAGGACGTAAAACCCCAATCATCCATCCATCAAAATGTTTTTAAAATAACTAAACTTCGAGAATTTCATAAACCATTTGGATGTTTATTTTATAAAATAATTATATGATCAATCAACATACCACTCAAGATATATCCCAGGGCCTTCTCTTTCAAAGCATCATTTCTGATTCCTGCGTTAGTCATGTATTTCATAACCAGAATATTTGGTACGAAATTGATCATGTTCTGTTCTCCGCATCCGTAAGGTTTCTTTGACCACTTGCCAAGGTTCTCTGCAACCGGTCCCATAATGCTACCTGAAATTGATGACCGATTGTTAGAAAAACTTGTGAATGAATTAGACAGAAGTAAACTGTTGAAAGATTGAGCGTTATTATGCCAAAATGAATATCATGATTCTGTTAGAAATTTGAAAGTGGCTAGTGGTTTAAGATTTTCTAAATATCTTTGTATGCCAATGGGTCTTTCCTAGGTGTGTTCTAGTTTTCAGAGTATGATGGAAAATGTTGATCTTTGAATCTGGAAGTCTGCTTATTCTACCTAGATGATATCATTATATACACTGACACCACAGAAAGCCACATGAATAAGTTGTCCAGGGATTTTTTCATGGATTTCTGAGTATGGTTTGCAATTTGAACCGAGTAAATGTGAACTGAGTAAGTGTGAATTCTTCAAGGAAAAAATTGGGTATCTGGTCACTGTGTTGGAAAAGGGAGTAGCTACGTATATGCAGTGCTACAGTAGCTGGCATATCTAAAAATATCGTCCTCCTGCACCATATTCCCAATTAATCAATTTATACCCCTACCTAAGTCTCTCACTGTAGCAAAGCCTTCAGTGAATCAATCAGACACAACCCCAAAGACAGCCAATTAGCAGGCCTTCACACATGTTGAGCAAATGAGGCCGATTTTGCCAGTTCTAGCACTTCTGTATATCCTACATCTATGGACTTTATGACTCAGAGAGCTTTAAAATGGTAGGTGTTACAACACTGAGGCATTAATATTTTTTACGCAATTCGCCATTACACATTTGAAGTGGGGAGGAATGCTTCACGCTGATTGGCTAAGACGCTCGTGACAGAAATCTATGATAATGTACAGTCTTGGAGGGAATCATCTAGGGTAGATTCTCTGGGTGAAGTCTCTCAGACCAAAAGAAACTTCTTTCTTTTGCTGATAGGTACTGTTAGTTCAGACACTGAGCTTGAGAACGTGAATGAGAACATAACAGTATGACCTACCAGAAACGGAGAAGGAGAATCTCTCAGATCCACTAACAACATGAATGAGAACATGACAGTATGACTTACCAGAAACAGAGAAGGAGAATCTCTCAGATCCACTAACAACATGAATGAGGACATGACAGTATGACTTACCAGAAACAGACAAGGAGAATCTCTCAGATCCACTAACAACATGAATGAAAACATGACCGTATGACTTACCAGAAACAGACAAGGAGAATCTCTCAGATCCACTAACAACATGAATGAGGATATGACAGTATGACTTACCAGAAACAGACAAGGAGAATCTCTCAGATCCACTAACAACATGAATGAGAACATGACAGTATGACTTACCAGAAACAGAGAAGGAGAATCTCTCAGATCCACTAACAACATGAATGAGAACATGACAGTATGACTTACCCGAAACAGACAAGGAGAATCTCTCAGATCCACTAACAACATGAATGAGGACATGACAGTATGACTTACCAGAAACAGACAAGGAGAATCTCTCAGATCCACTAACAACATGAATGAGAACATGACCGTATGACTTACCAGAAACAGACAAGGAGAATCTCTCAGATCCACTAACAACATGAATGAGGACATGACAGTATGACTTACCAGAAACAGACAAGGAGAATCTCTCAGATCCACTAACAACATGAATGAGGACATGACAGTATGACCTACCAGAAACAGACAAGGAGAATCTCTCAGATCCACTAACAACATGAATGAAAACATGACCGTATGACTTACCAGAAACAGACAAGGAGAATCTCTCAGATCCACTAACAACATGAATGAGGATATGACAGTATGACTTACCAGAAACAGACAAGAAGAATCTCTCAGATCCACTAACAACATGAATGTGAACATGACAGTATGACTTACCAGAAACAGACAAAGAGAATCTCTCAGATCCACTAACAACATGAATGTGAACATGACAGTATGACTTACCAGAAACAGACAAAGAGAATCTCTCAGATCCACTAACAACATGAATGTGAACATGACAGTATGACTTACCAGAAACAGACAAAGAGAATCTCTCAGATCCACTAACAACATGAATGTGAACATGACAGTATGACTTACCAGAAACAGACAAAGAGAATCGCTCAGATCCACTAACAACATGAATGAGAACATGACAGTATGACTTACCAGAAACAGACAAAGAAGAATCTCTCAGATCCACTAACAACATGAATGTGAACATGACAGTATGACTTACCAGAAACAGACAAAGAGAATCTCTCAGATCCACTAACAACATGAATGTGAACATGACAGTATGACTTACCAGAAACAGACAAAGAGAATCTCTCAGATCCACTAACAACATGAATGTGAACATGACAGTATGACTTACCAGAAACAGACAAAGAGAATCGCTCAGATCCACTAACAACATGAATGAGAACATGACAGTATGACTTACCAGAAACAGACAAGGAGAATCTCTCAGATCCTCTCACAACATTGGATGGCAGAGTGATGTTGAACGTTGATGTGTGGAAATAGTTGGAAGGAGACAGTGCCAAGTACATGGATTTGACTTGTGTTTCTTCAGTTCCTTCAGGCTGAAAATAAGAAATTAAATTAATAATAAGTCCGTGCAATCCATGTCAAAGGAAGGAGACCTCACTTCAACATCTGGTTATATCTGGATAGTAGAATCTGGATTTTCTGCCTCAAGAATCCAGATTCATATGATGTAATTTATGAATACAGCTGAATGTCACAAGAAGACTTCCTATATTGGAATTCAAGCCAACATTTTCAGGACATAACCATTGATCTGTCTGGCTTTAGTACACACAAAATATATTTTTCTAGCCATAATCTAGGATAAAACGGACTAGGCTTGAAGGAGCAATTGTTAAAATGCAATTTCATTAACTGCGGCTTGTTTTTGAGTTTGGATGCATAACTCCAATATCAACTGACTCAACATGTTTATGAAAAGAAAGGTACATTTCTTGTCTACAGTCTACAAGTAGAATACTATTAATTAAATTAATTCTGTAAACACTGTCATTTGCTTCTCTTTTTTATAGGATAAAGACAATCTTATCAATGGTCTTACCTTCACAAGTAGTTTTCTCTTCAATGCATCTGCGGCAGTCATGGATAAGGCTTGCACTTCTATGTCGATATAGCCAAAAGTATTAGGTTTAATCAAGAAAGAAACACCTTTTGACTGGCCGGCTGGAACCTATATTATGAAAAAATACATATCATTGATTGGTTGATTGGTTGAAGGATCAATTATGTCTTATTCAATCATATTCATTAATATGAATTATGATAATAGATAACTTACCATAGCAGTTCTTGTTACATCTTGACTAGATTCAACATTGTTCTCCAATGTCGAAAAACCTGATGACTGTCGTAGAGTCACAACAACCTATAATAATAAAATGTTTTTCTTCATGGGACTATAATATTGAAAATTGTGCAACAACATCATTTATTATGTACCACAATACCATCATAACAGAAAAGCTGTCCTGCACATACATGTATTGTAGATCAGCAACTTTTGGATTCAGACCTACACATCTACGGGTACATTCGATTTCTCTACTCTAAACTACTCCAAACTACTCCGGAAATGATGTTTCTACTCTGAGAGTAAACTAGTCCAAGGTTGGTCCAAATCGAACATGAAGGAGTAGTTAAAATCGTCATTAAATGAGGATTCCCATGCTATTGGAATTCCGTAGTTAATAGCAATTATGCCGTGAATCAACACCTTCAATCAATTGCTTTTAATTGATATGATTGAAATTCAGAAATACACACCTGAAAAAAGCAATCTGGCACTAAATAAAAGCTTCTGAAGTATAATGTATTTATGTAAACATCATACGTCATGGGCTATCCAAAATTCTTGGAGAACATACCCATTCAGTCTCCAAAACTAGGACACAATTTAAGTGTTTTTCCATTTATTTTTCAGTCACTTGTCTAATGATGGGGATTAGGATAGTTCATAATCATTAAGACACATCAATGCCTGAAACATTGGTGTCAGAAAGTATGAACTTGGAAGTGGTACTCATTCTGGAAGATACTGAATTTTCCCAGCTCTCTTATAGTGATAGAAAGATAGATCAACTAGAATCGCAAGTGATGATAATAAGTCCAGCGTATGGGCGATAAACCCAGAGCTGCACATGAGTTGGGAGCTGTGGTTTGAAGGTACTGAGAGCTGGCACAAAAGGGATGTGGTGGGCAGCATTTTTACTGTTGGTGATACAATTTCTCATATGCTGCTTATGTATCTTAAAATCTCTATCTACACTTAACTCCACCTAATTGTATCTCCACCTTATCATATTTCCACCTACTCTAATCGCCAACTAACCCTTATCTCCAGCTGCTCTTTTCTTCACCAACTCTCATCTACACATGCTCTTTCTCAACCTATTCCTACCCACCTACTCTTATGTCCACTTGTTCTTAACTCCACATTCTCTTATCTCCAACTGATCTTATCTCCAACTGCTCTTATCTCCACCTTCTCTTTTCTCCACCTTCTTATCTCCACCTGCCATTATCTCCGCCTGCCATTATCTCAACCTATGCTTATCTCAGACTTCTCTTTCTCCAACTACTCTTGTCTCCATATGTTCTTATCTCCAACTATGCTTATCTCCACCTAATCACATTGCCACCACTCTTATCTCTATCTACAGCTATATCCACTTAAGTACTCTTATTGCCACCTTATTGTAGCTCCATCTACTCTTATTGTATATCCATCTACTCTAATTGACAGCTACTATATCCAGTGGCGTCACTAGAAATGCAAGTTTGGGGGGGCTGAAGCCCCAAAGATTAGAAGCGTTGCCTGAGGCCCGAAGGATCGAAGCGCGAGCCGTCCTGAAGTCCAAAGATTTTAGATGTCTGCTGATCTATGCACACATAGCAAATACATAAACTGCAAAAATGATGACAAATAGTGCACAACGTATTACGTACAGTGTCTTTTCATGGGCTCTGTTTATTCATTCACTACCAGCATCATACAAGGAAAATTTCCCCTTTTTTTTGGCCAAGAGTTTTTGGGGGGGCTGAAAGCTCCATTTAGGGGTGCTAAGCCCCCCCTAGCCCCCTCTTAGTGACGCCACTGACTATATCTCCACCTAATCATATCTCCACCTACTCTTATTGCCACTTACTCTTATCTCCACCTGACCTTATCTCAACCCAAACTTACGTTGACCTACAATTATCTTCAGCTTATTGTATCTCCACCTTAGGTACTGTTATCACCACCTACTCTTATCTCCACCTGCTCTTAACTCTACCAGCTCTAAGCTCCACATTCTCTTATCTCTATCTACCCGTAACTCCTTCTGCTCCTCCTGCTCTTCCTCCCCCTCCAAACAATTCATTGCCAGGCTCGAACATCTGTGTGACTAATGCTGGATAACAGTTTCTATCAAATTTTGCCTAATTGATGTGTCCACCTCTTGCCCCAAGTAGCCTACTTTGGGGCTTTACATCCTGTATAAATGCACAATCTTCAAACTTCCTTTTATCTCCCTCCTTTATTCAAAACGCTTCTTCGTTCTTTTCGAAATTGGGAAAAGAAATTGTGGAAAGGTTTATAATGTTTCAGTGAATACATTAAGTATAATAGGTGCTTATTTGTTTTCTCACTTTATATTGCCTTGGATGTAAATAGGTTTGGTGGTGAGATTCCAACCCATGCCTTGATCAATCTACTTTAAGAACACCGAACATAAAGGCACTGGGCTGGCTAGCACTGTTGTGCTATTCATAGCATCATGCCTGTGGGGAGTGATGTTAAGGTCTCAATGTGAAGGTCGTGTTATGAGCAAAAAATGGCACAACAACAAAAAGGGGTAGTGTATGGCTGAAAAAGCATGAATGACAGAATGCATGAAAGACCCATCCCTTTCATTTGTCATTAGCTAGCACAGTAAAGCTTGTCAACTTATGGCCACACAGCCACCAAAAAAGAGATAGAAAAACCTACAAAAGCAATAATAACTTAATAAATATGGTAAGTATACATTTACAGCCCCCTAAGCCCAGTTCTGGGTGTGCATTGTAATATCATCTTTGTCAAATTCTCCACATAGGGGAGAGTCCCTTGGATCGGACCGGTGCCTCGATCGGAACACTTCAATTATTATGTAACTATTGAACATATCAAAACAATTCCTGTCCAAAATGGTTCCTTTTTGATCATTTGCGAAGGGTGATGGGTCATTGACTTTATAAAGCACTGATATTTGCAGTTTGAATGTCAATTAACAAATGGCAATGTCTGATATAACATGGTGATGCAGATTTTATACCACCAGGTTCAACCTGTTGATGGCCAATCTTCCAAAATCTGTCCCTGCGGCCCCCAACTAACTGTCTTTCATAATGAAAAAGAACAATCCATTTATCTATAAGATATCTGAGCACTGGCTCAAATTTTGCAAATGATAGTTATTTCCTCGATTGGACCACTCATGCGTCCTCGATTGGACCACCTTAAGAACATACTTATGTTGATAATGTGATGTGTAGATATGACAATTGAAGCTTTATGACAAACATTAATCCAAAAAATCCAGAAATTTGTACCCAGGGTTAAGTGGAATCCCTTATGAAAGTTTCACTCCCATGCTAAGATGCCCCCTACTGGCAGTTTCTGGAATAATCTTGATAAATTAAATAAACCAAAAAACAGGCTTAATTTTTAATTTTTATGGTGGTAATAAATAATTAAACATAATTGAGGTTGTCAGACACTCAAAACAAATGTAATCTGTCCCTGATTCCGTTAAAAAAAAGTGTTTTACTTGAGTCATTGAGTGAATCTTTAATTGCACTGTTATAGCCTTTTCGTAAGCTCAATGCCGATAATATACCAAGCTAAAATAGTTTGGCAGTCAACTGTCTTTTTTTCGAGCCGGCCTCAGTCTCGGTCTTGGTCTCGGATGCTCATGCCTCGGTCTCGGTCTCGGTCTCGGAGGGCAATGCCTCGGTCTTGGTCTCGGATGCTCATGCCTCGGTCTCGGTCTTGGTCTCGGATGTCCTGGCCTCGACTCCAACACTGGTAATAAAACAACAGCCTGTAGACATGATTTCTGCCTAACCTATTCAAACCTCGCAGACATGCTATACAAGGACTGCTGTTTCAGAGTTTGGGATTGATATAAAGGGTTTGAATTGCATAAAACATGATTTTTGTATTGTTCCAATCGAGGCAACTTGGTGGTCCAATCGAGGATACCATTTCATTGATCTGAGAATTTGAGGACTTTTTTGACAGTGGCCTAGGGTCTACAAAAATGAAGTTTTATCCTCAATATTTTATCTCAATATATTTCAATCCAACCTCCGTCTTTCTGGCAGGTTTTTACCATCATATCACTAATACCCTTTGCACACTTAGCCCCTGAAGTTAAGTGTGCCGATCCAGGCGACTCTCCCCTACAACATAATAAT
This sequence comes from Platynereis dumerilii, assembly GCA_026936325.1. Taxonomy (NCBI): domain Eukaryota; kingdom Metazoa; phylum Annelida; class Polychaeta; order Phyllodocida; family Nereididae; genus Platynereis; species Platynereis dumerilii. The sequence continues at coordinate 45,121,685 of JAPTHN010000004.1, read as the reverse complement.
ACTGAACCTGTTGTTGAGCAGTCCAGTAATTGAAGACCATCGCTTTGAGTAAAAACTCTTCTCCTCGCACGACGCTGTACGGTAGGTTCAGGGTCACGAAAAATGGCATAGTGGAAACAATCTAGATGAGGAAAAAGACAAGAAATGACAAACATGTAGTTTAATGCCCGGCCAATGTGTAAAAAAGGACTGTTAGGTTGGTATATATATATGTAATTTGGCAAGAAAAACAATTGCCCAGCTGCAAACACACAACATTCAATCACATAAGCCTTGTTCAGCAAATTTTGCAAGGTGTACCTCTATTAAAAATGTGGCAAAAAAGAAAATTGTGAAAAGATGTATACCAAAAAAAATACAAAATTTAAATGAGAAAGAAAACTCATAGCCCTAAAGCATCCAATCCCAAACAATGTCGGGAGGAAAAATTGGAGCGTAAAGTAAAATTTGAAAAGTTAGATCAGTTGAGTAAGTTTCTCTCATAGATATCTGCTATCAATGTTGTATCAACCTATAATTTGGTGAGACTTCATTAAAATGAAAGAGTTAAAAAATACCAAGCTGAGAAGGGCTAGCTTTGTTTGAGCTTTAATTCATCTCAAATCCAAAAAAAAATTAAGAGGAAAAATACACTCACCGAAGTTGGCGCTGCAACACCAAAGCCAGTTGCACTGTTCATTGCAAAACCCGAAGCAATCCAGGTGGTGATGGTATCAGGCATTTCTACTGTCAAGGATTTCCTGCCATTGGATCTGTTCAAAGAAAATTATAGTGTCAGAGGGTGATACTTATTTTGACAAATAGGTAATTTTTTACTTGTTTTTTTCCATTCAGTTACTAGAGGAAAAAGTGCAATGCAGTCAACAATATCAAACTCAAGATGTAAATACAAATGTATTGGGCCACAGATTTCAGGTTTTTAAAGCAACACAACTATGGAAATTTAAAAAGTACATGTGCTTAGGGAATATGTAGGTAGAGTGTGGCAATGCATTATTGTGCCTCTTCGTCCAGATTTTCAATCCTTTACCCAAATTTAATGTCTGTTTATAATGCCACCAGAATTTAGGGGCAACCCACTGTACCCGTGTCCCATGTGGATGAATCTGGGATCCTACAGAAAAATATTAATTTAGGTCTGCTTACCCGACAGTCTCATCCATCCACAGCCATGTCTCTGGAAATTCGGTCCTGACTGCAGTTTGAGACGCAGCTTCTGGGGCATTCACATCATGTAATGGCGGCGAGGGAGCTGCAAGAGCGGCTATGATTATGATGAAGGGTATAAGGTCATGTTGTCAACAAACCAACTGATAGACATGCCACCTGTCTACCAGTTGGAATTCCTACAAGTTGCCCTGTCTATGAGCTGGTATATCTACCAATTGGCATGTCTACCAGTTGGTATACCATTGCTAGCCGACTTTCGTCCCTCATTCTGAGCTTTTCCCTGCCAATCAGACTCAGACTCAGACTCATTTACTTTTTGCTTAGAATATAAACATTATAATATTATACATATGATCAATTAAAAAAAAATTTAATAACCTGGGAGCAAAAGGACCCCTCGATGGCAAAAATTTTGCCGCTGCTGAGGAGCCCCATAGTTGACAAAGAGTATCCAGGCACAGTAGAAGGCAGTGTAATTATCAATTTAATAAAGTAGGTACACATATATATAGAAAAAAAAAGAATGAAGAATAGATTGAAAAGAAAATTATGACGGGTAGTGCAGGGCTGATGGGCCTAGACAAGAGGGTATGGAGCTGTGAACAAAGCACTATTGTAATAAATTAAGTTCTGTTACAGATATAACAATGAGGAATTGAACAATTTGGATCATAATTATCTAATAACTTAATTTTGATATAGTTTTTGTATCCGTTAAAACTATGCGTCAAAATGTTTGTCTTGAAATTCTCTTGCATGTTATTGAATAATTTAGTAAATTTATATTTCATGCCATTCCTTGCAAACTCGTGTCTCACAGCAGGCAGCAACAGGTCAGAAGCATGTCTTGTATTGTAATCATGTCTACTCAGATTTTCTCTGGGATTGACAATCTCTTGAAAATATTTAGACACAGGACCTTTGATAAATCGATAACATAGTTTATATTCATGCAGTGCACATATATCTTCCAATTTTAAAATATTCAACTGTTTAAACAAGACATTCGTATGAGCATTAAATTTGCTATTGGTAATAATTCCTACTGCTTTTTTCTGTAATTTGAATAAGATGTTAGAACGCCAGCCCCAGAGAGTTATGCTATAACTGAAGTACGATGAAATTAAAGCATTATAGATATTAAGCAAAGCATCAGCTGGTAAGGTATGCTTCAAACAACATAAAATGCCTATGGTCTCACTAAATTTTTTCCGATAGAGTGATATGTCCTTTCCAACTCAAATTTGTATCCAAAACTAACCCTAAGAAATTGAATTCATTAACAAATTCTGCTTTGGTGTCATTAATTAGAATATCAGGAGGAATTGTCATAGCATGGCCTTTGTCTTACTAACGTTTAGTGAACGTTGATTCAATTTTAACCATTTATCAAATAAATCTAATTCATTACTTGTGTCATTCTTGACTGAAAGATAGTTAGTATAATTCAAAGAAGCAAATAGAGTTGTATCATCTGTGTAAATTATTGGCGTTAGGCATTTGGTAATTTTTGGAAGATCATTAAGATAGATTATAAATAATAACGGGCCTAATATAGAGCCCTGTGGAACTCCACATTTTATTCTCATCATATAAGATTGAGTACCATTCATTTCGACATATTGAAATCTATTGTTGAGATAACTTTCCATTAATTGATATGATAAATCAATAAACCCATACAATTTTAATTTATGTAGCAAAATCTTGTGATCCGGTGTGTCAAAGGCCTTTGAAAGATCCATTTTGTATATTATTCTGATCCATTTCCAAAATTATCTTGTCAACTAGCTCCATTGCTGCAAACTCTGTTGAGTGATTTGACTGAAAACCATATTGACTAGGAAAAAATATATTAAGTTGATCAAAGTGCTAGTGGTGATATATCTGATCATACATTATTCGTTCAAAGACCTTTGACACACTAGGAAGCACTGAGACTGGACGATAGTTATCAAATAGATAATTTTCTTTCTTTTTATATCATGGAGTAACTTTAGCGATTTTGATTTTATTAGGAAATTGTCCTGAAAGGAAAGACTGATTTATGAGTATAGTCAAAGGCAATGCTATTTCATTTTTAATATGTTTAAGTAATTTATTGGAAATTCTATCTTGACCAGCACTGGATTTTGGCTTAAGTGAATCAATAGCTTTAATGACTGTACTCTTATCAACTAAACTGCACTAAAAGAAAACAGGGTTTCTACAGGAGATTCCAAAAAGTCCTTGAAAGATTCATTTCCTGGTAATACAATATTCTCTGACAAATTTGGTCCTATATTTATGAAATATTTATTAAATTCATTAGTAATTATATCCATCAACAGAGATGAAGGTTGTTTCCAGCTTTCACACCTCTACAATAGTGTATTGTCACAACATCAGTACTGAGGAAGTCTGCTTGCCAAGCAGATGAAAGTCTCTACATGTAATTTTTATCAACATTGGATGTAGAAAAAGAAAAACTTGGAATATAAAAGTATAAATATTTTTAAATTAACGTAATCAATAACAATGCAATACTATAACTGCTCTTATTCGTAGATGTATTTGCTATTCCTCTATAGTATATAGATGTAGTCACTATACCTCTTTTGTAAATATCTTCTGTTTTTGACTGCATTACTTATTTCTATTCTTATGTTTTTATGACACATGTATCTTCATGATATTCCGTTGTCGAATAAAAGTTTATATATATATAATGAGACAAAATATCATTGAATGTGTTGTAGCCTACTTCAACATTTGTTTGAGTAAGACTGCTAAATTTCTCAGATGCCTCTAGGCTGCTAATATCCTTTTTAAAATTTTCTTGAGTTTCAGAAAAAACTTTAACAAAACTATCCTTAACTTAGTCACTGTTTTAAAAATCAAGAGAGATAAAATATGGAAAATTATCGGAAATATGTTTTAGTAGTACCGTAGCAGTTGTGGGTGAGTAATCATCAGAAATTTTGACAAAAAAATTGTCTATTAATGTGCCACCTTGTTGAGAAAGATGTGTTGGAATAGTAATTTTAGGTATATATCCATTATATTAGCTATAACACTATCAAGAAAATCATTAACCATATTATTTTCTTTATAATTCAGCAGATCGATATTGAAATCTCCAGTTAGAACTACATATTCATTATTTCTCAATTGGTTGAATACAGAAACTAAGTCATCTATAAAATTAATGATATGTTCATGGTTTGGTCTTGGAGGTCTATAAAAGTTTCCCAGAATCAACCTTTTTTTGACACCATGTTTATCTGTAATATAAATCTCCATGACCTGGCCATCCCAAAACTCAGGGATAATATCCAAATTAAAACATTTAAACTCATATAATTCACGAAGATAAATAGCAACTAAACTATGTGCACTGCATGACTTACTGAGCGATATGAGATTGTAACCTGGGAGTTTAAACAAGGATAGGTCGCTGTCTGCTGAGAGCCAGGTTTCCTGCAAGCAAATGGCATCAATTTTACTACTGGAATCATTACATTGTTCGATATAAGTTTTCAGCAATTCAAATTTAGCATTTAACGATTGGCAATTTAGACTGATGATTTTAAAATGGTCTCTTTTTGAATTAAGTAAGTGCATAAAATCTTTGTCATTGTTATATGGAGAATGTTGAAATAAATTTGGTTCACAGTCAGCATCCTCCTCATCATCAGCCACATCTCTCTCCATCAAATCAATAAGGGAAAAATTTCCCTCAAAAGTTGGTAGACTTTCTGTCATGTATTTGTGTCAAAGGAAAGAAATTGCCATCCACTGTGCCTGAAAACATAAAAATTAATAAAGTATATGAGGAGTAAGTGAGTAGTTTTAAATGCAGAATAACAATTGGGCTCGTCTGAAAACATTAAAGAAACATTTAAATAACACATTTTAAGGAAGTAACTGATAAACATGATTACAAACAGAGGGACAAAAACCGTACCTGATGAGCAAAAAATATTAATAAATATATATCAGTAAGACAATACAAATTAGAAAACCAGAATTACAGGAATTTTGAAATAAGTGTTAGCAATTTGTTTAGTATTCCAAACCGAGTTATACACTATACACCACCTGCATATAATTTAACTCCCCCACCCCCCCGCAAGCAAAATGCTTGCTTGGTAGATATGAGATTTAGTTATTCAATAAACATATAACTATTATTCAAACATTAAACATATTACCATGCACAAAATTATCATTATATTATCTAGAAAAAAAAAGATAAGAAAATTCTTCACCAGTCAGTCATATCAACAAACAATCCTTGGTTGATATACACTATAATATTAAACCATCCCCACTTATATTAAACAATCCCCAATTACAAAGTACATCCATTCCAGTTATTCAAACCACTTAACTGTAATGCTGTTTGTCATATACAACTTATAATCTAGTATTATAAACAAATTAATACAAATAAACATGCTCAATTATCCATTCAATGTCAATCTCAATGTCATTCATGCAGTAACTTAAGAACAAAGAAACACTTAACATACAAACAATTTTAAGCCTTTTAAGTTACTACAAGTGTCAAATACAAACAGTAATGATATCAGAAACATCAAAGACAATAATGCAATAGTAAACATACTTCAGTGTTGTATAATTAGGATTATTATAGAAAAAAAAACTAATTATGAAATAAACGTGATTACTACCTTCATACTTGTGATCCTATAGATTATCCATACTTTAGCAAGAGAAAAAGCATTAGCTGTATAATAATAACATATTTATTATCTAGTTAAAATTATAAATTTTACCAAAGAAATATTTATATATTATATATGTATGTGTTCATGAGATTACTCTGTAAGATAGTACCAAACTAAAAATGACAAACAAAACAAATTGTTCATCATGTTAGCATTAGTAATATCCATTAATTGATCACTCTAAATTAGCTGATTCTTTCTTAAGCTAATCTTATATTAGCTAATCATCCTTAGGTTTGAAAAACAACAACATGCATTTATAACTTGTTTGAACAGTTAAATCAGCAAAACCACAGTTACTTTCATGTCATTACTTCTTAACAATATATTAATGAAATTGAACCTAAAATTAATGATATAAATTAAAACCTATTTTCCTGAAAAAGAGTGAAAACTTAAGTCTGCGCTTATTGTCTAAAATTAGTCCCAAAATATTTGCCTATCAATCTATGCAAAACTTATCGTTATTATACATACCAGAGTTTGCTAAGACAATAAATAAAATAAATTACTAATTAATTCAAAAATAAATTTTGGCATATTAAATCAGAAGCGCCAATTTCACCTGGGCCAATAGTCATGAGGTCACGAAGCATAGCATCATAAAAATGTCAACGAAGGACTGCTGCTTCAAAATAAACTGCCATGGACGTTTTGCTTCTCTACTCGGTTGATTCTGCACCAAATTTCATTCCGAAAAAGTGTTAGGTACAGTAGTCTGCATCCAGGTCTATTGACTCAAGTTGTTAGTGTTTGTCCGTCGTTGTTTCTTTTTGCTGTACGGCACTTTTTTCGGCAATCAGTCTGCTTGCAAAAATGTCATTTCACAAACTGCTGCATCAAATATAAACTAACGTTCGGGAAAAACGCGGGCAAGACATGGTATAAAAAGGTAACACCATGGGTGGAGGCAGTATATCCCTGATGTAGTCACCCTTGACCCCGTATATCCCTCGAACCTTTGGGTCTCGGGATACGCTTGATCTTGGGACACTATACCAGAGATATACTGCCTCCATCCATGGTATAACCTCATAGTACACCTACCAGTTAGCATGTCTGCGAGGTTTGAATAGGTTAGGCACAAGGCAATCATGTCTACAGGCTGTTGTTTTATAACAAACAAATTACTGGAGTTAAATCAAATACATTATTAGAATGCTGTCGTAACAAGAACTCGTAGATCGATCCTTTTAAATGTAATATGCTATTGTCTGTTCTGCTAACAAACTGTACTTACCCCTCATTGGAAAATCTCTCTCCCCAAAAGAAGGTCTAGGGCGGCGTGGGATTGGACAGATTTTAGCTGGAAACAGTAAAAATTCCTTTTCAAAATGTTTCATCAACAACTTTTTCTTCTTCCATTAAGGTCGTCTTCATTACAAGTTCTGTTGAACGGATATACATGTACATGTAGGCCTATGTGTACCATAATTATTGGCATAAAATTTTAGTGTGACACATCTTTAAAATTACAACAACAAAAAATTCTATCTTACCTCTTGTGTTGCACTGGGTTGCAGTTGAAAGCAAAAATACACCAGTTTCCTGAAAAAAGGAAAAATTTAAAAAGATTTACATTGTATGAAATAACCCAACAATAACCCAACAGTTGCTGAATTTAGAAAAAAAAAAGTTGCTGAATTTAGAAAAAAAAAGTTGCTGAATTTAGAAAAAAAAATCAAAACTCATTATAATGACTCTCTCTCAGATGCTATTAAAATTTGTGCAAACTATACATCAACACAATGGCATATAGCTCTTCTTAGCGATACCAAAGGCATCAATGAGTGGTCAAACTACTCAAAAATAATACAAACAACTTCATATAGCCAGAGCAAATAAACTGATCTTAACGGAAAATTGAATATATTTTCTAAAAATTCTCATATGATGAGATAACAGTTTTACAATTTTTATAGATATCCGGTGATTTCACGAATGTGTCAAACCCCCATTATTATTCTCCCCATTTACTATAATACAATTATCATAGATTAAATAACATAATTTGATTTACCTACCCTTAAAATTTCAGGTATGTTGGAACCAGGAATACTATCAGGTTGAATTTGTTTTCCTGGGTTGGCAAACCTCTAAAAAGTAACAAATTATAGACAAATAACAAACGATTCCTTTGTTTGGACTTTGCTTAGGGACCGTTCAGAATTTATGACTGGGGGGGTGGGAGTTTTGCTGGAACTTCCCGTCAAAAATTTATACCCCCCCTTGAGTTTCATGCGGATTTTTAGTACCCCACCCTTAGGTTTCAAGCGGATTTTTAGTACCCCCCCCTCGACATACAAAGTAATACACACATATATGCTGTTATACACGGCCACGCGTACAGATTCGCGTCATTTCGCGTACTTTTGCGCGTAAAAAAGTCCAAATAAAATGAGTTTATGCGTGTTTTTAAAAAAATTTTCTTTGTTAAAATTTCTTACCCCCCCCTTGGAAGTGTTGTCAAAAATTAATACCCCCCCTTGAAACACGTGTGAAAAGTTAGTACCCCCTCGGCCAAAACTCCCACCCCCCCCAGTCATAAATTCTGAACGGTCCCTTAAAAATTGAAAATTCGAATTAATTGAGTTAAATTCTGATCACAGTGTTTCCAAGTACTAGACCCCGAAGTCAGTCAGAGTTAGACAAATAACAAACAATTCCTTTGTTTGGACTTTACTTTAAAATTGACAAATCTATCTTACATGGGTATTGAGTTTGAATTCTGATCACAGTGTATCCCAGTACCCTTTCTGCATAAATTAAGACAGACACCCAGGCGGAAAAAAAAAGATAATTAATAAATAGATCCAGACAGTTAACAAAAAATTACTTTGTTTGGATATTGCTTAATACACTGATATTGCTATACATCCAGACAACTAGAAAGACATCCAGACAGTCTACCAGACAGCCAGTGGGACAGCTAGACAGCCACAATATACTAGGACTGGAATTGGGGCGAATGGGGACAGAGTGAACCAGCAATGTTTATTTCCTTAATATCTCAAAAGGTTTTTTATCCACATTTTCGATGTTAGGCTTAAATGAAAGTTTAATGTGCCCCTATATACCTATGGTATCACAGCATTAGCAGAGCTTCCGCATTTTCTGTTGTAATCGAAAATTGTAAAAAAACATTTTGATTCACTGTTGCAACATACAGGGACACAGTGAATCAGCACCCTGGGCAAACCGTTATAAATAGAGCAATCTAGTTTAAAAACAATAAATAAAACAAACCAGATAGTGCATCTGACTAAAGTTTATTTTGCCAATAACGTTTCGTGAGGTTTAACAGCCATTAACCAACTTATTACTCCAAAACAAAACAGCATTATCGTAAGATTGTTAACATGTAAAATAAATCGACTAACAGAAGGGTAAGGTCTATTTTCTGCATATTTGACAGTTGGGTATTTACACAGTTGTTTATTGCTGCTAAAAAACAATAACAGCTATAAACTTTTCATTATTCATACTAGGGTTGTAGCAAATCACTGAATGCAGTAGGGCTGAAACGGGTAATGATTTTTCTACCCAGGTGCTTGACACCTTCTACCCGACCCGTGCCTGGGCACTCGTTGTTTAATGTAAACAAACAATTTGCCATGTAAGTCTGGGGACAGTTGGTGAAAAAAAGGAGATTTATTGCTAAGTAACAGAATCCGTCATCAAGAGTTGTCTGGATAGGGGGTAAACCCACACTTTTAAGGTTATTTGAGGTTATCTGGAGCTTGTTTCGGAAACTCAACATTACTAGACTTATTGAAAACAGGTGGCATGATTAAATACAGGCCCTTTTGCAAAAAGAACGATATCCCGGGCAGACAAATTTGACCCGGGCAAATGCATTACCCTACCCGTGCTCGGACACCCATGAAAAAGTTTCAGCCCTAGAATGCAGTGATTCACTGTGCCCCGTGGCAGCCCCGAGTCACTGCGGCAAGTGTGATTATTTTAACTTAAATCTTTATATCTTGATAATTGCAACCATATGCTTCCGAAATACCAATGGATTACTTTCATTACATGTTCCTTCCACTGTTTCACATATATAACAAGTACACCAGTTAATCCTGGATAACCAGTACGCAGAGGCGGCGGAGCTGGGGGGGGGGCACTGGGGGCACATACCCCCCCACTTTTGGGCCCAAAAATACATAAAATGCCCCTTTTTGTCCTTGAATTTACCATAGACAACCTGCCCCGGGGCCCAGTGCCCCCCCACTTTTCGAAGCGTTCCGCCACCTCTGCCAGTACGTACATCTTCTTCTTAACATTTAAACTAAACCTGACCAAAGCTTTACCAGCTCAAAACACCTCATTCACGCATCCCACTTCCCTAAACAGTTCATTTCTCCTTCCTCACCACCTCTCTACTTCAGATGCATCCTAACAGCTCATCTACCTCTCTCTTATTTCTCTAATCCACCCTAAATCCACTTTGACACTAGAGCTGCATGAGTTTCACCTCTCATTTGACTCATAGATGGCACTGCAGCTCCTCACACCAGGGGCCACTTCTGCATGCACTCATCCTATCTGCCACCTTCAGGACATTTCACACACTACACACAAAACACAGGATCTCACACAATCATCCTAGATCTTCCCATCTTCAAGAATACATCAAGAACATAAGCATTTCTCCTACATCAAAGATGCTGTCCAACTGCCAGAAAGGCAAAGACCACAATGTTATAGTTCATTACCCATCTCCCACACCTTCTTTCACATAGATATAGCCTTCATCAAGCATTTGTGCACTTATCAAAAGACATGTGCAAACTTCATTTACATTACTCAAATTCACTCAATTATATTACAAAAACCAAACTAACATCAACCATAACTTCATCATTGCCACTACAAGGGCTGCGGTAAATTTTCATCAAATGCCTTTTATAGGGCAATACCAACAATTCTTACATGTCTGCCTCTTATAGTGCAAAGTCAAAAATGCTTACATATTCTGACGGGACACATAGATACATACAAAACAGATACTTCATGGCTTCAAATACAGAAAACCCACTTTTGCCCATTACTTCTCATTCTTTTTTTCAACATTGACAATTTTAGCATTTTATCATTTCACAAACTGCTCCCTGTATTTTTTATCTACATGAACTCTAAATACCATTATTTTTAACCTTGGCTTTTACAACGGGTAATTCTAGTGTACTATGTTACAAAAGTTCCTAATCCAAAATATCAGGATTTAGAGCTCAAAATCATATTTTCCCCCAGAATTCCAGTACTACATGAGCAATTTTGGATGTCATGCTTGAATAATTATGCTGGACTAAACAGCCAGCCTGTAGATGGCACATTCTAGCAATTTATGGTTTCAGCATCCAGAAATAGCCACTGATTCACTGGGTCCAGCGATTCACTGTGTCCCCGTTCCGCCTACAGCCAGACAGAACAACTCACCTGCTCAACATCTTCCTGAGTTATATCATATCCTCCTCCCAGTAACTTGACACTCTTGTCAACTCCAAGAATGCCGACGTACGAATCAGGATCTGCTTGAACATTCAGTCTCACTGTTCTTCCGGGGCGCGTTTTGTTGGTGTTGAATTGCAAGGACATCTGAAATTTTCTAGAGCAACTTCATTAACACGCAACAGGACTACTAGCTAAGGTACTTTGGATCCGCTTTGACCTTTATGACCTTTGACCTAATTAGATGGTGAGTTTAGTGACCTATGACCCAGTTATTCTTACTGTTCTTCTGATCTTAAGTGTTGAATTCAAGGATACCTGAAATGTTCCAGAGCAACTTCACTTGAAATCATGCAACAGAACTACTAGATAGGGAACTTTGAACCCACATTGACCTGCTGGCCTAATTAGTCTTTGTGTTCCTTTGGTTTCATAAAAGGTCCGCGAGTGATCTCAAAATTCTTCTTAGACTGCATAATCTCCTGAGTTTCTAAAGCAAATAAGGATTAACTGATTTAAACAAAAAGTTATTTGGGCCCAAAAGCATGATAATTCTTTTGAAAAATCATACCTTGTTGGGTAGTTTCATGTCCAACTCAAGCATCACTGTATCAGCAATAAACGCAGCATCTGAAGTTATCGCCCAAGCCATGAATTTGGCCGATGGCATCATTCTCTTGTACAAGTCAGGGGATATGAAAAGGTCAATGACCCCTGAGGTGGAACTCTGTCTGTAGGACACCCTATCTGAATGAACTATCTTGTTATCAGAGATGATCTGGAAGAAGAAAAAAGAATCATTAATGTCAGTTTATGTGGAAGTCAGACACCGTGTATTGTGTTTATACCTGCACTATAATTATCTTACTACATGCTGGTCCTTTTCTGGACCACACAGTTTGTTGTTCTGACAGGGTTTTTGGACCTAAAAAGTAGGGATCAAACTGACTTAGACCACAGCATATTCTTGATTTTTTTAAAAAGTTTTATTGTTTATAGTGGCAGAACAAATACTGTATACAGAAAATTATCCCAGCCCTGTTATGGGCTTAAATGTGATTTAGAAAGATATTGGTTTTTCAGCTTGCTGAGCAAATAATGTTTGATGGTTTCAATTATGCCTAATTTTGTACTTACAGAATAATAGACTCCATTCACAGGTGTTGTGGTCACAATATTAAACCTAAGGTTTGTCAGTTCCTGGAAAGATAAAATGAAGAAATGGGTCGTCATTACAGTCTCTGATATGAGATTGGTTGGATCGAGTAGTTGTTGCCAGCCAAGCGGGTTTTTCACCATGATCACATATTGTCAGAACTGCCTTAACACTGTGTACTGTTTGCTCTATGCGAAGCGACCTAGTTAATCATAGAATCATAAATTTGGAGTAGTAACCAATGCAATTACAATGCAACATAGCCAGTATGCTGTATTTATGTATTAGACACACTGGTGGGAAATTACAAGCATTAAATATTTAGCAACCAAGAGATTTGGGGATTGTGGTAAAAAATTCACTAAAATTTACTAAAACTGTCTAATCTCTCAGAAACATAACTGATTGATTCCAAATTTTGTATGTGTATCACTTGTACTATAAGACAGTATACTGGCTATATTGCTAAGTTTGTTGTTGGCTCTATGTATGAGAACTAGCAAAATGTAAACAAAAAAATCCTTAATTAGGTCACTTGGTGAGTACACAGTGTTTACACATGCAACAACCTGTTGCATAACTTGCACACCTGTATCCCTCCTGATGGGTAATTAATGCTGAGTTTCAAACTTTCAGCCTTGCCCTCACAGAATGGGATGATGCGGGTTTCTTGCTTGTATTCTTGGCCATATTTGTCTGTGAAGGAAATCTGAAAACAATTATTTAAAAACCATTAAAGATCATTCAATGACTGAGAGATACCCAGGAAGAAAGTTTTTTTTTAGAATTTGACTCTTATTACAATTAACAATATGTATGTTCTAGTAAGAAAACAACCATGTACTACTCAGAATAAATGCATGAAACCAACCGAAGAATATTTCAATCACAATCCACTCAATACACTATTTTAAATCCATTATACTTTCTCTGCAACTGCATGCTCAATTGCTCATAAAAGTTCTAATTGCACTTTCGTTGCACCATATTTTAAGTCACTAATTGCACTTCTTTGCTTTATATAAATCAATAATTAACCAGCACTTTCCATGCACTCATAGGACACTGTATAATAAATAACAGCACTTACTTTGATTTTGACAAAATCGAATCGACTGTCAATTGCAGGTATATCAAAGGGAACGAGACCATATGCAGCAATGTCAAATAATCCTTCAAAAAAGACAAATAACATGCTCACAGCAATTGTGATATTATGAGAATGAAAGTAAAAATATATTACACTGCACAATAAGCAGTATAATTTTATTTGAAATAATGCCCAATCAGCAGCAAAAATCCAAGAGAAGATTACTCATAATTGCATGAAAAAACATAGGCTGCGCAGCAGCATACCCTCGGCTAATCAGTGGCTATTATGCAGGCAGTGAAATCAAGTGGCCCTCAGGAGGCGCGGGCTTTGAGGGGGCAAGGTCCCTAAAGGCTTCTGTAAAAATTTAAGCAAGAATCAAGGCCAAAATTTGACATTTCCTTGTTTTTGGCAATTTGTTGAGTTTCCATGATTCACCACAATGTTTTTCATGAGTTGTCCTGACTTTCCATAACTGCAGAGCAGACACTTTAAATACAGTTTAAAAAAACTTATACTTGATTTGTAAACAAAGACAGGGTTTTGAGGGGGGAGGGTTGGTCTAGTGGTAGCGTGCTGGACTGCCAATCGCTGGGTCCAGGGTTCGAATCCAGCTCTAGCAGGGTCACCTGGGCCTACGATGCAGGTGTCCTCTTCCTGTCCTAATTAGCCTACCAAGTGCGTAAAAACAGGATGTAAAGCCCCAAACATCCATCCATCTTAAGAAATACTGTTCTGTTATTGCATAAAGAAGTTCATTTTTGAAATTTTATTAATTTTAGAATTAGAATCTATTGGATATGACTGAAATTTGTCTACGGCTTGTAGCACACTATTGTGTACACATTTTGGCCACCGATGATAAAAAATGAATGTTATAGCACAATTAACTACTTCTTATATTTTGATAGCTAATATATTAGGGAAACTAAATCCAAAAGGATTGAGCTTAATGAGCTTTCGTTGTTCCGTAATATGGGTTGAATCGGTACACTGGGATGAATCGTGACGGAACCGGAATAGGGTTTATTTCATCAAAAAAAATAAGTACTTCAACTTAATCCAGGAAGTTAATTTTTGGAACAATTAATAATATATATACTGGAGTATATTTTGATGGAGTTTTATATTTCTAACTGCAGGCAGTGAGGAGCTGCATCTTAAGCTTCGTCCTGCAAAAATTGAATTCTCCACACCTGGTCAAAACACTTGTGCCACAAAAAGTATAAGTATTAAAGCCACCAAACCAACAGGAAACGTTCATGATATAGTCTTGACTAACTTTGGAAAAAATGGTAACCATAGTCATAATAGCATTGACTATACTCAACAAAAACCAAGCCAAAGTCAATTTCAGTGTCATTTTCGGATGAAAATAAATGATTAATAAGAGCACAAAAAACCAAATTGGGGGTCTAGTAATATGAAATGGACAACGAACATGGTTAAAACATAGTGGAAAATCAATTTAACCTTTTAAAATTGGTAAATAATGATTAAACACTTCAATATTGCGATAAGATAAATTCCCTGAGATTAACAAGAAATCATGTATATATTATAGAGATGAAGGCATCAAAACAAGGAAATTCTATTCTAAATCAGTTAGTTATAGTTCTAGGGAACCTAATTATTAGACATAGCATTTGATTTAGGATGTTGGTCGTGGGTTCTGTTCCAAGTAAATAGCAGATTTTTGACTCTCCCCAAAATAGCCCTACTAATTTTCATTTGAAAATATATGCATAGTCCATTGAAGAAAATAATTTGCATTATTGACACTGGATTTAATCCAGAATTACCTGTCTATAGCATAATTAAGAGAAAAAATATGGTTTTTGATAGTTTGTTTTCTCTCATTTATCATATTTTAAAAAATATGCCAATTTTGTGCATAATTGAGTTCAGATTTTTCTCAACATTTTTTTTTTTGCTTCTTAAATGTGTTTTCTAATGATTATTCACAAGTATCCATGCAATTGACACGACCGTGGTGACGTAGCAGCAGGAAGTGTCGGTTTCTTAAAACGCGACGTACTTGTGAACGCACTAAGATCAGCTCTAACAAGTTCAATATAATTGTTAGAGACTTAATATTTTGTCCTATATTGCAGCTTGATACATAAATATCTGTAAAAAATTTTCAACTTTACCTCTAAAACTTTGACACCTAGACCTACGAATTTGTAAAAAGCGACGTACTTGTGAACATTTGCATAAGCAATGCAAAAGTGTCCTAAATGTGCTCTTATAATGGTCTCAGAAACTGAAGAAGGGTTGGTCTGAAAGAGGGATACTATGGGGCTTCCACACAGCCATTAGCAATATTCCAGATATATAGGATATATATTCCAGGAGAGATCAAAAGTGCATGTAAGAAAATCAATGGTTTTCAAACTAAGTGACATCTCCATGTAAAAAATTCCCCTAACACTGTAAAACCATAATTTTTTCAGCTAAATATGTTCTTTGTGTTTCAGTCTGTGATACTGAACCAATTATTTCATTTTGAAAATTGTCAAAATATCAAAATCATCACCATTTATAAGCAATACTATTTGTGAATGAGCTATAAACAAGGCAAAAATTGTGTTTTTTGAGCCGAATTTTGATTTATGGTGATAGGCAAATCAACCAACACATATCAAACCATATATTTCTGAAAACTACACAATCTCCTCTAGTCAATCAGATACGTGCCATGTCCAAATAACATATCATGTTGAAATAATAAGCTTTCCAGTCTGAAAAAAGCCACTGTACACAATACCATGCTACAGGCCTTACACCCATTCTATGAATTCTACAGATCCAATAGTAATATACAAATTCTGTATGTAATTATTAATGCAATATTAAATCCATTTGCACAAGGAAATTAATTATGTGATCAGTCAGTCAAACAATTAATTAAGCAATCATTCAATCAGCAGATCAGTCAATCAAACCACCCTGCTTTTATGCCAGGTTGCCACCCTTTAACTTCGGATAAAAACAAGGTTTATGCCAGTAGGCCTCATGACAGGATTCACCCCCCAAACCCTCTCATAAACTCAGCACCCTCAACTTAACCTCTTTTACCCTCAACTTACCCCTTTTCACTTCCGCCACCCGCAACTACCCTCAGCTTCCCTCAACTACCCTCAACTTAACTCAACTAAACTCAAGTAACCTCAACTAAACTCAACTTACCTCAACTAAACTCGCCTCCCCTCAACTAAACTCGCCTCCCCTCAACTAAACTCACCTCCCCTCAAGTAAACTCGGCTGCCCTCAAGTAAACTCGGCTGCCCTCAAGTAAACTCGGCTAAACTCACTTCCCCTCGCCTCCCCTCAAACGAACTCGCTTCCCCTCAATAAAATTTGCCATCCCTCAACTACCCTCAGTTACCCCATGATAAAACAGTGGTAACCCCAGGGGGTTGAGGGTGTATCCTGCCATGAGGCCTACTTATATTACTTTCGTAGTGCGAAAAAAAGTTCTTCGAAAAATTTCCAAAAAATTCATGAAGGTGGTCTACCATGCCCGTATGACACTGGCCCGGTTTCGCCGACCTTGATCCATTTTTCAAGGTCTCAGAGCACTTGAAACTCTAAAATTTCAAATTTTAAAATGCCGATAGCTCATTAGGTAATGCCCGGATTCAATGTTTCTCACATTCATCAGGTTCTACATGTATTTTTCCATATTTTGCGGAGACATTTAATACCCTAGGACCAAGTCGAAAGCGGCAAAATCCACTTTTAGTAGTTTTTGAGTTATCCCCAGATCTCAGAGTTGGTAGCTCATGGAGTCAAAAACATGGCACAGTAACTTGGCTTGACTCACGGGACAAATGCCCGCGCAGTTTGGTAGTGATCCTGCAACAGGTCTGTGAGATAAGAAATTTTACAGTCAGACCGCGTCATCAAAACCAGCAATTATCCAACGGTGCACCCCCCCTTAACTGCTTTTGGTAAATATAACCCAAACATTGCCCAAACGTTGCCCAAACATTGCTAATTCAAGAGCTGCCAGTATATATATCTTTTAAGACTAAGCAAGTAGTGGCGGAGCTATGGGGGGGCCTGGGGGGGCCAGGGCCCCCCAAATGGATAAGTGGCCCCCCCACTGGCCCCCCCATTTGAGATTTGAAAATTTTGAAAAAATTATTGGAGCAGCAACAGCCGCTGGCCTTCGCTGGCGCTCACTTTACCCCAATTTTCTCTAGAATGACAGTTGCCCTTTGAAAATTTCTGAGGCACTTGATAATTTGTGATATCCTTATTCGAATATATCTAGCAATATGTGTACCGCAGGCAAACCTTGTAGGGGGTGAGCGACATTTGCCCAAATATCAGGATCTAGATTTGGCAATATTCTGAAAGAATTCTCTTTGAAACTATTGATTGTTAATTATGTTTATTTAATTATCTGCCTGAATTGTTTTGCCTTTTTACCCGAATCTTAGTGTTTCCCAATTTTTTTTTTGGGGGGGGGGGGAGGGTGACTACTCCCCCTTCCTGTATGCCTATGTATCTAGAGATTCCATGCAACATTTAAAATCAGGGTGTTTTGAGGAAATCTTTCCGGCGCCATTGCTCAGTTAAAGAAATAATGCTCCTTTGAAAGTTTTCTAATTAAACAGATCTGATTCACCAGAGTGATTTTTAAAAACTGCTCAATTTTTCATATGTGCATGGAATTTCACTACATTTTTGGGTATTTCTGTCATTTGCACAAATTGCTACTACCTTTTAGGCCTATTTAAGGAGTTGGGTAGATTTCCATCAAAAGGACTTTCATAAATTTTTGATTTAGACCTAATATATAAAAAAAGAGGGCATTCCTAGCAGGAATATACTAAAACTTGCAAAGACAGTTATGAAAAAAAACCAAGAGGACCATTTCACTGCAAAAGATTGTGACTTTCACTGCAAAAGATTGTGACTCACTGCAAAAGATTGTGACTCATGATAATTGATGAGGTGTCATTTTTATACCTTCAATATCGGAACCATAGAATCATTTTCATTATTTTTTGACAGTTCATAACTAATTTAGTGTAAGTATGAGATGTGTGGTCATTTTGTTTATCAGTCACAAAAGATAAGATGGTCAACATTGCTAAGTCATTCGTAAAGAAGGCTTTAACGCTGTGTCAATTTTTATCCATGTAATGCCGCAAAAATGTCGCAAAAATGCCGCGAAAGTTTGGCCCCCCTAGTTCAGACCCTGGCCCCCCCTTGGCCCCCCCACTCATGGATTTCTGGCTACGCCACTGAGCTGCAGCAAGTTGCTAGTTAATACAAAGGTTAAATGCTGGTCATACTTTGAAGAATAACAATAGCTGTAAAGAAAAACAAAAGAAACATGTCCCAACTCTGTGTACAGCCTGCATGGGCTACAAAAAGTCATAGGCCTATCTCAGCTTCTACTTGGCCTACATTTTTTATTCAAATTGGAAATGTCTTTATTTGTTCAATATAAGACTACAAAGATGGTGTCAATGCAGTTTGGACATATTTCTTAGAAAAAAGAAAATTTGTTAAAAAGTTGAGGGTGCTGTGTGCTGCTTTTATGCTCCTTTGTTCCTAGCTTTGGTCACTGGAGAGGATTAGTGACACAATGTTACATAACATGAATGGTTGGAAGGGAGGGGTACAATGAAGCACAGACATAGAGTCTCCAGTGGCCATTCAACAAAAACTGGACCCCTTCCAATGATGACACTTTTACCCCCTGACCAATATTTCTTTAAAATGCTAAAAATACAATTGGAGTGAGTTTCAAAATGAATTAAAAGACAGATTTATCCATAATGTCTTAAGATGTAAAATTACACACTGAAATTTGTAGAAATGGGGTTTGCATGCCAAGTAATTTTCTTTGATAACCCTCTATATATACATAGTGGTCTTATTTCCAGTCTGTCTGATATGTTCATATTTAATTTTCATTCAAAACCAAAATAAAAGTAAGCTGACAGTACTTCATATGTTAAAATGTACATAACTGAGGTTAGATTTAAACCATTAAGTTAGAATTGAGAGTTTAAGATTTCTTGTCAAAATCTTTAAATACAGTGTAGAAACAAGCAAATGTGTGTTTCTTAATATGCTAAATGCTTGAAAGTCCACTTATATTGACATTTCTTTCTTTCTTTTTTAATTTACATCACACGTTGTTAGATTTAAGCAAAAGAGTCACAAGTGGGGGTTCGAGATTTCTTGTCAAAAGTTTTAAATGGTAAACCCCCTGAGTCAGAACTATATGCATAAAGAATATTTGTATATATACATAATTTATTATAGTTAACTGCAAATTATATTTGGGACACAATGTATGGCAGTTTGAGTAACCAAGATGCAAATTTGAATAAAATGAGACAATTCAAAGGTCTACAGTTTTTTGCCTATTTTTAGCAATTTCTGTCTTTTCGTTTTCAAATATCTGATGATTTTAATAGATATATGCATGAAAACCATGTATTTCATTCATGTTAATTCATTTAGTTCATATTCAAGAACAAAGCATGACTTTATTAGAAAGAAATGGTCAGGAAGTTGATATTTTCACATTTCTGTGAATTTTAAACTTGTTTTGTCGGCCTAAAATATTACGTCCACTACATAATGGCCATAAAAGTTCCTTCTTGATAGGTTTAAGTATAATACCTTTTGGTTTTTGGGTCCTTGGTATTTATACCAATACAAGGACGATTGTCGTCACCTTCACTTCCTGTCTACAGCTAAAGTTGTTGTATTCACAAAAACATTTCAAAGACAAAATGACAACCCCAAATGATGTACCCTTGTGATCAATATGGTACTTATGCATCCCTACCTGCAATATTGTGTCTCTGGGTGCTAACTTGACCTTTATTCAACATGTTTCTTCATGATTGCTGGCTCCACTTCATCAAAAACTGGTCTGACTCCCGGTGTATTGTCATTGCACATTACAGCAGCTGACAGGATAGGCTAAGCTCATCACAAAGGCCAAAAAACCAACAACTTTACTTTTTAAAGGCCATCTCTAAGAATCAAGCATTGCAAACTCTAGATGTGAAGTATCTAACTGGAGCATTGACTTGTGATCATTGATTTTGACCAAAACGCCAAATTAACAGCAAAACAGCAGCATTTATGGTTCATCCACCCATTTGTCTGCTCCTTCTCCAAAAAAAACTAAAACTAGGTCAACTGGTCGTGACGTAACAGCCTGGGTAATCTATTGTTGTGAGAGTAATGACGTCATAAAAGCTGCAGTGATCTGACGCAGCGTGAGCAGAGATCAGCTTGACGTAATTATGGCATTTATGCACCAAAGTAATATAAATAGTCAGCCTGCGCTGTTGAACTGTGATGTCAGAGATGACTCTATTCTAGCATTGCAATATAAGTAAATTAACTACAAGCTGTGATGTCATTTCAAAGTGGGTCAGATTCCCCAGCTTCTAGCCAATGTTGAACCTCCTGAACTGAGCGTCACAGTTTCAACACAGTGTCAGAGTAAGAGTTTTATCAGGGATAGCCCCTACAACTACGTCATCACAGCTTGAAAAGCCAATGGGCTGACCGTAAACTACATCATCACAGTTCAAACATTGATATATTGAAGGAAGCATTACATTTTTGATCCCAATGATTTATCACAGCAATCACCAGTCTAATCCTACCAAATGGCAGCTTTGTGAGCATTCGCAGTAGACAACTGTTATAATCCCCACAGAGTTGTTTGATAAATCTACAAACTTGCTAACTTACAACTTTAAACTTTGATGGAAGTTGGTATAAACAGAAGGCTTTGACAATTTGTTTGTAAATTCATGGCTTATGCTATGTATATTTGTTCTGGCAGCCCATTGGCTGAGAGGCTGTGATGTCAAACTTGCATGGGTTTTCCCAGACCAAATTTTAACTCTGACACTGAGTTGAAACTGTGATGCTCAGTTTGGTGGATTCGCATTGGTTAGAAGCTGGGGAATCTGACCCAGTTTGAAATGACATCACAGCTTGTAGTTAATTTACATATACTGCAATGCTAGAATAGAGTCATCTTTGACATCACAGTTCAACAGCATAGAAAAAAAACTTGAGATTCCACGTAAGTATGACAAGGACTGTAAAGTCAAAACCTGTAAGATTGAATTTTCCGGAGAGTATGGTAGGACCCTATAGGCCGAGGGTAATTGTGCTAAATTGTATATCACTCATGCACCTTATTATATGATGCACCTGCATTAATTGCCTACTAGGGGGCAACCATTTAATTTCCAGGGGGCTTGGAGTTTTCCTCCGTGGGAAATTATTTATTTCAAAGTAACGGCAGCAGTAACTATTATTTATTTCGAGCTCGCAAAGTCGCCAAATATTCATTCCTTAATCAAGCAACACCTTGTTAAGAAGTACCCCTACCAGAAATTATTTATTTCAAGACTGGCCAAAAAGACTTAATTTATTTCACCAAAACTGAGCAAGAAATTATTTACTAAACAAAAACTCGTAGCCCCCTTGATATTAAATTGTTTCCCCCTTATAATTGACCTGCAAGGTTGGCCTACCTGGTTGGGTCCTATTAGAAAATGTGAAGCAGGGGTCTGACCTGCATGATGACAGATAGCAATAAAATATGTTACGTATCAGAATTGTTCAATCAGCACTATTGCTGAGTCCACTGATGTCCATGGGGAGCGACCAGACACTAGTTGGGGGGCTATGGCTTTTACCCTGGGGAAAAACAAAAAAAATTTTCATAACTTTAACATTACGGTACCCTAGCTACAGGTGGAAACAAACCTTATTTTTCATGTGCTGTGAACAAACTTTTTTTTTCAGTGTCAAGTGGGAAACAAAAATTTTTTTTCACCAAAAAACCATAGCCCCCCCCCCCCCAAATATCATCTGGCAGGCCCCTAAACAACACGTTTGTGTGTAAATCTGCCAAAAAGTATACTATTCTGAAGTCTGAACACTTTGGAGTGTACTGGTATTTGTTTAAATTAAGACATCCAAGGGAGCCTTGTGTTCACATTTGACTATCAGATTCTCAAAACACAAGCGGGCAAGTAGGCCTAAGGTGGAGTCACGGAGGTGAAACTCTTTGGCATGTAGGCCCAGGCCATTTTTTAAGTATAAAAGTGGTGGGGATTTGGCCCACCAGCCCCTGCAAAAATCCTCACCACTGACAGAGATTTGCCCCACCAGTAAGTGTCCTTTGTTTCTAAATTTCACTCTAAAATTGCTAAAATGTAGCAATTCGTAGCACAACAGGAGGTAAATCCATGAAATTTAAATCTATAACAACAGTTCAATTAATTGAATTATTTATTGTGGGAATAGTTCAACAATTTGAAATCTTTTCAACCACACACATCACATTTCTGTGATGGCATAGTAAAATGCCCTCTTAGGCCAAAATCCCCGCCGGTGAAATTTGCTCTAAAAATGCCCTGTGTAGGCCTATTCTTTCATTTGTTAGCATGACAACCACCCAGATTGGAATGCCATGCATATATCAGGCTATCAGGGAGGTAATGCCAATGCATGTATGGCAGGCCTATTATTGTGCAGGCCTTGGACATGCATACAATTTAATATAGATCTATAGATATACCTATCTATCTTTCTATCTATTCAACACCACCTGTGTTGTAGATTTGTTATTTTATTTCTTATAAAGAATATTTTTATATAGCATATTCCAGTGGCATATTCCAGTGGCCGACTTCTGAAGAGTTGCCACGTGCCATTACGTAACATACTTGATTGGTAATCAAGCTCACTTGGGTTAGAGAGTGCAAAGGATCAAAGTTTTGAAGAAAATTACAAAATCTGTAAACAAAAAAATGCTGGGTGATCACAAATAATGATTGGTCTAGTATATCTGATCTGAGTTCTGTATCTATCAAAATTTAGCTTTCTTTCTATTTGATGCATCGCCGTTTTACTTTTTTTTCACGGCTATCAATTGTGAAGACGTTTAATGACTAATTTCTTTCAAATATATATGTATACGCATGTTCACCTGTGGTCATATAGGCCTTAGCTCTATATTGGCACATGGTGCGAATTATTTGGTCTACCCTCTTTCATTGCCATGGCAATAATTGCATGGCAGTAACAACCCACAGAGCCACCGCCGCCTGCGTGTTGACTTTGATTGCGTCATATGATCTATTTATAGATCAGTTTATTAACCCAGCCTGTGACGTCACGTCTAATGACTGATCCCGCCTCATTTTGACTCTGTGGCTGGACAGACAGGAATTCTGCACTTCAAACAGTGTTAATACAGTATGTTGGGTGAGAAAAACTTCGGGAACTGCCTGTTGTGCTCCATACATACCTATAGTGACTACCTATGGCAAAAAATTGCAAAGTTTTTCTGACAAGAGACCTCCTTTAAGTTTCTATTACTATCTGACATGTGTCTTATTCAAGTCTGATTATAAAAAAAAACATCAGAGGGAAATTCAATGTCAAAAAGAAGCATTCAATGAATGAACCAAGTACCCAGCAATATAGTTACTCCTATTTTGGTGTGAGAGACCAAAATTCAAGAAAAATGTGAAAAATTACACATTTTTTCAGTATTTTGGTTTTTGTGCAAAATCTGTTAAATTGACCCTCTAAATGATTCAATCAGTTAAAAGAGCTATATTTTAGACAACTAAACGCTAAATTTCAAATGTCTAACTCCAAAATTGAGGGAATTACAGAGGGTTGAAAAAAATCCATTTTTTTTACATTTTTTGTGCATTTTAAAAAATAAATTTTAGTAAGAGCATTCAGACCCCCAAAAGGCACAACTAGGGTATTTAATACATGTTATGGTAGATTTTCATGCCCATGCGTATAACCGTTTCCGAGTTCAGATCTGGAAAAGTAAAATTATAATTTTTCCGAATTTTCAACATTTTACAAAAACTCTGGTCATTGTATAAACATGAACTCCACAAGGCACATAAACACTATAACTTCATGTGTCAAATTTCATATATATAGGTGAAATAGTTTTGGCACAGAGGCCAATACACATTGTGTGACGCCGCCCATCCGCCCACCCAAGTATGTATCAAATTTGACTGAAATCTATCAGTAGAGTAACTTTTAAATCTGCCAATCTGACAGCTTTAAACAATGCAACATCCTTATTCCTGATTACCATAATTCTCCTGAAGGGCCAATAGAAATTTACTTACGAGCTGAATTTGTTTGGCAGTCATCCCGAGGGCCAGTTTTTTCGCATACAATTGTGCATGTTGAGAAACCGACGCTAACCTGACGTCTCCTTCCGGAACTATCAACCAAATCTCTGTCCGCCAGAGGGACGTCTTTCATTTTCTCTACCATAGCCTAGAAGATAATGATCAAATTCACAAAGGGTAAAAACAATGATTGGGAAAAATGAGCAGGTCCTGTATTTGTCATAACCCATGATAGGATCTAGTTAATCCAGGACATTGCTGCATTGAGCAAGGATAGGATACATTTATTTTCACAACACAAGTACATACACATATACATCATATAAACATAAAAAGAATCCAAGGACAATCATGTGCTCCCCCTGGGATAAATGTCCGGTACCATAATGATATTGGCTGGACTACCAAGATCAGGAATTCCTTAATTGCAGTGAAATAACGAAGTATTGACTTTTGTTTTTGGACAAGAACAACCTGAAATGGCAAGGGGGTGCAAGCTTTGTACTGCAGGTGATTTCACACATAGCATATTTGGCGAATTTAGCAAAAACAGGTCCTGGTCATGTGACCAGTCATGTCCAAGTACATTTTCTTCACTTGTCATGCTTGTGCCTGAGACTTTTTTTAATGGTTGTAGGTACGAATATCGGATACTTCATTAATACAGATTAGATTAGATTAGATTTTTATTAAGGTATGTGCCAAACGGCACCCAGCCCTCAAGGGGTTTACACACCCCTGAAAATAGTACTTGGGTCAAAATTTGGTAAGTCTGAAATTCTTGTCTCCGGTGTTTAACAATAATTCATGATGACAGAAAGGCACGTGCAGGACCTCTTGATGTCATTTGTTATAGACAAGGATATTAGCAAAATTTCTGACACAAAAAATATGTTGAAGGTTATTTTTATCCCATCCAAAAATAGCATTGAAGTGGCCAACCCCCCTGAAAATGGCCTCTCTCCACCTCCACCAACACTTTCTTTGAAAGATTGCATCACAAAAACTAGTACAGGATCCTGATTCAATTAAACTCTTCCATAGATGGAGACTTGACTATCACTCTTCTAAAATATAGTTTCCAATTTCAGAAATAATATCCTGTATAAGAGCAGGAGGTTTTTGCGTCAGTGTCTCCAATATTGCGTCATTAGCATCACACCCGTTTGGTTTCCTAATAAAAATGAAAGAGACGCACATTTTGTGAGAAAACCTTGTGTCTGACATTGTCTGAGAACCCAAGAAAATAACTGTGCTACCTGTAGCTCTGTATCATTTATGTAAACCAAAATGTTTGAGTATTTCTGTTGGCATGTTGGTTGTCCTATCTTAATTTGTCATTAGCAAACGCCTTACTGCTCCATTTTGACCGCATATTTCTGGACCAGAATCAATGTGAACATGCTTCTGGTGTTCATAAGATCATTGCATGCACAAATTGCCAGATTGCCAGTTTTGCACTGGTCCCTACAAAGATTTTTATCTTAATTATCATTAGCATCACGCTGTCATTAGCATCACAACAAAAAATGGCTTCTTCCCTTTACTTCACTAAAATTCTGTTGCAGGTGACAGGAGTTGAAATTGTGTTCAATATATATTATCAATTAATGTTTTAACAAAATATTACACAGAATTTTTGCATTTTCCTTGCATCTGACATGCTTAATATGAATTTTGAAGCTTCTCTGAGATTACTAATCAAATATGGGGTGTCAGTGACATTTTACCATTGTCTAGCACCTGAAATATGGTTCAGCAAAGACATTGGGCACTGGAGGGGTAGTGGAGATCATCTTTGTTATTCAGAATCCAAACTATTGGTGAAAAGAGTATTTTTGTTTCCGTTTGTAAATTTCTAGTTCAAGAAAATGTTCTATCTTAATAAGTATTGGTCGTAGAGACCTGAAATATAGCTCAATGTTTGCAGAAAGGCCACTTTCCCATACGTTGGTAATACATTCTTCAGCTCTAAGTGGTGCGGATTTCAAGTTATAGGCATGATGCTAATGACACAAATATTTGGTATTTAATTGACCAAAATGCATTATCTCAAAAATAATTGGCGCTAGAGACCTGGAACTGGCCTAAAATGTGCAAGCTACCTGCCTAATCATTGATAATTGATTATTTAGCCCTAAGTGGTCAGGATTTTTCATTTATAAGTGTGATTTTAATGACAGTCAAAAAACATCATAGCTGTATTTATCACCTCATTACAGATCAGCAGAGCATTTGGGACCCTTGGACATGATAGTGCAGTGATAGCTGATTGTTTGACCTACCCAATGCCATCTTAAAAAAGCATTTCTGGACCAAAAAAAATTTCAAATTTTTTTCAGCTGAAATTTCAAGGTTTTCAAATTTTGACCCACTTACAAACAAGGAACACACATTGAAAGAAGAAGTAGAAATACATTTGGCTGTGTGCCAAGATTGCTCAGCAAAAAATGAGAATATAATGGAAATTAAAATGTTGTGTTGGAGGTCACCCGAGCAGATATACTGCTATCACCAGTAGGTGGGTGCACCCCCCTCCCCCATAGGAACCCCATAAAACAAAAGATGCAATATACATTGTAACTTAGAGTCAAGGAGGGTAAATCCGTCCACTTTTGGCTTTTACTGTATTTTAAGGGAAATGGTATTAGATACAAAAATAAAAATGAGCCAATTTGAAGGGGCATATTCCGTACTACCATTAGCAGCCAAAACAGTCAAATACTCAAATAATTTTTGCTGAAACCATGGCAACAAAAATTAAAGGTTAGGTCATCTAAATCCGTCCAGATTGCTTCTAAATCCGTCCAGCAAGGATGGTAAATCCGTCCACAAGGTATTATGCAGCACATAACTATCATATCTTGTAATTTTTAAAAGTTTTGCAATATATTATCTGTCACAAAGGATTTTCAGTCAATGTTAGAACATTTGAGTGCTGATTGCACTTATAATAGAAGAATCAAATCACAGAGGTCAAGTTAATTATCAAGAATTTCAATTGACTGCCTCAATCACAATTTAAAAACCCTTTTAAGCCAATCAAGTGGTATAATTGCTCAATCTAATTTCTTTAATCAGTTTTTTACCATTTATAAATAAAAAAGGTCATAAAAGTACATTTAACGCCCATTTGAAGTGGGTGGACGGATTTACCATCTTTCAGTTAAGCCAATTTTAAAATAATGATGGTAAATCCGTCCACTTTTATTTCCATTGTATTTCCCTTCCATGTGATGGAAGTCAGTTATTTAAGAAATCCTTTAAGAATAAAAATATCAATCATCTCATGCATCAATCATATAGCGCTCAGTACATTTTTTTTGGATAGAAATAGGCCTACAAGTCCAACTAATTGTATTTTTAAAATGGCTGCGATGACATCACAGGATTTCATTGTTTTTTGACTTCACCTTTTAAAAGGTTCAGAATATCATTTAAAATGTTGTCAATACCATAAAAATGGCAAAATTTGTTGAAAGACTAGTTTCTCTTGCTTTTACAACTCTCAAAAAGTGTACAAATTGTAATTATATGCCTATATTAGGGGGTGGACGGATTTACCCTCATGGACGGATTTACCATACTTGACTCTATAACTTTTGATGGTCTTTCTTCATACAATTTCTGAAAATGTCTCCATTTCAGATAGGTTTCACTAATGAATAACTAATACTGCATAATTTATTTGATATTGGATTGATTAAACTTAACACAAGTCTAATTTCTGCTGTTTAGATCAACTAAAAAAGAAATTAAAACTTACATATCCATTGTAAACTATTCCAGCTCTGTAATTTCTTTGACTGAAGGGAGCAAAGCGTAGATAGGCAGACTTCTTTTGAACTTTAAATACACCCTTTGTCGATACATTGATGTTGGTGAAGTCCTCTGTGTATTCAACATTTATAATAAAGGTCCGCTTATCAAGATTATCGTTGACACAATTTCGGCAAAAATAAGAGTGCAAAAGATCCAGTAAATAGGAGTTTTTTAGATTTAGTTCGATCTTGCCATCATCAGTCTGAAAGGAAAAGATAAAATAAGTAATAATTACCATTTATCTTGAGTCGTGACTGAGCAAACAAACTGTTTTTCATACAGTTTGTCATGTCAAGCATTGAGACAGAAATATAGCATTGTTTGTACAGTCCATAAAAATCAACAAAATGAGATTGGTGGATCTGTTGATACAAACTTGAGTAGAACTAAGTCTGGGGTGGCGCTGTGGTGTACTTTTGTGACTTCATTGCCCATTGTGTGTCAGATTGGTGGCATCACAAATGTCAACATTTTGCAAAATTGGACTGCCATTTTCATAAATTGGCAAATATCGGACAAAAACGGCACCAAAACATCACAAAAATTAGATATTCATATTACAACAGAGCTAAGCTATACATAGGTATGTGTATTTCTTCTGTGGGGCTTGTGGTTGCTGAAATATCTGGCCAAATACCTGTCCTCTGTTTGACGTGACAATTTAGATATTAAAAGCATTATATTTGTGCAAAATATTTTTCAGTTCACTCCCACTTCTTACCAGGGCTCAGCCTCTAGGGGTCAGATTTGGGAGGACTTTGTAAGAAGTCGGAGTAAAGAGTCGATTTTAAAATTAATGGGAACAAGAGTCAGAGCTAGTTGTATCTAATTTCCAAGCTTGCAGCCTGTAAACTTGATATGCAAAAGAATGAGTGTTGGTTTATACAGATTTTGGAACTTAGTGAGTGGTAACAGCTGGTTGATTAGCATGATCAAGAGAAGGCCATTTGATTTGTCATAACTGATTTTAGCATCCTCACTTCTCAGGGTTGACTTGTGTAAGCCTACCCTGACCACATCATAGGTGTTTTCCAGTCTGGTGAAACTGAGAACTGCATGCTGCTGCCACCTGGCACAAAAGTTGATTTCCTATGCTACAGCATTGCTGTCCCAAGAAATAGTTCCAATTTCATTGCACATTCACAAAATATCTATCCAACATTGATGTATACCAGAGTCAGACTCGGCAATCACATTCTCTAAGGAAGTAGACAAAGCCATCAGCACACTCAGAAACAGCCCGGTGTCTTCCAGACAAAATTGTGATTGTTCCAGTGGCTTAGCTACAGGGGGGCAGGGGGGCGGTTGCCCCCCTGGCTCCATCCTGACCAGGAAGAAATTATTGCATTGTCATCAAACGTTGCATTTTGCCCACGGGGCGCCTCTGCCGCGACAGCGATAATAGCTCCCCCGACAAAAATGTTCCATTTCCATGGCTGACTTGAATGTTTTGCCCCCCCTGGAAAATTTCCTAGCTACGCCACTGGATTGTTCTTCTGGTCGAAAGTATGTGGACGCTTGCAGGAGCTTGCTGAATAGCACACTAGTCACTAGGTGGCAACACAAGACAGCATATGTTCTGATCTGTGGCAATGCAAGAGCAGTCCACTTGTAGACAGGGTGTTTTCATTAAGAAATAACTTAAAGATTACTACTCCTCCTGTGTGAAAAACATAATTCATAGTTTGGGAATGCTCAAGGCAATTGAATCATAACTTGAATGTTTAATTGTTGTCTGTTTGTTGTTTCAAGATTTTATGTGTAGACAACAACAAACAATTAATTAAATTATGGATTTCAAATGCCGGAAAAAAGCTGGCAAAGGATTAGAATACTTCAAGTAATAGATAACGCCCTCGTTTGTGACAATATGCAATATATCCGAGGGCTTTAGCCCGAGGATTATTGCATATTGTCACAAACAAGGGTGTTATCTAACTTATACCACTAAGTACAAAACAAATTAATTTAAATCCCTTTGTTTGTCTTCAATCCTTCTTGTTTGACAACATTTCATTGTATTTGTTGTACATTCCTGTTCCTCAGTTCATTTGAAGGTTGGCAGCCCTGAAGGCAACAGGTCAGAATTCTTTCTTCTCAGGAAATAATACAATACATTAATTTTGTAGATAGAAAGATGGATGGAAAGATAGATAGAAAGATAGATAGATAGTTAGAAATAACACAATACTTTAATTTCATAGATCAATTTTATAGATAGATAGATAGACGGATAGATAGATGGGTAGGTTGATAGTGCAGCCCTCTCAGCCAAGGTCTCTTTGGTGAGGCTGATTATTACAGTAGCTGAGAAAATTAAAATTTGAAGTTATGAAATATATTTTTTTTAAAATAGAAAGCAATTAAGAAGAAAAAAAATTCTTTGAGCTTGCCAAATGGGACCAAAATTATTGGTCTTCGCCTCCGCTATTTTTTGTTGCGGCTAGTCTATCCAAAATGAACTATTTTATCAAGTGACCTTAATTTTGATCATTATTTCCGATATTGATATAAAAAGAGTGAATACAGCCTTTTTATTGAGACCAGTTACACTTGATAGAATCTACCTCCTTGTTTACTGTCTGTGTTGTTCAGTTTTAATCCTTTGTTGGTCAGTTTTGTTTCAGTGTTTCCTTCAATTTCGTCAACTTGTAGTCAGCCAAGCATGCAATATCATGGTCAGGTGTATGAGCTGTGATATGCATTATATCAGAGCGAAATCCTGCCTTCTGATTGGCTAGAAAAAGCAAACAGTGGTATAACATTTTATAATACTTGCTGGCAGGGTGAGTGTAAACGAGCTCTGCAATGGGAGTATGGATTTTAGAGTAAAACTCAGATGCATAATCCTTTCGTTAGCATGTCACCAACAAGAGGGATTAGTCTCCTTAAATAGAATAATTGGGTATGACAACTGATCAGTATGATGATTCTCAAAGTGTCGTTTTCGCTGTGCTACAGTCAACTCTTTGGGCCGATTTCACCAACATGGTTTTCAAAGTTAGTCCTGGTCTTAACAACTGTAAACCTGGTTTATGAAGTCCCTTTCACCAACTGTGTTTTAGTCTTTAGACTAGACAAGGATGACTGACTCTCAAACATTTTTAATATAACTCGCAGATCAGTGATCTCAAACTGTTTTGGTGTCAATTTTAGGGGCTGACCAGATGATACTTCACAGTGTCCTTGAACAAAGTTTAGCGTCAAAATTTTTTACAAAGAATCTGTCAACACAGCGTTGTAGTATATGGTGTCAGCTTCGATTAGATGTAAAGATAAAAAAAAATCTGTTGGGAAAATTTTGAGAAAATTGAAATTTAAAATATTTAGTTTTGCACACCCTTTTTGCATGCAAAATATCCATTATAGAATGTATAAAATGATAATCTTAATTTAGAAATGCTTTCCTTTCCCACCTTGGCACTTATATACACAGTGGACCAAATTCAGAGTTATGATTAAGTGGTTTTTACAGGAATATCCTGTCTCTGTTCGGGACTGTCAAGTGGCAGCAGAATGCTGACAGTCCCTGGAAAATCGAATTGGGTCAACAATAATTTGATCTGTTTTGGACAGATCACCAGATCAGGTCGCACAACAGCTGTCCATATTACTACGCCAAACTACTTTCACAAAGAATGGTTGCTGGCAAATATCCAGTCCACTGCTTTGAATGAAAATGTTTGGAAATCATTATGAGACAAAAAGAAAGTTTTGAAACTTTAGCACACACTTTGCCTGTGAAAGGGATGATTTTACTCATCAGAAGTTTGATGGTATTCAATTTACTTATGCCATTTAGTGCATGTTAAATTGTGGTCAGAAAAGGGTCCAAAAAGAATGTATTCTCACTTATTCACGTGTCCATATAAAGCCAATGTTTTTGCTTTGTGATATCAAAAATGCTCAATTGTATTTATTCTGTTACATTATGGAGATTTATTAACTAGGACAACAATAAATTCACAATTTCATAAAAGCTGTGTTACACTCAGCAAAATGTCTTGTCCATGCCACAAGTGGCCCCCTCTATACTGGCAATATATTTGAGCTACAATATATACATCCTCCATGCTAAAAAATAGTTCCAACTTATTTTGTTATTTACAAGCTGTCTGCTTAAAATTGAAGCCAACCAAAGTCAGATTAGAAACTTGCAGAGTTTTTGGAAATAAACTAGACCATCACGAAATGATGGAACTGTCCTGGTTTCTTCCACACTGTCCTGGTTTCTTCCAGAGATCGAAATTCTGTTGACCGCTCACAGGAGCTCGCGAATTTTGCACCCTAGGTGGCAGCAAATAGCGGTCAACTTGGAGACAGAGGAATATCACATTCTGAAGGTGTTACAAACTTGCTAGACAAAAATCTGCATTCTCCGAACCCATTAAGAGTCAAATCAACTGAACCTGCATAATGTCCTGAATTCATCAACTGTATTAGTTGAGTAGCAGAACATCGTGGTTATATTATAGCCAATAATAAGACATATCTAGGGCTTTTACAGTATTTCTATATCCGTATTTTGAAAAGTATGTTGCAATGCTTTCAAAGTATATCTCTTCATATCGATATCAAAAACTCTAATCAAAATCTGAGAAACATGGTTGCCTCAATTGTCTATTCCTTAAATTCGATATGTTTCTTTAGGGAATTAGTTTCCGATGGTATTTTATTGATTTTTCTTCAATTGTGCATTAGTCTCAATTTAGTACTTTCTATGCAGATTTTACGTTACTGATGCAATGAATTGGCTATAAAATATGTATAGGATGCATTTTTTAGTGTTGTCATTCATATCATCAAAGAAAATAAATAATGTCACCAATAAATATTTATTTCAGAGCTTCTCGTAAGAAGTCAACTTTTAAAATAATAATATCTCCTAATTCCATTTGGAAAGTTTACAGATAAGCAATTTTAACTAGTATTCAACCTTTAAAAAGGTTAGGCAATGATTCGACCTCAAATATATGAGTAAAACAAATTATATGAGACTATGTCGGACTATTATGGTAGAGACCCTGTAAGCTGAAGTTTCTACTTATATTATGTCGTAAAGTAGACACACTTAGCCCATGCAAAATTTGAAGAAAATTGTCCATGTCAATCACAAGATATAGCCATTTACCCCTTTTGGGGGTTACTACCTAAAACCGAAACTGTTCATCCAGTAACATCCATTAAGTACAAGCCTAGATCCAACATAAACTTGACATTCCATTTTAAACAACCAAATTCCTCAAAATACGTATTTACCCCCCTTTGACCTTGATTACGAGGGTAAATTATCCTATACTGTAACGTTTTCTCTTTTAACATGTGCCTGAGTCAATATCCCATACGTGTGCAAAATTTGAAGTAAATCGTCCATGTCAGTCACAAGTTATAGTCATTTACCCCTTTTGGGGGTAATTATTAAAAACCGAAACTTTTCATCCACTAACATCCATACGAATAACCTAGACCAAACGTGCAACTAATATTCCATTTTAAACAACCAAGTTCTTCAAAATATGTATTTACCCCCTTAGAACTTGATTACGAGGGTAAATCACCCTATTCTGTGAATTTTTTCCTTTTAGCATGTGTCTGAGTCAATGTCACAAACGTGTGCAAAATTTGAAGTAAATCGTCCATGTCAATCACAAGTTATAGTCATTTACCCCTTTTGGGGGTAATTACCCAAAACAGAAACTTTTCATCCAGTAAAATCCAACCGGATAGCAGTAGACCAAACATACAGCTGATATTCCATTTTGAACAACATAACTCCTCAAAATATATATTCACCCCTTTTGGCATTGATTACGAGGGTAAATACCCTATGTTGGCAATACTGTTAAAATTATTTGTTTAATATGTGCCTGAGTCAATATCCCAAACGTGTGCAAAATTTGAAGTAAATCGTCCATGTCAATCACAAGTTATAGACATTTACCCCTTTTGAGGGTAATTACCCAAAACAGAAACTTTTCATCCAGTAAAATCCAACCGGATACCCGTAGACCAAACATACAGCTGATATTTCATTTTGAACAACATAACTCCTCAAAATATATATTCACCCCTTTTGGCATTGATTACGAGGGTAAATACCCTATGTTGGCAATACTGTTAAAATTATTTGTTTAATATGTGCCTGTGTCAATATCCCAAACGTGTGCAAAATTTGAAGAAAATCGTCCAGGTCAATCACAAGTTATAGACATTTACCCCTTTTTGGGGGGTAATTACCAAGCTTCGGGCAACAAGGATTACATAATACAGAAACCATTAATATATTACCAGACTATCATTGAAATCCTTTCATTAAAACCAAAGTTTTACAATGTTTTCACTCTTGGGGCAAAACACCCTATTTTCAACACCCCATTACATAGTTACCCCTTCACATAATCAAAATATAAAATATCACTTACCTTGAATGGTTAGTCAGGCTACCTATCAGTGAAAGAACTGAGTTTCTAGCTTGCTTAGTTTTTCTGGAAACCTGTGCAAACCTGTTTTAGTCAAATTGGGGTAATTACCCCCTTACCCTCATTGCACAAAAACAATTATGGGTTACAAATGTTGGGATACATGTTTATATATATATTCCAAAGTTTCAAATTGATTCTTGTAATATTAAAAAAGTTATTCCACTTTTAAGTTTTCCAATTTTCGACTTTGAGATGACCTGTGACCTTGAGTTCAAGGTCAAGGTCAACCATCTTCTCCCAAAATGAAGTACTAACCATGGACTATATATGTACCAAGTTTCAAGTCTCTAGCACAAAAACCTACTGGCCAAGAAAATAATAATAATAATAACTAGCAGTCAACCTTTGAAAAGGTAGGATATAAATCGACATGGAATACGTGGGCTTGCAGGCAAAAGATTGAACAATTCATACGAAAAATCAATGGAAACACATAACCAAATATACCATTGAAAACACAAAAACTGCTCAAAATACTTGTTCATCCCTTTTGGCATTGATTTTCAGGGTAAATTACCCGGTGACATCAAAGTCAAACTTGAATTATGTCCCCATGTCAAGATACTAAACCTGTGCAAAATTTGAAGAAAATCATCCAAGTCAATCAAAAGTTATGAATATTTACCCCTTTTTTGGGGTAATTAACTAAAAACGGCCATTTTAACTCAAAAACATCAATGGTGTGAAGTAAAGTCCCAACCGATGCCTGTTATACCATTGCAAAGATAAGAACTGCTCAAAACACATATTCACCCCCTTCGATCTGGAATATGGGGGTAAATAACCCCATGACATCCATATCGTACTTGCATTATGTCCCCATGTCAAGATACTAAACCTGTGCAAAATTTGAAGAAAATCGTCCAAGTCAATCAAAAGTTATGAATATTTACCTCTTTTTGGGGGTAATTATCTAAAAACGGCAATTTTAACCCAAAAACAAAAATGGTGTGAAGTAAAGTCCCAACCGATGCCTATTATACCATTGCAAAGATAAGAACTGCTCAAAACACATATTCGCCCTTTCAATCCAGAATATGGGGGTAAATTAACCCATGACATCAAAATCATACTTGCATTATGTGCCCATGTCAAGATACTAAACTTGTGCAAAATTTGAAGGAAATCGTCCAAGCCAGTCAAAAGTTATGAATATTTACCCCTTTTTGGGGGTAATTACCTTAAAATGACAATTTTCACCTAAGGACATCTGTATTGTGAAGTAAAGTCCCAACCGATGCCTATTATACCATTGCAAAGATAAGAACTGCTCAAAACACATATTCACCCCTTTCGATCTTGAATATGGGGGTAAATTACCCCATGACATCAAAATCGTACTTGCATTATGTCCACATGTCAAGATACTAAACATGTGCAAAATTTGGAGAAAATCGTCCAAGTCAATCAAAAGTTATGACTTTTTACCCCTTTTTGGGGTAATTACCTAAAAACGACAATTTTTATCCAGGAACATCCACAGCACGAAGGAAAGTCTCAAACGATGCCTATTGTATCATTCAATACACAATAACTGGTCAAAACACATATTCACCCCTTTCGATCCAGAATAAGGGGGTAAATTACCCCTTGACATCAAAATCATACTTGCATTATGCCCCCATGTCAAGATACTAAACTTGTGCAAAATTTGAACAAAATCGTCCAAGTCAATCAAAAGTTATGAATATTTACCCCTTTTTTGGGGTAATTACCTAAAAACGGCAATTTTAACACAAAAACATCAATGGTGTGAAGTAAAGTCCCAACCGATGCCTGTTATATCATTGCAAAGCTAAGAACTGCTCAAAACACATATTCGCCCCTTTCGATCCTGAATATGGGGGTAAATTAACCCATGACATCAAAATCATACTTGCATTATGTGCCCATGTCAAGATACTAAACTTGTGCAAAACTTGAAGGAAATCGTCCAAGTCAGTCAAAAGATATGAATATTTACCCCTTTTTGGGGGTAATTACCTAAAAATGGCAATTTTAACCAAAAAACATCAATGGTGTGAAGTAAAGTCCCAACCGATGCCAATTGTACCATTGGAAAGACAAGAACTGCTCAAAATACATATTCACCCCTTTCGATCTTGAATATGGGGGTAAATTACCCCATTACATCAAAATCGTACTTGCATTATGTCCACATGTCAAGATACTAAACATGTGCAAAATTTGGAGAAAATCGTCCAAGTCAATCAAAAGTTATGACTTTTTACCCCTTTTTGGGGTTATTACCTAAAAACGACAATTTTTATCCAGGAACATCCACAGCACAAAGGTAAGTCTCAAACGATGCCTATTGTATCATTCAATACACAATAACTGCTCAAAACACATATTCACCCCTTTCGATCCAGAATAAGGGGGTAAATTTCCCCTTGACATCAAAATCATACTTGCATTATCTCCCCATGTCAATATACTGGACTTGTGCAAAATTTGGAGAAAATCGTCCATGTTAATCAAAAGTTAGAGTCAATTACCCCTTTTGGGGTAATTACCCCCAAAACGTTATTTTTATTTTATAATGTGACTGTAATTCATGAATACTATATACACACCAAGTTTCATTAATTTCCCTCCATTCAAACCAAAGTTAAAAAATGTTTTCACTTTTTGGACAAAACACCCATTTTTGAAAGTCCAATAACTCAGAAACCCCAAGTTTGATCAAAATATAAAAAGTGTCTTACCATGGATGAGCAGTCAGGCTATCAATTACAGCAAAAACTGAGCCTCTAGCCATTATAGTTTTCTCTGAAAACATGAGCAACTGGTTTTTGTCAAAAGGGGGTAAATACCCCTTTACCCTCATCTCCCAATAAACGATACAGGCCAAAATTGTAGCAACACATGTTTATATAAAGGTTCCTAAGTCCTAATAATCTAACAATGATATTAAAAGAGATAATCCACTTTGAAATTTTGGAAAATTTGACTTTGAGATGACCTGTGACCTTGAGTTCAAGGTCAAGGTCAACCATTTTCACAAAAAATGAAAGTACTGACCAAGGACTACCTATGTACAAAATTTCAAGTCTCTAGCACAAAAACTAACTGGCAAAAAGTGGCCAAATAATAATAATAATAATAATAATAATAATATCAAAGAAAACAATATAAATCTCCTTAGAGTCGATTTATAATAACTAGATTTCGATAACCGCTAGCGGTAATAAAACTTCACCGAGCAGTTGGTGAAAATAGTCTAAATATGTTTAAGTATAAAAATAAACAAGTATACAAACAAGTATATGAAGGTATATTGTACATGTTTAAGCAGCTTGCTCAGTGAATGCCCATGTTTAGTTTAGTTTATTTAGTTCAGTGGGTGAAAATAGTCTAAATGTATATAAGTATATAAACAAGTATATAAACAAGTATATAAACAAGTATATAAGCAAGATATAAAATAATATATAAAATATTATATGAATAAAATATAAAATAGTATCAAAAATATTGTATAAAATGGTACAAAAAATAACATAAAAAATGTACCTTATTTATTTGTGATATATTGCAATGCACAAGTTAATGAAGCTAGCGGACAGCCCCCCCTTTCCCGGTGAATGCATGTTTAGCTTAGTTTATTTAGTTTAGTTAAATTTATTTAGTTTACTTTAGTTTAAAATTAGTTTATTGACATCTTTTAGGCAATTACTACACAAATTTTAGTAATCACTGGTGTTCCAGTCTGAGTACAGTCATTCGGTTAGGTGAGGAAAAGATGAATTTTTCAGGGTTGACCGATCTTTTTACCTGTTCACGACACAACAAAATGTACACAAATTAGAATAAGTGGAGAATCTGAGCTTTCCAAAACGGCTTGTATCATTCATATGACTTTATTAGAACCCGAGATAGAGTTTATTGAAGTAATGGTAAAGATATGAAATTTCACCGAAAAATTGACTGTGAAAATATCAAGTTTTGAACTCCAAATTGCTCCCAAAGGTAAACGGTTTGAAGGAGAGACTTAAAATAGCACAAAATACTGTAAATATGTTAGGACTATATCTCGAAATATTATCAAATTTTTTGAAGACTGACTTCTTTGTCAAAAAAATGTAAATTGGTGAAATCTTGACCGAAAACATATATTTTTCAGGGTCCGGCGATCTTTTTAACTAGCAGAGATACGTTAAAATGTATAGAAAATGAATACTAGAGGAGAATTTGGGCTTTCTGAATATGCTTTCAGTTTTTCTGTAGCTTAATTAGAACCGGAGATACAGACCATCAAAGTTTGGGTACAAGTGCGAAATTGGAAAATGAGAGGGTCAATTTTGCAGTAATTTTTTGACCTTCTGACATTTATTGTGCAATGTAGGTCAATCCGATGGACTTAAAACTTTACACATTTCTTCTAGGGTATTGTAGGACTGACCTATGAAAAGACTGTAAAAATCCCTTCATTATTTCCCACTTAAAAAAAATTAAATATCTCAAATATCCAATTTTGTCAAATATTTGACCTTGATTTTGACCTTGAAAATACCTTTCAAGGTCAAAATCTATAATTTCTACAGATTCGGGGTGTATGACTTAGGGGGGGTCATTTCATTATTTGAGCTATGTAGGATCAATATTTACCTCTCTAATAGGCAAAAATAGGCTAATTTTTCATGTCGCGCGGTATGCCATATTTGGAATTTTTTTATAAATCAGCATGAAGAGATAAATCAATTCCGATTTCAGGGTTCCAACAATATAGCTCCTGGCTATTATACTTTAAATTATGAACCCAATATGCTGGAAATAACATAATTGTTAGAATTTTTGAAAATCGAGTGATTTGAACATTAAACAGGTCAAATGACCTTGAAAAATGAGGTTAAGGTCAAATTTGAAGGTGGCTATGGAGGTTTTATGGGCATATTTGGGGGGGTTCACAATACATTTCATTGGCCTAAAATCGATATTTCAGTGTCAAGTAATCAAGGTCACCAGTTTTGACGACGCGGTTGACACTAAAAATTCCATAATTAAATAACTAAGCATGATATCATCATAAAAATGATCGCTTACCATGCATTAGTCATTTACTGTAACAATTGGCTTGAATTCTGCAATTTTTGGAGTTGCTTATATAGAGATCAGGCGCGCAAACCTCTGAGAGTAAAAATTGACCTGTATGACCTCGACCTTGACCTATACTTTTGAAAATTAGGTCAGTTTATTTAGTATAAGTCTATTATATATAGTTTATTAGGAAACTGTAATTGATCAGTTATTACATGAGTAATGGTCAATTGAAATATAGAAAAAATTTATTTCAAAGGGGTCAATGACCTTGAAAAATAGGTCAGAGGTATAGGGTTACATTGGACAATTTAATTAGGTCACATAGGACTATGTACACAAATTATTTGAAAATTTTTCGAGAACATTTTTCGGAAAGAAAAATAATAATAATAATAATAAAAATATTTACGAAAATAAGAAACTTCACCTATGGTATAGGTGAAGTTTAACTAGCAGTCAACCTTTGAAAAGGTAGGATATAAATCGACATGGAATACGTGGGCTTGCAGGCAAAAGATTGAACAATTCATACGAAAAATCAATGGAAACACATAACCAAATATACCATTGAAAACACAAAAACTGCTCAAAATACTTGTTCATCCCTTTTGGCATTGATTTTCAGGGTAAATTACCAGGTGACATCAAAGTCAAACTTGAATTATGTCCCCATGTCAAGATACTAAACCTGTGCAAAATTTGAAGAAAATCATCCAAGTCAATCAAAATTATGAATATTTACCCTTTTTTGGGGTAATTAACTAAAAACGGCCATTTTAACTCAAAAACATCAATGGTGTGAAGTAAAGTCCCAACCGATGCCTGTTATACCATTGCAAAGATAAGAACTGCTCAAAACACATATTCACCCCCTTCGATCCGGAATATGGGGTAAATAACCCCATGACATCCATATCGTACTTGCATTATGTCCCCATGTCAAGATACTAAACCTGTGCAAAATTTGAAGAAAATCGTCCAAGTCAATCAAAAGTTATGAATATTTACCTCTTTTTGGGGGTAATTATCTAAAAACGGCAATTTTAACCCAAAAACAAAAATGGTGTGAAGTAAAGTCCCAACCGATGCCTATTATACCATTGCAAAGATAAGAACTGCTCAAAACACATATTCGCCCTTTCAATTCAGAATATGGGGGTAAATTAACCCATGACATCAAAATCATACTTGCATTATGTGCCCATGTCAAGATACTAAACTTGTGCAAAATTTGAAGGAAATCGTCCAAGCCAATCAAAAGTTATGAATATTTACCCCTTTTTTGGGGTAATTACCTTAAAATGACAATTTTCACCTAAGGACATCTGTATTGTGAAGTAAAGTCCCAACCGATGCCTATTATACCATTGCAAAGATAAGAACTGCTCAAAACACATATTCACCCCTTTCGATCTTGAATATGGGGGTAAATTACCCCATGACATCAAAATCGTACTTGCATTATGTCCACATGTCAAGATACTAAACATGTGCAAAATTTGGAGAAAATCGTCCAAGTCAATCAAAAGTTATGACTTTTTACCCCTTTTTGAGGTAATTACCTAAAAACGACAATTTTTATCCAGGAACATCCACAGCACAAAGGTAAGTCTCAAACGATGCCTATTGTATCATTCAATACACAATAACTGCTCAAAACACATATTCACCCCTTTCGATCCAGAATAAGGGGGTAAATTACCCCTTGACATCAAAATCATACTTGCATTATGCCCCCATGTCAAGATACTAAACTTGTGCAAAATTTGAACAAAATCGTCCAAGTCAATCAAAAGTTATGAATATTTACCCCTTTTTTGGGGTAATTACCTAAAAACGGCAATTTTAACACAAAAACATCAATGGTGTGAAGTAAAGTCCCAACCGATGCCTGTTATATCATTGCAAAGCTAAGAACTGCTCAAAA
Source organism: Platynereis dumerilii (assembly GCA_026936325.1). Taxonomy (NCBI): domain Eukaryota; kingdom Metazoa; phylum Annelida; class Polychaeta; order Phyllodocida; family Nereididae; genus Platynereis; species Platynereis dumerilii. Next base: position 45,079,616 of record JAPTHN010000004.1, on the reverse strand, counting down.
CACATATTCGCCCCTTTCGATCCTGAATATGGGGGTAAATTAACCCATGACATCAAAATCATACTTGCATTATGTGCCCATGTCAAGATACTAAACTTGTGCAAAACTTGAAGGAAATCGTCCAAGTCAGTCAAAAGTTATGAATATTTACCCCTTTTTGGGGGTAATTACCTAAAAATGGCAATTTTAACCAAAAAACATCAATGGTGTGAAGTAAAGTCCCAACCGATGCCAATTGTACCATTGGAAAGACAAGAACTGCTCAAAATACATATTCACCCCTTTCGATCTTGAATATGGGGGTAAATTACCCTATTACATCAAAATCGTACTTGCATTATGTCCACATGTCAAGATACTAAACATGTGCAAAATTTGGAGAAAATCGTCCAAGTCAATCAAAAGTTATGACTTTTTACCCCTTTTTGGGGTAATTACCTAAAAACGACAATTTTTATCCAGGAACATCCACAGCACAAAGGTAAGTCTCAAACGATGCCTATTGTATCATTCAATACACAATAACTGCTCAAAACACATATTCACCCCTTTCGATCCAGAATAAGGGGGTAAATTTCCCCTTGACATCAAAATCATACTTGCATTATCTCCCCATGTCAATATACTGGACTTGTGCAAAATTTGGAGAAAATCGTCCATGTTAATCAAAAGTTAGAGTCAATTACCCCTTTTGGGGTAATTACCCCCAAAACGTTATTTTTATTTTATAATGTGACTGTAATTCATGAATACTATATACACACCAAGTTTCATTAATTTCCCTCCATTCAAACCAAAGTTAAAAAATGTTTTCACTTTTTGGACAAAACACCCATTTTTGAAAGTCCAATAACTCAGAAACCCCAAGTTTGATCAAAATATAAAAAGTGTCTTACCATGGATGAGCAGTCAGGCTATCAATTACAGCAAAAACTGAGCCTCTAGCCATTATAGTTTTCTCTGAAAACATGAGCAACTGGTTTTTGTCAAAAGGGGGTAAATACCCCTTTACCCTCATCTCCCAATAAACGATACAGGCCAAAATTGTAGCAACACATGTTTATATAAAGGTTCCTAAGTCCTAATAATCTAACAATGATATTAAAAGAGATAATCCACTTTGAAATTTTGGAAAATTTGACTTTGAGATGACCTGTGACCTTGAGTTCAAGGTCAAGGTCAACCATTTTCACAAAAAATGAAAGTACTGACCAAGGACTACCTATGTACAAAATTTCAAGTCTCTAGCACAAAAACTAACTGGCAAAAAGTGGCCAAATAATAATAATAATAATAACTAGGGTCCCAGGGGACTTCAACCTTAAAAGGTCAAAGGGATGATTCGACATTAAAACATTCCATAATATGCGTAGAACAAGGTGGAAAACCTAATACTCCATTATCAACACAATGTTATATTAACGCCTTCCGACTAAGATTTATGGTGTAAATTGTCCTCTAACATCAAAAATTTACTTACATCATGTCCGCAGGACCACATAATAAACTTATGTAAAATTAGAAGACAATCGTCCAAGTCAATCAGCAGTTATAGACATTTACCCCTTTTTTGGGTGATTACCTAAATACGCATATTTTCATCCCTAACATCCCAAGTGTAGAGGCAAGAAGTAACCGATGCCAGATGCACCTTTTAAAAATAAGTATTGCTCAAAAACCATAATTACCCCCTTCGTTCCTGATTATAAGGGTAAATTGCCCCATTAAATCAAATATACTCTTTCATTATGTCTCCAAACCATGATATTAAGCATTTGCAAGAAATGAAGAAAATCGTTCAAAACAATAAAAAGTTATAGCTATTTACACCTTTTTGGGGTAATTACTTAAAACTGACAAATTTTATCCTCAAACATCAGTAATGAAAAGGCAGAAACCAATCAATGTGAAATACACCATTAAAAACATAAGAACTGTTCAAAATACACATTCACCTCTTTCGACCCTGATTACGAGGGTAAATTACCCCATTAAATCAAATTTACACTTTCATCAAGTCCCCATGTCCAAATTGTAAACCTGTGCAAAATTTGAAGAAAATCGTCAATGTTAATCACAAGTTATAGCTATTTACCCCTTTTTGGGGGTAATTACTTAAAACTGAAAAATTTTATCCAGTAACATCAGTGATGAAAAGGCAAGACCAAATCAATGTCTAATACACCATTAAAAACTTAAGAACTGATCAAAATACATATTTACCCCTTTCAACCTTGGTTATGAGGGTAAATTACCCCATGACTTCAAATTTACACTTTCATTAGGTCCTCAAGTCAAAAGAGTAAACTCTTGCAAAATTTGAAGTAAATTGTCAATGTCAATCACAAATTATAATCATGTACCCCTTTTTGGGGTAACTACCCCAAAACGTCATTTTTATCTTATGATATGACTCTAATTCATAAATACCATATACACTCCAAGTTTCATCAAATTCCCTCCATTCAAACCAAAGTTAAAAAATGTTTTAACTTTTTGGTCAAAAAACCCATTTTTGAAAGTCCTGTTACTCAACAACCCCTTATTCAATCAAAATATAAAAGGTTTCTTACCATGGATATTTAGTCAGGCTACCAATCACAGCAAAAACTGCGTCTCTAAGTGAAGTAGTTTTCTCTAAAAACAGGAGCAATTGGTTTTTATCAAAATGGGGTAAATACCCCTTTTTCGTCACATCAGAAAAAAAAATTCTACCCACATTTGTAGAGAACCACTTTTGTACACATATATTTCAATCTCATGTCTGTAACTATAAAATTTAATGAATTAATCAACTTTGAAAATTTAAAAATTTTGACTTTGAGATGACCTGTGACCTTGAGTTCAAGGTCAAGGTCAAATCTTTTCTACCAGAATGAAGTACTAACCATGGACTATATATGTACAAAGTTTCAAGGCTCTAGCTTCAAAGTTAACTGGACAAGAAAAATAATAATAATAATAAAATAAAAGAAAATAAGATGATTCTCCATTTATGTCGAATCATAACTAGAACCCTGTAACTGACCAAGGTCAGTGACTAAGAATTTACCAAGCTTTTAACAGTTCATGCAGCATAGCCCAAAGACAGCTTGCAACAATATTGTGGTGCACAGTGCCACCGTGGTGCACAGTGAGACGGTGGCGCACAGAGTCACTGCTCAGCACACTGCCACTCTGGTGCAAAGTGCCACTGTGACTGTGACTGTGACTGTGGTGCTAAACTGCCACTGTGGTGCACACTGCTGTGGTCTAAACTGCCACTGTGTTGCACAATGCCACTGTGTTGCACACTGACACTGTTGTGCACACTGACACCGTTGTGCACACTGACACTGTGGTGCATGGTGCCACTGTGGTGCACCCTGCCATTTTGGTGCAGCCTGCCATCGTGCCACAGTGATGCACAGTGCCACAGTGATGCACAGTGCCACAATGATGCACAGTGCCACCATGAGGCACAGTGCCATGATGATGCACAATGCCACCATGATGCACAGTGCCACCATGATGGAAAGTGCCACCATGATGCACAATTATGATTACCCTAAGCACATAAAAAGAGTGAAAGCTGATGTTCCAGTCTGTGCAGATCTACAGTCGTTTGATAAGGTTTGGGAAGGATAAATTTTTCAGGGTCCACCGATCTTTTTACCTGTCGATGTTACAAGAAAATACACAATAAATGAAATTAAGAAGAGAATCTGTGCTTTCCAAAACTGCTTGTGTCATGCATGTAGCTTTATAAGAACCGGAGATACAGCCCATTGAAATAACAGTAAAATTGCAATATTTCATCGAAAAATGGTCCCTGAAAATGTCAAGTTTTGAACTTCAATTTGTTGCAGAAGGCAAACGGTTGGGAGAAGAGACTTGAAATTGCTCAAACTACTGTAAATGTGTTACGACTACACCCCCAAATATTATTGAATTTTTTGAAGATGTATTTCTGAGTAAAAAAAATGCAAAGATGTTAAATCATGACCAAAAACATGAAATTTTCAGGGTCGGGCGATCTTTTTAACTAGTAGAGATACATTAAAATGTATAGAAAACAAATACTAGAGGAGAATCTGGGCTTTCCAAATATATTTTTAGTTTTCCTGTAGCTTAATTAGCACCGGAGATACAGACCGTCAAAATATGGGTACAAGTGCAATGTTGACAAATGAGCAGGTCAATTTTCAAGTCATTTCTTGACCTTGTGACCTCAATTGTGCAATGTAGGTCAATCCGAGGGCCTTCAAATTTTGCGTTGGGCCTCTAGGGTATTATGGCACCAAATGCTGATGAGATAATGCAAATCCCTCAATTGCTTCCCTGTTAAGAAAAATGTAATGTCTGAAATGTCCAATTTCGCCTAATATTTGACCTTGAGTTTGACCTTGAAAAAACATATCTAGGTCAAATCCAATATTTTCCCCAGATTGGCAATGTGTGACTTTGGGGGGGTCATTCAATTGTTTGAACTGCGTAGCATCAATATTTATCTCTCCAGAGGGCAAAACTAGGGAGTTTTCACATATCGCGCGGTATGCGATATTTGTGATTTTTTAACAAATCAGCATGAAAGGATATCTGAATTCCGATTTCAGGCATCAAACAAACTGGCTGGCGCCTTCCAGAAACCAGAAGATGAGACTGATACGTGAAAAAAAAGTTAATTTTCAGAATTTCTGAAAATTGCCCATATTTGAACTTTGAGGGGTCAAATGACCTTGAAAAATGAGGTCAAGGTCAAATCTGAAGGTCTGTATGGGGTTTTTGGGGTATGTTAAGGGTAGTTTGTTATACATTTGCATGACCTCAAATGACTCCTTCATGGTGTTCTGAGACTCATACCCTACATTGAGCGGACTCATTTCACAAAAATGGCCGCTGCTCCGTAACGGTTGCAGATATCCGCATGAAAAATACAACTTGCACTGGTCCCAGATACTGGCCATCTTCTGGTGCCATCGGCTTTGTTCCAGCTATTTCGGTTTTGTCCATTCTCGAGAGCAACCGAAAACAGTGTTTTTCGCTGTAGCTACGGTTCCGCTTGAGCGACTTCAGAAATTTTTGTGCCAAAATACAGCCAAGTACTTTTTAGTAAGACATGCCCTGTAGAACAGTGCTACCTGTGTTGGTTCCGGAGTGATAGGCCATGTAAATATACCAAATTTCATGTTTGAAAGGCCCTGTGACCTTGAAAAATAGGTCAAGGTCATTTTTATTCCAGGTGGGTGAGTTTCAGTCATAGAGGGACCCTGTGACCAAGTTTCATGAAAATCGGAGCAAAAAAAGTGAAATAATAATAATAAGAAGAATAATACCAAAAACAATAAGAATTTACCATGTAATGGTAAATTCTTAATAATATCAAAGAAAACAATATAAATCTCCTTAGAGTCGATTTATAATAATAATAAAATCAAAGAAAACAAGATGATTCTCCCGATAGGTCGAATCATAATTATGTGACCATTGAAGAGAATCTATTGACTGATAGTTTAATACTCTGTTGGTTGCACAAAGGCTAGCTGCAACTGCACAACTGAATTTTGGAAGTCGCAACCATTAAATTCCATGAAATATTCTTAACAATTGGCAAAAACAAGTATAAAAAGGCCTTAAAATTCTTCAGAAGACCATAAATTGCATATTTCTGTATGAACAGAGGCACTGTAATAAAAATTGGAATTGGCCATCTCAGCCACTTGCATATGTTTGTTTTTATTGATTTTAACAAATAATTCTCCCAAAAAATTTCCTTAGACATGATATAAAACTTACTTGGAAGGCTGTGGTGAAGATCTACACTTGTCAGATGCTGACCGTAGGTGTTTCTACATGCGTCTACTGTTTATTGTCCAATAACTTTACAGATGTTTTTGATGAATCCCACTTGAAAAACATTGATTGGTGAAATGCTAAAAATCTCAATTTCCATCACTAAAGAAGTTAACTAGGCATTCTTTCACACCCTGGGGGTTCATTTGCCGCTTTTCTTTGGTTCAAGAAATAATAAAGCCGAGATGGCCATGTTTATATTTGATTTTGACACATTATAAGATTCACTGAGTTTGCAACACCCCTAAATATTGGAAAAGATTTGAAAATAGGAAATAAAATGCTTTTTATTTTATTTTTTTAACCTGATTGAGTAACTTACTGCATAACTAGATAAATTATGATGTTTCAATATCACTGCAATGCTATTTGATACATCTAAAACTGATATTTCACATGCAAAAAGGGTGTGCAAAACTAAATATTTTAAATTTCATTTTTCTCAAAATTTTCCCAACAGATTTTTTTAATCTTTACATCAAATCGAAGGTGAGACAACATACTGCAACGCTGTGTTGACGGATTCTTTGTAAATTTTTTTAAACCCTAAACTTTGTTCAAGGTCACTGTGACTTGGCAAGGGGAGGGTAGGGGGACTCTGAAATTTCAGTGATACAAATGTTTGTTCAACACATAAAATTGAAACTAAGGTTTGTTCAACACAACAAAATAATAATAAGCTAAGGTGGGTGGACCATAATGATAAAATTGTTACAAATGAAACTCCTTTGCATGCAAAAAAACATTTGTCATCGTTTCACACACTAAATAATTTGCTGTGGGGGTAAAAGCCATAGCCCTGCTGGCATCACATTACTGATAAGTCAAGAAATGTACCCAGAATTGTGGACTTTGGGGGGACATTGGGCAATCACAAAATGTCCACACCATATTTTTTGTTTATAAATTATGCCTTTTTGATCTTCTTTACAGTTTAATCAATATTACTGGTGGCCCCAGAGTGGGAAGGAGGGCGCCCCCCCCAAAACAAATTAAAAATTGGTAGCACAACAAATTTAGACGAAGTGGCTAAAAATGTTGCCAATTATTTTATTAAAATAAAAATATTCTAATCGACCAGTCACCCCCGCCCCTCTTTGTTTCCATATCTTTTGGCTGTGTTTGAGAAATTGAGAGATTGTGTTTGTAGCAGTTGAGCTGTTCACATACTTTGTGTAAACTTTCATTGAACTGAAATTCCTTGATCCTGCTCTGCCTGACCGATTGGCTTAGCCAGACCAGGACTTAACTTAGACCTGGCTCTTCTCTTAGGGCCTATCTCAAAAATAATGAAGCCAAAGTGTAACATGACCATCAAAATTTTAAAATGTATTTTTGTATGAAATGACCTAAGCCTATTGTAAAGAACGTATTTAAGTTCCAGAAACTATATTTACCTTGGTGCTTTGATGAGTGGAACTAATTGACAACAGCTGAATATTACAGAATTTGTAAAAGTTAGTTTTTCATGGCAGTGAAACATAACTGGGCTGAATGGTAATTTGTCATGAAACAGAATCCTTTTTTTTATTTGACAACAACTGACACATTTTTAAAAGTTTTCTGGACGATTGTCATTCAAATACACCTAATATGTTTTGAGAAACACCCAATTTTCAAAATTTTTCGGAAATTTCTTTTCAAAACTTACATATATTAACCCCAGAAGCATATGATTTAGTTTAAAACGATTTTAACTGCCCTATGTTATGCGTATGTGTGTGGGCTTCAAATTGATACCTAATAAGTGCCACCGAAGTGAATGTCTGCTCAGCAAATGATGACAGAGGTGTGATTTTTGGCCCATTTTTTTACATAAAAAGCTGATTTTAAGAACTGGTGTGATAGGAATCTTCAAAAAACGTTCTTGTTTTGACTCCAATCGATTTTATATCAATTATCAATCGTAACTGGGGCAAAAATATAACCTTTTACAAAATAAAAAAATATTTTGTTAATGTTTATTGCCATTAAACAATTTGGTCCCAAATTTCAAAGAATGCCTCATAAATTTTTTAATTTTTGTAATTAGGCAATGAAACGTACTCCAACTACTGAAATTAATTGGTAATTTTCACTCCAAGTAATATTAGAATGATCGCTTCACCGTTTGTCAGAAAAAAAATTTTCAGAGCATTACGCGTGCGACGAACATAACTTTTGTATTTAATCACCAGAAACCAGTCAAAAACTTGGGTTAGTTCATGGATTAATAAAGCTTCATAGATTTACTATATTTTGAGGAAATCCAGATTAAAAACAGAGCTTTCATAGCTCTGTACCACTTGAAAGTACTCTCAGCGTCCCGCGTGTGACACATTCACCTTTCCAGCTATTCATAGGAATTTTTCCATGAACCAGATTTTCCACAATCATAAAAAGCTCCACAACTACTAAGTAGATGTAATACTAGATCTCAAGGGCAAAAAGATTCAACTGAAATATGTTAAAGGGAAACTAGAGCATTTCAGATCAGGAACATTCAAATTTGACTCAATTTTACAAAGTCAACCTTTGAACCAAAGTAGGTTGGGGCAAGAAGCCCGATTAGGTGAGAGGCCCCCCCCCCCAGGTTTATATCTAAACTTACATTTTTGGTGCGTTTTCTTATTGTTAGGATTGAAGCTAGAGGCTTTTGAGGTGACGTCACAAATTTTCAAGGCGAACAGCACCAAAACATAGTAGAAATTAAAGAAACCAAAAAATGTGCATGGTTTTTGTAACTTTGACTAATTCTTTGAAAGTGGTTGTCAGAAATAACATTGGAACTTTTTTAAAGTATAATGGATATCTGCATTGCTTCACTTTAAGACCATCACATAATATGATTTGGATCATGTTTGTTGCATTTTAGTTCGAAATATAGATGTCAAATTAAAATATGTGGATTTGGGGCGAGAGGCCCCACATGGCATGGGGCATGAAGCCCCCTACACTGGGGCCTCAAAGCTGCTTCAGGAACCATTTAATAATGTGTACTTTACCTTAAATCTTGATAGAATAGCTAATTAAAATAGAAAAAATTTGGCCGAAATTGAAAAAGGGCAAAAAATATTAAAAAATAAATGTATGCACAGAAAAATTCAGAAATTCAGAAAAAGTTAATAGAATGCCTTAAAAATGATAGAAGAACCCCAAAAAATAACTTTCAAGCTGAATGCACTCGCAAAAAAAAATTGCCGTAGGATTATAATAGGGGGGCTTCTTTCCCAGTTGGGTGGGTTTAAGAAGGCCATTTTCAATTTTTTTTACAAAAATGGCCGTAACTCCTTTATTAAAATTGGTAGACATTTATTTTTACTAGTTATGGATAGAGTAAAGTGATCCCTTCCTGACAGCAAAAGCATTCAAAGAATCGACCATAAAAAGTAGGTCAAATTGCACCTCGAAGTTAAGGGGGGCTGCATGCCCCGACCTACTCTAACTCAATCATGTCAAAACAAGTGGATAGAAGTGCTTGGTTCCATGGATTTATGAAGCCTGGAGATGTTGATATTCCAAAAAGTATAAGGAAATAGCAATGGAACATGTCAAACTTTGTAAGACTGAAAGAATTCATCAGGTGAAAAAGTCCATGTCACGCTAAATAAGTGAAAAAATGCATGTTTTCTGATACACTTTCATCTCTATCTCAATAACCTTTTGACGAATTGCCATGAAATTTTTAGGATTTGGCATAAGAATAAGTTTAAGGCAAGACTGTAATATGAAGTTGTTGCATACAGTCGTTGTCAAAATTTGTTACCCTCAGTGAAAACCCGCTGTCTGGCTTAATTATTTTTGAGATAGGCCTTAGTAAATTTACCATGTTGGTGAAATCTGGCCCTATTTAGTTAACAGGCTATAAAGAAATCAAAATACCTTTTGTGTAATTGTTGCACTCTGTTCCGCACATTCCCATGGGGGGACCCGGAACCGTGAATAACCTCTATAGTGCTGTGTGCAGTAAAAGTTGTAGTGGGTAATGGTAACAACTGCAGTTCCTGCTACACCTCCTCCATGGGTATATCTAAAGTTTAATATAGGAATGTATAGCAAAATGTAGGACTGAGTCATAATCTCTTGCTCGTGAATGTGGAGGAACTTTTTTGAATTATCATGTAACGGAAAATAGTACATTTTGGAGTCTAAATGCTAGCAAAGTCAACTATAAAGGTCTAGGACTCTAGGTATCAGCCTTGTCTCTCTTTGTACATAAGTAACTAAATTACAGGACACCATCATTTAGTCTGGATGAAAAAATCACTTAGCTAGTGCATTAAACAGAGTAAACAATACTTTGGTGAATGATTCAACCTGAATTGTTGAAGACTTATTTAAAATCATTCACTATTTAAACCCAGTTATGCATTTTCAAAGTATCATTCTTACTTGGCATTGATGTGGACATTGAATTCACCATCATCAATAACATGGAAAGGTTCCATGTCTATGGAAACCTCATATTTTGGCAGAACTGAAACAAAAATTGTATGAGAAAAAGACATTGAATATATACAATAGTCCTTAGGGTGTCCCAAAAAAAAATAATGTCCTCATTTTTGATGGGGCACCCCCTCATTTTGTGATATAACCTATAAAAAGGACCTATGCAACATTTTAAAACATTTCAACATGATTAACTGGTGCCTCAAGAGCCTTGAAGTTTAGTCGTTTTTGCTCGTTTTAGACGATTTTCGCAATATGCGGTTCTCTATAACTCTGTCAATTTGTATCATACAACATTCTAAATGCCATGATTGGAAAAGTCTCAAAAAGACCTTCAATTTGCATACCAACATCAATGGTCAACAACAATTATGTAGCTCCTACCAGCTCTTCAACTGACACAATTTTTTTTCTTTTTTTCGAGATGACACACAGTGTCCGATCAAAAATGAGGACATTATTTTTTTTTGGGACACCCTAATAGTCCTTCACAGATAAGACAGATACTAAATGATTTGAAATGTAAAGATCTAAAGTATTTTGAATAGTACTTCTTGAATGCATAGGCATACCAAGCTTCATCGTGTTTATGCTGCACCTGAGTGAGTCATTTGTTTGGTATAAGCTTTATGCAGCAACTGAGTGAGTCATTTGTTTGGTATAAACTTATGCAGCAACTGAGTGAGTCATTTGTTTGGTATAAGCTTTATGCAGCAACTGAGTGAGTCATTTGTTTGGTATAAGTTTTATGCAGCAACTGAGTGAGTCATTTGTTTGGTATAAGCTTTATGCAGCAACTGAGTGAGTCATTTGTTTGGTATAAGTTTTATGCAGCAACTGAGTGAGTCATTTGTTTGGCATAAGCTTTATGCAGCAACTGAGTGAGTCATTTGTTTGGTATAAGTTTTATGCAGCAACTGAGTGAGTCATTTGTTTGGTATAAGCTTTATGCAGCAACTGAGTGAGTCATTTGTTTGGTATAAGTTTTATGCAGCAACTGAGTGAGTCATTTGTTTGGCATAAGCTTTATGTAGCAACTGAGTGAGTCATTTGTTTGGTATAAGCTTTATGCAGCAACTGAGTGAGTCATTTGTTTGGTATAAGCTTTATGCAGCAACTGAGTGAGTCATTTGTTTGGTATAAGTTTTATGCAGCAACTGAGTGAGTCATTTGTTTGGTATAAGCTTTATGCAGCAACTGAGTGAGTCATTTGTTTGGTATAAGTTTTATGCAGCAACTGAGTGTGTCATCTGTTTGGTATAAGCTTTATGCAGCAACTGAGTGAGTCATTTGTTTGGTATAAGTTTTATGCAGCAACTGAGTGAGTCATTTGTTTGGTATAAGTTTTATGCAGCAACTGAGTGCGTCATCTGTTTGGTATAAGTTTTATGCAGCAACTGAGTGTGTCATTTGTTTGGTATAAGCTTTATGCAGCAACTGAGTGAGTCATTTGTTTGGTATAAGCTTATGTAGCAACTGAGTGAGTCATTTGTTTGGTATAAGTTTTATGCAGCAACTGAGTGAGTCATTTGTTTGGTATAAGCTTATGCAGCAACTGATTGAGTAATTTGTTTGGTATAAGCTTATGTAGCAACTGATTGAGTCATTTGTTTGGTATAAGCTTATGTAGCAACTGAGTGCGTCATTTGTTTGGTATAAGCTTTATGCAGCAACTGAGTGAGTCATTTGTTTGGTATAAGCTTATGTAGCAACTGAGTGAGTCATTTGTTTGGTATAAGTTTTATGCAGCAACTGATTGAGTCATTTGTTTGGTATAAGCTTATGCAGCAACTGAGTGAGTCATTTGTTTGGTATAAGTTTTATGCAGCAACTGAGTGCGTCATTTGTTTGGTATAAGTTTTATGCAGCAACTGAGTGCGTCATTTGTTTGGTATAAGCTTTATGCAGCAACTGAGTGAGTCATTTGTTTGGTATAAGCTTATGTAGCAACTGAGTGAGTCATTTGTTTGGTATAAGCTTTATGCAGCAACTGAGTGAGTCATTTGTTTGGTATAAGCTTATGTAGCAACTGAGTGAGTCATTTGTTTGGTATAAGCTTTATGCAGCAACTGAGTGAGTCATTTGTTTGGTATAAGCTTTATGCAGCAACTGAGTGAGTCATTTGTTTGGTATAACTTACCATATTCTTCAACCTTGACAGGTTTCGTGGTTTTCACAGTCTTTTCCTATGAGATGAAGAAATGTATACCAGAAACAACATCATTTCATTTCACACAATGCAACAACAAAATACTGTGAATATTATTATGATTAAAGAAAGAATTTGAAAATTTAGATTACCTTTCCAATGACGTTTACAATGATCTTCCAAGTACCAAGACTGGGATCTTCACTTAATTTCATAGAACTGCCAAACACTCCAGGTCCTGAAACAATGATTCAAATTATTGACACATAATTACAGTATAAAGCTATATATAAGATATGAGCTGTATTCAGTGGAAGGCTCACCACAAATTTCCCCACACCAGGGGACCAATAATATATACAAATACAAACAAATTTCCCAAAAACTTTTTAGTTGATATACTTATTTACAAAAATATGATTGACTATTAATTGCAATCGATAGCAATTTCATAATGACAAGCTATGTTTTCTCACCTTTGTTTAAAGTCTGGTTTGCCCACTTTCTTACAATATTGTCTTTGGGATCCTGGAACAAAAAGAGATGGATCATTAAATAGTTATCTTGATATTAAGTTTATAGATAGATCTACAGAGGTATATATAGTGGTTTGTTTTTACATATAGATCTATAGACAGCTAGGTACATAGAGAGACAGATATTGGTACATTAAAAATTGTGAAATTGAATTTCCACTCACCTTAATGATTACTTTTAGAAGCTCATCTTTCGGTGGCTTGAAGTCTGGTTGGACGACAACCGCTCGGAATTTTACTGAAAAGGAATGGGGAAAACATTACAGTAATGGAGACATAACACAAATTTTGAAAACAAAGTTTAGCGGCATACCCTCATGGAATTTATGATCTTATTTCACCAACAGGGTTTAAGCTAGGTTAAAGGTCAAACAAACACTTCTGTTTCTTACATTACACATAGGTGTCAAGTTTAGAGTCTATTGGCCTGAGGCTCAAGACAGGGGATTGATATAGCCAGCAATTAGTCAAAACAACACAATCAGATCAAAGTCCAGTCACCTCTTTCTTGACAGAGCCTCAGAAACCCTGTCAAAGCAGAAGATATCAGAGCGGAGCCATGGACTTTTTGCCAAAGATTTCTTATTTGGGACATATTAACATCTACATAAAATCTGTTCTAATCAAAATTAACATCTATTTATCGACATGGGACTATCTATTTACTAAAACTTCATTGCAAGGGATATACCTGGAGAGGGCAAATTAAACACAATGCCCTGTAGATTTATAAAATGCAAGGCAAGAGATGAAAATTCTCCTAAACCATGTCAACACAGAATTTTGAAGCCATTTAACTCTCTATCAAAGAAGTCTGAAGGTATACTGTTGCATAGATATAGCCAACATAGACAGTTCTGCATGGTGTTATGTTGCTGACAACTGCTAGATTTATGGTATGGGATGTGCAATAATGGTGCCAATCCTAATGTTATCTCCCACTTATGGCAGACTATACCATACAACCTATTTTGACATACATGTATGCAAGTGAATGTTTTTCACTTAACTTTCATAATAAATCAGAATTAGATAAAATTCAGTCAAAACTCATAAAATCCTCTCTAGGTCTTAGTAAATTTCTAAAATCTACCCCTCTGTTGACTGCCATGGCCATGGGTGTGAGACGTATGAATTGTTTAATCAATACTCAGTCATTAGGGGCCGACCAGACGATAGTTGGGGGGGCTATGGACTTTACCCCCGGGACGAACTTTTTTTTCGTTCGCGGTGCGTCGACGAACAATTTTTTTCGAGTGCGCACTCGCGACAAACTTTTTTATCGGAATTTTAACATTACGGAACCCTAGCTACAGGTGGAATCAAACTATTTTTTTAATTTCCATGTGCTGAACAAACTTTTTTTTTCAGTGTCAAGTGGGAAACAATCTTTTTTTTTCACCAAATATCCATAGCCCTCCCCCAAAGATCATCTGGTCGGCCCCTTAAAATTATTCAATACGATTATGTAAGGGAAGTCTCGGGTTACGAGGTTCTACTTAAATTGTTTTATATACTGTAAAAATAGTCAGTACTGTTTTGGTTTATCACAAAGAGTGCATAAAATCTGTTCTAATCAAGATTTATCTTTCGTTAAAGTCTGCACCGACAAGTCTTACTGTAAGTCAGTTTGTAAAACATTAAAAGTTCTTACAACCAATGGTATTACTGATTCACGTAAAAGCTTATTAGACAATTATAATGATACCAGTAAACAGTTACTTAAACTTCTACTCTAACCATTCTAGACTAGTCACTGTGGTTTTTATTTGAATTTTTATTTGATGTTTTTTAATTTTAATGTTTTAACTCTTGTGTTTTATGTCTCTTTGGTTCTTTTGTTAAATATTTGTAACCTTTTTCATTTGCTTCATGACAATTATGTACTCTCATGTCCATGGGGTAATAAAACATCTTATATATCTTATATAGCCTACATGTATATATCTTATTATCAAGACACTGCTATGATCCAACGGTAAGTGCAACAACAGTGTCACCTTACCTACCCATGACTACACTAAATGATGAATTTAGATACTATTCAACAATGCAAACATAGAATTCAACAGTTGAACATAGAATTCACCAGCACAATGTCCGCTTTAGGCTGTCGTACCCTAGGCCTCATGACAGGATACACCCCCATCCTATGCGGTAACACTAACATAAGAAATGTTATTAGGGGTAATTAAGGGGAAAGTAGGGGGAATTGGGGAAAGGAATAGGTTATGCGGGGAAAGTGGGGGCAAGTTGGGGGATTTGGGTGCAAGAGGGGGTAAGTGGGGTAAGTGCGGGGTAAGCGAGGCAAGTTGCTGTAAGGCTAAGCGGGGGCAAGTGCGGGTAAGTGGGGGCTAGTGGGGGCAAGTGGGGACAAGTCGGAGGTAAGCAGGGGTATGTTGGGGCTAGACGGTGGCAAGTGTGGGTAAGTGGCAGGGATGAGGGGGTTAAGTAGGGAAGAGGGGGAAGAAGGGGCAAAATGGGGGTAAAATGGGAGGTAACTGATATTATGGGAATAACAAAAGGGAGTGGGAGTGTGTCCTGTCATGAGGCCTTACCTCAGAGAGAGTTTGAAAAAGGTTTTCTATACTCACTTTCATCTCCTGCCTTGTACTTGGGTTTGTCAGTCTGTATGAAGATCTGCTCCCCCGAGGTCTCGAATGTCCGAATATTGTTGATGCTTTGGGCACAGTTTACTGTATCACAAGACATCTTCAAGCGGTAGGAGCGTATATTTTTTGCCGTCATTGGAGGCTGAAATGATATTGTCATTTCTTCTTATACTCATGCTGTACATGTACATAAAAACTTTTTTGCTTTGATTCATATTACATTTTTAAGCTCTTCTGACAGTAGACTCTACCGTAGAAAGTGCTATTTCAATTGAAACAATTTATTAAATGTACACTTACCCTCAGTCTAACCGCAGTCATTTGAGCTTGAAAGAAATTAAAAACAAAATACTTGACAATATTCATCTGTTTACACCAAACAAAAATGCAGTTAAAGCTTCTATGTGTAAGGTATGTCGCCAGATTAAAGAATGGTAAAAGAAAGATTAGAGTCATTCAACCTATTTCTACCTGCCAAATGTTCAATTATATCTTAAAAATGTATGATCATATATTGAGCTTAGAATGAACATAAACAGAATTCATTCTAAGCTCAGTATGTGGTCATAAATTTTAAAGTAATTTTAGGCTTTACAATCGATTAAACTCACTAAATTGTGGAAAAACATGCACTTCAGTTGATTGGAAGTGTATAGGCCTACTATACTTAAACTCAATTAGTTTATGATCTGTAACTGCAAGTAGGATTTTACATAGAATTGGCGGACTTGTCTCTGTTGTATCGGAATGTAATACAATTGGAATCATAAAATTCTTTCTTGGGATTCCTGGTCTATATCGAAATTAAATAAGCAAGTTATTTTCCTATGATAGAGATAGAATATTTTACTTCTTCCTGCAGATATTTCGACGATTGCCATATCAACCAGTGGGTTGCCTAGACTCCGATTTTCTTGGTACAGTTCAATTTTGACATTCACTTTAGACTGTAATCGGTCAATAATGTAAATGTTTAAGATGTAGTCCTCTCCCATGACCATGCTGCGACTGCCCATGAAAGCCAAGGGACTTGGTTCAGCTCTGAAAATTATCCGAAAAAAGATTATAAAATATTCATAATTATGTTACAGTCTGTCACTTTGATATAGAAAAAGAGTGGACTGTCGCACTGTGAAAATGGCACTAGTGTGTCATCATGCTGATGATTTGTCATCATCATACCTAATACTTTGTTTTTATGTTAATTTGAATCAAGGAGACTTCTCCCACTTTTTGGTGACAGCCAAACAAAAGGATTATGCACAGATCTGATTTTAACTCTAAAATCAGTTATGACAAGTCAAATTGCCTTCTCTTTATCATGACTAATCAAACAGCCTCTATGTTTCCCATGTTGAAAGTAGAGAAGATGACACTTCATTGGCTTTTTCACAGTGAACTGGTCTTCATTTTTTCTATATCAAAGTGACAGACTATAAAGATACAGGTCAAGCGTCCGTAGACTTCTGTGAAAATTTGAATCTGTCTATTGCTGTATTTCAAATAGCTACAGTTTGCCAATCTGACTCATTCTCATAAATATGGAACACACTTGTTTTCCACAAATTGAAGTAATACTGACTACTAAAAATCTATGAATATTACTCACAGAGGTGGCAAAATGCCTGGTTCTTCGGAGGGTTCAGGGAACCTCCGTTGTGCCAATGCTAAAGTCAGCAATAAGCTGAGGATGGTGATTTTCATGATTGTTTTCTGAAATAAAGAATAAACTTGCCTTCAAAAAAGAAAATATTATGGCAAGTATAGTTGTATACATTGTACAATTTAGGAAGTTAAAAATAAAATTTTCAAAATCAATTTTGTTTGTCACTCATTCCATATATAATGATATTCCTGGTCTTAACATGGCAGACTGGCAGAGTGAAAATCATGATCAGTGAACTGATTTTTAAAGACCTCAAGACTTTGCTAATTAATAGTGCATGGTCAGTTTTTGCCCTGCATTTTAAAGAACCATACATAGGCGAAGAAACAAGGGGGGCAGGGGCCTTTACAATTGACATTGAATTCCAGCAGAAAGCCCACTTGACCCTTTGATTGACTACAACCCACCCCCAAAAAGTCTCTAATTGGCCACTTTCACTGATATCAGGTAGGGCAGGGAATGGAGGCCTCAAGAGAACATTCCACCTTCTTCTGCTGTTCTCAAATGTGCATAATCAAGTTACTCTATTTGCCTCCATTCCCTGCCCTGCTCTTAAATCTATTGGTGTGAAGATTTTTTTCACACTCAAAGCCGTGTACCTCGGTGGCTGAGTATATTGCATACTGGTCTTGTAATTTTGAGGTCCAGGGTTCAATTCCACTGCATGGCAATACTTGACTGCTAAATTTAGATACAGCTGTCCTGACAGGGAGCCATCTAATGATAGACATGCTGCTAATGGCCACGCAAATGGAACTCCGTTATTATAAATTATAATTAGCATTGAAACTCCTACCTCATCTTTCTATGTGCAGAATTAGTTGTTGAACCATTTTTGTGAATGTTTACTCGCAAGAGTTTTGTCACATCATTTACAGGAATTTCCCATTGTATTTTGTTAGGATATGTATAATATGTCTCTTAGTTCCTGGTGTTATGAAAAACGTGCACTATGAAAACTGTCCTTTTCATTTGTGGTAAAATTTGATCCAAAAGTGAGCGACATAACGTTCACTGATGAGATATGCCTCAAAAAATTTCTAATAAATTTTGGATTAATAAAAACCATATCTAATTGGTGAACCTAACATAGCTGATAGTGAAAACTGGCTTTGAAAATTTGAATCAGGAAAATTTCAAAATGGCCACCATTTGTTATTGTCTTCGGCACATGCTCAATTGGTCTGAGCATGCCCAGTAGGAACCAGGTCACCTCTGGGCATGCTCAGTGCTATCTGGGTCAAAGCTTATTTTCCATAGCATTTCTATGGTGACTGGCGGATCACATATACTTGTGATTTGCTAGATTAAAGATACTATTGAGGCAGACTCCATGAGTCCCTCCAGTTTTTTTTTTCGAGATGACACACAGTGTCAGACAGACTACAAAAATCTGATTGTTTGCATTCTCCAAAAATGTTAACTGACTGGTTATGTAACTTCTCATAAACATTGGTTTTTGTTTATGTCTAAAAAACACCTTCTGTCATTAATTATTAAAACTTGCTATGCGTGTCACTTTGTTTTGATTTTCCCATTGTCACTGTTTATTGTATAACCTAACTTGCAGAGGCACTGATAACTTTAAAAAAAGTATAAATATTAATTTTATTATCCAATATAATTGTTATTTATCAATAACAATTAAAGATTTCCGCAGAATAAAAGAAAACAATTCTGTTTCAAGTTCATATCTTGTTCATTTGCATGCTGCTTGTGGGTGTTTACTTAGCCAGTTCCTGTAGACTACTGAGGTGCAGATGAATTGATGTTGACAAACGAACAATTTTAAAAGAGTCTTACTGGTTCAAGACAATCTGACTAGATTATATCAACAAACTTTTTACCAGATTATATCAACAAACTTTTTATCATCAAAAAACTCCTTACAATCTAGTGCGAGAGAAACAACTTCTACTTAAACACAAAAGGATTAAGGCCGATGGCCTACATACTCTAACCCCTCAGGATTCTAAACTATGTTAGACATCACCAAGATACAGTACAACCCAAAATAAAGTACGATTACCCCAATTACCATTGGAAAAGCTGGTATCTAACTGAAAATTGTGCTTGTTGGTGCCCAGCTAGGGATTAAGAGGCACTTTTTGTAAAAACCTGCGGGGGTGGCCGGGGGTCCGTCAGACTTTGCAATGTGCAATACACCGTTTCGAAGCTGTAAGTCTCGCTAAGAAAAATTCACCAAAATTTTTTTCCTAGAGCCAGCGGTTTCCATGGAAACAGCTGCTTTGTTGACCAATGTCAGACCCCTTTTTTTTCACAAATCCTCAAAAGGGAAAAATTATGAAACTCAAAATTACCATTTATTGATAGGTGGCCTCTGTTGAGAGCTGTGAATTTAATGACGTAAAAAATTGCACATGACAAGTAGAAGTGTAAGGAAACTTGTTGAGTTCATTCTTTTTCAAATACCATGATTTATGACCCTACCACAGCACCCCCTAGTGGCCATTGTTTTCAGTCCAGTACCTGAGGTGAAGACATACCAACTTCAGGGGAACTTTTTTCAAAAAGGAAACGCGATCCAGGTAGGTGACCTAAGTGGAGTTTTTTATTAACACCTATATTTTCGGAAACTATTTTCAAACTCGTGGGCACTCATTCCAATTTGACTGTGGCGCCACCTATATTATTTGAATTTTTATTTTTTTTCAAAATATTCAGCATACTTTAAGCCTGGCTGCAGTGATGAAGGGTAATGTTGAATTATCCAAAGTTACATCCTGTCTGGCCAATAAGACCAACTTAGATATAGGAAGTGACAGAAATCACAAAGGTCACATGGTTTTGCAGAGAGAGGGCTGTAACCATGGTAATGTCAGTTGCATTTTACAAATCTTACATTTTTTTCATGTTATTTGATTGCCTGTCAGTCACTGAGAAATATTTTGAATGGAAAATTAAAGCCATAAAAATAATTTTGAGGATTGGGGGCAATTATTTTTTTTTGGAATTTTTTGGTTGCCATGGTAACTAAGGGAGTACGCCAGGCGTAAACATGAGGATGCAAACAAGGAAATATTTAGGAAATTGTCCCGGTAGCATGGCCTTTTTGGTGTAAAATAGCTTATTTAGATATCCAAATATGCTCTAAAATGGGGGTATAAAATATAATTATTAAAAAAGTGGGTCAAAGGTCACAATTGTCTATTAAAGTAGGTCAAAGGTCAAATACGGGCAATTTTGTTTACATTTTTCTCCTGAATTTGTCTTTTTTATCCTCTTTTACACCTTGCCACTGCTTTTCAAGCACCCTATTGCATTCTTCCAAGCTTAACCTAGTTC
Source organism: Platynereis dumerilii (assembly GCA_026936325.1). NCBI lineage: Eukaryota > Metazoa > Annelida > Polychaeta > Phyllodocida > Nereididae > Platynereis > Platynereis dumerilii. Next base: position 45,059,087 of record JAPTHN010000004.1, on the reverse strand, counting down.
TAAATAGCAAATTAACCCTTGGCCTTGAATATCTAGGTCAAGGTCAGTGTTCAAAGTAGGTCAAATGTCAATATTTATGGTTTTTTCTCCAAGAACAGCCAAAATGTTGGGTAAAGGTTGTGTTTTGCATGTGTTCAAGACTGAGGTTTAAGCAATAATCCCACCAAAAAATGAAAACTGGCAGGTCATCATCCTTAGTGATTGTTGCCATGGCAACATAAAAAAGAAATACATTCCATAGCTTGTTAGCAACTGATGCAAAATCAAGCATATTGGGCCAAAAAAGTAAATATCGTGGAAATTGTCCAGGTAGTATGGCCAATTTTTTGTGAAACAGCATATTTAGATGTCAAGATATGCCCTAACATGGGGGTATAAAATATAATTATTTTTAAAAAGTGGGTCAAAGGTCATAAATGTCCATAAAAGTAGGTCAAACATCAAATACGGGCAAATATTTTACATTTTTCTCCTGAATCTGTCTTTTTAACCTCTTTTACACCTTGCCACTGCTTTTCAAGCACCCTATTGCATTTCTCCACCCTTAACCTAGTTCTAAATAGCAAATTGACCCTTGACCTTGAATATTTAGGTCAAGGTCACTGTTCAAAAGTAGGTCAAGTGTCAATATTTATGGGTTTTTTCTCCAAGAACAGCCAAAATGTTGGGTAAAGGTTGTGTTTTGCATGTGTTTAAGACCAAGGTTTAAGCAATAATCCCACCAAAAAAATTAAAGCTTGCAGGTTATCATCCTTAGTGATTGTTGCCATGGCAACATAAAAAAGAAATACATTCCATAGCTTGTTAGCAACTGACGTAAAATCAAGCATATTGGGCCAAAAAAATAAATATCTAGGAAATTTTTGAGGTCGTATTGCCAATTTTTTGTAGAACAGCATATTTAGATGCCCATATACGCCCTAACATTGGGGGTATAAAATATTATTATAATAAAAGGTGGGTCAAAGGTCACAAATATATGTCTATGATAGTTGATCAAAGGTGAAATAAGGGCACCTTTTTTTTTTTCTCCTGAATTTGTTTTTTTTAACCCCCTTTATACATCGCCACTGCTTTTAAGCACCCTATTGCATTCTTCAACGCCTAACCTATTTCTAAATTGACCCTTGACCTTGAATATGTAGGTCAAGGTCATTATTCAAAAGTAGGTCAAATATCAAAATGTACGGTTTCTGTCCGAGAAAAGTCAAAATGTCATGTAAGGGTTGTGTTTGCACATTTTCAAGGCTTAGGTTTTAAAATCAATAATCCCACCTATAAAATGAAAAATTATAGGTCATCATCCTTAGTGAGTGCTGCTATGGCAACATTAATAGCAAACCTTCAGCAAATAACACCTTTAGAAGATTACAGTTGCACCATAAAATTTGGTATGTTTACCAAATGGCATATAGGTATGCAATAGCGGTAGAGTCAGGGCCTTCAATTATCTCTATTTGCCCGCTGCCCTGCCATCTTCCCATCTGCTTGCCAGGATTTGTAAAACCAGGGAAAGGCCTGATTAGACTAATTTATGCATAATATGGTACAGTTTCATGCATGTACAAAGTAAAGGTTGTGAGCTGTCAGTTCAAAACCAAAAATATAGCGCAACAGTAAGCCAAACTAAAGCAACAAAATTGGCCATACGACCTCAAAAATTTCCTAGATATTTTTTTTTTGGCCCAATATGCTTGATTTTACATCATTCGCTAACAAGCTATGGAATGTATTTCTTTTTATGTTGCCATGGCAACAATCACTAAGGATGATGACCTGCAAGTTTTCATTTTTTTGGTGGGATTATTGCTTAAACCTTGGTCTTAAACACATGCAAAACACAACCTTTACCCAACATTTTGGCTGTTCTTGGAGAAAAAACCCATAAATATTGACACTTGACCTACTTTTGAACAGTGACCTTGACCTAGATATTCAAGGTCAAGGGTCAATTTGCTATTTAGAACTAGGTTAATGTTGGAGGAATGCAATAGGGTGCTTGAAAAGCAGTGGCAAGGTGTAAAAGAGGTTAAAAAGACAGATTCATGAGAAAATTGTAAGATATTTGCCCGTATTTGACCATTGACCTACTAATATGGATATTGGTGACCTGTGACCCACTTTTTAAAAATAATTATTATATTTTATACCCCAATGTTAGGGCATATCTTGACATCTAAATATGCTGTTTTACAAAAAATTGGCCATACTACCTGGACAATTTCCACAATATTTATTTTTTTGGCCCAATATGCTTGATTTTACATCAGTTGCTAACAAGCTACGGAATGTATTTGTTTTTTGTGTTGCCATGGCAACAATCACTAGGGATGATGACCTGCAAGTTTTCATTTTTTTGTGGGATTATTGCTTAAACCTCAGTCTTAAACACATGCAAGACACAACCTTTACCCAACATTTTGGCTGTTCTTGGAGAAAAACGCATAAATATTGACATTTGACCTACTTTTGAACAGTGACCTTGACCTAGATATTCAAGGTCAAGGGTCAATTTGCTATTTAGAACTAGGTTAAGGTTGGAGGAATGCAATAGGCTGCTTGAAAAGCAGTGGCATTGTGTAAAAGAGGCTAAAAAAGACAAATTCAGGAGAAAAAAGTAAACAAAATTGCCCGTATTTGACCTTTGACCTACTTTAATAGACAATTGTGACCTTTGACCCACTTTTTTAATAATTATATTTTATACCCCGATGTTACAGCATATTTGGATATCTAAATAAGCTATTTTACACCAAATAGGCCATGCTACCGGGACAATTTCCTAAATATTTCCTTGTTTGCATCCTCATGTTTACGCCTGGCGTACTCCCTTAGTTACCATGGCAACCAAAAAATTCCAAAAAAAAATAATTGCCCCCAATCCTCAAAATTATTTTTATGGCTTTAATTTTCCATTCAAAATATTTCTCAATGACTGAAAGGCAATCAAATAACATGAAAAAAATGTTAGATTTGTAAAATGCAACTGACATTACCATGGTTACAGCCCTCTCTCTGCAAAACCATGTGACCTTTGTGATTTCTGTCACTTCCTATATCTAAGTTAGTCTTATTGGCCAGACAGGATGTAACTTTGGATAATTCAACATTACCCTTCATCACTGCAGCCAGGCTTAAAGTATGCTGAATATTTTGAAAAAAAATAAAAATTCAAATAATATAGGTGGCGCCACAGTCAAATTGGAATGAGTGCCCACGAGTTTGAAAATAGTTTCCGAAAATATAGGTGTTAATAAAAAACTCCACTTAGGTCACCTACCTGGATCGCGTTTCCTTTTTGAAAAAAGTTCCCCTGAAGTTGGTATGTCTTCACCTCAGGTACTGGACTGAAAACAATGGCCACTAGGGGGTGCTGTGGTAGGGTCATAAATCATGGTATTTGAAAAAGAATGAACTCAACAAGTTTCCTTACACTTCTACTTGTCATGTGCAATTTTTTACGTCATTAAATTCACAGCTCTCAACAGAGGCCACCTATCAATAAATGGTAATTTTGAGTTTCATAATTTTTCCCTTTTGAGGATTTGTGAAAAAAAAGGGGTCTGACATTGGTCAACAAAGCAGCTGTTTCCATGGAAACCGCTGGCTCTAGGAAAAAAGATTTGGTGAATTTTTCTTAGCGAGACTTACAGCTTCGAAACGGTGTATTGCACATTGCAAAAACTGACGGACCCCGGCCACCCCCGCAGGTTTTTACAAAAAGTGCCTATTAACTCTGTTAAAAACAGCAAACAAACAATCAGATTATTGTTTATTTTGCCAAAATTATAAGTTAAAACATATAATAGAAGAAGCATATGATATCAAAGTCAGTTAGACACCTCTTTGTCGGGTCCTTACATGCATTTTTGTCAGTTAGATCCCGACCGGACCCTCCAAATCGGTGTCTAACCAATACGAACAAAAAACTTCCAAACTCTCTAAAATCGGTTGAAAATGTCAATGATTTTAAATCTGTGTTTTTAAAACAGTATCTTAGATCTTATCCATAGGTTTTTATTTATGTTTTTATGTAACTTTTATTTCAAATTGTTCTATTGTTATATATGTTATTTACCAAATGTTATTAATTTTTTACTCTCATTCTGTGATAATATTTTCTGTGACACTATACAGTTGTCGCACAACAAAGAGAGCAATATCAGTTTTTATGGCACCGAGGTGACTAATATTGCACGAGGGCGCATAAAACTGATATTGCACGAGGTGATGTGCAATAACTGTTATATCATATGGTTTTTTGTGACAAATGCAAATAAAAGGGCTGGAATTCTGATGTCTAGACTCTTTTTTTTGTTTCTTTTGACCCACGTTTTTAAATGTATCTCATCAAAATTCAATAAATATTTCACCCAAAAAAGGCTTCTCTCTTCTGGAATGATATACTTGATGATGGGCCTTCTTTAAATTCATTTCACTATTTTTTTTTGGCAGACTTTACATCTCTTAACACAGCAAAGTCACTGAAACTGGGGGGAAAAGGTTTTTCGGCATCTTAATCCTTTATAGGCCTACTGACTAAAAATAATAACATAAACAGTACAAAAAGTTGATATCCGCTTAGCCCTTTAAAATACACATCTTTTTGCCACTACAGTAATTTTCCTATCTATTTCCATTACTGGGTGGTGATTAATTTTTTACTAAAACCAAGAAACAATCTTGTGCTGCCGCAAGACTGTGTTTCTTTTGAACTACATATTTAAAATGTATCTCATCAGAAATCAACAACTATTTCACTCACAAAAAAAATGTTCACACTTTTGGAATCCAAAAATTATATACTTGATGATAGATATTATTTTCGATTTTTTTCTGAAACTTTATAGCAGACTTTTGACCTCAATACACAAAAAAATCACTGAAAAATCGGCAAAAACGCTATTTTTCGGTCACTTATTGCTTTATTCTGATAAAACAAATAATATAATCAGCACGTGGCTCCGTGGTATAGTGCGTAGCATCCCCGCCTTGTACAAAAGAGGATGTGGGTTCCATCCCCGCCCAGAGTTTATCACTATAATGATTGGTATGATTGCCGTTCAGTATGGTGAGCACCGGTGAGCAGATTTATCTGGAATGGGCGCTATATAAAATCATACTATATTATATTATTATATTACAAAAAGTTTATATCCTAATAGCCCTTTAATAGACGCATCTTTTGCCGCAAAAACCAGCTTTCTAACTGCCTCCGTTGCTCTGCATTGCATTTTTTAGTAAAATGAAAAAACACAATCTTTTTCTCTGCTTGTGGTTGCAGCAGCGCTAAAATATGGTGCTTCCTCTCAGGTCCGTCCAATCTTTCACATGTTAAAATGAGCGTGCAATATAATGCGTGCAATATCGTAGAATATTGCACCGCTGTAGGCCAATGAGAAGCGAGTATTTCCATATGATACTAGCCAATGGTTAATTTTTCTTGTTAAAAAAACCTAAATAAAGTAAACTTTGTCATTGTCATTGTCATTGCCCGGGCAGCTTCTGTTAATTGAGACAGTACACACTGCAGACCCAATTATATTTATAAACAAATCAAAAATGCAAAAATTTAGACAAGAGTGAAAATAGTCATAATGAAACACATCCATTTTCAACTGAACAGAAAAATCACATTTTTAATTTTCCATGTAACATGAAGCTTATTTTAAAAGCATAAAATACATAATTTAATCTATATTGAAAATTGAATTAATAAAACTTACTTTCTTAGCCTGTAGGCTTATGCAATATTTTCATATATGTGTCTCTTCTCCTGTGCCAGATTTGTGGATGCAACACAGGATTAGAAAATCTGCCTTATATGCTACAATAACTCCCCCCCCCCTCAAAACACTGCCCCTTACTCACTCCTTGGCAGCAACAACAGATCTCAATAAGTGTAACATAACCTAGGGCAGATTTCACAAAAAAACTGCGGAAGAATGACTTATCAAAAGTAACATTAGCACAAGTCTGATAAGGCCGGAAATAAATGATTCGCAGCTTCTCAGACTTTCTCAGGGTTCTTTTTCTAGGGATAGTTGGCAGGACAAAACAAAGCTGAAATCTAAATCTTACATTGTGTCAATCCATTAAATAAAATCATGGGTAAACACTGTTTTCTGTTGGATTGGTAGATCAGGGAAGTTAAAAATATGGCCGTGTGCTAATGTAACAACGTTAAATGATGGAGGACTGAATTTTTTGCGCGGATCCTACTGCAATATAAATGAAATCACCAGCAGGGTACCACCCCTGGGCTGCTCCTCGGAGACCTGGCTTTCAGTTCAGAAAAAAATTGAGATCTAATCATGTGTTCGTTAACATAATTTACATAGACAAATTTTGCTAATGTAACACTACGAAATGGACAGATGCCAAATTGCAGTTGCATCAGCAATAAAAAAACAGCTGCCACACCCAGTCTTTTATGTTTTTGGTGATGTATACATATAGGCAAATAAGACTTGTTTTTCAATAAAGTTTTTGAAATTCATGTTTGAAATTAGCATAAGGGACCGTTCAGAATTTATGACTGGGGGGGTGGGAGTTTTGGCCGAGGGAGTACTAACTTTTCACACGTGTTTCAAGGGGGGGGGTATTAATTTTTGACAACACTTCCCAGGGGAGGGTTAGAAATTTTAACAAAGAAAAAATGTTAAAAAACACACATAAACTCATTCTATTTGGACATTTTACGCGCAAAAGTCCGCAAAATGACGCGAATCTGAACGCGTGGCAGTGTATAACAGCATATATGTGTACATTGCTTTGAATGTCAAGGGGGGGGGGGTACTAAAAATACGCGTGAAACCTGAGGGTGGGGTACTAAAAATCCACATGAAACTCAAGGGGGGTAATCAATTTTTGACGGGAACTTCTAGCAAAACTCCCACCCCCCCCCAGTCATAAATTCTGAACGGTCCCTAAGTAGCAAGAACAAAGAAATATCCCCTTGTAAAAGTTGCTAATGTAACCTCAGTGTCCTGTGACGGAATCGAGTTACAATAGCAGTCTTTTTTAATTTTTAATTTTTTTCAAGTTTTATGATGAACAATACATAAAAATGTTCCAAAATAATTTTCAAGATGTTTTTATCAATCACATATCGTTACATTTTTCTGAATTGGTTTTAGCAGATTCCGCAGAGTGCCAAAGTAAGCACGTCTGATCACCAGTAAGTTTGGTCTTCCAAAATTGTCTTTTCAAGAGGAAAAACTACATATTTCAGTTCGGCAAAAGTCAAAATACGGCCACGCTGCCATTTGAGGCATCCCCGCTGCTGATTGAGGCATCCCCGATGCTGTTTAAGGCAACGGTTGCCATATTTTGACCTTTTCTGTGTCAAAACAGTAAAATAACACCAATTTTGTCGCCAAAACAAGTTAAACAACTGCTCTTGCATGTATCTTTGCAGTTGTTACTGTCAATGAAGTAAAGAGGAACCTGATTTGATAGTACATGTACCTATGTATTGAAGGGTTCTGAATCCCAGGGTGCAACACCAACATGTTTGGTAGGCCTATTGTAAGAATTGGCTTAAAATGACAATTCTAAAGGTTTCAAAAGCATAAAGGTTAAATTTGTGCCACTATTTGTATTGAACACCCTCCTGCACAGTGACCTGTTGGAGGATGGTAATGAAGGATTAAATTGGTTTGTGGTTTTGGCGTTAGTTTCTGGATTAAAATGGTTCTGGTTTTTAGATTCGCCCCGGCACATCCCTACATATGTAAAAAGTTGGGAAAGAACCTCCCCCCCCCCACTGGCCCTCAGGGTTCAGAGCATACTGAAGGAATGTGCAATTCTGAAAAAAGGAATTAATTAGCAGAAATATTCAATTTTGTTGGAATTCTGCACTTCTGTAGTAATTCTGTAGGACTTCGGAATCTGTACTTCAGCATGCAAGAACTCTGCACAGTGTAATTTCCCTCATTAGATTTCTGCAATTGTGCAAAGCTTACGCAAAATGCAGAACTTTCCGGCCAGGTTCTCGATACTGCTCAGGCAGGTTGGTGTAGCTATAAGGTTGGGGTGCCATATCCCCATGCAGTTCTCCACAGATTAGGAATCTATTCTGTGCAGTTCTCTACAGGAATTCTGTAATCTTGTATAAGTATGTGGATTTCTACAATTTTCTGCACAAATTCTGTACTTCTGCAGGAATTCCATAGAAGTATAGAATACCTTCAGGTTGCAGCTGGTGCTGCTGACCTGCATCTGGCCTGCTGAGATTCCTAATTGCTGAAGAGATACATAATTCCCACATAAAGTTTGAAGAACTCACACATTTCTACAGAGTCTGATATTACTATACAGAGACATTCCAACCAGGGGCATATCTCAAAATTACTTGAGATGGGCATAACATGTGTCGAATCCTATCTCTCCCATGTTACAGTAGACGAACTTCGAGTGCTTACATGCAGTACACATGTAGGCTGTTACTGACATCACACCCTATCCCTGCCATGTTATATGACCATAACTTTGATACATCATAGACGTGTGACTGACTCATAGCCTATACATACCATGTTGTGTGATAGGTGTCATAGCACTCACCAGTGACCTCACTCCTGTCCCTGTGAGTCATTGGCCTGCAATTATTTCCTTTACACTTCTACCATCATCCTCCCATTGCAGGGCTCATTTACACTTGCCCTGCCAACAAGTCCAATAAAATTCTGAAGTATTCTAATAATTCACAGCTTTTTTCCGGCCTGAAAAATCCATAATTTAAATAATTGTTTGTGGTTTTCCTCAAAGAAAATATTTTGGAACAACAAAGAGACAACAATTAAACATTCAAACATGCGTTCAATTGCTTTGAATCATCTCAGTCTGTGAATTATGTCTGTCACACCAGAGGTTAATCTTTTTGTTACAACTTCACAAAAATGCAGCACTTGTTGTCAGGGTGGTCTCACACTGGCCAACCTGAGAGGGGAGGCTGTACCTCAAATTTATGACTTGCCATCTCAATACAGATGGATAATCTTTCATGTAGACAACCTGTGTCAACACTATCTTCATGAAGAGAGCAATTATTTTTCTCAAATGTGTCAGATTTATGACTCAATTACGGCACTTCATATGACAACTGTGCTACTGCTCCTTCACTTAGAGCTACTTAGCATTGCTCTGATACACGTCACTGAGCCAGATATTGGTCACTGCTGCATCTATACACGTCATTAGAAGTCATTTCAGTAACATTTTTTCTTTGCATTTCCAGTGATCTTATTGAAGTCATTGTGTGATTAGCAGAGTGAAACACCCAAATTTGTGGTCATACACCAAAATAAGCCTAATGACCCCAGAACAAAAAGGTTCACTGACATCCTTGATATGTTTGAACTAGTTCAGCATGTTTCTTCACCAACCCACAAAGATGGCAACACACTGGATCTGGTCATCACTGGCTCGAATTCATCAGTGAGTAATTGCACTGTGGGAGATCTTAACTCAGATCATAACTGTATCTTCTTCAACCTTATATACAATCAACCGAGGTTAACACAGCTGTGAAGAGAATCAAAGTTTGGCAGAGACGCAAAATTAACATGCGGGACTTTAAGTCTGACCTTAAAAGGCACTTGAAGATGCCTGAATTCACTCAAAACAACCGTAGCGGGCTTGATAAACTTGTTAAGTTATACAATTCAACAACCATTGTCCTAAACAAGCATGCCCCAGAACAAATCATATCGGTTCAAAATCGCTCACCTACACCATGGACAAACGCGGAGATTAAGAATCTAAAATCAGAGAAAAGACGAGCTGAGATGTCGTAAAATTTGAGAAATGTTTCATTTATGTGATGATTACATGTACATATCTTGTACTTGCCATCACTTATTATACTGGAAGGCTTAGCTTCTATTGTTTCATATCAACCTCAAAAAATTAATCTTTCTTACAGAATAAGGCTGTTAGCCACCAACAACCTTGAGAAAACAGGTGATTTTTTTTGTGTCCCACGTTACATCAGATTTGAAACAAGAAAATCTTTTTGAAAAAAAAGATATATGCTGGCTGTAGCGATTGCGATTTCAAAATTTACAAGATTGTATGTTTTGCCAAAAGAATTTAAAAAAATGGTATAAGAGAAATTACAGATGAACCCATGATATGGTATAAGAAGCTATAAGAGGAATTATAGATGAACCCATGATAGATCTATCTATCTATCTATCTGTCTATCTCTCACCCTCTCTATCTCTTCATCCCAAGGGGGCATGCGATACTCCGGAGACACCAACTATACTTTTTCTATATCTCTCACTAACTAGGTCTGGAACACACATATATCATGGGTTCATCTATAAATCCTCTTATAGCTTCTTATACCTACTCTGCTGATCTACACTAACTTGTGTATTGTATTCACTGTTATTTTTATTCCTATGACAGTTTAGCTGGAGTTGGCAAGTTCATATGGGGGAGCACAGGTTCAATATGACTCACTATTAATTAGTAAGTCACTACATATGACTGTCAATCCCTAACTATTAATCAGGCATCCCTTACTGTTGTTCATCAGTTAGTCACTACCTGTTAATCATTAAGTCTGTTGTTTTGGTAGTTACTATTTGTTAGTCACTAAATATGTTATTTATCAAAAACTAGTCAAAAACTGCTAGTGACAGCTAGTCAGTCAAAAACTGTTAGTCAGTCAAAAACTGTTAGTCAAAAACTGTTAGTCAGAAAGTGTTATTTAGTCAAAACTGTTAGTAGTCGAAACTGTTAGTCAGTCAAAACTGTTAATTCGTCAAAAATCGTAAGTCAGTCAAAGACTGCTAGTCAGTCAAAACTGTTAGTTAGTCTAAACTGTTTGTAGTCAAAACTGTTAGTAGTCAAAAACTGTTTGTAAGTCAAAATGGTTAGTCAAAACTGTTAGTAGTCAAAAACTGTTATTCAATCAAAAACTGTTAGTTAGTCAAACTATTTGTAGTCAAAAACTGTTAGTAGTCAAAAACTGTAAGTCAAAATGGTTAGTTAGTCAAAACTGTTAGTAGTCAAAAACTGTTTGTCAGTCAAAAACTGTTATTTAGTGAAAAACTGTTAGTTAGTCAAAAACTATTTGTAGTCAAAACTGTTGGTAGTCAAAAACTAAGTCAAAAACTGTTAGTTAGTCAAAAACTGTTAGTTAGTCAAAAACTCTTAGTAAGTCAAAAACTGTTAGTTAGTTCAAAAATGTCAGTCAAAAACTGTTAGTTAGTCAAAAACAGTTAGTCAAAACTGTTAATTAGTCACTAATTGTCACTAACTGTTGGACACTAACTGTTAGTCACTAACTGTTAGTCACTAACTGTTAGTCAGTCACCAACTGATGGTCAGTCACCAACTGTAGTCAGTCACCAATCACTAACTGTTAGGTGGTCACTAACTGTTAGTCAGTCACTAACTGTTAGTCAGTCACTAACTGTTAGCCAGTCACTAACTGTTAGTTAGTCATGTAAGTCAGCTAGTAACTGTTAATAAGTTACTAACTGCTAGTCCCTGACTGTCAGTCATTTTGTCCCTAACTGTTGTTCATCAGTTGGTCACTACTGTTAGTAAGTCACTGTTGTTAGTCACTTACTGTTAGTAAGCACTAACTGTTGTTGATTCACTGACTGTTTGTTAGTCTTTAACTGCTTAGTCACTAACTGTAAGTCACTAACAGTCTGTTAATCATCCCAAGGATGTGCCACCCAGAAATTGGACTTATAAATAGAACAAACTGCTCTCATTACTATTCACCCCCAATTGTTACAACTCACCCCAATTATTTCAGGTCCTGCAACAATTGTATCTGCACCAATTGGTCGATTAATGAGTGGCAGGTGTACTTTTACATCAATGCAACAATATTAAGTATTTGTGATCATAAGATATTTTGTAATGCTCTAGCTGATATTACTAAATGGTGGGGACCAAATCGGTTGACACTTTTCCGTATGGGGCAACCAGTATAGTATGCTGGCTGCATAGCCAATACTGTACTATAACAAATCTTGTCCTAAAGTTCAAGAAGCCAGCATAAAAATCATCTTAAAAATGAGATTGCATGCCAATGACAAAAGATATATTGTTCTGATTTTCTCTGTAGTAATACCCAATTTCTCGTAAAGTCCTAACAGCCCAAATCGTCTGTCTAAGTATCATCATGCCTTCTGTAGAGCCCTTAATGCAAAGCAACGTCAACCTGTCCAGCTTACCGAAAAAAAATCAACATGTTTTTTTTTTAATTTAGGCTGAAACTGTTAATAGTGAAGCTAGGAACTTCAAACATACATCAAATAAATGCTCATGAGTTATACTTTCAAAATTGCATATCTCAGATTTTGTGTGCAAGTAAACCACTTGCTGTACAGATTGTCTAGTTTACCCTGAAATTTTTGCAACACCTCCAAAAAACAGTCAAGTTCGAGGGGGGTTATAAGTTTCAAACCACTGGAACTCGAACCAGTACAGTCATACAATGTGGAAAGTGCTATTGTCCAAATGCTCATAAATCAGGGTTTACTGTGGTATCAGATATGGTTAGGTTTGCAATGATTTTGTGACTTCTGTGATGCTCTGAAAAACCCTGAAAAAAAGAGTAAGACATGCACGCATGGCTGCTACAGATTTTTATGCTGGCTCCGTAGCAGTGTACTGGACTTCAGAAAATGACGAAAAAGTGATCAAACTAATGAATCATATCATGAAAAGGGCAGGAATTTCTATTGAAATACAAGGATTTCTCTGAAATTACACACTCACTTGTGATATTGTTTTCTTATCACCGCACAAAAATTGACACTGGAGATATATGTGAGATGTCAAGTAAATTTTCGATAATTATTGAAGTAAGATATTTGAATTCGTTCTTAAGTATATTGGTAATGTTTTGAAACCTTTTACTTGAGATTTTGAGATGAACTCAGGCTTCCAGCTCAGTTATACACATGATGCTTGAAAACGCTTAGTGTGGATTCATAACTTTGTGGATCTATGTCTTAGTTTTGGAGAAGAGATACTTCTTTTCACTGTTAAAATCATTAAGATCATTGTCTTGGGCAACTTCAGTGACAATTTCATGGTGATACATGGAGTACTTTGTATTTTACAGCAACTTTAGTTGAATGAAGTAGTTTTCAAGACAAACACATTTGAAAGTGGGATTTTACATTGATTGATGTTGTGAAAAAAAATTGTTAATGCCATATACAGACCTAAATATTGCATAATCATGTTGGATTTTGGTTTTAATTGGTTGTCCTAAGTCCATTTTAGACGTTTTTAAAATATGGTGAAAAGGTCGGGATTATGTCGTGAAAATGCTAAAAAGTAGGGAAATGTTCAAAAGAGCTAAAGAAATCACTTTGTTGGTTGGCAATTCAGAGAAATTTACAGAAGATGTAACTGAAAAAATTAGGAAAATCTAGGACCATAAATGTGAAGGGGAGAAAAACTCTTGAGAATATTTTTCAGTTCACAGAAATATCACTGCAAAAATTATGGAAATTTTGGTGAAATTTAAAATAACAGTTAGGTTTTTTTTTTAATTGGTAAATTTAAGGCAAATAAGGTGCAAATTTGCAAAAAGTCAAATCAGAAAACTGGAAATTTAGCAAGTTTTATTTGAAACATATTTTGATAAAGAATATTTGCAAATAGCTTAGGCCTAGCACAATTTCCTTTGGTCACAAAACTGTCCCATATGCGTTGGTCACATTTTTAAAACTTTTGTAGAATTTTTTTGCTGAAGCATATCATTCGGGGCCAGGAAAATGGGGCAATTGTGAAGAAAAAAATGGGGCAATTGTGAAGAAAAAAATGGGGAAATTGTAGAGAAAAAATGGGGAAATCTGATAAAACTCTTCGTATAAATCCCCTTTTCTTTCAATTTTTTTTTTTACTTCCCCATTATTTTTTATCATTTCCCTCAATTCTGGTCATTTCCACATTTTGTTTAACATTTCCCCATTTTGCTTATCATTCCCCAATTTTTCTTAATATTTCCCCTTTCTTCTTCCTATTTTGGGCAATATATCTGCAAAATTTTCCCCAAAATTTTTTCAGGGGGAGGGGGCTAGTTGCCCCTCCCCCCTGCCCCCCTGCCCCCCTGTCCCCCTGCTGGCTACGCCACTGTTTTAATGTTTATTTGTTAAAGGCTCAGCAAAAACTATATATCTGTTCTCACCACAAATATATGCATGTTAGATACTTCCTTTTTTATGGTGACAAAATTTGTGTCATAAAGTAAATAATTTATTCAAGATTTTCTTGTAATTTCTTTGAATTGCAGGCCACCAGTAGAATATCAACTAAAACTAAAATAACATTTCTAGTAACCGAATTGTATCCTCAGCCCTATTGGGGCTTAACAAAGTGAATAAATACAGGGTGCAAAGCTGACTATCCATAATCCATCCATGATCCAGGGATTGTTTTCAACATAACCCCAACCAGACAAGGAAGTGAAATTACTCAGAAAACATTTTCCTTCTTTTTCCAATGTTGCTGCTTTTAATTTTTATCACAATACTTGAGCAAAATCATGTGACATTGTTTTGTTTTTGTTATGAGGGTTCAGACATAGTAACCCCCTACCCTACTTCCAATATCTTCCATGTCATGTGTCTGTGCTACATGAACTATCTACCCCAGTGAAAAGGGAAGTGCTTCAATATGATTGGTTGATTCCAGACTGGGAATTCAAGCAGGATGTGTATCAAAAATGCTACGATTGAGTAATTCATGAATCAAAAGCATCTTGCAATTTATAACCAGGGGCGTATTTGGATCTTGAAGAGAAAGGGGGGGGGGAGGATTGGATCCCTATGTCAAAAGTACGACTGTATTTGATATAGTACCAATGTGTTTTTGTTTTTTTAAGGATTGGTTTTTCTTCTGAAAATTGTGTGAATTCTAATTGGGCGATGAAACTATGTGTATTATATTATATGTATTTATAACTTCATAAAATTATGAAAAAATCTCAGTTATTTATTCATCCTTCCTTTCTAATGTGACTTTTTTTATCTGAATCTTGTATCTGAAGGTAGAAACTAACTCTCTCTGGAAGTCCACCTCATCTCAAAGGCTTCACAAGAAGAAGAAAATGAAGAGAGAAAAAGAAGAAGATACAGAAAAAAAAGTGGAAGAAGGAGCAGAAGAAGAACAATACGAAGAATAAGGAGCAGTTTGAACAGAAGAAGAAGAAGATTCAGAAAAAGAAGTAGAAGAAGGAGGAGAAGATGAACAATAATAAGAAGAATGAGCAGAAGAAGGAGCAGAAGAAGAAGAAGAAAAAGAAGTAGAAGAAGGAGGAGAAGATGAACAATAATAAGAAGAATGAGCAGAAGAAGAAGAAGAAGATGAGAAAGTGAAGGAGAAGAAGAAGCAGAAGAACAAGCAGGAAAAGGAGAAGAAAAGAAGAAGTAGAGGACCTCACTTTACAAAGTTCACTGTGAATTTGCTAAGTCATAAAGTGAAAATTAAGGAATTTAATAATACACACTTCATAGACAACTGACATTTTCAAAATGAGGAGCTGAAACTGAAAAACACATTTCCCACCCCACTCCAAGAATATCGGCTCCGCCACTGCCTAGTGTACAAAATTAACTGAATGCTCAAATAAAGAGAAAAGAATAATATTTTTAGGTTGGTAGTGAGTGGCACAGCAATTTCTAGCATATGGTACACTTTATTACTGAGATCTGTTGTTGCTGCCAAGGAGTGAGTAAGGGGCAGTGTTTGAGTGGGGGGGGGGGGGGGGGGGTTATTGCAGCATATAAATGGCAGACATTCTAAATTTGGTGCTACATCCATTCAGGAGAAGAGACACACATACTGAAAATATTGCCTAAGGCTGCAGGCTAAGAAAGTAAGTTATTTAATTGATTTCCATTATATGTAGAATTCATGTAGCATATTTTTAAATGAAAAAGATGAGTTTCTGTTTAGTTGAATATGGGTGTGCTACATTGTGATTATTTTTCACTCGTCTTAGACATTTTCCCATAATAGGACTGCATGTGTACTGCCTTACATAACAGTCTTGTCAGTCTCTTCATTAGTCAACCAGTTAGTCAGACAGGTTGTCAGTCAGCCAGGTTGTCCATACTTATCACACAGTCAGGTGAGGTTGTCATCAGCACATTCAATTAATTACAGCAGAAGTCATAAGCATTTCGGAAGTTACTCACAACTAAATGACCCCTCAGTCAGCCAACAAGTGTTTAGTCAGTCAGTTTAATGACCAAGCAGAAGGATATTTTCATGAAAGTTTATTGACTTGTTTATAACTAGAAGTTGCCCATTATATGATTAAAGAGAGAAAGAGTGGGCAATATTAGTTTGTAAATAAAGTAGAAAATACAATAGAAAAATACGAATTGAGTAGCGAATGTTGTGGAAGCTATATTTTATAAATAGACCTCTTTGACACTGACAGTTCAATAGGAATGAAGTTGTGAGACAGCAATAGTAATGAGGGATAGTTGTGATGACAGGCTAATGATAACAGTTGCAAAGGCACATGAAAGGATGATGATCATAGACCTGCTAGTAGTAAGTTGACGAATTAAGGATTTAATAACACTTGAACATTGTTGATGGAAATCAACCTGAAGAGGTTGGTGGCTCAGTTGACAATAGTGGAGCCCTGGAAGAAATTGATTAGAACTTTCAGGTGAGGCCCTCTGGTGGGAAAGGGTGGAAGATCACGGCAATTTTATGAGCTTCAAGTTTTGGAAGGCTTTATAGTTGATTGAAATGATTTAATGTTATTTGGTTGATATACAGTACAGAAAACAGTTGAGAAATACATTTAGAATGTATGGATAACACAGAAAAGAAAGGGCCACCCCCCGGGGCGGGTACTTCGCGGACTTTTGCATACGGATGGCCCACAGCAATTTTGAAAACCAGAACCATTTTAATCCGGAAACTGCGTCAAAACCACAAACCATTTTAATCCTTCACTAAAATTTTTTGCAAACCAATTTAATCTTCATGGTTTTTAAACCATTTTAATCCTCTTTTGAAGCCGATTCTAGCGGTACTGTTTCAAACATGTTGGGGTTGTGAAAACCAGAACCAAATTAATCAGAATTGTCAAAAAACCAAAACCATTTTAATCCAATAAGGCCAAAAAACCATTACCATCCAGCGGCGCCTCTATATACACCCTTATAGAGTGAGTACCCCCCCCCCCGGCGGCCACCCCTTATTCCGCCAGTGGAGCAGTGCCACTGGCCAGTGGTGTCACATGTTGTCAATTCTGGTAGAAATATGCATATCATGCACTCCTGGTGGTGAGGATGAGGGTATAGACAAAAATTGACAGGAAAGTGTAAAATAGCGTAAATGGATGATAAGTGGAAGCCTTTTATGTAAAAAAAAGAGTAGGTGAACATGTTAGGTGCAAGGAATATCCAGGGAAGGTGTGTAGAGGTGGCAAAGGGGATGGGTATGTGACTGTTGTTTAACTCAAATGTTAGGAGGATTTGTCAACATTGATTCATCTACACCTCAGTACCAGTCTGCAGGAACTGGTCATGTGACCACAAGGAGCATGCAAATGACTGAAATGAGCAAGATATGGCAGAGTGAACTTGAAACAAAATGTTCTTCTTTCATTCTATGGAATATTTAATTGTTATAGATTGATAACAGTAATATTGGATAACAAAATTAATGTTTGTAGGGGGAACGGGGACACAATGAATCAGCAATGTTTCTTTCCTTAATATCTCAAAAGGTTTTTTATCCACATTTTCGATGTTAGGCTTAAATGAAAGTCTAGATCTAAGGTGCCCCCTATACACCTATGGTCTCAAAGTATTTGCAGAGCTTCCGAATTTTCTGCTGTAATCCAAAATTGTAAAAAACAATTTTGATTCACTGTGGCAACATACGGGGACACAAGTGAATCAGCACCCGGGGCACAGTGAATCAGTGTTATAAATATAATGATCTGGCGCAAAGACAATAGATAAAACAAACTAGTGTGTCTGACGAAAGTTTATTTGCCAGTAACATTTCCTGATGTTTAGCAGCCATTAACCGTCTTATTCCTCCAAAACAAAACGTACAGCATTGTTGTAAGATTGTTAACACATAAAATAAATTGACTAACAGAAGGGTAAGGTCCATTTTTCTGCATATTTGACAGTTGGGTATTTACATGCAGTTGTTTATTGCTGCTTAAAAACAATTACAGCCATAAACTATTCATTATTCTTACCTGGGTTGTGCCCCGTGGAATCCCCGATTCACTATGGCAAGTGTGATCAATTTATCTAAAATCTTTATATCTTGATAATTACAACCATGCTCTTCTGAAATACCAATGCATTACTTCCATTACATGTTCCTTTGACAAACAAGGTGTGTCTCAAAAGTTCTGACCACTTTCTTTGGCAGACCTTTCTATTTAAAGTATCTGTATGAAATTTTCACTGAATTAATTTCAGGTATATCAAAATCTATTTTGAAAATTTGGCTTCTGTTAGAAGAATTTAAATTACATTTCTGTTGCCATGGAAGCAAAAGGTCAGTGCACCCAGCGCAGATTTTTTAGCTTAAATCCAAGTGTCTAGGTGTGTAAATAATCATAGGATTTACTGCAAATATGCAATTGATGATCATGAAAAATATTTTTTGGCAGCTTGGCAGTATCTCAAAGTTTTTTCTCTGACATTTAAAGTCACTATGAATCAGTTTAACCCCAGTGCTGAAGCAATCTCCAAGGTCCTCATAACTTAGCCGTTCCTAAATTGTGGAATTTCAGTGTATTTGGCTACAGCTTCATTTCTCATTATGAGTATGATCTCTTTAATTTGTGAACTGGTATATTTGTTCTGGTATCACCAAAAGCCACAGAAGGCCAAATGTGGTAAATAAGGCAGATGAGGTTGGGTTTGGATCCAATGTTCTTGAGCACTGCCTCTTGGCAGTAGATTGTTTCAACTGAACCATTTCAAGAGCTGTGGAGCGACTGATGGAGAAAGTCTTTGGCAATTGCCTCAGCTGATCACGTTGAATATAAATAAATGTTAATAATGTATTGGAGGATATCTTTAGACAATGCTAGCCTATCAAGAAATACATTTTCTTGTAATCATTTGTTTTATTACTCTGAATTCTCTCACTATAAACAATGCTAATTTGTTGAATTTCATTAAAGAAATTGAGCTGCCCTGGGTTCACTGACCTTCCGTATCCATGGTAAAAGAAATGTAACTTAAAAACTTCTAACAGTTTTGATTTTTTCAAAATAGATAGTTAAATGCCTGAAATTAATTCCGTTCATTCAGCTACTTCAAATAGAAAGGTCTGCCAAAAAAATTGGTCAGAACTTTTGGGACACCCCTCGTATATTGCAAGTACACCATATAAACCTTTATAACCTGTACTATATTACAGAAGTTCATACACGTAATTCAAAATATCACGATTTAGTGCTCAAAATCATATTTTACCCCAAGAACATGAGCAATTTTGGAAGTCATGCTTGAATAAGTATCCTGGACTATACAGACACCCTGTAGATGGCACATTCTAGCAATTTATGGTTTCAGCATCCAGAAATAGTAACTGATTCACTGTGTCCAGCGATTCACTGTGTCCCTGTTTCCCCTACTTTTGAGTTATCAGTGCTGTTGCAAGTTAGCCTTAGTTAGACATTTATAACAAGTTTTGAAAATTAATGACAGATGGTGTTTTTTAGACATAAACAGAAACCAATGTTTATGAGAAGTTACATTACCAGTCAGTTAACATTTTTGGAAAAGCAAACAATCTGTTGACACTGTGCGTCATTGGCAAAAATACTGGAGGGACTCATGGAGTCTGCCTCAGTACACAGCATCATTAATGTAGCAAATCAGGCCAGGTTTTCATGACATAAGAAACTAAGAGACATAATTCGACGGGTAAAAGTTATTATTATTATTATACATATCCTAACGAAATACAATGGGAAATTCCTGTAAATGATGTGACAAAATTCTTGCGAGTAAACATTCACAAAAATGGTTCAACAACTAATTCTGCGCATAGAAAGATGAGGTCGGAGTTTCAATGCTAATTATAATTTATAATAACTGAGTTCCATTTGCTTGGCCATTAGCAGCATGTCTATCACAAGATGGCTGGCTCCCTGTCAGTATCTAAATTTAGCAGCCAAATTTTGGCTAGCAGTGGAATTGAACACTGGACCTCAAAATTACAAGACCAGAATGCAATACACTCAGTCACCGAGGTAGGGGAAACCGGGGCACGTTGGACTTCGGGGCACGTTGGACCATCGCCAATATTTTTTAAATAAAAAATGCGCAGTTATCCAAATACCCAATGAAGAGACCTTTAGTGGTATGCCTTTTGGCCAAAATATTTCATGAGCATTGAAGGAAAAGTGCGAGTTCTATTTCAGGTTGTCTGATTTCCGGCATAAAAAGTGACTTTTTCCAAGTCTCGCTGGCCAGGTTACCCATCTTAAAATATGGGGGATCCAGTCAGACAAGTCTCATAAATTGAAACTATCACTACTTAAGTTGTTTGTTTGTTTGTGTTTTACGCCTCTGCAGCACCTTAGTGGGCTATATCGAGGCAGGCGATCGCCGTATGATGATGAGATGAGAAGACTGTGAGTCTGGTACATACCCTATTAATTCAGGGATGCCCAGGGTCTTTCAGTTGCCCCAGTATAGAACACATGATACAGCCCGCCTCCATTTAATGTCCCATGGGCTCGGACTAAATTGAGTTCCGGGGTGGGAGTCGAACCCACGCCCTCAGAGCCAGTGGTTGTGCAAACAAGCACTCTTAACCATTAGGCCACGGAGGAACTCGTCACTACTTAAGTAAAGTTTGATATAAGTTTCCCAAGTTCAAATGCAACCTTGTTAGCATGGCATGCACATTTACATAAGAGGTTGGGACGGGGCAGGTTGGACCATCATGGCCGGGGCACGTTGGACCATTATAAACTGGATTGACTGACAAAAAATAATCAGCAAAATGCCAGCTGTGTAATTTTCAACATGAATAGAGCACCCAAGTCATTCCTGTACAATATGAGGGTAAAGTCAATACCTGCCAGCCCTTCTAGCTGAAGCAAAATTTATTAAAATTATATGGCTAAATATTCCGATATAATCATTCTTCAATGATACACAAGTGTGTGTCGTGATCTGGGAGAATAAAATGTGGTGTAACTGGTGTTTGCTCACTTTCTTCAACTATGCTGGACTTTCATTCTGTGGTCCAACCTGCACCACATGGCGGTCCAACTAGCCTCGGGTCCGGGGCATGTTGGAGTTGTTGGACCACAAAAATGTTTTTTTTTTCAAACTTATTTTTCTCCACAACTATGGATTGTAGATCGACTTGGTTTGGCATAAGGGTAGTGTAGAAGTCAGTCAGTAAAGAGATTTTCAAATATTTAGAGAACTTTCTGATTGAGAGGCGGAAAATAAAAAAGCGGACCAGCGTGCCCCGGTCTCCCCTACATGGCTTTGAGTGTAAAAAAATAGGGATCATAACACTATGGAATTTTTAATCAAGATATAAGAGCAGGGCAGGGAATGGAGGCAAATAGAGTTATAACTTGATTATGTGTCCAATCAGAGACTTTTTTGGGGGGGGGGGGTAGTGCATCATATTGTCAAATGGGCTTTCTGCTGGAATTGAATGTCAATTTTAAAGGCCCCTACCCCCTGGTTTCTGCGCCTATGAATGGATCTTTAATAGATGCAGGGCAAAAACTGACCATGCAGTATTAATCAGCAAAGTTTATATGCTAGAGGTTTTTAAAAATCAGCACCCTGACCATGGTTTTCATTCTGTCATGGTGAGACCAGATGAGATGAATATCATTATATATTATATCATTTCTATGTATTTGATTTGATTTGGTTTCCTTTGTTTGGAAAGATGAATATGTACATATAATGAATAGACAGATTAAAAGATTATAACAAAAACATGATGGAAATGGTATGAAGATTTTGGATATAATATAGGACAGTTGTCTGATTTTAATCTTTCCAAGTATTTTATGGCAGATACCTGTTGTCTGCAGAGTAGGGGAAATCGTCCAGTGTCAGCTAGCACTGTGACAGTGGAAGTTTGAAGCCTGACACCAAGAAGATTTTTAAGAAACTGCAGTTGGATTTTCTCCAGCAGACCAATTTAATATATAATATTAGATAATAAAACATCTTAAATGTAATGAGCAACAAACAAAATTGCTTTTGCAAATTTATTTCTAACTTCCTGAATTGTATAATGTGTGCCATAATGTTTCTTTTAAAGGCAAGTTTATTCTTCATTTCAGAAAACAATCATGAAAATAGCCATTCTCAGCTTATTGCTGACTTTAGCATTGGCACAACGGAGGTTCCCTGAACCCTCCGAAGAACCAGGCATTGGCATTTTGCCGCCTCTGTGAGTAATATTCATAGATTTTTAGTGTTGAGTATTACTCCTTTCTGTGGGAAATAAGTGTATTCCATATTTATGAGAATGAGTCAGATTGGCCTACTGTAGCTAACTGAAATACCGTAAAACGGGGTAAAGTTGGAAAGTTGGCGACCTATTTTAACACACTTAATGGCAAAAATGCCAAATTTCCTCATTCAAACAGGTGGCAACTTTGCCCAAGAAACCATTTCTGCCATTAAGTGGGCTAAAATAGGTGGCCAACTTTCCCCCGGCTAGCCAACTTTACCCCGTTCTACGGTACTGCAATAGACGGATTCAAGATGTCACAGAAGGGTACGGGCACTGGGCCTGTAACTTTAACATAATTAATAATCTTATAATCCTTTTTCGCATATTTTTCAGAGAGGAACCAAGTCCCTTGGCTTTCATAGGCAGCCGCATATTGGTCAGGGGAGAGGACTACATCTTAAACATTTACGTTATTGACCGATTACAGTCTAATGTGAATGTCAAAATTGAACTGCGTGATAATATGAGAGGAGGCAACCCACTGGTTGATACGGCAATCGTCGAAATATCTGCAGGAAATAGTAAGATATTTTATTTCTATCGTAGCAAAATAACTTGCTTATTTAATTTCGATATACACCAGGAATGACAAGAAAGAATTCTGTGGTTCCAATTGTATTACATTCCAAAACAGAGATAAGTGCACCTTAGAAATTTGTATCAAACAGCAAATTAAACATTAAAGCTAGTAAGTCCGCCAATTCTATGTAAAATTCAACTTGCAGTTATAGATCATAAACTAATTGAGTTGAAGTATAGTAGGCCTATACACTTCCAATCAACAAATTGCGTGTTTTCCATAATTTAGTGAGTTTAATCGATTGTAGAGCCTAACATTACCCCCCTTCATTTGGTGTCAACTGATGAATATTGTCGACAATTTTGTTTTTAATTTCTTTGCAGCTCAAATGACTGCAGTTAGACTCAGGGTAAGTGTACATTCCATTTAATAAATTGTTTCAATTGAAACCGCACTTTCTATGGTGGAGTCTACTATTAGACCAAACCTCCCCCCCCCCGATTTTGCGGGATGATATGCTTTCAAAAGAAGAAAGAAAAGCTTAAAATTGTTATTGTAATATGAATCAAAGCAAAAAAACATTTTTATGTACAGTATGCATAAATATAAGAAGCAATTACAATATCATTTCAGCCTCCAATGACGGATAAGAATATAGGCTCCTACCGCTTGAAGATGTCTTGTGATACAGTAAACTGCACCCAAAGCATCAACAATATTCTGACTTTCGAGACCACGGGGGAACAGATCTTCATTCAGACTGACAAACCCAAGTACAAGGCTGGAGACGAAGGTGAGTAATTGAAAACCTTCTTCAAACTCTCTCTAAGGTAAGGCCTCATGACAGGATACACCCCCACTCCCTTTTGTTATTCCCATAATATCAGTTACCCCCATTTTACCCCCATTTTGCCCCTTCTTCCTCCACTAACCCCCTCTTCTGCCACTTACCCCCACTTGCCACCCTCTAGCCCCAACTTATCCCTGCTTACCCCCAACTTGTTCCCACTTGCCTCCCACTAGGCCCCACTTACCTGCACTTGCGCCCACTTGACCCTGCTTACCCCGCACTTGCCCCCACTTGCCTCCCGCTAGCCCCCACTTATCCTCTCACCCTGGGAACTCACTTTAGTGCGAGCCCATGAGACTTTAAATGGAGGCGGGTTGTATCCAGTGTTCTATGCTGGGTCAACTAAAAGACCCTGGACATCCCTGAATTAAGTGACCGTTCAGAATTTATGACATGGGGGGTGGGAGTTTTGGCCAAGGGGGTACTAACTTTTCACACGTGTTTCAAGGGGGGGTATTAATTTTTGACAACACTTCCAAGGGGGGTAAGAAATTTCAACAAAGAAAAAACGTTAAAAAACACGCATAAACTAATTTTATTTGAATTTTTTTACGCGCAGAAGTCCACGAAATGACGCGAATCTGTACGCGTGGCCATGTATAACAATATATATGTCTGTACCGCTTTGTATGTTGAAGGGGGGGTACTAAAAATATGCGTGAAACCTAAGGGTGGGGTACTAAAAATCCGCATGAAACTCCAGGGGGAGGTATCAATTTTTGACGGGAAGTTCCAGCAAAACTCCCACCCCCCCAAGTCATAAATTCTGAACGGTCCCTAATAGGGTATCTGCCAGACTCTCAGTCTTCTCATCTCATCATCGTACGGCGATCGCCTGCCTCGATATAGCCCACTAAGGTGCTGCAGAGGCGTAAAACACAAAACAAAAAAACAAAAAAGCCCCCACTTATCCCCACTTACCCCCTCTTGCACCCAAATCCCCAACTTGCCCCCACTTTCCCCGCATAACCTCCTCCTTTCCCCAATTAGCCCTACTTACCCCATAATTTCCCTAATAAGGAGTAGGCCTATAGGGGACATTGTGCTGGTGAATTCTATATTCCACTGTTGAATTCTATGTTTGCATTGTTGAATTCTATAGAATCTAAATTCATCACTCAGTTGTTGCACTTGCCGTTGGATCATAACAATGTCTTAAAAAAAGCACATGTTAAAAGAAAAAAAGCCAAATTGCCATAAATCTAATTGTTGTCAGCAACATAACACCATGCAGAACTGTCTATGTAGTCACTGTTGGCTCCATTTCTGCCTGTTTGATCAAAACATTGGCTTGGAGAAAGCACATGTTTCAGAAAAATTCAATTCTTATAAAATCAAATTGCCGTCAGCAATAGAAAACCACTTAGAACTGTGTATGTAACTGCCTCCAAAGTTTCAATGTGAGTTGGCAAAAAATTCTGTATTGACATGGCCACAGGAGTATTTCCCTTACCGTCATTTGTAAATTAGCATCCTACGATTTGTTCTGTTAGCCATTCCAAATAATAGATATAATATCTTCTGCTTTGACACTGCTTCTGAGGCTCTCTCAAGAAAGAGGTGACTGGATTTTAATCTTGTTGTGTTGTTTTAAACTGATTGCTGGCTATATTAATCCCCTGTCTTGAGCCTCAGCTCAATAGACTCTGAACTTGACACCTATTTAAATGTGATAAGCATTAGATTCTCATTCCAAGGGTTGTGTGACCATGAGTACAGGAATTAGAAGTGTTTGTTTGACCTTTAACCTACCTTAAACCTTGTTTGTGAAATTAGGTCATAAATTCCACAAGGGCAATGCCACCAACTTTATTTTCAAAATTAGCGTTATATCTCCATTAGTGTAATATTTCTCCAATTCCATTTCAGTAAAATTCCGAGCGGTTGTCGTTCAACCAGACTTCAAGCCACCAACAGATGAGCTTCTAAAAGTAATCATTAAGGTAAGTGGAAATTCAATCAATCAAAAAGTGTATCAATCAGTTAATCAATTAAAAGATTGGTCACCAAAATCACGCTGTCTGCCGAACCATCAATCCATCAATCAGTCAATTAGCACAATTTTTATGTATGTATGTACATGTATATATCTGTCTCTCTATCTAGCTGTCTATAGATCTATATATACATCTGTAAGTCTATTGTCACTCCCAAAGATGGGAAGCCAGTGGGGATACCAACTGACCCATCATGGAAGATCACTCATGAGATTACTTCTAATTACAGGTGGGTACTTAGGTCCTTGTAACCAATTAGCTTGGCAGTGGAGAGGACCTGAGATCTTGCCTAGGATGAATCCTAACCCCCAGGCTAATCCTGACCCCCAAACCATGGACAACCCAAGGCATTGCTCCAGTTCAAATAAAGGGTTTTATTGGTACATCACGTTACATAATCAACAATTGCATTGATACCATTGCATTGATACATGACAAAACTCACATCTTACGTCTATCAGAATAAAGGATCCAGTTTCCCTGAAGGGAACCTGGATCCTAAACTAGGGACATAAGGAAAGGAAGGGGAGAGGGACCAGCATTTGGGGCTCAATGCTGGGAGTCTGGTTTTGCTGGGAGTCCAGCGGGCTGGGGGAACCAGACTGAGGATTCCTGGGTCAGGCCAAAGCCAACTCAACTTACTGGCGAACTTTGGCCAGCCAATTGGGACATTCGTTACTAAAGAATAAGGGAGCCACTAGAAAGTCTTGAGCCTTGTGGCTTAGTGGCATGTGAAGGGGGGGGGGAACTTTTAGGTCAAGGGTTATTTAACTGTTGGCTTGCCTGCCGCAGTTGCATCCTCAGCACTGTAAGACTTCTTAAGTAAAAGACACAGTATTTCCAATACTGTGACATTCTCCCCCTACTGGATGTGGCTGTTGAACTCTGTTGTCTGGGGAGATGTTTTGAAATAATTGGCTTATTTGTATGCTTATAGGGAGTTTTAAGTACCTCACCCCAAGTGGGGTACCTCCCCGGGTCTTTGGGGGGGGAAAGGGGGGGTGACGCTTATTGGCGGGAGCATTTTATATGTAGAACTGATTTTCCAATTTTTATACATAAAACAATAAATTCACGCTTGCCATGAACACTTAGCCTATTTGCCGTGCATGCTGGCAATCGTAGGATGGCACTATAGGTGCTTATTTAAGTGTTGTGTCTGCATTATACTATACAACTTATCACAATATGCTCAGTCAATTCACCAGATGGATTACTTGTTTCATAATAGGACTGGTGTCGCCTCATTTAGCAGGCGTTATTGAGGAAGCCCCTCGTAATTATATAAATTACCTCCAGAAGCACAGGACGCAGCCTTGCAACGGAATTAATTGAATGTCATTTACTGCTGTACAAGTTTACTAGAGGCAGCGACCTAGCATGTGAGTTATAGTGCTATTAAAGTGATACGTGTTATCGTTGTTACAGAGAATATACTGGCATTAGCGTCATGATATATTAAATCAACATAGCAGTACATAAAATCATCATAGCAATATAGCAATTGAACATAGCAAATTAACATGTCAATATCTAAATTCAGCATATTAAAGTATGCAGGTAAAACATCAATACATCAATGCAGCATGTGTAAATTTCAACAGATTAACACATAAATATCTATATATGACATAAATTACAGCGATGTGTGTATCATGGCAATTATAGCATAATGGTCAACAAAAGGTGAGTCTTGTCATGTGGGACTTAAAATACTGGGTAGTGGGCTATGAGGGCATGACAAGGAATAGTCAAAGAAGGGGGGGAGCCGTGCAGAGATAAGTGGGGGGGGGGGGGCATGGGAGGACATGTACTTGTCCTAAACGTGGAAATGGCTGAATGTCATTCACGGAGTAATTGCATTTCTATATTGGGTATGCATCATTAGGGGGGGCTAGTCCGATCAATAATTCTTTTGGATAAACTGATAATGTTTGTAGCATCTATTGCTGTATACAATATGAACAAAGGATCACAACCGAGACTGTCAATTTCTGGGTGAATGTTTGTGATGCTGATTGTGTAGCAGGATGCAGGACGTCCAGCTGTCACTGAAGCACTTTCTGGAGGTCGACACCTCCAGAGAGCTACTTTCCCTTTGTAGCGTTACTTGGGGAAAGCAGCACAGTTACTGCGACCGATAAGAGCGTGTGCTCTTCACTAAGCCACAATTGCTGCATATGTGCACGAATTGTTCTTTGTATCGTTGCTGGAGTCATAATGGTGACACTGGCTTCGCCTTGAGTAAAGGCCACGAACTGAAGCTCAGTGTCCGTTGCTTGGTTGTTGATCGAACTCGGCAGCACGACGCTGCCTTGGGTCTGCAGTTGCGGAGCGGAAGCTGGCCTCGGCTGGATGGTCCGGGGAGCCCTGGCATCGCGGCGGCTCTGCCCTGTACGAGGCTCGATCGATTCCTGGATGGGCGCCAGCGTTGGTGGGCTCGAAGAGCTGCCTGATCGTTTGCGAGTCACTGGTTCATTTATCAATTGTCTTTGGACCAGTGGTGAGAACGATGGCGCCTTGGAGGATACCTGGGTGTCCGAATGTGTAGACACCCCAGGAGCTGCTTCTGGCGGACTCGGAATGGGAAAGTGTGGGTCAGCATTTCCTGGAACTTCAGGAAGTGCAGGCTTGTTGAAGCTGCACGATGGCCACTGGTCGTCCAGTGATTCCCTGCTGAGCGAAGCCTGTTGAGTCGGCGCCCTGATGTGTATAGGTGCAGGAGATGCCCTTGGTAGTGATGCCCTATACCGCAGAGGGTGTAGACGAGTCGGCTTGCTGTGACGTCGCAAGGCCGCCTGGATGATTTGGGGTCTTCGACTCATTAAGCTTTGGATCGAAGCCCTCGTCATAGCAGGTGAAGATCCAGGCTGGTGGTGCATTGTTGCCCTGTGGTGGATCGGTGGTGCCCTGGGATCCATGAAGTGGCTGGAAGGTGGAGCCCTCTGGTTGTTGGTGGACTGGTGCCCTGCAGCAGGACTGGTGTGTCCCCCTGGGGTGAAAGGCTGAGATGCCCCTGTGACTTGGGACATCACGACCGAATCACCCCGAGCTGTGCTGACTGTGATTGGCGAGGGTGGTGCCCTAGCTGGTGACATGATGCCCTGTTGGGTGACTGAAGACGGTGCCCTGCTCTGTAATATGGTGCCCTGGTGGGCGATCGGAGACTGTGCCCTGGCCTGTAGGGGTGGATCCTCCGTGTTACATGGAGGGGATGCCCTTGACTGCATTACTGTGGCCTCCGTAGTGCATGGAGGAGATGCCCTGGTGTGCATTAGTGGGTCCTCTTGATTGCATGGAGGAGATGCCCTGGTGTGCATTAGTGGGTCCTCTTGATTGCATGGAGGAGATGCCCTGGTGTGCATTAGTGGGTCCTCTTGATTGCATGGAGGAGATGCCCTGGTGTGCATTAGTGGGTCCTCTTGATTGCATGGAGGAGATGCCCTGGTGTGCATTAGTGGGTCCTCTTGATTGCATGGAGGAGATGCCCTGGTGTGCAT
This sequence comes from Platynereis dumerilii, assembly GCA_026936325.1. Classification (NCBI taxonomy): domain Eukaryota; kingdom Metazoa; phylum Annelida; class Polychaeta; order Phyllodocida; family Nereididae; genus Platynereis; species Platynereis dumerilii. Next base: position 45,029,717 of record JAPTHN010000004.1, on the reverse strand, counting down.
TAGTGGGTCCTCTTGATTGCATGGAGGAGATGCCCTAGTGTGCATGAGTGGGTCCTCTTGATTGCATGGAGGAGATGCCCTGGTGTGCATTAGTGGGTCCTCTTGATTGCATGGAGGTGGTGCCCTGGTGTGCATTAGGCCCGGTGTCCGAAGCAGCGGTGGCGCCTGCCACCGTGGTCTTGATAGGTGCCCTGGCCCGAAGGAAAGCAAGGCCCTTGGTGATGCATGTTGGAGGTCAGCCATTACCAATGGGGTGCTGGTGGGATGCCCTGCAGCGGCTGTGAAGGCCCGTGGGATAGGAGGACGGCTGTGATTACTCAGGTCGATCCTCGGGGGGTCCATAGTTGGTGCCCGAAGGGGGGAGGGGGGTGTAGGTCCTTTGAAGTCATGCCCTGATGCCCTGGGAGAAGCCATCCTGTGTTGGTTGAGGACTGGCCGTCTGGGGAAGGTAACTGAAAGTAGGCTTTCAAAAGGAAAGAAATATCAGTGATAGGTGCACAGGACAATTCTAATTCTATTTAATTATGAGAGTGGATTATTTCAATTAGAGGTGGCCTTAGTGCCACAAATCTATAATAATTTATCATGTCAGTTTCGTTTTTCGTTGTTTTGTGTTTGTAATAGCTTAAAATTGACAAGTGTTGTTAAAGGCAACAATAATTGCCTAATTACTTTGTTATTAATTATCATTACAAATGACTGCTTGATTATTCAACATTATAAAATACTGTATTGTTTTACATTTCAAGGATTAAGACTGGTTATTACTTTTTCATAGCTGCACACTTGAAAATTACTTTTGACATCTCTTAATATTACAAATTGATGCTTGTGTGCCATAATTGCAAATTTCTAGATAGAGTATCACTGCAAACCATGAAAGACATGCAATAGTGCCTGTGTCAGACCAATTGATTGCTTGGGCAATTTGGCAGCTATTTGGTTGACAAAGGCACTGAGATGAATGAATATTGGGGGAATGAGAAATGGCGTGATACAAAACAAACATTCCGAAGTCAACCGGGCAGATGAATTCCTTGCTCCCATAAGGAATTCTCTGCCAAATACATAAATGCAGATGCTACTGTAATCCTAATGGTAACAAACTATGCACTAAACAGAATAGCATGCCACAAAAGCAATTGTCACTTAACTTAAAGCCAGTAAGCAAAAACGTGAGCATGAGAGTATTAGGTAACACTATGAATTGGATTGTCATGCAAATGGGGATTAAGTCCATATTGTCAATCCACCATATGGACCACGTATGTAAGCACTCTGGAGTGCGTGTTTTTGGCCTTCAAAAAAAGAAAAGGGAGGGGGGGGGTTGCTTGACAGCAGACCTGTCATGGAAGAGAATTAATGAGAGTATGGGGTACTGAGAAAAAAAGCTTGGCCTCAATCGACCATGAGTTCGCGCACTGTTTTGCATTTAATGGTATTCAGCCTGGATTTGAGGGATGTTGCTTTTAGAATCAATTTTGCCACCGGAAAGATGGTTGTTTTTGATTGAATCATGAATTGTGTTTGGTTTTGCTGGTTTTCAAGAATTACTCTAGCTACACTGTATGCCAGGGAGATCAATGAATTGTCAATGGTCAGTGAAAGTAAATGAACTGGAAATTCCCTGCAATTCATGTTTGTAAAGTTTCAATATAAACTTTAAGAAATAGGCATAAACTTGGACACTCAAAATACATTTATGTTGAATATTATAAAATTCCTTAGAATAACAGTATGTCAATAGATATTTGCAAAACAAAACAATGAAATATTTTTAAAGTTTAAACAGAGTTGGGGCGTATGCCTGCTTGTCTGCAGTGACAGCTCAGGTGGCAGGGGTAATTGAGCTGGCTGTTGGTCCAGTGTCTCAGTGGGACAGGTGTTGATGTCCCATAGGGTTAAGGCTGTTGTTGCAGGCCACAGTGGCCTGCTTAATACAACAATCTGTGTTGGTGTATCAAGGAAAGTCAGGTTTAGGTGACCTGACAAACTTGTGACACTGTGGATCTTAGGTCAGGACGATGGATCTTGTGCCATTGTTTTGAGGTAAAGCGTAAACCCGATTGCATCCAAGGTGAGTTCCCAGGGGGGGAAGGGGGTATGGAGGGGTCCTGATTTAGGGTATTTAAGTGTAAGCCATCCACATTCTTGTCATATTGTTACAATTACTGCTAACGATCAACATGGCTCGCTGTCATCATACTCCCGCTGCTGCTGAGATGGAACTTCCAGAGGAATTGACCTGTCATGCCTGCGAGATGCCCTTCTACGCTGATGTCGCCCAAGAAAGAGTGCCGCACGTTGAACCACTCGGGGGAAGTCTATGGGGTCGGCCTGGACAATTCTTCGGCGCACTGTACGTGGGGCGAGCTAGCTTGGAAAGAATGTGGCCGTGGTTCGACTTTGATGATGCGACCGGACATCTCAGGGGGAAGACCAATGGGCAACTGTATCGACCGTATGCTACTCAAGAGGGCGTCATTCGATTTCGACCAGTGAGGGCTACTGTTGTTGCTGGCCGAGATGACGTGCGCAATATGCGTAGGCATCGTTTGCTATAAAAGCATGTATTCTTGATATTATCTGAGCAGCATTGCTTAAAATCCCAGGTCCTTCTAAGGACCACCAAATCCTCCAAAGAGAGCAAGCCATGTGTGCATTTTATGTTGACAATATCTCCCAAAGCAAATAGAAAGTCCCACTTGCAAAAAAAAAGAAATGAAAGTTCCATAATTTGGGCATCCAGCTCACACAAAAAGGGTAGTAGACCTGGTATTCTGTGGCGCTGGAGGGGGGGGGGGAAGTGTAATTGCATGTAATTGAAATCTGGTGCAGAATATGGTTAACTCATGGCCTGGGGCCATTTCTACAAAGGTTATAAGCAATGAAATGGGCGGAGGTGTTATGGAGTATTGATAAAGTTGCTAAATTCGTAGCCAGCACACTGCCATGAGTGTGTTGTACCAGAAAGGGCACGCAGTGATCAGTTGTGAAATTTTAGTTATGTATTGGACACTTAGTGTTAAAGAATATTATGCCAATGTGATCCGAGGAATCGGTCGGATGATGGGGGCAATTTGACTCTTGATTGGCTGTTATGCCAAGTCTGCGCATGTGCTGATGCTTCAATGGGGGCAGATTGACATTACTTCTGTGCGCTATGGAGAGCCTATGATACTGACAGATTAATAGATTCCGATAAGCATAGCACTATTGTTGATTTTGTGGGATAAATTTGTTAATTTAGGATTGGAGAATTGCACATATTGCGGAAAGGTTGTGTACCATGATTTTGGTAAATCAAGGATTTTCTGCGACAAGCCAGACCTACCAAGGTCATCCGTTCGCATTGGGAAACTGTTCTGGAAACTGCTGCTCCTACAATGTGAAATTGGCATTGTTGCAACTTGAGCTACTCCAGCTGTTAGCTGCTGAGTGGGGTGTGCTGGGTAAGCGTTGATTGGAAGGGTTGAAGGGGGGGGGGGTAGTACAGGGGGGGGGAATTTTCTAATTACACAGGGGGTATGCCAGTACTGACCTGTGCTGCTGTGGATGGCGTAACGTCTGGGGCTGAGGGGTTGATTTGGATTGATTGAGTGAGAGGTTGCTCGAGATTGACTGAGGAACGAAATTCCATTTCTCTTTGTTTGAGCTCTCTTATTAGGGTGGTATAGGGATTGAGTTCTTGGGCCTGGACCACTTCTTGGAGATTGTCTCCTAATTTATAAATGTGAACGCCGTCCGAAGCCAGCATGGTAACTGCAAATTTGCTCTGAATGATAGTTTGTAGCTTCTTTTGTTTGTAAACAGGGACGTTGATGAGTCTGGGCAGTTCAATGTTTAGAGAATCAATCTGAAGGGAGCACAGGCAAGCGTCCCAATTGGGCCTTACGATGGAGTACAGCTTGTGATGGGAGAATTGGAAGCTGGTGGGAGAGATCAATCCTTTAAGAGCTAATTTGGAGATATGGGCTCTAAGGGTCATAACGAACAGGAGTAGCCTGGAAGATCCTGAGTTAAGCTCCATGAAGATCTCAATCTTAGGGAATTTGCGGGTCTCTGGTGGGTCATGAAACACGGCTACGTCTCTGCAGAAAAAGTAAACACACTTCCTGATATACGTGATAATTAGCATAGCTATTATGAATGTGAAAACATGAACCAGTGTAATTTTGAAAAGGGACATGCTGTCCAGGGCTACTGGTTCTGTGGCTGGGTTAGGTAGGGGTGATTCTGGATTAATTTCTTGTGACTTAATAGACTTGGGCATACCAGCCATGATCATTGAAGTTAGCATGTGGGTACTATATCTGCCTCTGCAGTAAATGAAAGTTAGAAGGAGCAATGAAAGGAAGCCACAGAGACTGCCTATAAATGAGAGGGCCCGCAGCCAATGGCGCTTACTAAACATGACTGATAGATGAAAGGAGCTTTCCAGCTCTTCAAAACGCACTAGGAAATCTTCTCCTTTTTCCTTGATCATGAGCTTTATTTCGCTTAAACGTTTCACTCCATGAGTCATATTTGCTAAAGTGGTATTAGCTATTTTGGCTGCCACCTTGAACTTGGGTAGTGTGAAATTTGCCATAGCTTGGGACGAGATGGAGGGCAGGGATGTGACATTTAGCTCTGTAGAAAACATATGGACCAAAATAGCATTAATGGTATAATTGACCAGAAATGGTTTAAAGGTGGGTGATGCAGTGCTGGGACATCCAGTGATTCGGCGAGGAATATATCCTCTGGGGCTGCTGAAATCACAAAAGCAGAGCTGAGATCTGTCCATTGTGAGATAAAGGCTACCTGGCACTGGACGTGCTACTCGGTCTTTGTTGCACTTTCTGGTCCATGGCAGGGAAAAGCCTGTCACGAGCAATTGATGGCCTGCGTCAATCACGCGGGGGGGTGGGGCATATGGTTCGAAAAAATATTGCACTTCGCAGAGATCAGTGATGGTGTTGATAGAGGCATTGAGGTATATGGCTGAGTTACATGTTAGCTTTGAAGCATCTAATTGTATGGCTGACTCAGTGCAAAGGTACTGGTCGCCAATGTGAAGACATTCTTGCAGTTCTTCAACACTGAGTTCTAAAAATGTGTTATCATGAACGCCTAGAAATGGTTTTTCAATCTCAATTTTGGTGTAATCATGATTGCTTTTGGCATGTTGAAAGGCTGGGGTCGTGACTGCTGGAACATGCAGGGACTCTGTATGGAATAGTTTAAAAATCTTAGCATGTAGGGGTTTGATGGGCCATATCATTTGCAGTAGGAAGCCATGCTTTGTTGGTATGAAAGTTGGTTGGGAATTTTGATAAATGTGTGCCAGGTCAGTGAATGCTAATTTATAACTGTTTTGCCAGTTATACAGACTGGTGGAAATTTTGTGAACTAAAATATGGACATATTCTGGTGGTAAAAGGACAGGGGAAATGGTGCCTGCTGCTAAGTCATTAAGAGCTAGAATAAGCTTATCTGCTTCCATGATAAGCATGGCATGCTGGTGAACTTGGGCACTCCATAAACGAAGGTACTTGGTGGTGAGGAGGCTAAGGACACGGATCGAAAATAATTTGCGCTGTAATGCATTTATGGCGCCTGAAACTACAGCAAATTGGGATATAATTTCTTTGTTGGTATCATTTAGCAAGGTATGGAGAGTATGAATGTTCCTGGTCGTGTTGGTAAATGTTTTAGCTACAACATCAATGGTGAGGGATAGGTCCCCTCTTATATCTAAAAATTGGTCCTTAAAAAGGTTTTGTCTTTGGGATAGGGATGTAATGGCTTCCAAAAACACTGCATCTCTTTCTTTGCGAATGTTAGCATTCATTGGGGCACCAACGTGGGGAAATATGACAGACCACCAGTAGGCAGTGTCATCTTCCTCTTCCCATGCTTCCTTGTTGATGTTAACTGTGTAGTTTTCTTCTTTGGAAGCCATGAGCTCTGCTGTTGCGTTGGCATTGTTGGACTTGGGAATGGCCAGGGGGTCCATTGGATTGGGTATTGTCTTGGCTGCCCTGGAAAATCTTAAGTTCTGAGGTCCCTGTGTGGGGTCACTGCCAGGGCCTTGTTGTGGACCTGGGGTGTGGGGAGGAGAATCATTCTGATAAGGTGACTGTGGGGATTGGTCTGATTGCGGTTCATTTTCTTCGTAAGTGCTAGGATTGTAATCATGTAATTTTTGATTGGAAAAAATCGTTGAAATTTGAGAAAGTTTGTATTTCAGAGTTTGTTGGTAAGATTTAATCTTATCTAAGGTGTTCTTTAATAACGGAACAAAATCTTGGCAGATATTCTGCAAAAGCTCATCCTCATTATTACAGAGGTCTTCAAAGACTTCTATATCCCAATGAAAAGATGGAATCGAAAAACTGGGGAATTGTATAAAAGCATGTGGGATGACAAACTCCACACTGGGCAGTAAATAGCCTCGAAACGTGTAGCCTACACCAAAATGGGGCCTGAGAAGGGGCTGAGGTGATTGAACCCAATTGCGAATGGCCTTACGACAGGCTTCAAGATCTTAGTCAGGAGTTACTGCCACAAGTGTGAAAAAATTCTTGATGCCACAAAAACGTATCATAGATTCTAAAATATATTCTATCTTGTGTAAAAAATTGTGTTCTTTCTGATGGTGACCTTTTTAAGTGTCTTTATAATGATCTCAAGTTGCTATCTTACCATTTAAGTGAAAAAACGTGCGAAAAATGCTCATTTTTGGTGACACATTTTTCAGACATCAAAGTTTGACTGTCTCTCTCTTGATAGATATCAAAGTTTCATGATTATTGAAGGTACCATGACGTTCCCTATTGTCCAAAGTTTAAAATGGCATCCAGTTTCAGTAATTTGCACCACTATATGCGGGTCTGGGAACAGAATATTGAAACAAAGTCAAGTGACAAAAGTAAAAATAATTTATTAAAATGGGGTGAAGCTCCAATTTTATTATTATTTTTTCAATGTCAGTGATATATTTATGGACATGAATTATATATCAATGTGTTCAAAAGGACCAGATGAGGGCAACAGACTACATAAAAATGTCCTTGCTTTGCGTATTTAGGACCATTCATACAAAACATGAAGCCGCTGCTTTTCACTTCTGAATGTGTGAAAAAAATATGTCATTTTTCTAAATAACTTGCATTTCGTCAATTTTTGTCATACAGGTCTAAAAGTCAAACTCATTGTGCGCAGATAGTTACATTAAAACGAGTTTGTGTTAATTTTTTGATATCTGCCTACATAAAAAAATGCAAGTTATTTAGAATTTTATTTCTGAAAACGGCAATTCCTTGGTTTGGGTTTAACTTATCGGAAATATAGGTTGTTGGTACTCAAAATGAAGCTTATTTTCTGCTGAGATTGATGGTGTAAAAATTATTCCTGTGAAATGAATACTAAGCGAAATATAAGAAACCGCGACTTAGCACCACAAAATGTTTGTCATTTCAACAAAAAATTCATACCCATGTAGTCATCGTATTTTTTGATGGATCATCATAGAATTCAAGTATATTTACTAGTGGGTATTAGAGCAGCTTTATTACTGAAGCCACAGACATACAGAAACATTTATAATATCTTGGGGGTATCTATTGCGCCCCACTGAGGGGGCTTTACAAATAGGGGTGTAACTTCCAAAGTAAAAGAGTGGGTGCATTTTTTTCTTCAAAATTGAATTCCTGAGAAAATTTTACATAAGATAGGCAGAAATTGGAATACATTTTGTGTAAGCTGGAAAGTGGTGAGTTTGGCAGTAATTCCTGACCAAGATCTTGAAGCCTGTCTTACTGGGTAAATGTTCAGATTTGGGGACTAACTGATCTGTAGGGATATGAGCCATGGCAGAAAGCATTTGCATGTGTCGAAGTTGCTTTCTGAGAGACCGCTGGGGACGAGGGAAAGGGAGATGGTCACAGGTAGAGAAATTGAGGGCTGAAATGGGGATAGATAGGTTAGCATCACAGTGACCAGATATGATAGTGGAGTCAGGCAGGGTGTTCAAAAAGATAGTCATGTCACAATTGCATACTATTGGGTTGTCGGATAGGTCCAATTGTTTCATATTTGGGGTCACGAAAGAGATTCTCTGGTTGATTCCTTCCAAATATTGTAGGCTGTTGTTTTGAAAATACAAGTATTTAAGACCAGGGCGGTTAAACAGTGTGCCATCCAGACTAAGCAGGTCATTGTGGCTAAGGTCTATGACTTTTAACAGGTGAATATCTTTTTGCCTGACTTCAAAGGTGGTAAGCTGGTTGTGAGAAAGATTTAATGATCGTAGGGTGTCAAAGTTTTTGAAATAGAATTTGGGAATAACTTTCAAACGAGTGTGGGATAATTCAAAGACCTTTAAGTGTGGAGCTCCTAATAATGGCTGTGTAATGGTGTAGGGTGTGGATACATTTCTGAAAAAGAGCTGTTGAAGGTTAGGGGGGAAGGCAAGGAGACGGTCGAGACCATGAGGGCAATTTTGAATAGTTAATGAAGTTAATTTCAGGTGGCTCAAATCCTGGTCTGTGTTGAAACGAAACCCATCGAGAATGAGAGTTCGCAAGGCTGGTTTGGGTGCTTTCCTTTGATCTGAATGAAATGTGGTTTCGGATAACTGGTGTATTCTGAATTCCTTATTATTGGTTCGCAAGTGGAGAAATTGGAGGTTATCAAAAGGCATCGAAGGAGGCAAATTTGCAATATTGGGCAAATGCATGGTGAGGGAAATTAGAGTGGTTTGATTTGTGGCAAGCCTATTCCAGGGAAAGAACACAGTCTTGTGGACAGTGAGGTCTAAGTGCGTTAACTGTGCTTCAGGCAATAAGGGGTGATTGGGGCTGGAAGGGTCTGACAGCAGAGTGACCTGCAATTTTTTGAGATTTATTAGGGCTGACCATTTCTGTGTAATGGAATCATCAGTTAGTCTTAGGTTGGTAATTTCTCGTAGTTGTGGCCTAATTTGGGTGTACTGTATATTTTCGATTGGGGTATGCTTTAGATTAAGATGGAGGCAGTTGGGAAATTGTTGGATAAGACTAGGAAAATCCACTGTATGGGTGACATTAAGGATGTTGAGAGAAGTCACTCCAGGATATGAGCTGAAAACAGTCAATATTTGCTGTGGAAGTGGTCCATTTGCCAAGGTGATTTCAGGGACTGGGGGAGTGTCAGGAGGCCAGACGCAGGTAGGGGGTTCCTGTGCCTGCGAAAGATCACACAGAATATTCTTGGTTGAAATGGTGCACCAATCTTGGATTTGGGTCAATGTGCATGTGCTAATGGGTGCACGTGGTGTGGAGCTAGTGGTAGGAACTGACTTGGATGTGGCTATGCATGCCCCCAAGTATATCAATGCTAGAAAGAAATACATGTTGGGAGAGTAGGTATGACAGTAATTAATCATGAGGCAACATACTTAAAACATTTGTCTGATCAACCAAACATTACATCTATCGAGGGGGCATTGATAATAGAGAATGTGTAATACTATAGGAAAGTGAATTGATTGGTCAAGGGCTGCGTAACAGAGGGACGAAGGGGAACCCATGTACACACTGGTGGTTATGATCTGTGACTGAAGTGAGATGGTAATTATGGCTGAATAGGTAGCCACCCCAGGGATGGTGAGTGAAAGACCCACAAAGTATTATAAGAGTGAGCACAGTTTATAAATAACAATTAATATCAGAAGTGCCACTGCTATAATCAGTGGAAAGAGGTACTCTGCGCACTGTGGTAATAACGTAGCCACTGGTAAGTTGCCCACCATGAGGACTCCTGCAGTGGTATGCGTTGTTGGTGCTGCAGGCAGTATGCGTGCGTGCATAAATGACCTAAAATATAATAAAATGAAGTAGTAAGTTCAGTGCTCCATGTAGAAGTTTTTTGTAAATGTAATAGTTAAAGTCTGCTCATGGAAGAGTGCTCAAGTTTTTCAATACTCATCAGGGAAAACTGACGGCCTTTATAATCAAAGTCAGTAATAGACGGCCTTTTTATAATCAAAGTCAAAAATCAATCATAGTGAATATCACAAGTCACTTTCAAACATCAAGTATGAACAAAAGTTATTCCCATCCCCGTTCAGGAGCTATCAAGCCTGAAAAATTCCCATTGATTGCAATCAATATTATTGAATTGGAAATCTCAACTCTTATTCTCATATCATTCTCATATCATTCTTTATCACATTAAACAGCTGTGTTGTGCCCAGGGCACTGTGGGCTGCCTAAGTAATATATGATGATAGCCTAACTGAACCTTAAGCTTATGGGCTAAAGTGAAAAAACAACTTACCTGAGAAGGGCAAATTGCAGTGATGTGAAGTGTTGGAAGGGCAAGTGAATCCCAACACTGGTGGGTATGGCCATATAGTTGGGCAAACTGGCCGTGGGCTAAGGCTAATATCTTGGGGCTCCCCCTAGTGGGAAGGGTGGATTACGTCACGTGTCAAGAAGGTCAGTGGCCCACAAAGACCTTACTGAGACTATCGTGTTGAGGGGGGAATTATTGATTGATTGTAAGAGCAATAATAGGCTATTTAAGGGATGGAAAAGAAGGGAAGATATAATTGCATGTAACGTCTATGGTGGCAAGAAAACTAATATAGAAAGGGGAAGGAGGTAATTATGTATATATGTGACATTGGTATGGCTTACTTAGTGAGTTCAGTATAAATTTTGTGTTGGCTGCAAAGGTTGCCTGAAGACTTTGCAGTGCGGATTGATTGTAAAGAGATGAATGTTGAATTTATAGTTGTCCAAATTGTGACGGTAAGATGTCTTATAAAGGAAAAATAATGGAATAGGGAAATGTATTAAGGTGCTAAAGCAACCAGGTTGCTTTTACTGGTTACATGAAGCAATATGGGTGATGGGCTGAGTATAAGTTTAAGAAAAAGATATGCATGCTGTCATTAGGGAACTAGGCTTCAAATGTGGACTTTGATGAAATGTTCAATTGTTTGGGGGGGGGGAAATTTCTTCTGTGAGGGAGGGACTTGCCTTGGAGGGGGGGGGGGAATGCCCTTGGTTTGCCCAAGTCTGGTATATGGCTGTGCTATAGAATTGGGTAGGTGAGCTCACCGATGAAATGTTAGGTTGGCTTAAGGGTGTTTAAGTGCCAGATTAATTAAGTTAGTCTTTCCCCGGGATGATTGGATAAATTATCATCTGTCCTCACAATCATCCTTATGTATTCTGCCGCATTGAACTGGTCCCTATATGTGTTCAAATGCGCTAAATTCAATGTGCTTAATTCGACAGCCCTGGAAGGAGGGCCGTTAGTGTCCTTCCAGTTATTTTATTGAATAGATAAACACAGCTGTTTTATTTGGAATTAGGCAGTTTTGCTGACTGCAAAGTACACAAGCTTTGCAGCCGCAATGCCCTGTGCTGATGAGAAGTCAAGCAATCAAGTGAGCAGCTGAACAGGAAAAATACACCTGTGGTTCAATGCAGCCAAGCTGCCAAGTTTAACTTTCAAAATGACGTGCATGACCTGTATGTGTCCAAGAATGTACGCATTACGTGTGATCAAGTGATAGTTCTACACAGTTGAGGGGGGGGGGGGGGTGCGCTAACTGCAGTACGCTGTGTTATATCTTAAGCAAAGGAAAATCCTGGCAAGGAGCGTACTAATAACAAGTTGGTGTAGCTACCAAGGCTAAATAGGCGGTTTGGCAGACTTTCAAAATGAGAGATTCTCTGAATGCAAATGTGTGCAAATATCAATATGCTGATGGTAATGAAAGTTTCGTGTTATTGTGCCGCGTCCCGTTAGACACAATAAAGGCCTAGATACCTTGGCAAGTAACATGCAACATGTATTATGCTGGGAAAACACCGAGACAACTGATTAAGTTTCTAATCAAATACCTTTAATGGTCAATTACATGCTGGTGGTTTCTCCAATTGCGGCTGGCCGCTCGTATAACGAGTGTTGATTATGTGCTATATTGAAATTTACTATGTAATTGTTCCATGGTTAATGTCCCAATTCATGTAGACTTGTGCCACAGCTCGATAGTTCGTTGGCCTTTGTGGCAGATTTACTGCATTACTTTTGCAGTGCATAGTCTAATTGGGGCCTCGGGTGTTGGTAGCCTGCCCGTTGTCTGGTTCAAAGGACGCCATGAGGGCTTCAGGAGTCCAGTCGAGGGGGGGTTGTTGATCGCCTGCTGCTGTTGGCTCCGTGGCCAACGTGACCTCGTGGGAGGGCTCGGCGGCCTGGTCGTCGTCCTTAGCGAGGGCAACTTCCAAGACGTCCTGGGGTAGTTCATGGCCGCTGTCATTCATGGCGGTAGACTGCTGGCTTTGGGCGGGTGGCCTTGCTGAGAAGATGGGTTCTGGTCCAAACATCTCTGGGGTCATTGTAAAGGGGACAAATGACCCCGGGCTTAGAGTAGCCCAGGACGAATCGGAGGGCGCTGGGGAACGTTGGACATCCCTGAATGCGTCCTGCTCCATGGGATAATCCAATGGATCCTGTGGGGCGAATTCGGTAGTTGCCAAGTGAATGGCCGCTGCAATGGCCCTGTGCGTCCTGTCTTGGGCAGTCTGACGTTCCTGGTTAAGCTTGACTTCAAAGGAAGGTCCTTGGCTGTAGAGGTTTGCTTTGAAGGATGACTCGTGGGTCTGTACGGCCACAGACCTGAAGCGCTTCCTGGGAGCCGTTGCTGCGGACGTTATGGTCCTTGTTGGGATCCTGGGGTCTGGTGTAGCAAGGATTCTGGGCCTCTTCGGCTGGTTGCTGGATGTGAGATCCATCAGGGGACGAATGTGGGCTGGTGGCCGGACATCCAAGTCCATTAATCTCGGAATACTGCTGTTGTTATTGGTGGCCATATCGATCCGTGTTGCTGAGTGTTTAAAACAGTGTGTAAGTCTTTGCTAGTGTCCGCGTTGGTATCCCACAGTGGAATGAAGGACAGGGGGGGTGTTAGGCCAGTTGAACTTTTTAGGGTTTGGGGTAGCTAAAGGGGGGGGGGGAATTCTTTAGGGTGGGTTTTGGCTTTTGGGTTTTGGGCTGCTTAAATGAATTTTGGCAGTAATGGTTCCCTGGCATTTGGTGCAGAGATTAACTGTTGGTCAGGGAAATTAATGTGCTAACAGGCTAAAGGTGATTGATGGGCTATGGGGTTGGTGGGGTAATGAAGCACAGGCTTCTGCAGTGTTTTGATCTGAATAGCAAAGGTGCTATGTGCTTAATTAATGAATAGGGGTTGGAGAGTGAAACATTTTGATTTGGCATGTAGTTGGATGTTATATTTATGTAATATTGCAGGTGGGAGGGAAGTACAATTATTTTGGAAATGGAGGGGAGCCTGTAGGCTTTAGCTGTTCTATGTGTTTGAACAGTGGGTGCAGGTCAGGCTCCTGGTATAATGAATACCAATCACTTGGAACCAGTTGTTGGTCTTCTGAAGCTAAGAAGACTTGTAAGTGACCTTTGGCCCACCTGGCCTTGGTGATGGATGCCTGGGGGCTCTGCAACTGGTACTGCATTATGGGCCATGTGGTGGAATCTTTGGGAGGAGATTGATGTTTGGAAAAATTGATAGGCAAGATTGTGAGGGCTGTGGACTTTGGGTGGCTGGCTGTGGCTTGATTTGAAACAGCCCCTGAAGGTTCTGGGTCCAATTCCAGTGTTGAGGCAGAAATTTCCTTCAGATTGAGGTTGTCCGAAATCATGTGTGTCTGCAGCTGTCTGTAGTTTGAGATCGGTGTTCCCTGTTTGGAACGCACGCAACAGTGTTTTAATCTGCCAATGTGAAACACTCCTGGTAGTGTTTTGCCATCAATGGTGGACAGGACGTATCGGTTGAGCTGTGATTCTGTCTTGATGAATAGAGGGCCAATTAATTTGAGTGACATTTTCTTGGAATACTGGACTCCTGTATATTGTGGAGCCAGGAGAAGGACCAAATCACCTTCTGTGAAAGTGTGTAGTTTGGCTGCTCTCTTAGCATGCTGGGCAGCCTGTGTGATTTTGACAGCATTGTGTGCTTTCACTGCTTGCTGCCTCAGGAATTGAAGCTTGTCTTTGATGCTGGTGACGTATTGGTCATATGATGTTGCAGTCAGGGAGAGGGCTTCTGGTTGGATGTCAACTAAGTTTCTGTCTTCTCTGAGGTAGATCAAGTAATTTGGGGAATAGCCAGTAGATGCATGTGGGAGGGAGTTGTAAGTCTTGGCTGCGTATTTGATAAGCTGGGGCCATTGGGAGTATCTATATTCTATCATTGTGAGAAGTAAATTGGATACTGATTGAATGGCTCTTTCTGCAATGTTGCTGGAGTGGCCATATGGAGCAACCACATGGCACTGGACATGCAGGGCCTTGAAAACAGCTTGCATGACCTTACCTACAAATGAGGTCTCCTGGTCACATACCACACAGTGGGGAGTGAGGTATGGAATGCATAGCTTTTCAATGAAAGCTTTGGCTACTACATCCGCCTTTTTGCTGGGTATTGGGGCAGCAATGATGAACTTGCTAAATTCACATTGGAGGATAATGCAGTTTGTGATTTTAGCAGAGCTATGGGGGAAGGTCTTGATGTCAAAGTGAATTTTCCTGAAAGGAGTGCAGTCTGTGAGAATTCTGGGAATCATGGGTCTATTTTTGTGTGTGTCTAAAACTTGAGTGGACCTCTGGCAGAGAATGCAAGTTCTGGCATAATCTTGGATGAATTTCATCAGGTTTTTGATGTAGAAATTGGCCTGAATTGTTTCAAACATTTTTCCTGACTTGACATGAGCTCCCATGTTGAGGTGAAAGAACTCAATGATGTCATAGATGAATTGTGCTGGAACAGCCAGTCGAAGAACTACATCATGAAATTTTGGGCTGGCTTGAACATGGAAGAGCAAATTTTCCAGGATGGCAAAGTGATTGGCTAGCTGGACAGTTTGATTTGCTAAACCTTTAGCTGCTGGAAGAGAGTTAAAGGCTATGTATTTGTAAATGGGCCCCAAGAATGGATCTCTTTTCTGAGCCTGGACAAATAACTGTTTGTCCTGTGGGATTTTGACATAATGGAAAGCATCTGTAATGTAGCGCTTGATGGCAGGCTCTAGCTCTGCTTGATGTGGCATTTTGGACAGGATTTGTATGCTGTCTGCCTGTAGGGCGACTGAGGGTAGGTCCGTGACTGGTGGCTGGATGACAGTTGCCGGTGAATGACCCTGTGATGCGTCCGAAATGTTGGGTGGTGCCTGAGCAGCTGCTGGTTGCTGCTGCAGTGATGGTCTACTGGTAATGAGCTCAGCTGATGTATTCTGTTGTGGATGATTGTCATTTGGCTGGGCTGTTGTGTTGTTGGTCATGCCAGTGGTATTGGCCTGCGGATGGTTGTTGCTGTATTGAGCAGGCGCATTTGTGGTCTTTTGCTGTTGTGGGTTCAGTCTGGCTCTGGTCTGTGATCTAGTTGTAACTGGACAGAAAACTGGATGTCCTGAGAATGCATGATACAGATTCTCATAGTAGGTGGACAGATCAGAGACTATTGGCCTGCTGTGTGTGTCTGAAAAACAAAAGAAGGAGGCTAGTGCACTGGTAAGGCTGCGGTCCTTGTCGTCGATTCCCACTGGGACAATGATGTCTGAGTCTTCCTGCCAGGTGACATTTGGATGTCTGGAGAGCATGTCCACTAATTTTATCTCGGGAGTGCCCGGTTTGCAGTAAAGGACTGTGAAGGAGTACTCACTGAGTTTCCAATAGAACCTGGCTATTCTGGGGGTCACAAAATGGTTGTTTGACTTGAAAATTTGTGCCAGGGGGGCGTGGTCCGTGATTACGACGAAGGGCGTTCCTTTTAAATAGAAGTCGAAGCTTTTAGCTCCGAAAAATACCGCGAGGAGTTCCAGTTCGCTAATGCTGTAGTTATGTGAGGCCAGTTTGCCATGTAGACGACTGGCATAGCCCAAGAGGACCTTGTGCTGACCTGGGGGCTCTTTGCGTGACTGTATCTGATATAACGCCGAACCGGAAGCTGTCCTTGAAGCATCGGTCGCCAGCAGGAGTTGGCCTGTTGGCTCTGGGAAGCCTAACACTGGGGCGGATGTCAATGCCTGCTTGATTGTGTCCCATGCCTGTTGTTGCTCGTCTAACCATTCAAACGGTTGAGATTTGCGCAGAAGTTTGTTTAATGGCTCTGCTGTCTTCTGCAGGGATGGAACGAAAGCTGAGAGGAATTGAACTGCTCCCAAGAAAGCTTTGATGTCTTTTCTGGTCTTTGGCGTGTCTAGGTTGAGAATGGCGTCTTTTCTGGACTTGCGTATCTTCAGACGTGGACCCTCCTTCGGCGTCAGGTCAATATCGAAACCAAGGAACTGGAAATTGTCCCTAGTAGCAAATTTACATTTGGCTAAATTGAGTACCATGCCGTGCTTGTGGAAGAGAGCTAAAACAGCTTCTATGAGCTCCAGATGCTCATCTGCAGTTTCCGACATCAGGACAAGGTCATCGAAGTAGTAGTGGAGGCATGATGCGTGCTTATCTGGAAGCTCTGATGTAATTAGAGCCATAATTTCATTCCAGTAGGCAGCGCTAGACAAGTAGCCCATCGGGAGACACGCATAGGAGAGGGACTCGGCGTTGTAGTATGTAACGACGCCGAGGTACTTTCTGGACTCTGGTGTCAATCTGACCGAATGGTACGCACTTTTAATGTCCCAGGAACTTACGATGGAGAAACGGCGACTGCCCATCTTCTGCCTGAATGAGTCAATGTTGGCACAGGGCCTGTGAATGAGCTTAAAGGCTGTATTAGTTTTGCGGAAGTCCGAGACCAGTCTGGGAGGTTCTGACTTTGATCTCCTGACCAGAAAAAGGGATGATGATGATTCTGGGAGCTGGCGAGAAAATATGCCAAGTTGCAGGAGCTTTTTAACTTGTTGCTGGACTATTTTAACGTCCTGGCTGGACGTCACGTAGGGCTTCGCTTTGAACTTGCACTCAGCTATGATGTCAGTTGTAAGGTCCACCAGATACCTGTTGAGTGAGCCTATCTGGTCGTATAAACTGAAAACTGGTGAGTGTCGGAGGATGGCTTGGCGGAGTTGCTCAATTTGCTCATTAGACATGTCACAGCCTTGTAACTGCAATTGCTTGTCCACGATGTCTGCTTCAGTCATGATGAGCCGGGGATCATCCTCGGCGAGCCATGGGAATTTCTCTAGTCGGGTGTCACGTCGCTGTTGAGGTGTCATGTTGTTGAAGTCAGGATATGGCTGTGGTCCCGCGGCATCTGGGCCTCTGTCGATGATGACAAAGTTGGTGTCTGAGTCATCATGAGTCGCTGATGTGTTGTTGTGACCATCATGATCCGTTGGCCTTGAGGAGGGGTCTGGGGTGGGGTCTGGAGCTGTGAAGAAAGGGACCTCAAGGGCAATGCGTGCTACCACTTGTCCCTCTTCAAACAGGAGTGGCATGCCAGTTTTATTGTTCACTGTTATCTTGCCTGACCCGTCGCACAAGGAGATATCAGCCCTGGGATCAGAGCCCTGGGCTAAGTCATCACTATAAAAAATTTCAAAGGTCCCTGTGAAATATTGGTGAAACATGTTAACTTGCACTGGGAGCTGAGCTGACTCCTGTATGGACACTGGTGTGTCTCGTGTAATTGAAAGTAAAACTGTATCAATTGACACTGAAATTATGTTCTGAGCTGGTTTATAAGTGCAGTTAAATTGAATCTGAGCATCCTGGCCCATAACACAAGCAATGGGGCTGTCAACTTTTAAGATGTAAGCTTTAATTGGAACTTTGCATGTTCCAAATTGGGCCACAAAATGTATGTAAGTTGAGATAAATACTGAATTTCCATTGCCTACTGTGAGCTCTATTGGCGAAGCCTGGGAGACAGGAAGGGACTGCAAAAATGGGCTTCTTTGCACTACAGAGTGATTGACTAAACTGTGTGTACTCCCAGAATCCAGTAACGTAAAGAAACGTGTGCCGTCTGGTAATGTTGTGGGGATAAGATTGTGGTTTTTAAGGACAATTTGTAGTGGTTGGAGGGGCTGAGGCAGGGTGAAAGTATGATACATGGCCTGTTGAAGTATGGAATCAACAGCCTCTTGATGGGTTTGACTTATTTGTTGTTCTGATTGTGTTGTTGGTGAGTCAGCGGCCCTGTCATGTGTCATGTCAGAGTCGTTGACGTAGAGCGTGTCAAAATCATTGTCTTCCCATATCGTTTCCAGTGATGTCATGAACTGTTCGCAAAAAGGCTGAAATTGTCATGCTGAGTTTCTGGGTGGCCTGTATGGCTGTTGGGGACGATTCTGGTTGTTGCGAAAATTGCCCTGATTGTTTGCATTAGCACGCTGCTGTCTATTGTAATTGGAGTTCTGAGGAGGGCCCTGTCTGTCAGGTGGGGGTCTATTATCTGGTGATCTTTGAGGGCGCATTGGTGGTCGACGTCCATTTTGTTGCTGGTATGCGGGTCGCATACCCCTGGGCCTTTGGGGTGGGTATGAATCATATTGTTGGGGCTGATTGTATGCATTCTGACGGTTGTATGGGCAATAATATCGGATGTGCCCTAGCTGTTGACAATTGTAGCATCTAACTTGTGACATGTCTCTCCTGTTGTCCTGGGGAGACGTGTAATAGGAAGGCTGTTGCTGTTGAGTGGAGGGGGGTGGGTTTGGATCTTGGTATGGATTGGGTTGTTGTTGTTGGAAGGGTTGTTGCTGTTGAATGGGCTGTTGCTGTGGAAATGGTTGCTGTTGTTGAATTGGTTGTTGTGGGGGTGATTGATACGATTGCTGAGGAGGGGATTGATATGACTGTGTGGCCTGGAATTGTTCTGGATGCTGGTGTGTGTACTGAATGGGCTGTGGCGCGGGCTGATATTGAGTCTGTTGTGGGTACTGGTATTGCTGTGTTGTTGGAGGGTGATAGGACTGGTTGGGTGGTGCTTGATTAACCACCCTAGGTGGTTCATACTGGGTGGAAGTGGGTAGGGCTGTTTGCGAATTTGTGGCTGGTTGTGACATTTGGCGAACTACTTCTTGGACGGCCAGCAAGATGGGATTGCTTGCTCCTGTGTCATAGGTTGGTTGAGTGGTGGGCTTGAGGTCAAGATGGTGGGCTATTGTTTCTTTTTCAAGAATGTTCTGGACTATGGGAACTAAGTCTGCCAAGGGAGTTGTGTCAGACATGACTTGCAGGCTTTGCTGCACGGACGCTGGAAGTCCGCGGCGGAAGTATAGGGTTGCCACGGACTCGGGGAGGCCTAGCCTGCCGACTAGTTCCTGTATGTCCCCCAGGTATTTATTAACATTGTCCCCATAAGAGATCTTTTTCTGTGAAAGAGCCTCTAGGATTGCTGCCCTGCTGCGAAGCAGAGAAAACTTTGCCAAAAATGCCTTTTCGAGCTCCGGTAGGGGCATCGGTTTGAGGGATCGAACCCAGGACCTACATAGGCCTGCACTGAGCAGACGTAGCCTCTCGAGAATCTCCTCATCGTTACATTTATGAAGATGTATATAGTCGGAAAACTTCCAAAACCACTCTGAGGGATTCTGGGAGTCGGATTCCCCTGAGAATGTAGGCGGTTTCATTTCCGAAAAGTTAAGTTTTTTGGTAACTACCTGTACTTGACTGTGGGAGGGAGTATTTGCTTGCGGATGGTAGGAAGGGTCTGTCAATTGGGATGAATGTGTAGAGGGAGTGTGTGTGAGTGCAGGGGGAGAATATGTTGTTGTGGCTGTTGCTGTTTGTTGTTGCTGTTGTTGTGGTGGAGGTTGTTGCTGTTGTTGTTGCGAAGTGGCATAAGTGCGGGTCAAATTGGGTGGTGGTGCTTGTGGTTGGAAGGTGTTGTAGTGATGGGAATTGGAGGCATTCTGGTGATCATTATTGGTATGAGATAGGTCCTGAGGCTGGTCAGGGGCGTATTGTTGGGTGTGGGATGGCAGGCTGTTATACATGGGGGGTTCAGACTGGGGTCGCTGGGATGCTGAGCCATACAGGAGCTGGTCTCCTGATGGTGGCTGATAATTATTGGCAGCCATGGTTGTGGCTGTTGTAGGCTGTCTAAGCTGTGGGGATTGGCCTATATGACTAGGGTGCATGGATGTATTGGAAGGAGGAGGGGTGTCGGGCCTGTGTGAAGGGCCTGGCCTGGGTCCAGTGACCTTAGGTCTGTTCCAACCAGGGGTGGGAGGGGGGAATAGGGCCTTTGTGGTGCGAGGAGGCTGGGGATTATGAGTAACACGTGGGACTGTGAAGTGAACTGCTGAAGTGTCTAGGGGCTGTACTTGAGAGGCTGGAAGGCTTGTTGCTTGTATAATTGTTGGATGATTGCTGTTGACTGAGGAGGGTGGGGGCTGTTGCTGTTGTTGTTCCTGTTGTGGGGGGACTTGAAAGTTAAAAGTGTTTTGATCGGTGCGGAGGGGAGAAGATGACTGGGGAAAATTAGGGTTTACAAAATGGGTGGGTGGTCTGTTTTGACCTTCGGGCAAGTAGAGATTAGGTCTATGGGTTTCCAAGTTTAATCTATCTGCTACTGAATAGGGTGCTTGAACGGGGTTGTGTATAAAGGTGACTGATGGCTGTGAAGAAATGGCTGTGTGGATATTGTCTAGGGAGCGATGGCGGGTGAGACCAAAGGAAGATATGGGAGGCGGGTTGGTATCAGTGGGTTGTGATTGTTGCGTAGTGTTTGCGAATATTTGGGCTATGTTTTGTAATTGTTCTTGGTCTAATTGTTGTGGTGGTGAGTCTCTAATGAGGTGCACTTCAGGGTGCTGCCCTGGGACTGGGTCTATTGCTGGGCCAGCAGGAGAGGGGTGGGGGTCTTGACCTGAAGGGTTAGTGGCAGTGGCAAAGGTCAAATCGACTGGTGCTGCTTCTGCGTTGTCTGGTGGTGGTACCTGGGGTGGGTGATTTGTGGTGGTATTTGCGGGGTCGTTAGAATGCTCTGGGGCTTGGTGTGCTATTTCCTTATCAAGATTTTGAGTGTCGTCGTCGTCAAAGTCAGTGTATTGCGTGGTGTCGTGTTGAGCCTCACTTTGTAATGAGTGATTGTCGTCGTCTATATGTAGGTTTTGTGATTGATTGGCCTCGTCTTGTTGTTGTGGTGTTTGTAAGGCCTGATCGTCTTCAGGGGGGGTGGGGTGCTATAATGTTCTGAGCTGCTGGAGTGTTCTGCTGTGGGTTGGCTTCGCCAAGGTGGGCTTGTGGGCCAGGTGGTGTATGCTCTTGCTGTTGATTGGGTTCGTCTAGCCGTTCATGCTCACCAACATCCGACATAATGATATGGGAAGGGCATAGCCATTCAGGGTTGTTATCTTGAAGGTATTGTTGATAGCAATGAAAAAAGGTCTCTGATATTATCTTGCTGAGTAAGAGGTACTTCTATTACTCCTGTTTGGAAAAGAATAACATCATGGGCATGCCAGGTGGTGTGGCCTAGCTTTTGTCTATTGAGTTTCCAGAATTGAAAGATTTCTGAAATAGGATCTTTAAAGCGTTGGTATTCCCTTCTGGTAAATAAATTTAATGTTATGGCTGTTTTAATTTCAATGCGTAGTTTAATAAGCCACTGATCGATAGAAAGATCTGCTAATTCGACCGACATATAGAAAGTGTCTTAAGACGTGCAGAGCTATGGAAATGGCATGTGGCCAGTAAGTGGAAACTCAGTACTGCAGTGATTGATTGTGAAATGCTATGGGGCTTTGAATGTCAAACTTATGGATGGTTTGTGCTTGACCTAGCCACGTGTGCTACCAACGTTTGTGGGTGGATAGCAGGGGAGGGAACCCGATCATGGAGTACATTCCTGGAGCAGAAAGGGCACACACGTGTAATATTGTGAATCTTCATGGAACACTTTCCTACAATGGCATTCTTACTGCAATGTTGCCTGCTTGCGTCTGGGTCAATGACATAACGATCGCTGCGTACTCTAAACAGTATGGTGTGTGTGTATCAGAATCATACCACTGCTATAAGAACGACTGGGGAGAGGAGGGCTCACTTCAGATGAGTAGATGGGTGTTCAATGGATCATTACTGCAGCCACAGTGCTATACAGGCTAAATCGAAAAGGAACCTAAGATACTTGCACCAGTGTGTATAATGGATTACCCAGGGGCTGGCATATGATACTAAGTCATAACATGTGAATCACTGGGAGAAATGTACCGAACAACAGTATGTGTGAACACCTTATTCATATGGTCGACATGTATATATTTATCATGCAAGGAAAGAGCACAGTGATAGAGAAAACACAAAGTAGAAAAGGAGTTTTGGGAGATACAGCTGGTCAACAGATGATCTTTTAATCCTAAGGGTAAATTGGAAAAATTGGCAAAGGTCACGCAGGGGTATAGCTTTGGCAGAAGGGTTTGTAGTGAGATTTATGGCACAAGGTGTGGTATATGCCCTGTGAGTTATGGCTGAGGGTGAAGGCAGGGGCAATCAGAATGCCAAGCGAATGCTGGGGTTGAGCTTACAGCTGGGGCGTAAAAGAGAGAGAGAGAGGGGGGGCTGGTAGTTCTGTTTGAGAAAGTTGAGTGATTGAGGATCTGTGGGGGGTGGGCCTGGGGTGATTTTATTGGACAGCGGCCTTGTTGGGCAGACTGAGTGGTGATTTGCCTGATTCCTATGGAACCAGGGAAGGGGGGCTGGTGAGATGGGACCAGGTCAGGGTAAATAAAGGACGTATGGGCTAGGTGGCTGGGCAATGGGATGGTATTAATCAATTATTGGAATATGGTCAAGGGAGTCGGTGGACTGGAGGTAGAGTAGAGGGACCGGTGTTGATAGTTGGGGGGGGGTGATGGATTGGGGGGGGTATATGGTATTGGACTGGAATAACAAGGAATATGTGGAATATAGTGACTGGGGGGTTGGAGAAGGGCAATGGTGGAAGAGAGGGCTGTGAATGGCTGGCTGGGACAATATGGGGGGGGTTGGCTGGGACAATATGGGGGGGTAGTCTAGGATTACTGGGGGAATTTGGGGGGGGTGGGGGGGTTTGATTGGATATGTTTGGGACTGGGAGGGGGGGGGTTCTTTATAAGTGAGTGGGATAGTGGATGATTGAGGTGGATTGTGGATTGATTGCGTGACTGAGAAGTGTTGGGATGAGAGTGGGCAATGGGCTTGGGGAGTGGACCTTCAGTGGGTGGGAAGGACCATCTATTGACCGTGTAGGGTGGGACTGTAAAAGAGAAATGGTGGTATGGACTTTTGACCTTGGATAGAAAAGATTTGCTGCAAAGAAGTGTGCAGCTTAGAGAATAGAATTCACAGCAAAACCATGCAGCCCTGTCACTAACTATTACTATGTACAGGAGCACTGCTATGTGTGTGGCCTAAATTTATAGTTGCAACATGCCTGTATACCCTAGTGATTGATGTGGGTGCTTGCTCCTGTAAAGTACTTCCCTATCGACTGACTGACTCTAAAAATGATAGAAAGTTGTGTGGTCCTACCTGGGTCTAAAGATATTATTTGATGAATCCATTGATTGGTCGATGGCTGCCAGTGGAGTGGTTGGTTCTGTGGAAGTGGCTGAAGCCCAATTTCTGGTCCGGTGCCAAGTGTGGTCCGTGGGTCCGAGGATGGGGTCCTGGCTGAGGTGTGGGATGCCCAGGCCTGGGTGGTGGTCCTGGTCCAGAATGGAGGCGCTGCCCAAAGTGAAGTGGTGTATGTTGGTGGTTGGCGCCCTGGTGTCTAACAGCCTGTCTTACGATGAAATTGATGGATGGATGGTTTCTGGGCTTTTGTTGGATCTTGTAGTTTGATGAGGAGTTTTTGGCTATTATGGGGACTGAGAGGGGGCAGGAGTGAATGGACTGCTAGGAAGCAAAGTGACTTTCGTGGCGGTTGGCTATGGGAGCAATACTGGCAATAGGGAAAAAGAGGACGATGGCATTGGGGAAGGAAGCTTTAGAGTAAAGCCAGAAAGAATTTACATAGGACGGACGGAGGAGTGGACAGAGTCCAAAGTAAGAGGGCAGGGAGTGTAGGATTTGAGATAAAGTGGAATTGTATGGCCTTGATAGTGGTGGGAAGGAAGGGGTAAGTAAGTGATTACTGCTGGAATAGCTGGCTGAGAGTTGGCTAGTAGCTTAGGAGCAGTGGGGTGATGGGCAGTATGCTGTGGACTGTGTGTATGCAGTGGGTGCAAGGGGTGGTATCACTGCAGCTGGTGGCCTGTGGCTGCCTGGGTAGGCGCGCCCTGCTGAGTAGGGTGCTGACGTGGCTTAAACTGGCTGTGGAATGTGTGGGGGTTGATGAATTTGGGTGGGGTGGCACTGTTGTGGAATGTAGCCACTGCAATGCAGGTGTATGACGTCACGTTTATGCTCAATGCAGATAGAAATGGAGGGGAATGTAAGAAAGTATGAACAAAGAAAGGGGATTTTGGGAATAAATTTGGAGGGATGGATACAAGACCTCGGGAGGGCCAGGCAAAAGGGCCGGACAGCCTGATAATGGGGGAGAGGGCTCATCGCCCGAGATGTGTACACCATGTCACTCCCAAAGATGGGAAGCCAGTGGGGATACCAACTGACCCATCATGGAAGATCACTCATGAGATTACTTCTAATTACAGGTGGGTACTTAGGTCCTTGTAACCAATTAGCTTGGCAGTGGAGAGGACCTGAGATCTTGCCTAGGATGAATCCTAACCCCCAGGCTAATCCTGACCCCCAAACCATGGACAACCCAAGGCATTGCTCCAGTTCAAATAAAGGGTTTTATTGGTACATCACGTTACATAATCAACAATTGCATTGATACCATTGCATTGATACATGACAAAACTCACATCTTACGTCTATCTGAATAAAGGATCCAGTTTCCCTGAAGGGAACCTGGATCCTAGACTAAGGACATAAGGAAAGGAAGGGGAGAGGGACCAGCATTTGGGGCTCAATGCTGGGAGTCTGGTTTTGCTGGGAGTCCAGCGGGCTGGGGGAACCAGACTGAGGATTCCTGGGTCAGGCCAAAGCCAACTCAACTTACTGGCGAACTTTGGCCAGCCAATTGGGACATTCGTTACTAAAGAATAAGGGAGCCACTAGAAAGTCTTGAGCCTTGTGGCTTAGTGGCATGTGAAGGGGGGGGGGAACTTTTAGGTCAAGGGTTATTTAACTGTTGGCTTGCCTGCCGCAGTTGCATCCTCAGCACTGTAAGACTTCTTAAGTAAAAGACACAGTATTTCCAATACTGTGACACTATCTATAAATTTATATCCACATAACTATTTAATGATCCATCTCTTTTTGGTTTAGGATCCCAAAGACAATATTGTAAGAAAGTGGGAAAACCAGACTTTAAACAAAGGTAAGAAAACATAGCTTGATTTTAAGAAGTGATTATGAAATTGCTATCGATTGCAATTAATAGCCAATTATGTTTTTGTCAATAAGTAAATCAACTTAAATCTTTGGGAAATAGATCTTATAGCTTTATACTGTAGTTACGTGTCCAGAATTTGAATCATTGTTTCAGGACCTGGAGTGTTTGGCAGTTCTATGAAATTAAGTGAAGATCCAAGTCTTGGTACTTGGAAGATCATTGTAAAGGTCGTTGGAAAGGTAATTGAATTTTTCAAATTCTTTCTTTAATCATAACTGTATTCACAGTATTTCGTTGTTGCATTGTGTATCATGAAATGATGTTGTTTCTGGTATACATTTCTTCATCTCATAGGAAAAGAGTGTGAAAACCAAGAAAACTGTCGAGGTTGAAGAATATGGTAAGTTATACCAAACAAATGACTCACCCTGTTGCTCTTATCTATGAAGGACTATAGTAGACCTAACTTCAGCCTCTCACCCCATTCAGCCCCCTACAGAAAACTCAGTGTAATTAAATTTTGATGCATGTGGCCAAGGTGCCCGTTTTTCAGTTTAAAGTTATTGTCAATGTGATTAGAATAAATTATGAAAAATGGATGACCATTCCAACAAAAGAAAGGAGAATTTTACATGCTTTCTTAGTGGACAGCATTTTGCTTGTTTTACAATCCAAATAATACACAAAACGGAAAAAAAAGTTTGGCGAAACATTAACTCTGCGAGTTGGCTGTACCAATTCACCCAAACAGAAGCAACCCAAAGAAGGTTTCATAGGAAGGAAAAATTAGCAATCTTTGATAGATTAAGGTTTTTTCAATATTTTCTATTTGTTTATTCATGGAATTTGGTAGGGGAGAGCGGGGCACAGTGAGACACTTTTTTTATTTTCAAGTGTTCCAAAATGTTGGCAGTAACGAGTTAAATGAGATCAGGTACACATTATAGGTAATGACGTTGGGTATATTGTCCAGTAGTTTCAGGTTTCTACCTTTTACAGGTTTGAAGAAATTTTGAGTTACATCCATGCTCATTAAGTGTCTCAGTGTGCCCCGTGGGTGGGGCACAGTGAGACAGCAGGCGGGGCACAGTGAGACAGGGCATTTGCTGCCATAACCGCCGATCCTCGAGACCTGCAGAATTGTTCTATCAATTGTTGCTAAAGAAACTACTGTACTCTTATAAAAGCAGCTGGCTAGGTGATTTTTTAGGTCCATCTTTGAGCATGTTTCGAAACTTCATCGCACAGGACACATGCACGACTTATTTAACCTGCCGCACCTGTTAGGTACTAATTAAAATTCTTTCTGATGCTTCTCTTCGGATATGACTCCCCTAAATCAGTAGTTTATTGCAGGCATTTTATTTTTAATAGTGAATTGTAAGCTATACCGTACATTCATTCGTTTCGAGTGTATTTTATGATGTCTCACTGTGCCCCGCCTCCAACTGTCTCACTGTGCCCCACGCAGCTCTCATTATAAATTTTTGAATCCTGCGGACCGGATGCCTGTATTGTGGTTCATCATCTAACTAAACTAAGACAAATAATCAAGGTTTGAATTCCTGGCAATTAAATTGCATTATACCATTTTTGTTGGGATTTATAACAAAAAGTCGTTTAGCAAAATTATTTACTTTTACTGGCTAAAAACCAAAATATTGAAATTCCACTCTCGATATGCTGTGTAGGCATTCCGTATATAGGTCAGACTCTCACTTACTTACTTTTTGTACTATACAAAAGAGGGTTGATCTGTAAACAGTACCAGCTAGACGCTACAGGCTTTGTCTCGCTGTGCCTGCCGTCTCACTGTGCCCCGCTCTCCCCTAATGTATAAGATATGTCCATTTAACCAAACTTCATCCCCAGGTTACCCCAAACACCAGCCAGTCAATCTCACATGAGCAGTTGGTTTATTCATCCCTGAATATCTATTTATCTAAAAAATGTAACTTTTAAAGCATTTTTAGGTCTGGCATTATGGAATAGACTAGTTGCCTGAATTGAAGTTCAAAAACATTTTTTTACCATCTTTCTGTGAAAACGATGAATTTTTTCCCAGCTGTTTTGAAATACATTTTTGGAGGATAAAGTTCTTCAGACTGTAATATTTTATATAGAGGTAAGAAATTAAAGACAAAGTTAACCAGTCTGCTGTTTCTATGACAATAGGACCAAGTGGTTGAAGCCAGGTACTGGTGGCTGAAGTTAGGTACATCCTAGGCTGAAGTTAGGTACTACTCGGCTGAAGTTAGGTACACCATACATGCCCCACTTTTGTCTTTGGAGCACATTTGCACTGCCTTATAAGGCATACGGCTGTTTTTATACAATATGGTCATGAAGAGGAGTGGAGGCTGGGGTTAGGTCCATAGCCACATGTTATTCCCATGAATAGCCAGCCAATGACAAGCGATGAAAAACCAAAGTAGGCTGAAGTTTGGTCAACTTGCCCTATACGATTTCTTTTTCTCATACAATTTTTTTTCAGTTCTGCCAAAATATGAGGTTTCCATAGACATGGAACCATTCCATGTTATTGACGATGGCGAATTCAATGTCAACATCAATGCCAAGTAAGAATGTTACTTTGAAAAATTAGTAACTGGGTTTAAATAGTGAATGATTTTAAATAAGTCTTCAACAATTCAGGTTGAATCACTCACCAAAGTATTGCACTAACTGATTTTTGAGTCTGGTTATATAGTTATGTATACGAGGGGAGGGGGGGTTGTCTAGTGTTAGCGAGCTAGGCTACCAATCGCTGGGACCAGGGTTGGAATCCAGCTCTTGCCGGGTCACCTGGGCCTATGTTGGATGGCTGTTTCAATCATCCTTCGCCTCATAGCCTAGTCCTCCTCCTGTCCTAATTAGCCTACCCCAAGTGCATAAATACAGGATGTAAAGCCCCCATCATCCATCCATCCAATGGATACGAGGGTTTGACCAAATGTTCTGCCCCACTTGTCATAACTTAGGCCAGATTTTACATAGACAAAAGTTATTTGGGTCGGTTAATTTTGACATAATTCTCAAGTGATCTGCAAAAAAATCAGAAGTCACGGGATTAATTTTTGACTCCGACTCAACCTAAAAACGAAATTGACTGCGACGACAACTCCAAATGAAAACTTCAAACTCTTGACTCCGACTCCAAAGCCCTGGCTAAAATAGTAGTAAAGGTATTCAAAGAGAGACAAGGCTGATAACTAGACCTTTATAGTGGACTTTGCTAGGATTTAGACCCCAAAATGTAAAATTTTCTGTTACGTGATAATCCAAAAATGCTCTTCCGTTTTCATCAGCAAGAAAATTATTACTCAGTCCTACATTTTGCTATACATTCCTTTATTAAATTTTAGATATACCCATGGAGGAGGTGTAGCAGGAACTGCAGTTGTTACCATTACCCATTACAACTATTACTGCACATTCCAGTCTAGAACAAAGTATGGACGGATTCGACCAAGAGGATGTGCACAACAGAATGCAACTATTACACAAAAGGTATTGCGATTTCTTTACAGGCTGTTAACTTGATAAAGGGAGGAGGGTTGGTCTAGTGGTAGCGTGCTGGACTGCCAATCGCTGGGTCCAGGGTTCGAATCAAGTTCTTGCAGGGTCTCCTGGGCCTATGTTGAATGGTTGTTTCAATCATCCTTCGCCTCATTGCGATGTCCTCCTCCTGTCCTAATTAGCCTATTAAGTTCATAAATACAGGACATAAAGCCCCAATCATCCATCCATCCACCCATGATTGCCTCATAGACAGAAAGAGTTGACTGTAACTCAGTAAAAATGAAACTTTGAGAATCATCATACTGATCATGAATTTGTCACACCCAATACTTTCAATGTTAATTTGATTTAATGAGACTAATCCCTCTTGTTGGTGACAGGCAAACAAAATGATTGTGCATCTGATTTTTACTCTAAAATCAGTCATGACAAGTCAAATGGCCTTCAGATCATGATCATGGACCTATGTTTCGATCATGACTAATCAAACAACCTCTTTGTTTCCCATGTTGAATGTGGATAAGATGACACTGTTACCACTCACTAAGTTCCAAAATCTGTACAACCCAACAGCTAACATTCATTATTTTGCATATCAAGTTTACAGACTGGAAGCTTGGAAAATGGATACAACTAATGGAATTTTAATGTAAATGATTTCGTAATTTTAGACTCTTCCAATAGTTTCATGAGTATATGACTCTGACTTTTGTTCCCATTAATTTGAAAATCGACTCTTTGACTCCCAACTTTTTCCGAAGTCCTCCTGATCCATATGCTGCTAACTCCCAAATCTGTCCCCTAGAGGCTGAACTCTGGTAAAAAGTGGGAGTGAGCCGACAAATATTTTATGCAATATAATGCATTTAAGATATCGAATTGATGAAAAAAAGTTTGTTTGCTCAGTCATGATGAATTATAATTTTACTTATTTTATCTTTTCCTTTCAGACTGACAATGGAAAGGTCGAACTAAATCTAAAAAACTCCTATTTACTGGATCTTTTGCCCTCTTTAGTTTGCTCAAATTGTGTGAACGATAATCTTGATAAGCGGACCTTTCTTATAAATGTTGAATACACAGAGGACTTCACCAACATCAATGTATCGACAAAGGGTGAATTTAAAATTCAGAAGAAGTCTGCCTATCTACGCTTTGCTCCCTTCAGTCAAAGAAATTACAGGGCCGGAATAGCTTACAATGGATATGTAAGTTTTATTTTAATTTTTTGTTTGATCTAAAATGCAAAAATTAGACATGTGAAATCCAAACCGGTACTGGATACAGCGATTTTGGAAGAATGTAATAAACGTATTCCTTGTTTCTTTAAATAATTTTATTATCAACAATTGCAATGCATCTAGTGATAAAAAAATATAATTTATTGCATGATCACACAACAGTAGACTACTTTATGTGGAAAAACATTTATTGTACATGAACAATCACTGCAGTGGTGGACACAATTTTAGTCTGGGCTAGTAATTTTTTGACAATGAAATTGTCATAAGCTGTAATAAATATGTTCACAATATCGGCAAGCAGTTTTTTTAGCACAAACTTTTGATTTCAAAAAAATGCATATGGTTTGATATGGTTTGCGAGATCTTATCGAAGATGATAGTTTGTAAAGTATCTAAAGTTTACTTTATTGGCCAATATTATAAGACAACAGTTTTTAAAGTATGTCATGATATTTTTATGGGAGTGATCCACACCTAGGCCTGTATGAATACCATATGACACATCATTTTTACAATAGGCCATCCAGATTTTTCCTTGTTCATGCAATGTCAATTGTTTATTATTTAATTTGACGAAACATACTTTGAATTTCAAGGTTTGATATTGATCAAAACTGAAACCGAGATTCCCGGGGCTCCCGGTTCCAGGCGTTTCATTTCCCCGGTTTCCCAGTTTCTTGGAAAACCGGGAAATTAGCAAACCCTAATAGCAGTATATCTGCTAGGTTGACCTCCAACACAACATTTTAATTTACATTAAATTCTCATTTTTATGTTTGTATGTATGTGTGACAGACTCGTGGAGTTGGTTCGATATGTTTTATTCAGAGATCAGACCGTAGTCCAAAAACGACTCTAGAAATAAACAAATTAACAATTGTAAATAATAATGCCTATAAACTGACACATTCAAAATGTCATTCAATAAATCACATGTATAATTAAATAATTAGTCATACCCTTTATTAGGAGCTTGAGTGACTGATCAGAAGAACTCCCAATTGTTATTACTGGTGAACACTTCACACACACACACAGGTCTTAACACTGAGTTTCAGCTGTATGCCTCAAACCTGGTAATTGAAATAAATACTCCTAAGTACTTGACTAACAAAATACAATTGTGTATTATACTGACTATACATGTATGAATAAATTACTATGACAGTTGAACTTTAAAATCATGAATATATACTTCATATGAACTAGATCACAAGTGAACATTTTTGATAACTGTATGAAATGATCTATAGTATAAACTTTATAAACCTGAGCATTGCTCAAAGAACCATGAGAAACCTAGCCACTAATTTTGAAGTAAAGTAATGAAAAGGAAAATGCATACCTTGTACAATTCTTCATATACTCCCAAAATTATAAAGATGTGAGCTAGATGACTGTAGCCACAAGAATGACTATAGTTCTCAATGAATGAAAAGGGGTTTTACCCAAACTGACATGCTTCCTGTCAAACTGTTACCTAACATGTTAAAACAACAAACAACAGACACTGTCACCAATTGTTTAACAAAGCTCAAAACACAAACAGCAAAACTGTACCAAACAGTGAATTACTAACAAAAATTAAACAAAAGTACTATAAAACAAAACGCCTGAGACAAATCCGTAAATCCTTAAATTTGACCCCCTTGTAATGTCAAGAACACAACTAAAGGGTCAACCATATTAGATCACTAGGAGGAGGAGGAGGCTTTGATTTTTTTTATAGATAATTTCTTGTCCAGTTTAGGTGAAATAAATAATTCCTATAGAGTCGTCTTGAATATATAAAATAATTGCTGGTGGTGGAGGTATTTCTTAACATGGTTTTGTTTAATTCAAAAAGAAATATTTTAGGACATCATTCACTAAAAATAAATAGGCCTTATTACTGCTGCTGTTATCATGAAATAAATGATTTCCTGTCAATTGGAAAATTAAAATTCCCAGCACCCCCCCCCCTTTATATCTGATGGTGATCCCCAACTATCCAAATGCATATATAAATTCTTCTGATTTTTTAACTTTTTTCCACAATTTTTTCGTTTGCCTGCTTTTTTCCCTGTTAAATCTGTTTTTTAAATTCTTCCTCCCCCTAAATTTTCAAGAAAATCTTTTGTTCCAAACTTTTTTTTTTTACAACTCCCTCTCTCCCCCCCTTCCAAATTTTGTTTTCTGATTTTTTCTCAAAAATCCCCCCCCCCTCCCCAAATTGCAAATTGTATAACCTTTTTTTTTTTTAGAATTTGTTTGTACCACTGTTTTTTTTTGTCAAATTAATTTTCTTTCCAAACATCCTCCCCACATTTTACGAGGGGGGGGGTATTTTTTTTTCCACTTTTAAAAATTCAAACTGTTTCTTTTTAAATTGCCAATCCAAACATTTTTCATTATAATTTTGCACCTAATTAGCTTATTACAAACTAATGTCTTTAAAATCAATCT
This sequence comes from Platynereis dumerilii, assembly GCA_026936325.1. NCBI lineage: Eukaryota > Metazoa > Annelida > Polychaeta > Phyllodocida > Nereididae > Platynereis > Platynereis dumerilii. Next base: position 44,997,161 of record JAPTHN010000004.1, on the reverse strand, counting down.
TTTGGATCCAGGCAGCACGGTCTTCAAGCTTTGGTGTTTACACATGTATGTTATTTGAGCATATATATTAAAGGTAGTAATTGGGAGATATCCCTGTATTTCAAGTAACTAACACAATGTCAAGGTCCACAGTATTAAAATCACAGTTGTTTTCTAAATTTATAACCAAATTCTAAAAATGTAAGGGATGTCTCTGTAGCTTTTTTAGTGCGTGATTGAAAATTTCAAATACCTTTCAGATGCATTAGCCTTGTATATCCAAGAAAATGATCAGAATATGTATAAATTTCATATCATATAATTGTCAACTGTGATTCCATTTGGATTTTTTTTTTATTTAACTGATACTTTCATGTGATTAGATTAATCCCACTTGGCAAATTGTTTGTAGCAGTTTTCTTCCTCTTTCCGTTAATCCTTCTTGTTTTATTTTCTTTTTAAAATCTCTTTGTTTTGTTTTATTTTGTTTTGTTTAAGGTATAAGTTAGTTATATCCCTTGTTTTCGTGAATATGTGATAATCCTCGGCTACGCCTCGGATATATCACATATTCACTCAAACGCGGGATATAACTGGCACTTGTGTTGCGAAAATACATGTATCCTATCCTATCCTTGCTCAATAAATGTATCCTATCCTTGCTCAATAAATGTATCCTATCCTATCCTTGCTCAATAAATGTATCCTATCCTATCCTTGCTCAATAAATGTATCCTATCCTATCCTTGCTCAATGCAGCAATGTCCTTTGCCCTGGATTAACCAGATCCTATCATGGGATACGACAAGTACAGGACCTGATAAATTTTCCCTGCTTATAATAATTTATTTTTCCCTTTGTGAATTTCATCATCTTCTAGGCTATGGTAGAAAAAATGAAAGACGTCCCTTTGACGGACAGAGATTTGGTTGATAGTTCAGGAAGGAGACGTCAGGTTAGCGTCGGTTTCTCAACATGCACAAAGGTATGCGAAAACACTGGCCCTCGGGATGACTGCCAAACAAATTCAGCTCGTAAGTAAATTTCTATTGGCCCTTCAGGAGAATTATGGTGATCAGGAATAAGGATGTTGCATGGTTTAAAGCTGTCAGATTGGCAGATTTAAAAGATACTCTAGTAACTCTACTGATAGATTTCAGTCAAATTTGATACATACTTAGTAATTACTTACTGCTAAATTTAATTAACTGCTATTTAATTACACAGCAAGCAATGCAGGACAGTCCTGCTGTAATAAATTGAATTGAACTCACTTATTTACATGAAAAACACATAAATGTATGATTGGTAAGGCATGATATTATTAAAATGTGCTAAATTATGATCTTTTATGTCATGTTTAATTTTACATGAAATCTGCAGAATTTGAAAGAGAAACTTTTTTTCATGCAATTATGAGTAATCTTTTTTGATTTTTGCTGCTAATTGGGCATTATTTCAAATGAAATTATACTGCTTATTGTGCGTTGTAATATATTTTACTTTTTTCTCATGATATCACAATTGCTGTGAGCATGTTATTTGTCTTTTTTGAAGGATTATTTGACATCGCTGCAAATGGGCTCGTTCCCTTTGATATACCTGCAATTGACAGTCGTTTCGAATTTGCCAAAATCAAAGTAAGTGCTGTTATTTATTATACAATGTCCTATGAGTGCATGGAAAGTGCTGGTTAATTATTGATTTATATAAAGCAAGGAAGTGCAATTAGTGACTTAAAATATGGTGCAACGAAAGTGCAATTAGAACTTTTATGAGCACACAGTTGCAGAGAAAGTATAAGTAAAGGTTATTCACCACGGGAGAGGGAATATGTGATTTATCACCCGAGGCCTTTAGCCCGAGGTGTGATAAATCACATATTCCTGATCCCATGGTGAATAACTGGCTTATACCGTGAGACAAACAGTCAAACAGTCAAACATGAGAGGATAACTGGACAACAAAGAATATGGGAATTATTTCCCTGAAATACTGTAATGTGATTGGCTGACAAAGGTGTCGAATGGTATAATGGATTTAAAATAGTGTATTCAGTGGATTGTGACTGAAATATTCTTCGGTTGGTTTCGTGCATTGATGCATATTGTTAATTTTAATAAGTGTCAAATTCTAAAAAAATTTCTTCCTGGGTATCTCTCAGTCATTGAATACAGAGGCGTATCTAGAAATGGCCTGAGGGGGGGCATAACAATGGGAAAACAGGCGGCGCTCTGTGGCACTTCCAATCTCTTCCACATCAATTTTGGGCCTAACGAGGGAGCATGGCATCATGCCCCCGTAAACACGCCACTGATTGATAAATCTTTAATGGTTTTTAAATAATTGTTTCAAACTATGTTTTCAGATTTCCTTCACAGACAAACATGGCCAAAAATACGAGGAAGAAACCCGCATCAACCCATTCTGTGAGGGCAAGGCTGAAAGTTTGAAACTCAGCATTAATTACCCATCAGGAGGGATACAGGTGTGCAAGTTATGCAACAGGTTGTTGCATGTGTAAACGCTGTGTATTCACCAAGTGACCTAATTTAGGATTTTTTGGTGGGCTTCAGCCCACCTATTTGTTTCACCAAACTCAAGTGATTTTACTGTGAGACAAGCTTGCTAGTTGGCCCAAGGCTATTGCCGAAATAATTCGTGCATTTCCGTGAATTTGGTTATGGGAGGAGGCTCATGATTGGCCTAGTCAACCTCTGCAAGTTCGTCTACTCAAAGAGTTTTTGCTTAAGACTGCATGCATATTTATCTTTGACAGGATTTATTTCAAAGTATAACAATTCTATACAACTAATCTATCTGGCTAATGCCATCCTTCTATTCTTCCTTCTCTTTTCCTTCCCTTTATTTTCATCCCTCCTTCTTCTCGTCTTTCTTTTCTTCTTTCTTTTCTTTTTTATTTGGAGCATCGATTGAAAGTCCTTTTAAAGCATTCATTGAATTTTACACAGAATCAGCTACCCTATTACCTTTAATTCCCAGACCACCCTTCTCCTTTAGGTGAAGACCTTGTTTTTGTTTACATTTCGCTAGTTCTTAGACCCATACATGATACATAGAGCAAACAACAAACTTATAACCAATATACTGTCTTATAGTACAAATGATACACATACACAATTTGGAATCAATCAGTTATGTTTTTGAGAGATAAGGCAGTTTTAGTAAATTTTAGTGAATTTTTTACAATCATCAAATCTCTTGATTGCTAAATATTTAATGCTTGTAATTTCTCACCAGCGTGTCTAATACATAAATACAGCATACTGGCTATGTTGTATTGTAATTGAATTGGTTACTACTCCAAAATTTAAGATATTATGATTAACTCGGTCGCTTCGCATAGAGCAAACAACAAACTTATAACCAATATACTGTCTTATAGTACAAATGATACACATACACAATTTGGAATCAATCAGTTAAATGTTTTTGAGAGATAAGGCAGTTTTAGTAAATTTTAGTGAATTTTTTACCACAATCATAAAATCTCTTGATTGCTAAATATTTAATGCTTGTAATTTCTCACCAGCGTGTCTAATACATAAATACAGCATACTGGCTATGTTGTATTGTAATTGAATTGGTTACTACTCCAAAATTTAAGATATTATGATTAACTCGGTCGCTTCGCATAGAGCAAACAGTTACTACACAGTGTCAGGGCAGTTCTGACAATATGTAATCATGGTGAAAAAACGTGCTTGGCTGGCAACAACTGCTCGATCCATCCAATCTTATATCAGAGACTGAAAATTACGACCTATTTCTTCATTTTATCTTTCCAGGAACTGACAAACCTTAGGTTCAATGTTGTGACCACAACACCTGTGAATGGAGTCTATTATTCTGTAAGTACAAACTTAAGCATATAAATTGAAACCATTAAACATTATTTGCTTAGCAAACTGAAAAACTAATATCTTTCTAAATCACATTTAAGCCCAGAACAGGGCTGGGATAATTTTCTGCATACAGTATTTGTTCTGACGCTATAAACAATAAAACTTTTAAAAAGTCAAGAATACAGTGTGGTCTAAGTCAGTTTGATCCCTACTTTTTAAGGTCCAAAAACCCTGCCAGAACAAACTGTGTGGTCCAGCATGTACACTGTGTCCCAAAAGTTTGTTCCGCTCATACTTGGCTCTTTGTCCTCTCAAATTATGGCAAAAGAACCAAATTATTTGCTTATCCTGGATTTATTTGTTATACCAAACATGACTATATCATGGTTTTTCTTTGTATTTATCAATATTTTAAAATTTTGAGGGATGAAGTCGAGCCTTCTTTACGAGACTCCAAATTAAGTAATTTTGTGAAAGTCCGGATGGGGTTACAAAAAGGCCTCCCATTTATAAAGGATCAAAGATTTTGATTTGAAATCAAGTCAGGTGACTTACCAAGACCTTTGTCATCACATAGAATACTCGAACATCTTCTTTAAAAAATATTTGTTTTGCAAAATTACAATATGCTTGAGCGACACATTTTGACCCGAGCCATTCCGCCATGTGACATGTCACGTTTCATTTGGGATTACATCCAGGTTTATTAATTTTTCTTTATTGCGAAACAATTTTTTTATCTTAAATATAGTTATTAATGAGTTATATACCCTTATTTGTGCTCTTCACCGTTGTATGTGAATAACTGAGCCCATATCTCTCATGGGTCATGTGGCGCTTTAGGACCACTCTTCGTCGATTGCTCCATTCAATTTATTGATGCTAGCTAAGAAAAACAAAGTTTTGGTATTTCGCCGTCAGAAAATCATTATTTAGCAGCTGAATTTTTTTTCTAAATGTTTTCTACACTCTTCTAACTCTGGTTGGTTAATGCACTTTTGAGCTTTTTTAGGACTACACTGCTATTCCTTCAAATGCTGCTGTATTAAAGGCAGTTCTGTGTATTTCATTCAAATTTCGGCATAAGGCTTCCAAGAAAATATGTCAAGGAAAAAAAAATTTTTTTTCAGGGGGGGGCACTATTTTTTTAATAGTAAAAATGCTATTTTTAGCTTAAAATATGAAGAAAAACTTCAAAAAAAGGCCGAGGGATGAGTTTTAATGATAGAAAGGCAAATGAGGTGTCAAATGAAAGCAGAGAAGCAGTGCTACAAGATGATGCAGGCGCTTTTTTGAAATTTTAATTTTAATCCCTGTTCCATGGGGTTTTAGTTGAAACTGAGCCATTTTTGGCATCTTTATTGGGAATAAAAAAATACTCAGACCAAAATTAAAAAAAGCGCCTCCAGGATCATATAGTGCTATTTATCTTCTTTCATTTGACACCTTATTTGCATTTCTACTATTAAAATTCATCCCTCGGCCTCTATTTTAGTGTTTTTATTAGATTTTAAGCAAAAAATAGCATTTTTTCCTATTAAAAGATGCAGTGACCCCCCCGAAAAAATTTTTTTTCCCCTGACATGTTTTAGTAGACTCCTGATGCCGAAAATTTGGAGTAAAACTGCACAATTGCCTTTAATTGAGCATCATTTAAGAGCATTTCAGTTCTGTCCAAAAAAGCTGAAAAGTGCATTAACCAACCAGAGTAAATAGCTTAGACATCAATCTCTGAGATTTAACCAATTTCTACCCCCTCAATTTAAATCACAAAGTGGAAACTACAAAATTGTAGCTTGTCCACTTGGAGTCTTTTTTCACGATGTACATGGTTCATTCTTGAATGCCAAAAAGACAGTTAAAATTGTCCAAACAATTTCAAAATAGGTTTATCTGGTAGATAGAAGTACAATGATCTACCAACAGGGGTATAACCCTTCAGAGACATTCAGTTTTGAAGATAAGGCAAATTATGAGTGGCAGTGAGTGGAACGAACTTTTGGGACACAGTGTAGTAAGATGATTATAGTGCAGGTATAAACACAATACACGGTGTCTGACTTCCACATAAACTCACATTAATGATTCTTTTTTCTTCTTCCAGATCATCTCTGATAACAAGATAGTTCATTCAGATAGGGTGTCCTACAGTAAGAGTTCAACCTCAGGGGTCATTGACCTTTTCATATCCTCTGACTTGTACAAGAGAATGATGCCATCGGCCAAATTCATGGCTTGGGCGATAACTTCAGATGCTGCGTTTATTGCTGATACAGTGATGCTTGAGTTGGACATGAAACTACCCAACAAGGTACGATTTTTCAAAAGAATAATCACAATAATGGGCCCAAATAACATGTGATTAAATCAGTGAATCCTTATTTGCTTTCCAAAATTAGGAGATTATGCAGTCTTACAAGAATTTTGAGATCACTTCTGGACCTTTTATGAAACCAAAGGAACACAAAGACTAATTAGGCCAACAGGTCAATGTGGGTCCAAAGTGCCCTATCTTGTAGTTCTGTGGCATGTTTTCAAATGAAGTTGCTCTGGAACATTTTCAGGTGTCCTTGCAATTAAACACTTAAGAAGTCAGAAGAACAGTAAGAATAACTGGGTCATAGGTCACTAAACTCATCATCTAATTAGGTCAAAGGTCATAAAGGTCAAAGTGGATCCAAACTGCCCTATCTAGTAGTTCTGTTACATGTTTTCAAATGAAGTTGCTGTGAAACATTTCAGATGTCCCTGGAATTCAGCACTGACAAAACTCGCCCTGGAAAAACAGTTAGACTGAATGTTCAAGCAGATCCTGATTCGTATGTCGGCATTCTTGGAGTTGACAAGAGTGTCAAGTTACTGGGAGGAGGATATGATATAACTCAGGAAGATGTTGAGAAGGTGAGTTGTTCAGGCTGTAATTCCAGTCCAAGTATATTGTGGCTGTCTAGCTGTCCCGCTGGCTGTCTGGTAGACCGTCTGGATGTCTGTCTAGTTGTCTGGATGTATAGCAATATCAGTATAATGCAGGGGAAAATAAAAACAATTGAGACTTTGGGACTCAGGGGTGCCGGAACAATTGCCCCTCCTGCCCTTGCCCAAGGTGTAGGGGGGCAAGGGTGCCCCTTTGATCTTAAAGAAATGAATATTTTAGGCCTTATTTTATCTCTTTTAGTCACAAATTAGTAAGTATATATTCAAATTATTATTGACTCTCTATCTAAATTTTGTCATGTGAATTTGGCGGAAATATGATTTGCCCTTTTTCGTCTGACTGCCCCTGCCGCCCGCGATTCCCTCCGGCAACCCTGCTTTGGGTAGTGCCTGAATGGAAAAACCTAGAATTTTAACATCATATTTTTTACCACAAATCCTGAACTGAAATGAGAGGGGATTTAAGGGTTCTGCAAAATTGTCAGTGTTCAGCAGACTCTATGACTGTCCTGCAGCTCCTGCTGTTTAGTTTGTTGTCTAGAAGAAGATTGATGTACAGTTTGTCACGTCAAGCATTGGGACAGAAATTTAGCATTGTTTCTACAGTCCATAAAAATCAACACAATGACATTGGTGGTTTTGCTGATACAAACTTGACTAGAATTAAGTCAGGGTGGCACTGCGGCGCATTTTTGTGACGTCACCACCCATTGTGTGTCCTATTGACAACATCATAAATGTCAACATTTTGCGAAATTGGACTGCCATGGCATTTTCATAAATTGGCAAATATCAGACAAAACATCCAAACATCACAAAAATGTGATATTCATATATTACAGCAGAGCCAAGCTATACATAGGCATGTGTATTTCTCCATTGGGGCTTGTGGTTGTTGAGATATATTGCCAAACGTCTGTCCTCTGCTTGACATGTCAAACTATAGTTGTCCAGTTTGTCTGTCCAGTTGGCTCTCAAGATGTCCAGCAATCTAGCTGGCCAACTGTGACTGTCTGGTTTACCAAGCAGATGCCTGCCTAGCTGTCTCAATTCATGCAGAAAGAATACTGGGAGAGATTACCAGTAGCGTCCCTAATTAGAATATACTACATAATCCGTTAAGATATATATAAAAATTGTGCAATATCCAAACAAAGTAATTTTTTGTAAGCTGTCTAGATCTATCTATTTATTATCTTTTTTTTCCACCTTGGATGCCTGTCTTAATTAATGGAGAAAGGGTACTGGGACGCACTGTGATCAGAATTTAAACTCAATACCCATATAAGATAGATTTGTCAATTTTAAAGCAAAGCTCAAACAAAGGAATCGTTTGTTTTTTGTCTATCATTTGTTACTTTTTAGAGGTTTGCCAACCCGGTAAAGCAAATTCAACCTCGCAGATTTCCTGGCCCTCTTCCTTTTGGTAGAAGAATTGCATTTGACGAACCTTTTTCCTTCGTATATATGCCTGATAGTATTCCTGGTTCCAACATACCTGAAATTTTAAGGGTAAGTAAATCAAATTTATGTTATTAATCTGTGATAATTGTAATATAGTAAATGGGGAGAATAATTATGGGTGTTTGACACATTCGAGAAATTACCGGGTATCTATTAAAAATTGTAAAGCTGTTACCTCATCAAATGAGAATTTCTAGTAAACATATTCAATTTTCCGTTAAGATCAGTTTATTTGCTCTGGCTATACGAAGTTGTTTGTATTATTTTTGAGAAGTTTGACCTCTCATTGATACCTTTAGTATCGCTAAGAAGAGCTATGTGCCATTGTGTCGATGTATTGTTTGCACAAATTTTAATAGCATCCCAGAAACAGTCATTATTACGAGTTTTAATTTTTTTTTCTAAATTTATCAACAGTTACTGTTGGGTTACTGTTGGGTTACTTTATAAATCTTATTCAGTTTTTCCCTTTTTCAGGAAACTGGTGTATTTTTGCTTTCAACAGCAACCCAGTGCAACACAAGAGGTAAAATAGAATTATTATTTTAATTATTATTTTAAATTCTGAAGATGTGTCACACTTTTCAGTGGGGGATCCAGACAGGGTGGTCAGGGAGGCCTCGAGCATCATTTAAGCCTTCGCGGGCTCCATATTTTCTTCAAAATGTTGTTTCCATCTCTAGGGTCAAGGGGGGCCCAGGCCCCCTAGGCTCCCTCTTGATCTGCTACTGCTTTCATGCCAACAATGATACTATTATGATAGTATACATAGGCCTACATGTACATGTATATCCGTACAACAGAACTTCCAATGAAGACGACCTTAATGGAAGAAGAAAAAGTTGATGATGAAAGGGATTTTTTTACTGTTTCCAGCTAAAATCTGTCCAATCCCACGCCGCCGCAGACCTTTTTGGGGGCAGATGGATTCTGAGTCTGGAGAAGAATCAGGTGATGGTTTTAGGCGACGTCGGCCAAGCCCATCCTTGAAGCTCGATTCAGCTCCGAATATGAGGCCAAGTAAGTACAGTTTGTTAGCGGGACCGACAAAAGCATATTACATTTACAGGATCTATCTGTACTAATTCTTGTTACGACAGCATTCCAATAATGTATTTGATTTAACTCCAGTAATTTGTTTGCTTGTGCTTGTATAAAACAACAGCCTGTAGACATGATTGCCTTCTGATTAACCAATTCAAACCTCACAGACGTGCCAGATAGTAGGTATACTATGAGGTTATACCATGTCTAGCCAACTTTCGTCCCTCATACGTATGAGGGACAAAAGTTGACTAGCCATGGTATAACAACTGGTAGACAGGGCAACTGGTAGATATACCAACTGGTAGACATGCCAATTGGTAGATATACCAGCTCATGGACAGAGCAACTTGTAGAAATTCCAGCTGGTAGACAGGTGGCATGCCTATCAGTTGGTTTGTTGACAACATGACCTTATACCCTTCATCATCATTATAGCTGCTCTTGCAGGGTTCACTGAGGTGTCAAGACATGATAAGAATACCCCAGAAGCTGCGCCTCAAACTGCTGTCAGGACCGAATTTCCAGAGACATGGCTGTGGGTGGATGAGACTGTCGGGTAAGCAGACTTAAATTAATAGTTTCCTGTAGGATCCCAGATTCATCCAAATGGGACACGGGTACAGTGGGTTGCCCCTAAATTCTGGTGGCATTACAGGGTGGGGCCACGAAACTTGCACTGTTTGACAGATTTTCCTTTTTGGTGGAAATGGAAGACTTAACCGATTCAAAACAAATTCTTATAACAAGGCTCAAAAACAAGAGGATAATGTTTTTATGTAGTTTGGCTCATTTATCTCCAAATCTCAAATTCAACATGGCCGCCAAAATTTTAAAGTGCTTCTTAAAAAAGTCCTCTTGTGTCTGACAGCCGTTCTCCATAATGATAGTCCAAATGATGACAACACCTTGGTGGGAGAACTTGTTTATACCCTGCTTTAATATGCCCACAAAATAATTTTCCTATTGCCTTTTATCAAGCCTTGGTGAGAGTCAGAAGTCCGCAGATCAGACATCAGTTGATGTACCTTTTTTGAACTTTTGCATTTTCTTGGCTTCCTGCAGTTCAGCAAAAGTCTGGGTCCTGATATACACGTCAAAACCACTGTGCCAAACTTTTCTGATAAAGTTGGTAACTTCTTGAGGCTTGACACCCATGTTTTATTATCAATTAAGTTGTTTTTTAGCCCAATTTCATAAAAGTTGTGTTAGTTACACTTTAAAATTTTTTCGCCAATGCAGCTTGCTCTTAGCATCTTTTCTATGCTGCATGAACCTCCTGACTCAGAGAACTGCGGGATTTTAGAAACTTTCAAAATCTTGATGTCACAGCCAAAATCAACGACCAGTCACTTTGCTGCTCTTTGCATAACCAATTCATTTCCGAAACCAATGAGACTAATGGGCATGAAAGCTAATAACATTATTTTAATTCATGCCAAGTGGCATTGTACTCTTACTTTTGAAAATATATCTCCTACACTCATATGTTTATGTTTGTTAACTTTGTACTTTGGTGTATATAATATATGTTTAATGAATGCTTAAATACATGAAATTATGTTCTATGATGTCTATTTATCAATCTACCATATCTTTGTATGTATATATATATGTATGTGACAAGTAACATCAGCTTGTGCAGTGTGACTCTCTTAATATCTTAATTGGTTATTCTGAAAAGTGGTTTTGTAACGGCAAATTATATATCCTCCGATTACTCTTATAATGTTCTATATACTCCCCTAAATTGTTTAGTAATATACAGTTGAGGTCAAATGTATTCATACAGCGAGGGCTGCTGTTTTCAAAGTTATGTAGCATCATAAAATCTACCTATATTGGAATGAAAACACTTCAGATTATTTGTTGTGATTGTTTTTCAACTCATGGCAGTGAAAAATCCAGAATCAAATATGATTTGTAGTTGTTAAGAGGCTCTGAATTCAAAATGTCCAAAATTTGGTGGGTCAAAAGAAATCATACACTTGGATTTTTCTCCAATATATCTCCTCGGCGCTGTATGAATACATTTGACCTCAACTGTATATATATATATTTTTGGTAATATATATTTAACAATGATGATTAATGGTTGGACAAAAAAATAAAAATAAAAAATTTAACGCTGCTCACAAATATATATATATCTGAAGTATAGGATCTAAAAAACATTGGCTGAAATGTTAATATTCGACTGACCGGGTGGCTGGAACCTGTTTTAACCTAAAACTACAATTATTTTATGATGTGTTTGTATTATATATATATGTATGTGAATTTCATGGATATATAACTGTGTGTATTTTATGTTTTTATTAGTTAGCCTATGTTGTACTTAATTGCACGTGTGCCAGACATATGTATCATTTCTGATATTTGAATGTCTTATAAAATGTATATATATATTTATAAACCTAAAATCTGTGGCCCAATGCATGTATGTTTGCATCTTCAGTTTGATAATGTTGACTGCATTGCACTTTTTGCTCAAATAACTGAATGTAAAAAACAAGTAAAAAATTGCTCAATTGTCAAAATGAGTATCCCCTCTGACACTATAATTTTCTTTGAACAGATCCAATGGCCGGAAATCCTTGTCAGTAGAAATGCCTGATACCATCACCACCTGGATTGCTTCGGGTTTTGCAATGAACAGAGCAACTGGCTTTGGTGTTGCAGCGCCAACTTCGGTGAGTGTATTTTTCCTGTCATTTTTTTTTGTATTGGAGATGAATTAAAGATCAAAGACAGCGAGCCGTTCTCAGCTGGGTATTTTTTAACTCTTCCATTTTAATGAAGTCTCACTAAATTATTGGTTGATACAACATTGATAGCAGATATCTGTGAGAGAAACTTACTCAACTGATCTAAGTTTTCAAATATTACTTTACCCTCCAATTTTTCCTCCAACATTGTTTTTTGGATTGGATGCTTTGTGGCTATAATAATAATAATAATAATAATAATTCATAGAGCGCCAATTCCAAGTATCTTGCTCATCGGCGCTTCAGTCTTGTTTGTTAATAGTATTTCTTGAAGAGATGAGTTTTCAGCTTTCTCTTAAAAGATTCAATAGTATCTAGTTGTTTTATGTGCTCAGGAAGGTTGTTCCAGAGCGTCGGACTCACCCTGCTAAAAGCCCTATCACCCCAACTGTTGTTTAATCTAGTTGAGGGTATTTCAAGCTCCGAAGAGTTCGTGGCTCTTGTTTTTTTTAAATGAGATTTGTCAGGTAGGTTGGTGCCTGGTTGTTTAGTATTCTCCAGGTTAGTGACAGTATCTTGTATTCAATTCTAGCTTTAATTGGCAACCAGTGTAATTCTTTTCTTTTCTGCGTGATGTGGTCTCTTTTGTGTAGATTCTCAATCAGCCTCACAGCTGAGTTTTGTGCCACTTGAAGTTTTTTCAGGTTCTTACTTGCAACTCCATGTAGAAGTCCGTTGCAATAATCAAGGTGGGGAGTTACCAGTGCATTAACAATGGTTTTCAAGGTTTCTTTGCTTAAACTCTTTTTGATGAATGAGATGTTCCTTATGTTGAAGTAGGCTGATTTGCACATTTTGTTTACTTGTCTTTCAGACGTCATCCAGTTATCAAAAATAACTCCTAAATTTCTCACATGGCTGGCAAATTTTATCTCTACATTATCAACCTTGAGAGAGTCAACTGCTAGTTTTTCGTGCATTTGCTTTGTACCAAAAATAATTACTTCAGTTTTTTCACCATTGTTACAGAGCTTATTTTGTGCAGGAAGTCTCTTATTTCGTTTGTACATAGCTCCATTTTGACTCGTGCTGATTGAACATCAGTGTTGTTGGGTTTGAAGGAGAGTATAAGTTGTTCATCATCAGCGTATTTCTGGTCCTCAACGTTGTGCCTCATAGCTACATTGCTAAGCGGTGCAATATAGGAATTAAACAGAATTGGACCCAGCTTAGATCCTTGAGGTACACCAAATTTGAGCTATGAGTTTTCCTTTCTCATTTAAATGTATTTTTTGGTATACATCTTTTCACAATTTTCTTTTTTGTCACATTTTTAACAGAGGTACACCTTGCAAAATTTTCTGAACAAAGTGTTGCAATAAAAAACGCATCGTACCACCCTCCACCAATCTGTCCCTCACTGTCGGCAAAGCTATTGTGATTGAATGTTGTGTGTTTGTGTGTTTGCAGCTGGGCAGTAGTTTTCTTGCCAGATTACATAGATATTAGGTTGGCCCTTAAAAGCATAGTAAAAAATAAAAGTTTAAAATATTGGTGGGCCACCCTCTAAAATGATGCCAATTATTGATAAAATGATGCATGCAAATTTTCAGGCAAATTGGTTAATATTTAGGGGTGGCCCACCACCCTTGAAGTTTTTTTCAAGATTCCGCATTGTGCTGGTTCAAGTCCTACATATCTGACAGGTCACAGTCAGTGATAATTAATGACAAAACATCGACCGAACTGCCTCTCAAATTTGGAGTTCCTCAAGGTTCAAAATTAGGACCAATCCTATTTAATTCATACATTGCTCCATTAAGCGAAGTGGCTGCAAAGAATCAAATGGAAGACCAAAAGTATGCCGATGACGAACAACTTATTCTCTCTTTCAAACCAACTTTCTTAGATCAGAGAAATGCGGTGGTCAAAATGCAGAAGTGCATTACTGAAATCAGGACATTTCTCCATGAAAATAAGCTTTGTAACAATGGAGAAAAAACTGAACTGCTGCTCATTGGCAGTCAACACCAACTTAATAAACTCCAAGTATCATCAATCCATGTTGACAATGTCAAAATTAATGTGGTCGATCATGTTAGAAACCTCGGTGTAATCTTTGACAAAAACATGACCATGGAAAAACAAGTCAACAAAATGTGTCGGAATGTCTATTTCAATTTAAGAAATATTTCAAAAATCCGGAAGTCATTGGACAAGGAAACCTGCAAAACAGCAGTCAATGCTCTTGTGACTCGTCACCTAGATTGGAAATGGTCTTCTGTATGGAGCATCAAGTCGCTTATTGAATAAACTTCAAGTGATCCAAAACTCAGCAGTTCGACTCATTGAAAAATTGAAAAAGCATGACAGTGTAAGCCAGCATAGGATGCAGCTACATTGGTTGCCAATTTCAGCTGGAATACAAATCAAACTCATGTTAACAACTTGGAAATCAATAAATGGCCAGCTCCCTTGTATATTCAAAAAATGATTCAGCCAAAATATTCAAAAGATGATTCAGCCAAAATCCGAACGAAACTGTAATCTGAGAAGCAATAACAAATGCTCTTAAACAAAATAACTTCCTTCAACAAAAACAAATATGAAGACCGATCCTTTTCGCACGCCGCCCCAAAACTGTGGAACCAACTCCCAGAGATTGTCAAGGCCTCTAAAACACTTGAAGGCTTCAAGAGAAATCTTAAAACTTACCTATTTAAGAGTTTCTACAAATAAATGATTGCTCATGCACAAGCGCTAGTGAGCAGTTTATTGGAATTAGCGCTATATAAATGCCTATTATTATTATTATTTTATGTTTCTAGCGTAATTCTCTACTTTTGTCAACTCACGGTTCTGTATTATTTAGCCAATTCAAATGATACAACAATACAAATGGTATGGGTGAACTGGCCTTAATTAGAGCTTCATTTTGAGTACCAACTTGAATGGTCTGTGATGATTTGATATTTGGAATATTCAACTGCAAATTGGCTGAAAACCTCATGTTCGCTTGATTTTGCTTTAAAATCAGATTATTTGTTCTTTGGCCAGATGATAATTAACGGAGTGTTATTGGGTGCAAGAGAGCAAAGGCAGATAGTTTTAGCTTAGATTCAACACTTTCATAATAAGACATTTATGTGGCTGGTAGGCTAATCATAAGGATAGGATAAGTATGAACAGCATGATTGAAACTGCTGTAAAAAAATTAATATGGGTTCAATTGACTGCCAATGTTGGATCAAATCCAGCGTTTGGAAGCCCAGAGCACTCCCAACTGAGCTTACAACACTCCCGCAATGCATTCTTAGGGAATTATATCAAAGTCACTCTTTGAAATAATTCCCTAAGAATGCCCTCATTGATAATTCATTTTCCAAGGTCTGGTTGAGAGTTACTGCCTCCAGATTGGATTCGAAGACATCATATATCAAAACAAACAATTTTGAAAAGAAATCCTGACATATGCCTCTTGGGGTTCATACAGAATTGTCATAGACCATCCAAGTTGTATTCAAAATGAAGCTCTCATTCAGCCCTGTTAAAAAAATCTATTTATATTGTTGTATGATTTGAAATGGCTTAGTTATGCAATACCGCAAATCGGCGAACGTACGGAATCATGACTGAAATCCAAGAATTTCAAGGCCCGTGGGCCACCTCGAAATGTTAACCAATTTGAATGAGATTTTGCACAGCCTGTTTTTACCATAATAGGCATCATTTGAGGGGGTAGCCCATACAAATTTCAAACTTTTTTTAATGGCCACCCTAATATGTATCAGCCTAACTGTGGTTTTTTCACACATTGACCTGACATTAAACTACATTTGTCATCTCTTATCTATTTCCTCATTTAGATTGTTTCCACAATGCCATTTTTCATCACCTTGAATCTGCCCTACAGCGTCGTGCGAGGAGAAGAGTTTTTACTCCAAGGGATGGTCTTCAATTACTTGACTACTCAACAACAGGTTCAGTATTATTTTGTTGTATGTGGAGAATTTGACAGAGACACTAATGTAATGCCACGGGCGGAAGTATCAAGAATGATACAAAGAGGTTCATGTCTATCAATTGGATGATATGAAGGCTCGTGTGTAATGCCCACACTAGTATCAGTGTCTTATGTCTATGCTGGGCAAGTAAAACATCCCTGACATGGGGTAAATATGGAACATGTTGGGGACTCCTGCTCTCTTTCCCATCTCATCAATCAACCCTGGTGAGCATCAAGAACTGGGCTTGGGGAGCTGCACTTACCGTATTTATTGATCTATCATTCTGTCACTATAAGAGAGCTTGGAAAATTCAGTATCCTCCAGAACGAGTACCCACTTCCAACTTTATACTTTCTGACACCAATGTTTCAGGCATGCAATATAATGCAAATTCACATTGATGTATCTTATGAACTATCCTAGTAATCCATATTTTAAAAATTCCCATCATTAGACAAGTGACTGAAGAATAATTGGAAAAACACTGAATTTGTGTCCTATTTTTGGAGACTGTAAGATGTCTAGGTCTGGATCGGAAAGTTGCTGATATACAATGTATGTGCTGGACAGCTTTTCTGTTATGATGGTATTGCAATACATAATAACAATTTTCAATATCTTAATCTCATGAAGAAAAACATTTTATTGTTATAGGTTGCTGTGACTCTACGACAGTCATCAGGTTTTTCGACATTGGAGAACAATGTTGAATCTAGTCAAGATGTAATAAGAACTGCTATGGTAAGTTATCTACTATCATATTTATATATTCATAAATCCGATTGAATAAACATCAATTCATCCTTCAGCCATTCAACCAATCAATGATATGCATTTTTTTCATAATGTAGGTTCCAGCCGGCCAGTCAAAAGGTGTTTCTTTCTTGATTAAACCTAATACTTTTGGCTATATCGACATAGAGCTGCAAGCCTTATCCATGACTGCCGCAGATGCATTGAAGAGAAAACTACTTGTGAAGGTAAAACCATTGATAAGATTGTCTTTATCCTATAAAAAAGAGAAGCAAATGACAGTGTTTACAGAATTAATTTAATTAATAGTATTCTACTTGTAGACTGTAGACAAGAAATTTACCTTTATTTTCATAAAACTGTTGAGTCTGTTAATACTGGAGTTATGCATCCAAACTCAATAACAAGCCGCAGTTAATGAAATTGCATTTTGACAATTGCTCCTTCAACTTTATCCTGGATTATGTCTAGAAAAATATATTTTGTGTGTACTATAGCCAGACAGATCAATGGTTATGTCCTTGAAAATGTTGCGACAGACTCGTGGAGATTGGTTCGATACGTTTTTATTCAGAGATCAGACCGTAGTCCAAAACGACTCTAGAAATAAATAAATTAACAATTGTAAATAATAATGCTTATAAACTGACACATTCAAAATGTCATTCAATAAATCACATGTATAATATTCAATAATTAGTCATACCCTTTATTAGGAGCTTGAGTGACTGATCAGAAGAACTCCCAATTGTTATTACTGGTGAACACTTCACACACACACACACAGGTCTTAACACTGAGTTTCAGCTGTATGCCTCAAACCTGGTAATTGAAATAAATACTCCCAAGTACTTGGATAACAAAATGCAATTACTTGACTAACAAAATACAATTGTGCACTATACAGACTATACATGTATGAATAAATTACTATGACTTTAAAATCATGAATATATACTTAATATGAATTATAGATCACAAGTGAACATTTTTGATAACTTTATGAAATGATCTATAATATAAACTTTATAAACCTGAGCATTTGCTCAAAGAACCATTAGAAACCTAGCCACTAATTTTGAAGTAAAGTAATGAAAAGGAAAATGCATACCTTGTACAATTCTTCATATATTCCCAAAATTATATAGATGTGAGCTAGATGACTGTAGCCACAAGAATGACTATAGTTCTCAATGAATAAATAGGGGTTTTACCCAAACTGACATGCTTCCTGTCACATGTAACTACAATGATGATGACAAAGAACTATGTACAATGAGAATCCCTGTGAGATCCACTATGAGATCCAAAAGATCCAAAACAGATCCTACCACAATGTTGGCTTGAATTCCACTCGTCGGTTTTGAGACATGCAGCTGTATTCATAAATGATGTTACATGAATCTGGATTCTTGAAGCAGAAAGACCTCTGTCACATGGGTAAAGGATATTGTTGATGTACACGATATTTCTTCTGATAATTAGACAACTATAGAGTGTTTGTTGAATCAAATTTTTCACTGGCATCACTCCTGACTGGTTTGTCACTTTACAGGTTGTACTATTGTACTGCTGGACCAATGTCCACAGTAGGTCTATTAAAATTTCATTCAAGCTTACAACTTCACAAAGTGCATGATAAACTGTCAAAAGGCAACCAAACCAAATGAATTAATATAGAACATCACGCACCAATTATCATCCAGTGTAAGTATTTCAGCCGGAGCCTAAAGCTTTTTGTTTTTGCTCTCTGGTAGGCTTTATAACTCAGCAAATGATTATCTGCCCAGGAGAAAAAAACACAATATTTTTAAAAATGAAAAAAACATGATCCACTTCTGGGAATTAGTGAATGAGCATTCGTAATATCAGAGTACATGACTATACATCTCAGACCATCCAAGTTGGTATTCAAAAGCTCTTTTTAAGGCCTGTTCAGCCATCATATTCACATAACTGTACAACTTCATTTGGCTGCATTACAGAGAGCCGCGAATTAGTGAGAGTAGAGAATTCTGCTTAAAATTTCAAAACTTCAAGGGCCGGGGGGGGGGTACCTCTAAATATTAGGCGATTTGCATGAAAATTTACATGAATTATTTTTTCCATAATAGGCATAATTTGAGAGGGTGGCCCGTGAAAAATTCAAACTTTTTTTTTACTATGCATTTGAGGGCCACCCTAATGGACTTATTATCAATTTAATTCTTATTTTCAGCCTGAAGGAACTGAAGAAACACAAGTCAAATCCATGTACTTGGCACTGTCTCCTTCCAACTATTTCCACACATCAACGTTCAACATCACTCTGCCATCCAATGTTGTGAGAGGATCTGAGAGATTCTCCTTGTCTGTGTCTGGTAAGTCATACTGTCATGTTCTCATTCATGTTGTTAGTGGATCTGAGAGATTCTCCTTGTCTGTTTCTGGTAAGTCATACTGTCATGTTCTCATTCATGTTGTTAGTGGATCTGAGAGATTCTCCTTGTCTGTTTCTGGTAAGTCATACTGTCATGTTCTCATTCATGTTGTTAGTGGATCTGAGAGATTCTCCTTGTCTGTTTCTGGTAAGTCATACTGTCATGTTCTCATTCATGTTGTTAGTGGATCTGAGAGATTCTCCTTGTCTGTTTCTGGTAAGTCATACTGTCATGTTCTCATTCATGTTCTCAAGCTCAGTGTCCTAACTTACAGTACCTATCAGCAAACGAAAGACCTAGGTAGGGGTATAAATTGAGTAATTGGGAATCAGGTGAAGGAAGATGATATTTTTAGACATGCCATCTACTGTAGCACTGCATGTTCATAGCCAACAAGCCCACGGGTGAACAACAACAAGATAAATGATTAAATATAGTCTTTCCTTTCCGCAACAAACCCTTTTAGCAACAAATAAAATTTTGTCTGCTACTCCCTTTTCCAACACAGTGACCCATATAACCTATTTTTTCCTTGAAAAATTTACACTTCCTTGGTTTAAATTTCAAACCATAGTCAGAAATCCATGAAAAAACTTTGGACAACTTATCCATGTGACTTTCTGTGGTGTCAGTTTAACGATAATATCATGTAGGTAGAATAAGCAGGCTTCCAGATTCAAAGATCCCATAACATTTCCATCATACTCTGAAAACTAGAACACACCTTGGAAAGACCCATTGGCATACAAAGATATTCAGAAAATCTTGAGCCACTAGCAGTTAATGAGGATGTATATGATCACGATCATAACTTAAGACTTACGCATCATGGCTATTGATAAAAATTAACAAATCTAAAGTGAACAAACACAAACAGCTTTGAAAGAAAGCAAAATTATTTGGCAATTCACAATTCCTATGCCGTGTCAGGCTCTGTCGTGAGTGCGAAATTCATTATAGCCTTGCCTTCCTTATGTCATGGTGAAAGAAGTGCTTTTATAGTTTTATGTGATATTGAAGAAATTAATGTGGAATAATCCATTGATTTCTGATAATTATAATGCTTCCTGCCTCTCTATCTCTCTTTCAAATTTCTACCAATTTCATGATATTCATTTTGGCATAATAATGCTCAGTCTTTCAACATTTGACTCCTGTCTAATTCGTTCACAAGTTTTTCTAACAATCGGTCATCAATTTCAGGTAGCATTATGGGACCGGTTGCAGAGAACCTTGGCAAGTGGTCAAAGAAACCTTACGGATGTGGAGAACAAAACATGATCAATTTTGTACCAAATATTCTCGTTATGAAATACATGACTAATGCAGGAATCAGGGATGATGCTTTGAAAGAGAAGGCTCTTGGATATATCTTGAGCGGTATGTTGATTGATCATATAATTATTGTATAAAATGTACATCAAAATGGTTCATGAATTCTCAAAGTTTACATGTTTTATAAAAGATTCTCATAGATTTCAGTCGCGTATCTGTAGAACATGAAATGAAAACAATTTCACTCAGTCCTTCCATGTAAATTGCAATAGTGTCCTCATAACCAAACAATATAACTTATATTATACCTGTAATTATAGTACTGTATCTTTGTTTGCAGGGTACCAACGTGAGATGAATTACCTCAGAAATGATGGATCCTACTCAGCGTTTGGAAACAGAGACAAACGTGGAGATTTATGGTGGGTTATTATGGTATATATGGACAGCTAGATAGACAGAGAGACAGACAGATAGCTGCAGAATGCAGCCCTTTGTGGCTTGTTTTTGCATCCATAAGAGAAGATTGATGAAATGAAAACAAGAGAGCGCTGTAGTCCATGACATATTTCCATAGCCTACAGCAGCTGTAGACATCAGTTTTAAAGGCATTGATGCAAGGGACATAAGGAAATTAAGAAACTACAAACGATTGAATAAAATGCATGCAACTGCAATGTTACAAAGCAGTCACTTTGATAAAGTGGATAATTATGTCTAAATTATTCCTTAAACCTTGTGACTAGATGTGTTTAAGCAAAATTCACCATTATACTTATTCATATCACGTAAGAAATTTGATTTTGATTTTATCTAACAGTATGAATTATTCTTGATGTAGTCTGACACTGAAGATGTGTTTATAAGTCAGATGAGTAAGTACAACAATAAAAGAGACACGTGCTCATAGCTGACACAAAAATAATAAAAATGATAATTTACAATTGAGCAAGAAAATTAATATTATAAAATATGAAATGACAACAATAAGATTAAAAGTCATTCATTTTTTCGAAACACTATTTTTCTAGGGTAATTTCTTCATTAGTTTGTTATTACTCTCTACAGGTTGACAGCATTTGTCGTAAAGTCATATGCAGAAGCATCTCAATTCATTGGAGGAGAAATAGACAAAGGCACAATGGCGAAGAGCATCAATTACATTCTGAATCGGTTGGCTCCTGATGGGAAGTATAGGGAAGAAGCTGAACTTCGACACACGTTTTTGAAGGTAAATGTATGTTCCAATTTCAAAACCATGCTGGTAATCAAAGCAGATGAGGCAGCACAGCCTCCTGACAGTAGATTGTTTCAGCCAAACTCGCTTAAGCGCTGCTAGGCAACTGCCTGAGAATGCCTTTGGTAATTGCCTCAGCTGATCAGGTTGAAATATAAATAAATGTTAATAATGCAATGGAAGATATTTTGAAAAACTGCAGGCCTATCAAGAAATTCATTTTCTTGCAATTATTTGTTTTTTTACTATAAATTCTCTGACTTTTGACGCAGATAATTTGCTAAATTTTATATGATAAATTGAGCTGCGCTGGGTGCACTCTCGTAACCATGGTTATAGACAGTCTTGAGCAGACGCTCTCTTGGTGAAGGAGGGGGGGGGGTGCGAAGGCAGTATGCCGAGCGTCTTGTGACAAATGCTGCTGCACAACTTGGGTCAATCAGTGCTAAGTGTCGAGAAACAGTCACTCACATTGCTATGTTTCCCAAGATCACTGACGAGCCCATATTGCCAATCTGTAACACACTAACAAACCAGTGGCTGCAAGAAGTGCCCCAAGACTTCTCTATAAATGATTTCAAAAGGAACTATGTTTTATGAAGGATCACGCACCTGTTGAGTTGTGTGTTAGTCGGCCAAAACAGATCTGCTTTTGTCAACTGCTATTATCCAATGTTAACTCTACTGTCATCGTCCAACAATGTCCTATATATTGAAATTTATGATGAAAAATATGTCTTGGCTCCACTGACTTAAATATTCCACTGATATCCATCTTAAACCTTCGTTCAAAAGCTGTCACAAAAACCATGCTTGTTTCGTTTTTGACAGGAAGCAGTGCTAAAAATAGAATCAGGAGACTTGAAAATGTTTCTTTTTTCTAATCTCGCATCCGAAACTTGCCATTTTGGCTTCAAAAAATGTTTCTTTTTGAGGAACTGAATAGTTTTATATCAACTGACGTATTTAATCAAATTTATGATAAACTTTTCTGTAATTCACGAACAAAAATGAATGGTTGACAGACATTTGTCACAAGACCAGCTATGCTCATCCCACCAGGTGGCATGATGGTCTGATTCAAGACTGGGTAACAGAACAGTTGCTTAAACACTTCTTACAGTTTTGATTTTTCAAAAAGATGGTCAAATACCTGAAATTTATTCTGTGAAAATTTCATTTAGCTATTTCAAATAGAAAGGTCTGCCAAAAAAATTGGTCAGAACTGTTGGAGAACCCCTCACAGCAAACATTATCTACTCTCAATGCAATTGATACCCACAATCAGAAAAGCCATTTATTAATATTCGAAGAGTTTTTCACTGTTTATATTTAACATTATAACACAACTCTAAACTCTTCTTTTTTTCTTTTTTCTTTTTGACAGGGTGGTGTCGGTAGTGAAGTCCCCATGGCTGCTTATATTGTCATCACCTTGACAACCGCCAAGACTCAAATGCCCATGCCAGATATCGAAGAAAAGGTAGGTTTCAAATAACAAACCAGTTTTTGTGCATGAGGCTCTTGGGCTGACTCTCCACCAGGGATATTATTGTAAACATATGTCACTACATGTATTTCATGTAAATGTTCTGTCTAATTCCCTGCAGTTGTCTCCCCATTCATCAGTTTCTGCTCAAATGGGCCTACCTAAGATATTCAGTGCCGATAACTGATTTTTAGTTAACTTTTTACTGTTATGGCTACTTATTAGTCAAGAAAAATGGCACGACTGGCTTAGGTCTCTCATGTCAAATTAAGGCCCATGCATCATGGAGAAACAACAATGGCATCATCGAGATTAGATTTCTTTAACATTTACCCTAACACATTTGACTAAGCTTTAGTAATGATATGTAATGATATTTACCTTGCTTTTTCAGATTGATCGAGCAATATCACTATCAACTGCTTATTTGAAAAGAGAATTTTACAAACTCACGAAACCTTATGATATTGCAATTGTGTCTTATGCTTTGGCCATGAACGGAATGGACAATCAAGTGAATGCCCTGGCCAGGCTTGATTCTGTTGCACCTGTTTCCAGTAAGTATCATAACACTGTAGAGACTTACATGCACATGTACATTTGCTTTAATTAATTATTATTTAATATTATTTAATTTGATTTATTCTTTCTTATATGCATTACATATAATTCAATTTTTGTGCTCTAAAAAGGTTTTGATATATCATATTTATACAAAATCACACATTAAGTGCAATATCGTCTTTGGTAATCGGTTGATTGTCATATAAAATACAAAGGATACCATAGATATGTATACCAACTTTCAAGTCACATTGAAAATATACACTCTTATCCCTATGAGAAATTGTTTTTTAAATTCTGAACAAAAAATAATTATCCTTCACACCTTAATCCGAAACATTCTTCATTGCTTTAGATGGTGAACAGACATGGGGTGGGGTTGAAGCCACTTCTTATGCGATGTTAGCGAAATTAGCTGCCAATCCGTCTAATACAGGAGTCATAATACCTGCTCTGAAATGGCTTGTCAAACAGATTAGCAAGGGTTATGGTTTCTCATCAACTCAAGTAAGTATTTTTTACAAAGTACATTTGAATTTTGTTCTGTATTCATCCATTCTAGCAAAAAAGAAAGGCAAAAAAAGGAAAATTGACAGGAAGGTGACTCTCGTTGAAAATGGAAGAAAGCAAGGAATTTTAAAATGTGGAAGTTGGCCATAGCATAAAGTACATGTACATTTAGACTAAAATACAATGTAAAAATAAATGAAAAAAAAGTTAGTTTCAAATATATAATTATAAAAAGTTTCTTTGAAATATATATACAGAGGCTTACAAATATAAAGATTTCATTGATGAATGAACTGCACCAGGCCTGGACTTTATCACCAGAGCGTCATCAAGCTGAAAATACTTCGACCCTAACCAAGTTCGCTGTCCATTTCAGGATACTGTGGTAGGACTTGCAGCCTTATCCAGATTTGCTACACTTACTTCGTCAGCTGCCAACACTGATTTGTACATCCAAGCTGAGACGGACACAGGAGAGCGACATTCATTCAACAGAATCACAAGACACAACAAAGAAGTCTTCCAGATATACAGGGTGAGTAGAGAGAGAAAGATGTGCCGAGGAGAGAGACTGTCACAAAGAAAAATGGCTGGCATTGTTTAAAAAGGTGTTAAAACCCAAAAGTCAGACAAAAATTGATATATATATAAAACACTGACACCCCTTTCAAAAAAATATGCTTTGGAAAACTAATTATGTGAGATTGTTGTATATTTCCCAGTAGGGTGCATCGTCTGCCCCTATATCTTAAAAACTTCATGCACTTTTGCATGATTGTTCCCTTGTATCATAAAAGAAGCCCTGCAAAATTTTAGGAAAATATTCTAATGCCAAAGGGTGGCACAATAGCCTTGAAATTTCAGTGTTAGGTCATATTTTAGCGATTTGCGGTTATAAATAATATTGTCAATTTTCATTTAAGTGATTTCTGGATGGCACAGTTAGATTCCTTAGAAAGAGAGCTTTAATTTGAATACCAACATCAATGGTTTCCATTCAGGAGAAGTCGCAATTGTGTCGAAATATTTTCTTTTTTATCGGGAAAAATGTGATAAATCAAAAACAGGATGTTTTAAATATGACTTTGGGAACTCAAAGAAGTCTACAAAGTGAAGATATGGTCTACATGTACTACATGATCTGATAAAACCTTGATGGCATTATGGTGCATAGGCGTATGGGAGGGGGGGCAGGGGGGGCGATCGCCCCCCCAAAAGTTTGGGAAACAGCAAGATTCGGGCAAAAAGGCTAAAACATTTGGGCAGATGATTAGGTGAAAATTATTGATAATCAGTGATTTCCCGGCTATTTCATTTGAAATGGTATTAAATTTAGATCGAGAAATTCAGGCAAATGTCGCTCGCCCCCCCAAAAATCGCGCGCTCCGTACGCCTATGTTATGGTGAAGTCAGAAGAAAGACAGAGGCAGAGTGGTGTCTCAATGAACTGTTGTATTTCTCATATTTACATGTAATTTATGCAAATTTACACATTTGAATTTGATTAATAACTGTCTAGAAAACATTACATTCCCTACTTTCTTCAGAAAAATGTTTCTTATGTTTTATTCTAGTGATTGTGTTAAGTTTACCTTTTAAGTTGATTATTCAAAACATTTTGTCATAATAGTCAGAAACTTTCGACTTTCCAAAAAACTGAAGCATGAGAAATTTTCAAAAATATAGCTTTCTACCATTCAAATTGAAGACAATTTTTTTCTCAGAAGATCGTCATCAGTAACCCATTTTCTCAGAACGATGGTATATGAAATGGAATCATACAACAAAACATAAGCTAGATATTTCTTACCGCGATTTTCAAAAGCATCATTTTTTGTCAATTTTGGCCTTAACTTTAAAACAAAAGTGCTACCCTAAGGCCACATCTGATCTGGTTGAAATTTTGTATGAGGTGTTTTTATGGGCAAAGGTGCAATGTGGTAAAAGTGCAAATGAAAAAGACAAATTTTCAATTTTTAAGGGGCAGGTGATGCACCCTATTTCCCAGTTGGTTGAAAATATAGGTCAGCAGATATGTTTCTACTAAGACATGATGCAAATTTTCTGATCATGATAGGATTTAACCAGATATTTACCATGCCAAGAGAACTTACTACAATTTCATAAGTCCAATACAGATTGTACATAAGGGTCATTCTCAAATTTCGGAACAATTTGCGTCACTCCAGTTCCCTGACATTAATTTGAATGCAATTGATATCTGAAGCATCACTCCCCATCTGTTATTCATATTTCTATTTAGAACCACTGCATTTGGAACAAAAAGTCATTTATTAGACTTTTTTTGGTGCATTGTGTCCAGTAATCCGTGCCAAATCAGTGGTTTTTCCCTGTCACTGGACCTGACATGACAAAATCAAGTGTTAATTTTCCTCCTAAAGTACCATCATTTCCAAAGTTTTTATGCACGATTCATGAGAATATAGAATTGAATTAATATATACAATATTATACATCATATTTAATTTTTTTCTTGTTTTATTTCATTGAATTAATTGATGTAAAAGACGTGTCACTAGTTTATGTTAATTTTTTTGTCCCCTCCGTTACCAGGCATAGCTCGGCTCGCTATTGTTTTTAACGAGCAATTTCCACTCAATGTCGCAAGATGCACATGTGCCAAACTACCACAGCTTTGCAGATTTTCATTAAACAGGTATTCAACAAGTTAAGGCATAATTTTCTTTGGAAAATTTTTTGGTCGCACTGAAATGTCCCCTCCGTTACCTCCAATTCCGAGCTTACCAGTGATACCTTCTCAAAGAAATTTTTTGTATATATTGCTGAGGGTGACAGGATTCAATAGAATGCAATCAAAACTTTTTATCTCCCAAATAGAAACCACTATTAAGAGAAAACCAAACCGTTCCTGTCCACTCCGTTACCATTCCTGTCCACTCAGTTACCACAAAAAATCGATTTTTTATTAAAAATACGATTGATCTGAGATGAAGTACTTCTGAAAATGAGACTTACATATTTTATTTATTTTTTTTCTATTTTTTAATTGCTCAAAATGCAGGTTTTTTGCAACAAAAGTCCCCTCCGTTACCACATTTTCCAGGGCATTTTGTCCCGAAATTTGAGAATGGCACATAAATGCTTTGTTTGCAATGTGTTCTAATTGTAGTTCTCCACCACTCCAAGACAAGTCACCATCACAGCCTCATCTTCTGGTGCTGCCATCATCCAGTTAGAAGCAGACTACAACATCCTAGTGCCGGACAACACAACTGACCTGACTGTAAAAGTGGACTCTGAGAATGACACAACCGGAAAAGTTTACGTCAAGACTTGTGTCAAGTAATTAAGATTCAGATTCTGGTTTATTTTTTAACTAAAGATCGTCATCAGTAACCCATTGCTTTAAAATAACATCTTTGCAAGTTTGCAAACTTGTTCTAATCTCGATTTCTACATTGCTTTTAGATGGAACAACCTTGATGAGTCTGGTATGGCGATTGTAGAAATCAACCCACTCAGTGGTTATCAAATAAAAGCCGACAATTTGCTCGAAGAATATGCAGATCAAGGTTTGAAGAAGGTGGAGGTCAAGAAAAATAAACTTGTCACATATTGGGATGAGGTGATAATCCATATTTTAATAAATTCTAATATTAACCCTCATTTTTGGGCAAGCACCAGATGAGGATTTAGATTTTTTTTTTGTAAATAATTTCATGCCTGCTTCATTATTGAAGTAAATGTTTTAGATTAGAGAATTATTTGATACTGTCTCATGTCTGTATGCAGGGGGGGACTGGCCCCACAGCGGGCCCCTGGGCAAGATCATTGGCGGGCCCCTATTATTGCAATAGCAGCATTTTCAGAACATATAGATTGCTCTCACCTGCATGTTATGATATCAAATTATGAATAGTACCTATTAGCCTACCTATATAGTATATACATGTAGTATGTAAAAATGTAAAAGTCAATAGTAAGAGGAACACATTCCTCCCTTCTGCAGTTAATTGAGAAATTGAGAAAATATATTCATAAATAAAATAAATAAATAAATAAATAAAAATTGAGGGGCAGAGAGTAGCCGATTCAGAAGGGGCGCATAGGGGACTCATACAAGGAACACATCCGCAAGTCCAGGCTTAATCTCAGGGTCCTGCCAAGTGGACCATATCCGAAACTGAGAGAGGGGCCCCTAACTTCATTGTTTATTATGCTTGTCAATTTTAAAGTGAATTTTTTTTAAATGTTTCTATTTGACACAGAATTAGATTTTTACCTCTTTTACATCATTTTTGATAATTTCGATTTTGTAAGACTGCTATCGGGCCCCAGGGCACTGCCCTCTGGCCCATAGGGCCAGTCCGCCCCTGTCTGTATGATTAGATTTTGATTGGAAAAGATATTTTGAGACGTTGTATACATGAAGGAACTGCTCATATCTGGCGTCATCAGTGTGATAAATAAATTCCCATCAAGAAAACTTTGTTTGATCTGAATTTGTCGTCACTCAGTTGTGTATGTGTTGAATCAAATTTTGATGAATCAATTTGATTGTTCTATGTTGCAGGTAACTCGTATCTCGAAGTGCTTCAACATTACCCAGTTCCAAGTCGCTAAAGTCAATAACATTCAGCCAGCTGAGATAAATGCCTACTCTTACTATGCAGGTTGGTTTTATTGATATGCATTATAATATATAGGCTATAAAATATTGCGTAATACAAAATGGAGTGTTTCAGTATAAAAGAACATGATTTGTTGTACCATAACTTTGAGTTTATGGTACCACACTATCCAAATGGTATTTTTACACTGATTTCACTGCCCTACCACAATAAAATTATAATACATTAAAATTATAATTACTTCTATCTTTAGGCCTTTAAATGTTTTAGGAGATTCCCTTTTAGGGCATTCTCAGTTGTGTTTGGTCCATTTCTTTGTAGATGCCAAAGTAAAGAAGTTAATGTACAAACCTTCTGGGCTGAGCAGAGCCAATCCATGTTCAGTCTGTCCTCAATGCTGTGGTATGTATTTAACTATTTTTGACTGTCAACATTTTTGCAGACTATTGGGCTCAAGTTAATTTCCCCATTTACCTCAAGCGGCAGTTAATGCAATATGAGGCTTCTGCAGTGGCGTAACTGGGGGGTCTCAAGCGGGGGGGCACGCAATTCTCTGGGGGGCACCAACTATACTTATTGTATATTTTAGCAAGAGTTGGAAAGTTCATATGGGGGGGCACCTGGGAGGCACAGGTCCAATATGGGGGGGGTATGTACCCCCGTGCCCCCCCCCCATTGGAACGCCACTGGGCTTCTGTCATTCTAGGGCACGACCAGTGACGTATCTAGGGGGAGGGCCATTGGTCCATGGCCCCCCCTCAGTCTCAAAATTTAACATGAGAGAGATAGGAAAAGCCGCAAATCGCCCCACATTCACCCCATGTATTGCCCCCCCTCAGGCTATTTCTAGATACGCCCTGGACACCACTTTTAATATAGTATTTATGTATGACATATACATGTACAGTGCCGCCTGTAAGTAAGTGAAACGCGTGATATTGTGCCATTTCATCAATGTTAAACATCCTTAACCAAAATGTTTCTGGAAGGACGAATTCTCATCCGATGAGAGGAAAACATTTTGGGTCATAAAGGCCGATACGTGAGCCATGTTGGATAAAAATAGCAGCCAACTTTCTTTGCTGTAGTTGGAGTTAGGGATGGGTCAAAGTCTTTGATAAGTAAGTGAAACGCAGGCCTAATGTTAAAACATAGGGAAGGGTGGTTCACTTATCAAAGACTTTGACCCATACCTAACTCCGACTACAGCAAAGAAAATCGGCTGATATTTTTATTCCACTTGCCTCACATATCAGCCTTTATGACCCACTTTGTTTCCCTCTCATCCGATGAGAATTCATCCCTCCGCAAGTAGTTTGGCTAAGGATGTTTAGTATTGATGCAATGACACAATGTCATGCGTTTCACTTACTTACAGGCGGCACTGTACTATCTAAATACATTGTTTAGTGTATCTATCATCTGCATAGGTTCTGTCCTTGAGGTTGTCTTAATAAGGTGCGGAAAATATCATCTTTCTCATAAGACTCATCACCAATTATCTTCAATGTTTCATCGCACTTTTGGCTGTTGTACTGAAAAACCAATTACCCCATGCCTACTGCATTTGTTAACAAAGTGATTAATTTTTGTTTACAGCGCCAAGTGCTCTGAAGCAAAGCAACAACAACCAAAACAACAACAATCAGAACGATAATGGTTCACTCACAAATGTTGCTCTTCGCAAAACAGCAACACAGAGTAATACATATTTCGGAGATGGCATTGTATCTGTCGCAGGAAATGCTGTTGACGGCTGTAAAAACACAAAGTAAGTTTTATCCATTTTTTCTGTTCTACTGGTAATTTTGTAATTGGGCTAAATTTCACAGGAAGATCCAAGGCCATGTAACAACATCACACAGGAACAATTACATACTCCTACTATCCTTCTCTAAGAACGCTCAATGTATTATGTACTGCAAGCTAAATGCCTATTATCTATCCTTTTGACCATAATATCTTTGCTTTCTGAGAATGCATGTGAGTGAGTGAGTTTGTGTTTTATGCTCCATCAGCACTGGTGTGGGATATTCAGAGGCAACTAGAGAATGCATGTGAACAACCTTATAAATGTGGGTCAGCAAAAATCAAAAGGGAATATATAGTCTTCACTTTCTAATTGAGTTTGTGTATACTGTATATGCACGCTAAATGTAGATCCTGCTTTTAAAATTCAAATTTCCCACCATTTTCAGCTACCCTAGTGGATGCTGCACTCACACAGGACTGATGAGTGGTCACCCCTCCTGGTGGAATGTGGATCTTGAACGTGAACATTACATTCAAAATGTCACAATTTACAAAAGAATGGATTGCTGTCGTAAGTACCAGGCCCATTTGCCCCCATTCCTTTTATGCTGAAATCACTTTAGCATCTGTCCAAGGGTCTTTTCTACACTTCAATGATCAACCTACCCCTTCTTCATCTTCCTGTCCTTCAGTAACCTCTACAATAGTATAAACATCACAAATCAAAAAGAAACCAAAGTTTGTCTGCCTCGCTTACAACACAAATTCTAGTTCGTTGAATCAACCGAAGAGTGTATCTGCCAACCCTAGCTCAAAATTTTCCCACTTTCTGCACTAAATCACCTCATTATGCTACACTCAAAACCACACAGACATTTTGTGCCTATTTTTCCCTGGCTAACTTCAATTTGTGGTCACTTTCCTCCATGTTTCCAACCACTCTCAAGCCCATACAGTCCGCCTTTCCCAAAAATCCAAACCATTTCCTTGCCCATATTTAGTGGCGTGAAGCACATGCTCTTCCGGAAGACATTTTGACGAAACTTATGACCACTTGCTGGGGCAATCATCCTAACCAACTTGATTCACATATCATACAGCTTCATCAAAATTTTAGCTTGCATTAAAAACATTTTGGTGGCCAACCATAACCAACTAAAAATTAATGAAGAAGTAAAGGGGCTGACTGTTGCAGGTCAAAGGTCATCCTACAGAGTTGGCACAGAGCCAATTATTCTTTGAAAGTGTCGGAGAGAATTATGTACAAAATTAAGTGCCAAATAATGGATACTGTGAAATCATAAATTTATATATCATATTGTGATTATTGTAATTTCAGCATCCAGAAACCAAGGCATTATTGCAGCAACGTCTAATACGGTACCTCCTGTCGAAAACTCTAACAGAGGGCTTGACTCACGAGTAATGAACTACTGCACAGAGGAGCTAGAAACCTCCACAGATGCCATGACATTTACATGCAACAACAGAGGGCGCTTTGTGTATGTCTTCCATCGCCAGACAAGAGATTATCTTTCCCTGTGTGAAGTGGAAGTTTACGGCAGGCTGTAGACTGACTTATGATTTTTATAGTCATTGATACAAGTTATCTTACAGACTTTGAAAGACTCCTTTGTCAACACGATTTAGAGCCAATATGTGCACACCAAACATTATACTGGAATTTTCGGTGTCATGGTTGGACTAAATATTTCCTTTTTCTTTGAAGTCAAGAGGTAAGGGCAGGGTATGGACTGACTAAAAAGTAATGGTAATTTAAAAAGTGTAGTGAGAAAAATGTACACTACCCTCCAAAAGTTTGAATACACCTGAAAAGGTGAGATTTCTTTCAAAAGTACCTCATCTTCAACACAACTTTTGTTTTATACTTACATCTTACAATGTGGAAATTCACATTCAGGCCATAAGGTGTCCATATTTCATGGTTTTAGATCATTTTGGTATAAATTTATATAAAATTCTCGGTAGGCCTATCCCATTTTTTCATTTTTTATAAAAAGCTATAGAAGCACTGTTATCTTCCATATTTATGACATTTTATCATTTTTTACACATTTCCACTGGTTTGTGATGATTTTACAAGTAGTTTCAGACCAGAAAATGGCCGTTGAATATTGGACAAAAATATTGATTTTTTCTATTTTTGGTTCAAAACAATACTGAAACAGCTCAAATAAAATAATTTTCACCAGAGAAGATATATTTTGTGATTATAATTCATGGTGACCCGAAATAATCTAAATTTTGTATTTTTGAGTGGTCAATATTCAATTTTTAAACTCCTTTTTTGGGGTCTAAAATAACTGTCACGATCATGAGACAACTCTGGAAACATTTAAATATGATTAAATTTCATAACACGGTTGTGACAATTTTCTATAAAATACCAAAATTTGGGATATCGAGAGAGGCCATAAATTTCAACCAAAATGATCTAAAATGACAAAATAAAGACAACTTCTGACTTCAATGCGACTTGTTTTATTGTTTGACATAAATATTAAACAAATATTCCATACAAAATCAAGTATTTTTAAAAGAAACCTCACTTATCCAGGTGTATTCAAACTTTTGGAGGGTAGTGTATGTTATTATGTTGAATACACAAACATTACTCAAGAGTGTAACCTTTCATAATTTTACCTTTTTTACCTTTTGTAAGTAGTTTGTATACATTTTAAATTGCACATGCAGGCATATATGTACACTTAAAGAATAAAGATCTATGTTATATCTCACGTGTCTGTGTGGAAGTGCCACGAGGTCCGCTTTAAAGTGCATTGTGCACGTTATGTTTTATGCATAATTAAGCAGTGCGGATTTTGCCCGAAGAGGGCATTTTATTATCGCGTCTCAGAAACGGATGTGCGCGGCTGAAAAGATTTCAAATTGAGATGTTCTTACAAACAAATTGAATAATATATTTAAATTCTATGGATTCACCTCCAATGGTACTGCGAATTGCTACTTTTCTGCAATTTTACATGAAATTTCGAATCAAAGGGCTCTTACTGGTAGGGCAAATCTCTATCAGTGGTGGGGATTTCGCAGGGGCTGGTAGGCCAACGATGTACGACAATAAGGACGGTGGCCATTTTGAATTCAAAATGGCCGCTGTCAAAATCCTAGCCAAGGAGGTTTTATGATTCCATGAGGCTTCAGAAACATCACAATGGACTGTAATTTGGTAGAATGATGCTAAATAATATGTATTTTCATGCTAAGTCATGCGTATAATAAAAACAATTATGAAAGTGTACAAAAATAAGCAATAATAACCAAATAATGGTTCATTTTTCCGACCATAATAAATTATAGCATCCAAATGTTGTTGAATCAAAATTCTGAGCACCATTCCATTTTAAAGAACTTTACACAGCATTAGAGAATACGTGTATTTCAGTTTTTTGTGAAAATAATAATCAAATGACCACTGTTGTTTGTCTAATATATATCTCTCAAACTTGCCAGAAGCCGCTCTGCTCTAAAACACTTTGTATCTTTTTAAATATCCAATGACCATTGGTCACATTTAAAAACAAATACAAACATATCTTATGGGCACAAAAAGACAAGAAACATTTTACAATTAAATGATGTATAAATTCATATAACTAGATAATATTTTAAAATAAAGAAACCAGCTGAGTAAGATTGAAATTTCAAGTCGAAAGAGAGACAAGGCAGCCTTTGAAACTTAGAGCATCTCTGTTATTCAATACTAAACCTATACATTTATCCCATTCTTCACATCTGTTGTCCTATTAATTTTAACATAGTCCTCTACAATTACACACAGAAGTACAGGAAAGTCCAGTATCTCAACATTTCCTTTACTGCCGCAGCAAGAACTGGTTTCTGGTCATCTGTCCAGTGTAGAATCCAATATGAACCATCTTTTTTTCATGCATAACTCTCAAATGATGGGGCTGATATCTGATTTGAGGTTTGACTCCACATTCCTGTGTGATGCACTGCCCTGTGTGTTTGCTGAAGAAGTGCCGTCTGAAATTTTAGGACATTGATTATAAAAATTATTTATTATTAATTTTGTAGACTTACTTTTATGGATGTACTCTGAATACTACCAAAATATTACCCGTGTTGGCGGAATTTTTCCATGGACGCAGCCTTCTTTGCAAAGAGGTCCTTCTGAAGATCGTTCACTGTCTTTTTGTTAGTGGTCTTGTCATAAAGAACACAAACTATCTTTCTTTGTCACTGAATGTTTTAGAGACTTGTTCAAGATGTTGGAAGGGTGTCAGAGAAATCGTCTTGAAAGCTTCAGTGATGGAAGGAAATGTTTTCCAAGTTTCCCAGGCTGACTTTTTCCCTTTGCTGTAGAACTGTGAGGTTGTGTCGCAACCACTAAATGCATGAAAGGATGGTAATGCGATACTTTGTCCTCACCAAGATGGTAACAAATATATATTATTGATGTTCAATTATTTGTACCACTTTCCAACACCAAAAGCTATGTGTACAGGTGCAATTCAGGAAACATTGCCTGGAGTTGGTGGAAAAGGCCAACCAGGATGATGACCACATCTGTGTCTATACTGCCCACTCAAGAATAGTCCTTTTTCCTTTCTCGGGAGCTTCATTGTGGAGGCATAAAAGAATGTTGGCTTCTTCATGGTTACCCTTTGGCATGCTGCAAATGCGGATATATACCTCATGTACAGGAAGAACAGAGCTACTGCAGTACCGTCAATGATTTTGGCGTCCAATCTATCTGGCATTTGTGCTTGTTCACTTATGATTATTGCCAGAAGCTTACTCTTTTTGATGGCAAATAGTGCCAAATACAACACTCCATTGACAATGACGGCAGCCAAGGCTGATTCTCATGTATGAAAAAATTCTTCAGATTTCCATCTCTGAACTTACTGGCAATATAGGCTGTAATCACTTTTGAGAGCAGAGACTTGCTGCTTTGTCTTTGTGTTGCTTTTCACAAGACCACTTTTAAAAAGTGGGAGGTTGTTCTGCTTGATTGGTGTTTGAATACTAGATGTTCTGTCCAAGATAACCCTTTTGATGTATGCTTCCACAGGATGAAATCACAATGGTTAGCCGGGTCATTCTACTCCAAGTTAGCAGAAATGTTCCCATTTGGGTGGCAATTTTGCTGTTTTTTTTAAATTGCAAAACACAAGATTTAATCAGTGAGGAGGTCAAGACAGGTTCTGAAGAACATATAGCAATGGTTGCCGTGATTCTTTTCTCAATTTTAATTTTGGCTAAATTAACATGCTTTTCCTATGAGTCATTACCGCAACTGTAGCAAATTGTTGCGGTAGTGACGTGTTGTGGTAATTTAAGAGGCCCAGCAGCACAGACAGCATGGGACGTTATAGGAATGTGAACAGGAATAGCACCACTTCATAACAGTTAAAGAAAATTTGGCTGCAATATTTTCTTGATTGTAAAACGTCTGTTCGGTAATGACGCATAATAAACCTACTCGCTCCCAATAGAAGTTTTGAATGGACATATAATCTCTTTCGCCCGTGCGATTTTCTTCAGAAGACAACCTTGCTGTCAGGCTGTTCGAGTAGTTACATTATGTCATGTGACTGATGACATCAACTGTGTTAGAAAATTAATGGTGCCAAAAATAGTACTATGTTCCGGTAATGAAAAAATCTCAGGGACAACCTTTGCAACTGATTTTCTACAAATTCAATTAGGAGTAAAAAAAAAAAAAAAAGGAAGTCCATAAGTTAAAGGACATTGTTACGGTTACATTCAGATAAAAAATATATTCAGATAATTATTACATGTATACATACTGAGGTTTGAATGCGCAGAAATGGGTGCAGGGACATGCAAAAAACAGGTGCAAGTGTGACTTTAGGGAAGTAAGAAATAGTCAAAAATGTATATTAATGACAAAAGTAACACTAGACATTTTTCTTTGGTCCTGCTTGCGATCACTAACTAAAAAAAGTGATAAAGAAACATTAATTATTGATTTAATGACCATTGAAACCTAGGGACAGGAATAGGACAATTTCTGTAGAATGACCCAGGGCTCCGTTCTAGAGATAGAGAGGAAGGTGCATGGTTCAAGTGCCACCTGGTGGAGTGCAAATATAGAAAATTGATTGAAATAGCTCAAGGAGCAGCCTTTCACAACATTATTGTAGGTTCTGTGAGATAATAGTCTCTCAGCTACACTTAGAGATGATTTTCACCCACTACACTGCATTTAGACTCGCATTAAACCTTGTTTGGCCAATCTTCACAAGGGAATTCCCTTTGACAGCCAATCAGAATTTAGGAGACCACAGAGCCACCTCTTGACTAAATTGGAACCTCAGTCTGCCCTTTGGTGATCAAACTATAGCTTGTTTCCCAGCCACCACAAAACAGACCTGGTGGCCATGGGATATCCAAAGAATACTATTTATGGCAACTTCTGCAAATATGACCGCACACGACGACTGTCATTTTCCCATAGGGGGAGCTTGAACAATACATCTCGGTATAATATAACAGAATAAGGGCAAAGCATATGATCACTGCCTGTGATGCTTCGCATTGTTTTCCCCTATCTCTTTCACTGACATGACTGTGTTGATGACATCATTTGATGCACTGCCTCTTGTATCCAAAACAATCAGTTCAGGACCTCTGCCCATTGCCTCTATCATGCCATGCATGGTAAGAACTTGTATTTGGTGTCTGTTCTGATGTGCCATACTTTGATGGTGTTGCATACGGTCAACTGACAGTGTTCTGCCAAGAAAGTTGGTCTCAAATGGGAAAGCCTCTGGATTCTGGGAAAGACCAACTGCACCACCCGATATCCTTTGACACAGGTGTTGTTTTGCTCATGGCCTTGGTCAATAGTAATGCAAGAAATTTGTTTTGTTGTTGTTGGAAGAACCCATCATTGTGAAAATTGCACTCTCATGTTGTCTGCTAATGATTTCATATCACGCAAATGAATGGGCAACCATCAAGCATAATTGGTCTGGTCCAGTGCAAAAAACCATGGAACCAAATGTTCAAGTGAATCTATCTAGAGATTGAAATTGCTG
Organism: Platynereis dumerilii; assembly: GCA_026936325.1. Lineage (NCBI taxonomy): Eukaryota > Metazoa > Annelida > Polychaeta > Phyllodocida > Nereididae > Platynereis > Platynereis dumerilii. The sequence continues at coordinate 44,959,476 of JAPTHN010000004.1, read as the reverse complement.
CTCCTTTAAGCATGCACCAAGGTTAAGATCAACCTCTCCAGTTTATCAATCATAATCCAATATCGGAATGTTGGGCTCTTTTCCATCATTCTCGTCTGCCAATTCTGAAATGTAATCTCTCCTTCTTCAACGTGATTTTGAATGTGACTTCATACGCATGTCCAGTCTTCGTCAAGTGTGCTGCTCGGAGAAAGGAATCAGCAGTGCCACTGGATGCCACTCCACTATCAGCTAGAGCTGTTGTCTAACCACAACCATCTAGCAGATCCCCATTACATGCCATAGCACTACTTCAAGGTGGAGCCCAACAAACATGACAATGATTCGCCCTTCTCCGTGAATTTCAGGGAACTTCCACTGGATATACTTAGATAGGGCAAAAAAGGCTGGTCCACAGCTAGAGCGCTAATCTGTTCAGGATTCAAATGCTGTGTGGCATTATGATTGGTTGACCATTGTAAGTGTTGCTGCTTTCTCAGTGAAAAGTGAAGAAGGGAATTAAGATCAGCAGGATTGGGTAACTTTGGTGCATGATAACTTGCCCAAGTAATGTTTTCACCTGATTCAACCGGAGCCCGGAACCATGTCAGCCGCCTTTTGTCAGCTGACTTGAGGAAATTATGGCTGACTTTCTCAGCTAGCTGAATTTTGTTGGCTGCAACTGCAGCTGACTTTAGTCGGCTCACTTGAAACGCAATTTCATGAAATTTCACATACACCGCATCTGATGAAATTACGCAAGTAGCTTATTTCGCAGTAGTTCAACAACTGTAGAGCCCAGCAGTGCATCCTTTTCACATAAACATCGGATTGGATGGACAAATATTCCATGTGACTTTCATCAAGTTTCGTTCAGGCGAAGTTGAGTTATAGGCCTACCATATATTCAAATATTTTGGTGTCTGACGAAATAATGCAAAAGAAATATGGTAAGTGGAAACACTTTACAAAACTTTAATTTTCAAATAATTGTTATCAAAACAGTAGCATTACATCATTTGGCAAATATTCATATCAAAAAAGTTTGCTTACTTGTTGTCAATGCCAAGCAATATACATAAATTGCATCCATTGGAATAACATTGATTTTGCTTCTTTTTTTTTCAAATTTATGCTCTCCAAAATCTCCAAAAAGTTCTGATTCTTTTAAAAATGCATTCAAAAGTTACCATCTGATATTAATTAAGTTCAGTTAAACTGAGAGATAACCTGTGCATAGGAAATTGACAAACTGTTGAATAACAAACTGCACATGGGTCAAAATTTGAAAACCTTGAAATTTCAGCTGAAAAAAATTTGAAATTTTTTTTGGTCCAGAAATGCTTTTTTAAGATGGCATTGGGTAGGTCAAACAATCAGCTATCACTGCACTATCATGTCCAAGGGTCCCAAATGCTCTGCTGATCTGTAATGAGGTGATAAATACAGCTATGATGTTTTTTGACTGTCATTAAAATCACACTTATAAATGAAAAATCCTGACCACTTAGGGCTAAATAATCAATTATCAATGATTAGGCAGGTAGCTTGCACATTTTAGGCCAAGTTCCAGGTCTCTAGCGCCAATTATTTTTGAGATAATGCATTTTGGTCAATTAAATACCAAATATTTGTGTCATTAGCATCATGCCTATAACTTGAAATCCGCACCACTTAGAGCTGAAGAATGTATTACCAACGTATGGGAAAGTGGCCTTTCTGCAAACATTGAGCTATATTTCAGGTCTCTACGACCAATACTTATTAAGATAGAACATTTTCTTGAACTAGAAATTTACAAACGGAAACAAAAATACTCTTTTCACCAATAGTTTGGATTCTGAATAACAAAGATGATCTCCACTACCCTCCAGTGCCCAATGTCTTTGCTGAACCATATTTCAGGTGCTAGACAATGGTAAAATGTCACTGACACCCCATATTTGATTAGTAATCTCAGAGAAGCTTCAAAATTCATATTAAGCATGTCAGATGCAAGGAAAATGCAAAAATTCTGTGTAATATTTTGTTAAAACATTAATTGATAATATATATTGAACACAATTTCAACTCCTGTCACCTGCAACAGAATTTTAGTGAAGTAAAGGGAAGAAGCCATTTTTTGTTGTGATGCTAATGACAGCGTGATGCTAATGATAATTAAGATAAAAATCTTTGTAGGGACCAGTGCAAAACTGGCAATCTGGCAATTTGTGCATGCAATGATCTTATGAACACCAGAAGCATGTTCACATTGATTCTGGTCCAGAAATATGCGGTCAAAATGGAGCAGTAAGGCGTTTGCTAATGACAAATTAAGATAGGACAACCAACATGCCAACAGAAATACTCAAACATTTTGACTTACATAAATGATACAGAGCTACAGGTAGCACAGTTATTTCCTTGGGTTCTCAGACAATGTCAGACACAAGGTTTTCTCACAAAATGTGCGTCTCTTTCATTTTTATTAGGAAACCAAACGGGTGTGATGCTAATGACGCAATATTGGAGACACTGACGCAAAAACCTCCTGCTCTTATACAGGATATTATTTCTGAAATTGGAAACTATATTTTAGAAGAGTGATAGTCAAGTCTCCATCTATGGAAGAGTTTAATTGAATCAGGATCCTGTACTAGTTTTTGTGATGCAATCTTTCAAAGAAAGTGTTGGTGGAGAGAGGCCATTTTCAGGGGGGTTGGCCACTTCAATGCTATTTTTGGATGGGATAAAAATAACCTTCAACATATTTTTTGTGTCAGAAATTTTGCTAATATCCTTGTCTATAACAAATGACATCAAGAGGTCCTGCACGTGCCTTTCTGTCATCATGAATTATTGTTAAACACCGGAGACAAGAATTTCAGACTTACCAAATTTTGACCCACATCATAAACACAATGCAATTCCAATGGCGTTGCGGAAATAATTTTTGAATGCTAGCCATTTCCAAGGAAGAGATGTTACTTCAGTTTCCTTTTCACACAGCTAAATAGACAGAGTTAGGTGACTGCTACAAGCATTTTTTTAATGATTTGAATGATTTTGAGGTTTTGGGGAGCATATATTTGAAAAAAATAAGCAAATTCATTGTTTTTCTAATAGAGATATATATTACTTGTCATTCACAACAAGTAAGCACAACTTTCAATGTGAAAGTAAGCCAAATGATGAAATGCTTTTGTTTTGAGCAAAATTATTTGAAAATCAAGCTTTGGTAATGTCTTTCCACTTACTATGCTGCTTTTGCATAATTTCGTCAGATACCAAAATATTTGAATATATGGCATAACTCAACTTTGCCTGAACGAAACTTGATGAAAGTCACATGGAATATTTGTCAGCCCAATCCAATGATTACATGAAAATGATGCACAGTTGGGCCCAAAAGTTTTTGTACTACTGCGAAATAAGCTGCTTGCGTAATTTCGTCAGATGCGGTGTAGATGTACATTGTACTGCTATGTAAATTCTGCATGAAAAAGATCTACTGTCTTTTTAAAATATGAATTAGTTTAATGGAAAGTGCTGATTAGGCCTGGTCTAGCTTGATTAATTAGATTATGGGATGACAAGCCTATATCTGACAAAAGTCTAACTGAAAAACAGCTACTGGATAGAGTTAGAATTTAACAACAATGCCTTACCGCACAATTATACACACAATAAGTGTACATAAATTTCCCTAAGGACAAGGATGATGTTTCTGCCCTTTCTAGGGTTCTTTAAAAAATGGTTTTCAATTGTCATACAAGCTTCTGAAAAAACGTTTTGTTCAATTGTCAGGCTAGTGCTCCATTACAACCCATAACATTATTTCAAAGCAATGGGCTCACTTGTATCAAAGGTGAGAATTGCAATCAGACTAAATTGCCATCATAACATATGTAGAACATGTAGAAGGTCAGTCTCTCTCAATTGCAATTACCAGTGTTCAATTGGTTCTGTTACAAATTTATAAAATAGCCATAGAAACAAGTGCTTCAATTGGCTTCAAGCTGGATTTTCAGCTCAGCTGACTTCTATCAAAGTCAGCTGCAGGACTGACACATCTAAGCTGACTTCAGCTTAGAGGAAAATCAGCTTGCGGCGGCGCGAAATGTCGGCGGTTCCGGGCTCTAGATTCAACCTTGTCATTATGCAAGAGAGAAGATCAATTGCATTCTGTGTCCAGGTATCCTCAACTTCAAAGGCATCATCAACCATTCTTGCTGTATCCTGCAATTGTCTGTGTGGAACCAAAAGGCTATCAGTTCAGTGTTGCAGAACACTGCGGGCACTGTAACAGTGTTGTGAGAAATATTGACTTCTGTGAATGAGCATCAATTTGAATTTTATTCCTCTCTTTACCAGGGTTGTCAACTTTTGGGAACTGGAAAAAGCTAATGCCAGTGCCATGAAATGATCCATCAGCAGTTGTGGATGATGGATTATGGTCAATGTTGTTGAGGGCTCAAACTGTGTACAGCCTGTTTCGAAGATGTGGGGGACAAACATTGCCATCATTGTTGTACTGCTTGCAGACGGCCGATGACAATTGGTCCAGTATTTCAATAACTCTGTGGTAACTAATGCAAAGACCCGGATCATAAAGTGAATTTACCAGTTTCTTGCTTTGTGTTTGAGTATGCACATTCAGACCTATGGATAGGCACTGGAAGTACTCTTTGACTTCACATGTCTTGATGCAGCTCATGCTTGTTTGCTTTTTTTGATGTTGAATAATATAAGCGGAGCAATGATGTTTCTTGGCTTTGCATTGTTTCACTGTTTAGCATATTTGGTCCATTGAATGACAGGGATATTAATACTGTCAAGGAGGCAGGTATGGACTCCTGTAGACAGTTTGCAGAAAACTCTCCATCAAAGCTTACATTTCCATACCGAAATATCCTTTCTCAATAACTAATAAGCCAATTTGGTAGAATAGAATAGAATAGAATAGAATAAAACTTTATTTTGAGTCGGTATTTTCAATGGCTTCTACCTCAAAGTTTCCATCATTTTCACGAGCTTTCAAGAGTTCCTGAAGGTCTTGTTTAACGACCAAATCTCAAGTGGTGTCCAACCAAGAATTCGAAATGGTACCTGAAAATCAAGTTTTATCTGTACTTGGATAGAGCCGGCCTTTCTAAGTATAAAAGTAGAATTCAGCATCAATGAATTGAATATTGTGTCAACCAAATCCAAATTTAGCATATCTGTGCTGATTTTTTTTAGGTAGCTACCAAAAAGCCAAAGACAACAATATTTACCATCAATAAGGCTAGAGCCCTTGTGGACAATTTCCTTTGAGGAACGTTGGTCTAAGGTAGCATTATACCTTCCATCCACATCGGACCAAACGTTTGAAAACTACGTATTTTGTCGACAATTGGTTACGAGATCATTACGTACATATATATCGTAAATATTGCGTATTTCTCCACATTTCTTGACAACGTGGCCCCCACGTTGAAGGAACGGTCGTTATACGCCTCTGGGGCGTCAGGCGTAGCAGGCCAGCCCAGCGCGTCATATCTTGCGCATGCGCAAACATCGGGCAAGGTGGCGGCCATGGCAGTCCACGCTCGTGTGTATTAGATTTATATCGGTCAGAACACCTTCAATTCCATCGTAACGAAGTATTTAACCATGGGATCTTGATTCTAGGATGTGTCTTAGTTAAATGACTGATTCGGATGGCTGTGGATGCTGTGTATGCTTCAGAATCACCCGGTCTAGTCGGCGATGTGAAGGATGTGGATTCTCAATAGCGCTCGCACTTCGGAATTAAATGGACTAGATCTTGATAAATATGACCTGGGATTTGGTTTTAAGAATGGAATCCAACGTATAACATCTTTGAGGAAACATATGTATCGGTGTTACAATGGATTCTCGTGTTCTGGCTGATTGCGATGCACATGAATTTGCCATCTCGACCAGCAAGTAGGGAGGCGCTGGCCAGGGGCGGATCGCCCGGGGGACTGCCGCATTGCTTCAGGCGGACCCAACCAGCCTGCCCTGCCCCCCCCTCCGAAAAAAAAATTTAAATTAAATAAAGCCCTGAATATTGGCCCTCGTTATGGTTGAATAAAGAATGCTCTCATATGATTTTATTGCAGGATTTTTTTTAGGGGGGGGCAGATTTCAAGAATTTTTTTTTTTGGAGGTCTTGATTGGATGGATGGTTGGTTGGAGATCTGCAAAGAGAAAACATAAATTAAAGCAGGGAAGAGAAGAGAAAAACAGAGATAGAGAGGGCAGAGCCAAGCAGCAAGTACTGAAGGTGGCTCCAAAATTAGCAGACTTTTCTTCCTTGTTTTACCAAGCAGTCTGCAGTCCGTTTAAGGACTAAAATAAATAAGAATATTCACTTACCTTTTAAGGGATTAATGCTGCAACTCTGAAGAGTTGGAAAAATCCCAATCCAAATTGACCTGCTGGATAGGTGGCATTTTGTTGCAAGTAGTATCAGTTCAACTCCGGTCTCAACTGATTCTCTCTTGCTCGTTTTTGGTTGAGCAGTACTTGGGAATTTTTTTTTGGCCAATCTAATCTTTTGCATGTTAACAGATATATATATTGAAATTTTTGTCACTGGTGTCTCTACTATCTTTTCATGGCTTCATTCAATCATCACCAGCAAGCATCCTGTTGGAGTTTTTATATTCTCCAAGTTACCAGATAGATTGGAATAGGTATGGAATAGATTGGAATAGATGGCGCTACAAGGCTCTCTGAGAATCAGGATCCTAGGTTCTGCAACTTTGTGCAAACCTTCAACAAACCTTTGGCAGATACGTATGATCAGACGTTTGTCCTGAACATTACTTTCAAACGTTGGCCATACATATCAAAAACACGTTGGAGAAACCTTGGAACTTACGTATTGCCAAATGTGCGACCATACCTTTGATAAACCTATGAATCAAAGGTATGGTCATACGTAATAGTCTAAGGTTGTAAAAACCTCTCGAATGAATGTTCGACAAACCTATGAATCAAAGGTATGGTCATACGTAATAGTCAAACATTCTTCAAACCTCTTTACCAAAGGTATGACTTACGTAATAGTCTAAGGTTTTAAAAACCTCTCAAATGAATGTTCAACAAACCTATGAATCAAAGGTATGGTCATACGTAATAGTCAAACATTCTTCAAACCTCTCAACCAAAGGTAGACTTACGTATGACTGACACGTTTAGCCAAACGTTACAACCAAACTGTCTTCCAACCTCTCAACCAAAGGTATGACTTACGTGTGACTCGAACGTTAGGCCAAACTATAAAACAAACTGTCTGCCAACCTCTTACTAAGGTTGCGACCTACGTTGGGTTTTCCATCTGAGTGCAACGTTTGGAAATTACCTTTGCCCTACCTTTGTCATACGTCGTTTGGCCAAACGTTTGATTCTAACCAAAAAAGTTACGTAGGGAAAGGTTTGATTTACGTTGCTGCTCGGGAGGGAGAGCTCATATTTTGGAGTCAAACAGAACATTCAATTCCAAGTTTGCTGCAACCCAAGTCCAACATGGTTTTTGGACAGAGCCTGGGATGTTAAATTTTAACAACCAAAAGTACTAACTGATTAACTAATTAGCAATGCTAAATAGGTGCAAGAAATGCCCACAAATTGAATTCCCATACCTGGAACTTTTGGAACCAAGATAAGTTACATCCAAACTTCCCAAGTAGGTCAAATTTACTATCAGTGGCAATTCTGAATTCTAGCTAAGCATTATCGTGGATCAGGTTATAGGGAAAAGAGAATGAATGCCAAATTAAACAGACTAAAAAACTCCATGTTTGGCCACGAAAAATGCAACTACGAGGGGTGTTCCAAAAGTTCTGTCCATCTTGTCATAACTTTTGATATACAGTAGTCAACTTTTGAAGTGGATCAAAATTTTTCATATAATATATATTAACACAAAAAAATATGAGTAAATAATCTTAGTGCAGTATGTTGGTGTGATGTCTTGGCAATGTTTTGGCCGGCAAAACTTCATGCTTCACTAATTTTTTACCCTTCAAAACGATGATTGTTTGTCACAAGGTTCAAAATGGTCTGTAACACTAATAAGCAATGGCGACCTTAATTGAAAACAGGTTATCGTTCTGTTGTAACTGTGCAATAAACCAGGCATTGTTTTGTTAACTCAATTGAGCTCAACTTTTGATTTGACGTTCCACATTCACTGTTTTCAAAAATCAGTGGCTTTTCCAATGGACTTGAACAATTTCACCCAAGCATGGGAGCCACCGGCAGGGGCATACTTCATCAAGTGACTGGAGAAAATTTGTTTTTCAATCATATTTAGTAAACAATTGAGGACTTCTTTTTTTTAATTTTCACAATTTAGGTTCCGCCGGTTCAATTTGACATTGTTTGAGTGACCAAGGCTCTGAAATCACCACTCTTTTTGGTGCTACAGTGTATTCACTAGTGTGTGACAAGTCGTTTTGCACCTTGCTTCAAACAATCGTGTCTGGTGACAATCAAAGTCACTGAAGCCTAACAATCTCTTTCTAGCACAGATATCAAAGTTAACATTTCACGCAAAACTATGCAGCAACAACAACTGATGTCAGAATTGCTATGAAGTAAATTTTTGATCCACTTCGAAAGTTGACTACTGTATTTGGGATTTAATTTCTATGATTGGAAGATTGATTTTTTTATTTTGTGGATGAAATACCATGAACTTCGTTTTTCCAACATTTAGAGATAATTTGTTTAGATTTAGTCATTCTCTAACCTTTTTAATTCATTATTTGTCTGGGGATTATTTATTTGATTAGTATTATTATTTAAGGAGACAAACAGAGTAGTATCGTCACCATAACTTATAGCTTTGAATAATTTTGTTGAGTTACTGAGGTCATTTACATATATGATGAATAAGAGTGGACCTAGGATAGAACCCTGAGGCACCCCTGTTTTAATGGTTAGTTCAGTTGATTTACATCCATTTAGTTCGACATGTTTTCTATAACCCATTGCAACACAGGTCTGTAGCCTGCAATAGATTACACTTCCACAAAGGTATGTGAGATATTACATAGACCTTTATTCTTTAAGTGTACATATATGCCTGTATGTGCTATGTACAATGTATACAAACTACTTACAAAAGGTAAAACAGGTGAAAATATGAAAGGTAACTCTTGAATAATGTTTTATATACAACATACCAACATACATTTTCCTCACAACGCTTTTTAAATTACCATTAGTCACTCCATACGCTGTCCTTATATCTTGACTTCAAAGAAAAAAGAAGTATTTAGTCAAGCCATGACACCAAAAATTACCAGCATTATGTTTGGCGCACACATATTGGCTCTAAATCTTGTTGACTAAAGTCTATCAAAGTCTGTAACAAAACTTTTGTAGTCATTGTTAAAAATTATAAGTCGATCTACAGCCTGCCGTAAACTTCCACTTCACACAGAGAAAGAAAATCATTAGTCTGGCGGTCTGCAGAAAATTCCCAGGCACAGAAAAATAGATATATTCAAAATCTGCCAAAAAAATCCAGTTTCAGCTTCACCTGGTCCATTTGTGTATTTGAATCCTGGGGGATTTGAAGATTTGTTGCAATAATCCTGGTTAACTACTTATTTCTAATTGATTCTTTCATAAATGATTGACCCCTTTCTGGGTCCAATATCATGAAAACATTTTCCATATTACTGTGGATGTCATGCTCTACTGACTGCTTTGACAAAGCATTCAATTGGTATCACTGATGAGGCATTTGCTGATCCTATTGTGATTGTTGTCTGTGCAAAACAGAAACAGCCACAAACAACTATCAAACCATTAAAAACTATCCAATTTCCACAATAATACTCATCTGAAAGAGAGTCAGGCCCACAGAATAGATTTCTTTTAACATTAATATATATAGGCTTTCTAACTAAAATTGGAAAAAAAATCCAAATAAATGCATTCAACATTTGATTAACTATTTACCCACTTGCCTGAAATCACTTTTCCATCAATCTTATTTGCAAATTCGATAACATATAGTACAGATGTACTGTGTATTTTATTCATATGTCACATCATTTTTAAGAGGAGAATGTCCAGGTCCTTCTGTTAAACATTCTCATGTTATGATATTGTGACAAAAAATGTTTTTGATAGAAATTTATAGCCTGTCCTTATTTTTTATAACTTGTATTGCATTACTGAGTACTTGTAATGATTCAACTATCCTAATGTAGGTGGCACCACCTCCTGGTGACCCTACTCAACAGTAGCTTCTTTGATCACATAATATTGCAGGGCGCTTTGATGGACTGAAAGAAATTATATAATATTTTCATATGTGATCTTGCAGCATGATGGTACTGCCCTGCTGTTTTCCCCAAGATAGTGAAAATTTTGACCCAGGCATGTATTTTTATGCAAAAGGATAACCTTTTTCCTATTTAATTCTACTTTTGGCCTACAAATATTTCTGATTGTCCTATAGTTAAGTGATATGTATGACAAATACAGTTTTGTATTACATTTTTATTTGGACAGAGCAATATTGTTTTTGAGAAGGTTATTTTATTTCATGAGTTTCTAACAGTTTTACTCCACTCAGTCAGAATGTTTAGAAAACAATGGCATATTGATTATCAAACTGATGAGCATGTGATTCACAGCTTCACAAATTCCTCAGGTAGAAACAACTTGATCCTCTTGAGGTGACAATTTATAATTTAGACAACAAACTGGGTCAATTAGTAAAAGTGAAAGTATATCTTGACATAATTTCTGGCATCAAGCTCATAACATTATTTATTAATTGTTTAAAACTACTTATGGAACTTTCTTGTGTTATAAAATGGCTCAGAAGCCCCAATCTATGGAATTTTATTATCCTTAAAAAAATATATATATAATTGCCTTGACCTTGGGTCAACTACTTCCTGTTGTTGTGTCACCCACCAGCTGCTAATTTTTCTGGCTCAGTTACTTGGCTTGATATCTCAACGGAAACATCCCAGAACATAGTTTTGACACTTCTCAGAGTGAAGGTGAGTAAGTAACTAAAGCATGCATTAATGCATATTTTTTGGCATATTCATATCATTGCAAATTGTGCCATTTAGTTAGAGGTTGCATTCTATTTGCATTCCCCTGATATCTAATGGTAACGGACTCAAATATGATGGGAAGCCCTTGGTCTCATGCCTTTGTAATTGTGATATTTCTATGAAATTTTCACAAGACGTTTCCAACATGTCTCAGAGGTGCTCGAAAAAAATTCAAGGCAAAATAAGGATTAGAAAAAATCTTAGCTAAGTGTGTGTGTCATCAAAGTCTGTAATATATATAACTTTTTACAAATCGCTATCAAAGGTACTTTAATTTGTCTACAGCCTGCCGTAAACCTCTACTTCACACAAAGAAAGAAAATCTTTAGTCTGGCGATGGAAGACGTACACAAACCGCCCTCTATTGTTGCACGTAAATGTCATTTGCTCCCAGAATATTTCTGGCTCTTTTGTGCATAGGTTCAACACTTGTGAGTCCAACCCTCTTCCTTGGTTTTCGGGAGGAGGTCCCGTGTTCGACATTGCTACTTCAATATTTTTGTTTCTCCAACCTGAAAAATATAATGATCATAATAATTATATTTGGAAAACTAAAGATGCCAATATCTGTAGCTTACAGATGATTTCATATTTGTATACACGAGGACTGAATCTGAATTTTATTTCAAGGACATGTATTCCATATAGGGAAAAGAGACATAGGACAAATTATGACATCACTTTTCCCCATAGGATAACATGTCCTAGAAAAAAAATCACATTTCGTCCTTGTGTCTACACATATGAAATCATCAGTAATGAACTAATGACTTCACTTCATTATATTATCATAAAAATGTTATTAATAGGCCCTAAATTTTTTAAACCAAAGATGTTGAACTTTTTATATGACAGCAATATTTGTCACAGTAATATATATATATATGTTTCTCTGGTAAATATACAATTTGTAAAACTAAAAAAGACTAATTTACATTTCAACTGTCAATTCATAGAGCGATGTAATTTATGTGAGATAGAGATTTATTTCATAGCAATGTCTGGTCATAACAAAACATAGACAAGTTTCATATTTTGATTCATGAAAAAAAAATCACAATAAAAGTATTACAGTTCCGTCTTCATGCTAGCCTGACAATTTGTATGAAATTCTGAATATGAATATTTAGATACTCACTACAGCAATCCATTCTTTTATAAATTGTGACATTTTGAACGTAATGTTCTCTTCCAAGATCCACATTCCACCAGGAGGGGTGATTATCCATGAGTTTTGTGTGTGTGCAGCATCCTTTGGAGTAGCTGAAAATGACAAAAATATGGCAGGTCAGGAGTCAAGAGATTACTTTCTGCTACAATTGGAGTAAAAGTTTGATTAAGGCTCATTTTAGAGTCAAAAAATGATTTTAAGGCGGACGTGAGAGTTCAAATATTCATTTAGACTGACTTGGGAGTCAAACATTGATTCAGGCTAATATGGGAGTCAACAGATTGATTTGGGAGTCAAAAGTTTAATTTTGGCTGGCTTTGGAGTCAAAGGACTAACTTGGGCTGATTTGGAAATCAAAAGATTGATTTAGGCTGACAAGAATAGACTGAAGTGACTGAAATAAATAAAAAATTGGCAAAACAAGGATGCCAAAACTATGTGAAAATGTTATATTTGCATTACTAGTAAGCACGTAGGTAGGTGTATTTCTATTGCAGGATGCCTGGTTGCTGAGTTATCTGGCCAAGCGTCTGTCCTCTGCTTTGAGTGACATTCTGTAGGCTGACTTGGGACTCAAAAGATTGATTTAGAATGACTTGCGATAGGAGTCAAAGAGATTGACCAAGACTGATTGGAGAGTCAAAAGATTGATTGAGGATTTGGGAGCTAAAGATTGATTTAGGCAGGTTGTGAGTCTAGCATGTAATTTCGGCTGATTTTGGAGTCAGAGTTTGATAAAGACTCATGCCCCAGTCTCACGGCGGCTCCCGGAGAACTATTTACATCGGCGTCGAAGTATTTCCTGGTAATTTGGATGAATTTGGGTGATCCGCCGTCGACTTTTAACATCCCCCCAGGGGAAGTTTTTGTTCCCCTCAGCGGTTCCTAGAAATGGAAAAACTGCGCCGTGGATGTCAAAAAAGATTCAACAGGTACAAACTTTTTTTACATGACGGCGGAGCAGAGCCCAAAATTTTCTTAATTTTTGAATGTCCGGCGTGGATTTTTTCAGTGAGAACGCCTCAAAAACATCTCCGCCGGGATATTAGGACATCCCCTGCCGCTGAGGGGACCTCTCCTGCCCCCGCGGGGACCTTTCCTGCCCCCGCGGGGACCTTTCCTGCCCCTGGGAGGACATTTGAAGTCTCGCCGGCAGTTTTTGACATCCCGCCGCGGTGAAATAGGTTCACTGAGGGGCAGTTATAGGTTCCCTGAGGGGTACTTTTTATATCTCGGGGTGATATAAAAGTATCCCTCAGGAGGAGGAAATTCCTTTCCCCCGGCGAACTTTTGGGGACGGCGTACAACTTTTCTTCTCCGCAGTGAACAAAAAGAACCCCGCAGTGATATGCTTTTAATTAATTATGTAATGGTTTTATAAACATTGTATGTCGCCGTGATGGTCATTTTTTTCCTAGAATTCAACTCAAGCTGCCCCTCAGTGGTAAAAAGTTCTCCGTAACGTGCCGTGAGACTGGGGCATCATTAAGGGGTCACGTGACTGATTTATGGGCTGATTCAAGAAGAAATTACAGTTCCCAAACCAAAAATGAGTTTCTAAAGGAGAACAGACATTGAGCTAGGGTCATCAGGTGGTCTTTTAAGGGCCTTAGCCAAATTTTTGATGACTAAATTTTCAGCAGAAAAGAGAAATAATAATCGATAAATCTTACTCAGTAATTTTGCAACCATCAATGGCATTGATAGCGAATGATACAATCCCATCTCCGAAATATGTATTACTCTGCGTGGCTGTTTTGCGAAGAGCAACATTTGTGAGTCCATTGTTGTTGTTGTTGTTTTGGTTGTTGTTAGAATTTGATGCTGTAAACAAAAAATTATAATAAATTGGTAAACATGTGTGGTTATATTATGTTTATTTTACGTTGAATGAATTTTCATCTGGAGTAGGTGACAAAAGTGAACTTCAGATAATCTTTTCTGAAACAAACAAACAAAAATGCAAAAGAGGATGAAATGAAACAATATTATACAACTTGATAATAATTTATGAAAATGAAGAATAATACTAATATTTTAAGTTAAAGTGATTTAAGAGTCTAGTAATATCATGAGTATATAGCCACCATTAGCCAATATCAGTAGATTTAGTTACACAGAAATACACTTTCTCACAGAACTGTGTAAAATGTTCACTTTCTCACAGATCTGTGATCATTTTGACCAGACGGAGATGAAGAAGTGATAATTTTGGATCGAAACAGGAAAAATATCCAGAAAATTTGTTGTAATAGCAGTCAGGAATGATGAAAAGATTTACCATTAACTTTCTCTTCAACTGTCTTGGATGAAATGCCACAAAAAAACGTTTTATCAAGGTTGAAAGATGACAAAATACTCTCACCTCAATGATTCTCACTGAATCAAAGGTCTGGAGATAAAACCAATGCACTGGTGATGACCAGTTCAATGTCAAATTATTCAGTAATGTTAATTACTTCCATAATTCCAGTGTACTATATTAAATTCCAATGGTCTATTCGTGAGATATCTGACAAAATTCAACTCCCCATGTTAATCCAATGCAGGCTGCCATTTTTACTTTGAAATTGGTGCCAATATGGCGGTTTGCAAAGGATTGTGGGGGATAAACTTTCTCACAGATTTGTGAGACACTCACAGTTTGCAGATTTGCAAGAGTCTCACAGATCTGTGAGATTTTGGAACAATTCTTGCATTTCTGTAGGAAAGATACAATTCTGTGTTACAAAATCTACTGTATATAAAATTGCATTTTATATCAACTTTTACATAGATCAGACTATGGAACTTATATTCATACAGCAGTGGCGGATCCAGACAGGGTCATCTGGGGGGCGGGGCGTGTTTCGGGCATTCGCGGCCCGTGTCGTATCGCATTTTCTTCAAAATACTGTTATTAATCTGAGTGGTCAAGGAGGGTGCCCGTGCCCCCTAGCCCCCTCCCCTGTATCCGCCACTGTATAGATATATATGTATCATTACATGGTGTCCTACGCGTAACAATGTCAGTTCTCATTTACTGCCCCTTGGGGTAGATTGGGAAGTCAACATCAACCCAATCATCTATTGGTACATGTAAGTTGCAAAATTGAGATTACTGAAAGTTGAATAGACCTACCACAACACTGAGGACAGAAGGAACATGGGTCGTCTTTGCTTAGCCCAGATGGTTTGTATCTTACCTTCCTTTCTTTGGCATCTGAAATCGATAAAATACAATTTAATCATAATTGCATTTAACACGAGATTCCAAACTGGGGAAGTAAGGTTGCTATTTCACATAACATATGCCGTAAAAATTTAAGGGCTTCTTCTGCTACACTTTAGGATAGAAATAATTGATATTTAGCTTCATAGATCTGCTTTCAAGAGGTAGAGTAGCGCGGGGCATGCAGCTCCCCTTAACTTTGAGGTGCAATTTGACCTACTTTTTGTGGTCGATTATTTGAATGCTTATGCTGTCTGGAAGGGATCACTTGACTCTACTTATAACTAGTGAAACAAATGTCTACCAATTTTAATAAAGGAGTTACGGCCCTTTTTGTAAAAAAATTAAAATGGCCTTCTTACCCCAACCTATGGCAATTTTTTTTGCGAGCGCATTCAGCTTGAAAGTTATTTCTTGGGGTTCTTCTATCATTTTTAAGGCATTCTATTCACTTTTTCTGAATTTCTGAATTTTTATGTTCATACATTTATTTTTTAATATTTTTTGCCCTGTTTCAATTTCGGCCAATTTTTTTTCTATTTCAATTAGCTATTCTATCAAGATTTAAGGTAAAGTACACATTATTAAATGGTTCCTGAAGCAGCTTCGAGGCCTCAGTGAAGGGGGCCCCATGCCCCATACCATGTGGGGCCCCTCGCCCCAAACCCACATATTTTAATTTGACCTCTATATTTTGAGCTAAAATGCAAAAAACATGATCCAAATCATATTTATGTGATGGTCATAAAGTGAAGCAATGCAGATATCCATTATAGTTTTAAAAATTTTCCAAGTTATTTCTGACAACCAATTTCAAAGAATTAATCAAAGTTACAAAAACCATGCACCTTTTTTTGTTTCTTTAATTACTACTATGGTTTGGTGCTGTTTGCCCTGAAAATTTGTGACGTCACCTAAAAAGCCTCTAGCTTCAATCCTATCAATAAGAAAATCCACCAAAAATGTAAGTTTAGATATAAACCTGGGGGGGCTTCTCACCTAACCCGGGCTTCTTGCCCCGACCTACTCTACTCTTTATAAGGTCAGGTGGTATGAACAAAAAAAATTCCTTATATATATAGTTTTTTTTTTAATTTCCGCAGGCAGAAGATCTGTTGGGTCGATCTAGTCTGAGATAAAATAATTATGTTTGGCCTTATTGAGATACATTTAAGCATAATTTAATTACATTAATATATATTTACTCAGACAGGGCTGTGACATCAGACCATATAGTTAGTTATACATTAATTAGATGATGAAATATCAATAAGCAAACCTGCATAGTAAGAGTAGGCTATTATCTCGCCTGGTTGAATGTTATTGACTTTAGCAACTTGGAACTGGGTAATGTTGAAACACTTGGAGATGCTGGTTACCTGTATACAATATAATTGAATAAATTATTAAAATCAGATAACAAATTCGATGAACAGTCAATTCAGACCCAAAAACTAAAAGATCATCCCAAGGGGAACACAATGCAAACACAACGTAGCCAATTGGTGGAAGGCTCTTCTGTTGTCACATAGAAATGTATGTTAGAAATTATATTGCAGCAACATGAACACAAAGTTGAAATTTTTCCACAACATTGTGACAATGTTGCCACAACATCACATGCTAATGTCATATCTTTACGTTGCTTAACAATGTTGTGACAACATCATTTCTGCCGTACAATTCTACTTCATTTACAGCAACTTAGTGTCAACATTGCAACGTAGAAGTGCCCATTGCAACCCAGCCAGATAAGAACAAAAGTATTAAGAAACTTTAAAATTTTTAATTCATTCTATTTCATGAAGCCTGAGAAATAAGATATCAATAGATCAGGTTTGAAATAATCCATGTATGATTGCATTCTGACCTTGCATTCCTAATTTCTGTTCCTGTCATCATTTTGGAACAACAATCTGTATAGTTATGATATTTAGACAATGGAGCTCAATTATGCTCGACTATACCAGGCCAAGCTTATTGGAGTCTTTTCTTTATTTATTACTAGTATATTCAAAGGTTCTATGCTCTGACTGGGCCTGCTAACTTCATGCTGACAGAAACTAGGTCACTTTTGGAATCAGCCAATCGGAGAAGTTCTTACAAAGGTCACAATATCTGATTGGCTGAATTCAAAACGGACCTCCTTTTTGTCAAGATAAGATTAGCAGGCTTAGTCAGATAGATAGATAGATAGATAGATAGATAGATAGATAGATAGATAGATAGATAGATAGATAGATAGATAGATAGATAGATAGATAGATATGGTAAATGCAGCCCTCTAAGCCCAGTTCTGGGCACTCACGAGGGTTGATTGATGAGATGAGAGAAAGAGCAGGAGTCCTCAACATGTTACACATTTACCCCATGTCAGGGACCTTTTACTTGCCCAGCACAGACACTGATACAAGGGGCCGCCAATTTAACGTCTCATCCGAACGACATCCAGCTGGGATTTTGCTCATAAAGGTACACTGAAAATTTCGGATTCCCCAAACAGGAGTCGAACCCATGCAGGCAAAGACCTTCAGCGGAGCAGGCGGGAACCTTAACCACTACACCACCAAGCTGCCAAAGCATGGTACCCCTGAATATACAATTAACAAGAAAAGCTAGGCTACCCGGCTTGGGCCTGTGACTATACTCTGCTGAGGTAGATTTCCAGGTCCAAATTCTGAAGGATCCGAAAATTAAAGTGAATAAGAATCTATTGGAAAATGGATACTCACCTCCTCCCAATAAGTGATCAGTTTATTTTTCCTGATTTCAACCTTCTTCAAACCTTGGTCCGCATATTCTTCAAGCAGTTTGTCGGTTTTTATTTCATAGCCACTGAGCGGGTTGATTTCTACAATCGCCATACCAGAATCATCTATCTTGTTCCATCTGAAACCAATTCACAAATTAAGATAAGAACAAACTTTAGTGGTGCGGCCAGTGCCTGAAGAGCAGGACATTTAGGGGCCTGATAGATGCAGTAAAATTGTACTTTTAATTAACGACCCTGATGATCATCTCCAGTTATCCAAGATAAACAAAATTTCTATTACTTGACGCAAGTCTTGACGTAAACTTTTGCGATTGTGTCAGTCTCAGAGTCCACTTTGACAGTCAGGTCAGTAGTGTTATCTGGCTCTAGGATGTTGTAGTCAGCTTCTAATTGGATGATTGCTGAACCAGAAGATGAGGCTGTGATCGTTACTCTTCTGGGAGTGGTAGAGAACTGCAATTATAACACATTACAATCAATAAGAAGATTTAAGTACAACTTATATTCTAGCACAGTTACATCGTATATAATTGTTACTTTATAATGAATGCCGATATCCATGGTATGGTTTGACAATGTGTTTTGATGCAGTGAAGAATTGCATTTCGTCCTTTTAGCACGATTGACTGCACGTAAAGATGGTCATGTCTTGATGCAAAAACTTTTCTGTTGATCAATATTTTCAACCGACTAGGTCCTGCCCAATGAACTCACATTCTTGTTTTCCAAAGGTAGGCCTATAACATTTTCCTTTACTGAGGGTGTTTCTGACCTGTAGCAGATCATATAGGCCTGCATAAAAAATACTTGACTTGTGTTTCTCCTCATTTAATTAAAAAATTCCTGTTGATTTTACAGAGAAACACGTGATTTTATCAGAATAAACCACCCCACCTCCACTCACCCTGTATATCTGGAAGACTTCTTTGTTGTTTCTTGTGATTCTCGTGAACGAATGTTGCTCTCCTGTGTCAGCCACGGCTCGGATGTTCAAATCAGTGTTGGCAGCTGACGGAGTGAGGGTAGCAAATCTGGATAAGGCTGCAAGTCCTACAACGGTATCCTGAAAGAAAAAAATAATTTTGTCTATGGTGAAAGGTGAGCTGACTTTGTTTCGTGACACTCTCTAGTGATAAATGTCTAATTGTCTAAAGTATAGCATTTTTCAGCAAAATCTAATTATAGAGCTGGTTTGAACTTTTCATTAATTTTCATACAAACCCTATTTCGTCATTTTCTTTCCTTTCCCAAATGTTAATTTCTAGTCTTCTCAAGCCTTTTTGCACGACCATAAGGTTACAACTTGTCTATCGTGGCATGTGTCCTTCTTAGGAAGGCCTATAAATCAATCTTCTTCTTTTGCTCAGACCTTCATCATTGACCCCCTTTTTTGAAAATTTGCCTATTTTTTTTTTTCTTACATTTCAGAAATTTCTGGGTTTTTTTGGATTTTTCTAAGCCAATCTCATACTTCTTGGACCTCTATTATATTGGGAATTTCTGGAATATCCAAATAGTCAAATACAGAACTAAATGCACACTGTAAAATATAATAATGGTGTTATGCTTTATGTTGATGTAATATTGATGGTTCATGCAGTAACATGAAATTCTGTCTTTGAACATTATGAAAAACCAATAAAATTTCTTATATTTCTATCTATAATACGTACTTGCGTTGATGAGAATCCGTAGCCCTTGCCAAACTGTTTGACGAGCCATTTCAGAGCTGGTAATACACCTCCAGTATTCGACGGATTTGCAGCTAGTTTTGCTAACATTCCATAAGATGTAGCCTCCACTCCACCCCATGTCTGTTCACCATCTATAAACAAAAGAAAAGGTAAATATATGGAGCAAGCTATACATGGCATAATATCTTATGACAGAAACCAAATTAAAAACCATCAAATCCTTTCGCAAGCTTAAAGACCTTTGTATTTGAAATTGTAGTCAATCAAAAGCCCTTGACACTCTCATTGCATTGTACATTATAACTTGTATCAATATGTTGTAACAAAACAACCCAAATACGTCTGGGTCATGGATTAACAATGTCACAAGCAGTTGGGCAAGTGACATTGCGTTGCAATGTCCTGATGCTGGCGTTTTCTTTCTTTATCACCTGGTTCAACCACAAATTTTGAGTTATTTGGGCAATTTTATCTCTCCCATCAAACATTTCTTCTTCGTATGAAATGCAAGTAGTGCAAATTTTCTCTTTTTATCCAAATTTATACAGGATTACTAAATAAGTATTTTAGCACACATACTGGAGACTGGAGCAACTGAATCAAGCCTGGCCAGGGCATTCACTTGGTTGTCCATCCTGTTCATGGCCAATGCATAAGTCACAATTGCAATGTTGTAAGGTTTTGTGAACTTGTAAAATTCTCTTTTCAGATATGCTGTTGATTGCGCTATTGCCTGATCGATCTGAAATGCAATCCAAAATACAAAATATATCATTATCATTATGAAATTCATAATAAATTATCAAATTGATATCATGCAAAGAAATTTGGAAGAAATGGCCAAGTCTTGATAAAAATCATCAATGTACAAAACCTGTTTTCTATAAATGCAATGTGAAACCTACCCTTCCTTCCATATTTGGCATGGGCATTTCAGTCTTGACGATTGTCAACATGATGACAATATAAGCAGCCAAAGGGCCATCACTGCCAACTCCACCCTTTGAAACAAATTAAATATTAATATATAGTATAAGTTGTGCTATGTCAGAGATAAAGTAGTCATTGTTTAATGCTAGCCTGTGCCAATCTATATCATTGTTTGAGGAGACAGTCATAATTGGCAAAATTGCTCTGAAAATTAACTTGATGGATGTATATATAAAGTCTCTCCATTCCCTACCTACATCTTTAAATTAAAAGTATCTTCCATAAACCTTGTAATTGAGAGGTAGCATCTGGTTTCTAAAGTTACTTGAATTTGCAGTTTTCACAATACGATTGGGATATCATGCGGTGTCGTGTTCTTGAGTGAAAAGTAATATTTGTCTTATCAATTGCAATGGGTTGATACTAGTAAATTTCATGCTTGGAAATTTTAATACAATTTGGTAGCTACTTTACCTTCAAAAAGCTGTTTCGAGAAGCAACCTCCTCCTCAAATTTCCCATCAGAACTCAGCCGAGACAGAATGTAGTTGATGCTCTTCGCCATGGCGTCCTTGTCAATTTCTTCACCAATGAAATCAAATGCTTCAGCGTATGATTTCAAGACAAATGCAGTTAACCTGTGCAGAGTAACACAAATATAACACACATATATAAAATGATGAATTATGCTCAGACAGGAGGCACAGCAGTGACCTAATGCCTTATAAAAGTGGATTGTGTTGTGAAATAGAGACAATTTCATTATATTATCGGGTGATTTGATAATTTCATTTTCCAAGATTTGATAATTTCCAATTTCAGTGCCTCACTGTAGTGTAAGGCCAAATTAAAGGCAAGGATGCTCTGATACCACTTTTTCACTTCTGAACCTATACCGATGCTACTATTTTGTCGCCGATACCACCGACAGTGATACCATTCCGATATCAATAAAATACGATTAGTAATGTACTGCTATTTGGTGCTGAATTGGCACCGATACTGATACTTGGCATTGGATTGGTGCATCCCTAGTTAAACGTCCTAAACATGGTCTGCTGTCTCTCTCTGTCTGATCAAATTTGTATTTCCTTAAAAGTGCCAAAACAGCCCTTGAATTGGTGCACTTTCCATATGCATAGTTATATGTATACATGTATGTAATACTATCAAGGGAGCCGGAACAGGAGGGGGGCAGGGTGGGCAATTGCCCCTCCTGCCCTTGGCCAGGAGGGGCAAGGGGGCAAGGTTGCCCTTTCATATCCAAGAAAAAACATTATTTGGCCTTAATTTATAGTGAATTTAGGCAAAAAACTATAAGTATAATTATTAAAAATTATTATTGGCGCTACATTAAATTTTTGTGGCGCAAATTAGATTTGCTCTTTCTCAACCGACTGCCCCTGCTGCCCTCGTTTCTTTCCGGCACCCCTGGGTACTCAAGTATCTCATCTGCCTGTCTGTCTAAACCATCAAAACTACCATAAATTTCCATGTTTGCTCCCTTTTCCAAACGAAGAGTATGATCCGTCATCTCTAAGATAATTCATCTCACGTTGGTAACCTGCAAGAGACAGCAAAATGATTAAACATAATTTAAATTGTATATTGAGTGTCATGAGGGGCACTAATGCAATCTATTCGGCCACAGGGAGTGAAATATTCTTGTTCGCTGAGTTCTAAAGATATTTAACTGAAATCTATCAATTGGAAGCTCTTCATTTTTTTATCAAATCTGCAGAAATTGGACCCTCAGTGAACCAAATAGTCACTAAATGTATCAGAATCAGAATTTCTTTACTTGGTCTTGAAAAACTAAATAGATAAAATATATATTGAGAAAATGAAAATTTGTTAATGATATTCAAGACCAGGGCCTGCTCAAAGACAAGTCATTGTCGTTATCGAGCGGACCCTGACAAAAAAAACTAAATATTTCACATATATAAAAATAATAAAGCAAAGGAGTACCCACATGAGCATCAAAATTCAGATGGTGTTGCAAAATAAAAAGACTTAAGATATAATCTCAGTATTTAGTTCAGTTAAGTTACTCCAAATTATTGTGAAAGCGAATACAAAGACATTTATATTTGATCAACTTACCACTCATGACATATCCAAGAGCCTTTTCTTTTAAAGCGTCATTTCTGATTCCTGCACTTGTCATGTATTTCAAAACGAGAATATTTGGTACAAAATTGATCATGTTCTGTTCACCGCAACCATAAGGTTTCTTTGACCACTTGCCGAGGTTTTCTGCTACTGGTCCCATGACACTACCTGAAATTGAAGTAAAATTGTTGGGTAAGATACAAAGTAGGACATGCAAATTTACAGTTTGAATTACTTTGATAGCTGAAATTTTAAATTATAGAAATCATAGTATTTTGACACCAAAAAATGTCGCTAATCTTCATGTAGCTTCAAGTGGTGGCAAAACTATCTCCTCCATAATGGACCATATTGATCCTGTTGTACACCTCCTCCGATGCCCCCCGTATAAGAATTGTGTTGCAGGTTTAAACAAATGTGTACAATCACATTAGTTGCCCCTAAGAAATCCCTGCTTATGCAACTGCTTGCCAAATTACTACCG
This sequence comes from Platynereis dumerilii, assembly GCA_026936325.1. Lineage (NCBI taxonomy): Eukaryota > Metazoa > Annelida > Polychaeta > Phyllodocida > Nereididae > Platynereis > Platynereis dumerilii. Next base: position 44,936,033 of record JAPTHN010000004.1, on the reverse strand, counting down.
AATTCAAGCAAACATCACTTAGATTCCCTGGGTGGCAAACATGAGATATTTTAGATCTCAAATCTACATGTATACATTAATTACATTTGCACATACTTACTGTAATGATGTTTTGAATCTTTCAAAACTGCTGGTCACATATTTTTATATATTGGCATAATCATATATATATATAGAAACATACCGCAAACTGACAAAGAAAACCTTTCAGATCCTCTGACGACATTGGATGGCAAAGTGATATCGAATGTTGAAGTTTGGAAGGAGTTGGGAGGAGAAAGGGCCAAGTACATGGATTTGACTTGTGTTTCTTCAGTTCCTTCAGGCTAAAATTCAAATGGGAAAATTTTTGAAAAGTATAAGAAATTCAACATCAGGCTATTTCAAGAGTGATATGATTATCTCCAATTTCCAAAAGCCGGATTCATGTCATGTCACGTAAATTGTTCAGTGAATATATTAGACTTTTAAGAGCTCTTCGCAGATTGGCGGTCCACTGGAAAAATTTATTTTCCTATTTTCATTCGCAAACTTGCTTTGCCAGGTAATTGACAGTTTTCTGTTGGTTTCCTAATTTTCTGATTTGCTGAAGTACCTCAAGACTTACCGTAGATATGATAAGCAAGAAATCAACTGATTAACCATAACACACAAAACATTTTAAAGCCAGTGACATCACGCGTCCCAAGTCGAAAGTTAATTTTTAAACTGTTTGGACTGCTAATGTGCAAACAGCTGTAAAAGACAACCTTCCTCCTTAAGTAATATTTCGGTGCATTTGGAAATTTTGGGAGAACAGACAACACCCAAAATTACAAGAGACCACTTCACTAATACAAAAGTGGCTGTCTGTCAGACCAGTCTTATAATACAGGACCAACGGTTTTAACACCAATAAACATGAGAGAATCTTCCCACCTTCACAAGCAACTTTCTCCTTAATGCGTCTGTGGCGGCACTGGATAAGGCTTGCAGTTCAATGTCAATGTTACCGAAAGTATTTGGTTTAATCAAGAAAGAAACACCTTGGGACCGGCCGGCTGGAACCTGCAGCATAAAAAACATGACAAGTCAACAATCAACATAATACATTTAAACTCCCTTAATTAAAGGCCTGTATTTTTTAAGGTAATTTTAATAAAGATGAAAAAAAATTATCATATATTCATATATCACAGTTTAAGGCATGTATTTTGCAGAAATATTTCCAAATAAAACTAAAAATTTATCATGATTATATATCTTTTGATACAATTGAAACTATAACAAATAGTCTAAATGTACAAATAATACAGAAGAGACGAGAACCTGATGATCTTAAAAGGTCATTGAAGTTCTTGCTGAAGTTGACATTTCCTCAGATTTTTTATGCAGCTTGCTTGTACTAGTACATGACGTGTGGTAGAAACCTATATGACTACAACCCTGTCCTTACACCGTCACAATATGGCAGCCATTTTGTCGCGACCATCTTGGATGATGCAGAAAGCTAGCTAATCCACTACAATTGAACCTGAAAATTTAAATGCCCTCCAGCCATATTTTGATAGTGTAAATACAGGGTGGTAGTTGCAAAGATTGATGCATTTTGTGTATTCAGATTCAGTTATTATCATTGAGAACAGTTTACCGTGACAGTTCTTGTTACATCTTGTCTTGATTCAATGTTGTTCTCCAAGGTCACAAAACCGGATGATTGTCGTAAAGTTAGGGCCACCTGCAATGACAAACACTATTTTACCATCAGTTGTTGATTGCTTTGTTTTTATTGTAGGCCTACAGTGATTTTTATTTTTTACCTGGACCGGTTGACCCACTGGGCCTTTAAAAAACAGTATTTTTGATTGTGTCACCAAACTAAAATATATTCGTAAATTTAAAAAAACCCTCTTCTAAGGCACTGAAATTTTGAGTAATTAAAATCTGATTAGGCTCTACCATGAATACAGACCTAGATCCCTTGCACAATATGGTATATATTATGTCTTTGGGCTCTGATGAATGCAACGATTATTTGACTACTATGCTTAATGATACTTGATTCAGTCAAACTTATGAAAGCCTATGTTTATGACATACAACGGCCCAAGTAGCTATTGCTACTTAAACCATAGTGAAGACTACTGAATAAAGGGCAATAATAAAGGGCAAAGTAGCAATAGCTACTTGATCCGCCAAATCAAACTCATACATTTAAATTATTTTAGCACAAGCTACACTATATTTTTTATATATGCAGCCCTCTAATATTATTTCCTCCCTCCACATAGTATGCACATACCTGTTGTTCAGTATTTAAGTAATTGAAGACCAACGCTTGTAGTAGGAACTCCTCTTCATTAACCACACTGTAGGGTAGGGTCAATGAGATGAAAAATGGCTTCATGGCAACTAGCTGGATATTGATTAAAATAAATACATAGCAAGAAATTATTACTCAGTCATACATTTTGTTATACTTTCCTTTATTAAATTTTAGAATAATAGATATATCCATGGAGGAGGTGTAGCAGGAACTGTAGTTGTTACCATCTCCCACTACAGCTATTACTGTAAATGTATACAAGAGAGAAAACTTAATCCAGTAGTGTTAAGCAGTTTGCAGTTTGCTTAAAAAATATTGACTAGCTAACAAACAAACACACAAGTCTGGTGCATACACACAACAATATCACATAAGCCTCGCCAATACATGTAGTGAGAACCAAATAGGGGAGGGTGAGGGAGTAGTGTTTGATTGTAAGTTTATCTTAAATGCAAGAATCTAATAAAAATACACTCACTGAAGTTGGTGCTGCAACACCGAATCCAGTTGCACTGTTCATTGCAAAACCCGAAGCAATCCAGGTGGTGATGGTGTCAGGCAAATCCACTGACAAAGATTTCCTGCCATCGGAACTGTTGAAAAAATTCGAAATGCCACAGGGGGTAACATAGTTTCATAAATTCTTGGTGTATTTAAAAATTATTGAGATATTAAGCCATACGTGGGGGGGGGGCATATTTTGAGACATTTTCATAAATAATTGATGTATTTGAAAAATTAAAGTTGAGTGCCATGTGATCTTTAAATCAAAAAGCTCTATTTTTAGAAGAATGCGAAGATATATATTCGAAGTCTCTGCTTTTTTTAGATCAGATGGCAAGTGTGTTTGTTCCGTAGAACTGGTCCATCAACAGAAGAACACCCCAATAATATTGGTAAGTATGGACAATTTTTTGGATTTCCCAAATCAACAGGCAATCATGGAATTGATGTCTGCGAAAATTTGTTTTTGCAAGTCAACAAAGTCATCTGCAGATGCTTCATATATTTAAGGTCCATCTCTTTTTTAAAAATCTGTTGAATAGGTTTATTTACTAACCCGACAGTCTCATCCATCCACAACCATGTCTCTGGAAATTCAGTCCTGGCCACAGTTTGAGGTGCAGCTTCTGGTGTCGTCGTACCACCACCATCTTCTCTTGGCGCGTCTGGGGCACCTGCAATAACATCGATAATTATGAAGTGACCATCGGCGTACTGTGCACTAATTTTGTTGGGGGTGAGAGTGTTATGTGGATTTTATACAATTTCAAATGGAAACTATTAATTTAAAAAATACATATATTTATACATCTGCTCAAATTTTCATCTTATTTTCCTAAACTTTTGGATTACCCCCTTACTCCCAACCCCCCTCTGTGGCATGCCTATGTATGTGACACATAGAAGCAGAGAAATCATTATTTATGTTGGATAACTAGTAATGAATGAACTGTGGAAAAAACAAGAACCCATATATTAAAATCCTAATTAATTAGCCATACTTACTTGGGGCAACACCGCCTGGTGCAACCGTCCCCGCACGTTCCACAGGACCATTGACTGTCTGAGTTGCACCAGGAATCCCTGGAAATCCTTGGTTAAATACTGGGTAGAAATTGTATGGACAGATTTTAGCTGAAAAGACAAATTAAAAATAATTTATTTTACAGATATTCTTACAATGTGACACAGTAATGATAAAACAAAAGTTTGCCTGTCCGTGTCCATCAACCAAGCCTGTTTAATGAATGTGTTTTTGGGAAAACCAATATTATTATAAGGCCTACATTCTATGGTGTAACAGTATGTAGCTTAGTGTGCACACTTTTAAAAGTCGTTAAAATATCTGCATTGACCACATGCTAAAATGTAACTTTTTGATTTGACTAACTTTCATATTTTATCTTTTACAAATTTTGACTATCGAAAAACAGAAGTCCAAATGTGCTACTCAATTTGAAAAACAAATCAAAACTTGACAGAACAATGGCAGTAATATTGTAAAAACTGCCATCAAGTTGCGGTGTCTCAGCATTTTGAGCTATGAAGCAAAGTGTAACCTCTTTCAGGAGGCGACCATTAAATCTCCAGGGGGACTTGAGTTTCTTCAAAATAAACAATTTCTTGCTCATTTTTGATGAAATAAATAAATTCGTTCTTGGCAGTCTTGAAACCAAAAAAAAACAATCTCATTAAACATTCTTCTGGATATTCCATTTGATTATGCAAGATTTTCTTTCAAAATATCCAAGTGATTTTTTTACCTGTAGAGACTTTCACCAATCCACTCTGGATGGCTTCCTCAGTACAAATGGTGTTGTTGTTCCTGTGGAATGATTGTGTCATAAACGTGTGAAAGCTCGTAACTGCCAGAGTCTCTGTTTATAGCCCCCCCTCTGTCCTCCTGATCCATGTGGCCTCCTTCTCACTTGTCTGCGTTTCGGTGTTCATCAAGTCTGATCTTCAACTGCCTTCCTGTTTCCCCTATATAAGTTCCATTGCAGCTCTTGCATGGGATGCTGTATACCACTTCTCTCTGTTCTTTCATGTCACATTTATCTTTCGGGTATTTCAGAAAGAGTGGATAACATCATGAATAAGTATGGCATCACCACAGCCATGAAACCCTTGACCACCTTGCGTATGATCTTGGTTCACCCGAAAGATAAATGTGACATGAAAGAACAGAGAGAAGTGGTATACAGCATCCCATGCAAGAGCTGCAATGGAACTTATATATATATATAGGGGGGCAGATGAAGATCATACTTGATGAACACCGAAAGGATGTCGAAAGTTAGTCAATAAACAAAAGGCAGCAGAAAGGATTCCACCAACACCTACCACAAGTCAGCCATAACCGATCATGCCAATGCTAAAAACCACATCATCGACTGAGAGGGGGCTAAGATAATAGATGAAGAGTCACACAAGAAACGCAGACAAGTGAAGGAGGCCATATTGTTCAGAAGGACAGAGGGGTTTAAAAAAAGACTCTGGCAGTTACGAGCTTTCACACGTTTATGACAAAATCATTCCACAGGAATAACAACACCATTTGTACTGAGGAAGCCATCCAGAGTGGATTGGTGAAAGTCTCTACAGGTAAAAAAATCACTTGGATATATTGAAAGAAAATCTTATATAACAGAAAAAAACAATTTCTGTTGGGGGTATTTCTTAACAGGCTGATGCTTGATTTGAAAACGAATATTTAGGGAGGTCCTGGACTCAGAACAAAATTAATGATCACTGTCACCATTGAATAGATAATTTCCCGCCAAGTAAAACTTCAAGCCCCCTTGGAAATCTTATGGTCTTCCCCTAAAATGTAAATCAGTAGATATTTTATCTAACCTTGAAGATTGCACTGGGTAGCAGATGAAAGCAAAAATACACCAGTTTCCTTAAAGCAAAAAATAAAATTATATCTAAAAATTAATTCAAATTGGACATTTTTATGAATTTAGAACTACATATCACTCAAAATCTCATGAACCAGTCTGATCATCCCTGTATGACTCGAAATTCTCTCAACTAATCATTGAAGGAAGACAAAATTTTCAGAACTTTTTATTTTCTTCCGGAACGTTTCAAATACGTCAAACAACCCCGTTCTCCCCAATTTGTTAAAATAATATTCTTATGTCAATCAATACGGATGGCATTTACTTACCCGCAAGATGTCTGGTATGTTGGAACCAGGAATATTATTATATCCGGAGTGAAAAAAATCATCAAATGCAATTCTAGGCATTGGAATAGGGCCTGGAAATATGGGAGGGTGAAATTGGTTTCCTGGGTTTGCAAACCTCTGAAATGTGTGAAAAGTAATAGACAGATTGATCCAGTGATATATGAATAGGCATAAAATAAAGAATAACAATGTAATTTTTTTTTTATTCTTGACTCTGTTGCATAATTGAAAGATAAATTACATCGGAAATTATGAAAAATACAAAAACAGAATCCTATGCATTCATAGAACCAAACTGCATAAATTGAGAATATGAAACTGTTTAGTAAACAAGACAGCAGGACAGACAATCAATTATAGACAGTGTACATGACAGCAAGCTAGATCGTATTCAGATAGACATAATTATATCAAGACAATCAGACAGCTAGACAATGATACAACTCTATCCCAGGAACTAGCTTCAGCTGTGGCTTGTCATCTAGGCAACTTGTTAAAATTACAGTTGGAGGGCATCAGGATGATAGAGAAAACCAGGCATTCCTTCCTGACTGCCTGCTACCCACACAAGACATTCAAGAGTAACTTAGACAGTTTTTTAAATCAACACCAAGGGAGATTGCCAGAGAAACTCACAGGAATACAACCAGACATCTGTTCAACCAGTCAGTCCACCAGACACCCAGGCTTCAGAACAGGCTTTGAACAGCTGGACAGCTTCCAAGACAGCTGGACGCCACTAAGTACATGGACCAGCTAGACAACCAGACAGAATAACTCACCTTCTCAACATCTTCCTGAGTTATATCATATCCTCCACCCAAGAAATTGACACTCTTGTCAACTCCAAGAATGCCGACGTACGAATCAGGAGATGCTTGGACATCGAGTCTTACTGTTCTTCCGGGGCGGGTTTCGTCAGTGCTGAATTGCAAGGACACCTGAAATGTTTCAGAGCAACTTCATTTGAAAACATGCAACGGAACTACTAGATAGGGCATTTTGGATCCACTTTGACCTTTATGACCTTTGATCTAATTATATGATGATTTTTGAGCTTATTGACCTTTGACCTTATTGCTCTAATGCTACATTCTAACGGAGACATATCAGGGGTTACTTGCCACGGAGATTGTTCGTTTTCCAGGAAATTAGAAGATGATTATTAAACTAATTTCAACAATTCGGCGACGATAATTTCATCCACGGCGCATCTTAAACTTCCTCATCTAAGTTCCTAGAAATCACGTGACAGGTTGGTGAAGCATGAACTTTGCCTCACCAAAGATCGAACCAGTTGAATCTTGATGAAGCAAAGACCCATGATGCAAAAGGCCTGAAAGACCTCCAAAGAGCTTGGGCGAAGCTACAGATTGCCTGGGCGAGGCTACAGACTGCTTGGGCGATGCTACTTTACCATTGTTTCAATACAACTTCGGCGACGCAACTGCACAACTCGCCAACTCAAAGATTCTGATGAAACGCCGAGACAGCTCTTTGCCTCACCGAAACAGCTCTTTGCTTGGGCGTAGTTCATGATCTGTGGTCTGCTTGGGTGATGCTAGAGTCTGCCTGGGCGAGGCTACAGGCTGCTTGGGCGAGGCTAGTTTAACATTGAAGCAATGGAACTTCACCGAGGCTCCTCACAACTCGCCGACACAATTCTCTTCTTCGGCACAAATTACAAGCGATTCGGCGTAGAAAACGAGTGCCTCGTCGTCCTAGGATCCATCCACGACGATGTATAACCTTTAATTGATTATATAATTGTCCAAAAATGGCTTGAATCGCCGAAATGTGGCTTCCTGGCACCTAGACAGCTTCACCGACACTTAACCACTGTCGTGAGAATGTAGCATAAGTATCCGTCTGGTTTCAAAAGAGTTGATTGCAACACCAAAAATATTAAGAGAAACGTAATTAGTATGTTCTAATGTATAACCAACTTTAACCAATGCATACACCATTCTTAGAATATTTAGACATACTTGGTTGGGTAGTTTCACATCCAACTTCACCATAACTGTATCGGCAATAAATGCCGAATCTGAAGTAAATGCCCATGACATCACTTTGGCTGATGGCATCATTTTCCTGTACAAATCCGAGGACAGCCAAAGGTCAATGATCCCAGAGGTGGACACCTGTCCGTAGAAAACTCTACCAGAATAAACTATCTTGTTATCAGAGATGATCTGGAAAAAATGTGATATTTTAATTGAGAGTTTATGTGGCAAACACCACTTTGAGGTGAAACATGACTGTTATTGGAAAAAAAGTTGGAAGGTAACAAACGATTCGCCATGTTTACATGGGTGTCAAAAAACAACACTTGTAATAATATACGAAATGATACTTTTTTCATAAATACAACAGCAGCAGAAAAAGATAGAGCAGCATTTAAACCGTCCTTGCATCTCTTACATTTTAGAAGGTTAGATCTGACTTTCTATGCCTGTGTATTGTCCTAATAGGGCTTTTAAAACCCGAGGGGGAGGGACCTGCCTAACTTTGACTTCATTCTCTCCATTATTATTCTTTTCTTTTAAAGATAAAACTCACAGAATAATAGGCTCCATTCACAGGCGTTGTGGTCACAATATTAAATCTGAGGTTTGTCTGTTCCTAGAAAGATACAAAAATGAAAACAGTTATATTCTGTCACTGATGACAATTTTGGTATTGTCTCCAATCCTGTACAGCTTCATTGTGATCACTGTGTGACATACCTTTATTCCTCCAGAGGGATAATTCATGCTGAGTTTCAAAGTTTCAGCCTTGCCCTGGCAGAATGGGTTGATATTGGTCTCTGTCTCAATTTCTTGGCCATATTTGTCTGTGAAAGAAATCTTGTGGAAAAATATAGAAATTATTATAAACCATTCAGATTATTCCATGATACAGAAGTTTGAAGCAAATTTAGAAAATGTGGCTTGTCTTTGAAAAGCTATGGTCCATATATTGAGCTATTTCAAAAAATTGTGTACTGACATAATGTAGTGAGGACTAAGTTGAAATGCTTCATGATGCATAGTCTACAAAATCACTCCTTGCACTTTCTTCTCTATAAATTGTCAATTGCACAAACCTTGATTTTTGCAAAATCAAATCGATTGTCAATTGCAGGGATTTCAAAAGGAACGAGGCCATTTGCTCCGATGTCAAATAATCCTGAAAAAGAAAGACATTTGTTAACATAATAAAGAAAAATTCTTAGTGCCGTGCAGAAACTGATTTCAAAGTTGAAAAAAGAACAGTAAGAAATATGATAATGAAAATCTTTATTTAGACTCATCAGTTATCTCAAAATTTACTTACGAGTTGAATTTGTTTGGCAGTTGTCCTGAGGACCGTTGCTGGTGCAATCCCGAGTGCATGTAGAGAAACCAACGCTAACTTGACGTCTTCTTCCGGAACTATCGACCAAGTCTCTGTCTGTCAGGGGGACTCCTTTCACTTTTTCTACCATAGCCTAGAATGTTATGGCACATTAAAAATGATATATAGTAAATGGATAGGAAGATGGATAGATAGGTAGATGCATCCATGATTCCATAAATAGAAAAAAAAATTAAAAATATAACACTCTATATTTCATAATTTATTGACTTGTGTCTGGAATGTGCCTGAGCTTTTCGTTTTCAAAATATATTTTTGTTTTCTTTGCATGGCATCCCTTTAATATGTGATAAGGAATTATAGCATCACCATGCAAATCCTTAATTTGGTTAAGTATATGATGGTGGGCAGCTAATTCTTTCATTTCATTTTTTCACAATCTCCTCAGACACATTCCAAGTAGGCCTAACTAATAACTTTATGATAATTACAAGTCACAACATAATTGATTCAAATGAAAACAAAACTTACATATCCATTGTACACTAATCCAGGCCTGTAGTTTCTTGGGCTTAAAGGAGCAATGCGCAGGGAGGCAGAATTCTTCTGAGCTTTAAATTTAGCCTTCGCAGATGCATCAATTTTCGTAAAATCTTCTGTATATTCAACAGTTATTTCAAAAGTCTGCTGGTTAAGATCATCATTGACACAATTTTGACATTCTGAAGATGGCAATCGAGCCAGTAAGTACGAATTTTTAAGATTTAGTTCGATCTTTCCATCATCTGTCTGAAATTAAGAGAGAAAAAGGATGTAACTGGTAAAAATTGCAACAACGTCATCAATTTCTTAAAGCGAATAATCATGGATGAATAGATAATTAGGGCTTCATATCCTTTATTTATGCACTTTGGCAGCCGGATTAGGATAGGAGAGGTACACAGCAATGAGGTCAAGTTTGATGGAAACCACTGTCCAACATATATGGGTCCAAGTTGACTCGGACAGAGCAGAAATTGAACCCAGGACCCAGTGATTGGAATCCCAGACCCATGTACCAACTGAGCTATTGGAAGCAATTGGCAGCACATTTCAAATTAATCTCTGCTGATACATGTTTATGACTCCAAGATGTTAAATTACAAAACCTTTGTACATTGGTTGCATTAGTTCTGTCTTTCAATTGAAATTACAATTTCTTTTTTATTTGCAATTTTAAATAAATCTAAATACCTTTTGTGTGATAGTTGCATTCTGTCCACATCTGTTGGGTCTAATGATTCTGGACCTGGTAATATAGCTCTGTGAGCAGTAATAGATGAAGTGGGAAATGGTAACAACTGCAGTTCCTGCTACACCTCCTCCATGGGTATATCTGAATAGGAAAATTACTATTATCTAACAAAAAGTATAGCATAACATTATTATTATATTCATTGAAATAGCACACATGCAAAAATGTAAGAAATAATTTTGAGCATATAGTTTTTTACACCCAAAAATACTTTATAGATGGTTTATATCAAGTATACACTAATATGACTATGGTTTAATTTATAGTGCAAAGAAAATAACTGTTTTTAAAAGTAGCATTTTAGAATGAGGCTGAATTAACAGCTGACTGGAAATGATGACAAGCACCATATAGTTATTTTTGTATACACGATTCACTTGTCGATTTATTTTTCTTGCAGTAACATTCTTACTTGGCATTGATGTTGACATTGAATTCACCATCTGGAATAACATGGAATGGTTCCATGTCGATGGACACCTCATATTTTGGCAGAACTGAAAAAAAATTTTTTACATTTTAGACCTTCTTATAGAAACACTTGCAAAATTTCTATCATTCGGCAAATCTTTTTTTTTCAAGACCTAAAACATAATTATAGGACACAGGGGAGCATAAAAATCATTCCCCCTTATATGGTACGTGCAGCGTAATGATATGTACGAAACTTACCATATTCTTCTACTTTCACTGCTTTCATGGTATTCACCGTGCTCTCCTAAAAATAAACATAACTTATGTATCTATAACAACATTCTATCTGGTTTTATCAATCACAATGCAAAATATCGATATTTAATAGAATTATGCGACAAGAATTTCTAATTGCCTTTCCCACTGCCTCCACCATGATCTTCCAAGTACCAAGACTGGGGTCTTCACTCAACTGCATGGAACTGCCAAACACTCCAGGTCCTGAAACATTCATTCAAATTCCAGATAGTTTCAAAATTAATTATTCCCAATTTTTTGACTGGAGAGTGATTCTTGTTTAAATTCGGGTCGTAATCATAACACAGCGTGTTGAGTATTGCACATCACATTTGGCATGATTACAACTATATCTACTTTTTGGACCAAAAAAATCACTGTTGCCTCAATTAGTAAATATCACATATTTATGGACAAGAACGAAATTTCATACATGTACGTTGTGAATACAAACAGCTTTTTCTCACCTTTGTTTAAAGTCTGGTTTGCCCATTTTCTTACAATATTGTCTTTGGGATCCTGACACAAACATTAGATAAATCAATATAGATAGAAAGATAAAGCAGTACAGGGGTGGTCAGATGAATGGAGATAGGCCTACCTAAAAAGGGTGGGATCGACCTATGCGCTGCATGCAGACAAACAGTTGACAGATAGATATAGCTAAATTGACACATGATTTAGTCAACATTTGTTTGCTTAACTGGTTAAATGATTGATATAGATAGAATGATTGATCGACAGATTTCTACTTGCCTTGATGGTTACAGTTAGAAGCTCATTTGCAGGTGGCTTGAAGTCTGGTCTCACAACAACAGCTCGGAATTTGACTACAAGTGAAAGAGCAAACAATTACATTATGGAGAAAAAGCCTTGGCGGCTGTTGCTGCTACTGTCACCGCAGCAAGCCATCAAATGATTTAAAATTTGTGGGGAAACGTGCATTTTAGTTACGTACATAAGCAAGTTGTCGTTATGAAAGTGCACAAAAAGTTTTTCAACGCAATTTAATATTATGTTAAGGCCGTATGCAAAGTCTTAATTGCATTGGTTCACCGGCAGGACCTAGCCAGTGGTCATAAGCTTTCCGAAGTTTCCTCCTGCAATAGAGGCAGACTTGAAGCAAGCACCTCTAAAAATTCTACCCCAAAGCAATTATTCCTTTCAAAATTATGATGAATGAATTTTTTTATACTACAAACCCCCTTACTTTCATCTCCAGCCTTGTACTTGGGTTTGTCTGTCTGAATGAAGATTTGCTCCCCTGTTGTCTTGATTGCCCGAATACTGTCAATGCTTTGGGCACAGTTTACTGTATCACATGACGTCTTCAGGCGATAGGAGTGTACATTCATATCTGTCCTCCGTGGCTGAAATGTTATAAAAGAATGCCAAGTTACAATTGACGAAAAACTGGTGCTTTCAGAAAAGCACTGGAATGTTTCTTGTGAGGTCATTTGCCTATCCCTGCTATGTTATTCTGTGTGACTCGCTAGCAGTTTGTGAGGTCATATCCTATTCTTGCAATGCTAGCAGGGAAAGCCATTTGACATGTCATACCACTCATCAATGAGGTCACAATAATCATACTGAATGACAAATTGACATTTTATTTCAATTTATTTGATAGGGCATGTTGTGAGGTCATCGATGGCCACCAACAGCTTTCTGTAAGCACTCGTTTTTCGTTTACTGTTTGTTGTTTTTTTAGAGCATGCCGAATGCCAATTTATTCGGCAGCGATGATTGTTTTGCCATATATCCATGAGTGTGGGCTTGGGCAGAATATACATGTGAATTTCATTGCATTCCACCAAGGGGGAGCTGCAGTGCAGTATATAGAGTGGGTCGGGGCAAGAAGCCCGGGTTAGGTGAGAGGCCCCCCCAGGCTCATATCTAAAGTTACATTTTTGGTGCTTTTTCTTATTGATAGGATTAAAGCTAGAGGCTTCTTAGGTGACGTCACAAATTTTCAGGGCAAACAGGGCCAAACCATAGAAGTAATTAAATAAACAAAAAAAGGTGGATGGTTTTTGTAACTTTGATTAATTCTTTGAAAGTGGTTGTAAGAAATAACATTTTAAATTTTTAAAAGTATAATGGATATCTGCATTGTTTCACTTTATGACCATTACATAAATATGATTTGGATCATATTTTTTGCATTTAACTCAAAATATAGAGGTCAAGTTAAAATATGTCAGTTTGGGGCGAGAAACCCCACATGGTATGGGGCATGAGGCCCCCCTTCACTGAGGCCTCGAAGCTGCTTCAGGAACCATTTCATAATGTGTACTTTACCTTAAATCTTGATAGAATAGCTAATTGAAATCGAAAAAATTTGGCCGAAATTATAAAAGGGCAAAAAATATTAAAAAATAAATGTATGAACACTAAAATTCTGAAATTCGTAAAAAGTGAATAGAATGCCTTAAAAATGATAGAAGAACACCAAGAAATAACTTTCAAGCTGAATGCGCTCGCAAAAAAAATTGCCATAGGATTATAATAGGGGGGCTTCTTGCCCGATGGGTGGGGTAAGAAGGCCATTTTGATTTATTTACAAAAAGGGCCGTAACTCCTTTATTAAAATTGGTCGACATTTCATTCACTAGTTATTAGTAGAGTTAAGTGATCCCTTCCTGACAACATAAGCATTCAAATAATCAACCACAAAAAGTAGGTCAAATCGCACCTCGAAGTTAAGGGGGGCTGCATGCCCCGCGCTACTCTATCTGTGTTTCTAAAAATAGCCCACTCTCACCCTGCATGCACCCCAGTAAGATCCCAGTTGTTCAAGTATTACCACAGCTGTAACTCTCTGACCAGAGAGACTTGTATCTTTGGTTCAGTGGTTTTTATGTTTGAACACAATTGCACAACAGACAGAACGGGACAAAATTCACAATAAAGAATCTTTTACCTCATGATACTCGATCCTGTTCCCAACAATGGGCATTTCTAGCATATCTAGGAGTATTTCTGAGACCTTCTAAGGTTTCTTGGGTTGAAAAGCATTATCAGTAACCCCACACTTTTCCCTTTGTTAATTCCTTGCAATATAGACCTATACTGCACATTAAGTACTACTATCAAAGTACAACTGCAAAGTGAAATGCCTACATACAGCTTTTTATGCAAAAACACCACTTACCCTCAATCTGACTGGAGTCATTCGAGCTGCAAAACAATAAGAAAATATACAGGGCGTATATATATATTCAATATAATTTCAATTAGGCTGAAAAAAAATTATTATGACAAACTCTTAGGAATTCTGATGTCATCACACTCATTTTTGCAAACCTGTTTACTATTGGAGTCTATGGGTAAACATCAAAGGGGTTGAATAATTTTGCTAACAAGTGTAAAATTGGATTTTACAACTATCCCTGGGCATCTGACACTCTGACAGTCTCTAATAAATGATTAATAAATCAACCAAAAACATCTTGTTTAAATGAAAATAAAAAATATAAATATATATCTCACTATTTCCAGCGGGTATTGCAACATTTTTGGTTTCAATAAGTTGGTTGTTGTTGCCTCTGGTGCCCCTGCTGTTTTCGTACAGTTCAATTTTGACATTTACGTTTGACTGCAACCGGTCAATGACGTAAATGTTGAAAATGTATTCCTCTCCCATGACCATGCTGCGACTGCCAATGAAAGCAAGAGGACTTGGTTCAGCTCTGAAAAAAAAATAAAATCAAACATATGTTGAAGGTGGGTGTCCGGATTTTGTGACACCATATCATTATTTTAAAAAGAGTCTAAAAACTGTGAAGTCAATAGCCTCATCTGCAATTCCAGCAGCCATTTTGAATTGGAGTTGGGTTGGCCACACTTTTCAAAGGCTATACAATTCGTATTTTGCCCTGCAATAGTAATATATGTTGGATTATCACTGTAAGATACATTTTTGACAGTGATATCTTCCTCAAAATGATAGTCATTGGTGGTACAGTACAACCAAAAATAAAGTAAGATTACCCCAAAAGGAAGGAAGCAACAGCCACCGCTTTACCCTTTCACACCTTTTTGACTACCTCTGAATCACTTCTTACTTGTACCTACTTGAAACTACCTTTTAAAATTACATTAAAATCACATTTAAACAACACCAATTTGAACTCAATCACCCCCATTGTGTTTCATTTACTTGATATTTTGCACCTCTGCTAATAGCAGTACATTGGCAGCTGTCTAAATAGAGTTCTTAATGTATGCTAAGGTTGTTGTAAGGAGTCAAAGGGAGTTGTAAGGAGATTTGGGGTGCAGAGGAGAAAAGAGGGCAAAATAGGTAAACAGAGGCCTTCTGACAGAAAATTTTCTTACTTTATTTTGGGTTGTACTGTACATGTGGTTACAATAATCATTGGGTTGAATCGTATTACGAAACACCAATACCAAAGCTAGGTTTTCAAAATGCAGATGAATTAACGAAATAGTAGTGTCAAAACCATTTTAGGACAGCCACTAAATTTACCTAATTTTGATCATAGTGAAATAGATGCACCCTGTAATTATGAGTATGAAATAATCAGTGAAAATATAAAAACCAGGAACTCACGGTGGTACAGTCGTTCGGACAGGCACAGGGGGCCTAGGTGGAAAAACGCCAATGACTGGTCGTGTGACGCGTGCTTGGAACCTGGCCGGTCTAGTGGTTTGCCCAATTGCTAATGGTAGCAATATGCAAAAGATGGCTATTTGCATGGTTGGTTTCTGAAATGAAAAACCAATCATTAACACAAGTTAAGTTCATGTTTTGTATTATAATAATAGATGGTATCTAAAATATCCAGGAATCCCTCAGGAGATCACCATGTAGAAAATGGCAATCCAGGCTTATCACCGTGTTATAAATCACCGTTAATCCGAAACTAAAAAGTAACACATTCATGGATTTTTTTCTTAAAATACCGAGCCTTGTTTCGGGCATTATATAGCACATGTAAAACCCAATTCCCTGTATTATCACTGACTTCGAAGTCAAATTAAAAATTCCTTGATTTTTCGTTGGGCATGTAAAATGTCGACTCATTACGGCTGTTCTCTCTCCCAATCTCATCAGTTGAACCCTTGTGAGTGGCAAGAACTGGGTGGCACTTATAACTATATAATAATTAATATCTGCTTTTCTATCATTATTCGTAAAAGCTTGTGTACACGATAACTCTGCTTGTATTGACTATAGGACAGTCAAATTCACAGGGATTGTTTATCATGGTGAGACCTTGAATAGGTTGTTACAAGATTGACCTGGAACGACTTCGATGACCTTAATTTTTGAAAAAGCACTGTATCTATGGCCAAGGGTTGCTTGGATCAGCAGGTATTTTTAAGCTTTTATCGCAAGCCTCAATTTGCCTGAAATGTATAACAAACCTTATATTTATCTCAAGATTCAGCAGTAAAAATTTAGACTTGTTTTTAATTATTTTGTTTTTCTATGTGAACCGAGGTTTCAATAGGTTTCTTGGAAGAGCTTTTTTATCTCACTCTAAGCATGTCAATGTCATGTTGTTCTATAGGTATGTTAAGGTGCATAGCTATATTATTGAACCATGAACCATTTTTTTAAAACAAAGCAAAGAATTTTATAACTCAGTCTTTAAAACTAAAAGAGAAATCACAAATAACCACAAACTATGTATTATGAGCACCATGCCTCACAGCTCCTAATGTCTTGATTGACTGGCATATCATACTTTTTGCCAAAATCAGATGACATTGCTCCAATCTTTTGACACCTCTTGGCCTTTCAAACTAAAAGAGAAATTACAAATGATAATCACAAACTACGTATTATGAGCACCAGGCCCACGGGCCTTATAACTCCTGTATAATGTTTTGAATAACTGACATTCAGTGCTACCTGTGATTTAGTGAAACGGCTGAAGTTTTGCAATTGCCGCAATGCTAAACATCCTCCACTTAACTGTCTGTAGAAGCATGAATTCTCATCCGATTACAGGAAAACGTATTGGGTCAAAAAGGCCGATATTTGAGGCATGTGGAATAACAATAGGTGCCAATTATCTTTGCTGTACTCAGAGTTAGGTATGAGTAAAAGTATTTGATAGGTAAGTGAATCATCCCTCCCATTTTTTAATTTTTTTTTTATTCATGACAAGAAAAATCCAAGTTACAATATTGACAAATAAATCTTATAGTATGAGATGTGCCAGATGAATTATCAAGATAATTATTTATCTGGGCACAGGGTGAAAACAGGGATGAGTGAGGTGAGATGACTTATGAGATATACACACTAAAGGAGTTACATTCTGATAAATGAAGTGGAGATATCTGGCCCCTTAGCGACTATGACAATAGCTGAGAGTTCTAATAAAAAGTTTAATATATATTGAAATAGCATTGGGCTTATGTCTCACTTACTTGTCAAAGACTTTGTCCCACACCTTACTCCGAGTACCGCAAAGAAAATTGGCAGCGATTGTTATTCCACATGCCTCAAATATCGGCCTTTATGACCAAAAATGTTTACCTGTAATCGCATGAGAATTCATGCTCCTTCAAGCAGTATATTGGAGGATGTTTAGCATTGCGGCAATGGCAAAATATCACTCGTTTCACTAACTTACAGGCAGCACTGTATCATGACATTAAATATTCCTATATTTTGACATATCTGTTTACCAATAAACAGACCTATTAAGTATTATAATTATGATATAATTATGCAGAACTTACTTTGTTTGCTTGTTTGTATTATCTTCTATATATGTACGTCTCTATTCCTGTACCAAAGTTGTGAATGCAGCATAAAATTAAAATCACTGCCATTAACATGCTTCAATAACCCTCCCCCATTAGCACAAATGGCTTCCCCCCCTTTCTCAGTTCAACAACAAGAAATATATGAGGTGTGACATAACCTAGAAATATGAACTGGCTGTGCCTGTCACAAACTACTGAAAAAAAAAAGTTTCTTTCTGCTTATTTTAGATGTTGGGATATACCTGCACTGTGTTCTATTCAATATCTCTCTACATGGCTAAAATCAATTGAACTCTCTGACCGAGATATATGTTTGCCCTCAAAGCTCACTCTATTTAACAAATATACTGTTGCCGTACTTGTTTTTGCATTTATTTGCTATTTGTTTAGAATAATTTGCCAAAAATAAATAAGGAAGATTTTTTGTTCATTGTCCAGTAATTTACATTGAGTGTTTCTTGTGAAAATAAAAATTGACAAAAACATCATTCTTATTCTTACCTTTTTAATATAATGACACTCTGAACTGTTTTTCTTTCATTTTAATAAAATAAGATCACAGGCATTATAATTTCTTACAAAAAGCTCACATTGCTAAACATATCCTGTATCCAACACATACAAGGTTGGCAACTCCCTCAAGATTCCTGGTTTGAGAATCCCTGCTGTAATGCTGTCTCAAGCAAGAGCATGAATTCTCAAACCAGGAGTTGCCAACCTTGTATATAAATTCAATAAGTGCATGCAGTGACAAGCTCTTTTCTCAAAATGATTGTAATGCCTGTGAATAAGATGTTGCGCTTTAAAATTAATTCAAGCAGCGAATGTGTGTAATATGACAGGCTTTAAGATCTTGGACAGGAATTACTGCCAAAATCACCACATCTCAGCTTACTCAAAATGTATTCCAATTTCAGTCTATCTGATGTAAAATATTGTCAGGAATTCAATTTTGAAGAACAACTGCACCCACTCTTTTATTTTGGAAGTTCGACCCCTATTTGTAAACCCCCAAAATATTATAAATTTGTCTTTAGGTCTATGGCTTCAGTATAAAAGCTGCTTTGAAACCTCACATTTTAACGGCTTAATTTATTTGCATGTTTTGCTTTTTTTTTAACTTTTTCATTTTGTATATATATGTATATTTATATATTTCTTCTTAATATTCATGTTTTTTAACAGGGTCTACCTGAAAATCATTATTACTGGGTGTATTCACCCTGCGTAAATGTGTTTAATAAAAAGATAAATAAAAATAATGGTGCATCCGGCCATCTTCCTGTATGTAGCTCGTCAATAAGTTCTCCAAACAGAATGTTGTCATCATCCGGACTGTCATCATAGTCGACTGCCTCAAAATGTCATGAATGGACCTTTTTTTAGAAAAACCTCCAATTTTTGGAAATTGATATTAACTTATAATTCAAATGGGGTGTCATTCTTGATCTTATTGTTCAAGCTCAAGTTTTTTGCAATTTTTAGAAAAATTCATTGAGTAAAATGTTTTCCTCATTCAAATGCCTATTTGTGTCTGAGAGCAGGGCCTCGGGCCCTTTGTCGTCATCAATGGCATTGTCATCCTAAAGCATTTCACAGATGCAAGAACCACACAAAGTTATGATGCCCAGTGTTTACACTGCTGCCAAAGATGCCCTGGCTTTAATCTCATGTCTCACTGCTCTAAATAGTTAGCTTTAATCGTCCAAATTCCTCTTTGCTGAGCAGAAGATTTCTGAGAAGCATCTTCTTCTTCCCTTTGGCCCTTCCGCCCTGAGACATAGTGGGGCGCACCACAACCTGAGATTTATGCTTCAGCCAATTACTAAAGTTAGATAGATAGATAGATAGATAGATAGATAGATAGATAGATAGATAGATAGATAGATAGATAGATAGATAGATAGATAGATAGATAGATAGATAGATAGAATGTGACTTTAACAATTTATCGTTCGATGACACGGTGCATGCATTGCATGCTTTTTTTCTCAATTATGATGATTTGTATGACGAAGATTTCAGGTGCCACAAGTTTGGTAAGAATTGAGGTATCAAAACATAGGCCTACTAAATATATTGTGAGCCATTGTTTTAAAGCCTAATTCCAGAAGAAAAAAATAATTTTCACAACTAAATATGATAGGAGGCCGACATTGGAGTCATTTTTGTGGAGCAGGTCACATTTATGATTACACAGCAAAGGTTGGGTTCCTGTTACATTTGTGATCAAACAGAACACACCTTTTACTATAAAAGGAATAGAAACTTCACAGTTCAAAAATCTGAGAAGTATGTCAGCAATGTAGTTCACTTTTTACTGTGACATGTCATCCTTGACGATGATGTTTTAGATATTCCACTAAATATGTAAAATAAATAAATAACCACAATTACATTAATGTTAAAATTTATATCAGACATCACCTACCTTGATTTGCAACACTTAATTTGTTCAATATCTCTACATGCCTAAAATAAAATGAGGTGTGTGGCTCAGATATATATGTTTGCACTCTATAACTCACTCTATTTAACATTTAGGCCCATATAGTTGGTTTATTTCTTCTTACATGGGCTAGTTAATAGCATTTATTTAGAACAAGATGAAGATAGATATTTCTAATTTTCTAACAATTAACATCGAGAGCTTCTCGTGTAAATGAAAAAATGACAAAGAACATCATATTTGCTTTTTTTTTTTTTTATGAAGTTTTGATGGTCTTTTTTTTTTTCTTTTCTTTTTTGATGAAATAACGTATTTCCTAAAAAAGGAAATGGGATGGGTGCCGCTGAAAAATCCCAAGTAGTCTTATTTGCTGAACAAAAATGTTGAACAGTAGTGACAGTAGCCTAGCCCATGAATTTTATATTCTTCAGGCAACTCTGAAATATTATCCTCTGAAAGTAGAAAAGGAGACACTGACATACACTGGTCATTTCAATAACTTCCATTTATCAATTTACATTAGCCATTTGCTGACATTGTTATAAACTGTCACAGTTGCAGGAAAGAGGAAGCATCCAATTAAGAAACCACTTCTCTAACAAAAAGCTCTTTCTTCTCTATTAACACCACTGTTTGAATAATTTTATCACTTTTCATTCATCATTAACAGTACTTATTATTTTAAAAAATTCGCAATTTTCTTGCAAGTTTGGATTGTACTAAATTCTGATAAACATAACTCTTAAAAGTTTTAACCTAACTGCTTTTAAGGAATCAGTCGTGGTAGTATTAAATGTTTATAGAAGAAAGATTGATCAATGAATCATCAGTAAATATATGATTTTTACATGTTTATTATCTGTGATTCAATTAACCCCATGTGGTGTTTCAATTAACCCCAGCCCTGCAGTTAGTTGAAACACTCGGTCTCTTACGGTATTTGCACTTGGCTGACTTTTTCATATTTCGGCAAATATTACGAGAAAGGTATGATAGGTACAAAGAACTTTGTTGTGATGGCAGTCTTGTACTACATTGAAATATATGTGTGCCAAATTTAATCCTCATACCATATTAAGTTTTGAAGCAGTAAGCGATTTAGGACCAATTTTTGCTCATTTTTGTGTCTCACGGGCAGTTTTGCTAATTTTATGGCAACACACAATAATAAATGCAGGCAGTTGTAATTCATGTTGATGATGCCTCTCTGGACCTATGTCTTGGATGTAAATTACAACAGGTTTCATGCAAATAAGTTATATACAAAATGAGTTGTCTACTAAAATGTAAAAAATGGTATGCTTCAAATATTTTGTCTTTGAGAGACAATTTGTTACTTTAAGGCCTAGTTCAAAAATAATGAAGCCAAAGTGTGACATGACCCTCAAAATTTTAAAATGTATATATGTTTCAAATGACCACATAATATTGTAACAAACATGTCTAAGTTCTAGAAACTCCATTTACCATTTTGCTGTGGTTTGTGGAAATAACTGATAAAAGCCGAATATTACCAAATTTTATTTATTTTTATTTCCATGGCCGTGAAAGAAAAGTAGACTAACTGGTAACTTATCTTCAAATTAAATCGAATTTTTTTACTGGCAGACAAAACTCATATACTCTTAAGTGTCCACGGCTGTTTTCATCCAAATTCACCAAATATTTTATGAGGAAAACAGTATTTTTAAAAATTTTGTTGCAATCTTAAAAAATAAACTTACATATTTTCTCCCCAGATGTACATATTTGCCTCTAAAATGATTTCACCTGTCCTGTGTTATGCGTCTGTATGTAGGCTTCGATTCGGTACCAAATAAGTGCCACCAAAGTGAATATGAACAGAGCAAACGATGATAGAAGCGTGTTTTTTAGCCTATTTTTCAAGACAAAAAGCCATTTTTGGGTAATGGCATGACACAAAAGTAAAAAAAGTGTTCTGGTTTTGACCCAAATCGATCTTATATGCATTATCAGTAATAACTGGATGAAGCATAAGAGTAATTACAAAATTAAAGTGAAATTTGTATTGATTATTGCATTTTTCAACAAATTGGCCTCAAATATTGAAGAAAGCTTCACAAAGAGCAACATTTTGATAATTAAACATTGAAAATACTCCAACTACTGAAATATTGTGTTGAGTATCAGTACAAGTAATATTAGAATGATTGCTTTACTCCTTACAAGAAAACCATGAAAATATGATCAATATTTTCCAAAGCCTCATTTAAGCAATCTTTGTATTTTACCACCAGAAACCAGCTGCGGACCTGGATTACTTGATTGTCTCTTAAAACTACACAGATTTGGCAATATTAAAAGCCAAACCAGATTTAAAACGGAGCTTTTATTGCTCTGTGGCACTACAAAGTATTCTGGGCGTTACGCTTGCGACGGATTCACCTACCCTGCTATTCATCTCAATTTTGCAGTGAAATAAATTTTCCCCAACCATAAGAAGCTCCAAAATGTGTAGGCAGATATAAGACTAGGTCTCAGAGGTCAAAAGATTCAACTGACATTTCAAAGGGAAACTATAGAGCATCCCAGATCAGTAAGCATCAAATTTGACTTAATTTTTGGAAGTCAACCTATGAGTACAAATAGCTCAATAATGTCAACACAGGCAAATAAAAGTACTCGATTTGATGGATTGATGAAGCCTGAGGATGTAGAGATTCCAAAAAGTGTTGGGAAATTTTCTTAGAATATGTACAAATTTGTAAAACTGAAAGAATTCAAGTGGTCAAAAATGTTATGTCACGTTTTTTTAGTGCAAAAATGCTTGTTTTTCAATGTAAGTGGACTCTTATCTCAATAACTATGAGCCGGAATGTTGTGAAATTTTCAGGAAATTTGCACAAGAATGTACTTAAAGCAATGGTGTACAGTGCCGCCTGTAAGTATGTGAAACGCATGACATTGTGCCATTGCATCAATGCTAAACATCCTCAGCCTAACTGCTTGTGGAGGCATGAATTTTCATCGGATGAAAGGGAAACAAAGTGGGTCATAAAGGCCGATGTGTGAGGCAAGTGGGATGAAAATAGCAGCCCATTTTCTTCGCTGTAGTCGGAGTTAGGTATGGGTCAAAGTCTTTGATAAGTAAGTGAACCACCCTTCTCTATCTTTTAACATTGGGCCTGCGTTTCACTTACTTATCAAAGACTTTGACCCATACCTAACTCCAACTACAGCAAAGAAAATTGGCTGCTATTTTTATCCCGCATGCCTCACATATCGGCCTTTATGACCCAAAATGTTTTCCTCTCATCGGATGAGAATTCGTCCTTCCAGAAGCATTTTGATTAAGGATGTTTAACATTGATGCAATGGCACAATATCATGCGTTTCACTTACTTACAGGCGACACTGTACTATTAAGTTGTCACATACAGCCATTCTCATATTTTGAGACCCCTACAGAAAAAATGCTGCGTGGCTTCATTATTTTTTAATTAGGCCTTATACGCTGTGATGAATAAGCATTTAAGGATGTGTCTACTGTTCGTTTTCAATTTTGTAGCTGGAGACATATCTGAAGAGTAAAGCAACAACATTTATTTCAATAACTATACTTGGTTTTTGGAATTTGAGGCTTGAATAATAATGATGTCAAAAAACATGTCCTCTCCTCATGGAAAAACAAACAATTTGTGTTTTCGTTGCTCAGTTGCGTGCCTCTACGTGAATGTGACAAATACAAGTTGAAAAAATATCCAGGCAATGTAGGCCTACATAGATTTTCTTAGAAATTAAAATCCTCAATGTCAAAAAATGTCCTCTCCAGCCCTTCAAAATAATTTATTCTGGATGTCTAAAAAGGGTATTTATAAATATTGAAAATTTCAATATATGTTTTCCAATCATCAAATTGCACTATTATGAGAAACCAAACTTGAGAGTAATATGATAATGGCACGGCCATGTGATTCGCGAAGCGATTATGTTGAGATTCAGATTTTTAAGTTTTCACTCTAGATATTCAATATGTACTAATAAAACTTAAAAGAAAGTAACAGCCTGGGACCCAATAAGTACCATTGATGGCTGATTGCAGTTACAGTTCACAGCTTGACCAAAGTGACCATCTTGTATTGTATGTGTCCAGTTGCACTTAAGAAATAGATCTACCTGCTCTTCAAAGCATAATACGATGAGGGAAAATTTTATTTTTTTAGGAAAATTCGTTGTTTTTTCGAAAATTTTTTTTTTTTTCGGAATTTTTGTTTTTTTATCGGAATTTTTTTTTTTTTTTTTTTTTCGGAAATTTTTTTTTTTTTGCGGAATTTTTTTTTTTTTGAAATTTTTTTTTTTTGGCGGAATATCAAACAGAAGAAGAAGAAGAAGGTAGTCAAGTTGTAGTCACATGTGAGCCGGTGGCTCCGTCCCGTATATTAATTGCAGTTAGCACTGCATGACTGCCCAATCTGCACTCCTGAAGCCAGTCAATAGTGTTGGTGATTCTGCCACCAGGAGGACTGTAGTCAGCACTCTATACGTGGTGCCCTCTGGAGGGCTCTGCCAAAAATTGTCTGACCTAGTTCTGAGGACGGCGCGCAGGCGCTCATCTGCCGTAAATAATTATCGAACACTGGAATAATGTATGCTACAAAACAATTGGAATATTGTAACAATATATTGAGGAACAAAAGAGGTATGTTTTTTAATTGAATTGGATTCGAAACCAACAGATTGCTCAGTTGCTGGACCTATTTGACCTACATAAATTGTCGACCATCAATGTTTCTTGGTCCACTGTGCTGTCAACTGATCATTGTCTGCTTGCTGTGCTAAGTGAGCTACGCTCACGGCTGCCTTCGGCAGCCGTTCGCTTCGCTCATATAAGTTAGTTGTTTTATGTAAAATATCAATATAACTGCAGTTTTTTGCGAATAACTGAATGGAGCAATTAAGGCCTAATTCAAAAATAAAGAAGCCACGCAGCATTTTTTCTGTAGGGGTCTCAAAGTAAATTTTTTTCTGAGCCTGTGATTTTGGGTGATTTTCAGAGATTATTCTCTCTTGAACATTATCTTTGACACAAGGCAAATCCAATAACTTTCAATCGTACAGCAACAAAAGTTTGTAGGAAACCTAGGGATTATATTCCTTGGCAGTGATGGGCCTATTGAGTCTAAAACCTTACTAAACACTGTAAAACAGAGACGTTCAGGATATGACAAGTGAAATTTCCTTAATTCGTCATGAAAATAGTGAAAAAAAAAAGAAGTTTTGCCACATTTAATAAAAAAATTTTACTTTTTTATTGGTTTTGATGGTTCAATACAATCAGATGGCTATTTTTTCCATTAAAAAAAATGGTTCAAATTGTATTCACGTGGAATCTTTTTCTCGCAAACTTTGCATACTTTAAAGAGTGGTGATTTGGTGATAGACAAACAAATCACTTCTGTTCTTGTTGATTTACAAATCAGTAATATGTTAATTTTATGATTCATGATAGTACAAAGGAAATCCTCATCTACAAAACTTTATTTTGACCCCCCCCCCCCCATGAGACACTTTGATTCCAAATACTGTAAAACTGCCCATGGTGCGAACTTGTCATTACATTTACTTCAGACAAAGTTGTTCCATGGTATGCTGGCACTTGCCAAAATTGTGTACCTATATGCTATATCTACTACCATGAGCTCAGTAGAATTCGTCGAAAAATTGGTGCTTCAAATAATAGGCCCGGTCTTCCTCACTGTAAAATTACACATGTATGTAAGTTTTATATGTAGCAAAAATATTTCAAAAACATTAATCCCCACCATATTGTTGCAAAAATAAGAGCAAGAAACTGTACTTGTAATTTCTCTGGAAGAATGCCAATCTGAGTTCAGATGATTTTTGTTGTCTGCGACATGGATAATTCACCAATATAATTTAAATGAACCTGTCATGTTTGCAGATTGGGCTAGGCTGTCCTGTCGTGTAAGAGACTTTTTAAAAGGATCTGTAATGAGAAAATTATGTAATAAAAAAGGCCTCTTGCAATTCAAATATATGATCTTTTGCACGGGTTTAACAATTTTTGCACAGTACCCGCCATGTTCCATGAATTGTGATCCCTGTTGTCTTCTGTCATCATCTAGCACATTGGTTGGAGTAGACACATCTGTAAAATCCATGAATTTGCTCAGTCCAATAAATTCAGTTGGCCATTGGACACATGTAAATGTCTGTAGCAAGAAAAAAAAAATTTACTTGTACGAGCCTGGAAAGTGGCTGTGAATCATTTGACAGGGGATTATGACAGAGACTTGCAATAGTATGTTTAGGTTTGCGGAAAGTAGAGAAACTGACAGGATATGTTTTTAATTCACTGCTTTCTGATGGACACAGAACTGAATGGATATCAGTTACAAATGAGTGATTTTCTACCATACGTCACGTACAAGCCAAATATCTTGATTTGCAAGTTCGCAAGTCAACTGCAATGCGATCTCCTGTAAATGTGCTTCCAGTTCCTGCCTTGCTCTTAAATCTAGATTAAAGTTACCCAGAACCATAAAATCTTTTGCTAAATATGGGTTATTTCCTGTGCATTATAACATAAACTTGTGATCAATGATATTTTCTTACTAATTGTTTTAATATTTCTTTGATTAAATAAATTGTTTAGTTATTTCTTTTACTTTTTCTTGATAGTGCCTCCCACCTCCAGGACATCCATTATGGATGACGTCACAATGACCATTGTTATAAATATATAGCTATAAGTTAACAATTTCTTACAATGCTGATGACGTCACAATGTAGAAAGCACTGAAGACGGGATTTTTTTTCCGTGAGTACCCGAAATAAATCTAGGGGTCATTAAGGACATCTGTAGGGTCATTTCAGCCAGAAAAACGATTCCAAATGCAAAGAAAATTTGCACACTGATCAGTATGGCCACGTTACACAATAAAATATTAAAATTAGCCAAACTTTTTTTTGAAACCTGACCTATCATTCGGGGTAACTTTAAAGATTCCACAATGTTATGATACACATTGGTGTGAAGATTTTTTTTCCCCATGCAATGCCATGTGTCTCGCTGGCTGAGTGGTTTAATGGTATCCTTGTAATTTTGAGGTCCATGGTTTGACACCACAGCATGGCATTACTGCGGAATTTAGATACTGACAGAGAGCTGAGATGGTGGAGAGATTATTTGGAAGTGAACTTGGTTTTGTTGCATGGGCATACCAGAGGACAGGAAATGGGGGAGGGAAGGGAGGTAGTTGCTCCCCAAAAATTTGGGAAAGGCCAGACAAGGAGGTTTAAAATTTGGGTCGATCATCAAATAAACATTATTGGAAATCAGTGATAAGTATGCTCTCACGCAAAACTCCAGCACCCCCCCTCCCACTCAGGTCTTAAATTCTGAAGGGTCCCTGAGTATATTATTTTTGTAAAGACAGAGCAGAACATGATTACCTCTCAGACCAACAAGTGAATGTGTGATTGAATGAATTAGTTTTGTGGTAAAAGTGCTAAAACTGATAGCAGATAAATACACAACAATAGTCACAACATCCATGCATTAGTTTGAATTAGTAACTTTTGGATATACTCAAAACATTAAACATTGAGCAAAAATCTAACAGCTTATTGTGGATTTTTAATGGTGTGATCAGTGTGGGTTCCAAGTGACATAGCTGAAACTGCGAATATAACAACTGTGAAATTATTATGCTGATACTGACATCACAAGAGCACTGTGGCAGTTGAAAAGAACATGGCACACTAATACGAGATCTGTAATAATTAATACAAAATAGGAAGACTTAAATCAATTCCTGTTATCAAGAAGTGTTAAAAATCGTGGGATTTTTCAGGCTAGTTCCGAAAATTACCACAGCGTGGCTGCAAGTCTAGAGATTTCTTCAAACCGAGTTCTCATTCTCATAAAAGTTCTGTACTTTCAGCCACCTTGAGATGAGCTCAGAAACACTTTTGTACTGACAAGAAACAATCATTATCCAATGTGTTGAATGGATTTCAGACACATGGTCAATGTTTTTTTTTAATTGACCGTGATTTTTCAAATTTTTGACATAATGTTATGCCTGATCGGTGCCCAATGCCTCCCCCTAAATAATCCACTGTTTCCTCTTTGTATGATAAGGTTTCCAAAGTCTTTAAGATTCTTCGATAAGTAAATATGATTTGTTTTTCTTCCTTCTCTATAAGTGAAGCACTTCTGTAATTGCCATGGAACATTCTTTTTATCAATATTGCATAATATCAGTCTTTAAGTCATATTGATATAATATCATGGTATCTACTGTTATCTACTGTTGGTACTTTGTACATAAAATTACTTATCAACCTTTGCCTGGTGACTTCATGCATTTTGGACCATTGGACTGCTTCAAATTATCAGTATTTGACCTGATTTAGGTGGGTCTTTCACTTCGTCATGAGAACATGGTCAAAGTTGATATGCCAAGTTACTGGATTTGAAACGGTAAGTTGATTTTAATTACTATATATAATTAATAAACAGTCTGTCATAATCTGTGTACTCTGCATATTAATCTAATAAGATTGTGATTTTAGGAATTTGTAACTTATCCAAAAATTTTCATTGTTCTAACTTGATTTAAGACAAATATGGGAGATTTGTTGATAGGCTGAATTGATCTTTATAAACTTTAGCATTGTCTTTTGTATGAAGAATGGTCTAAAAATAGCTCAATTGGTTGCACTCAAATAGATCAATATTGTATCAAATGATTTTAATTGAGATCATAGGCCTACACACGTTGCATTGTTGGAATTTGACTCATACAATGTAATAACTAGTTACAACACTACACAGATATAAATAAGTGATGAATAGTGATCTTATTTCAAGCTATTCATTTCAATGATTTTTTAATTCAAAATTGTATAATTTTTAGAAAAATTCACACCTTTCTTACTCTTCAGTTTAGGCACTCAATTGAATTTCAATTAATTTATTCCATTTTTTTTTTCAAATCAAGCAGTTCATTAACCATAAATCTATTTATCTTTAAGCAGAAATATTCACAAATGAGAAAACACCATGATTCCAGGCAAAACCAAATATTGTCTTTTTGAAAAAAATATGACCTGCACACTGTTTATGTAATACAAGATACACCAATATTATGAGCGTGCAATAACATGCGTGCAATATCGTAGATTGTTCCATGATCCCTATGTAACAAGCCCCCTGATTGGCCAACAACCCACCTGCATAATGTGATGTTCACCTGTGTGCAGTGGTGTGTGACAGGCAGGTCAATAACAAAAGTGTTATTCACTGATCAGTGAATATAACATTTGTTATTGACCTCCCCGGGAAAAAATTTCCAAAAAAAAAAATTTTCCGAAAAAAAAAAAAAATTTCCGGAAAAAAAAAATTTTCCGAAAAAAAAAAAAATTTCCGAAAAAAAAAAAAAAATTTTCCTAAAAAAAAAAAAAAAAAATTCAGAAAAAAGAAAATTTCCACAAAAAAACATTTTTTCTGAAAAAAAAAAAGTTTTTTCCCCAAAACAAATTATCATGGAACAAAACAATTGTGGACTTCAGTTTCGGTCAATATCCGGTTTTACGGACCTGACCTAGTGATATTCACCTCGGCCTTCGGCCAAGGTGAATATCACCGGTCAGGTCCGTAAAACCTGATATTGACCTCAACCGAAGTCCATAATTGTATAATATTGCACGGCTGTCGACCAATGAGCAGCGAGTATTTTGGCTTACCATATGATATTCAAATATATTTCAGATGTAAAATGACAAAGGGACAAAGGGGCACCATCCAGAGCCTTATTTGTATACAGTCCCACAAATGAGAATAATAAATAAATAAAAATCAAATAAATATTTCTCATACTCATTCTCCCTATAAAAAATCATTAGGTTGACCTGAATCATATTGCTGAACAATTTAATCATTGGGCCAAACAAAGACAATACACACTTGATAATAAATGATATATAGGCCTATAGATATCTTCATTTTCAAAAAAATTGACAACTTTGTGACAAAAAGTTTCTTGAGCATATGAATATAAATACAATTTTATTGGTGAGGCATAAAGGATGGGCTAACCTAATTTTACCTGCAGACAAATTTGATTGTGGTAATAATTTAGTGTAATCAGTTTATACTTCAAATTTCCCCTTCCCATATCCTGTACACTTTTTTTACCATGTCTACTTAGTAATCAAAGATTAGATAGACCTGTATATATTGGCCTATTCAATACTTCTTTGAAACTCCAGACAGGTATTAGAAAATTGTATGAAGATTAGATCTGCAGTTTATGAACTGTTAATTCAATCTGAATAAGCTTACATATCATTATTTTTCTGAGAAGTTAATGACAAATGTGATTTTGAGAGGCCACCTCAATGCACTAGATCTATAAGGGCCGATTTCACCAACATAGTTTTAACAGTTAGGCCTAGGCTTAACTCCTTTAAACCTGGTATAACTAAGTCCATTTCACCAAGAGTGTGTTAAGCATGTAAACCTGTCAAGGTTCAGTGAATCATACACATTGTTACCAAACTCAAGGATCAGCCATCTCAAACTGATTTGGTGTCAAAAAGCGATTAGGCCAATGAAAACAGAACATATGTTTCTTATGAGATGGCATGACAAATCAGTATTATAGGGATTTGTCTATTATATTTGCATGTTTCTTTAATTTGGTAACTGCCGGTAGCAAAAAATCGCAGGCACGTCAACGTCAGAAGCTGCAACTCTGGTGATATACAATGATTCTTCTGCGATACGAATTGCAGTTTTTCCTTGGTGTGCTCAAGTAACATCAGTGCAGTTTCTTTTGTTAGTCTAAATCGTTTGTAAAATTTTTTATCTGTGAAGTCGTCAAAGCCGCTTTGTCGTCTTTTAAATGACCTTTTTTTCTCTGGCAGGTGCTACTTCCGGTGACACAGCATCAAGCATTGTTATGACATTGATATCACTTATTGCTGATATATCATGCATTGTCCACATCTTTAAATCAGCCATTTTAGGTACATCAGATTTTGAGGACCCTTATCATTAGATATTCAGAGGGATTCAACCATTATTGTAGTTTCATTGAGCAAAAATTGTTTTAATTTATTTTTTGACGGGGGGGGGGGGGTGCTAAAGAAAATGCATTTTTGTCACCAACACTGGACAGACAATTAATTAATTTTCTTTTTTATAAATTTCCAAGCCCACCCCTCCTTTTCTCTTGCTTTATCATGTGGCCTTGTTTGGGAACTTCAGAGATTAATTGTGTTTGTAGCAGTTGAGTTGTTTAAATACTATGTGTAGACTTTCACTCAGTAAATGCTCCTTGATCCTGCTCCGCTTGAGTGATTGGCTTAACCAGACCAGGTCTTAGCTAAGACCTGGCATAACTCTTAATACCATGCTGGTGAAAACAGGCCTAAGAGTTTTAATCATGACAAACTATTGCAGATAAGATCAGTAGTTAATGAAATGTTAATTCAAAATGGTTTGTATCTTGAATTAAGTATAGGCCTGTGTACATGTATTTCATATTTTTCTGGGACAAAATGACAATAATATTTGAATTTTCTTGGAATCATGGTATATTCTCTGCTTGAAGGTAAATGGGTTTATAGTCAATGAACTTCAGTAGAATTTGAATCTTGAATTAGGAGTAAGTTTATCACATTGCAAATTTAGGTTCTTAAAAACAAGACCATACAAGTTTTAGGCAGCTCAGTCCTTATTCCATAACAACTGATCATTAACAACATTGTTTACAAAAAAGTTCATGCTGACCTTTGTACCTTAGGTTCAAAACAAAACCACAACATTTAATTGCATATTTAGCATCAATTTATGATACATGCTACATGGACTCTAATCCTGATCCTTGAACACTGACATCAGCCAAGTTCTATTGTAAACTTCACATTTCATGGTGACTGACTCATGGCAACTACATTCTAAATTATTTTACTAAAATTTACATCTTTAATTGTTTTTTTTTCATGCTTGCACAATTTAATGGGGGACAGGGGGGCATGCCACCCCCCCCCCATTACTGTTCAAGTCCTGGGGACAAAATATGTGATGCATATATATATGGAAGTGCAAAATTCATGAACGTAAAAGCCTGACTTTTTTTTTTTCACAATGGCCGATTTCGGCTATGTTATTTGCATACCTTCCTCCCCCAAATATTCACAAAAATTCCATCCATGTTTCTAAATACAATTTTAAATGCAGATTTAACTGAAATCATAAAATTTGTCTTGGTGGATTTCAGGTACATATCTAACACATTTGGAATAAATATTATTACTATTCTAGATTATATTTCATTTGTAATATTTTATATTATATGATATTTGAAATTTTGTATTTACAGATTAGCTTCTCAATTTGAGTCTCAGAACACAACAACCGAAAATGACCATCCGTCTCACCTTGATTCTCATTTCCATTGGACTTTCTTCCGGATGGTTCATGTCTGGAACGAAGGTTCAAGATGGAACCCCGCCCTCCGACATAAGTTCAATCGATTGTGAGAAAAGCTGTTTTTATTACGAAAAGAATGCAACGTTCAGTTGCAGTAACCGGACATGTGATGCCTTCCCCAACGAAATGCCAGAAACAACAAAAGTGGCCATTTTGGAAGTCAATAACATCAAGGAGATTAGATCCCTCTCTTGCGGATATTTAAAAGTCCTGGATTTATCAACAAACAAGATCGAACTTATCGAGCCGGGGGTTTTTCGGCGATGCTCGAACCTCACGCACATCGATTTGTCGTTAAACAGCATCAACACAACATTGACAGGAACTACTTTTGAGATTCTAACACCTCCCGACATCTCCTTGCAACATCTGGACCTCTCTTTCAACAAAATAGTACAGCTGCCCGGCGAAATCTTTCAACATTTGACAAGGTCGTTAGAATTCCTCGACTTGAGTAATAATCGCATCAAAGTGTTTGACGTCCAGTCATTTAGAGACTTATACAGATTGAAAAGACTTATTCTATCAAGCAACGGGATAGGTAGAATTGACCCAAAGCAATTTAAAGGTAGGTGATACTACAAACTTTTTTTCATAATTTTTAAAGTAACCTTTTTTAATTTATTGCAAATGATGTTTGGATGAGGTAATTGAGGTTACATAATTATGATTCGCGACTGAGATTTGCGAAAGATATATAACATGCTGAATATTTTTGTGAGTATCAGAGAATTATAAGAATTTTTAGGGTTTTTTAATTATTATTATCAATTTTTGTACGACTCACTTTGAATCTCGGTCAGTTCAGGACCTCGTTGACGTCAATGTTCGACAGTGTAATAGGGGGGTATGAGGAATTTATCTTTTTTCAGTCACATACATCATAATTTTCTTTCTTTTCAGGACTGTATGCCTTGATTGAACTGGTCATGAATGACAATCACATAACTACAGTTTTTGATAACACCTTTACTGACCTGGACCATCTTGAGGTTCTGGATCTTGGATTCAATGACATCACTGCAGTGGAGACTGACGCATTTGTGGGGCTGGAAAATCTGGAAAAACTAGTTTTGTCTCGTAAGTGCATTTCCCGACTGTTGAAATAAAATTTGTACATTTACTGTGGTGCCAGAATGTAAGTGCAAACTTGGGCGTTCTGCAATTGGATTATTTTTAAGCGAAAAACTTCTGGCGGGGACATAGATTCCCATGCTGCAATATAAATATACATGTCATTCAAGCTGTGATAATAAGCCTTTTATATGGCAAGAATAGGGATATGTGACACTATATGTCATGCCCTCACAATGATTATTCCAGTGCATTTCTGTAAGTGCTTGTAATTCAAAGTTGTGGACTGTAAATGCCAGTTAAAAATTTGGACAGTATGCCTCTAAACATCTCACCACTCACTCAACCTTTGTTTTTTTTTTTTCAGACAATCAAATCACAACACTTGACCCAAAACTATTTGACCCCCTGGTCAGCTTGACAGATCTTCACCTGGATTTCAACCCAATCATGAACATTTATCCTAGAACATTTCCTCTTGGCCTTGTCTACCTGACGATGGTCAATTCAGATCTGGAAGAAATTCCATCCAAAGCTTTCGCTAACTTACTGGACCTTGATGTGAGTACGCAGGGCAACCCAGGGGAAAAAAGAATACATTTGAAGCGCTCAAATTATCAAAATTACGCTTCATTTATACTCCCTATATGCAAATTCATACGCTCCAAATACGCTCCCTTGTAGAAAAGTATACACATTTTTGCAGTCCAATCGGAGTACATTTGGTAATTTAAATAATTCAAACTTTTCAAATGTACTCTTTTTTCCTCTGGGAATCTATTCAAGTTCTATAATTTATAATATGATTATTTCCACCACATTGCCATTGGCCAGGTAATATAATTTCGAAGGAGGCCATTCCAGCATATAATACTAACTGAGAAGACCAGGACTCTCTCAGAGGCTTTTCAAATGTGCATCACTACTTTTTGGTAGAAATAGGCCCTGATTTATGGTGGTGTTCATCCAAAGTCTTCCATCGCAAGAAGTGTATTTCTGTTTTTAAGGTAATCTGATGTATTCAAAGTTTGGATTATAGAGAATCTCTCAGAGATGTTAGATTGGCTTTACGAGTTTGACAACTTGCCTCGGGCTTGGGGCAAGTTGTCAAATTTTCACAGAAACAACTTTTGGCTATTTTATTACCTACAAGGAAACACATAGCCCCTATAGCTCAGTCAGTAGAGTGCTCACCTCACAAGCCAGGGACCCGGGTTCAATCCGCAGGCTTGCCATTGTGTCATTCCACGACAAAGTTGTTCACATCAGACGTAAATTGGAAGTGCCATAGGCCCAACTGGAAACAAGTCGCTTAGCTTGACTACCCACATTAAATAAAAGTACCCTTACCTTACCTTACCTTACCTCACATGGTTGATAAAAAAATCAGGACGAAAACTGAATGAAAACGGTCTTGCTACTTTTCAAAGTCACATTGCCACCGAAGTGGGGATCTTCATGTTTTGAATGGGCGCAGCAATGGCCGCAGCATGGGTTAGAACCCATGCCATTGGATATGGAATTTTAAGATTTAAAAGATGAAAATGTATCAAGTTGTGCTACAACATCTATGCTCAATGCTCATACAATTTCATGCTTCATTTCAGATTGTGCACCTAAGCTTCAACAAAAGACTGCATACCATAGCCGCGGATGCTTTTGGGGGCAAAACTTCCCCAGTGAGAGAGCTGTCCATCAAAAATAATTCTTTAACCAAAATCAGTCATGATCTACTTAATTGGTAAGTTCTTTAATCAAATTTGTTAAATTGGTGAAATCTATCTATGCATATATGGGTGAGAATCTGAAGGTGCTCCAAGAGGACTCTAAATATCACTGTCCATGGATGACTTTAATGTTAATACCAATTCATACATATTGCCTCTGCCTAGTATTTGCCATAAAACCAGTCAAAATAAATGAAAATTTCATATATTTTTTCAACTTTTAGACTTCCAAAAAAGTGTAAAAGAGTTGTCCGCTTTTAACACTTTTCTTGGTATAACTGAAAAACTATTGCCCTTAGCCACATGAAAATTAGTATGCATATAGAATAATGACTGCTTTAAATAATGAACCAAGGATTACCCATAATACACCAGTAGAATCTTTGTTACCTGTTGTCTAACAAAACAGCGTTTTTTGGACTATTTTGACCATTAAAACTGCAATAACTTAAGTAGGGCACATGGTACCACTAAACCAAAGGTACCATTAAATTCCCCAGCAAAAAAGATAGTTTTCTAAAAAAAAATAAGCCTGAATCAGATATTTTTTAGCTTGTGAGGCGTCACACCAGTTTTGGTTGTCCACACAGTTGTCCGCAAAACATTACATGAAGAAGACTGTGGAAGGAGTCCGGACAATGCGGACAACTAAATGGACAATGCTGACAATTGAATGGACAATGCGGACAATCGAATGGACAATGCGGACAACTGAACGGACAATGCGGACAACTGAACGGACAACGCGGACAACTAAGCTTACAACTCAGCATATAGGCACTAGGCCCATGCAAAGGTTGACTAAAGGAGTCCAACCGGCAATGGTACAGAGCGAAGCAGAATCCAGAAGGATTTATTTTTAGAATGGTCATTAAAGTTTGTTTATATCTGGCTAACCCAAGTCCCCCACTTATGGAGATTTGCCTCATATAACAGACAGGGGCCTGGCAACTTGTAAATACTTGGTGGTTACAGATCCATGTTTACAACATATATACTTTTGCTGTTATTATTGTTATCCAGGGAAAATTTTTACCAAATGCTGCTATCACATATGGGTAAGGATGTGACAAGCAGTTGTAAAGTAAACATGTCATTTAATCACCCTCTGTGGTTGGACCAGCCATCCCAGAGATGGCCATGTGGGGGTAAAATCTGAGGCTTGAAATAGATTCTACTGGAATCTATGTGTCACACAGGGTATTGCTTGAGTTGGACACCTTTAATCATCAACCTTTGGCCTATGTTACAACTGTAATCAGATACAGACCATTACATCAAATTCAGATGTGCAGTTGTTAATGCGCTGCATTTAAGGCATATTTCCCACATGTTATAGAAAGGAAAGACGTTGAGTCCAAACAAAGAGGAAGGGCTTAGCCAACGCAAAATGTGGGGCATCAATCCAGAACTGTCATTAAAAGGACAACATGAAATGTAACAACAGTCCCATAAACTATAACGGAAGAGCTTCCCAGACCAAATTTGGCAGGAATGATAAAAAAAATCACTCGTCTAATTATGGTCTGTTGTTGACTCCTATCTAAAATGAAAAATTTGCTTTTTCACAAAAGAAAACATTTCTATAACTATATACTATTTGTTAAAGAATATAAACCATGACAACAAAAGAACTAGGTCAGCATGTTTCAACACCAAAATAGTAGCAAAGTACCCAAGGTACAAGTTTTTCAGAAAAACCGGGCATGGACACAATTCATCATGAACTGACAGAACTGTAGATGACAATTGTCAAGGCAAAGAAGAAAAAGAATCAATAAGACTCTCCCAGTCGAAATACCAAATGCATCTAAAACATTAATCTTTTCTCAGATCTGATGAAATTCACAGGTGACAAACCTTTTGATAAGTATTAATCTTTTCTCTGATCTGATGAAATTCACAGGTGACACACCTTTTGATTAATCAAACTTCAAAGTTACAAGTATGTGCAGTGAACACAGGTATCGCATAATATGTGGGTAGAGCACATACGATCTTGTTGCAACCCCTTCTTGCTACAAGGTCGACGCAATTTGTTGATACCACACTTTTTATTAATTGGGGTATTTTAATGTATGAACAAGCAAGGCTTCCACCTCTGTTCACCCATGGTTTAAGCCTGCGAAGATGTCGCAAGCCAGTGCACACTGGAGAAATCCCCAAAAAAACCTTGTAAAAGCTGTGCTGGGATCGCAGAATATCTAGCCCTGCTTGTAAGTCAATTAAACACCCTTGCAAGTTGCACACTAGGGAAATTGGGGTTGCAACAGCCTCGCATACGATGACATTGCAGATATAATACAAATGTGCATAGGGCATTGATCATAATGAGAATAAAAACTGTGACAGTCATTGAGTCAATCTTAGTAATTTGACAGAAGGCAAATTAAAACCATGAAAACAATAGGCCTCTTCAAACTTCAAAATGTTTTATTG
The DNA here is from genome assembly GCA_026936325.1 of Platynereis dumerilii. Classification (NCBI taxonomy): domain Eukaryota; kingdom Metazoa; phylum Annelida; class Polychaeta; order Phyllodocida; family Nereididae; genus Platynereis; species Platynereis dumerilii. The sequence goes on along the minus strand of JAPTHN010000004.1, from coordinate 44,897,761 downwards.
ATGATAATTTAAAAATAAAACATTACTGTGCAATTTGAAAGCAAAAAAAAACTAACTAATTGCTATACATTTTTTTAAATTTAGGCTTTGGTACTTCTAACAAGGCTTTTGTACCATACCTTTCTATCAGACCTGACAGCAACCTGTGTTGTAAAATGAAACTTGCTTGTGGAAAATTCAGCTGCTTTAGTTAAAATCTCAACTTGCGCTTAAGCTTGAGCAATTGCAACTACAGCTTTTTCAGGAATCCCCTACTTTTTTTTTAACTTAAAAGCTTTATCAATTGACATTTGGCCTCAAGTTTGCAATAACTACAATTTCTGGGGAGGATAACAGGACTGGAAGGTGACCATTTGGCATTTATATAATTTGGCATTTATTCTGTGTTGGGCGGCATTTTTTTTGTTACTTTATAATTCTAAAGAAAATACCATTAAGTTGGACTTCACTCTACTTGGACAAAACATGACTTGCTGGTTAGTTGTAAACTTTTTAAAATAAACTATAACTCAAATTGAGAAATATGGCTGTCAATCTATCTGTCGATCCATATTCCATCAAATTAACAATTTTCTTACAAATAAAGATGTTTGTTATACTGCTCCTGCATGACTTCTATGCACAACAAAGTTCCAATGGCCAATTCATGTTCCAATTGGCTTATTCAAAATGATGTCTTTTTCTAATGTGAATCCAGCTATGAATGCCGACAGGGTGATTTACACAGCACGGTGGGCAATGGCCACACTTGTGCGTTGTGCATTGTGTCCTGACTCAATGTCAATTTTGGCTGGTTGGCTTTGATGGCTTGAAATTGAGCGAGGAACAATGTGCATCCATGCAGGATCTTCTATAAAACAGTCCCAGCTTCAGTAGCTTAAGGATCCACAGTCACTCACATACTTTATCAGTGCTCTGCAACAAAGATACACCAAACATCTCACTTAATTAAAATTAATATCAAAATCATAAAAGTATCAACAAAAGGCATGATTAGATGGTCATGAAATCAATTATGACTTGAGAAATTTTAACATTATGCATTCACCAAAATTCTCCAGACTCTCAAATAAAAAAATTGAAAAAATAGATTTATTCAACTTTCTTAACACATTCTGTTGACAAAAAGTAGATCTCTAAAATATGACACTTTTACATCAATACATTGTTTATTTTATAAATTCTACTGGTGATGTACAAATGTAGAAATGATACAGAATTGAAAAAGAAATCGTAAACGGTAAAGCCTCAGAAATTTGGAAGGTCTGCAATGACGTTGATGACGTCTTGGAGGCCAGCACTGAAGTCTCTCTCAATACGGACTGACAGATCAGCTGGGAGTTCCCTTATAGCCTGTTGTGGGCTCCTGGTGTTGAACCATCATCTCACCATGCTGAGGCTTCGCCACCTGCAACAAGCTTCACCACCTGCAACAATAGGAATAAATAAATCTATAGAGGATAGCTATATAACAAGATAAACAAATATCTGTTTGATTCACCGAGTCAAAGTGGCTAACACCATGCACTTTATGAGTCATAGCTTTAGGGTTATTCACTGTCATTAATTTCTGGGGGCTTTTTTTTCCCTTCAAATTTAATGTTGCTTGACAATATGCAGACAGCCTGAAGTTTAGGGCTTCAGGCCTATAGCTACACAGCACTCCCCCCCCCCCCCACATCAGCCCTACACATAGCTATTAAATTAGAAGACTTTAGGCCTACAACTTGTGGAAAATTATGTGGACAATACGGACAACTGTGTAGAAAACCACCAACAGGGGAAATATTACAAACAGTTGTCAGTGAATTCATGTACATGTAGCTCCGGCAATTATTTCAGATATTCTGCAGCAGTGAAATGACTCACTGGAAAAATTGGTGAAAGGATTGTAAATCCGGACCTCTAAACAATAAAATTAAGTTAACTGAATTTAAACCAGGACAAGTGTGTGAACAACGCAGGCTAGTTTCGCAAACGGGGGGGGGGGAGGGGGATGGGGGGGAATTGTGTACAGGAGTGCGATCTGAACAAAATGCCAAGGCTACTCAACTCCTTTCTCATCAGACAGAAAATCTGACAAAAAATGTACAAAATAGCAAAATCTTGATGACATGAAAATGTGACAAGCAATAGAAATAGGTGTACCCCTTGGACAACATTGGACAACTGTGTGGACTACTTGATAACTGTGTGGACAATATGGATAAATGTCGCAGACTACGTGATTTCAACCGAGTTTATTGTCCAAAATGCAAGGGACAATTGATGAAAGACGAAAATGATAGTCTCTGTTACGCAAATTTAAGGAAAACACATATTCTGAGGTAAGATTGAGCCAAAAATTACAATCCACACTGTTAAAACTTCACCTGAACATGCGTAGACATCAGTGTTATCGATACAACACTTAAACTACTGTTCCTTGTTCATAAAATAAGATATAAACATCGATTCTGACACTGTGAGCGGACAATTTTTGGACAATAAACAACAAAACATGCAATAATTCACTCACCAACGTCGTCTTCTCAATGAAAATAGGTCAGCTGGGCTGCAGTCCCAGCACGGATCTGCATACGAAACGGTTTTAAAATCCATCCACTGGTTTTTATTTGACAGCCATTTGAAAATGTGACGAAAGTGGACAACTCTCGAATTTTGGATTTTAGTTATTTTGCCAGAAAAAAAGTATGTAACACAGCTACAAGACCAGAACATAAAATGAAATAGAGAGGTGAGCTTTATTTTAAAAAATTTCCGGCACTTCAATATTTGGAACCACCATTTCGCTTTCATTAAAAATACGAAATCCGTATTTCGGTGCCAACCCGTGACGCTCTCAGGGAGGGAAAGTTGTGATTTATAAAAACATGAGTTTTAAGACTTCTGAAAACTGCAAATACAGGCAGAATATTTAAAATCTGCTCTTTCCAACGGGATATGACATGTGTGGAAACGATTGGAAACCATTTTGCTAAATAGCTAAACTGACAAGCTGTTCTTAACAAGCCAGTTTGTCGGCAAAATTAGGTGCGTAACATCGTCATTCGACCAAGGCCCATGGATTCGTTTTTCAATGGATATTACCATGAATTATTTTGCAAAAAGGTATGTTTCTGCTTGTTCTGTTGCTGTTTAAATTATTCTAATATGACTGGTAGTTTTTATTCTACACCTTGTCAACCTCTGTGAAGTCATGCGAGTTGTCCGCGGGACCACCTTCAGATTCTCACCCATATATGGCAATCAAAAATAATATCAATTGGTAGAAATTATTGAAATAATTGCAGCACTTTTAATGAACCTCAATTAAGTTATAGAAAATGTATGCTTCTTCAAGGGTGAATTTTCCATGGTTTTAAAAGGGTCCTCTTTTTGAGTTCACGGCACTCCGTTACTAGGTCTTGGTGTGAGATGCTCAGCTGACCAGCCCAAATTTTTGCGGTGAGAACCACTCGCCCCCCCCCCCCCCAAAGGGCTCTGGCTGAGTCCTCTTACTTCATCTGGACAGAAAAATAGGTCACTTTTTGGAAACAGCCAATCAGAGACCTTTTTACAAAGGCCACATTAATTTTACTAGAACTTTTCTAGATGGTTGAGTGCAAAAGTGACCTATTTTCTGTCCAGATGAAGTTAGCAGGCTCAGTCAGAGAATGGTACCTTTGAATATATGTGACCTGCTCCACCAAAATGAGTTCAAAGTAGGCATTATATATTTCTCAGAAATGAGCAAAATTTGTAAAAAGGTCTCATTTTGATGTTTTTTAGCTGTTGGTACCACGTTTTAGCAAAAGTAATTTTCTCTGAATATTTAAGACCATTTAACCAAAAAATTGATTTTAAATTATCTAAATTGTGTGTCCCTGTTGATTTTTTTAGTTCTTTCATTGTAATGGCGGGAATTTCAAATGCCATTTTCTCAAAGTTTGATGTTTCGTATCATCGATGTTTGAGGTGCCATATCTTTGGATTGGATGGAGATATCAAAACATACTAAACATCATTTTAAAGCTTAATTCCAGTAGAATAAAGTTATTTTCATACCTAGATATGATAGGAGGCCGACTTTGAACCCATTTTGGTGGAGCAGGTCACATATACTAATGACAGGGAAGACTAGACTATCAGGCAGGGGCATGCAGGGGAGGATCCAGAAAATTCCGGTGGGGGGGGGTCTATCGGGCTGTCGCGTCGCGGAACGCATAATTCGCGACATAACGCGACAGCGCGGATAAAATTAACATGTAAAAATATATAAATTTTGGTCTGGTGGGGGGGGATGCGTAAAGAAAGTCAGAATTTTAACATGTTTTTCAAATATCTATTCAACAATATCCAAATATACAAATTTACATCAAATGCATGTAAATATGGGAAATAAATAACTTCAATGCAACATCATTCTTTTATGTCCTTTTTTTCTGCTACATTATAATTCCATCAAGGTTTTACCTAATGATGTGGTAGATCACTCTCTCGGTTTCGCAAGTCATATTAACATTGTTTTTTAGATTTATCACATTTCGATAATTCAAAAAGAAAATATCACTACACTAACACAACTTCTCCTAAGCGAAAGCCATTGATGTTGGTATTCAAATTGAAGAAATCTAACTGCACCATTTATAAGTTAATCAAATAAAAACTGAAAATATTATTGACAACCGCGAAACGGCAAAATAATACCTTATGCTCAAATTTCAAGCCTGTTGTGCCACCCTTAGACATTGGAATTTTTTCAAAATATTTTACAGGGCCACTTTTGTGACATTAAGGTACATTACTGCAAAAGTGCATGAAGTTTTGGAGACAAAAGGGGCAGATGATGCACCCTAGCTCACATCCACGTAATCTATGAGTTTTATGTGGATTTTTAGTACCCCACCCTTAGGTTTCATGTGTATTTTCAGTATCCCTCCCCCCTGACATGCAAAGCAATGCACACATATAATACTGTTCTACATGGACCGTCACGCGTACAGATTCAGGAGCGGATAAACTGACTTATGCATGTTTAACGACATTTTTGTTAAAATCTCTTACCCCCTTGGACATGTTGTCAAAATTTCTTCCCCCCACCCTTGAAAAACGGTTGAAAAGTTAGCACCCTCCCGGCCAAAACTCCCAACACTCCCCCCCCCCCCCGTCTTCAATTCTGAACTGTCCCTTACTAATTTGATTTTTCATTTATCAGGGAAAGAGTCACAAACGTAGATATGGGTGGAAACAACTGGGCGTGTGACTGTGATATGAAGTGGATTAAGGAACAGCCGATCCCGAACAGGAATCTGAGAGAAATGAGGTATTTTTTATGTTCATCCCAGAGGAAAAAAGAGTAAATTTGAAGCGCTCGAATTATTTAAATTACACTTCATTTATACTCCCTATATGCAAATTCATACGCTCCAAATACGCTCCCTTGTAGAAAAGTATACGCATTTTTGCAGTACAATTGGAGTACATTTGGTAATTTAAATAATTTGAGCGCTTCAAATGTACTCTTTTTTCCTCTGGGTGCACTTATTGCATCAGTGGATATTTATTTGCGAGTTCACTCGCATTTGTGAGAACCAGTTAAACTAGAATTTGTGTCGCAAGCGGAACACATGCGAGTTCACCATGCTTATGTTGTTTTGCTTTGATGTGTTGATTCTTGGGAAAATGGTGTCGAATTTAGGGCCTAGATTTTCATACATGATCGGAGAAATATAACAGACGATAAGCTTAGCAGTGGTACGACCAGGAGGTGCCAGGGGGGGGGGGGTAGTGCCCCTTCCCCCCGAACTTCAGATACTGATGGTTGCAAAAAGTGGAAAAATGGAATAAACAGCTTAATGAAGTAAAAAAGAAAGTACAAGCGGCTTACAACACAATTATGGCTATAGCAGGAAGCCCAGATCTAAAAGATATTAAGATGAGAACGATGTGGCAGGTGATAAAGGCCTGCATAATACCAATTGCCACATGCATGGGAAGCAGTAACCGCTACGAAGAAGGAACACAAAAACCTAAAAAGGACCATTGACAGCGTCATAAAAAGAGTCATCTGCACACCCTGATTTACCCCATGGGAACTGCTTAACATTGAGACAGGACAGTTGGAGATAAACAAGCTCACCGGTCGCAATAGGATAATGTACACACACAGAAAAGGTTAAATCCAGTAACACCTGTGCAGCTACATCTGCATCCATTAGATGAAGTGTTTGTTTTTTACCTGAGAGTCTGGGACTGGTGGGGTTTGCAGCTTTCAGAGCGGCTGCGCCCTTGTCCAGCGGCTTTATCCTTTTTGGGATCGGGACTCATGGTATGGAATGATAGTGATGATGGGAGAGATGATGAAGGAGGATAGGAGAGAAAAGATAGGTTTTAAGTGGAAAAGGTGGTGTGGGTAAATGGGGGTAAGTGAGGGTAAGTGGGGTAATTTAAGTGTAGGAAGTGAAGGGAGGAGAAAAAAGAGATTTTTGGTGGAAAAAGTGATGGGGGGTAAGTGGGGGTAGGTGAGGGTAAATGAGGTAATTGAAATGTAGGATGTGAGGGGAGGGAGAGAAAGAGGTTTGAAGTGGAGAAGAGGTGATGGGGGTATGCGAGGGTAAGTGGGCAGTGGTGGATCCAGACAATGTCATCTAGGGGGGCCGGGCGTGTTTCGGGCATTCGCAGGCTCGCGTCACAGCGTATTTCCTTCAAATTACAATTATTAATCTCAGTGGTCTAGGGGGGGCCCGTGCCCCCTAGGCCCCCCCCTGTATCCGCCACTGGTGGGGGTAAGTGAGGGTAAGTGAAATAATTTAAGTATAGGGATGAGGGAAGTGGAAAAAGTGAAGTTTTGGGTAAAAGTGGTGATAGGGTAAGTGGGGGTAAAGTATAAGTAGGGTGGGGTAAAGTAGAAGTAGGGTGGGGGTAAGTGAAGGGAGATGGAGTGATGAGAGTGAAGTAGATGTAGGGGATTAATGTGATGAAAGGAGTTATGATCTAGATGGTGAAAACTCTATACACTGTTGACAAATATGAGTTCAGGTCCTAGATGGTGAAAATCATATACAATGTTTACTTTTGATTCCTAGTAGGTGAATATGGGATGCAATGTTTAAAAATAAGGGTTGGATGGTGGATGGTGAAAATCAAATACAATGTTTACAATGAGAGATGTGGTGGTTGGGAAGTCCAGATGGTGAAAATCATACTATACAGGCTAGATGATGAAAATGACATACAATGTTTACATTGACAGCCAGTGAGCTGACAGTATGATGAGAATGTGGAAAATTGAAGTAAATATGAATAATAGGAAGAGGAAAGGGAGAAGGGGAAGAAATTAAGGATAGTGGAATGTGATGAGGGGATAGATGAGGTTATAAGAGGGATAGGTAGATGAGGAAAGGGAAATTTGAAATGGAGAGATGTGATTGGCTGTTGGGAAGTAGGCCTATACTACAAAGTGTCGCGGTGAAATCCCGATGTGCAACGGGCGTTTTTTTAGGGCTTAAAGTCAACAATTTGAGAAAATAAAAATTACCAGGTTGTAGAGAATGAAATTGCGAACAAAATGAGCCTACTTAGAGGTTTCTACGATGATTAGAAGTGGTTTAAATTGACAGCAAAGTTGAAGGTGATGATCGAAAAGTTGAAATGAAGAACTGATTTGCTGTATATAGACGTTACCGAACGAGCGAAAATAAAGGGTCTTAATGAATAGTCGGAGCGGAAATGATGGTTTTATTACTTCAGGGAGGTTCTAAACTGCGTTGTGTGATAATTTGGTGAAGATCTGATGATTCTAAGTGGCTGAAATGATCCTGCAAGATTCACACCTTTTCCGAAAAATAGACCAGCATCAACACTGTACAAAACTTTTTTCTTTTTTTTTCAACGAATTCTCGGCAATGAATAAAGATATCTCTATGAAAAAACGAATTCATATGGTTTAAGGATTTGGGATTAAAGAGAGCCTAAAATTATAATTTTAGCCCCATTAGAAGTGTCCGAAAAACTATCACAACTGTTTCGGCCAATCAGAGGGCAGAAGGACAACATCAACAATATTTCTATTTCCTTTCTGGCTGTGATTTGGTTGAAACTAAAACCTCAAACTGTAAATAAACAAGGCACAAAACACATAAAAGGTCAGTAAGTTACTTTAAGTTGGCTGATTCTTCATTAATTTCATGAAAAAAGAACTTAGAAGGGTGCTTCCTTATCTCTCACAAACGATCCAAAATTTCTGACAGTCAAATACCAATCCCATATGCTATCAGAACCTGTTTCGGCCAATCAGAGGGCAGGAAAACAATAACAAATATTTCTATTTCCTGTTTTGCCGTGATTTTGTTGAAACTAAAACCTCAAACTGTGAATAAACTATGCACAAAAGGCACCAAAGGTTTGAGGGCGCCTCAAGTTAGCCAATTCTTCATTCATTTCACGAAAAAGCAACTCTAAAAAGTGCTCCCTTGTCTCTCACAAACGATCCAAAAATTCTAACACTCCCATACCGATCCCATATGCGAGGTGAACTCGCAAATAAGGGTAGTCAGAAATTTTGGATCGTTTGTGAGAGACAAGGGAGCACTTTTTAAAGTTTCTTTTTCATGAAATTAATGAAGAATTGGCTAACTTGAGGCGCCTTGCTCACATTTGTGTCTTTGGTGTCTTGTTTAATTACAATTTAAGTTTTTAGTTTCAACAAAATCACGGCAAAACAGGAAATAGAAATACTGTTGTTATTGTTTTACTGCCCTCTGATTGGCCGAAACAGTTGCGATCGTTTTTTGGACACTTCTAATGGGGCTAAAATTATAATTTTAGGCTCTTTAGAATCCCAAATCCTTGAACCATATGAATTCGTTTTTTTATGGAGATATCTTTATTCATTGCCGAGAATTCGTTGAAAAAAAATTAAAAAATATGCACAGTGTTGATGCAGGTGTGAATCTTTATAGGCTCATTTCAGCCGCTTAGAATCATCAGATTTTCACCAAATTTTCACACAACGCAGTTTAGAACCTCCCTGAAGAAACAAAACCATCATTTCCTGTCCGACTATTCATTAAAACCCCTTATTTTCGCTCGTACGATAGCGTCTTTTTACCGCAAATCACTCCCTTCTTTTATCAAAATTTCAGATTTTTCACTCTCAACTTCTCTTCAACTTTTAAACCACTTGTAATCATCGTAGAAATCTCTAAGTAGGCTCATTGTCTTCGCAATTTAATTCTCTACAAGCTGGTGTTTTATTTTTCAAAACAATCCGTAATAACTTCTATAAAACGTCCGTTTCACAACGTTGTTTCACCGCTACACTTAGTGTAGTATAGGCCTACATTCCAACAACCAATCAGATCTCTCAATTTCTAATTCCCCTTTACTCATCAACCTATTCCTCTCACGACCTCATCTATCCCCTCATAACATCCCTCTATCCTTCCTCTCTTCCCCAGTTCTTCCCTTTCTTCCTAGAATTACTATATACTTCAATTTTTCACTTCCTTCTCATACTGTCAGCCCATTGGCTGTCAATATAAACAGTGTATCCCATTTTCATAATCTAGCATTCTAGCTCTTTGTAAACATTGTATCTGATTTTCACCATCCAGCATCACATCTTCATTTGTAAACATTGTATGCCATTTTCACCATCTAGGACCCAAACGTAAACATTGTATATGGTTTTCACCATCTAGAACCAAACTCTATTTTGTAAACAGTGTATAGCATTTTCACCATCTACATCACAACTCCCTTTTTCGTATAAATCCCTCACTTCCACTTCTCTCTCATCACCCCTTTCCCCTCACTTACCCCTCCCTTCCTATACATAACCCCACCCATCTCTACTTTACCCCCTCCTACCCCCACTTACCCCCACCTTCACTTTCACCCAAAACTTCACTTTTTCACTTTTCTCCCTATACTTAAATTACTTCATTCACCCTTACTTACCCCCACTTACCCCCATTTACCCCTACCACCTTTACTCTCTCAACCTCTCTCTCTTTCTCCCCTTACATCCCATACTTAAATTTCTCATTTACCCTCATTTTACCCTCACTTACCCCCACTTACCCCCACCACTTTTCCACCAAATCCAACTCTTTCTCCCTCTACACCTCCAACACTTAAATCACTCCACTTACCCTCACTTAGCCCCACTTACCCCCATTTACCCCCACCACTTTTTCCACCCAAAACTCCTTTTTTCTTCTCTACTCACTTCCTCTACTTAAACTACCTCAATTACCCCCACTTACCCCCACTAACCCCCATTTACCCCCACCACCTTTTTCACTCTAAACTTCTTTTTTCTTACCTACACACTTCCCTTACCTAAATTACCTCAATTACCCCCACTTACCCCCATTTACCCCCACCACCTTTTTCACTCTAAACTTCTCTCTTCTTACCTACTCACTTCCTTTACCTAAATTACCTCAATTACCCCACTTAACCCCACTTACCGCCAATTACCCCATTTACCCCCACCACCTTTTTCACTCTTAACTTCTCTCTTCTTACCTACTCACTTCCTTTACCTATATTACCTCACTTACCCCCATTTACCCCCACTTACCCCCATCACCTTCCCCACATAACATATATCTTTCATCATTTCTCACCTCATCATCACTAGTTCTCAATATGAGCACCGACCCCAAAAAGTCTAATGTTTCCACACGATCGCGTAGCCGCTCCGAAACTCGAAAAGAATCAGGGTGTGCAGATTACTCTTTTTATGACGCTGTCAATGGTCCTTTTTAGGTTTTCGCGTTCCTTCTTCGTAGTGGTTACTGCTTTCCATGCATATGTGGCAATTGGTATTATGCAGGCCTTTACCACCTGCCACACCATTCTCATCTTAATACCTTTAAGGTCTGGGCTTCTTGCTATAGCCATAATTGTGTTGTAAGCCGTTTGTACTTTCTTCTTTACTTCATTAAGTTGTTTATTCCATTTTTCCACTTTTTGCAACCATCAGTATCTGAAGTTCGGGGGGAACGGGCACTGCCCCCCCTGGTCATACCACTGCTAAGTTTATCGTCTGTTATATTTCTCCGATCATGTATGGAAATCTAGGCCCTAAATTCGACACAATTTTCCCAGGAATCAACACATCAAAGCAAAACAACATAAGCACGGTGAACCCGCATGTGTTCCGCTTGCGACACAAATTCTAGTTCGATCTGCCATACCCTTTAGTCCAAATGACAGTCAAGAGAATGGAGTATGACACTAGGTGGCACCACTAGTAGAGTCATTTTAAAGCTCTGGTGGAAATAAATGCACAAGACCACAAGCAGAAACCATTTTATCTGTACTGCAGTGCACTGCTAAGGGGCCGACCAGAAGGTCTTTGGAGGCGGGGAGCCATGGATTTTGGTTGAAAAAAAGTTTGTTTCCCACTTTACATTGAAAAAGAATTAGCAATAAAAAAAGTTTGTCGCTTTTCCGCAAGCGAAACTAATTCTAATTGTTCATCGACTCTTCGCGAACAAAAAACAAAGTTTGTCCATGGGTCATGGTACGGGTAGTTGGGTACTCCCATGCAGATCTTGAGATTTTGACACTGCATCAGGAGAGGTAAGACGGCAGCCAGATAAGTGAAGATGACTTCAAAAAATTTTCATTTTCATGGACCTAGCATATCATTCTACTGACGGAACTATATTTGAAGTCATCCTCTCACTGCTGAGTGCTGAGTGAGGGAAAATCACTACAGAAGGCAGAGAAATCCTTATTTCCTAGCTCTGTTAAGGCAGAGAAGTAATTCCTTACTTTGTTCAATCAATACAGTATTTTCCTGACATTGTTCAAATGATCATTATAGTATTTCGTATAGGTTATACAACGAGTTTGAGGTGTATTATCGTGTATAGCTATGGGCAGTTTTACAGTATTTGCACTCAAAGTGTCTCATGGGGGGGGGGGCAAAATAAAGTTTGAAATTTGGGAATTTCCATCATCATGAAGTTCTATCATAAAATTAACATATTACTGTTTCTATAATCAAAGAGGACTGAAGTGATTTGGTTGTTTACCACCAAAATACCGCTACTTAAAGTAGGCAAGGGTTGATTCTTGAAAAAACTGTTTATCAGGAAAAATATCCGTCCAGAAACAATTTTCACCCATTCTTATTCTTGGAAATCAAGCCACATTGTTGCATAGGAACATCAAAACCCATACAAAACTTAAATTTTGATTAAACATGCCACAATTTTATTTTTTACCATTTTTATTACAAAATTACAGAAATCTGGCTTGCCATTACCCTGAAAGTTTCTGTTGAGTAGGGGATACTAGCCTCAAAAGACACATGATTTCCATGGTTAATAATCCCTAGGTATCCTATTAACCCCATGTCAAGTTTTGTTACTGTACGATTGAAACTCATGGTGTTCGGCTGTGTCAAACATAGTGTTTTGGAGCAAAAAACCGCCGAAAATGACCAAAAATCAGACGCCTTTGGAAAAATCATCTTTGATGGCTCCATTAACAAGATATTTGGTTATCATCCTTTAAAGTCATTCAGTTAATAGCAAAAAATTACAATTATATTGATATATGACACAAATAAATCAACTTTTTTCTAAATTTTGATTTTCTCAAAATAGTGTAATAAATAACGAAAGGTAACATATTTGACATTTTCAATACTTATAAAAACCCTTTTTAGGCATCCAGGTTTACTTAGTTTGTATAACCATGGCAGTTTCTTCAATGAATCCAGTGTTAAAACGTACGAATCAGAGCAAAATTTCTGATGGGTTGGAGAGGACATTTTCTGACATCATGAATTTTAATTTCTAAGAAAATGTATGAACATGGCCTGGATGTCTTTTTATTTGTCACATACTTGTAAAGGCACATGACTGAGCAAAAGATACACAAATAGCTTGTTTTTCCTACAAAACACTTAGTGTTTTTTCTATGGGTTGGAGAGGACATGCTTTTTTTGACATCACATTCAAGCCTCACACTCGGAAAACAAGTTATGTTTAGTGAAACAAATTTTTCTGTTTTAACTTGAGATATGTCTCAAGCTTCAAAATTAACACAAATGGTATACACATTTTTTGATACTTACTCATAACAGCATATAAAGCAACTGATGGTCCATCGAAAACAAAATTTTTGACATCTGCCATTTTTTACATTTTAGGACCCAAGTCATGTTGTATATAACTTATTCACATGAAACCTGTTGTATTTTATACCCAAGCCGTAGGTCCAGAAAGGTATCATTAAAATGAATCACAACTGATTGAATATAGGCCTATTTTTTCGGTTCATCCATGAAATAGGCAAAAAAGTCTGTGAGACATAAAAATGTGTCAAAATGTGTCTTAAATTCCTTACAGCTTCAAAACAAAGCATTGCAGAAGGGTAAAATATGGTGCATTTATATGTCAGTGTAGGACAAGATTGCCACTGCCCGAAATTTCGATATACCTATCATACTTTTCTCATAATAATTGCATAAACATGAAAAATCGGCTGAGTGCAAATACTGTAAAACTGCCCTTATGCACCTCAAACTCGTTGTATAAGCGACTTATACTACATATATGACTTCTGAAGGATTTGTAACTGAATTTTGTTGCTCCTATTGTCATCTTTAGGTGCGCTGTTTGAAGAAAAAGTAGTACAACAGGCTAACTTAATCCCCAACAGTGGTCTAACTAACAAATCTGTTGGTTATACCACGGCAAAAGACAATAGAAAACTGTCTTGGCGGAGTATATAACTTACTTTGTCTCATGGGCTTGGGATTTACTTACTTTATGTTATCATATTGTGCAATCTGTAAAATATTTCCTTAGTTTGTGCAATCAGCATAGTGTATCCTTACATTGTTTGTTCAGTCAGTTCGCCACAGTGTCCGCTTACTTTTATTTGTCCCACCAACATAGATTTGCTTACGTATTTGTTAGATCGAAAAATTCCATCTTATTCAAGACGTTCTCTCTCTCTCTCTCTCTCTCTCTTGTGTGTGTACCTAGGTTGCTAGGCCGCTCGAACCTGAAATAGGGAGCTACACGTTTACATTGTGTACTTCAATCATGACTTATTTAATTTTTTCAGTAATTGTTTTTAGTTTCAGGTAATTGTCCTCGTAAATGTCTTTAGTTGTATTTTGTTGGTGTCGTCCGGCTGGATTGTAGTGCAATTTTGCAGTACGTGCTCTGTGGTTTCGTCTTGGTTCTTGCACATTCTGCATACGGTATCTCGGTATTTACCCTTGTAGTTATTTTCAACATCAAGCATTCTGGTTTGTGCTTTGAAGATAGTGCTGGCTTGTTTTCGTGTTAGTTTATTCAGGTATCCTTTTCTTTTCTTGGTTTCCCATTTTGTGTTTTCCAGAAGGGTCCTTACTTTTGATTTTTCTTGGGATTGTCGTTCTATTCTTTTTTTGAATTTTTCTTTGATTTTTTTTGCTATCGTTCTCTTTCTGACTTTCTCTGGTTTTGACATGTCCTCTTCCGTTATGCTATATTTCGCCATTGTTTCTGATATCGTTTCTCTCCAACCTCCCTTGGTTTCGTCATTCATCATAGTTGTCAATAGGTGGTTAGCAGTTGTTCTCAGTCTGCTGGTCATTCTCATCCGATTTCTGTACATCATGGCCTCTAAGTCAAGGGTTCCCGTCTCCATGTAGACAGCGTCATTGGGTGTTGATTGTGGCGTCATCAGTAGTCTTTTGATGACGTTCGTCCATATACTGTTCAGTTCTCGTAGTTCTGTCTTGTTTGGGTTGAGGGCTTCAATTCCGTATGTCACTATTGGCTCTATGCAGGTTTCTATAATTTTCCACGCTGCTTCCAGTTGGATCCCTTTCAGATCAGAGTCTTCGCATATTGTCATCATCGTTTGGCATGCTGCTTCCACTTTTGATTTGGTCGATTTGATATGATCCTTTAGGTTATTTTTGTTATTTAGGATCACTCCGAGGTACTTGTATGTTTCTGTTCGTTCTATCTGCATTTCTCCGAGCATATATGTTTTGCTTTCGTCGGTTTTCCCCATTGTCATGATTTCACTTTTCTCTGCTCCCAATTTTATGTGGTATTTTCTTGCGATTTCATTGGTTATATTAAGCATTTTTTCCATTTTTTGTTCGTTGTTCGTTATCAGTGCTACGTCATCCATCCATAGTAGGCATCCTACGGTTTCCTGGTTGTTATATTTGACTCCGATGCTCTCTTTTATGATTGCTTTGCTTATTTCGTCCATTAGCAGAGCATATTGGTTGACTGACAGTACTCCTCCTTGCCGTATGCTCTCCTTTATGTTGATTTCCCTGGTTGGTCCGTGTGCCGTTTGTATCGTGGCTGTTAGCTTTTCATTCAGCTTCTTTATAATTTGCCAGTCTCTTCCTTCCACTCCGTTGTTTCTCATCACATACATTATACCGTCCAACCAGGCTTTGTCGTACGCTTTTGTGACATCTGTTTTCTTGGCTCTGTTGATTGTGTTTTTTTAGGACCATCAGGTGGTCGTTTGTGGCTCTTCCTTTTTTTCCCGCTGCCTGGTGGTCTGTCATTCTGATGTTTGGTGTCTTTTTATACTTCCCTTTTGCCATTCTGGCGGTATGTCCTCTTTGTTAAGTATTGCATTAAGTAGGGATCTGTGTATATCCATTGTGTGGTGGTCGGCTTCAATCAGGATATCATTTGGGATGTTGTCCGGGCCTACCGCTTTTTTCCTTTTTAATTTTTTTCGGATGATTTGGAGTTCCTTTCTTGAGATTGGTTCCGCGGTAGCCGTCTTTTCTCTCATCCATTGGGAGACTCTGTTTTTTATACTCTCTGTGCTTTCTTCTGTTCCAGGTTCCCCCTCTCTTGCCTGGTATAGGTCTTCGAAGTAGTTTGCTATGTGTTCTTTGGCTGTGTGTTCATCTGTGATTTTAACGCCGTCTTCGGTTATTGTTACTTCCTCTTCCTCTGCTTTGTTTTTCTTTAGTTTCTTTGCAACTTTCCATATTGCGTCTGTCTTTGTTTTCGCATCCTTGGCTATTTTCTTTATGGTGTTCTCTGTATGCGCCTTGGCATCTTTTTCTATATTTTTTCGCTGAGTGCTTTTTGTGCTTCGATGTATTTTTCGATATTCTCTCGTTTAGTGTTCGGCTGGTTTCTTGATTTTATTAGTTTCTGAATTTCTCTCATTTTGTTTCTTGCTCTTTTCGTTTCTTCACTTTTCTTCTTCTTCCCACCGCTTTTGATTGTGATCTTTGGGATGTGTTTGTTGAGTCCATGCTCTATCATGTTTCAGTATACCTCGTAGTTGTTGCTTTGGTTTTTTTCATGTTCTTTTTTTATATGGTTGTTGAATTGTTCCCAGGCTTTTTTGTTGCCCAGGTCCCATATTTTGTGGGCTTTTCCTTGTTTTTTTTTTGTTTTTCTTTGTAGTCATGTATTTCCATTATAATGGAATTTTGGTCGGTTTCTTCTTTTCCTTTTAATCTCCATATGCCTGTGTCATCTACTTCAATGCTCTTTACTGTTATGGATTCTGGTTGATGTGAGTACATACTACATAGTCAATTACAGATTTCTCTGTCTGGTTCTTCCGGTTTTCTCTTGTCCACTTTGGGGTAGTCTTTTCAAGGGATGTCACAGCCAGATTGGTGTGTTCGATCATGTCGCTGAGCATTTTCTCATTTCTCATTTCGTCTTGGTTTATACTTTCAGTATCTATTTGTAGTTTGGCGTTGAAGTCTCCTGCTATTAATACATCCCCTTTCATTTCCATGTGTGTT
The DNA here is from genome assembly GCA_026936325.1 of Platynereis dumerilii. Lineage (NCBI taxonomy): Eukaryota > Metazoa > Annelida > Polychaeta > Phyllodocida > Nereididae > Platynereis > Platynereis dumerilii. The sequence goes on along the minus strand of JAPTHN010000004.1, from coordinate 44,881,005 downwards.
ATCTGTGTAGCAATTTGGGTGTACTGTGCCTCAGTCTCTTCCTTTGGTTCTCTCTCTTGGGGCCATAGAACACTCCTATGAATATTGTCGTTGTTTGGTTAGGTTAAGACTCAACCCATATTATTTCCAGGTCGTCTGTTTCAGTTTCTTTTAGTTGCTTTATTTGTTTTTGGTGGTCCTCTTTTATCAGTATCGCAGTTCCACCTCCATTCTTTGTTGTTCGGTTTTTCGTTATCCATTTGTAGCCTTTTACTATCAGTGGTGGTCCTTTGAGCTTTGTCTCTGCTAGGAGTGCGATATCGATTTCTTGGCCTTGAAGGACTGTGTTCAGACTATTCACCTTTCCCATTATCCCGTTTGGGTTTGTGTAGAGTATTCGCAGCGGTGTTGTTTCTCTGTTTTGTCTGTTCTGCTTTTTTTTCCTTTTCTGTTGTGTGTACGCTTTCTTTGTTTTCTTCTTTCTGTTCTGTAGTTTTCGGCCGGTACATTCGGGCTCCTTTTTGGCATGGCTCGTAGTTTATTTTTGGGGGGGGGGGTCATCTCCTCACTTGTTGGTATTGTGGGGGATCTCTCTCTTCCCTCATGGTTTTTTTGGGGCCTTTTTTGGCCTTCACTTTTTAGGCGGTCCTGTGCCTCATTTGTGTCCCTGATACGGTCTATTTTTCCTTAGTCCATGTGGAGTTTCGTTTGCCTTTTTTTGGGGGGCGTTTCCTCGCTGTCTGTCGACCATCTGCCTCTTTTGGGCTCGGTGGGCTTTTGCTGCGGTGGCTTGTTCTCTGTGGATGTTTCATGAGGCAGCGGTCTCCAAATTGGCAGTATCCTCTCATGAAATATTCGCATATTTGGTCACGCAGTTCTGTGTCTTTTCGGTGTTGTTCCCGTATTTGTTCCTCCTTCTTTCTTGCATATTTTTTGGCGTCTTCTTCAAGGCTCCTTAGTTCATCTACTGTTTCTTTTACTTCTTCGACTGTTCCTTTTATTGCAAGGAGGCATTTTTGGTCTCCTTCGGCTGTTTTCAGGACAATCTTTGTGTTCGTTTTTTCTTCAATTTCATTGAGGCCTGCTCTTCTTCTTTGATAATGTACTTTGCTGTTCTTGGGTCCAGTTCCACCTCCTTTTCAGTTTCTTCTTTTCTGGTTTGTTGTTTCCTTTGGACCTCTCTAGTTTGGGCTTCTCTGGCCAAGATTTCTGTGTAAATTTTCGCCGCGTATTCTGTTATGTGGATCCCGTCCTCTTGTAGCACTTTGTTCTTCGGGAGGCTCTTGAGACTGTGTGTGATGTAGCCATCCTCAAGTTTTCTGGCCAGCATTCGTTGGAGTATAGCCATCTCCGTATTTTCAATGGGGTTGTTCAGGGGGGGGGGGGCTGTATGTAGCATACTTCCGCTCCTGTTTATTTGGCGATGATTCTCATTGCTTCGATTAAGCTGTCTGCTGTTTGATTGGTACTTCTTTTGGTCCGGATGTCATTGGTGCCAAGGCAGATGAATATCTTGTCGTACTGGAGTCTTTTTATATTGCTTCGGTCTTCCGTCATTTCTATCAGTTGAGTTGCGGTATATATATCTTTCATGAAGTCAAAGCAGGAAGCCATGTGCCGGTCTTCTTCTACGCTCTTTTAATGTACCTTCCGTTAGAATCTGCGATTATCAGACATTTGATTTTTTGTGGGGGGTTTGGTGCCTCCTCAGTGTAATGTGGTATTTCTTTCAGTCTTTCGGTTTCTATTTTGGAGTCAAGCAGTTGATCGATCATTACTTGCGTTTCTTCTAGCGTTGTCTTGTACTCTTCTAGTTGGGATTCCATTGCGCTGTTTCTGGCTCTAGCTTCGTCAAGTTCTGTTTTGGTTTCTTCCAGTTGGGTTTTTGCTTCATCTAGTTGCAGATTTTTTCTGTCTAATTCATCTTTGAGGTCTTCGTTTCGTCTGCTTGCGTCCTTCTCACTATTCCTTCTCCTTAATTTTTGGGAGCTAGCCTCCTCAGTTATGCGGGTTATTTCCAGCTGGGCATTGTTCAGGTCTTCTTCTGTTTTCTTCCTTTTTTGTTTTTCTTTCTTGAGTTGTGCTTTGTTGGTGTCCGCTTCTTCCTTGTACACCTTTTTTCTTTGCGCAGTTCATCTTTATTTCTGGCAGATTCTTCTAAGTTTTTTTGTCAGATTCTTTCTTTCATCTTTGAGCAGATCTGCGTTTTCTTTTCTGACCTCCTCCAGGTCATTTTTTGTGGTGTTGGTCATTTGTTTTAGCTGGCTCATCTTTGAGCTCAGCTTTGTGAGTGCTGCGTCTTTTTTCTTAGCTTCTGGCACCGGTGGTTTTGCTGTCAGTTGTTTTGCTCCCTTGTGCATGTCACCGTAGTTGACGGGTGATTTGTTGTTTAGGCGTCTGCTTTTCCTCACTTCACTCCCGTTGTTAGTCAGCGTTTGTCGGACTACTTATTTGTGCTATCAGCAACATATTTCCTTATTATTTTTATAAGTAAAATATATTTCTTTACTTTATCTTTTTTCAGATGCGCCAGTCCTCAATGGCTAGTCAATAAGAGAATCGATAACATTCCAGAGCACTTATTCACTTGCGAGGAAGGAAAAATTTCGAATAAAATGGCATTCCGCACAGGAATGGTTGCCGTGACAACTTTCGCATTCTTTTTCGCCCTTTTTGCGTTTCTGTACAAATGTCGTACAAAAGTTATGCCATGTTGGTTTGCCAAACCTGGCAAATATTTCGCCCTCTACAATGCAAAAGATATGGATGATGCGTCCGTTACGACAAACGGGTTCGCGGGTCAGGGTGTCGTCAAGCATCGAAATGGAGCTCCCGCGCCTGTCCATGTTTAAAATGACTCTTTTTGCTATTGGTTTGTTAACATTACAGATCAATGAGCTTTGTATTCACAGACCAACTTATCATGATATACAACTAAAATGGTCTGCGAAACCATGGGAAATATATAATATCATTATGCATAAACTTCTGAATGGTGTCTCTGTTATAAAAAAACTGGTTCGCACAATATGAAATGGCATCTCAAGATATGTGTGTTGTAATCTAAACGCAAACATTAATCACTACAGTTGATAGATGTAATTCAATGTTCTTGCTCTTGCAGATTTTATGTTTTTATTTTTATTTTAGAAAATTAGTGTAAGTTGAGATTTTATTAAATATTTTGATTTGAAATTTATTAAATATTTTGATTTGAAATTTAATGAATATTTAATTTGACAATAATTGAAGGCAAAAAACTACACTATTAAATATATTATAAACTATTAAGAATATATCTATAATGTAATTATATCATAGGCCTACATAATTATATGGTGGTGATATCAATTAATAAAAGAAAAGTTAAGATAATTGACAATGAAACTTGTAAATACAAACTTTGTTTGTTGACATTAATATGGTGCTTCAAATCCAATATATTTCAGTGAATGGAGAGATGATGGTGATTATATTTTGTACAAGATGTGGTGCCCATTCTGAATCACAGAGACAGAGACAAAAAAAAAACTTTCTGTGTATACTGTATACATTCATACTATAATTTCACAGTTAATATCACAGCTGACAAAGGAGTGATAAACTGCAGACTTTCAGTGATGTCATATACAATAATTTACAATATATGTAATTATTCGTTTCATGTTGATTTGTTGTTTTGTTTGTAAATTTCTTGGAGATTGTATTTATGGTGATATCATATTGAATAAATGTGCTTTATACCTGAAATCTTATACCCATGAAATGTGATTAAGTCAATGTGCCAAAACAATTTTTGAAGTGGCTCAGTTGAAAATTGCTCAGTCTAGCAACATGGGTTCAATTTAGTGACTGAGTTCTCAAATGACCATTTTTTAAATAACCGGCTTTGAAACTTGCAGTTTCTTAATTATAACTTTTTGAAAGGTTTTGTATTATTATATTTTTGTACAGTTATTATTCCATTCAGGCTTGTATTGCTACCAAACATTAAAAGTTTCATTAGAAACAAATTCAAACACTTGTTGTTGTTTTTTTCTTTCTAAAATTTGAAATTAATTTATCCCTTTCTAAATGAGGCTAATATAATTTTTGTATGATATAATCATCATATTTATGTGGTTGTTCTCCTTTCCTGTACATGTCTGTCCTGTCTTCCCTTCTCTTGTCCTCCAGATGTTCTCTGGATGTCGTGTTCTCCTATTGTACTCCTGTCCTCCTTATCCTCTTGGCCAGTTCTCTGGTCCTCAAAATAATTGGGGGAGGATTAGTTGGGCTGCCAAACGCTGGTCCGAATCCAGGTCTTGTCGGTTCACCTGGGCCTGTGTTGAACGGCTTCAATCATCCTTCGCCAGTTTGCCTCATTGCTGTGGCCTCCTCTTCTCATAATTAGCCTACCAAGTGCGTAATATGTAAATGGCACTGCCATGAAATTCGCGCAGCATTGTCATAGAACTACTGCATTATCTTCAACTTTCAGAAGGCCAATTTATCTTTTTAAAGGACTGGGCAAATGGACAGATAGATAGAATAGATAGATAAGATCAGATCTATAGATAAGATTAGATGGATAGATAGATAGATGGGTGGATAGATAGGTAGATAGATAGGTAGATAGATAGATAGATACATAGATAGATAGATTAAAAGGAGCTATAGATAGATAGATATAGATAAATAGATAGATATAGATAAATAGATAGATAGATAGACAGATTGCACTGACAGCTGTGTAATTCAAATGTGTGTTAAATGTTGATCTATTATGTTAAATATTTTTGATGTTACATATAATAACTGAGATCAATGAAACCATAGCTATTCAGAATTTCAGAGATGTGTGTTTACTATTAGACTGTTACATAATTTGTTGACAGTTAATGAAGATTATGTAACCTTAAGTGTTGTTATGATTTCTTACTTGGTGAGCCATTTAAGTCATTAACGTTTGTGTTGACTTTTAATTTTCAGTCACTTCTTACAATCAGGGGTATGGAAATAATTATTTCCAATGTTGATACACAATGTCATGTTGATTTAAATCCCTGAAATATGTCATTGGAGGTTGTTATATGACAAGACAGAAATTTTAAAACTATTTTGGAAGATATTTGAGGTATTTTAATTATTTACCAAACTAAACTCTGACTAAACTACTAGCTCCACTTTTATGGCAACTACGGGCACTTCCTGTCCAGGCAGTCACTGTACTCAGGAGTAACACACAGAATGAGCTGTCCTTGTGCTAAGTGAGCTTCGCTCATATTATGATATTAACATGCAGGACTTAAAGCCCCAATCATCCATCCTATCCATTCATCCTCAAGATAATTATAATGTCCTAAGACACCTGGAGATATTAGGGACCGTTCAGAATTTATGACTGGCGGGGGGTGGGAGTTTTGCCCAAGGAGGTACTAATTTTTCATACGCGTTTTAAGGGGGTCTAAAAAGACACGTAGGCCTAGGCCCAAATCATCTGGAGGAAAAATCAGAAGATATGGAGAAGAGGAGGACTGGGGTAGAATATATCCAGAATATTGAGAGGAACTTCGAAAAACAATGTGGAAAACTGAGCATGCTATCATGCAGGAGGAAAGAGATCAATATCGAAATGATAGGATATATAGAGTGGTCAGGAGAACAGGAAGACAGGTCATCTGGATCAGAGGAAAGGAGAATAACCCCATACGTATGCCATTTTTATCAACTGGATATCGGAAGGATAGGAGAGCCAGAAGGTAGAAGAACTGGGGCGGAGGAACAAATGGACAGTATACATAGATCTGGAGGTCATAAGGGACTGTTCAGAATTTATGACTGGGGGGGGGGGTGGAAGTTTTGCTGGAACTTCCCGTCAAAAATTGTTCCCCCCCTTAAGTTTCATGCAGATTTTTAGTACCCCACCCTTAGTGAGTTCATGCGTGTTTAATAACAATATTTCTTTGTTAAAATTTCTTGCCCCCCCCCCTTGGAAGTGTTGTCAAAAATTAATACCCCTCTCCTCCAAATTTCCAATCTTCCAGATCTATCTGTTGTCCTGCCTACTCCTCAAGACCTCCTGATCTATAAATTATACATTCTCCTTACCTAAAAGTCTACTTATATAATTTATATAACTTAACTTTTGCTCTGTGTTGTGCCCTGCTCTAGGGTATTCATGGTAGTGATTTCTGAACGTTCCAAAGGATCGAACTCTTTCACCACCTAAAATTACACCAGAGGACGCCAGGTGCAAGGCAGTGAGAGAGTGAGCAGTGTGCTTGTAACGACGCCTGTGATTGGCCGAGACTGGCAGCAACCAACTGGGTTTCATGTCTTCTTGAGAAACAGAATTTGGAAGTGTTGGTGTTTCAGGCGAATTAAAGCTGGATTTAACCATATAGATGGGAGGATATTACCATAGGACTAGTGTGCTGTTAAATTTGGATTTTACCTCATGGTTGGATGACTACTAGAGGATTAATTGCGTTGATGCCATGCCGAAATTTCTCCAAATTTGTCTGCCACTTCTGGCCCTGGTCGTCGGTGGGACAAGCGCTGAGGCTGCAGCAGGTAGGCTTGTCTCTATGTATATCTCCCAAGACATTCCTTGTATGGGCAAATTTTCAATTGCCCCTTGCCAATCCAATATAATCCAATAAAAATGACCCATACCAGCATTGTGCTATTGCTGTATTTACCATGAGCAGCTATATATTGCACTGTGGTGTTGGATCCCTGCACATGCAGGCCATATAGAGAGAGCAGCTCTGCAGAGCTACAATGCTGAGTAGCCCCTTGAAAGCATTGCACATGGAATCTGCAGAATGCCAGCAATGCTGTCAAGCTATTTCATAAGTAATAAACTGTAAGAGCTCAGTAATTGGATGTCAGAATATTATGTTTTGCATAATGTATATGGTTTTTGATAGCAAAAATACAGAAGCATTTCTTAAAGCAAGAAAAATATGTATGACAAATGGTCAGACAGACTGACAGATAGATACCTATACACAGACAGGTTGATAGATAACACAATTAACTCATAGATTAATTGATAAATATGGGCCAATTTTGTATGGGCATATAGAATTGTAGACAAATAATCTATAGAGATAGATAGATAGATAGATAGATAGATAGATAGATAGATAGATATCTAGATAGATAGATAGATAGATCATATTACAGAATACAGGTAGTTATACAAATGGGCCTATTAAAGAGAAAGATATGCAGACAGGCAGATATTTGTAAAGGCCTATATATCATTTATTATATACCTGTACAACAGAATCATGTGCAGCATGTGTATAGATGGAGGGGTCTCTGAAAGATAGACAGATATATAGACAGACAGCAAGCCTATCACACATGGACCTGTGAGCAAATTTAAAATATACAATTAAAAGTTATGTTTTTCAATTGGCAATAATTCGACAAACTGATTAAATTAAGGATTAATTTTAGGAGAGTTTTTATTTGGATAGAATCCCCATATATTTGTGTATAGGCTTTGTAACTATTTGTAGAATGTTAGAATCCATTCAAAAATCTATATATATTTGGATTGTTATGGCTATGGAGCATATTCCAGTTCAATCATCTGACTATATTTGTGCTCATGGTTGATATTGACTTAACGTGGTTACAGTCACAGCTTTGTCATTATTGTGTGCATCTATTTTAGCATTGACTGAGTTTGGGTACCTCTTAGAAAACATGTAGTAATGTTAGTTAATAAGTGAAATATCTTATTAATTAGAAGTATAAAGCATCTCCTCATTGTTTGAAGTAAGATCCAATCGCATCATTGGATATTTAGATATTGTATAGATTAATTGTACTGATTATTCAAATTAATGTTTGTTATTAAATTATTCGGTCGATGACTTGATAAATCAATCAATTTGCTACTTTGACATGTGTAAGCAATATTGTTGTTGATTCTCAGATGGCATTCCTAAAAGTTTGAGTGAAACAAACATGTAAATAGATTGATTATTGAATTGTGCATATAGATCTGTGCATATATGCAGTTGTTGATTATTTATTTATTTGGTTGGCAATATTAAGTCATCTGAGTATTCTATAGAAAGAAATTAATTTTCTGCATCAATACACTTGTTCATCTGAGAGTGCTTGGATGACAATATAGTAATGTTTTTTTTATTGCTAATACTTGAATTAAAGATAGGCTAACTAGCCTCCCTACCCCCCCCCCCAAAAAAAAAATAAAGAGAAAGAAACAAAAAGAAAGTATAATCTATAGAATCATCCATGTATATATACTCAACATATCTCAGCGAACTCAAATTAGACGCATCAAAATTTCCCTTTTTCTTTTTATTATTTTATTTTTCACTTTCTTGAATATAGAGGTCATCCAGTCAAAATTTTCCCTGTGAGAAAAGTCACTCATGTGTAAAATATTCTATTTTTATCACCCCCTTGTCGCGCTTGGCTGAGTTTGTGATGGATTTTTGAAACTTTCAGTGTCAAGGAACAATTTAATTTGGTATTTAGAGAAGAAAAAGAACTATTTCAATTTTTTGCATGCTGCTTTTTTTCTGTGATTTTTTTATAATTATGAAAACGTGTGTGGTCCTTCAAAATATGAACAAAAAGTCGATTTAATAAGTGTCTGTCTATCATGCAATGTATTGCTGTCTGTATATCTTGCTAATAAGACTTGTCTGGCTGTCTGTCTATTATCGGATAATGTCTTAACCTATATAGGCCTATATACATCTGTATGTAATCTGTCCATATATCAATCAATCAATCAATCAGTCTATCTACCTTTCTACCTATAGATTGATCCATTTATCTATCTATCTATTTATCTATCTATCTATCTATCTATCTATCTATCTATCTATCTATCTATCTAATTATCTATCTATCTATCTATCTATTTCTTACTGTCTGTATCTTTCTGTCTCTCTGCTTGTCTCCTTTTTCGTTTATATATCCATGGATCTATCCATTCTAACTCTATGATATATCCATCTGTCTTATCTATGTTTTCTATCCTGATTCCATCAATTTATTTTAATAGGGCCTATGGGCCTGATTCTGAACGTATGTATACAATATGGGGCCTATGTCAGAAAAAAATCATAGGCCCTTCCCAGGCCTCCCGCAACAATTATGAGGCAAAAATATTGTATTCATATTGTACCCAATAAAAATTCTAGTCACCTAATATGCAGATTAGAGCCAAAATAAACCTGCAAAAATCCCTATCTCCAAGACGTGACTTCACTGTGATATGACCAGATTTTAAAGCAATTTTCATAAGCACTTATTGGCCCATATTATTATGCAGATTGGGATATCTCTGCTCATTATATCTGGACAAATTCCTGTGGTATTTTAAGACAAATGGAATGAGATGATATTTTTGTTTTTACATTGGTTTAATACTGATTAGAATTATTTTTAGGTGCACTTTCAGAAAGTTCAATAACTTGTTGAAGTTAGATTTCGCTCTGGTTCTGTAGACTGTTTTGGTCTTTGTTGGAGGGAGTTTAGGATGGTGTAGGAACATAGTGTAGGCCTATATATCTGTAAAATTGAAAGAAAAAAATAGATAGGTAGCCAGACAGATAGATAGATAGATAGATAGATAGATAGATAGATAGATAGATAGATAGATAGATAGATAGATAGATAGATAGATAGATAGATTTATTGATATCCTGGATATACAGACTGAAAGATAGACCAATAGGCCTAGAATAGATAACCAGAGAGAAAGATAGACAGATGGGTATCCAGACGGATTTCCAGATGCATTTCCAGACAGGTAGATAGAATCTGATGTAGTGATGTGTAGACAGATAGATATCCAGACAGATAGGACTATTGGCCTAAAATATGGGTAAAATAGGCATAAACCAAGATAAATAAAGTTTCCATCTGTAATGAATGAATGAATGAATTCATGAATATTTATTTTTATGTAAATTAGTGCATTTCAGTGCATTTTTGGAATAAATGTCCTTACTTGTCTTCAAATTTTGTGGACCAATCAGAGAAAGGAGTTCGAAGAGAAAGGAGTTCCCAAGGGTTTCCCTTTGGAGATGACGTCACAATCCCATAATGCTTTGAACGTTCCAAATGTTGCCATTTTTGCAAAAAGAACTTTTCTGTGTTAGCAGGCACAGTGGTTGATTAATTTGGGTAAAATGGTGTCGTTCTTTGATCTTACTTTGAATACAGCAACAATGCTCTAACTCCTTTAATATCGTCCTTTGCTTTTGAGTTTGAAAACTAATAGGCTGAAATCAAACATTTTAATAATTTTACCAAAATGGAAATTTCTGTGCATTCGCCCATCAGATGTGAGCTGTCTATTTGCATATTTGCATCGAAAAGTTGTTATTTGAAATTTTGGTTGTCTGTCTACAATGCGGGGTGCATGAATGTAAGCTCATGTAGAGATATCTTTAATTCTGTATGTGTGTAAACTGTAAAGGCTCAAAGACATTGGATTTATAAAAGTAAAGAAACAGGCTAATAAAATTGTTGCATTTCTGCCTCATTTCTGCCATCCTTTTCCCTGATTGGCCATGTACAATACCATAAAGATCCAATCCCATAAACCTATTATTGCCATACCCAAATATAATGCCTGCAATATAAAGCCTATTAGGGTTACAAATTTCGCCCACCTGTTTTCTATCACTCCATGTGTGGGTATATACTTTGCCCATGTGCTACTTGGGGTATTTCTTATACCCCTTTTGACCTACAAATGCGTTAGCTAGCTGCTTCTCCTTATATATCGCTTGACCTCTGACCCCAGAAGGGTAAAACTAAACATGGGTTGACCTCAAACATGCGACATGTTGTTTTGGTGGGGGTGTGATAGATTGGGGTTTTACGGGTGAATTGTATTTGGTAGATTTTGGTATAATGTTACATGTACCAAGGTGTGCTATGTTTCTTGTAAGGCACCAGAGTGATATGATTATTGCCAGATATTATGGTAATTATGATAAACAGATGGAGAGATAGCTAGATAGACAGGTTTGGTATACTGCATGTGTACATGGAAAGATCATCATGGAATAAGCAGATCCGTGGAAAACTGGACAGGAAGATAGACAAACAGGAATATAGCTTGATTAGATTTACAACTATTACATAGGATACTCCATAGATGGATAGATAGGTAAGAAGACAGATAGATAGATAGATAGATAGATAGATAGATAGATAGATAGATAGATAGATAGATAGGTAGATAGGTAGATAGATGGGCAGGTACATAGATAGGTGGATAAATGAGTTGATAAATACATAAATAAATGGACAAACAAATAGACCGATCAATTGGTTATGGCAATTGATAGTTGGGACTAATATTGTTTGGGGTAAATCAGTTCATGAAGAGATTTGATATCCCAAAAGGCAAAAACATTTAATATCCTTGGTTCTTATTTTGGAAATTGTACAGAGATCACTTATATCACTTGTTATGGGGAAATATATGGATTCTCAGAGTGACATAGATTCATTGTATTTAATTCTCTCATATTACTGGAATGATGTCAATTGGGGTATCATATGGACAAATGATCACATGGTGTGTACACTGGATATGTATAATATGGAAAAAAAACTGAATTTTTTGTTGCAGGTTAACAACCTGAAGGGTTTATACCCTCAGTGTTTAATGTCAGTTTTGTGTGCTAAAAAGTGTTTGTGCTGTAAATGAAATGTTTTGCTGCTCATAACCTGCAATAACTGCATTGTAATTTGTCATATGAAAATGTTGTGTTGAAGGTCTTTCTGAAAATTATGAATTATGGCTATTTATAATGTATGCATTTCATTATATAAAATGTATGGTATTCATGCATATATGCATACATATGAAATGTGACATTAGTACTAATTTTGATAAGCTGTTTAGAACTTTTTTAAATTGGTACCGGTCAAAATTATTTCGATTTTCAATAAATAGTATTTTTAATGGTATTCTTGAAGTGATAAAAATGCGAAATAGCAAGTCTGAGAACATGATCATTAATTAAGATTTTAGAAAATTTAATAATAGAAATGCAGTCAATGTTAGGACGTGAGCCATTGAAAGATCCCTCACATGGGAAAATGTGTAGCATGACCTGTCCCCACCTCAAGAACAGCCTTGGAGGACGGTATTGAGAATATTTAGAACCAAGCATGTCAGATTGTAATTATGTGTGCTAATATACTGTTAAATTGTTTTGTATAATCTAGATTTGAGATTTATCTATTATGTATTTACAATTTCTGAGAAGGCAGGATAGAAATTATTGTACACCAAAAATTCCTTTATACTTGAGATACTCATGTCTAATGCATGATGAAAGTTTACCATTTTAAATGACAGGTTAACATGTAAATTTGTACTTGAGGTAAAAGTCAGCCGACCATGAAACCATGACCTGAATTCCTGTAAAATTCCATACATATTTCATTCTGAGACTAAAAAAAAGAAATTTAAAAAAGTGTTTTAAAAAGGTATAGCCATTCAGGAATTTAAATGGATTCCACTCAGTTTAATCAATCTTTGTATGTATTAACATTAAAGTTGAGTGTTTTTCTTTTGATGGGTTGAAATTGAACCTTTTTACTTGATTTTTATTGTGGTATTAATTTAATAGTCCAATTTAATACTGGAGATAATTTTGATACAATTGGTGAAAAACAATTACTTTTAGTCGAAGATAGTACAGCCCTTTAAGCCCAGTTCTTGGTGCTTGCAAGGGTTGATTGATGAGATGGGAGAGAGAGCTAGTCTTCAACATATTACATATATGTATTTACCCAATGTGAGGGATCTACTTTCCCAACACAGACACTGATAGAAGGGGCTGCCAATTAAACGTGTCATCCGAATGACATCCAGCAATATTGGTGGCTCCTTGTATGAGCGTGATGAGTATACTGTCGGTGTTGAAAAACTTTTAAAGTATAAGATCCCTCACATGGGGTAAATGCATTTATACTAGTTCCGTGACTAGGCTTCAAACCTGCTCTCCAGCAAGGCTATGTACAAAACTTCAATTTTATTTTATTTTTTAGAATGATTATAAACCGTCAAAAAGTCAGACTAACTGACTAATCTATCTCAATTAAAATGTCCACCAATTCATCATATGTTGATATTTGTTTTTAATCCGTCATCATTATCACACAATTTCACCAAAATTTAGCCATCACATTTGGGCAATAACATTTGGCAATATAAACACTTTTGGTACTTTAACATAATTTTGGATAAACACTTGGAGCCAAATCAATAATGATACAAAAGTGTGGGTCACTAAAAATGGCTTCTAAAATTGTTCTATTGGCGATTTTGGTATCGATATTTGGGCAATAAGGACAGTTAGTATCGATTATGGAGTGAATTCTGCTGGGGGTATTTAGTCATTTTGAAAGCCTACTATCAAGGTTGATCATCTCTGATTATAGACAGAACTGTGAAAAGTATCGATTAACAATTCAATTGACAACGATTTCTGCATTTGATTTAGTATTATCGCTTTTTATTTTAAAATGAAGTATCGGAAGAAAGAGATAGATAAAAAATGACAATCCAAAGAAAAATTGAATTAGGTATAGAAAATGAAGATCGGCAAAAAATTGAACTGAACCTAGTTGCTGATGTAACAGTTCTGGCATACTTATATTGGATCAAAATGTACTCAAAATGTTGTATATTGCCTGGGACCTTCAATCATGAAAAATCCGCCTCTTTAATTGCCATAATTGGCGCTGAGTTGGCATGCCATCGATGAGTAAGTGAATGGAAACTTAAGACATACAGGTGTTGCCCTATGGGCTTAACTGAAAATGAAGTAGATGGATAGATAGATAGATAGATAGATAGATAGATAGATAGATAGATAGATAGATAGATAGATAGATAGATAGATAAATAGGCAGTAGGAGTATAGATATAGATAAAGAGATGTAGATATGGTAAGTGCTGCCCTCTAAGCCCAGTTCTGGGCACTCATGAGGGTTGATTGATGAGATGGGAGAGAGCCGGAGTCCTCAAAAAATATTACACATTTAGCCAATGTGAGGGATCTTTTACTTGTCCAGCACAGACACTGTAAGGCCTACAAGGGGCCACCAATTTAACGTCTCATCCGAACAACATCCAGCTGGGATTTTGCTCTTGCAGTAAGATAAAGGATAATCAAACTTCTATCCTGGTGACCTGGTCAGAATAGAATCAAACCCAGGATCCAGCTGCCTTCTGTCCTAATTAGCCAGAGTGCATAAATACGGGACGTACAACATAACGCCACAATCGTCGACCCATCCCAGTTTCTTAGCCCAGACCCATACCGCTGTTACCAGCACTCTACCACTGTTACCAGTACCAAAGGCCCAACAGGGTTGCAACCCTTCCCATATCTTAACATTGCTTAACCTAATATTTTCAGGGCTCCTTGGCCTGACAGCCACATTACAGCCCAAGTCCTACTTTTGTGCCATTTACTTGGAAATGTCATTTCCTGTCATGGCCAATGAGGTATGACGCGTCACGTTGATGCGGTAAGTTGACGCGGGGACGTTCTCTGGACTCCTGTGATTTTCCTACGGAGAGCCCGAATTGTCGAAGCATTTTACCATTTTATGTCAACGATGTATATTTTTATGGGTAATTTTGATGATTATTTGTTTACCAGAGTTAATTGTTTCTATGTATCCTGTCCAGTGTCCACATCTCTATCTTTTGATCAACCTATCACACTCATTTTGGATGGCTGTTTCAAACATCCTTTGTCTAATTACCAAGTGCACAAATAAAAAAAAGCCCCAATCATCCATCCATGTTGTGCGTAAATACAGGATATATGTTATCCATTTGTCTATCTTATTGTCCAAGCCTGCTCCTCTGAAGGTCTTTGCATGGATTCCTCCAGTGGGGAGCCTTCATGAGCAAAATGCCAGCTGGATGCTGTTCGGATGAGATGTTGAATTGGTAGCTCCTTGTATCAGGGGTCTGTGCTGGGCAAGTAAAAAATCCCTCACATGGGGTAATTGTGTAATACGTTGAGGACTTTCGCTCTCTCTCTCTCATCTCAACAATCAACCCTCACAAGCATCCAGAACTGGTCTTCAGCTAGGGCTGCACTTACGATATCTATTTATCTATCAGTCTACTATAATATTATAGATGTATCTGCAACAGTAATTCATTCTTCGCCTTATTGCCTCGTGTCCTTTCCTGGTTAATATGCATAAATACAGGTTGTGTTATCTTATTATATGTCTAGCCTATCTTCCTATCTGTCTATCTATCTATATATCTTTCTATCTATCTATCTATCTATCTATCTATCTATCTATCTATATATCTATCTATCTATCTATCCTGCTACCTTGTACATAATCTGAATACAGTAACATCTATCCTTGCGGTATAGAATATATATATCGTTCTGTCATTCTATGGCTAGACACATCTCTATACATCTACAGATTCAAAAAATCTCTCCAATTTGTATCATATCAATCCCTATTTGAGGCAAATGTATTTCAAATGTGAAAGGCGGATCCTTTTTCAGCAGGAATTCCCTTGATGCTTTTTCTAGAATTCCGCTTTATATTCAGAGAGAAGACAATATAAGCCAGAATTTTGCATAGCTGTCCTTTTTATAGGTCTCTGTTTACCCACACTTCAGACAATACAGAGACTGCTTTTTCGCAGCTTTTGGGGGCTCTCCCATATATGTACATATATCTTTCTCTCACTATATATGTATGTTTTCTCTATATATCAGTGGTATCTGGTGACACAAGCTGTGGCGTTATAAACGTTTGTGATGATTGTGGGGTTTGGTAGACAGATAGATGGATAGATTGATAGACAGATAGATAGATAGATAGATAGATAGATAGATAGATAGATAGATAGATAGATAGATAGATAGATAGATAGATAGATGGGTGTAATTGCTGTATGGAATCCATTTTGGTTGTATGACATGCTTTCAAAACTGACTTTAAAAGTTTAAATCCATATAATATATAACAAATTAACAATGATTTGATTTTACACCCAGTTGAAATAATATTAACAAAATGTATAATGTATTTATCTAATGAAACGATATGTATAGACAGAAATGTCACACATTCGCTACCCTTCTTTCCTGTCACTTCTTTTCTCCTCCATTCACCCCAACCTCAGTGGGCCCAGTCCCCTACCCCAGGGGAAGGGGTGCATTATAGAACCATGCAAGTGTCGCCATCTAGTGCCACCTTTCACCTCCACCTCTCACCTCCCTCTCTCTCCCACACTCTCTCTTTTCTGGGCCTCTCACTTCTGTAAATTAGAAATCAATGTTTTTGACTGCTCACTACAAAGCAGGGCTGGCTGGAACAGCTTGGTCGTGGATGGCTGTCTTGCTGGTTCAGGCCACTCAATTTATTGATATGATTTCCTGCCTGTCTAGATTCTAACTATCACAAGTTTGGAGTTATTTGTCTGTCTCTGTTTATGAAATATTATCTGTGACTAGCCGTATCTCCATTTACTGTCTATTCGTGTAACTGTGTATCTTTGCTGAGGTTTTTGCCTAAATGGGTTCAAACCTTGGGCGGATAGAAAATATTTGCAGGGGACTTTCCATTTCCTCTTTCTACCTTGTCTACTCTCCCATTCCCCCTCTCCCTCTTCCCTCTTTCTCCACTCCCCCCCTACCTCTACTCTCTCTTATCTCCCTTCTTCCCCCCTTCCCCTGTTCTCTCTCAGTAGGTCTCCCTTTCTTCCCTATCTCCCCTCCCCCTTCTCATTCACTCCTGTCCCCCTCTCTTCCCAATCCCCTTCCCTTCTCCTCTCTTCTCCTTCTCTCATCTCCTTCTCCTCTCCTTCCCTCCCTCTTTCCCTCCCCCTCAATCTCCCCCTTCCCCCTCCCCTTTCCCCCTCTCCTTGCCCCCCTCCCTTTCCCCCTCTCCTTGCCCCCCTCCCTTTCCCCCTCTCCTTGCCCCCCTCCCTTTCCCCCCCTCCCCTCCTCTCCTCCCCTCCTCCCCTCCTCCCCTCCTCCCCTCCTCCCCTCCTCCCCTCCTCCCTTCCTCTCCCTTCCTCTCCCTCTCCCTCTCCCCCCTTCCCTCCCCCTTCTCCCCCTTCTCCCCCTTCCCCCTTCTCCCCCTTCTACCCCTTTCCCCTCTCCATTTAGCTGGTGTTATCCAGGGATCAAGTCTTTCACCTTCACTATTCTGCCTGAGAACTGCAGATGCCTTGGGAAATGTCCATTTGACCAAATGACTATTGCCACTGATTCTGGATGCTGCCGAATGGTCATTTTCACTCATGCTATTACCGGACTCGCTTGATGCAGATCGCTGCGGTCAGTCGGATCACTGCGGTCAGTTGGCTCAGTCCGCTCGGAGAAATATAGGGCTTCTGAAATATTATATCTGATAACTCGTATAACTGCAGTGGTTATTTGCTGCGATATATCTTTTTCTTTTTCTTGGTTTATTGCAACTACTAAGATGAGCAGTGAAGAGAAATAGAAATTGGTAGATTCTCAAAGTAGTAGCTAGAAACCAGATAATGTAAATCTATGCTTAAAATGTTTATTTTCAATGTCTTTGGCTGGATTGCCACAATGGCTGGAAAAAGTAGGACATTTGAGTATGTCTTTGCCTGGAAATTTCTTAATCTCACTTGACATTTTTGAAGAAAGGCCGCAATTTCTTACTTGGAAGTTGGAAGTTGTCGCTGCTTTTGGAAAATTTTGTCACGTATTACGAAATTGCCCTTTCCAGTTGCCACTATATTGTTTTTCTCTGTACGCCCACTTTCAATCAGTTCTTACAGATGATTTCATATTTGTAGACATTTGTGGAAGAAAATACATCATTTTTCCTGCAATTTTCATTGGTTAAGAGAAGGTATGACACCACTCTCTCCTGAAAAGTGACATAGCGTTTTACATGGGTGACCATGGCATTCTAATCCATTGATCTCCTCAATGGAACTGACCCTACCTGTTTCAAGTGAGTTTCTGTTAGTGTTTCACACATTTTCTGTACACACATTCTCAAAGTATTACACTATGATTATTTTTTACAGAAAACAAACAAACATGCGTGTAACATTTTCTCAGATCAGGGCTCTGCCCAGACTACATGACAATGGGCTACAAATTACTGGGACCCTGGTTTGATCCCTATTATGATTTTCTAATGAATGTTGGCACCATCACTGGATCATTCCCCCTATTCTAAGGATGATTCAGAATTTATGACTGGGGGGGGGGGGTTGGGGTTGGGAGTTTTGATGGAACTTTCTGTCCAAATTGATACCCTCCTTTGGTTTCACAAATATTTCATAAGAAGCATGTGCAAAAGGTGGTTCCACCATTGGGGTAAAATTATAGAAAATACCAACCCCCTCGACCCACTCGTAAAATTTAATTCTGAATAGTCCTTTACTTTTAGTACATACAATGCTTTTGGTTAAAGTATGATAATTTAGCTTTCAGAGATTTGAAGCCATTCAGATTTGGCTTGAGACTGACTTAATATCAACTGAAGCAATCAACTGTAACACAGGAGTGTGAAATACAACAGTTCATGAGGATTGCGGTTTGACATGTGTGAACAACTGCCACAATACCAAGTTGGCCTTTGCAGCAGTCTATTGGTTGAAATTATGACATAATTTTTCCAGATAACATCACTTGCTTGAAGCAAACTGAAAAAAAGTGACACGCTATGTCCAGCTTGGCCAATCACCTGGCAGGATTTTCTGATGTCAGATCAAAAATTTTGCTAAATTTTTTGTTATTTGATTTATGTCTACAAATATGAAATCATCTGTAATAATATTAAGTTCAATATTTTAAAAAAATTCACTACTTTGCCATGTTTACATAAAAAATTAAGATTCTGTCTATATTTATAAAAGTGTAAGTGGGGAATCCCCTTGTCTCCTGCCCTGCCATTTTTGCCTGGGAGAGTTCTTAACAGACATCATCAGGCAGAGAAATTGATCAAGCTACTAACCTCTAAGACCTGGGTTCGATTCCCGGCATGGTCAACTCATGTTAGACGGATGTTTCATACTAGGGATGGACACCGGTTCACGGTATATTGATCGTACCGGTTCTTTCCGGCGGTTTGATAACCCAACTCGATATTGAACATTTTCGATTCGATGCAATCCTACCCTCCACATGCTTAATTTCCATGTAAATGGGTCAAAAACGACTTTATTTTGCCAAGAAATGCGAAAAATAGCAAAAAAAACATTAAAGGACCTTCGCCCAGGTTGCAATCCATGGTGGACTGCTGAAAATCCGTATCTATGGTATGTATTGTATCGAATTTGGCAAACGGTGACCACCCCTATTTCATACTGCGCCAGAGTTCTACCTCACTTCGCTATCTTAGTCTGTGCTTGTCCTGTTAAGCCTAATTAGTACAAAAACACTCTAAATCTGTACATAAAGCCATATGGGCATGCATCGCATTGCATCCATGCATGTAAATGAAAATTCTGATATTGGTAGAGTTGGCAACTGCCGAGTAATCGGTGGAAAGTGGTAGCTGTAGGTCAGTCTGTGAGCCATTTTGAATTGAACCAATCTGTGTTAGAGCATCTAACTTCTCAATTACACTGAGTGGGTCTATCGTGTACTGGCCGCGGTCTCACTTTGAAGGCTGCGAAAATGTTTTACATATAGCGGAACTTCCGTTCTGGTTTCTAGAAGAGATCAAAATAGGAAGACTTTCAAACAAAAAAATATTTTTCAAAAAAAGTGGTGATTGTTCAAATTGCGCAGTTAGCCCATTCCGTCCACGAATTCACCCCAACAGCTTTTATTAACTGTAATCACGCGCTTGTTCTGCAAAAGCCTCTGATACATGACAAGCATAATTATTAGGTATTTCACTGGGACGCTATACCAAATATCTGGCGAAGTATCTGCACCAAGTGATTTAAATCCTGTGTTACCTATATATATATATACAGTGCCGCCCGTAAGTAAGTGAAACGCATGATATTGTGCCATTGCATCAATGTTAAACATCCTTAATCAAAATGCTTCTGGAAGGACGAATTCTCATCCGATGAGAGGAAAACATTTTGGGTCATAAAGGCCGATATGTGAGGCATGCGGGATAAAAATAGCAGCAAATTTTCTTTGCTGTAGTTGGAGTTAGGTATGGGTCAAAGTTTTTGATAAGTAAGTGAAACGCTGGCCCAATTTTAAAAGATAGGGAAGGGTGGTTCACTTACTTATCAAAGACTTTGACCCGTACCTAGCTCCGACTACAGCGAAGAAAATGGGCTGCTATTTTTATCCCACTTGCCTCACACATCGGCCTTTATGACCCACTTTGTTTCCCTTTCATCCAATGAAAATTCATGCCTCCACAAGCAGTTAGGCTGAGGATGTTTAGCATTGATGCAATGGCACAATGTCATGCGTTTCACATACTTACAGGCGGCACTGTATATATATATATATACAGGTGCTGCACACCAAATGTCATCACTGAGGCTATATATGCTACCGCAAAGGCCTAAGGTATCGCCTCAAAAAAAATCACAGATGAATGCAGATGGTAAATTACCAAATTCATTCGATACAACTTCGTCTGTAATTCAGTTGCTGAATTAGTTGTCCTTCGCTGCAAAATTTGACAAATACCGGGAATCCGGGATGCTTCTACAGGTCTTTTAAAAGTATCTTATCATTAATACTTTAATTCAATGCATTCACCCAGATAATCGCTCTGCTGAAGTGAATGCTTTGTGTTGGGGAAAATTTCATGCAATTTATATTAATACTTCAAAAATACTGTTCACATTTTTTCTTTGAGAACCAATAGTCAAATTGAATGTGACAGGATATTCTGATTCTTTACAATAATTATGTAATACCTTTAATTGAAACAATCCAATTAACATCATCTGACCAATATGTTGATGTAGGTGTCGTAACAGCAAAAGAACAATATTACAACCACACGTCTCCGAAACACAGCCATATTGAATGACCTTCGTCACGAAATGAAGACCACCACATTTGGTTCAAAATTGACACGGCTTCAATATTTTTTGTTTCTTATTTAGATGCTGTCAATATTAGGTCAGTGGGTCATTCTTTGCCCAAAGGATATTGATCATGATTAAATTTCGCGCTGGAAAAAGTTTTAAAAACGGTGAAAATGTTGACGCGACGTGGCTCTGCATATTCGATAAGGAATTATTTTTTGTATTGATTTTGTCATAATGAACATCGCAGATGTTTTAAAATCTTGGCAAACAATTTTGATGCCAATTTTAGATTATCAATTGATTCTCAACATTTTTAAAAGCTGGAATTAAAAGCAGTTATATGAGGGGGAGTTGAATTGTCCATTATTGTGGTTTGCCATAGAGGGTTTTGTCGCTGCGTAGCCTATATTTTTGTAGAAATCTTTTTCTGCTTTGGAGCAACATATATTTTGCCTATATTCTTTCATCAATTCAATAATACATGATCATACTGCTGATAATTTATTTTTGATAAAAAAACAATGTCAACCTTATCATAATTATCACCAACAATTGCTTTCACAGAGGGTTTGCTGCGCCCAATCCATCCGTCTCCAGAACGTTAACAGGGTGCCCACTGCCTGCTCTTCCTATATTTCCTATATTTTCTTTGGCATCATATAATTTCCTATATTTTGGAGAATGTCCTATAATTCCTATATGAGTCCTCAAGTTTTCAAGATATTTTTCACACATTCGCAAGTTTTTGTCCGTGGGTAAATTTTTTTGCTGATATAGAATTTTAGGCACATTTTTGTCAACGACATTAAGTTTTCAAATCATAGTTTAAGTCATTCCGACTCATTCGTATTGTAGACTGTTTTGCCAGCAAATATTTCCTATATTTATATATTGTCCCTTTAATGTATGTAAAGTTGTCCCGTACTTTGCCGTAAAAAATTCCTATTTTCCTATAATATTTTATGCGATGTTGGGTGGACTTGCGTTTATGTTTCTCATCCTTTTGAATGCACCACATATTCATAGAGTGGTATTCCATACAGAGTTGTGACCATTGACTATGATGTGTCTAGGTTTCTGTGATAGTTTCTGTGAACCATAACTGTTATGGTAAAATCAATTGGTCGATCAATATTCCAATACTGCACCGGAGAGAACGGACGGTGCACCGAGAACTATCCGAGATTTTTGTAGCCGCAAAAATGAAAAAAAGAATATTTCCTATTTGTTCTCAGTACGATGACACATTAGGTGGTCTTTAACACGAAATTGATTGGAAAGCAGTAATTGTTGGAATCATTATTGTTACCTAAATGTTTGATTGTTGTTGATTTTTGCTGTTATTTCGAACCAATATCACATGATTATCAAGTACCAAAAGCCATTGTTGGCAGAAGGTAGGGATTTCCAAATATGACACCCGGGTGGCAACATTTTCCCCCGTGGCCTAATGGTTAAGCACATCTTTCCACTGGCTCTGATGAAGTGGGTTCAACTCTCGCCCCGGGAACTTACTTTAATCCGAGCCCTTGCGGCATTAAATGAAAGGGGGTTGTATCCTGTATTCTATGCTGGGGCAACTGAAAGACCCTGGACATCCATGAATCAATAGGGCATGTGCCAGACTCCCAGTCTTCTCATCTCATCGTTATACTGCGGTCCCCAGAAATGAAAGTACAGCTCCCTCCACAAAGATGGAGGTTGAGCTGACCGGGCTGATTTGGGGTATACGGTCACAACAAAAGTGAAAAAGTGGAGGATAAAGTAAGTGTGTACAGTTCTTCTGGTTGCTTTATAAACATTTTGAAAGTTCTGGCTATCTTGAAAATTGCTGGTATTATTGGCTGTAAGTTAGATTATTGTTGAATTGGCACATTTTAGCTTTATCCCACCCAATTGTTTGAAGTCGGAATCAAAAAGATCTTTAGAATTGTAGATATATATAGAAAGCATAGAAAAGTACCATTTATCCTGAATTTGCTGACATACCAGGTGTCCTTTAAAGTATAGGTGTAAATAAAGCAATTTGATCTAATACAGGACTTCAAAGTTTGATTGGTGTTGATTGCTGCACAATGCTGGCACAAACTGAACTCATCTCACCCAACTGCAAGAAGCTGCCAACTGATAGATGTATGTAGGTGTTCACAGGAAAGGCCATTTGATCTCAGTGTGACAGTGCATATATGATTTCAAGCCTGCCACCTGCAAAGACCAAAGCAGCTGGCGTTGTGGTTGTACACTTTGCCGTCAACGTCTGAGTCTTGAGACCTGGGTTCGATTCCCGAAGTTGGCACCCCAAGTTACTTTGATTCTAGACATTTTGTTTCATGTGTCGACAGTGCCGCGAATGCGCCTGAATCTGTTGCGTCATTATGAAGTATCTTGTCAATTCTATTCAGCTATTTGCTCTCACAAGCAGATGGCGAATGCCATAAGCATGGAATCTACATGTAAATACCATGGAAACTACAACCATCACTGACTGAGCTTGAAGTTCCAGAGTTTAGTTGTATCATTGTCTTCAGAAATTTTATATTTATTAGACCATGAGGGTAAAACTGTCTAATCTAGAAACTGTGATGGTCAAACCATTGGAAGTCTGAGAGAATCTAGTGCCAGTATAGTGGACCCAAATCATCCCCAAACCATAACTCTTCACCCCCCCCCCCCTTCTACTTCTTCTCCCAATCTCCTCTCACTGAGTAGCAGAATTCCAGCGTTATGCCATATTATTCCATTACAGCGAGGTATCCACTTGGCGTCTTGGCGCGTCTTGCCTTGGCCGGGGATTGGCCGTTCTTGGGAAAACGTCGCGTCTCACAATCATTCAATAAGCCGCGCAATTACCGAGATACCATCAAGAGCTGCTAGGATCCACCAAGTCTCTGGCAGTCTCCGGCAGTCTCAAGGCTCAGATCTCGGACTCCCTGACTCACTCACAACCCAGTAAGGCTCCAGTCTCCATCCTCCATGCTGTAGTGATAAATGACTTCCAAGATGAGTCCATGCAGTCACAGCTCATTTCATGTTTCCAAGAATTTGAGAATATCACTACATGATAATAAATGTTATTCTTTTAATTTTGTAACATATGCAATTTTATACAAGTACTGCTGTAGACATAACTGATTTAATATATTACAAAGGATATGAAGCAAATCTACCTGGTTGCATTTCTAATTTATCCTTTTTGTCTAGTTGCATAGTAGCGTTTTATACCAATCTAGCACTGTACCTGGGAGGGGAGATGGTTTGTAGCTCAACAGACTACCGATGGATGCCCTGAGTTCAATTTGATCTGGTCAGGTTACCTGGACTTATGGACTTACGTTGGACATGAATTTGGTTCTTGTTTTTCATACTTGACGTGTCCTCCTGTCCTCATTACTCTACTAAGTGGCAGTATGTGCATAAATACAAGACATAAAACCCCAATAATCCGTCCTACCAATGTAGCACCTCTCATAAGTCATCCGTCCTCAACATGCTCAACCTTAGCTTACCATTCTTCCCTCTTTCCATCCATCCATCCATCTGTCCACCCCAACTCTTACTCTTTCCCTTCTGACAAACACCAATATCTATCCATCTATCTATACATCATGTTCATGTATTTATAAACTAAGATATCTGTCTCTGGCAAATTTGCCAGTCTTTTACTCTAGATATCATCTATCTATCTATCTATTCAGTCTTTTACTCATATCTGACTCCTGCACCGATTCCTGCAGACCTATGCATCTTAACATTCCAAGCCCCAGCCACCAACCTTCCTTGTAAATATCTATCCATCTATCTATAAATCTATCTACAAACTAAAATCGATCTCACCGGCAAACTGTACTTCCAGCCAGTCTATTACTCATATCTGACTCCTATGGACCCTTTCCCTTCCTAGCCCCAGGCACCAACCTTCCCTTATCAATATCTATCCATCTATCCTGACACTGTCTTAATTGCCGGTTAATGCTGAGTAGAGGGGGAATTTATCCCTGAAGTGGTCTTAATTCCAATTTAGTGTAATCCACAAGATTCTTGCAGCTTATCATTAATCAAAACTCGATTCACTTCTGATGAATGGTCGTCATGTGTTTTTGTAACCAGTGTCATATGAAGTCAAGATATTTAGCGATTGATCACGATGGCTGTTCTGGAATAGAAATCTATGAAATGTGATTAATGGTCTACTATAGACGTCTAATAATGTCTTCAGGGAAGAAATATATTGGAATATGTGGATATTTGTCTTGATGTTTGTCAGAGTTTGTCTTGTTCACAGCATTTGTCATGTGTTTGTGGGTTGATGAATTTGTCGTGTTGTTTTGGTGACCCAGATTTCCAGACAGATCTGTTGAAGAGAGAATATACGAGCAAAGAATTCATCTTAACAAAATTATAATCATGATGTGGAAGCCTGATACAAGCTCAAGACCACGCTCAGTAATTTGAGTACTGGACTGCTGACCTCTGGGATGCAGGTTCAATTCCTGAGTAGCTTGAGCTACTCAAGAATTGAACCTTGAGTAGCTTGAGCTACTCTGGCTCGATGGTCATATCATTATCATGTATTGATGAATCTTGTCATGTTGTTTTGGCGACTCAAAATCAATTCAGAGCAGGGACAAGAAAATGGGGAAAGGGCATGAATCTAAAATAGATAACATGGAATGAAAAGTGGAGAGGTAGTCGATGAATTACAGTTAACTTATTCTATCTTCAAGAGTTTAACCAACAAATATTGGCATATAAAATTTCTACCACTGAAGTCCTCCTTCAACTAAAATAGATTAGTTTAAAATCAGTTCAAGAGTCACACTTGAAGTAACTAATGAAGTTTGACTCCCGACCATTTTCTTTGAAATTCTGGAATTTTGCACTGTGCCGTTATCAGATGCCAAATGCAGATTTTCAGACTGAACACTACTTCCTCTTACTCAGACTAATTAGTGTTTTGACTGTGACTTCAAATTCCTGTCCAGCATATTTTCGTTGCAACCGTCATGGCTTGACATATTCTGGCAAACTGATAAAACACATTTAGGAATATTCTGCTCTGACAATGATTACAGTCTAACAGAACCCACAAATTCAGAGGCTGGACTTCAGTCGGGGTGACTGTGTACCGAAGAGCTTGGAAAGTAGGAGCCCCATGTTTGGGTATGCTATTGACGTATGCTGTTTGGTCTGGCCCGGAGTAGCAAAGGGATCGAAGGCTAGCCCGTAGCTATTTTAGTCTGCCCCACCCATATCAGTTTTACCCCTGGGTCAAGATGTTATCTGTTCGGGGAGACTGAAGATGGATGTTGTGTGCTTTGGCAGGACTCGGCATAGTGTTGCTGACCGTGGCTCGAATTTCAGTGGGTCGAAGTATGGGTTCCCCAGTTGAAAATGAATATGTGTAACTCAACTAACCAAAGAATAATTAGATTTGTATATATATATTATGTACCTAAATTGTAAATTTGTGGTCATTGAACATCGTTGAAGATATGGCATGCATTGGATGATGCTGGATAACAAATGGTGTTTCTGACCTCGGCTCAAATTTCAGTGAGTTGAAGTATGGGTTCGCCAGTTGAAATCAAATGTTGGCTTCTCAACTATGATTATATTTGCATTCTATAAATGTATTTGATAAAAATAATATTAATGAACATGGAAAACACGTTAATGTGCTTTGGTAGGACTGGGAATAGTGTTGCTGACCGTGGCTCAAATTTCAGTGGGTCGAAGTATGGGTTCCCCAGTTGAAAATGAATATGTGTAACTCAACTAACCAAAGAATAATTAGATTTGTATATTATGTACCTAAATTTTGAATGTGTTGTCATTTGAAGATATGTGTATGGCTGGTCCTGGCTGGATAACAAATGGTGTTGCTGACAGCGGCTCGAATTTCAGTGGGTCGAAGTATGGGTTCCCCAGTTGAAAATGAATATTTTTAACTCAACTAACCAAAGAATAATTAGATTTCTATATTATGTACCTAAATTGTGAACATGCAGTCATTGAAGACATGTGCATGCATTGGTCGGTACTAGCTGGATAACAAAATAATAATGGTGTTTCTGACCTCGGCTCAAATTTCAGTGAGTTGAAGTATGGGTTCGCCAGTTGAAATCAAATGCTAGCTACTTGGCTAGGATCAGATTTGGGTTTATGTCATAAATGTTTTAGTTATAAAAATATAGTTGGTGCCAAGCGACGATATCTTGATGTGCTCTGGCAGGTCTCGACATGGTCTTGCTGACCGCGGCTCAAATTTCAGGCAGTCGCAGTACAGGTTCATCAGTTGAAAATGAGTATGTGTACCCTACTTACTTAAGTGTAATTAGATTAAATTCAGAATAAACATATGGTCATTGAAGACATCAACATGTATATGTGCGTTGGCAGGACTCGCCATTGTGTTCCTCCTGACCGTGGCTCGAATTTCAGTGGGTCAAAATGGGTTCTCCAGTTACTGCTGAAATTAAATGTGAGCAACCCAATATGATTAGAGATGAATATATAAAGTATTTCTATTCTGAAAATATTCTGATTTAGGACACATTATAATAATTATGCGCTTTGGCTTGACTTGCTACAGCAGTATGGTGTTGCTTACTGCAGTTTGAATTTAAAAAAATTGAGATCGCCAGTTTAATATGTCAAGCATGTGTAATAAGATTATGTGGCTTGCAAATGAGGGTATTGGGTAGTCCAAAAGGAGGATGATAGTAAGGGAGTATTATGTGAATTTGAAAACCTTGCATGTATTCTCCATGAAGATTGATTTGACCAGTGTCTCTGGGTACTGCCGAATGCCGCTTGAATTTCCTTGGTTCGGAATATGGCGGCCCTCCCTGTTTTTGTTTAAATGGAGTATGGCAAAGTGAAGTATCATCAGATCAAGGTTGTATATTCCATGTTTTATTCTCAAAATATTGAAAATAATCTCATAAAGAATGAGTGATAATGTGGTAGGCTGCACTCTAAGACTCCAGGTGGTACTATTAAGTATGTTTTGAATTTTCGAAGGTTTTTGGATATTATAAAATTACAGAGTCTGTGGAAGTATTAATTGATGATAAAAAAGCGGGTGATCATTCTAAATTAATTTAATTTTGTATTTCAAATATATTCTATGAAGATGGATGATGGTTCAGCCAGTGTGCAGTGGGAATGAGTTGAACCAATGAAGTTTTTCATGGTTCTGAAATTTTATAGATATTCTGAAAAGCCGAGTCATTCGCTCTGATTTTTGATGCTATGAATGCTATGTAGCAAGCTGAACATTGGCTTACTTCGGGTCAATTGAAAAGAAAAGTTTGAGTTTTTTTTCTCCAGTTCTTCAATCTAAGAATATCAAGGTATTCTCAAAGTGTCAAACTAACTTAACATTGAAATTATACCCGTGGAGTGTGGAGATGGGGGAGGTTTGGACTGGTGGTAGCATGGTAGGTTGCCAATCGCTGGGTCCAGGGCTCGAATCCAGCTCTTGGCGGGTCACCTGGGCGTATGTTGGATGGCTGTTTAAATCATTCTCCGATTCATTGCTGTGTCCTCCACTCCTCCACCTGTTCTAATTAGCCTACCAAATGCATAAATACTGGACTTTAAGCCCACTCATCCATCCAACTATGTACCTGTTGCGAGACCGCACATCCCTGAAAGTCCATGTTGTGAACTTTTGACTGTGGTGGCCGGGCGGTCTTACAACGCAGGTGCTATCCTAGTTAATTCACTGCTATATTGCAGATGTGTTGGCATGTGTTGAAGGAAACAATTTGCATCTAACAGTCCAGACCAAACGGACGCAACAACCAAAATGTCAGAATTGATTGCTGGCGTTCAACAAGATGACATTTTGGAGTTCGTGCTCTAGATGAGGTGGTTAGCACTGTAATCCAAAGCTCAATTGTAACCATGAATTAACTGCACAGAAATGGAATGTGCATCATGCCACACTGCAGAAGTGTGAAGATATTTCCCTTGGCATATTGGCTTGTGAAGTATGTGTAGTTTCACATTTCAGGCTTGTGAAGTATGTGTAGTTTCACATTTCAGGCTTGTGAAATATGTGTAGTTTCACATTTCAGGCTTGTGAAGTATGTGTTGTTTCACATTTCAGGCTTGTGAAGTATGTGTAGTTTCACATTTCAGGCTTGTGAAGTATGTGTAGTTTCACATTTCAGGCTTGTGAAGTATGTGTAGTTTCACATTTCAGGCTTGTGAAGTATGTGAAGTTTCACATTTCAGGCTTGTGAAATATGATTGTGTAGTTTCACATTTCAGGCTTGTAAAGTGTGTATAGTTTCACATTTCAGGCTTGTGAAGTATGTGTAGTTTCACATTTTAGGGTGTATGATCAAGATATGTGTACCGTATATTCTTTGCCACCAACCATTGAAAATGTTTGGATATTTTTACAAAGTTTGATTGTCAGGTTTAAAAAAGAGTGAGTCAATATGAAGTCAAATGTTGGACTTTCACATCCAAAGGATAACAACTCTACTACGGTATTAAAATATCTAGAGTAATTTGTCAGTCTTTGCGAAATACAATTTATGATTCACGATGGTGCCATACAATTTGGCAAATAAAAAATGGTAGTTTCACACTTTCAAACCAATTGATTTAGATGACATATCTGCTTTTTTTCTGATAATGTCTAGAAATTAAACATTGGAATGACATACTGGCAAAACAATGTGTTTATTGGCCATTTTGCCATTTCACGAAGTGGTGTTTACATGTAATTTTCGATTAAAATGCCACATACTGTACAAAGTGCAAATGACTATATAATCTCTGTACTATATTCAGCAATCAAAAATAAAACTAAATCATGTTGTTCTTTTTCCTGGTGTGTGAACAGTCCATGACAAAATGTGGAATATTAAGTCACACAATAAAAACTGCACTGGCATGGTAAGCTGTAGTATTTGTGAATAACACTGAGAAAGCCTCCAAAATGGCCAGAGAAAAATCATTGCTTGTTTTATATGAATATATGAATAACATACAGTATTACTAATGTTGTCTGTATATATACAGACATCTAAGGTTCAATAATTCTTGTTGCCTAGCTGCCCCATCCAGTGAGTCTATGCAAAAACCCTTCCAAGTAGGGTGGTAAGACCTAGTTGAGGGGGGGGGGTGTTGTGAGTTGACTTATAAGGGCCCAGGGACTGGCAATATTGACATTTTGTGGGGGAACCCCCTACTGCCTACATCCGGGAATCTGAGACTAAATCACATGGCCCCTGACGTCACAGTCATGTGACACAAATCACAAATGGCCAAAATTGGGTTGTGTCAGAGAGAGAGGATTGTAGAGATTTCAGCTGAGCAGTACAGTTAGATGTTTAGGTGGGATAGAGAGGGTCGTTGGGATTGTATCATTCAGATTCTGATATGCTGTGGCAAATGTTCTATTTGATGAGTTGGAGAATTACAGGAAATAATTTTGGTACAGATATGGTACAGATAGAGACAGAGATTAGGGTTCTCATGGTCATTGAAAGTCAGGAAATGTTGTTAAAGAATATTTTGAGAGAATTCCCACTAAAATTTGGTTTACCATGTTTATGCGTATTATTTGACAAACCAGGAGACGAAGATTAATCCGGGCCGTCTCGCAAATTTGGTGTTCAACCAGACGAGCTGACCTCAATGATGAAACAACTGGTCTCGGAATATCCAAATTGTGGTTATGGAACATTTTGGAAATTTCATGGAATTCTGTTCCCAAGATTGTTGCATTCCTTCAGCTATTTGTAGAAACAAGTGTATGAAGGGTTGAGGATGTGATATATCACTAATATCCAATGTCTGATGATCAATTTCATATATCATTAAGATATAATCCTGATTTGCAGCCATTCTGAATGTGATGGAATCTGGAGAGACTTTTACCATTGGGACCATAAAGAATACCGCAAAGAATTTGGTTGTTATTGGATGGAAAAGTCAGATGGGAAGCTGTGTCTAATCTGTAATATCAATTTGATGAGAATAAGGCAATACCCTTATACCATTGCTTATCACAATGCATCACCCAATATTATCTGCAGTTTATCAAGAAACTATAGAACATAGCTTGTGTGTAAAGTTCTCGCAATGGTAATTCCCAAGCATTGCAACCACCCACTATCCGCTACTAGCTACCAAAATTGCACAGAGCTGAAAGAATTGCCCCTGCTCAATTTAACATGGGTTATTGTCTGCCACTATGCATTCGTATGGTGTTTGACTGCTTATGGTAGAGTTGGCTGAATTACCATATAACTAATATGAATCTGTGTTTATTGCTTTGCCAATTAAGGGGTAGGAAGCTGCATGTGTTTGAATGTGTACTCTCAGGGTAGATGGGTGGCAAAGTTTTTCTCCTGTGGCGTTACTTCCTGTGTTTTGGCACTGGGACGACAGACAGACACACAGAAAAGTGTAGGCCTACTGTGTGCAGATTTTCTGGGAGAGCGAGCGACATTTGCTCAAATTTCAGAATCCAGATTGCATGCAAAATACGTTTGGGGAAAAGTAGATTTTCAATAATATAAATTTAATCATCTGCCCATAATTCCCCATATGTCTAGCCCTAATTTTTAGTGCTCCCTCTTCCCCTTCGTTATGGCTATGGCCGGGAGTTACAAGCAAAATGAAACAACTGTTGAACAAGGATAGCTACGTGCTGGGAATTGAACCTGGGTGCCAGATGTAAGCAATGCAGCACTCAGTCACTGAGCCAGTATCAGCATTGAGCTACGCCCTGAGCTAGGGTCTCCACATTATCATCATGGTAATTGTTTAAGATAAATTTTAAGATAAATTCTTTGCTCGTGTATTCTCTCTCCAACAGATCTGTCTGGAAAATCTGGGTCACCAAAACAACACGACAAATTGATCGACAAATTCATCAACCCACAAACACATGACAAATGCTGTGAACAAGACAAAATCTGACAAACATCAAGACAAATATCCACATATTCCAATATATTTCTTCCCTGAAGACATTATTAGATGTCTATACTCCATAGTAGACCATTAATCACATTTCATAGATTTCTATTCCAGAACAGCCATCGTGATCAATCGCTAAATATCTTGACTTCACGTGACACTGGTTACAAAAACACATGACGACCATTCATCAAAAGTGAATTGAGTTTTGATTAATGATAAGCTGCAAGAATCTTGTGGATTACACTAAATTGGAATTAAGACCACTTCAGGGATAAATTCCCCCTCTGCTCAGCATTAACCGGCAATTAAGAGAGTGTCAGGATAGATGGATAGATATTGATAAGGGAGTGGGTGCCTGGGGGTAGAGATGGAAAGACGTGAAGGTCTGCAAGAGCTACGGTACTAGGTTGCTGGCAAAAAGTATTCATGGCTGGATAGATAGATACATGGATCGATATTTAGACAGATATACTTCATTGATGATGACAAGAAGACAAGACCTTCAATGGAATATTCTTGTCAGTAAATATTTATTGATCGACTGATTGACTGACCGATTGATTGATCAATGGAATTATCGATGAATAGATACATATATCAATAGATAAATAGATCGCCAGATTGATAGATGGTGAGATGTACAATACACATGGTATATTTTGAAAAAGATGGACAGGTATATAGATAGGCAGGTCAGTAGGTAGGTGACTGGGCAGCTAAGTGTGTTGATTTAAAGACAGACAGTAGGTCTATTTATAGTCCTTGTCATACTTACGTGGAATCTCAAGTTTTTTTTTTCTATGCTGTTGAACTGTGATGTCAGAGATGACTCTATTCTAGCATTGCAATATATGTAAATTAACTACAAGCTGTGATGTCATTTCAAACTGGGTCAGATTCCCCAGCTTCTAACCAATGTTGATCCTCCTGAACTGAGCGTCACAGTTTCAATACAGTGTCAGAGTAAGATTTTTTTCAGGGATAGCCCCTACAACAACGTCATCACAGCTTTATTGCCAATGGGCTGACAGTAAACTACGCATCACAGTTCAAACACTGATATATTGAAGGAAGCATTACATTAGTGATCCCAATGATTTATCACAGCAATCACCAGTCTAATCTACCAAATGGCAGCTTTTTGAGCATTCACAGTAGACAACTGTTATAATCCCCACAGAGTTGTTTGATTAATCTACAAACTTGCTAACTAACAACTTTAAACTTTGATGGAAGTTGGCATAAACAGAAGGCTTTGACAATTTGTTTGTAAACACATGGCTTATGTTATGAATATTTGTTCTGGTAGCCCATTGGCTGAGAGGCTGTGATGTCAAACTTGCATGGGTTTTCCCAGACCCAATTTTCACTCTGACACTGAGTTGAAACTGTGATGCTCAGTTTGGAGGATTGGCATTGGTTAGAAGCTGGGGAATCTGACCCAGTTTAAAATGACATCACAGCTAGTAGTTAATTTACATATATTGCAATGCTAGAATAGAGTCATCTCTGACATCACAGTTCAGCAGCAAAGAAAAAAAACTTGAGATTCCACGTAAGTATGACAACGACTGTAAATAATTTATTTATAGACCTGTTGTGCCTTTTCGATTCTTGAACATGTAACAAAACAACTTCTTCATTTTTTTCTGTCATGCTTTTACTATTTGAATGAGCAACTCAGCTGTTGTTTGTCCAATAACATAATACTGTACTCCTCAAGTATGCTTCATTAACTTGCTCTTTGCATGTTGGGAGTATATCCGACCTTAGTTACTTCAAGTTAATGATGATGTTGCCTGCAGCGGTTTGTTTTTCGGAGTCTAAAAAAGTTTTTTGTAAGATTTTTAAAAATTCTTTTTTTTTGGTTGATTAACTCATGATCGTTAGCTGTAGGGCTCAGCTAATGAATGCACTCTTTACCCTATTTGTACAACCAATGGTGCTGTTGACAAAAAGGCACTGATTGGGAGAACATGCATCTCGGTAAGTTTTTCTGTTTCAAACATCGAACCTAAAAAATCTGAAACCATCAAGCATCATGGTTTATTGGTGACATGATAAGTTGACAGCAAAAGTTACACGTTTTAATTATGTTAGTTGAAGCTAAACTGTTTTATTGATTTTTATTAGCGGCGTCAGCCAGCTCTTGCACCAAGCATTTGGGGCAAGTCTTGTTAGCACTCTGGTGATCGTCCTCTCTCATCAATCTCATTCAAACTTAAAATACAGTCTCAATGGAATTTTTGCTTGAGCCCAGTCAATTTTGGTGTTCAACTGTATCAAACAAAAAATTAATTTAGAAACTAAACAGACTGAAATTCAAGGGTCAAATGTCAGGCGAATCTGTTCACTTCGTGCATTTCCGTGAGGGGCGTGGCATGTAAGCAATGATACTGAGTGGGCCTATAGCCTGGGCCTATTGATACATGACATTGTCATTGTGGCTGTATCAATTGAGTCAATTGACAGCTGATGCGACCCACTGTTCACTCAGTGCATTGAAGGCCAATTTATAATAGCAGATTAACTCCTGGACCTTTTTATCATTGTTGATTGCTATTCACGATTGCTATTCACGATTGCTATTCACGATTGCTATTCACGATTGCTATTCACGATTGCTATTCACGATTGCTATTCACGATTTCTATTCACGATTTCTATGCTTGATTGCTATGCTTGATTGCAATGCTTGATTACTATGCTTGATTGCTATGCTTGACTACCATGAATCTATAAGTTACCCCTTATAGCTCTATGGGATTACCATTCATGGAATACACAGCCTCGAAGCTCAGCATGCTTACTGCATAGCTCCCCATTTGTCAAAATCTGAATGCATCAGACCAAACAAGGGAACAAACCAATCACAGGCCCAAGCCTAATTCAGGGTGTGCTTGTCATATATATATTCAAAGGTACCATGTTCTTCCTGGACCTGCAAACTTCATCTTGACAGAAAATAGGTCTTCTTGGAATCAGCCAACATCAGTTCTAGGAGTTCTTTCAAAGGTCACATTTGTAAGACAGTTTTCTTTTAAAAATGACCTATTTTCTGTCCTGAATGACCAGATTCAGTCAGAGGCTTGTCCACAGCTAGGCTACGAGCAGCTGTAACTCACCAGATATTGTTTTCAATATCTTTGCTCCATCCAATTTAAATCAAAATTTTTTTTAGAAATAGTCACTTTTTTTTTAAATTTCGGAAATTATAAGGTTTAGTACGATGCTGGACGGGCAAGTGTGAAGAGTATCCGGGCAAGTGTGAAGAGTATCCGGGCAAGTGTGAAGAGTATCTGGGCAAGTGAATTTTTAGCATAACTTGCCCTGAGGGCAAGTGATTAAAAAAGTTAACTTTGAGGCCTGCACACAGATAGACAGACAAGTATAAATAGATTAGGTATAGATAGATCACAGGCCCAAGCCTAATAAGTCTTTCCTTTACTTGTCACTAATTGTATTTATCTGAATGACACAATTCAAAAGTCTAATGTTCCCAGGGACATGGGGGATATCAAATCCCATCCAGAGCAGAGGGACAGGAATTACAAAGGAATATGGCCAAGGGATAGGGGGACAAAAAACCCCATCCAGAGCCTCACTAGTCATGAACCTTTGACGCCGCTTAAAGTGCTTGCACGTTATTTTTTTATTTGCGAATGCATATATAAAAACCCTTTCTCCTTCTGGACACAACAAGTGGGTGAAACAAAAACTGTGATATTATTTAATGATATTGACTATTTTTGGAGAATGAAATCTGTCATCCATCGAATTACTAAATATTTAGTATGGCCTAATATTGGCAATAGTCAAAATGGAAAATACTTCTCTGCTCAAAGTCTTCTCAGCTTAATTCACAACAAGCACTGCTGGTGAGTTCTCCATTTAGCCACAGCTCACTTACCCCATGTGGGGCCTTTAACTTGCCTGGAATAGATATTTCCACAAGGGACTCCATTGGAAGTCCCCTCCAAATGACATCCAGCTGGGCTGTTGCTCATTATTGACTTCTTAATTAATTAAATGTATTCACCAGAGGATTAAAGGGATAGCTCTCAGCAATGTTCAGTAGAGATTGAACTAGCTAATTTATTGCTCTTGACAGCATGGACAATTTAACAGTGAGAGAAATACACAGGAAGATCTACACAGACTGGGACTAGTATAATATA
This sequence comes from Platynereis dumerilii, assembly GCA_026936325.1. Taxonomy (NCBI): domain Eukaryota; kingdom Metazoa; phylum Annelida; class Polychaeta; order Phyllodocida; family Nereididae; genus Platynereis; species Platynereis dumerilii. Next base: position 44,844,876 of record JAPTHN010000004.1, on the reverse strand, counting down.
GGGCTGCGTGATTAATCGCACACTAATCGTTATCGCGATATCAAGTAGGGCGATAATATTGCACAAAGGGGTGATAAATGAGATGTAGAATTCTCCTGTATTTCTACCCAAAAATATGAATTTATTTCCATGAAATTGCAACTTTCAACTATAATTTGCGAATTTTTAGGCAATTCTCTTTCATCAGCCATGGTCACCTAGGTGAAGTACAATTGTATTTGTATTTGAATTGGTATACATTATTGGTCCTCTGGTGTGGGGAAATTTGTGGTGAGCCTTCCACTGAATACAGCTCAGGGCCGCCACAGAGCAACACTCATGGGCAGAGGATACAGGAACATTGCCCAATACAAGGTTCCCATGCTGTAGCACAAGACAGAACAATCATATAACATGGGTTTGCCACAAAAAAAATCGGCCTATACCTGCAATTTTGAAAAGAATAGAATTTGGAATGACATCGTGTTTTTTCCTCACACAGTATTTTGTCAGTAAGCGCCTCCTTAAAATATTGATTCCTGGAAACTTAATTGGCTTAGAATAATCACTTCTCTCTATGCAACACAGCGAATGAATTGAAATATTGCTGTCACTGTTGGAGCATTCAGTTGTGAAATTAGTATGACACACTTGAGGGTAGTTTTGACTGTTAACTGATTGTGACATCACAGACAAATCAATTAATGATGTAATTAATGTCAGTGACTTGCCAAGACTTGGTTGTGATGTGGGCTTTGGGGTTCTGATATGGAAGGGGGGGATAGATATTAGGGTGGTGGTTTTGTTAATGGCCTCAGGGTTTTGGATATATTGATTACATGTATTATTGAGAATCTGATGTTGTTGCTAGTTGTGGTCTGGAAGAATTGTTGACCTATACTTGTGGCTAGATGGGTTCATTGATTGGGGAGAGCAAGGGATATCTGTGGTCAATTCGGATATTTCTATATCTGAATATCTTCAACACATAAGAGCTGTCTTTCTATCTATCTCTGTTTATGCACCAATCTGCAGCGTGTGTGGGTTGAAAAGCTGCAGCAGTAAACTGGCGCTAACCTCACACTAATCTGCAGACCCTAGGTGGTTGCACAAATTTTCTGCTGCAGCAAAATGTCACAGAGGCCTGACAACGAAGATATTAAGACCGCAGAAAATATGCAGCTAGATGATATAGGATATATGTCACTGATTCAATATATATATATGCTAATATCATTCAGGAAATGAGAGTTGTGATTAAATGAATGGAAGGGCAAAAGAGGTAAATAAACTAGAAAACTAGACTTAGACAAATAAAAATACCAATCAATGAAATTCTGAAAGTCTTTTGAAGGGTTAGATGGAAAAGATAAACAAGAGAGAAAAAGTAAACACCCAAGAATGACAAGAGTAAACTATTTGTGAAGGTTACTTGTAATGTCAGAATAGAGACTTTTGAAATGTGAAAGTAATTTTTTTGTAATAGATTTGATGGAGTTGGAGAAATAATTGGGTCTTTATGAAACTTGACAGGAAGCCTGCTGAATAAGGAGCTTGAGAAATGAGAATGTTTGTAGTCTAGTAATTGTACACCAAGTTAAGTCACTAGTAATTGTACTGTAAACAACAAACAAGTCAATTATCCATAAGTCCCAAATAAACAACCCACTTCCTTAAATAACTCAAAAACAGTCTTGCAAAAACATCCTCAAAACGAAACATAAAACTTACAGAATCCCACATAATACGCCTTTTTTACCGGGCAGCCAATTTGGACTTTTTGCGGCACTCATCTATAACTACATTGTGGCCAGTTAATGATACAGACTGCCTATAGAAGCTTTCCTTTTTTATTAGAGCTCATTCTGCCAAATTGATCCAATTTACCGGTGACATTTTCACCTTGCTAGATTCAAGACTTGGGATAATGAGGTGGGAGGGACAGAGTAGTTATTTCTCATCAATGGGACACACACATGATCCCTGAGTCATGCCACACCTCTCTTTCACTCTCTATCGGGTATTCTCTCTCTGCGGGAATCTAGTAGCTGTGTTCTCAGCTGAAATTACCTATTTGTTGCATCCAGTAGTGGCTGGAATTTGTCTTTCTTCCCTCGCTTTTTGAATCGATCTGTCTTCTGTCTGCATGTATTTATCTAACTATCTCTTACTGGAACTTGCAGGAAAAAATAAAGAGGGAGGACATCTATGACAAATAGTTTGTCATTAACATCTGTCTGTCTATCTATCTATCCATCTATTTATCTATCCTGCACCGATCAATTGCCTGCTTACTTTTTTGCTTGCTGTATTTGAATTCGATGTCAATGCCAGCACAGCACATGGATCTAACAACTAACCAACTCGACCTGAGAACCTGTCTCTGAGAAAATAACCGAAAACTGCTTCCTAGATGCTGCATAGAGGTTTACTGCATCTACATTCTCTTCCTGTTTCTTTTTTTTTCTTTTTTCTTTCTGGGCAGTTCTGATGTTAATATTTTACCAAGGAAATGCACTAGCTCTCAGTCAAACACATATTAGCCTTAACATGGCCAAAAGCTATGGGGCAGGTGGGGCGCCCTGCTTTAAACCTTTCAGAATATGTAGTCTGGGGCTACTAGTCTTAGATTCACTCTATTGCAGATTCGTGTATAACTTCATGATATATGAAGTATCCTTGTCTGGAGAATTTGGTAAATGATAGGGTTATGAAATTATCAGTTATGAAAACTCCTTGAAACCTTGTGAACCTCAGAACATGGGTCTGATTCCCTGCTTGGGCAACTTATGGCCAACTTATATTAGATGCCCTTTTCAGGTGAATGGCTGAGTGGTTACAGCCCAGGCCTGCTCCACTGAATGTATTGGCTTCATGGGTTCAAACTCTGGATGGTAACTCCTAAATGTTTTAAGTCGACCTTCCAGAGCAAAATCCCAACTGGACGTCCTTTCTATGAGACATTAAATTGGCAGCCCCTGGTATCAGTGTCTATGCTGGGCAAGTAAAAGTTCCCTCACACGGAGTAAATGTGTAGTATGTTGAGGACTCCCACTCTCTCTTCCATCTCATCAATCAGCTCATGTGAGCAGCCACAACTGGCCTGAGAAGGCTGCACTTACCATAATTATGTAGCCTATATCTATCTGTTCAAGTGAAACGGCTAAACCTGTCAGGTTCCTGAATTTTAAAATTTTAGGTCAGATAATAAAAACTGTAAAATTTGGAGAGGTCAAATACTCAAACTATTTCTGCCCTGTACGATTCTTCTCTCCTATGAAATACCTGAAATTGCATATTTTCTTCCTAAAATCGATGTTGCTCAATTAATTTCTGAGATGTGGAGGCATTTAGAGGCAACAGCTGGGTTCTCCCCGAGGCATGATATGCCTTCTCTTGGCACGCATATTCAAGGCTAATCTTATAATGCTAAATATGGCCATTTATCCTAATAGACCCAAAATATGTGCATTTTTAACCCAGACTTTCTGACTATGTTTGGTCCTTGTAGGCCTATTACTGTCTTACATTTTGAAAAATATGAAGAAGATGTGAAATATTAATAAGTGAATACTTAACATGCTTAAGGCAACTCGCATTTTGGTATACAGGAACAGAAATGATAACGTATATGGCACACACAAGGAATTTTGGCAGGCAAGTAGATACCTAGTTTCCAAAAACGCTGTAAAAAAAATAACTACATTATTTTGAAATTGTGGTTATAGTAATAATTTTGTACCCACAAGGAAAGCTCTCCCCGGATTCTAAGTTTTAAAAAATCTTATATTTATAAGAGTAAAGGAGAACAGTTTTGTCATAAGTGTCTGATAAGTAAAGATAACTTGCACATCAAATTCCACCAATCAGAAAGAAGTACTCCATACAATCCGAGGTCGCTCCATATTTGGGTCACTCCTTCGGCCAATCAGTGAGCAGCTAACGACTAATTAGGTCAGTGTAGCAAATATTATGGTTATCTCATTTTCACTTCATTTCAACAATAGTCAATAAAATGTGTATGAAACACAAATTTCAAAGCCATCAAGGTTTCAAATGAATATTAAATGGCAATCATTGCTAATTAACAGAACCATTTTAAATTAAAAGAAAAACTAAATTCTACATTATAATTTTCCAACATTGTTAAATGTTTAATGACTTCATGAATGTAGTGTAAATTTCAACTATGAGAACTACACCTCTGTTCATGTCTATCGGAATTATAAGATTCTAGCTACATATTCTAGAAGGAGTTGCTTTCACTGGCTCCAAAATGTGGAGCCAATTAGCTGATCTATGTATAGCTGGGTTTAATGTCAGGTTTTCATGGAAGGCAGCAGTTTGAACCCTGTAGGGTGTGCTTTGATTTAGATGATCATGAATTGCAATGGAAGAACAGAGACATTTTGGGAGAGTGAGAAAATCTTTTAGTTTTCAAAATGGCTGGCATTGTATCAAATGTGTCCTGAATTGTGTCAGTTATAGGGTTTCAGTTTCACTGTGTATTTTCATTCAGATTGATTCTTCATTTTGTCATGAAGGAGGTAAATTCAGTTGGTAGTATTATGGATTGGTGGATCCTGGGTTCAATGCCAACTTTACAAGTTTCACCAGGTCACCAGGAGCCTTTTTTGGACAGCAGTTTCAACCATCTTTTGCTTCTTTGCTACTTTTAAAACAGAAAAATGTGGGCTGCTTTTCTGTTAAGTACAAGGAAATTGAAAAGTGAATGAAACCATACATTGCTTAAATAGGTTTAGGAAAGTCAACAATATCTCCCCCAAACTGATAATAATTAATCTGTCAATACACCACCAAAATACGGGCCTAAAATTGTGGTGCAAGGAACTGTACTGGAGTAGGTTACTCATACAATTCAACCAATCAGAATGCAGTACTCCAGACAGCCCGGGGTCGCTCCATAATTGGGTCACTCCTTCAGCCAATCAGTGAGCAGCTAACAACTAATTAGGTCAGTGTAGCAATTATATGGCTGTCTGAGTTTCACTTCATTCCATCAATAATCCTTTGGGATAGACTAAATGGGCTCTTCATCATCACATTTGAAACAGACTTTTTTAGCCATCAATATTCCCAATTACATAATCCCCTAAGACACAGTAGGGGCTCAGACAGCATAATTTAGCCTAATGGACTAATCAGCCTGTGGATGTGTTTATTTGTATATTTTTAGGCAATTTGTCATCTCTTAAGTAAATACACTCAAAACTGAAGTAAAATTATGCAAAACATGTTGGAAATTATCAATTATTGCGCTTCAAAATTAATCTGGAAAGATTAGATGATATTATATATAAATAAAACAGATAACACCTTTTATTGCCAGGTTTGGTACATTACATGGTCTAAGATAGAAGATGCTTGCAGATACATAGATAACTAGATAGCTAGATAGCTAGATAGATAGATAGATAGATAGATAGATAGATAGATAGATATACAGTTATGTACAGTATGGAAAATAAGTATCTGAGCCACTGTAAAATTTTCAGTTTGAAAACTTGTCCAACTCCAAAAATAATAAATGCGTTGGGACTGTTAGAAGCCAGCGAATGCAAATAAGGTAACTGAAACTGATTTATTATTAGCTTAGTTTATAACTAAGGTTTATTGAAGCTGGGCAGGGGGCTAGCCGCCGCACAATCTTTGTTTGTAGTTTAGAATTGTGGAATTCGGTTGGTCTCACCTTCTGGTTGCTTTGTGTTTTCTCGCCTCCGTTTTTCCAATCTTCTCTGTCTTCTTGTGATTTGGTCACAGCTTTCCCAAGCTGTTATATCCCTTGGATTCATATAAAAACCCCTTCCTTCATTTCGCGGGGTCGCGCTCCTTCTTTTGCACCCGCCCTCCTCTCCCTCTTTAAAAAGGTTTTTATTTCCAAAAATCCAGGTTTTTTCTTTCTGGTAATAAAAAAATCAAAATTGTTCTCAAAAAAATATTTTCCTTGGCCTTATTTGGCCTCCAAAAATAACCCAGGTTTCACCTTTCTCTCAATGTCATTTATGTATGTTTCAATTCATATTTATTTATCGTGTGTTTCTACTTCCATTGTATTTACTCAATTTGTCTTAATGTTATTTATGAATTTACTCGATTTACCAAGCCTGCGTGCTGGTCCGGAGCAGCAGCTCCTATCTGTGTGTCTAACTCTCTCATCAGTGTTGTATGAATGTGTGTGTGAATGTTATTGTCTTGTTTCACGTTAGCCAATAAATTGGCGCTGCGGCCCTTTTCAATTCAATCTGTTTGTTTGTCCTCTGTCCAGTGGATTCAATGGTCATAACAGTTTTGGAATTTGAGGACATATGTTCGAAATGATTGTCAGACAGGTAGTCTGATATAGATTTTCGCTTCTGTTGACAGATCGATAGACCGACCGATAGTAAGATGTTTGAATTTTTTTAAACCCATTCCAAAAACAGTTACTGTTCACTTCAATAAATTTCCATTCTGGCATTAATCTCTCAAATGCGCAATAATTGAATAAACGAGAAAAAGACATTTGCAAGTGAGGCAATGTTAGGAAAATGATAAAATATTAAAGATGCATTTGTCAAGAGGCAGCGAGCCACATGTGGTTCCTGTTGGCATCCATCTTGGATTTTCTTTATGGAATTCTTTCCAGGTTTTCTCTCTGGATTTTCTTTCTGGCTTTTCCTTTTGCTTGCCTTTCTGTGTGTGGCTTTTCTTTCTGGCTTCTCTCTCCATCTTTTCTTTCCTATTCATTTCTCCTTGTGAAGTCCTTCGTATTCATCTCTGTCACATTATCCCGCTTGTGTCACATTTAGGAAATCTCCACCCCCAAAACTCTTTTTTGGGTGTCACATCAACAAATTCCTAATTTCCTCTCCACATTTTTTCTTATTTTTCTCCAAGACGAAGGGTTTTACAATCAATTTCCCCAAGTCGTAAATTGTTAAAATCCAATTCAGACGTCGTTTCCATGAATTTTTTCTCCAGTATTGTGGGATAAAAAGGTTGTTTTCGAAGGCTTTTTTTGGCCTGTTTGTTACATTGAGAGGCTACATGAATTGCTTGTTGAATATGATGTGACTTAGAACTGAAATTAAGTATATTTTTGTGTATATTGCTGCAGTCAATTGCTTAGATGATGACAATACTTTTAAAGTTCCTGGTGTTGATAAAGTAGATTTTCATTAAGAGATTGAGAGAATGAGTAGACCAACTCCAGAAAGCCAGTCAGTTGGATTTCCAGCAAAGTCATAATGTAAGATATTCAATTTCATATATATGCATGATGAAATTGGTGATGCACCATGCATAGAATGTAACTCGTATTTTAAAAGCTATGTCTATTATAGAATTTTTATTATGAGCTGAAAAGGTAATTTTTTTCATCTGTGTGAATACATGTGATACAAAATACATTTCTTTGATTCCTACTTTCATTCTTTGCCACAATTTTCAATTCATTTTCGTTTCTTTTAAAACACCCAATCTTGAGTTATGGTGTATTTTGAAAGCTTCTATTTTGTGCGTTTTTACGTTGTTCTAGCTTCTCCATCATGGTATGGGTTGAACCGTTGAACAAAGCCTTAATCTTATTACTGTAGCAAAGCTTGACTTTATGGCAGAAACAGCAACAAAAACAGGATGCACTCTTCATACAAGGAAACAGGAAGCTCTATACCGGAAGTGAGGTCAACCTCCTTTTGTGGAGAGTACCTGTAAGGGTCAGGTGACCAGATCAATCATTTTGTGATTGATTAATCGCCTTATTGATTGGTTTTAGCACGTAGTTTGACAGTAACATTAGTTAAGCTCGTTATGCCACAAAATAGAAGGCCTTGAATTCTGTAGGACTAAGTCTTCTTGTCACATTTTAATCCGTGTTATGGTTTTTAAAAATTGTTAGACTGAGATTTTCATCATTTCCGCACATGACAACTGGTATTGAATTGGTTTTAGATGGTCCTGTTTGACTTCTATTCTTTTCTGTTCTATTCTATTCTGTTCTATGCTGTATCCATTGATATTGTTCTTTCTATTCTCTTGGTCAGAAATATAACATTCCCTGGATGTTGCTTTACAGGCAATTAATCTTTCTTTTCTCTCTTGAATAAATGGATTGCTTTGGAATTAAGTATATGTTGCCAAAAAGAAAACGACTCTGAAGACCATAATGATAGCAAACAAATTCAAATGAAGATACAGGGGGAAGGTTGGTATAGTGGCAGCGTGCCGAGTTCCTATAGATCGCTGGGTCAGAGGTTCGAATCCAGCTCTTGCCGGGTCACATGAGCCTATGAGGGACGGCTGTTTCAATCATCCTTTGCCCCATTGTCATGTCCTCCTCCGGTCCAAATTAGCCTACAAATACAGGACATAAAGCCCCAATCATCTATTCATCAAAGGAAGATACCCTAAAAATATCATATATGACATCATTTAAACACTGCAGTCTATTAAAGGGAAATCTAACACAAAATGTGGGATGTACATCAGCAAATAGAGAAAACATTGCAGGCCAGAAACAGAAAATGGCAAGCAGAGGATGAAAAACAAAAGAGGGACAAAAAAAGTTTTGACAAAATCTGGCTTGTCCATAACCTAAAAGGAATGCCTGAGGGCTATCTGACCCAGCCAGTCATGTGACAGCTCTCAAAGGTCAGCTGACAGGTCACGTGATATGTCTTAGCCCCCTGGAGAGGATTGGGCTAACTATATTGGGAGGTTAAGGCTAGGAAGGACAATGGTCAATGTGCTGTGGCCACTGTTAATTTTGAAAGGATATTATTACTTTAAGGCCTGACAAGGGCAGGTTCCTGTATAGATAAATTCCTGTATAGATAGGTAGATAGGTAGGTAGATAGATAGATAGATAGATAGATAGATAGATAGATAGATAGATAGATAGATAGATAGATAGATAGATAGATAGATTACTTCAACTGGCTCTGCAGGTAAATATGAATCTCATCTTTGCATTCAAACTCTGAACGCATGACTCTTTTCTTTGCAACAAGAACAATTATCAAACCAGGGCCTTCGTGTTAACAAAACTGATAGCCGCAACAGTGCAGCACATAGATTGATTTTAAGTGAGAAGAGAAAAGCTGATAGATAGATAGATAGATAGATAGATAGATAGATAGATAGATAGATAGATAGATAGATACATAGATACATAGATACATAGATACATAGATAGATAGATACATAGATAGATACATAGATAGATAGAGTGCATTTTCTTCAGGTAGACTCTCAAACCATCTGTAACAGGTTTGCTAAATCTTGCTAGAACTCATATTACAACACCAAGCAATAGAGTTTTCCTCATGCACCAAGTTCAACCCTTTTAAGACTGCGTCTATTTCACGCCATATGATCCTCATACAATCCACCAATCATAGTAATGCACTCCAATATGGTGCTAAAAGTCAAAACATGTCAAGGGAAATACCCCAATAATCCAACTCCCTCAGGTTAGATATTAAGCCAGCAGCACCTACAAGTAATAGAAGAACATAATAAATGCATTTGGCAATTATTCGGCTCAGAGGGCTGCACTCTGTGAATTCCATATTTGAGCATATTGGATGTGACTATCTTTAGGGCTTTCCTTGTTTTGATAGTTCTTACAGCACTATTGAAAATGTTGTGAATAATTCCCAGCATAATCTGGTACACTTTTTTGTCCCAAGATTTGATAATATTTGTCACAATATATCATCTATAGGCCGAAATCAGGCGTGCTCATTCACAGCTAGTAGACTAGTAGTGCACTGCTCTCCAAACCTTTTGAAACTGGGTTCAGGGGAGAGGGTTACCTCAGTGGTAGCATGCTAGGCTGCAAATCCCAGTATCCAGGGTTCGAATCCTGCTCTTGCCGGTTTACCTGGTCATGGATGTAGGCCTATGTTGGATGGCTGTTTCAATCATCCTTTGCCTCATTGCTGTGTTCTCCTCCTGTCCTAATTAGCCTACCAAGTGTATAAATACAGGACGTAAAGCCCATTTGGACCTGCATGGGTTCAATTCTCAGCCAAGGCAACCCATGTTAGACAGATGTTTTATCCTGTGCCAAGAGTGCACCTGCTACCATGGCCCATGTTGGTCATGTTTTTATTAAAAGTTAATACGCGAAAATACACAAGTTTATAGAAACCATGTAGTAACTTTTGTGATACCCAGACTGCATAAATGACAAGATATATATATCCACAGCTGAGTAATCTCACTCATTTTCTGGTTGGAAGAACTTAAAGCACAAGTTCACCAAATTAAATACATAAAGCATATCATTTCCAACAGCATGAACACAGGATGTCATGGAGCCTTGTCTGTTTTGAGAAAACACAATAGCATTAAAGAAAGGAACTTGCTCCTTGGAAAAAACAAGGAAGTGGCTTTCGCTCCAGTAGTAGTTTATGAGGAATTTGTGCTTCGAAGTGGGAAGATTTCAGACTGCATGGATTCATCCCTGTCATATATAAAAGAGAGGGAGTCCATTTGAAGATTATGACAGAATTTAGTACAAGGCACAGGACATGTAGATTTTTTGTATCCAACTATATCTGTCTTTCAACCTGCCTTCCTCCCTTCCTCAAGCCTTGGGCTTGGTTCAGTGGTGGCCTACTGGGCTGCTGGCCTCTGAGACGTAGATTCGATTTTCAGTATCGGCAAACCATTATGAGACATTGATATTTTACCCTGCGTCATGATAACACCTGAAGTCATTACCAGGACCTGTCCGTCCCGTAAATTATATATGAAACAATACAGTAGGGGTGGACATCGTTTGCAAAGTTCGATATGATATGTATCGTCGATTCTCATTTTCGGTTTTCGATATGTATTGTGATACACAAATTGTGCCATAAACACTTTTTTTTTTAATTTCACACCGCAGAATTCACATTTTGCCTCTCAAAATGAGATGCTGCACAAGAGAGGAAACCTAAGCGGCAACAATCTCATGTGTTTCTCAACATTTGGGTGAAATTTTAAATCTAAATTGGCAACTGTATTACTTTTTCAAGCAAAATAGTGCAGCTGAGGCAGTATCGGTTCGATACGATATTGCTAATCATTCGGTTTCGATTATCGAATCGAATGATCGATACGGTTCAACCAATATGTTGCGAAACGATTACCATCCCTACAATACAGGATGTAGACTGTAGAACCCTGGCATCCATTTATCTGGCTTTCTTTCATCCATATCTATTGAGTCAACTTCTTTTCAATTTCAAACATTTGAGGCATCTTCAAACCCCACAAAGATGGGTTGAATTCCATCTTTTTATTTGAAAATGGATGCCACTATACTTCTTTGAAAAATATTGCACAGTTTTGAAGAATACTTCATCACTATAATATATTTATTTATTATTTTTCTCTTTCTATTTGCAGGTGAGTCAGATTCCGTTACTATGGAAACTGGAGTTGTTTACATCATAACATTTAAGTAAAATGTCTGTTTTTGTGAGGTGAGTTGAATTTGTTTTTATGGGGTGAGTGAATTTTATTCTTATGCACATCTCATCCAGACACAGTTGTTCAATTTGTGAAATCAATTTGTGAAAATGTTCGTGTTTACTGGGAGTATTTCACACCTATAAAGGTTGAGGCTTATGAATAACTTATTAGTCAGTAGTGGAAAAGTTGCGAGTTGGGAATGAAGTTGAAGTCAAATGTACAATCCAATTGATTGTCAGTAGTGGAGTATTGATTATCTTTGATTGCTAATGATTATAGTTCAGCATATTGGTTGTTTAATTACAGTGTAATGGGTCTATTGAATTATTTTGGAGTCCAAAAGGACAAGACATGTCTTTCATGAAAATTTGTCAAAAAAAGTTTTTCTAATTGCGAAAAAAAAAATCAATATTTTTGAAACCTATTGCAGGGCTGTTACCATTAAGGTTTACAACTTGATTCAAGCAGTAGTGCCTCTGCCTACTATTAGTACTGAGGTTTTGCTATATTTATTATTTGTGAATGAGCTACACTTTTTCCAGTGTCCAAAGGCTTGTGAATTCAGAAACTCATGTTTGTGCCTAATGAGGTCATGGCTTGACCCCATTAAGTGACCCAATCAGGCTTAAGTAGGTCAGCGAGAGCTTTTAAGATTGTGGGCTATCTCTTAGGCCAAGTAAAAATAGCTTGTTTTTCCTTTGAAAAGCAAACTCTTACATTTTTGTTTTAAATTAATTTGGGATTCTCTTCCCTATAATCCTACCTTCTACTCCGAGTCCCGAATCAAAGCCAATTTGTGTAATTAGCCTCTGACTCTCATAAATTCCTATGATTCTTTGACTCCGAATCCCTGGTACACATTCAACTGGCTTGACTTGACTTGTGTTGTGCTGGTGTACCCCGGATCAGCCAGGGCAGCTCAACCACCATCTTTGTGGAGGGAGCTGCACTTATATTTTTTACCGCCGTATGATGATGAGATGAGAAGACTGGGAGTCTGGAACATACCCTATTAATTCAGGGATGCCCAGGGTCTATCAGTTGCCCCAGCATAGAATACTGGATACAACCCGCCTCCTTTTAATGTCCCATGGGCTCGGACTAAAGTGAGTTCCCGGGGTGAGATTTGAACCACGCCCTCAAAGCCAGTGGACAAGCAGTCTTGACCATTAGGCCACGGGGGCATGTAGTTTTAGGGCTCTGCAACAAAACAGACTGAAGGTCTATGTTCTTTTAAAGAAATCTCAACAGATACAACAGGATAAGCATTCTTCTAAATATGACAATTGATATGTGCAGATGACATGCCCACATGTGTAAAATCAAAAGGCTTAACCAAGCCCAAGCTTTTAGTTTTATATTTAGAAATTTTAGATATTTAGAAGACCTCTCCTTATTGTAGAAGCATATGCTGAATACAATTTCTTATAGAGATGAGAATAAGAATAAATCTAATACAATTTCTGCATTATGCTGCTGCGGAATGTTAGGGTATCAAGTTTCACTGGAATAACAAAAGCGTTGCCTTGGAAACGCAAAATGTAAGATATCAGCATCCAACAGAAAGCTGCAAAAACATTTATAGAAGCGAATAAAGCTAAAACATTATGTTTTGAAATGTGCATGATGCTGGTCGTCCCGGCTTAATCTTGATGTATATTTGAGAAAGAATGGTAGAATGCATGATGTGATAGTTTGATATTAGTGTTTCTGCTTGTAAAACTGGATGTGGTTATAGTGCTGGATCTAATACATGGTTCTTCGACAAAATCTAAACGGCCCGTAATTAGAAAATCGGAATCCGACCAAGTACCAAGATTCTGCGGTTGAATGTTTCCTGAAACCAACGGACAGACTTGTGGACAGTTGTCCTAACAGACACACACATTCAAATTAAAACATAAGCCTTGGGCTGGACAAATAATGATAACACACACAGTTAGATATCTTACTGCAACAAACTCCCAATATTCTGAAATCCTTCATACGAAACCAATATGATTCCATAATTTCTATTTATAAAAAAAAACTCTCTCCAACTCTATCGGTTCCTTTAACTCTGTCAGGCTCAGTCCTACTCAATCGGCTTGGCTGTGACAAAATTTCATCAGCGCTATCTAGACACCGATTTGATTGATTTGCTCAAGGTTCAAACCCATAACCCCACATGTCATAAACTCACCCGGGACACGACTTGCTACTCATATGGGCCGAAAGACAATGCGATCAATACTTGTGTATAATCAATGATACTGCCTACTGATTATGCTGTGGCGATGTAACTGTGTGTGGGGCTGATATTGGTCCTTCTATATTGTTCTTTGTGTTGGGTTACTGCTCTATCAATTTTGGAGTCAGAGCAGTGTTGATACTGTATGGAAAAGATAATTTCTCAGTCTAAATACGCTGTTCAAGCTCAAGCTAGAGGAGGAATGTCCAAGAAAACCAGCAAGATGTCATCTGGATGCAACTTTAATACGGTAGTTATAGTCTCAGCTAGGCAAATAAAGATCCCTCCCATGGGGTAAATTTGTAACATGTTGAGGACTCCACTTGCCTTTCATAAAATCTGCCCTTGTATTGTGAGCTGCCATTTGTTGCTTTAGAGACATACCTGCATGGGTTCGACTCCCAGTTGGGGAACCAGAAATTTTCAGTGGACCTTCTTGAGCAAAATCCCAGCTGGATGTCGTTCAGATGAGACGTTAAATTGGCGGCCCCTTGTATCAGTGTCTGTGCTGGGCAAGTATAAGATCCCTCACATGGAATAATTGTGACACATGTCGAGGACTCCTGCTCATGAATCAACCCTTGTGAGCGCCGATAACTGGGCTTAGAGGGCTGCACTTACCAAGTTACCATATCTATCTGTCTATCTATTATGAGAATTTGAGAGAAAGTAGCTGTGTCGGAAGGTTTTACAGACAAATTTATTTGTGCAAATTATTTTCTGCATTGTACAACTATACTTTTGCAGCCATCATTCTGTCTATCATCCCACCTACCAACCAACTACCATACTTTTTGCCCATCAACTTGAGTATTAAAAGAACAGACATAAAAAATTCAGTGGTTGGACTATACTGTGCAATAATTTACTGCTTAAAGATTATAGTTTAAAAAGCGTATGAAGACTAAGTCTTTTAGACATATCCGTTTTCGGTTCTGACATTCATTTTAGCAAGCTGGACCCTGCTCATCAGAACCTCAAATCGGGGTCCAACTAGGAGTACGACATACACGATCCATGATTTTTAACAGAAAAACAACGTCTGGAATGACCCACCAACCAAAGAACCATCTTCTTTCTTATGATCCAAGCAACCGACAACCTAACGACTGACCTCCTTACCCACCAACCTTACCACCAACCTAACTACAAACCTATCCATCATTTTTTAACAGAAAAACATCCTTTGGATCAACTCGCTTTAAGCCTTTAGCCCACCCAGCCGGTTGTTCGGAGGAGCCTAGCCACTGACACTAAAGAAGCATCAAATCATGTCCGGTCACAAGTTTAATCATGTCTGTTATCAATCATCTAACAGGTTAGATTACAGGCCGTAAAATTGTTCCTGGTTTAACCACAGTTCGTGTCCTTAATACTGATTTTTTTCTTTCGTCGTCAAACTCCGGAGAGCGTTCCTTTTGCGCCGTTAAAGATTAAAAGTTATGTTGCGTCTGCCTCAGCGGCAGCTGGAAGATGTGTTAGAAGATTAGGAAAAGTATTATTTTTTAAAGCGTTTGATGTCTATAGTAACTTATCATTAAAGGGATGGCCAGTTAGCCGTTGAACATGAAATAACGGAAATAACCCTATTAAGGAACACATTTCAAATTTTTGACAAACCTCTATATACCGGGTCGCTAAATCTCAGCTGCCACTACATTTTAGAGCCAGTCCTAGACTGGGTTATAACACCTTCTTCTTAAGTTCTTCTAGCTAGGAACTCCCAGACTCAGCGATTTTGCTTGATTGATGGTTCGGACGGACTAATCAACTTCTTTGGCTGATTACTTTCCACTCTCTGTCCATTTCGCCCTCCATTTTGAGACGGTGTTTTGGAATGACACCCCATTTTGGAATGGTTCGGAATGGTGCGGAATGGCAAGGGGGCGTTTTGGCTCCAGCTTTTTATGGCCACCCATTGAAAGGATGGGGGGTTTTTTTTAAGTGATGGGCCATTTTGAGTGTTTTGGAAGAGTTCAGAAAGGCATTTGAAGTTGAGTGAATTAGATATTGTGGAAGGCTTGAAGAATACAGAATCTTGTACTTAAGCATGTTGATACTAAGGGGTCATTTTCAGAAATCTTCATTTCAAAATATGTTAGCCATCTTGTAGTCATTGTGGGTACACCAGTACAGCTGCACAATGTACATCTGTCTAACTTCACTTGCCCGAGCCAGAAATTGAATTAACCTTGATCCAAATTAATGCCAGTGAGCTGTGTGCAATCTTTTGGGGAGGATATTTTGAATAAAAAGAAAATGTTTTTAATAGAAACTTTTAGCTTAATTTTCTCGGGATGATGACACTGAATTCCCAAAGCATGACTGCTCTATTTTGTGCGGTTTTGCTTTGGACAGTTTGAAAATAATTGAAATCAGGGTTGCGATTTTTATTGATTTAAATCGGATTTAAATCATTAATGGAAAAAGTACATTTTCCGTATCAATTTCACCAACTGTTATAAATTTTTATGCATTGACATATTATGAATAACACATATATGGATGTCAATAAGGCATATATATAATAATTTTGTTTAAATTAGAGAAATTAATATAATGCAAAATTATGAAATCAAGGCAGGTGATGTATTAAATATAATAATCATAATGTAAGCTACGGCAGCAGTTCCACATTTTGATACGGATGTGTTAATAAATGTCTTTTTCACTGAACATCAATCATAACTATACAGCTTACTTGTAATAGAAGTACACCATCTAAAAGATAAAAAGGGATGTCAAAACGAGTCATCATTTTCCCTACTCTGCAATGAACTGAACTGCTACGTTAAATCACCAGTCTCAGCACTCAGTCTCACGATGCCTGTTATTTTGTTTCACATGTAGTGTATTTGATATCGGTTTAGCAGTAGGGGCTTTGGGGACAGTGCTGCATTTGCAGAATATGGCTTTGTTTTTCATTGCAGCAATGAAATTGTTTAGAGAATCATGAGAATGCCATGATTGAAATAAAATTGTTTAAATCTTTATTTACATATAGCTATGTAGTCATTCTACTCGGATATATTTATCAGAAATATTTTATCATATATCTAAAACTATATCTTATCTATATACAAGGGGCCTGTGTGATATGTCATTAGAAATATTTATGAAAGAGTATTGCAAATGTTAGGTTGCAAGCTGTAATATCTCACTGCCAGCTTTATTTATGCTTTTTTAAGCCTTTTTATCACAACTTTGATTTAAATCATGATTTTTATTGAGTGATTTAAATCATGATTTAAATCAATGATTTAAATCGAATGATTTAAATCCAGCAACCCTGTTTGAAATACACTTCAATTGTCCAGAGTCCGGACTCAAATCGTTTTAGGAATACACTCAATACAGGACCTCAAAAACAAATAGGTTTAATCACCCCTGCCATTCTGCAGCTCTCCATTCTTTCAGTATCTAATGCGATAAATTCCCGCTCTGCAATTTTTCAAAAAATCATATCGCTTCATAGAAGTCAATTAATTTTGATCCCTCCCAGCTTGACTGCAGCACAGAGAAATATTTATAGCTCAATTTTTTTGTGATATTTATTGTTAGATTGTGAAATTAGAATGTGGCTATGTTATCTTTCAACACAAAATGACAGCGCAACAACGGAGTGTAACATCCGAAATTGCTTGTCACCGATACATCTTTTTTTATGGTCGATTCCCGTGCTGTGATTAATACGAAATGCCTCTTCGCTGGCAATATTGCGGCTCATAGTTGTGTCGATTCATGATGCTGTATGACATTATGGTACTGTTATATGGTACTATTATGGTGCTGTATGGTGCTGTTATAATTGCTGAGGTCTGTGATGATTAGTATTGCTATTTTACAACTATCCCTTCCAAGTCTTCCATTATCCTTATAATAATAATCTCATTACCATACTTCCATTTCGTATTACAATATCTATTTTCTTATTCATTTCATATAAAATTATTGATGATAAAAATTTTTGGCTTGCCAAATTCTTAGAGTTCTTGTTGGCTCCTGTGAAGGTTCTGAGTTTGATTTCTGTTCGAGCAGCTATTTCGGAGGTTGTTTAGCTCAGATTAATAATCCTACAAAGAGTCATTAATGAAGTTACATGATTGCTTGGTTTTAATCATCGTTTTTTTATTCTTTGAAATATCTCCCTGGTCAGGCAGTTTATCGGATTAACCAAATGTGGCAAAACCAGAAATATGTGTGTTTATGTTTCTTTTAAATCACAGCTATCAACCGTATCTTCGATCTAATCCAGGAACAGATGACCCCAGTGAGAGTTATTCCTTACACACTTGAGTTGGAAATCGCTTGACGCAGAGTTGGACTATTTCATGTTTTTATGACCGAACGCTTGATGAATTGGGACTTTTGGCAAAAATATGGGCCTCTTAAAGTTGCCTTTTTTCCTCAGGGGGATTGGTCTGGAAAAAAAAGAAACGAAAAAACATCCAACTCTGCTTCAAAGACAGCTCAAATAGAGCCAGTTTATCATAGATGAGGGTGCCTATGAGCATTGCACATTGCTGCAGTGTGCACTTCTCTGAATTGGGAATGATATTATGCAATATTATCGCAGTGCACAGCTATCTATCTATCTATCTATCTATCTATCTATCTATTCATCTATCTAGTCTATCTAGTATCTAGTAGTTCCTATATCTAATATATCTAGTATAATTATCTGGTATATCCAGTAATTCTAGTATATATATATCTAGTCTATCTATCTAGTCTATCTGTCTAGTCTATCTGTCTAGTCTATCTGTCTGGTCTGTCCATTTCCATCTAGTCTATCAATCTAGTCTTTCTATCTATACTAGTCTATCTAGTCTATCTGTCTATGTAGTATATCTAGTCTATCAATCTAGTCTATCTATCTAGTCTATCGTTCTAGTCTATCTTTCTAGTCTATCAGTAGCTAGTCTATCTGTCTATCAGTCTGTCTTTGATCCATAAGAAACAACCTTTTTAAAGGGCCACAATCGTGCATATTTTTTATCAGTTGAGAGCTTCAAGCATTATATTTATAGAAACACTGTAGTGGTCCTTGCAAATTTGATCCAAAATAAACCCATTAAAAACTCACTTTTATTTCTCGATTTTGGCTTTAACTGTGGCACAGTAGAAAACGACACCTATTGGAAGGAATGTATTCCAATGACGTGAGACAGGGTTTTCAATAAACAAATATACATGTGACATCTTACAGTGAAAAATATTTCTAGAAGAGTTCCATCAACATCGCTGTCAATCAATATTTTGCCATGTCTACTGATTGGCTCGTTATAGATTGGGTGGGTTCAGTTAATTTGACAGTGGTCAATTTGATATATTTGCTCCATATGTGACACTTCAAGATCGCACTTTGTGTGACTGAAATGTTATTCAACTACCTGATAGATACAAGTACATAGACAATCAGACAAATATATAGATAGATAGATAGATAGATAGATAGATAGATAGATAGATAGATAGATAGATAGATAGATAGATAGATAGATAGATAGATAGATTGTGTGAATGATATTGCTTTTTTAAATATTTCTTGAGGATCATGAGATGATTGAAATTACAGTCAGAAACGTTTTTTTTTTTAAATTTTTAATCTATTAATAATATGCCCCTGTTTTCTCAGTTTGCGGTATGAGCTTGCCAATTTTGGTCCAGGTCAGTCACTGTTCATTTTAACCTTGAGATACTCAATGGGTCATTTTTAACCGACCTAACGTCGGTTATTAGAGGGGGGTGGGTAGTGAAAGGGGACTCATGTAAACCATGTCCATGTGTCCATGTCAACATTTCTTGTCAACATGTGTGTAAAAGTCCATTTGTGACCTTAGTTTTCAACTTAGAGTAATGATATTTGGTACAGGTATGGTACTATGGGCATGGATCTGCTACATGTTGAGAAATCCAAGATGGCTGCCATTTTGGCGGCCATTTTGGCAGCATGTAAACGATGTCCATGTGTCCATGTAAACATTTCTTGTCAACATGTGTGTAAAAGTCCATTTGTGACCTTAGTTTTCAACTTAGAGTAATGAAATTTGGTACAGGTGTGGTACCATGGGCATGAATCTGGGACATGTCGAGAAATCCAAGATGGCTGCCATTTTGGCAGCCATCTTACTTCATTCTTGAACTGCCCATTGTGACCTTAATATTTCACTTACAGTTATGAAATTTGGTACAGGTATGAGACTCTGGGCATGGATTGGGAACATGTTGAGAAATCCAAGATAGCTGCCATTTTGTTTCGGCCATTTTGGCAGCCATCTTTCTTCATTCTTGAATTGCCCATTGTGACCTTAATATTTCACTTACAGCTATGAAATTTTGTACAGGTATGAGACTCTGGGCATGGATTGGGAACATGTTGAGAAATCCAAGATGGCTGCCATTTTGTGGCGGCCATTTTGGCAGCCATCTTTCTTCATTCTTGAACTGCCCATTGTGACCTTAATATTTCCCTGACAGTTATGAAATTTGGTACAGGTATGGGACTCTGGGTATGGATTGGGAACATGTTGAGAAATCCAAGATGGCTGCCATTTTGTGGTGGCCATTTTGGCAGCCATCTTTCTTCATTCTTGAACTGCCAATTGTGACCTTAATATTTCACTTACAGTTATGAAATTTGGTACAGGTATGGAACTCTGGGTATGGATTGGGAACATGTCAAGATTCCAAGATGGCGGCCATTTTGGCAGCCATCTTTTTTTATTTATTGAACTGCTAATAGTGACCTCAATATTAGTGACCTCAATATTTCGCTTAGGGCTATTCCATTTAAAAACCTGGGGGTGGGGTGGTCAGGTTAAATTTTTGACCCCCCTCATGCATCTAAAGTGAATTATTTTCGACCCCCCCATGCATTAAATGCAAATTTTTTACCCACCACACATGCATCAAATAAAAATTTTATTATTACAATGCGTAAGCCTTCATGGAGCGATAATGCACCCCCGTACATCTAAAGCGATTTCTTTTGCATCCCACCATACATCTGAAGCGAATTTCCGCCGATCCCTACATCCATCTTACGGAAAAAATAAATCAACCTGACCACCCCTCCCAGGTTTTTAAATGGAATAGCCCTTAGAGTTATGAAATTTGGTACAGGTATGGGCCTGTGGGTATGGATTGCGAACATGTTGAGAAATCCAAGATGGCGGCCATTTTGGCAGCCATCTTTCTCCATTTCTTGAACTGCCCATTGTGGCCTCATTATTTTGTTTAGAGTTATGAAATTTGGAACAGGTATGGGGCTGTGGGTATCAGTCGGGAACATGTTGAGAAATCCAAGATAGCAGCCACTTTTTGGCAGCCATGTTGGCAGCCATCTTTTGTCATTCTTGAACTGGCCATTGTGACCTTAATATTTCACTTACAGATATGAAATTTTGTACAGGTATTGCCCTGTGGGTATGGATGAGGACCATGTCGGAAATCCAAGATGGCGGCCATTTTGGCAGCCATCTTTCCTTTTTTTTTTAGAAATCTGTTCAAACTGCATTGATTCTATACTAATAATCTAGCATCTTCCAATCAACTATTTCTCCTATCTTCCAATATCAGTTGCTCAGTGGTTTAAGCAATGGCACCTTCAATTTCATTGCGCTAGGTCGGTTTTGAATCCGCGGATTCTTGTATAAATATTAAAATGAAGCTCACAATTCATCACAGTTTTACTTAATCCAATTCAGTTTATCACAGCATTGTTTGGTGGTCAAAATTGCAAGTGTCTCATTTTCTCATTGACCATTCAATTTGATCAGAGAGGGGGAGGGCCACCCAGCTCTACGTCACTGCACAGCTGACTGAATATTATCAAGGACCACAAAATTGGGCTGAAATGTCAATTTCATAAATTTTTCCTCATCTATGGCAAAAACCGATTTTGGGAAATATTAGCTGAATGCATTCGCAACATCTGATTCTTTCATGGGAAGATATGCTTATTTATACCATTCGACACCTCTGTCATCCAATCACATGCCAGTATTGCAGGGGAATAATTCCCATATTCTTTGTTGTCCAGTTATCCTCTCATGTTTGACTGTTTGAGTGTTTGTCTCACGGTATAAGCCAGTTATTCACCATGGGATCAGGAATATGTGTTTATCACACCTCGGCCTAAAGGCCTCGGGTGATAAATCACATATTCCCTCTCCCGTGGTGAATAACCTTTACTAAAAGTAGGATTTTGATGAGTGTTTGCCTTTAACACCTTTTTAATTGATGTGTGGTGTTGCGGCTTTGAACATTGTTCACACTTTGTCCTTCCTTCAATAATTGTTCACGATGCTAAGAAAAGAGACAAGTGTGGCGAGTTTGAAATGATTGGAAATCCTATATATCTTTAATATCGGGGCACACAGTAAATCAAAATGCTAGATTTTATAGGACTTAAGAAAATACAATGCAAAATAAAAGGCTGTTCTACAATTTGTACACGGTTAACCCAAGACAAACTAAAATTGGTTGTGTTCTGCCTTTATGCACTTGATTAACAGTATTATTATTATTTTAATGTGAATTGCTGTACATAATTAATGAAACATTTTGTAGATAAGCCAAATGAATTGCATCATCTATCTTTTAAAATATAAATTGTGTTATTTACATCAGACAACTCTTATTCATCTTCATTCTCATCATAAACATGTTTTCCTGTGTGTATAATCTACCATGCACAATAACATTAGTGTTCACCATTGTCTTTCATCATGTTTCAATATTATGTTCCATCATTGTTCACAAGGCGTGCATTCATCTTAAATAATGAATACGTTAAGATATCAACCTCAGATATTATGACAGACGACAACTCATCAATGATTTACGTAGTATAACAAGGTGCCCCTCTCGGCCTGTGCTTATTATGGACACAATGCTTCCTACTGTGTCATAATGTTTCGCTAAGAGCTAAGGGTAGGGATTTGTATATATTTCATACATTATGTGGCACTGCTTGGTGCTGTTAGACGGGCAACAGTTGGCATCTAGGATAGGTGCTGATGTTTTTTTTTCTCTGTATCTGAATTGAACCTTAGACATAATAAGGGTCGAGTATGCATTGAATTAACCATCTAATATTCTGAATCACAAGATCGCTTCTCCTTTTGTGAGGCTGCCTTGTGCCCAAGGGCATGTTCTAAAATCAGTGAATTGAACCTAAGACCTATGTAGGAGTTTTGACTTGAATCAAACCATCTAAACCACTGGACCACTAATCGTATTGATTGCATCCCTACATTAAATGGTCACAGTATTTTATGACGCCCAATATGTAATTATCATGGTTTGAAATCTTGTGTGAGGTGTCTCTACGCTCGGTGAATGCGAAGACCAAAGTGCATGGGAGCTTTGACTCGAATCAAACCATCTTATTTATGGCGTCCCTGTATTAAATGGTCTCCGTATTTAACGGTGCCCAATTTGTAATCGTCAGAGTGCGGTAGCCTGTCTTTTGTGGGGCTGCCCTGCGCCCAAGGGCATGTGCTGTTCTGGGGGTGCCCTGGGCATCAGGACATTTTGCCAGAGCCCTGTGACAGGACCTTGCTCCAGGGGATTCCCCTCCTTGGCAGCCATGATAGGCACAAACCATGTGACCATGAATCATGTGACTTTTCTCAGCTTCCGGCAGGTCCAGCCAAAGTGCCAGGATGTTGAGTGATAGAACGACCTCTGCGCTCGAAACGACGCAGTCACTCCACTTGACTTATTGGGTCCAGCGACGTTTGATGGATGTTACATACTGAAAAATGAAAAAAATATTAGGGTAATGTATGCCAAGACTGCACAATTCTATCACCACAGCATGGCAAACTTTATTATGCAGGTTATACAAGAATATACATTTACAGTTTGCAAAATTAAATTGTAATTTGTGACTTTAGATGGTCCCGGTATTCAAGATCCACAACACTATCATCATAAATTATGTACTACCAATTGGAGCTATGTTTCAGGGAAAACGTCATTCCACTCACCACAGCTACCAGTGCAGCACATGTCTCTCAGTGACAAATTGGCCACTCATCAAATGTAAAAGATAGGACCTGTTGTCACGTGACATCATTGATGTCCTCAAGCAATCAAATTTAATCACTCATCCTTCCCCAGCTGCTAATTAGGATGTCCAGATACTGATACCAGTATAGGTATCGGTGGTATAGGAAAAAAGCAGTAGGCCTATTGGTATGGAACCGGAGGCAGTGCTCCATATAACCAATGGTACCAGTATGGTATCGGATATCGGTAGTATCGGCAACAAAATTCCAGTATCGGTATCAGTTCGGTAGTGAAGAACGGGTGTTGGTGCATCCCTAATTCGAATTTTATCGTCCATTTAAGCTCATGAGATATACCATCTCTGTTTCACTAAACTAATTATATTTACGAAGTCTCTGAACATTTCCATCAAGCTGAGCTATTTGTCACCAAGAAGCCCTCTTTGTATACCACATACATACATGTATACTTTCAGAGCTAAGCTGCTTCCACAAAAGGTGTATAAGCCTATAATGTACAACAAAACTTACACTCAAGAGCTTAAGTCTGGCTTACAGCCTCACAGTATTGGTGCAGTGTATGTCATAGGCAATATATATCTACATGGTACTGTGTTATGAGCCAATGCTAAACATCCTCAACTAAACTGCTTTCGGAGGCATTGATTCTCTTCCAATATTGTATCAATGTATCATTATACTTTTGGTATATTGGATTCGAATTGCTGCCAATTTTCTTTGCTCTACAAGCATTTACATATTTGTTAAAATAGTTTTTTAATAATTTCAGATTTGTTTAAATCGTCCAAATGTCCAAATTTCGAAGATACTTGAAGATTTATTTAGCTATATTTATGAAAATCTGTCAAAGATGTATGAAAAGTGTTCTATACTGATGTGAAATCTATTTGGTTTAGGAATTTTAGGAATAAGCTGACACATTTTCCTCGCTATTAACTTACAAGGATAGTTGAAGTCATCTAATTTTCTGAACATTGAAAAATTCTGAAGGACAGAGCTCTATGTCGCTATATATGAACATAACATCTCTAAACTTTTCACTCAAAATCATCCCAAAATCACTGCAGCAGCCCAAGCCAACCTTGTTGTTGATCCATTGAGGAGCACAGTAACAAGTATTGTTACAGCCACTGAGTGTTCTGCAAGTGTTGACTCAAGACATATTTGCTCTCTCTCTCTATTTGCCATGCTCAAGCCTCAAGTCAAGAAGAAGCACTAGTAAATAACATGACCAATAGATGCATGATTAATCATATAAGATGCTATCAAGCACTGTCATATCTTCAAGGGTTTTGGTGGTGATAGAGAACTTTGATAGTCTTTAAAGAAACAGAAGATAACTGATGAGGATTGATGGATGGGTGGACCATATGAGGAATGCAAGATAGATAGATAGATAGATAGATTGATAGATAGATAGATAGATAGATAGATAGATAGATAGATAGATAGATAGATAGATAGATAGATAGATAGATAGATAGATAGATATGGTAAGTGCAGACCTCTTAGCCCAGTTCTGGGCACTCACAAATGTTTGTTGACGAGATGGGAGAGAGAGAATTGCCCCATGTGACTGCCACTGCTTTTTCCTCGCCTTGGCAGAACATATGCTTTCATGTGTTGCCACCTAGTGGCAAGTGTGAAATTCCGCGAGCTCCAGCGAGCGGTCCACATAAATCCATTGTGGAGAACTCACAAAATTTTGTCTGGAAGAAACCAGGGCTGTTTCTAAGTATGCTGATGACCTTGTCTACTTCCTTAGAGCATGTGATTTGCGAGCATTACTCTGGTTTACCCCAATGTTGAATAGAAACTTTGTGAATGTGCCATGAAATTGGAACTATTTCTTTGAAGCTGCAATGATGAAGCATACAAAACCAACTTTTGTGCCAGATGGCAGCAGCATGCAGTTTTCATTTTCACCAGACTGCCCGTGTGAGGAATCTTTCACTTGCGCGGCACAGACCTTGATACAAGGGGCCGCCAATTTAACTTCTCACCCGAACGACATCCTGCCGGAATGTTGCTCATGATGGTCCACTAAAAAGTTTTGGTTTCCCATCCGGGGTTCACACCTATGCAGTTTTTAAAAGACCTTTAGCAGAGCAGGCGGTGACCTGAACCACTCGGCCTCCCAGCTGCTTTACTAGATAGATAGATAAATAAATAGATAGTTAGATGGATAGATAGATAGATAGATAGATTTATAGAACTCGTCTATGAATAAACTAATTATAAATTCTCTTAAACTTGGGGGTCTGCATCTTCAACACAATATTTCGATATGTGTGTACCAGTGCTAATGATTTCGAAATGGCAAAATTTGCTCCAAAACAATATCATATTTTCTCTGGAAATATCAAAAACAAACACGTGTTAGGAAATTGCTGTTCACATTTATGCCAGCTTATCATTCTTGTGGCTCTGTGGAAAGAAAAAAACCTTTGAATGTTGCATGTTGTTGAAATATGGCTTTGTAGCTTAAAATTAGGTTTCGTATCTTTTGTTGAAATTTGGAAATTCTACACCAGGTTGTTTTTCATCTTGCATATTGCTGTCTCTTGTTGTCTTTGCTCTTTGGTATTTTGGGCGTAGCATAAATGGAAAAGGTAATCAAAACAATATTATACATATATGTTCATATTTTTTGGGTGGAGAGAAACTGATCAAGTTTTTGTGTAATTTATTTTTTCTGGTAATGGAATTTGTTTGGCTATTTTAAAGATGACAACCTTTCCAATTTTTAAGACATAATTACTAAATTATTTTTTTTTATTGAACTGTTGAATGGCAGTGTTAATAAGTAATATTTTAATATAATCTGAGCTCTTTCATTCATTGGTATAAGCCAACATGGTAATACAATTTCTGTCACTTAACAACTAATATTAAAGTCAATTTGTTTTAAATATTTGTGACAAAATGTTTTTTTTCACATGATTTTGGGTTGACTGACATTGCAAACTATTTAGGGTTGATGAAGACAATTTTGCTATTTTTGCCATCTTATCCTATCCTATCCTTTTGAGACCTATTGTTAATTTCCTTTTGGTTCCCTTTTACAATCGTGCCATTTACGTCTATAGGCCTTTATATACATTCCGTAAGAATACGGACTTACCTAAATGATCTTCAAAAGAATTCACCCAATCACACTCGCTAATTCGTGACAACTTCAAAGCATTCTGGGTTACCATGGTAACGCAATCATGCTTCCTGTGTGGTCGCCATGGCAACAGGATACCAAAGAAAATAACATAATGGCTACCGGCTCAGAGCCACGTTGCTGAAAGAAACCTTATCTCAAATAGTGTCTTTAAGGTTAATGCCCTGTTTTGTATCTATTTATTTCAAAGTGTATGCTCCTGATAAGTGATTTGGCTTTCTAAAAATTGAAATCAAATTGTTATTGTCTCTGTTGAGGTTTTGTTGTATATTGGCTCACTGTTTAAAGTTCTAATGCTATATATGGTGAAGGTCCCTAGTTCCATTCCTGGTTAAGGAACAATCTGCTGTGAAGCTTCATCGCCAACAGCTTGTGGTGTGCTGGATGAAGAATGATAGAGACTGTATTGGCCCCGGCCTCTACATCCTATATTTATTCACCTTGGTTGGCTATTCAGGACGTTAGGAGGACACCACCACCGTTTTAATAACCCTTAGTCGTATTGCTATATCTTCTGCTGTCCCAATTTGTAATAAGATAGATAGATAGATACATAGATAGATAGATAGATACATAGATATTTATCTTGTTGTCGAAGCACATACATTTGCAAAATGTGAATTATTTTATAATAACAACAAGAAGGGACAGAATAGAGTTAATAAACTGTATAAAGTTACACCCCTAAGCCTGTTGAATGCATTAATGTAGGACGTAAAGCCCCTATCATCCATCCATCCATCGATCTCTCAACCCAGCATTTTAAGGATATTTTGTTTCATATTAAAAAAATCTTTCGAAACGTATAAACCGAGTGAAGTAAACAAATATAGAAATTTCAGTTCTTGGAGCCTTGAAGCAAATTTGCCAGAATAGCAAAAACCTAGTGTTTGTCATATGTGGTAGAATCTCCAATATACCAAGCAACCCATTTTCAACCCTTGTCTGAAAGTGCCAATCAACTGCTAGTTCATCTGAGATGTTCAGTGTGACATCTTCATAGCAGGGCCAATCACCCCATCTTGCTATGACCCAGGGCAAAATTGCATCTCTAGCTTGATTGCACCCCCTTGGCTTATTGACCTACTTAAGTTGGTGGAAAGGCCAAGGAAGGGGGGGGGTTGTGGATTATGAAGGGGGTGGCTTGGCAATATTGACACTTGATGTCATATTTCATCTATTGATGTCATATTGTGATGTGTGATGTCATCTTGTGATGTCATCTATGATGTGACATTTGATGTTGGGTCTTTTAGCTTTTACTCTAGGCCCATGGTTGTAGTGTTAAGCTGATTTAGCAGTATGACAGTATGACAGTGTTGTAATATTGTGCAATGTGCCATAATGCCATATGAATAAGTCTTTGCCTTTGAAAATGCCTTTGGTGCAGCTTTTTACTGTGCCAATCAGCATCTGAAAGAATTTCTGTCAAGGGGGTATGTGGTCTTGAGTTTCCTCATCTGAATATTCTCCTGCAATGAAAAAATGCATGCTTCTAACTGAATATAAAGTTCCCTACAGACAACTGATAGAGAGGTCGATAGATAGATTGGCTCCATAATAAAAAGCATTAATCAATGGAATTGATGGATATTGGATAAGTAACAAATTGAAAGATATATAATTTGAGTGACATCTTGTATATGTAGAGTATGGTATAGGACTATAGTTTGTACAGTATATATTTATTCGAAAGTATGTTCACAAGTCGGTTAATCAGAATCTGGCAATGGCACAAAACCCTGTTAAGACTCTTATTTTATTCAGTTTTAGTGTAATATTGTATAATTTTTTAAATGCATAGTGTCTGCAATGTTTTAAATGTTGTCTTAGTCATTTCAACACATTCTTCCTGAAGTCCTATGTGGTTGGATGTTGGGTAAATATGTTATTCGCTGTTGTCGTATTGCAGCTGCATCTTTATTTGCTTTGCAATTAGTCCTGAAATAACTACAGATCAGTGAGAATAACTCAAAGCGCCACACAAGCACTGACAGACTTATTCTTTCTTCATGTTTCTTGAGATGATTTTCCCATCAACGGCAGCTTTACTGCTCTTGTTGATAAAAAATAGCGGAATTCTCTCTGAGAGCCATCCTTGAACATGGCTCATGCATTGGATGTGTTGCATTGATAAAATGGATAGATAGATCAATCAGTGGGTCTATAGATGGGTAGGTAGATAGATGGATACAATGTAACCGACCGGAAAGAGAGAAAGAGAGAAAGAGTAACAGAGAGATGGTAAGAGAGAGAAATTCGAGCCACTACTGGATGCAACAAATAGGTAATTTTCGGTGAGAACACAGCTACTAGATTCCCACAGAGAGAGAATGGCTGGTGGAGAGTGAAAGAGAGGTGTGGCATGACTCAGGGATCATGTGTGTGTCCCATTGATGAGAAATAACTACTCTGTCCCTCCCACCTCATTATCCCAAGTCTTGAATCTAGCAAGGTGAAAATGTCACCGGTAAATTGGATCAATTTGGCAGAATGAGCTCTAATAAAAAAGGAAAGCTTCTATAGGCAGTCTGTATCATTAACTGGCCACAATGTAGTTATAGATGAGTGCCGCAAAAAGTCCAAATTGGCTGGCCAGTAAAAAAAGCTGTATTATACAGGATTGTGTAGGGTTTGTAGAGTTTATTGATATGGAGTCTGAGAGGTTTATTTATTTATTATGATCTGTATTGTCAATTATAACTGAATGATTGAAGTTAAAGGTGCAGTCACAGGCTGTTGTAATATGTAATAATCTATTATTGGAGTATATTAGCCCAGCTTAAATTATTGCGAGATTTATGACGAAAGGAAATCTTGCAAAATTTCCTAGTGTATGATTCTGTGTATTTTCGAACTGAAGTTTACTGCATTGTACATTGTACATACAGCCAACACCGATGCTGATGGGGTGTAAAACACAGACTCTCCCACTCACTCTTTCAAAGTCTTTATACTGTATTGTATTTTATCCTGACAAGTAATGAATTCAGGATTTTTTTGTCTTATTAAATATTTCTTCTCTCTCTTGATTTTATCCCAGTATAGAAGTAATGTCATCCTGCATCATAACTATTTCTTTAACTTCATTAACTCATTCCAAATTAAATTTATTTCAGCCTTTCAAATGTCTAAATTCTGACATTACAAGTAACCTTAGCAAATAGTTTATTTACTCCTTGTCATTCATTGGTGTTTACTTTTTCTCTCTTGTTTATCTTTTCCATCTTACCCTTCAAACAGACTTACAGAATTTCATTGATTGGTATTTTCATTTGTCTAAGTCTAGTTGTTGTCTAGTTTATTTACCTCTTTTGCCCTTCCATTAATTTAATCACAACTCTCATTTCCTGCATGATATTATAGTGAATATATGTTGAATCAGTGACATATATCCTATATTATCTAGCTGCATATTTGCTGCAGTCTTAATATCTTCGTTGTCAGGCCTCTGTGACATTTTGCTGCTGCAGAAAATTTGTGCAACCGCCTAGGGTCTGCAGATTAGTGTGAATTTGCTGCTGCAGGTTTTCAACCCACACGGGCTGCAGATTTGTGTATGGACAGAGATATATTGATAGATAAATGAATATATAGATAGACTAATAGATAGATAGCTTTAGAGATAAATAGGTACGGAATTGGAAAGTGCATTTCTTTTATTTGAGATTTCCAGGCCAGTACTACTTTTTGCTTTTCTTTATCTTATACATTCTTGCGGCAGATTTTCAACCATGCTGGCACTGCAGTTCTGCAGATTCCCAGATGTAGGTTTTTGCACAAATGTCGGCTGCAACTGACGGCTGATCAAGATCAGATTTGAGCTGAGCACAAAATCTTCTGATCTAGAGTAAATATTTCCAGATGGGAGCAAAAACATCTTGTATGGGGATTAGATGATTCCAGATAGAACGTCGGCCATCCCATAACATTGAGTATTCCATATCATATTCATCATCTCACTCGCTATCTCAATGGTTGATATAAGTAGCCTCGCAAACACACATATTGCATAAGAGTATGTTTGCTTTACCAAAATTGCCCTCAAGTTATTACCGAAGAAATATGAACATATGTGTAGAAAGAAGTTGTTATATTTGCCCAATATCTGTAACAAAGTTATCTTTATCGAAAAAGGGAAAGTAGTTTTTGATGCAAGGTTATTTAAATTGGGCAAGAGGAAGATTTATACCAATTGTCAGATGGATAGAAAGTTAGATAGATCAATTACTAAGAATAACAGATAGACAGATAATGCTATTAGATAGACAGATAAAAAGGAAATGTGGCATGATTCAGGGATCATGTATGAGTCCAACTAATGAGAAATAACAAAATGTTAAGTCAGACAGCTAGTCAGACTGATACTGATTGATAGATAGAAAGAAAGATAGATAGACAGATATATCGACTTTGATAGATTTGTAGACTTTATAGAAAGAAATTTCACAGAGAGTGGCCTGATTGTTAATTATGTATAATGCCAAAATGTTATATATCTCCAGAAAATGTTAATGAAAAAATTTTGCGACATCATATTTTCTCTCGGCTTTTATCAAAGCAGGACTAATTTGAAAGGAAAAGTAATTACAATTTAATCATGCTAGTATATATGTAGCGGATATGAAAACATGTCATTTTATCAATTTATTTTAAAAGCTAATTGAAAATAAAGACCAATTGTTATTTGCCTAAAGGTGTGTTTCCTTTGAAGTTCTATGAAGTTTTAATTTGGCACCTGCTTTTAACTTGATTAATTGAATTTCTTATGCGGTCTTTTGAAACTATGTATCTTTTGAAGCAGACATCTTGAAAACATGCCTGTCTCTCTATGAATATGTGTCTTGTCTGTCTTTGAAAACATGACTATCTGTGAATATCTCTCTCATCTATCTTTGAAAACATGTCTATGAATATCTATCTACTATCTTGTGGTATATCTTTTTTGAAAACATGTCTATAAAGTTATCTCTCTTTTGTGAGTGTTTATCTGTCTTTGAAAACATGTCTATCTATGAATATCAATATCATTTATCTTTGAAAACATGTCTATTTGTGAATCTCTCCCATCAATCTTTGAAAACATGTCTACCTTCGAACATGTATCTCATCTGTCTTTTAAAAACTTGTCCAACTATGAATATCTATCTTTGAAAACATGTCTGTCTATGAATATCTGTCTCATCTATCTTTGAAAACATGTCTATGAATGTCTATCTCATTCATCTGTCCTAAGGTAAAATTTTATATTAAGTCGGTGGTGATAACATGAAACAAAAAGTTGCAAGAGCCTATTGATGATTCTGTACAGATGAAAATATGATCCAGACCTTCGTTCTTCAGAACCTTTTTTTCTGATAGATATATATTGTTCAGATTACTGAGAAATATATACACTTGCTGCTCTCTATACCAAGCTCTTGCCTCTCACGGGGGTTGCTTGATGTGATGAGAGGAAGAGAATGTGAGCCCTCAACATTTCACACATTAACCCAATGTGAGGGTGCGTACGTGACTTGCTCAGCATAGACACTGATACAAGGGGCCACCAATCTATAAGATTCAATATCTCCTCCAGCGAAATCCATCTGGAATGTGGCTCTTGTATGTCTGTCTGCCAAATGAAATATATTTTGAATTCTCTACCAAACTTCGAAGTTCAAACCAATGCAGGCTCACTGCAGTCGGACTCGGGCCTCCGTTGGAGAAGGTGTAAACTGTAACCATTCAGCCACCAACCTGGTGAAATTCGAGAAAGTAGACCAGCTTACATCACAAACTACAGATAAAATTGCTCCTTAGAAGAACTTGGAATCCTTCCTCCCCTCCCACACAAGCTGCTACTACAACATGTAGATCGAAAGCTACTCTTCTACTGCAGAAAAATCAAGAAAAATCCCTGAAGAGTATCATGACAGAAAATCAAAAAATACAAGAAACTCAGTCTCCAGGACATGCATAATGAGTACTGAGGAGACTGACAGGCTAGCACTGGCTATCAAGAGGATCAAGACTCAAAAAGGAAACCAAGAAAGTTTCTCAAGTTGTACACTAGACAGAGGACTCCAGGGATTGTGTAGTAAAGGAGCAGAGGTTGAATCAGTACTAAAAGAAAATGAGAAAATGAGATTGAATTAATTACAGATGAGATTGAAGGCCTCACTGCCCACTACACTGTAGCTTAATGAATAATCTGAATATGGTAGCAGTTGATTTTAGCTGACATTATTAATTTGCTTGATACAGTTTTAATATTAATAGATTGATATTGTCCGATAGTTGTTTTATCCGTCGACCAAAGCCGCCACACCAAATTCTCAAATGGTAAACTGAAGAACTTTGCATCTTATCTTCTCTTCTTCTTTTCCCACTCTTCCTATGTGTTTCCCTTCTTCCTGTACCTTCTTCTTTTACTGTCTTTATCACTTCTTCTCTTCTTCTCTTCTTTTCCCTCTACTATTCTTGCTCTCTTCTTTTTGTCTGCTCTTCTCAATCTCTCATTCACTTCATCTACTCTATTTCTCTCTTCATCCATCAATTCCTTCCTCTCTTTCTCTTCCTCTCTTCTTCACTTCTCTTTCGTCCTCTCTCATCTTGGGGGAGGGTTGGTCTAGTGGTAGCGTGCTGGGCTACCAATCGCTGGGTTCATTGTTTGAATCCAGCTCTTGCCGGTTAACCTTCGCCTTTGTTAGCCGGTAGTTTCAATCATCCTTTGCCTCATTGCCGTGTCCTCCTCCTGTCCTAATTAGCCTACGCAGTGCAAAAATATGGGACGTAAAGCCCCAATCAACTCTCCATCCATATATGTTCTCAATCTCTTCTTCACTTCATCTCCTCTTATCTTTCTCTCTTTCTACCGTCAATCCCTTCCTCTCTTTCTCTTCCTATCTTTCTCTTTATCCTCTTCTCTTCTTCACCTCCTCTCTTCTCTCCTCTTGTCTTCTCTCCTCTTGTCTTCTCTGCTCTTCTTCTCCTCTTCTTCTCCTCTTCTTCTCCTCTTCTTCTCCTCTTCTCCTCTTCTTCTCCTCTTCTTCTCCTCTTCTTCTCCTCTTCTTCTCCTCTTCTTCTCCTCTTCTTCTACTCCTCTTCTCCTCTTCTCCTCCTCTTCTCCTCCTCTTCTTCTCCTCTTCTCTTCTTTTGATTTGCCCTTCCCAGTCCGACCCAATTCTCTATAACATCCAATCCTCATTCTCATCCAAATCTGAAATCTGTTTTCCATCCAATTCTCTATCCAATGCTTCTTTCTTCATCCAATTCTCCTCCAATATACACATCCAATTCTTTCTCCATCCAATTCTTTCTTCATCCAATGCTTTTTTCATCCAATTCTTTCTTCATCCAATTCCAATTCTCCACCCACATTCCCTCTCTGCCTCCCACCCTTCTCAGCATCAATTACCAATCCTCCACAGTAAATCTCCCCCTAGCCCAGATTTGGCATTAACACCCAGATTCTTTTTTTAACCCAGCCCTGCTGGACTAATTTGGCATTTAACTCTGGTGTATTTGGCACGGACAAGACGGAATTTGTTAATTATTAACACTCGTAAGTTGATATGGGGAAGTTACTATGAACTTAAAGTTGGGTGAAGTTCTATACTTTTATTGTATGTTGGCAGTTGTATGGTTTGAAGTACAGAGATTGGATTTTGGTCGATTGTTAATTAAATGTACCAGGATTACTTCAGGGAATTGGCAGATATAGATACAATGTACATAGATAATACTCGAATGCCATGAAGTTAGTTTTTTCCCAAAACTTTCCCGCTGTAGCCTAATGGTTAAGAATGCTTGTCCACTGGCTCTGAGAGCGTGGTTCAGGTCTCACCCAGGGAACTCACTTTAGTCCTAGCCCATGGGACATTAAATGGAGGTGGATTGTATCCGGTATTCTGTGCAGGGGCAACTGAAAAATGATTGGTATACCTGAATTAAGTGTGTACCAGAATCCCAGTCTTCTCATCTCATCATTATACGGCGGTCACCAAAATTGGAAGTGCAGCTCCTTCATCAAAGATGGAGGTTGCGCTGCCCCAGCTGATCCAGGGTATACCAGCACAACACAAGTCAAGTCATGTGTTCTAAATAGTGCAGTCTCTGGTCTGGTAGGAGTTCTTGCCTCTATTAGAAACAAACTTATTGTCATTCTCACATGTCTTTTAATAAGACATCTAAGTAATAATTGTCTATAGCAGCGTGTTCAAATGAATATGTGAAACATGCACTATCCATATAAACACTTTCCTGATGATCTCTGTATCCGCTGTACGTGATGTATTCAAATCTCTTCTTTTCTATAGACAAAGGATTAAGATAATGTCTGAAATATCATGCCTGTAATTTGTTTCCTGTTTATCAAGATCCTATCTTGAAGACTTTAATCCAAAGCTTAGATTTAAATGCAATTTACATATGCTTATCAGACAGGCTGTATATATATTGTCTTGTGTAATTTGCTGATCAGAATTTGAATCTTTAGGCCTTTTACGTGGAATTTCTGCTTTTAGCAATAGTCTGATATTATGCTTTTCTACTCGCTTAATATAATTCTTCCTGGTTTTCGAAGATGGAAGGTTTTTGACCTTTTCATTCGTAGTTTCTGAAGAATTTATTGAGAGAGGTATACTAAACCATGAACCATATTCATGGTATAAAATATCTATCAAAATGTAGACAAAACACAGATTGCAAATGCCTTAATTCCATTGCTCTAAGTAAAATAGAACTGGAGCTATGGCCATTGGAAATGCATTTGATTTTGAAAGGATGATGTGGAACAAGTTCTGGTGCGGTTGTATTTTTAGTTGATAAGCTGATTGTGTTCCAGTTGTTGAAGAAGTGGTCAGGCTGAACGATAATGGATGTTTAGATTGCAAGTAAACATACATTAATATAGAAATATAGGTGTACAAAATGAACACAGGAAAGTAATTAGATAGAACTAGACAGTAGTGGTGGATAATTATGAAAAGAAATATCGCATCTTAATAACTGCTTGTTAATTGCATATAAATATATACAGGACATGAATACAGAATCTTTATTGAGATTTACTGGAGCACCCTTCCCACAAGAGGCTAACAAGTCACAACCATATTGACATAATAACACACAGGCAAAAACCGCAATCACACACATTCACAAATAATTTCAAAATATCCATCTGCATTAGATAAAGAATTAGCACTCTTCTATATGATGATATTTTGACTGTATTGTATAACATTTCAATGTATATCGCCAAGTATCAAATACTCGAAGAAGTACTATAATGAGACACAATTTTGTTGCAATCTAAAAATAGAACCAAGATACCAAAATATACTAGGAACAGACCACCAAAATAATAAGCAAGAACACCCCTTGTCCCCAGCCAAAAAAGCTTTGACTGAAAGACACGTCTCCAGCGTATAATAAATGGCATCATTAAGCTATTCTCTATACATTGCTGTGATAGACAGCCTGTGCTGAGAAGACTGCCTGCTAAATTGGTCGACTCATTATTAGTGATTTATTGCCGATGTAATTGCACTATCCACTAGGGAGCGCTACACACATTGTTTATGTCTGCTGTGGTTGGGCTGTTAAATGTTAGAGGGCAGTATAAGTGATAAATGATGCTAGCTAGTTATGTGTTAATTGGATCAAACTATTAACTCGTTTTAATTGTAAGAAGGAATACAATTACTGTTGTTGTAACATTAGTGGTTTGGCTGCTTTAATTGTCAATAGTCATAGTAATTTAAAGATCTAGGTTAAGTGTTTTCAATGATAATTATTTCCCAAAGCCGTCATTAAAATTCTGAAGGATAAAATAGACAGACTGAAGACTCGGAACCAACTACATCTATTTACTAAAGTTGTGCTTTTATTGCTTGTTACGGTGTTTATACAGCAATTTGTTCTTTTGGATTAGTTATTTTTAACTTCCTTACAAGACTTAATTGATTCACTATGTTAGTAATTAACTTAGAATAAGTTCTCAGCCTGTTTACTGTGTTTCTGTGTTGATTTTCAATACACATTAACAGATTACAAACTGGTTAACCTTACTGGTATATATTTCTGTAAAGACAATGTATGATTACTGCAAGATGTCCAGATACTAAAATATTTTGAAAAGATA
Source organism: Platynereis dumerilii (assembly GCA_026936325.1). NCBI lineage: Eukaryota > Metazoa > Annelida > Polychaeta > Phyllodocida > Nereididae > Platynereis > Platynereis dumerilii. The sequence goes on along the minus strand of JAPTHN010000004.1, from coordinate 44,807,866 downwards.
TTTTGTTCTCTTCGGGATAGAAAATATTTTCAGTTGTTATTCATTGAGAGGCGAGCACAGAACTGTCAGAAACAACACAAATCGGGGGAATCTGTTTACTGCAACCTGATATTGCCCAAAAAGGGAAAAATCCAGGTCCATGACCTACATGTTCAGAAATCCAAGACCTCACAGAAAACGTGATCCTAAAATCTGGCGGTGAAACCAAGACCAACATTAAGATATCAAGTGGCCCACTCAGTCCATAATAAACAGAAAACAAGCTGAAGGAACCAAGTCACATGACAGGAAACAGAACTCATTGCACCATCTAGGGACAATTCTTGGATCATGTGACCAGCAGGGAATTGTGGGTAATGGAAGGTTTTAGCGTAAAGTGATATCTGCCGAGAAAAGAGCTGGACATATACAGACAGAAAGATACATAGATAGATGATAATGTAGATACATAGATAGATAGGTATATAGATAGGTAGATAAATAGTAAATAGGTAGATAGATAGGTGGCAAGTATAGCCTCTGAGGCTGCTTCTGGCACCTCGTAATGATTGACTGTTTCAATCGGAGCTGGAAAGAGAGCCAGAATCCACAATATGTTGCACGTTTACAGCATATTAGGGTCTTTTACGTGGCCTGTTTGCCAGCGTAGATAAATTAATAATCATAGATTGGGAGAAGATATTTGTAGAAACTACATGCTTTTAACTGGTCAAATAATTACACGAGCAGGGCTCGTGTTTACAAGGGCTAGATCCAGTCATTATCCGGTTTTCAACCACGATAAATCTCGTTCTCATGCATGGGCTGCAAACGTCACATTAATGCGTTGCTTACCTGTCTTGTCAGTCATCTAAACTATGAGGATGCGACATGCTAATCCTGAAGCATTTCCGTTACTTATATCCCCTTTTAATGGCTTTATTTGAAGTGTTTACAAGACATGTCTCTCGCGAATCACGAGGGGATTACCGGAAGTAGAATTCTGTAATTCCTGTGCATAGTTCGTTGCGTACCCACCAGAGGGGGTGGAAAGTGTCGCGATCAGCGCACCTAGTGTTTTGTTGTGGTACTACCACCACAATAACAACAAATGATGAGATCTGCTATGAGGAAGAAAATGAAGAAAGCACAGTTGCTTCAAATGCTGTATGTCAAGGTTGTAATGGCAATGTGCAGTTCTCAGTTGCAATTGTAGTTGTCATTCTAGGTTCCATTTGGTGAGCTGTGTTTGAGATTTATCAAGAAATTTTACAGCCACATATATTCTAAGTGTTATATCTTCATTTCATGTAGCAGTATGTCTAGATTCCAATATACCACAATATTTCATTACAGATGAAAAGTCTTTTAAAAGAAGTTTAAACAAAATCTTCCTCATTTCAGGTGCAAAGACTGTTCTATGTCTTCTTCTTCTTCTAAAGGAACTTCCTCCTTTATTAGGAGCACCCCATATATGGGTAAAAGCATAGTAAAATCCTATTTAAAAGCCACTAAAATCCATGTTCAGCTAAAATCTGACTAATTATAGTGCAAAGGTGTTCATTGCAATTTGGGTTAAGTTATGTGTGAAAGAAGTTTATCCATTCTCTTTGATGTGTTAATTGCAATCAGAAGAATGACTGAAGTGTCAAGTCAAGCTGAACAATTACATGATATGTTATAATTATGCATTAACAGTACTCTCAAGCATGTTTTAGTAAATTTGGCCTTATCTCAGCTCAGTGTGTCCTGGGGACGCATAGACACCAGTAAAAATGTGTCCTTCGTAAAAATTGTGCGTAAATTTGCGATAGGGACGCCGTTATTGACAACACTGGCCCCAATAATCCATTGCTTGATTTATTTAGAAATTCAGACTTACACACTTAGGAAGGCAACCATTTACTTCCTGGGGGCTTAGGGTTTTCTTACATGGGAAATAGTGCTTGCACTTCTATTCACACCGAGTATTGCTAACAATTTCACTACCTTACAATAACAAAATATATAGCCGCTGATGTTAACACTCCTTGGGATTATTCTACTTGGGTCCTCATTTACAACCACTACTGAATTATTCTCAACCACGACTCACACGGGCGTACTCCACTTACTGGGGGATACTGTATGCGGCCAGCCAGTGCACCCTATATATATTACATTCCAACGATCACTGCCTACCACCTGCTCGTGTTGCATATGGAAATATGCTCCTCTAGTTTATAAAGAGGGAAATTATTAAGACTACATGTATGTCTTATTAGTGTCACTCTTTCCTTAATATCCCTGAAGTGGGGCTTATAATTATTTAGCTTTTAAGCTTCCGGAGCTGTAAGGACAAAATTTAGCAATATGTGCACACTAATATGAACAGAAAGAACTGACCAGTTTTTCCACTGAACAGAACTACAGCATAGCCTACATAGCACATATGAACAGTGAAAAGTGGCATACACAAAAACCATCGCGCAAGATTCATGTTATTACTTTGACATGGGGGCCCAGTGTGAAAGTGTTGTTGTTGTGATTCCCTAGCTAGGCGCTAGAGGTCGCTGCCAACATCCGGGTATGTGCGTGACCTCATTTTGGAGGGGACCAGTAATTCTTGGCTGGGCAGTAGTTTATATCATGCTCATGGAAAGAGGGGAAAACGCATAGTCTAGTGTAATAACCTAAACAGCTACTGCCTGAGCAACCCGGGCAGTTGCAGACTGGCTATAGGCTGTAAAATGCTGGAGTAGGCTTCTAATATCTTCCATCTAACTGCCACAGTTCCAGTAACTGGTCAAATTACCTTCTAAAATGAGAAAGAATGGGTACTATGCTGGAGATAAAATGAGCCAAATTGTAGATGGGATTGTGTCAATTTGGGCTATACTTCCTGATTGTATTCAGCCTGCAAAGAACTTGATTGATCTAGTTAATTAATCTCCTGTCAATTTATATCTTCACCCTCTACATGCATTCATCTATTACATATTTGCAAAAAACATCAATCATGCATATTGGCAAGAATGGCAAAATACATAATGAATTCAATAGTATTTCCTCCTCCTCCTCCTCCTCCTCCTTCTCCTCCTCCTCCTCTTCCTCCTCCTCCTCCTCTTCCTCCTCCTCCTCTTCCTCCTCCTCCTCCTCCTTCTCCTCCTCCACTTTGTTTTCACCCGCCTAAAATGTTCTCATGACCAAAAAATTGTGGATACCATTTTCTCTGAAACCATTAGCCACAATTCCCTGCTGGTCATGTGATCCAAGAATTGTCCCAAAAGGCGCAATGTGTTCTGTTTCCTGTCATGTGACTTAGTTCCTCCAGCTTGTTTTCTGTTTATTACGGACTGAGTGGGCCACTTGATATCTTAATGTTGGTCTTACTTTCACTGCCAGTTTTTTTTGTCATGGGAAAACATGAGTTTTTATTTCCTTATTATCATTGTTTATCACACATTTTCAAAACATTTCACAGAAGCAAAATACAAGTTTGGTGACTTGGAACAACTTTACAGTATAACAGCAAAATGAAAATAAAAATAAGCACTGACTGAAAGACATGTCTCCAGCGTATAATGAAGTGCATCATTAAGCTATTCTCTATACATTGCTGTGATAGACCGCCTATGCTGGGAAGACTGCCTGCTAAATTGGTTGACTCATTATTAGTGATTTATTGACGATGTAATTGCACTATCCACTAGGGAGCGCTGCACACATTGTTTATGTCTGCTGTGGTTGGGCCATGAAATGCTAGGGGCACTATACATTGTTTAGTGTTTAATTGAGAAAGGTATTTTAAATTGTGAATTGTTTCAAAATGTAAAAGTAATATCATAATTTGTGAGGTTTAGGGAAGTTGCTCAAGCAATTGCTGTTTACTGTAACATAACGCTTCAGAAAGAAATAAAATATCTTGAGTCTTGAGTCTTGCACTAGACGACTCATTTTCCCCCTCTTTCCATGAGCATGATAGTCACTACTGCCCAGCCAAGAATTACTGGTCCCCTCCAAAATGAGTTCACACACATACCCGCAAGTTGGCAGCAACCTCTAGCGCCTAGCCAGGGAATCACAACAACAACACTTTCGCACTGGGCCCCCATGTCAAAGTAACAACATGAATCTTTCGAGATTGTTTTTGTGTATGCCACTTTTCACTGTTCGTATGGATTCCTCTTTCCCACTGTCCAAATGTAGATCCTGTTCAGAGAAAATGCTATTAGATCATGCTTTCATCAACCATTTATCATTTACATAAAATTTCAAATGTAGAGTCATAATTGTTTTTATCCATTGTAATTTTTTAATTAACTCCTAATACAATCTGGGGAAAAGAGAATTCCCACAAGACTTGATGACGTCATCACTTCTAGTGGGAAATCTTATCCAAATATGTCAAATTTTCCATTTGGAGTTTTAGATATTAAAGTTTAATCGGGCATGGACCATGTTTATTAAAATCCATCTTAGAATATTACTTGGCTAAAAAAGATAATTTGGGGTTCTTATTATGCTCTGAAAAACTAAGATTGTTGCCATGGCAACCAAGCATGATAAGACCCATGGAGTCTCGAGTTTAGCTGCAGTGGTTTGATAACACTATCATGTCTTAAAGAAAGTGTTTTTCTTTAGAAATTTTTAATGAAAGAGCTAAGTATATGAAGGTGACTGGAATGAAGGGAGATTTTCTAATTTTTTTGATGTGGCAGTAAGAAGTGAAGACCGAAAGATTGTCTCCTGGCGACAGATAGATAGATATTGATTGATGTATTGCCTGAGTGATAGATTATCCGATAGATAGATGGATAGCTGGGTAGATAGATATTTTGATGTACTGCAGATGGATTGATAAGGATTGATAAACAGACAGATCTGTGCAAATAGACAGATCGATAGACAGGTGGGTAGACAGATAGATATACAGTAGTCAACTTTCGAAGTGGATCAAAAATTTACTTCATAGCAATTCTGACATCAGTTGTTGTTGCTGCATAGTTTTGCGTGAAATGTTAACTTTGATATCTTAGTAATGTGCTAGAAAGAGATTGTTAGGCTTCAGTGACTTTGATTGTCACCAGACACGATTGTTTGAAGCAAGGTGCAAAACGACTTGTCACACACTAGTGAATACACTGTAGCACCAAAAAAGAGTGGTGATTTCAGAGCCTTGGTCACTCAAACAATGTCAAATTGAACCGAAGGAACCTAAATTGTGAAAATGTTAAAAAAAGAAGTCCTCAATTGTCTACTAAATATGATTGAAAGACAAATTTTCTCCAGTCACTTGATGAAGTATGCCCCAGCCGGGTGGCTCCCCCGCTTGGGTGAAATTGTTCATATCCATTGGAAAAGCCACAGATTTTTGAAAACAGTGAACGTGGAACGTCAAATCAAAAGTTGAGCTCAATTGAGTTAACAAAACAATGCCTGGTTTATTGCACAGTTACAACAGAATGATAACCTGTTTTCAATTAAGGTCGCCATTGCTTATTAGTGTTACAGACCATTTTGAACCTTGTGACAAACAATCATCGTTTTGAAGGGTAAAAAATTAGTGAAGCATGAAATTTTGCCGGCCAAAACATTGCCAAGACATCACACCAACATACTGCACTAAGATTATTTACTCATATTTTTTTGTGTTAATATATATTATATGAAAAATGTTGATCCACTTCAAAAGTTGACTACTGTATATATCTAGATTATCTATGGATGAATGTATAGACAGATAGATAGATATATATCTAGATATCTATGGATAAATGTATAGACAGATAGATGAATAAATGGATAGATAGACGGATAGATGGATAGATAGATAGACAGATAGACAGACACATAGATAGAATGATTGATAGATAGATGTTGGTTTGTAAGAGCAATGCTGCTGTGATTTATATGCACATTGGCTGGATCATTTCAGTCCAGAGGGTGCACTTGATCAGCACTACATTGTAAAGATGATGCAATCACCAAAATGATGATGTCACGATGCTGTGATGTAATATGATGTAATGACTCTATCCACTCCACCTTCTCTCCATAAAACGTGCTATGTAACTTAAAGACAATCTGGCAAGTCATTATATAGCCTGTTACAATGTTGCTTCACAGATTGCCAGGGTGGGCTTATAGCAGTATGGGCCCAGTCTAGAACATAGGCGTCAGGCATTGTAGACCTCTTAAAGTTGCTGTTGGTATTCTACAGCCTTTATGACGTCATATTGTCACGTGACCACCGAACAATGGCTTTCAGCAACATCTGGTGGCGATTTTTCACCTAATAGGATGTTGTTCGAAAGAGTACATAAGCTTCTTATTGTTTTCTCTGAAAGTGATATCGTGTTGAAAGGGGTGCTGCTTTTCAGCCTAGGTTGTATGTTTTAGTAGTGAACCTTTATCTTATTTAGCACAAGAGACAGTTTTCTCATCTTCTAGTTTGGTTGGTAGTTGGTAGATAGATGATAGGTACCTGGGTAGGTAGGTTAATGACCTTAGAGGCTGGCCCCTTGGTTCGAACAATGTCTTCCATAGAAGGATCCTGCCTTCTCAAGTTGTTTTAAACACCAAGCAAGATGTTAATTACATGTCATAACCTCGAAGGTAGATGGCCTTTAACTTTTTATAGTGCAGCTCTGTAGAGCAAGTTATTGTTCCTCACCAGAGTTGATTGATAAGATGGGTGGGGAGGGTTGGTCTAGTTCTAGCATGCCAGCTTGCAATCGGTGGGCCCAGGGTTCGAATCCTGCTCGTGTCAAATCACCTGGGCCTATGTAATAATAATGTTGGATAGTTGTTTCAATCATCCTTCGCCTCATTGCCGTGTCCTCCTCCTGTCCTAGTTAGCCTACCAAGTGCATAAATACAGGACGTAAAGCCACAATCATCCATCCAGCCTTCCATCCAACCATGATTTATAAGATGAGAGGGGACTCAGAAGAGGTCACAGTGTGTTATGTATGATGCAGTATCTGTACATTTACCCCATAAATTTGTCTGATGTGTGTTTTTGTTTATCTGCCTTGCATAAACAGTATGTTACACTGGTGATATCAGTGATTACTTAACCCTTTTTGGGAAGGGATGTTTATGTTTCTCATTGTTCAGTTACACTACAATGGCGCTTTAAACTAAAACTTTTTCACTTCCTTTCTTGAAAATCTTGCATTTTTGCATAGAGTTTGAACTGAGGTGAACAATGTTGAACAACAACAACAACACTGTTGATCAACTCTGTTGAACAACACTGTTGAACAACAAAGTGGCGAAACACCGTCTCACATTTCTCGAAATTCTCGTTTTCCGAAAACAGCAGACCTCAGCATTTGGCGATGGCATGTACGGGGACATTACTCAGTAAGAAAGATCACCTAACTCTTTTGCTGGGGAGCCATCTCATTCTCAAGGTTTAGTGAGGATTCTTACAGATTTTCTTGCTGTTCTTTTTCCTGCTTTATTGCTGTATTTCTTGCTGTTTTCTTGGTGTTTTCTTGCAGTTTTCTTGCTGATTTTGTTTCTGGTTTGTTTCAGTACTTCTTTTCTGCATTTCGGTATCATTTCGACGTCATTTCGTTCTCAATTTTAGCTGGATATTGTTTCTCCCCATGCGTTGCGTTACCAGGATACATTTCCTAGGATTCATTTCACGGAATGTGCCATTTCCGCAAGAAATGTTTCCCAAAATGTTTTCTGTTCAGCAGTGGAGGGTTTGCTGATAATGTTATCCATGGATCTAAAATGGAGATGGTAGAATTTAGTTTTGAAACTGCAGTGTTATCAGTCGCCATCTTAAATAAGTTATGCTGATGGGGCGTAAAACACAAACTCATTCACTCATTCACTTAAATAAGTTAAACTGCCGGATACATATCTTTGTATGTATTTTGGAAATGCATTGAAAACATATATTATATAGATAGTGGATGGGGAGGAGACCAATATTGAGTTTTATTGGCCGAAGCAGTAATATTGGTCGAGGCCATAGGCCGAGACCAATATTACCTGCTAAGGCCAATAAAACTCAATATTGGTCGACTCAACATCCACTATTTGTTATATTCTGCACAAAAATTTTCAGACTTATACATATTTGTAAAATAGTGGTTTTTCTAAAGATATTTAATTTTTTTATATGAAATATACTTAATTTTTCCCAATTTTTACAATGGGCATATTTCTATAATGATGTATTGACATTTCAAGAAGTTAGATTTCCTCCTAACACGGTCTTCCCTTAAGTAATAGGCAATTAAGTGCATTGTTGCTGCATAGGGGCACACCAATATCACTCTCCACACACCAATAACACTTTTAAGACACCAATATCATTATTTATTGGCTTGTCATGTGACTGATCTCCTGGTACATGATTGGCCTTAAATTTTTGATGCAGAATATACATGTATATAGTCTAGCTGATCAATGTAATCATGGCAAGTAATTAAAAAACTGGTTCACAATTCAACATTGAACGCTACTTGATACTCACTCAGGAAATATGGTGGAGGCATGAAAAGATGATACTATGAACTACTTATTGATTTGACACTCAAAATTGTCATAGTGTGTTTTTGCTACTATTTTTGCTGCTGTTTCTTTATTTCCACTGACAGTGCCATGACCAGATGACTGTCTCTCGCCTTGGCGCTTAGCCTTTGTACTGCACCAGTGCCTTACCAATAGATGAAACAGCAATAACCGTTGTTGTTTGGATACCAATGTACCATAACGCCAAACCACAGCAAGAACTCTCTGTGTGATGAATCCTGCAAACCAAACCCCCCAGAGTAGCCGGCCTTTGCGTTAGACCGTTAAGCTTATAAAGTACAATGCCGCCCGATTACCATCGGATTATGACTATGCGAGGCGAAATGCTTCAAACTACTTTAGTTGTGCATCATTCACTTTTCTCTATATATAGTTTGTGCCTTTGGTTTGCTAAGTGCCTAGTTATGTTCACTTCATGCTTTGCGGGTTGACCAATTGTATTGAGTGACCTGTGCGAAACTAGTCCGAAAAGCCGGCTAATGAATTCATGCTGATGTACTTGTATTGTTAATGTATTTCTCAATTTTGAACATTGCTTTCTCCTGAGTAATTCATAGTCTTAAAGCTATAAAACCATGCTACACGTATGATTATTTATGGAGTAGAAATAGATGTACAAATATTCTTTTCAGATACGGTTTTGCCATCTCCCATAACAAAAAAAAGACGAGAGCAGCCATGTCTCGGTCTAATAAGTTTTGACCGCTCAGTGTGACTGCACCATAGTGGAAAATCAGGGACATCCTATTTCGGATTGTAATAAAACAAATGTTATAAATTATTTCATCAGAAATAATGTGCTCGTGTTTAAGAAGTTTGCATTTTGACCACCTCCCACAGTCCCGGGGCTAGAAATCCACAAGAGTAGCCATGGCATCGGTCTAACTCACATTGACTGGTCAGTATGACTTTAGCGGACAGTCGCGGACATGCCTCTTTTGTGTATCTTGTCAAGAGGATCAGGATGGCTTCATTTGTCCCTTTATTGATAGGCCTATTGATCCACTGCTGGCTCAGCTGTCACGGTGGACACTGAAGGGATAGCAATGTGAAATGCTGAGTGGGGGATGGAATAAGGTTGTTGTGAGTTATGATTGCTTATGGAAAATGGAAGTTCAGTTAGGTGCTTGCACTGTTTGCACTGCTTGGTTCTTTTTGAAAGAACTTTGTAATAATGTGTTGAAAAGGGCTCTATGGAATGGGCAGTGAAATGGATGAAGACACAAGGATGTGGAAATTGTCAATACTATATAAAAGTTCATGCAAAAACAAGCCGACTCTAAATAAAAGTTCATACAAAAACCCTTATTTGTTTTTGGGCTTGTCCAAACTGTTGGTAGCGTTCTTTTCAACTAATAAGCATGTAGATGTGGTCCATGTGGAACATCTTGCCTGAAGAAGTGAGAACTGCAAAGACGTCAAATATGTTTTTAATGTTTTGGACTTTAGGTAGTCAAGTCAAGGTAAATTTATTTGAAATCGGTTTAAAATACAAAATACAGAAGCCGTGGGCTTTTTGTACCGAATATAAATAATAATAAAAACATGTAATAGATAAATATATATATATATATATATGAAGACATGGTAAAAAACACATTAAGGGTAAAAACAGGTAAAGAACATGCACCAATTAGTAAAAAATTATCACATAAATTTATGCAGGTACAAGAAAAGTATCTAGCCTAATGGATAATATATTAGGCTACAGTGTTACCAAAGCCATGTTGCCACTTCTCTACAGTATTGTCTTACTTTTGATGGAATTTACTGTATTAATGCACTGCTGCACCAATGCACCTCTCTTAAGCAAGGGTCTTTTGTCATTGTGTAGACAAATGTGTCACAAGAAAGGACAAATTCTTAGAACAGACAAATTCCTAAAAGAAGAAAGACAAATCCTGAAAGAAGAAAGACAAATTCCTGGAGCAAAAAGACACAAAAACAATATAGGTGTCCATTACTTCCATTAGCCCCCAGTCCATGGTGTTGTGTAAGCCCCAGTCCAAGAAATGGCTAAATCTAGCCTAATGGATAATATATTAGGCTACAGAGGGGCGCCCTGTTTCAGCCCTTACTCAGAAGAGCTTAAGCTAAGTGGGTTGCAGAGGTGTGAGGACAACCTGCCTAACCTAACCCAATAATGACCCCAGTGTCCTAGATTATATTCAAATTAAATCATCGCCCTGGTCAGCGTTCCTTGCTTCCCTGCATCCTGCACTTGGTTCTGTTCTGGTATCAATGGGTATTATGGGATGAAACCAGTCCAGTGGTAGCATACTGGGCTTCTTAACCTTTGAGCCCAGGATTGATTCCTGCTTTAGGCAGACCAGTGTTAGACAGAAGTTTTATCCTGTAGCAAGAGTGCATCTTACTACCTCATTACAATAGTCAATCCATATTTAGCCTAGTCAGTAGACAAATACAGGCTGTAAACTACAAAGCCTGTGACCAACTTGCCCTTAATTATTTGCTTCTTAGTAGGTTTGGTGGGGAAGTTGGTAAAGAAGTTGTCAAAAGGTGCCTTGGCTTGATCTTCGCAAAGTCCCGGGTTCGACTCACAAATGTGGTAGAATCTGTAGTTAACCCTTGTGCATGAGCACATTCCTGATTGCATAATGTCGTCAGTGTGACTAATTAGAGAGTTGTTTCCTGAACAAGTGGCATTTTTCTCAGTAAAGTGAAAGATCCTAAAATGGGGTACATGTGTCACATGATACCAGTCAGTCTGTCTGTCTAATTATCTATCTCTCTAACTGTTTATATATATCCTGTCTATAGATTTATCTATCCCTTGATAATAACCAACCGCCCGTAACAAATTCCTAAAATAAGCGAAGACAAAAACTGACCAAAAGAATTACCTCCCCGGAAACAAAAATTGATAAAAACTGCTTTTGTGGATGCTTGCGGAAGCAAAAAATAGCCTCGGGACAAAACAAGGCGAAAGAAGGAGATGAAAAAAGCTGATGAAGTGGTCATGTAAGGTTGGAGTGAGGAGTGGCTATGCATACACATGGCTTGGTCAAGGCTGTTCTATTAGCTGGGCCTTTGTATATAGGGCTTTGTTGGATGTCTGGGTATAGCTTTGTGCATTGGATTTGTGTTGTATGTTAGTTCGCATAAGCAGATCAGAAAGATTAGGGTAATCGGTAATGTTGTTTTGCAAGAATGCATTATTTTTGTGTTATTTCTCATGACTTTTGTAATGTTATTTGGAGTTTGGTATATCTTTTGTCTAATTTTAGTGGGAGAATTAAAGCTTGTGTTTTAGTAATGACCTTGTGATATTTCCCAAAAAAAGGTATATCAGACATTGCTTCCAATGATTAACCAGCGTCGACACATAGGCTGCCCGTAATTGTATTTATCAGTAACAGGTATTGACATGATGTATCTGTCTATAATATTTATGTCAATTTATTTTCATTCATTTATCTAAGAATATATTTATTCTTGATAACACATCTACGAAGTAATTTTTATGGATTGAATACGCAAATATGTGGCGTTCTGCCTATCAATCTGTCTTTCGATATGTCTGCCTGTCTATCTATGCATCTATTTATTTATGTACCGAAGTTGTTTACAATTTCTATCTCTTTCTTTCTTGCCTCTAAATAGCCCACGCCGGTGATGATGGGGCATAAAACCCAACCTCACTCACTATCTCTGTCTTTCTATCTATTGGTACAAATATATAATTATCTCTCCTCTCTTTTACTCAATTTGAGTAACCCTCCATCAACCTATACTTTCATCTTTTGACAATCTACATATACATAACTTTGTTACAGATATTGGGCAAATATAACAACTTATTTCTACACATATGTTCACATTTCTTCGGTAATAACTTGAGGGCAATTTTGGTAAAGCAAACATACTCTTATGCAATATGTGTGTTTGCGAGGCTACTTATATCAACCATTGAGATAGCGAGTGAGATGATGAATATGATATGGAATACTCGATGTTATGGGATGGCCAACGTTCTATCTGGAATCATCTAATCCCCATACAAGATGTTTTTGCTCCCATCTGGAAATATTTACTCTAGATCAGAAGATTTTGTGCTCAGCTCGGAATCTGATCTTGATCAGCCGTCAGTTGCAGCCGACATTTGTGCAAAAACCTACATCTGCGAATCTGCAGTTCTGCATCGTCTTGTGGTTGAAAATCTTTATTGTCTGTAATAAAGTACTCTCATGGAAGGATCATATCTTAAGATTCTGCATTTCTGACTTGCACAATGTGAACTATTAAAATCTATTCACTTTCCTGATTTGGCAATGTATATAGAATTACGAAACTGGTTTTAAGATTCATCTGTAGTGGTTGTACTTTTCAAAATGTATTAGTCTCTGTATGTTTTCATTCCTCTTTCTTTCCGTCATATTATGTCTTCTTATATACTTCTTCTATTGTGCTCTTTCGTCATTTAATATAGCATGGTTCATCATCAACCTTGACTTGTTTGATGTTAAGTAACCAAGGAGAATGAAATTCTCCCTGAAAGTAGTGAGGAGTCACCCTTCGCTGCTGGCTTCAATAGTTTTCAGCGGTTTTGTCTACTGTAGGGCTGTTTAAAAGCGGATGTTGTGTGAAAAACAGGAGTCTGGTATAAGTGCCAGAAAAAGGCAACTGCTGATTTTAGACATTTCTACAATCTCAGTATATTCAATTATCACTATTCGTAGCAGAAGACGACCATCGAGTTGTTCTGGGTCTCAAAAAAGAAGAAGAACCACTATGATACATGTGTCAATCTTGAAAATTTGAAATCAACATAATGTGTAGCTCCTGTTTAAGAAAATATGCTTTACTGCATTTTCACACTATTCTGCATACCTGAGGGGGTTGCACTCATTTTCTTTCAGCACCAGAAACGTGACAACAGCGATATTAAGCTGGCAGAAAACATGTTTTTAGATGTCATACACATTGATCCATAAGCAACGCAATAAATGAGAATAGTGATAAAGTAAATGAAAGAGTAAAGAAGAGAGTAACTTGACATCTGAAAATAGGTAACCTTCGAAGTAAAAATACGCTTCAGTTAGAATTTTTGTGTAAATTGTCCCAGCAAAGAGAAGATAAACAAAAGAGAAGATGTAAATATCAAACAGTGACATGAAGTAAATAGACCATTTTTCAAAACTAAATATTAATTTTGTGACTTTTTATGTAAGAATGAATCAATGAAATGAAAAGGTAAATAAGCCAAAATGACGGAAGATAAATAAAAGTATTTACTAACTTTTGGAATAATGTCAACATGAAAATGAAAATTTAAATATCATTTCACTTTTCTGTTTTTGGGAAAATAGAAAGTCCACTTAGAGAGTATGTCGTTAGTGGATTTATTACCATATCATCTCATCATTATGTCTGCCTCTGGTAGCTGCTCTTGTGCCTTGTAGATCATTTAATCAATAGCATTAAAATAATTCACACTATAAAACATGCCAGGTTTTTGACGAATGATACCTTTTTCTGCTGACCTGATTTGAACAAAAAGTCGTAATTAAGAAAATCACTAAACTATGCCTAAAATGGCAGTACTACAAATATAGACATTAAATGTAGATTAGACAAAAAGAAATTCCTTATGTACAAAATCTACAACAAAATGTTCCAACTCTAAATTCTGCATCTAAATTCTGTGTCTTTTATCATGTTGCTCAAAAGGATTGAATTGTATGGAAAAGCCAGGAATTGTGTAAAGGCTTAAATTTGTTTTCACACTTCAGAGGGATTCAAAGTGAAACATGGGGTAAAATCAATGGAAAACAGAGAGAGAAAAGAAATATATGTATTGAAGTGAAATTTCCTTCCATACAAATAACTGATGCTGTGTACTATATGGCGTAGATTGTGTGAGCTTCTGCTAAATAAAACCACACTTGATCATCTGTTTTTAGCGAGCTTACTAGCTTTGAAAGAATGACTGCATGTAAAGAAATGATAGTAGTTTTTGCAGGTAATTTTAGATTTAGTCATTGTGTGATAAGAATGGATGTACAGTAGCCCCTGCATTATAGGACCACTTGTTATAACACTTACTTGCATGAGTGACCGTCTTCGTTCTGAAACAAATCTTTAATGCATTTTGCACACCGAGAAAACACCACTCCCCATGAGAGACCACTTCGCGAGAGCAGAAGGAGCGGTCTTATAATAAAGGATCACTTTAATTTGATATATTTACTACTATGATATATATACAACTATACAATTCCATTTATTTTGTACTATAAATGGTTACACATAACCCTTACCTTGTGCACATTTTTTTTCTGCAAAACTTTGGTGTGTTGAATGTTTGATGATTTGAATGCATGAATTTGGGTCACCATATATACAGAAAAATATATGCATGGACATGGTAAAACAATTCATCGAAGAGGAAATCAAAAAAATTCCATCTCACGAATTCCATCTTTGTGAACTGTGTGAAAGAATAGACCATAATTACTGGTGGAATTTTTTTGCATGCCCAGTTCGCATTGCCATGATAAATACTAAATAGGCCCGCATGGAGTGTATGTGTTCAGAAGTTAGAAGTTTGGCTGGATGACCCATTTCGCTAGAGAAACCAAAAGTATGAGATTTAGGCTTGTTGGCGGTGGTTGTTGGGCACCTCAGTGTAGTCTCCAATGACTCTCCGTTGTTCTTCTTATGAGATGACTAAAAAGTTTGAGATCTCGCTGTTCGTAACTTTCTCAGTCCGTCGGATGTAGGTTAGAATCATAGTATTAACAGCCAAAGCCACACTGACCTACGGTGTATTTAATCCTTATCTGTACGTAAGTACAGGACCTCAGCCGTGTTATTTACAGACTGCCAGATTGACTGGTCTGTATATTATAACAACAAAACGGAAAACAGAAGATGAGGGTCCTTCTGTCTGTGAATCGAATCCAGTACTTCTTCAAGACAATCTGGCAAATAAGCTAACACCAGCACCTGTCATGAAAACCATTACTTACCCACCTACACAATTTCACAAATTGATCTACATATCTTGGTGTCATTTCCATGTTATTGTTGATCAATTCTTCGATGAAACATTCATCGCTTGACATCCATGACACCATAACAATATCTGACCTTGCATTGTGATCGCAGGAGTCTCCGACCATCGCTTATATTACGATATGGATGTACGCCATGTTGTGGGTGTCATGTGTGACTTATAATACGACCCGTCATATATGACGCGTCATGTGATACATCACATGACATTCCGAATGAGGACGCTATCATGTGATTACCAGCGCCCCCTACCATTTCTCTTGCTGCCTCTTCCAATTAAGATTTTGTTCCCGTCCCAAATTATTCCGCCATGAATGGGTCCGGCATAAAGAATTGACATGGGGTCGTCCGATGGCAATATGACAATTGCAGCAGGCCGTATATGAAGACACATTAGTTGGCCTATGGCAATTATGTTAGTATGCCGCCTGCGACACCAATGCACAGTGAAACCCAGTATGAAGACGATTATCTTGTCTGTATTTGTCTGAACCAAGAGAATGATATGGACCGATGATATTTAAGGGATAAGATACACAGGTAATGACACTACAATTCAGATAGAAAAAAGGATAGATAAATGGATCGATAGATAGATATGGTAAGTTCAGGCCATAAGCCCCTATATTTCAGTCAGTAGAGTGCTCGCCTCACAACAAGGGACCCGGGTTCAATCCCCAGGCTGGCCATAATGTCATTCCAAAACGTCGTTGTTCTCATCAGAGGTAAATTTGAGGTGCTGTGGGCCCCAACTGGAAACAAGTCACTGACTTAGATTGGCTACCCTCGTCAAATGAAGTAGCTTTACCTTTACGCCCAGTTCTGGGTGGTCATGAAGGTTGAATTATGAGATGGGGGATAGAGTGGGAGTTATGCATTTTTTCCGCATGTGAAGGATGTTTTCTCTTTTCCAGTATAGACACTGATACATCCAACATCAAGCTGGGACTCTGGTGTTGAAGGTCCAGTGACAATATTTAAAGTTACTCCAGGTTCAGCTGTTTGAAAGATGGATAGATAGACAAACTGACTGATTTATATTAAATAGATTGATAGACATTTATTTATAAAGAGTATTAAAGACAGCAGGACAATTTATGTGTAAACTGCACTTTACATTTATTAATTTATAGGTAGATGGATGCTTTCATCAGAAATATACGTATATGTAACCATCACTATTTTTTTCGTTGGCATGTAGCATGTGCAACGTTACTGAAAAAACAGAGATTGTAATATGCAATAGCGATCATTCTATCATGCGATGGTTATTGTGAAAGGCAACAATTATTGTGAAATCAAAACTAAAGAAAAAAAATACTTAAGGAAATAGCATTGAGCAGAAACAAAATGAGACGGATACACAGATATTAGATCCTTTAGGCGGCCAAATTACTTCTACTTGGGGATACAGTTTCTTTCAGCGATGTGGCTCTGAGCCGGTAGCCATTATGTTATTTTCTCTGGAGTCCTGTTGCCATGGCGACCACACAGGAAGCATGATTGTGTTACCATGGTTACCCAGAATGCTTTGTAGTTGTCACGAATTAGCGAGTGTGATTGGGGGAGATCTTTTGAAGACCATTTAGGGTAAGTCCCTTTCGTGGAGAAAAGATTTAGAGGTCTGTATATAATGTACAAAGAATGAAAGACACCAAAGAGAAATAGCTATACATAGGATAGGGTGGGATATATTGTATAAGAGAGAGGATATCTTGAGATATGAAGGACTGGTTGGTCTCTTTGCTTGGAAGTTAAGATTGGAGGTTAAGGTCAGGAAAGAATGGTACAAAAACAAAATGTGCAATGTAGGATAGCAGTAGAGGAATGGATGTTGGTCAGGCCTACATGAAGGTGAAGTTAGGTTTGGTTTTGCAAAATGATAGAAGTTCATAGAACAGGGGGGCAAAGGATAGTATGGCCACATACTTTAGTTGGAATTGAAAATCACACTTTCAAGAGAAAGATGCTTAACCTCTTCACTGTCCTCTTCCAAATTTAGCTAAATACAGTTTTTAACTGTACTTGGCCACAAAGCAAACCAAAATATAACATAGTCTATGTAGTGTTCCTGACCTTAAGTCTGAAGGACCAAGAAAAAAAGTAAACGAAGAAAAAAAGTATTTAAATTGATCCAAAAACCTGGGTGAGAAACAACCCCAGTTATCAGGCAATGTGTCTTTTCGTCTCCAGATACTGAAGTGTTTCATTTGGGTTTGAATCAATAGCAATAGTAGAACGTAACAAACCAGATAAAAGAAAATGAAACAAAATACAAAGAAACAAATACCAAAAGAAGCAAGAACTACAGAAATAGAAAGAAAAAATACACCAAAAAGAAGACAGAAAAAAAGCTAAAGAACTAGTCCCAACTCCTATGTATTGATTGAGATAGAGGGGTCTTTTTCCTTATTTGGAAGTTGGGGCACGTTCTGGTCCTCTAATGTATCCCCTAAGTCAGGGGTGGAGAGGGGGGGTGGTAAGTTGTAGAGGGGGTGGGTAAATTAGAGGGGGTCTTTCTTTACTGCTGGAGTCGATGGTGACTGGTATTACATCTTCTCCAATTTTCTCTTTGATAATGGTACAGTGCAGCTGATCAGTGTCAAGAAAAATTTAGGATTTCAGGACTAGATTGAGATAGTAATGTCAAGTAATTAATATGAACAAAATGCAATTTCACATTGGCCTATTTCTTTCTATGTGCTGCGATTTTTATTGATGATATTACCAAAGTCAGGCACTGAGCTAACCTATCTTCGCGTGATTTGGGTTGGAATCCTGATCTCGCTGAGTCACCCGGACCTATACTGGACAGTAGTTTCAATCATCCTTGACCTCATTGCTGTGTTCTCCTTTCCTAATTAGCCTACTAAGTGCATAAATATAGGGCGTCAAGCCCCAATCACTAATCAATCCATCCGTCATGTTTCGAACTATCCATCTTTCCAACCATCCATCTTCCAAACCACCATTATGAAACAGGTTAAACAACCACCAGAAAACCAAAAACTGCTAATTAACCCTTTTGGGCATGTTGTTGCTGTAAACACAAAGTGATTAATGAGAAGACAAAGACAACAGGAAAAGATAATAAGGAAAGATAATAGAAATGATAAGAAAATATTTGCTGAATAGAAAAGGTAATAGAGAAGATAACACAATATTTACATGGTCCATTTCTTATGCAATGCAAAGCCCTCTTTCAAATTTATTTATTTTTTGTTATTGATAAGATTAATAGAAGATTGAAGTTGAAAATTCAATGGAAAATTCTATTAGCGTTGATTTAGATGTTAATATTTTTCCATAGAAAATTAACTGTAGTCCATTTGCATGTGGAATCTCGCATACTTCAAATATTTAAATTATTATGGTAATGTAATTCCAAAATGAATAGGAATTCTTTGACATGTGTCAGCAATCTTTTACATTGCCTGGCTATCTTCTATTACAGTTTCTTTTTTGTTGTGGTTTTATCTATAGTATTGACATTTCTCCAAGCTAATTAAATTAAATTTCTGTTTAACTTCAATAGATTTCTTGTCCGCATTACTCTGAATAGCTCGCACCGGTGCTGATTGGGCGTAAAACATAAACAAACAACAAACAAACTCTAGTTCACATTATATCACATGTTCAAGTTGTTGCTAAAAACAGTAATGGATGATAGAGCACTGTTCACTAAAATGCATCTGCTATTATTAGGGTAAGGTGGGGGAAATCCGCCCCCCTTTTCACATATATTCCTTGCTCAGTACCTCACCTTTATGAAAAACGTACATTCTATTTCAGGGAATGATGGAATATATACATCTGAACATATCTGGAAACTTACATGCTTTAATTCGACACCTTTGAGCCATCATCACCATATGAATGTTCAATCTCAGGGGTCGGATTTGCCCCAGAAGTGTGGGGTAAATCCGCCCCCCTTGAGTTTTGGTTACAAATGACAAGAAACATTTGGCTTCTGAAGTAAATTATATTCTTAAATTAAGCCCTGGCCCTTCTGGATGCACTTACAAACATGTAAGGATCGTTTCATCAATTTATGTGTGAGAATAAAAAAAGTTTGCATATGGCATATTCAAGATACACTAAAACATGGCAAAAATTCTTAACTTCATCTCAATTAAAATCATAATGACCATTAGTGGAGCTTTATGACAAAATAGAGTGACTTACAAGGCATATCTCGTGTTTATATGTTTTAACATGAGAATCAGAGGGGGCGGATTTGCCCCATGGACAAGGGGCGGAATTGCCCCGACCACTAGAAATTATGAGGGTGTTATTTTCTAAATACGCATTTTATTGATTGGTGAAATCTCTTGCACATGTAAAGTCGTTGAATAAACATTGCTATTAATGACAATAAGTAATGTGTTTATACAACATGTACCTGTAAAACACCTCAGTTTTGAAAGTTTCAATTGCACATTGAAATTGCTTAGTGATGAGATGTATGTCTTCTTTCTCAGTTGTAGTCCAAACAAAGCTATGTAGCAGCCTAATCTCTGTGTTTCAGTAGTGTCTAGACACATATGCACTAATCTACATGAGAAATATTTATTGTCATTTATATTTTGGGTGATGGTGGAACTTTTTCTCCTCAAGGGGGCGGATTTGCCCCAGGGGCGGATTTCCCCCACCTTACCCTATTCAATTGCCTTCACCTCATTGCTGGGCCCTCTTTCTCTCCTAAGTAGCCTAAAAAGTGCATAAATGTTGGATGTAAAGCTCCAATCTTCCATCCATCCACACCGCCATTCTCTCATAACATAACCACCATACCTACTTACTTCCTACCTTAATAATTGCATCTTTTATCTTCTCAGAATAGTTTCCTTCACTCTTAGACAAGATGAAAAAGCAGGCTTCAATTAAATTTCTAGCCATTTGCCAGGCCCACAAGTTCTGAACCCTGCTTCAAAATTTCCCTTGCAATTCTGGGCACAGCTCACTTCAGATATGGGACATGTTTGCCCAATTAATTAGTGTTTGGCTAGTCATTTCAGTGTTTGGCTAAAATTAGTTTTTCCGTATCGATTTTTGGCCGCGGCAAAGTGGGGTTGTTCAAAAACATCCAAAAGTCTCTACTCAGAAATAATTAACCTAATAAGGTATTGAGGAAAAATTGCTATAAATGAAACTAGGGAGGAAACTTTAATGGTTGGTCTTTAAGTCTGACTTGAGAAATTAATGCAGTACCTCGAGAGGTTTTTTCCTACACAAATACAGGCTCCATGAACGTATAGGTTGCCAACGTATAGGGATACGTAAATATTGCAGGAGATATGATTTGTGAAGTAAAATGTGGGTCAAGGGATTGTTTAAATTTTTATAAATGCAAAAAGGTTAAGAAATAGTTTGAAACTGAGCTTGAATGCTCATTCCTATAGTGATTGGTGACTATACTTCAACCAGTACACACTAGAAGCATTGCTGATACTACTACCAGATGGCTACTTCTAATACTACCACTCACTACTCAGTTGCTATAGGTTTTCTACCTACCACCTTACAATAATACAATACTGGAACTGCAATACCAATTCTACAACTACTTCATATCCTGACCACTGACAATGTTTTGTTTCCTGGCAAATTTTTTTCTGGCTTTATGGACTAAATTTATCAGCTTTGCGCATGAGGAGGGAGGGGGATAGAGCGTTCAAGCTGTGGCTAACACCCTGTTACGTACCAGGATATATTCAGAGGAGTAATTTGTCTGGGTTATAAAAACAATGCGCGCCTGGAAGGAGATAGCCTGACAATAATATCAGCGTAAAAATTCCTGATTGATTGCTCCAAGGTTAGCTTGGAGCGTCGAACGTCGTTTATCAAGAGATTTCAGGTCTGTTTTTGTACCACACGAGTGAGGAAACTATAGCTATCTTATATATGAAAGTCTCTATGGAAAGCCTGTAAGAAAAGGAGACTAGTTTAGCATTCTACTTAAACAGATTTAAGCTTCGTCTCTAAGTATTTCAGACATTTTCTTGGAGACAGTTCTGAAATAAAAGCTTGTTAATGGATGTTTAAACTTTATAACTGTTACACATGATATTCTCTGATTACGACACTGTCGGAATCCTTATGGTAATCAAGCTAAATTGCAAATTGTCAGTAGAGCTCTGTATAATACAAGTTTATCACAATTATTAACAATAACATGTCAAGAGGATGTTTACTACTGTAATCCATGCAATGAGCAAAATGTTTCATGTTGACATGAAACGGTGCTTGTGGGTATAGGGTTGGGATGACAACTGGTATTTATACTTTACCCCAAACGCTGTAGTTCCACACTGAACAGTCAGGGAAATTACCAGAATATGAGGACAATTGCAATTCCAGCCAAGTCCTGGCCCTGACAGGATGATTGAGTGAGTGGGGTTGATCAGTTGGGTCTCAGAAGAAGGTCTGATCTCTTTGCAGCCATCCTAACCACACAGCAGCATGTCAGCTGCGGGACTTCATTCTATCCAATTTCACGAATACTGCAAAGTCATCAGCAGCTGATGACAATTTCCTAATTTCTCTGGAGCCTTCGGGTTCTTTTCCTCATTATGTAATGGATAGGTCTGCCAAAATTCATAGAGTTAGTTGACACTGTGATACAACTTTATACCAAGTTTGGAAGTGATAGTTGCGGTAGTTCTTTTTAAATAGCCAGCCTTAGATGATTTTGAGCAGTGCCAAAGTCATGGCAAGGCCATGACACTGTGAGAGTGTCATGGGAGGGTGATGACAGTGCTAGGACATTGATTGTCATCAGCTGGTGATAATTTCCCTGACTGCTGAATAGTGTACTGTCATTTCCAGAGGTATCACAAAGTGACTGGTATTGTGTGTTGTTACCATTGCTGCTTGTCTTTTCTTTCTTTGAAAATCCAATGCAGAAAGACGAGGTTGGACACAACTGCATGAGGAGCATGCCTGGTCCCAGTGTTATAAAACTCAACCTTCCGTGGTCATTAAGTGATGTCGTGTGGGAGTATAATCTCTCAATAATATTAGGCTGTTTTGCTCTTTTCCCCCCAAAATTACATATTATACAATGTTTTTAAAACAATGGCCAATTACAATTGCAGTTATTTATATTTTTACCTGAATCTGAAATGCGTAATTATATATGATAATGTGGAGCAAGATGACATCGAAGACAATTTCTGGTCGCTTGCACGCAGAGATTGGCATTGAAAAAAAAAAGGAGAACTAGTTAAGTCTGCAATAATATTTGCTGATACAGAGAAAATCTAGAAGAAGCACATGCACAAGATAGGTAACAAATCCAGGGTCCTATTGTGTATCTCTGTAACATATTGAACTGAACATAACAGTATTTAATGCACCATGTGGCATAAAGAACTCTTTCCAAAAGACTGCATTTGCCCAACACAGCAAAATCTCACTGCTGAAACAGTACATCTGCCTTTGTTTGATATTGCTGACTTTTAATCTTACCCAAATGAAATAATACCTTTTGGTGTGTGTCTATGAGAAATGTGTGAAAACCGCACTACAATTTTCAGTCATGGTCTTTGATGGCATCTCATTCAAAGGCTCAAAATAAATTTCTTCTGGTTAACATTTCTTGAAATACTCAAAGAAAATGCCGTGTGCAAGAATGTTACAACTTCCAATTAAAATAGGAAGCTTGACTCTACGAGTCTTCGGGGGATTTTCAACAAGCCTGTCTAAATGGAATAACAATGCCACACATGACAAGATTGCAAAGGAAATAATTACTTTTGTCAAAATAAGGTATTACATTTGGAAACCCGATTCATGGTATTGTGATAATAAAGATTTAAACCCCAGTTCTCCTGTTTACATTTTAAATATTGTCCAATTGAAACATGAGAACAATAAGACTCCTCATATGTTGCAGTATCTGTTGCTTACTGCCATATGATAATTACGCCCAGCCAAGGTACGCAATTTTATTTTGAACATTTCTTGGAAATTCATTTAATATTTCTCAGGTTGAAATGAAATGTGGTGTTCCATTACAATATTGCATCCAAACCCATTTGGGGAGTCGCCAAATATTGCTCGGATGAGTTTCTGCTGCCGTTGCTCAAATGGATTTGGCCCGAGGGCTGCACTGGGACACCCCACTAGAGATCAAAGAGAGGCTTAAGGACCTCAGATGATCCTTAAATGATTCTGATTGTCTCGTTCTGAGGAGCATCTTGATTCAGGAGGACGGTTAAGGCTTATTGTTTTAATGGCTGTCCGCCTTATAATTCCAAATTGTTGAGCTCTTATTCAGTGGGTGGGTTTACGTCCAAATCTTTATTCAAGGATTACATGGGAGTTATCAAATAGAGACAGGGGGCTAAAGATTGTCACAACTCACCATTAGATTGTAAGATTGCTGTTACAAGACATTCTGTTGATTTTGATGCGCTATTTATAAGAATCGGGGTGTGATATGCTTCGTGAGGATGGTTTTAAATTTTTATGAAATTATTGCCAATCTCTTTGGCAGGTTTAAGTTGAAATCTTCATTCCCACATAATTGTGAGATGAACATGGGTTATGAAATACTCTTACTAGGTTCTTGTTCAGCTGTAAGATTGTCAAGGTTGTGTTATTTTTGGTTTGGTTCAGCTTCGGTTGATTCCAACCCTGAGAGGGTGCTGATGGGAGGTAAAACATAAACTCACTCCAATCGCAATTTTGGTTTCATGCTATAGACCATTTTAAAAGAAGTTGGCTGCTGATTATACAGCATGATTTTGCACGTGCAGTAGTCTTGAGCATGGCGTCAAGTCTGCAACCCATTTTCGGCCCAGGATAAGGAAGTTGCAAGATGCCGTGCGTGTGGGGAAAGTGGACAGAGTGGTTAAAGAAATGGAAATTCCCCATATGACTTGGTTTTGGGATAAGTTGCAAAGAAAAATATAACCAATTTGTTGAGAACCAGCACAACGCTACTTGCCTATATGTCGACTCAACAAAGAACTCAGGGATTCTTGTGTTTTCATTATGGTATATCGTCAAAACAAAATTAATGTACAAGGTCCAGAATCTATCACTTATTAATCGGAAACCTTCTGCCATCATCTATCATCTCCATTATGTAGAATATATCGAAGGTAAACCCGAATATCACAAATAATGCAACATCAAAAATATGCATTCAGGAAGCATACAGGGTTAGCTGCAGGCAGTTTTGGGCAGCTGATTCCTCAGATATATTATTCATATATGCCTGAATAATACACCCCTAAAGACCCTTATGAACCTGTGCTGTGTTTTTTCAAAATACAGGAGGCATACAGGATATGATATATCAATCCGGAACATGTCAGACAGCTATTTTGGATCCTGTTAGCTACATTTCGAGGCTATTTTGGCTGTGCTAGATACAGTTTGAGGCTATTTTGTGTTCTTTTAGCATACAATTTTAAAAGATCTCTTTTTGTTCACAAGGTATTTTGGCTCAGTTGCAGGAATGTTTTTGGTTTCTGTCAAAGGGTCTTTTAACCACAATTAAAGGCTATTTCTGTGTATTTGAGTTTTGCTACGATTCTGTTATATTATGGGTTCTTTTAACTACAAATCTTGTGCTGGATATGTACAATTTATCAAATTTTACAATGCTGAATTTATAAAGTTGTTGGAGAATCGAATATTGCTAAGTAATTCTTTAATCATCACTATCATAATCATCATTGTATTCTCAATACATCGATATAATTATGAGGACCATAAATGGCATTGGCATTCTGGCAAAGCCAAACCAAAAGGTCAATGATCCTTTCAGGTACTATAACTCGATAGTCATCATACAGATAGTGTCTGTAATGAAGTATCTAATGGAAAACCTATTTATCTATTGATCAACTGACCGTCAATAATCCAATAATGATTTCATAGAACTGTACTACAGTTCTATGATGATTTCAACCTATTGAAATTTGAATTATAATTTATGGTCTTGATGCATTGTTTGCATTGATGAATGATGAAAGTCAATGAGTATGTTTCGTTTATCTCTTGTCATGCTGTCTACAAGTGGACTGCTCTTGCATTGCCACAGATCAGAACATATGTTGTCTTGTGTTGCCACCTAGTGACTAGTGTGCTATTCAGCGGGCTCCTGTGAGCGTCCACATACTTTCGACCAGTGGAACACACAAAATTTTGTCTGGAAGACACCGGGGCTGTTTCTGAGTGTGCTGATGGCCTTGTCTACTTCCTTAGAGAATGTGATTGCCGAGTCTGACTCTGGTATACATCAATGTTGGATAGAAATTTTGTGAATGTGCAATGAAATTGGAACTATTTCTTGGGACAGCAATGCTGTAGCATAGGAAATCAACTTTTGTGCCAGGTGGCAGCAGCATGCAGTTCTCAGTTTCACCAGACTGTCTCTCATGTCTATCTTCCAATCAATCCTTATAGTTATACAGGCCTAATGCTGTTTTTTCATTAACTTATCTACTGAATCTTGAGGTCTGTCTGTCAATCAGGGGTTTTCTATCAACATTATTCTATAGATCTATCCATTGGGCCTGATCAATGGATACTTTTTACTACACAAAAATTCTGCCTGGTATTAACATGTTGTAATCAAGACAGCACAGGTGAGTGTCGTCTTGGGCTGAGGACAGCGCAGGGTCCTCAAAACCTGGTAAACTCCCCTTATGGATAACAAAAGAACTAACCAACCAACCAACCAACCAATTAGCATCACACCAACTAACCAACCAACCAATTAGCATCACACCAACTAACCAACCAATCATGTAGCATCACACCAACTAACCAACCAACCAATTAGCATCACACAACTAGCCAACCAACCAAATACCATCACACCAACTAACCAACCAACTAGCATCACACCAACTAACCAACCAATTAGCATCACACCAACTAACCAGCCAACCAAGCTAAAAAAGGTATTACTATCTTCCTATGGACCTTAATTCGATATTACAACATTATTCCTAAGTATTTCCTAAACATTACCTTTGCCCTCTGCGCCCTCAAATCGCTCATTGATCAAATCGGACATTTTCGGAGAATCGGGTGACTGGAAACCCGATTGCTCCAGGGTAGCAGTTGTGTTGGTGGACTGGCGACGTCACAGGCCTACTTATGACGTCACCCAGTTGCTCCTTTTGTGACGCTAATGTCATCTTAGCATGCATGCCACAGAACTGTGAGGTCCCAGCAGACATAAGAAAATGTTTAGCCCCCAGTCTGTTATTTATCAAGACAAGACACAAGGCAGACCTGTGTCTAGTGACTCTAGTTTTCCTTAAAAGATATCTCAGCTAGATTCAAGGTGACTAGTTGATGTGTAGAAAGGCTATCTTAACTGGAGACTAGATTCTAGACTCTAAAAATAAGACTAAAGGTGGTAGCCAGGATAAACTGTTGGTCTAGGCCTATTGAAGTGTCAGGTCAAAACCATAGGCTGTACACAATTAAACCCAATCAGCTAGAGGAGCTGCCAGATTTTATTGTGACCTCAATACTTATTGCAGTGAGCAAACTCTACTAACACCAAATCTTAAAGTGGCGGGCCTAATACTCTTAGAAGCCATCTAATATAGGCCTAATTGTGGGTAAAACATTATTTAAGCCTGCTCTGCAAACATTATAGGCCTACATGTATTTTGGAAATGAGTTGGCCACAATGTCACATCATTTTGAAAAAATCTTAACATTGTGTTCATGTTGTGGCAACATGATTTATACCATATCTTTCTAAGTGGTAACAGACAAGCTGACGAGCAATCCACCAATATATTATAAGCAATTTTGTAGTGTTGTGCCGATTCCCAAAATTTCGGTTCGGTTTCGGTTTCACCACTACAACCGAAACTCGAACCGAAGTTCAATCTAACAACCGAGTGTTTCGGTTATCGTAAAATATCTAATTTTATTGAGAAAACGATAAAATAATTAGCAAAATGTCGATCTGTTCACTCTCCCAGATGAGCGCCATGTTGATGTATTGAATTTCTGGACCGAAACACGATTTTGCGGACCGGGCGCTGGACCGTGGATCACAAAATCGTG
Organism: Platynereis dumerilii; assembly: GCA_026936325.1. Lineage (NCBI taxonomy): Eukaryota > Metazoa > Annelida > Polychaeta > Phyllodocida > Nereididae > Platynereis > Platynereis dumerilii. The sequence continues at coordinate 44,780,257 of JAPTHN010000004.1, read as the reverse complement.
TCGTGCACATTGCGGACCACGTGAATTGGTCTGCAACCAAAACTCGAACCGAAACCAAGGTTTTGGGTCGGGAAAAAACCGAAAACCGAACCGAACGAAAAATATCACCACCGCCCAACACTACAATTTTGTGTTTGCATTGTGTGCCCCTATACTTGGGAATGTACTCCTCATTGAAATGAACATTGCTTATGAATGATATCTGTGAATTGTCAACTGTTTAAAGAAGTAGTATGCCGACCCATAGCTCAGTCAGTAGAATGCTCGCCTCGCAAGCGAGGGAGCGGGTTCAATCCCCAGGCTGGCCATCGTGTCATTCCACGATGTTGTCGTTCGCATCAGACGTTAATTGGAGGTGCCATGGGCCCAACTGGAAACAAGTCACTGACTTAGCTTGGCTACCCACATTAAATAAAAGTATCTTTACCTTTACGTTTTACCCCAGTCAGCTGGAATTTGGACTTTTGGCCATTTTGCCACCTAGAGATAGGTAGATCTCTGGCTAAGTCAGAGTTATTGTTGTTCTCTGGCTCAAGGCCTTGGCAAAGGTAAATAATCTCTAGCAATTGAGCTGAAGGCCATACTATAGTTAAACTACTATAACAACAAACAGCCTATACTATGGAGAATCCTGCCTATGAAATAACTGAGGCTCAATAAAAGTATGATATGGAATACTGAGGGTTAAATAACAGCACATTTATTGATTTCAATAGATGAAAAGTACTTGCATTAGAGGGCTGCACTTGTGATATCTACACACTTTCCTACATGAACCAACACCTTTTAAAAACATGTGTTTTAAGACCCGCAACACCAAAATTTGGTCAACGTCAGCCTACATGTCGTATTTGGTTGTGAAATGACTTATTCAGTCTGGAATTAGGCTTAAAATGGTGGCTCATATGTTTTGATATCTCAATTTTATCTAAAGCTATGACACCTCGAAGATTCATGATGCGAAACGTCACAATTTAAGAAAATGGCAAACGAATGTCATGCCGTTGTTGCAACAGGCCTTAGAAGGTCAAGTATAACACATCATCGATAAGTTAAAATCAATTTCTAGTAGAAATATTTTTGAATATTTACAGTTGATTTCACTATCATGCAATTCTTGTCATTCACACTTGACTGTGAGGAACCAATGCTAAACCAGCACTAGTCTTACTACGTTTGATAAATCAAATGTGTGACGTTCTGTTGTTTCTAAACCAATCAGATTAGCTAAAAATGGCATGTATTTGGTGGATCTAGAACCTGAGAATCGCGTACTAATGAAATCACCAGTAAAGACAATGCCTTGTGCAATAACATAGGTGTCAACAGCTAAAAACCATAGTAACTTTTTGACACATTTTGCTAATTTTTGAGAAATGTACAAGTAGATTGCCTACTTTAAACTGATCTCGGTGGTGCAGGTTGGATGGAGCCACAAATAGCTGGCATCTCTAATGACCATTCAAATTATAGATGGGCCACCAGAAGAAAATAAGGAACGATAAACGTGGAAAACTTTTGGGTTTTAAGAGCAGTACGTTAAGTTATATAAATCTAGCGACTAGCTATCAATTATCAGTGAAAGACCTCTTTTTAAGTTAGACCTTCAAAATGTGCAAGTAATAAATGATTGTAAGAAGAAAGTGATGTAAAAACCTCAACACATTAACCTATATATATCTGCATCATGTAATATACATGTATTGACAAAGCTATCAAGGTCTGAGATCCACTTATGAGCACTACCAGACTGTGTTTTGCTGAAGGCCTGTGTAATTAGCCTGTCTTCCCTTCAATAACAAGTTACTTAGCCTAAATATAGAAAAGAACAGAGTATATGGTGTATGGACCAAGGTCTAAGTATATAGAGCTATATAATGTGTGAAGGAAGTGAGCTGAAAGTGTTGTTATGTTGCTTTAGCAGATATATAAGAAGGAATCTGGGATAAGTTCCCTTTGCCGAATAATTTGAAAAAAAAATTGGATTTGTGATATAGATCGAGGGTCCGCGAAGTTAAAATCATTGATTGAATCGTGATTTCAATTCATTAAAATCATTGGTTTTTTTTTTAGTTGAATGATATCTATTTTGATATCATATGATATGACGTAATGACAATTTGATATGCATCATAATGTTGAATTTGTATTTTGTGTTATGATTATGAACTGTACACATAACAGATCAGGTCATAATTCTGTGGCACAAATCCATCTTTTTGACCAGCATAGAATCATCCATTTCGAAATATTTCCATTTTTGAGGGGGTAACTTTTTTTAATGGTAATTTAAAATGTCAAAGAAGATGATACTATGTTAATTCCAGGCTTTTGCAATTCATTTCTGTCTCGGCTGTTCACCAAGGTGCACAAAAACGATGTGTTTGACTTTGTGATATCTACATGTATGTAAGATGATTATGAAACTGTATTATGTGTATATTATATGTTTTGACAATTGTGTTTCTTTCATTTCAGGTAAGAAAATGAATATTCTATGCTATTGAAAAGAATATGGATTGGAATTGGGATGTTTATAAAGTGTATGGTAAGTAGGCTTATAATAGTGACTTCATCTCATTTTCTGCCACTTAAATTTTCAAGAAGCTGACACATAGACAGATTTTATATCAGACAAAATTTTATATGAAACAGCAAAGGAACCTGTCATTCCTGATCTATCTTATTTATGATAAAAAATAGATATAAGTTAAGCTTTGTTCTGATTTTACACAGAGTTTGGAAGAACACCAGCCAAGGGTTTGGTCAGTCTGTTTTAAAGACCCTATTTTAGAGTGTATAATTGATTAAACCAAAGAAATAGATGTTGTTCATGTATGCAGACAACGTCAATGAATTCATGAAACAATTTGCCATGTTTGAGGACTTCTGTGGAATCTGTAGGATTAATAGAATAGATAAATAAAATCCATATTTTTGTAGTAATTTCGATATAAATGGACTTCTTAAGCCTGAATTTCACATGTCAATCTCACCACATATGCCCTGGTTCACTACAGCTTAAACATGAGCACAGCACTGCACTTCCACGTGCTATATCTAGCCAACCGCACCGAACACTTAAATGTCAGGAGTTCACCAAACCAATTTTGGGTATGCAAAATGTTGCTACATCAATGAATGGCAATGTGCACAGCTATTTTAGCTGGTATTGGATGCTCTGCTAGGTAATTGAGAGTAATGTAGGTAATTGAAAGTAATTCGAGTAATTGCTTTATTACCAATTAGTCAAATTGCCCATATAAAGTGTCAGTTGATGCGTTTGGGGATATGTGTGCTAGTAGTGTTGTCTATACTGTGTGTACTGTGCATGCATTCAGTTAAGTGCTTTGCTTGTGCAGTTGCTCTCTAGTATGTACTGTAAGCATTTGGGTATCATAGAATCACGTCCTATTAAAATGTTGCATGCAGCATAGAACGTGTCTACTGTTATGACAGATAGAAAGACATATATTGAGATTGATTGATTAGTAGACAGATAGCGAGAGGGAGATAGTTAGATGGAAGATAGATAAATAGATAGATAGATAGATATTTATAAATGTGGATAAACAAATGAATAAAGATACATGAATGAGATAATTAGCTAATTGATATTTGATAATGTGGATGGACGAAAACTAGGTTGTGGTTCTTGACTGATTGTTATATTTACATTATCACCAATTCATTGGCTATTCGATTATAAAGTAATAAATAGTAATGCAGTCATGGTGCTATGAGCTACGATTTAATTGTTCACTGATCTGTCTTTACTTTTTGGGTGGTACGGGGGACTTTACTTAGTATGACCATTCTGTTCTATGTATGGTCCATTTACTTGCCCTGCATGGGCTGATGTTCAAAGGGACCATTTTGTAGACAAACCTACGCTACCCCTTTCTTGACCCTCAAAACGAATTTTCCACCACATTATCCTTTACAATGGTTATTCGTAAATGGAATTTCCAAATATTAGCACTGCTCCATTAACGTAGTATTGACAGTTGATTTCGTATTGATCCATCTGGTCAAATATTAGGTCAAATATTCAGCAGGTCTATTGGAATTTATTGATAGAAAACTGGCCAGGGTGTGTTTGATCTTTGTGCGGCCTCTACCAGTGCTACTATGCTAGTTCTTGGAACTGCGAAATACAGTATATGGAAAATTGGAAAATTTGAAATAGTATTACTTTCTGTTGAATTAGTAAATGATAGGTAGGCAGATAGATAGGTAGTAGGATGACAGCTGGGTGGTCTAGTGGTTAGAGGCCATGCCTGCTCCGTTGAAGGTCTTTGCCTTCATGGGCTCAAACCCCAGGTCAACGGATGGGATACCATTTATCATACCAACACTTTTCTGCAGACTTTCATGAGCGAAATCCTAGCTGGATGTGGGTCAAATGAGATGTTAAATTGGCGGCCCCTTGTTATCAGTGTCTCTGCTGGGCAAATAAGAAGATCCCTCACAATGGGGTAAATGTGTGACGTGTTGGGGACTCCCAATCTCTTTCCTGTCTCATCAATCATCCATTGTGAGTTCCCAGAACTGGGCTCAGAAGGCTACACTTACCACAACTCATCTGTCTATATATATATTCTATATATATATATATATATTTATTTATCAGTCTATGTTAGCAAGTTGGTAAATTGGGAAGGTAGGCAGACAGGTGTGTACTATATAGGGAGGTAGATAGGTAGATAGGTACAGTGACACCAGTGTCATGAGTAGGTTGTTTGATGGACCAGGAATTTGTTTTAGATATTTAGACTTCTAGTCATGACTGCTAAAAGATGACAGTTTTTCTTTCTTGACTAATATGGAAGTCTTTCTAAAATGTGCACTCAGTCTTTTCAACCTCTTGAACTAGTTCCTTATTTTCTCTCTTTCGTTTTTATTTTATCTTTTACTATCTTCACACTTGATTTAGATTTCTGGAACTGGTTCACATGTCAAATCGTTGTTGTCCTTCAAGGCTTCAATTCTGCAGTCTCAATTTATCTGCATTACAGTGCTTGGCCCAGTTCCTATAATTCATTTGTAATTGGAAATCTCAATTCTCACTTAATGATATACTATTCTTGGAACTGAAGAGATGAGCTTGGAATGGTGTTTAATATTGTAATCAAATTACAATATGTCTATAATTACTGCAATCCATACTGCGATTCACACTGTGATTAAATAGAAGTTTGTATAATTACCTGACAGCTGTAATTTCAGACTTGGAAGTAAAATTGGGTCAGTTGCCATATCTGCGTAATAATTATAAGTGTGTGGGTGGCTTCACAATTGTCACTTGAATTGTGTATAAAATATGTATTTTGGCAAGTATGGATAGTAGACTACAGTGGAGCCCTCTAAAGTCAGTCCAGAAAGTAAGGTAGGCAGGTAGGTTGATGTATAGGGAGGAAAGGTAGGTCAGAAGGTAGGTAATGAACACAAGTAGGTCGGTAGGTATGGATGATGAAGATAGATAGATAGATATGGTAGTGCAGCCCTCTATGACCAGGTCTAGCTACTCACAAGTGTTGATAGATAGATAGCTAGATAGGAGAGAGAGGGGGGGTCCTCAACATGTTACACATTTAGGGGAAGCTTGGGAGAGTTGGGCCGCAGGGAGGGTTGGGCCACCCTGATTTTTGAGGAAACTAAACATTTTTTGAGAAAGCTGCAGCCACCAAAAATTTATAAAAATAAAAATCTTTCAATGGATGTAACATTTCTGGCTAATTTGCTTGTCACGATCTTCAGAGAGAAGAAAATTCATATTTTGATGAAAAACGGAAAAACAGAGCCTTGTTACGAGTTTTTTATTTTCTGTCAGACAACAAGGACTGAGATAATTTTCTATGGCATGCTTGGTAGGCTTGACTATTCAGTTGTTATTAACATATTTTGGAAAATTGTCAGACAACCGGTTTTGTCATAATTGGGATTTAGAGAAAAATGGTCGAATGGGGGAGAGTTGGGACAGTGCCCATACTCTCCCCACATGTGTTGCATTTACCCAGACTTATTTTTATTAAGACAGAAGAACTTGTCTAGAGCAATTTTCAACAGAGATTGAATATTTTTAGGCATTAATAATTATTCATGGTCTAATAAAATTAGATTTCAGGAAATCTAGATGGGGAGAGTTGGGCCATCAACCGAGGCTTAAGTCCGACAGCAAACTAGAGTTGCAAGAGGCCTCAATTCAGAATTAGTGTCTTCAATGACCACCACACTACAGGTTAAAAATATTATGGTCTCCAGTACAGCTTTACCGAACCTGATATATTGCAATGGCCCAAGTCTCCCTCCTGATTGGCCCAAGTCTCCCACTTGATGGGGAGAGTTGGGCCAAATTTTTTCCAATTTTCATAGGGCTGTAGCTCATATGTTCTTGGGCACATATCAATGCAAACCTAAATATATTTTTCTGAAATATTTCAAGATACAATACATGCGTTAAGCATGTTTATATTATCATTACTGTTTGCAGGAGGTGCAAGAATGTAAAAAGTGGCCCAACTCTCCCAAGCTTCCCCTACTCTGTGAGGGATATTTTATTTGCCCAGCACAGACACTGATGCACAAGGCGCCACAAGTTCAACATCTACCCTACTTCCAACTGGTATTTTGTTCTTGAAGGTTCACTGAAAATACTTCACCACCCTGGGTTTCAACCCATGAAGGCAGATATCTTCAGCAAAGCAGCCCTGGACTGTAACCACTCAGCCACCAATCTGCAACCGTCTACGATTGTGTTGCTGCTCGTTCAGGAGAAGAAACAAAGAAAAATAATTAAAAACATATACTGTATATTTTGATACATAAAATGTTACTGCTGTTTTTCCTTTTCCACTTAATTCTGCAATCTGTAAATAATATGTATCATAAAGTCATTAGTATGTATCACACTAGATTGATACATGTACTTCGCTCGACTAGGTTTGCTCGGTCACTATTCGCATGATTCAAGATATTCCACGTCGTGTTATTGTATTCCGGAGGCATCGCTGCCTGCATCAAGCGCATGAATTACAGTAATTGAGTTGTCTGTTTGGCTCAAATTACCCTCCATACAGTACTAAATTGAATAAAAGCCTGGCATCTATCATTTTCTGCACTCTTTCTCCAGCTGTAACAGAATCTAGGTCATTAGATAGCCTCTAAACTTGTCATTCTCTCGTTCCAGGACATTATATAGCCTCTAAACGCGTGATTCTCGGTAATTGGATAGCCTCTAAAGTTTTTGTATAGGCTGCTGCTGAAATTGTGTTATCTGTGGCAGCCTCTAGACTGCTTCTTCGGTCATTCTGGATCATCAGACAGCCTCTAAACTTGTGATTCCTGGTAATGTGATAGTCTCTAAATTTTTGGCCAGGTTATAATCTATATTTGCAGCTTTTTAAAATGCTTGTTGTGTGCATTATGTTTTCGAAAGCAATCCTTAAGGTGGCATATATCATGTATATTATACTTTGGAAGCAGATGAACTTCCACATCTAAATTTGTTAACAGTTGATTAGATGTCTGTCATTTTAGGTCACCATGCAGGTAGCCTCTAATATTTGGATTTCTAGCTGTTATTGAATGCCGATCAGTTTCAGGAAAACAGGAAATGTTGGGTTTCCCTTCACATAGATCTGACGTATCTTGTAATCTTTGATGGTTGGTTCTATTACAAATTTTGTCACACAATCCTTTAGGTTCTGTTAGACAGCCTCCTCTAAACTTTTGCTCTCCTTGGTCATTTTCTGATTCATCTAAACATTTGCATGAGATAGAGATTAAGAATGTCTTGGTTTCCCAAATAGATCTTTGCCTTTTAGTCATTTGGTTGTGTCTGATCTTGTAGTTATCTGATTCTTGGCAATTAAATTGCCTCTGAACTTTATGGACAACTGCTTACTACCTGCAAACATAAATACTTTTAGAGGCTTTAACATGTACTGAAACCTTTTTACAGCCTCTAAATGCAGTACACCATTGGAAGATTTCTCTCTAACATGTCATCTCCACTCCTGATAGCCTGTGAACTTTTAGCACTCTTTAGCTTCTAAGATTTTCTTGCATTACTTTGAAGAACCTAGAGAGTTGTAATAGTGCCAATCAATTGCCATTTGAAAGCCTCTAAACATTGCTAAAGTTTAGTCCTCCAATCAATATTGCAATTACAGGATTTGCCTCTATAGACTCAATAAAGAACCGTGATTTCATCAGATTTGTAATTTCATCAGATCTGCAATAATGAATAAAATACCATTTAATATTGTCAAAGAAACTTTGACACATTTCATTGTAAATGGCTGATCAGCCTGCATTGCTGAAAGTCTTTCATTGTGTATAGGTTAAAACCCCAAGTGGTGAATCCAACATGTGGACTTTAATGAGCAACGTCTCAGTTGGAAAGAAGCGTTTGGATGAGACTTTAAATTGGCAGCCCCTTGCATTAGGGGCTATGCTGGGAAAATATTAGGTCCCTCTCTCTGGGCAAACATGGTAAATGTGAAGCATGTTGAGGATTCCTTCCTTTCCAATAGCATTATTCTATCAACCAAACATGCATTAGAGGACTGCATGTATCATTTCTAGTATATTTTATCATGCCCATCTTTATTGTACACTGTAAAATCGGAGGCACTGATTCAGCTCAATTGATTGAGTGAGATGGTTGCACAAGTTGATTGAGCTAACATAGATTAATGTTTTAAGCTGAGATAACTGAAAATACCGAGCTGAGATAGCTCAAAATACTAAGCTATGTTGACTAAGGTATTCAAGCTGAGAAAACTTAAAACAATGAGCTGTGTTGACTTACAGCTAAAAATATTGAGTTTTGTTGACTTATTGATCCAAGCTGACACAACTCAAAATTTTGAGCTGTGTTGACTTCCTGTCTTATAAAGTTATTTATGAATATGGGCTGTAATCCTAAAATATTGTTTGATCTCTCAAGGGGATCCACCTGATCCAGTATGCTTCATTTTAGCACACCAAGATGCATTCAACAAAGACCATTGCATCACAAGGAGATCTAAACATTAGTTTCTTGTGAATAAATCCCAATGGCCTGTGGCTCATCTGAGGTGGTATACCGTGCTAGAAGCCTATATTTGAACACACTCTGACTTGGAAATGTTGGTTGACATGTGAAAGCATGCATCTAATTACTCCCACAAATTAATTTAAGAGAGATAAAAATAAAAAGGTAACCAGCTAAAGTGGTGTGCTACTCATTTTTTCTCTGGGATAGTGTAATATAAATGTTCTTTTTTCTTGTAAGTAAATAATTATTTAAAACTAAATGCAGTCTTATGAGAAGTGCTTGTTATAGATGGCGCTATATGTGGCATGACTGAGATGTCAAGCTATCTGCAACAACTGAAGCTTTCATGTTTTCACAGCTTAATGTTATGATTCGTTTAGACAACTTACAGCATTGAGCTATCATACCTTGACAACTTATAGGATTGAGCTATCATAGCTTGAAAATTATTAGCATTCTCAGACAGCTCAAATTATTGCTTCAACACAGTTTTCAAATTTTACAGTGTAGTGGACAGTAGTTAGTGGTTGCTGAAGTGCATTTGTGTTTGAATCTGTGTTTTGGTGGCATTGCACAGACTACCAACCTTTGTGCTGTGAAGCAAATTACTTTATATCATCCCAGTTCAAATATAATTTTTATCATCTTGATTTTAAAGTGTCTTTGTGGTGTTCTGACAAAATGCATCCAACACACAAATAACTTTATCAACATTTTGTTTTGACACCATTCTCAACCATTTGAAGCTCTAGTAGCCTCTAGCCCAGACCTAGACTCGCGAATCTAGGTCAGCAAATAGCCTCTACCATCATTGATTTATGTTGCAAAGTGTTTGGAGGCTAATGCTTTGGTAATAACTCTTGATTTCGTTTGAGTCTGAGTGCAGCTCCTATAATCCATCAAAGGAATGGAGCACTGGAAAGGCATAATTTTGAAGGATTCCCGCAAGATTTACATGCTATCTTTTTTATTGGACAATTTTGAAGAATTTTTGCCTTTTATCAATATTAAGTCGCCCGCAAGCTTTCGCACTGCGCAGAAGTTTCAGACACGCTTTTTGACAAAGCTTTTATCGAACACAATCTGGGTCATGACGCCATGATGTAGCCTTTAAAATGTTGTCAGTCTTGATATTTGAGGCTGTTAAAATTCTTGCAAAGTCTTTTCCTCCCATTTTAAAATCATTTCTCTGTCTTTGTGTGTGAAGTTTTCTCTATACATTTGCAAGTGTATTTTGTTTTGTCATCAATCATTCATTGGGTGATGTCACAGACTTTGAAACACCTCATGATATTTGATAATCAATCACAGAGAAATGATTTCAGGAAATTCTTCAACAATCCGATGGTTTTTGCCTTTCATCAATATGAGTTGTCGTCTGAAAGCTTGTGCAGAACTCGAGACGTGCTTTTTGACAAAGCTTTTATCGAACAGAATCTAGGTCATGATTCCAGGGGGTAGCCTCTAAAATTGTGCGTTCTTGAAATCTGAAACTGTTAGAATTGCTTCATCAAGATTGTTCGTCTTTTCAAAGCTTTGTGGCATTTTTTCAGGTGATGCCATTGAACTTCCCAGGGTTCAACATTAAGACAAAAATGCTCATCCTAATAACCTCTAACAGTTTTAAAAGAGTAATACTGTTGCTGTGATTCTGTTTCTAAGCAGATATACATGAACTCTCTTAAGGGTATGTGATCTTGAGTAATGTTTCATAAAACATCCAATGAAAAATCAGTGCCATATGAAGAATTGACATTTTCTTCTTGCAGTGTGAAATTTCAAAGCCAGAAAAGGTCTTTTTGATAAAATAAGCCTGTGTGACTTTGACAAGTTCCAGAAAATATTTTTGGACAAAAAGATCAGGCATCCATGCTATCTTAGCCACTTGAATATATTTTACTGATGCAGTTATCAGGATTGTATTGAACTTTCTGACACAAATTCAAACACTATAGAGAGCATGCGCTTATGGAGTATGGACGTCCCTTTAATATAAAAAGTTGTGTTAAATTATTCTTATTTTCCAAAACACTGTATCGCTGCTGACCTACATGTATAAGCCATATGATTATTTTACCTTTGCAGAACCCAGTAATTACACACATGTAGCCTCTAAATCACAATCATCACAGCTATCTGAAGTCATAATTTCTTCTTTTAAGGAGATTTTTGCTTTCTTTCATGCAGATAATTGTTCTAATAAAGCCTGGATGATTCATCATAACCCACAATTTCAGCTTTCATCATTCTTCTTCTGAGTTCTGACTATTTTTCTAAGCTTTGTGGATGCAATTATAGCAAACAAGAATTAGGTCACGTTGTAGCCTCCAACACCTGATGAATTACAATTTACAATATTTACCACCCTAGATTTCCCCTTCTCTCTATGAATAATTACTTGTCATAATTTGACATAATAATCCATTGTTCTCACTTCTGAAACTATTTCAGAAAACTTTGCGTAACTTAATTTTCAGCAAATATCAAGTAGGTCAAATTGTAGCCTCTGAATTGTGATTATTGCAAGGACAATCCTGAAGGATTAATCTTTTATTTGATTAATTGCTTGTCAAAAATTCACATGAAGACAATCTTTTAATTCTGTTTCATGACATTGATTTGCATTTGCTTTTGCAACTTTTGCAGCTGCGTTTTCAGCAGGCAAAACTAGGAAGATAAATCATTTGAACAATTAGGTGTCAAAATTCTGCATGATGATTATCCTTTATTCGTTACTTTTTGTAACATATTGTTCACTTAACTTTTGTGCTCCTTTGCCAGCTAAGACCTTGTAACCTCTAAACTTTTCTGATACGTAAGGAGCCCTTATAGAAATATTTACATATCTTTATGGTTTAGACTTGTCTGTTTTGTGAATGTTACACTTGCTTTTCTGGAGCTCTGGGACATTTATTTCTTTGTAGATATATATATGAAATTAAACTTGCTAGCCACTTTATTGATCTATCTTTTTGTTAGACTTATAATCTATCTTTTCACATATTTATTTTATTCTGCGGACCTGAAAAACATTTGCTGCGGAGCTATTGGCCACAGAATCTAGGTCATATCATAGCCTCTGACACCTTGTGATTCTTGATGCTTAGAGGCTGCTAAAGGCTAAAGAACAGCTCAATCAAGATTATGTAGTAAGCTGCTGCTCTTTTATGTCTGTAGGGCAAAGATATGGAATGTGTGGAATAGATCTATACTCCCAAAATAGACAAGGATTTCTATCTCACTGAGCATTTTATTTAGAAAGGTGTATATATGATACATTTATTACAGCACAGAAGGTCTTTTGAAGTTTTTGATGCACATATTTTTGTACATCTATTTCTGCAATTCTGACTCTATCATGCTAAATGCGGCTCTGGTTATTGATCGATCTATCAATTCGCAGAAGATCCATGAAATGTCTGGATATTCACATCTCTCTGTCTGTCTGTTTGTCTATCTTGATCTTTCTATCTATCTGAAGGTATCTAATCTATCTATATATATTTTATCTGTTTATAATGAATAACTATCCAACTCTGTCTAAGCTTACCATGTATTTCTATCTCTTGTTTGATCTCTTATTATACCAATCTATCATGTAATTTCTCTCTCTCTCTGTCCAAGCTGGTTAGCTAGCTGCCAAGGTGTCGGTACCCAATCTATCTTATAATATATTACACGTGTATCTCTTGCACCTCAGCTAACTCAATTTATGCAGACGTAGATTAGACTGTACTGCATCTCTGTAGATAGAAAAATAACCTGTATTCGCAGATTTTGGGCAAATATAACAACTTCTTTACACATTTGTACACATTTCAAGGGATCCCACATTTCACTGGTAATAACTTGATGGCAATTTTGGTAAAGTAAACACTCTTATGCAAATGTGTGTTTGGGAGGCTACTTACTCACACATACATCAACCATTGAGATAGTGAGTGGTATGATAAAGTGTTTGAGTGATATTCAGAGCGATATTCAGAGTCAAGTATGCATTTGAATTTACCATCTTTAAGTTGCGACTGAGTATTTCATGTCAAAACTTACTTAGATATATTTTTTTTGTAATTCTTTAGAAATTTCTCACTGATGCATTAATGAGTCTATTCAAAATCTGAGAAATTTTTTAAGATCATTTGAAGTTATGGTGAAACAATGTGGACCCCACAATATTTGAGTTAATAAGACAGCCTCAAAATTCTGAATTTAGCAGCCTTTTGGTTTTACTTTCTGAACAGAAACATACTAATTAACTGCTTGATTAATTCTGGGGAGAACATCGACATAAAAGCTTTCCTTTTCTGTGTCTCATCCCTCTTTGATAATTTAAATCTAAATTGTATGAAGCACCTTGAATAATGAATGGGAGATCCACAAAGCAGTGCAAAGGAACTGTTCTAGACTGGAATTTCTTCTTAACATCGGCTCTTAACATTGGTTCTTAACATTTGTTCTTAACATTTGTTCTTAACATTTGTTCTTAATAACATTTCTTCCTTAACATCTATTCTTGAGCATTCTGAAAAATCAAATAATGAATATTCACTCAGTTTAAAAAGGGCTGCTGCTAAATGGTTTACTCTATGTGGAATTTTGTCTAATGTCTATTATTGTGCTTCAAAGCAATTTCATCAGAATTTCGTCTATCTGTAATGAGTTGAGTGATGCTGAAGTATACAATTTTAAGACAATGACGGGCTGCAAGGAATGTCTGTCGGATATATATTATAGAAAGATATAAGACAGATAAATAAATGAATGTATATAGATATGCTGTTGTTCAGACAAATAAACAAATAGATGTATAGACAGATATATAGGTTGATATTTTTATGGATACATCGTAGGTAGTCATGCAGTACACTGTAAATTCTTTATTAATCATGATATGATGTGAACCAATTAACCGCACAGAACTGAGAGCCATCTGGACAATCACCATGTAAGTTGGCATCTATAATAGCTTTTTAGGCAAAACCAAGGCATTTGTGTTAGACAATTGTAGGTAGCAAGTGCAGTTGACAATTGTCGTTTGCTACTGAAAGTCTTATGCTTTCCATCTGTGTTGTCTTTGTGAAAAAACATCCATTTATTCCGCCAGCTCCCAAGGCCCGCCACAATTTAATATACAAGAGTGATTTTGGAAAACATGATGACATCTGTGAAGGGAGTATTACTTACTGCGTCTTTCGCCATTTAATTCTCCATTCCAATATGTGGCCCACATATTGTGTTCCGTCACATATTGTGCCTTCATATCAAGCCTCATATATTCTCCCCTTGCGTGCATGTCTCTTTGTGCTTTCATGAAATATGGGCTCCTCCACTTTTCACAATCTTACTTACATCATATAAAATATGGAAGTTTCATATTCCTTAGAGTTAAAAGACATTGGGAATTTGGGAAAGACACTTTTGTTCAGCAACTTAATAATATGACATTCTGTCAAACACATTGTGCACAGTTGTCATTCTCTATGATGAAATATTACCCAACAGATGCCCAGTATTGACCATTGATGCCACAATGCAAAGTTAATGTTGATTTTAAAACAGTCCAGTAAAACTAATTTTCATCTAATATTTTAAGTTCCACATTTAATACAACTTTATAATTCCATTCAAATACTTCAACATTTCACGCAGCTTCTTAAAACGAAACGAAGACTCCATATGAAAATCTGTGCAACAATTGTTTTTCGAGACGTGTCAATCACAGAGCTGTTCCGCATTAAATTTGTCCCTGATATTGTCAGCGATATTTGTACGCTTGGCTGGATAAATGGCGTCTTGAATTTTTCCCTTTTGTCGTTTTCTCGTCAATTCTACTGGAGCGGAAGCATTTTCTTCTTTGTGGTGTTCCTCACAATCTGTTCTTGTTCTTTCTTTGATTTTAGGAAAAATATTTTTAAAACACTTCCGGAAGTTCCTGTATGTAATAGATTTTCCTCAAGAGAAATGTGTGCAAATATTCCTTAGAATGTCCCATCTTAATTCAATGACATTTATAATGATTAGATCACTTCTCAAACACTAAAATTTGATAAGTAGCATCCCAAATACATCACATACTAAATGCACATTTCTCAGTCAGGGAAATTACCAGCATATGAGGACAATTGCAATTCCAGCCAAGTCCTGTCCCGGACAGGATGATTGAGTGTGTGGGGTTGATCAGTTGGGTCTCAGAAGAAAGTCTGATCTCTGTGTAGCCATCCTCACCACACAGCAGCATGTCAGTTCTGGGACTTAATTCTATCCAATTTCACGAAATACTGCAAAGTCATCAGCAGCTGATGACAATTTCCTAATTTCTCTGGAGCCTTCGGGTTCTTTTCCTCATTATGTAATGGATAGGTCTGCAAATATTCATAGAGTTAGTTGACACTGTGATACAACTTTATACCAAGTTTGGAAGTGATAGTTGCAGTAGTTCTTTTTAAATAGCCAGTCAAAGATGATTTTGAGCACTGCCAAAGTCATGGCTAGGCCATGACACTGTGAGAGTGTCATGGGAGGGTGATGACAGTGCTAGGGTGATTGTCATGTGGGGCTGAGGATATTGATTGTCATGAGCTGGTGATAATTTCCCTGACTGTTTCTTTCGTTGTGTGAGAATTCACTTGTTCTAAGACATTCTCTTCTCGGCAAAATTTCTTGGAATAGATGTCAGTTATTCTAGTTTCATGGATAATGTAAAGCCAAAAAAGGTCTATTATGACCGATTTCCAGTTTTTATATAACAAGTTACAGTTCCACTACCGATTTCTAGGAATTTCCTAAGACAATTTTTATGAGAGAGAGAAATAGATATGCATTGTAGATAGACAGATAGAAAGTTACATGTATTTATATAATATATAATAATTGGAATAGGGAGACAGAATGAAATAAACATGCACATCCATTGTAGATAGACAGATAAACAGACAGATTAACAGTCACATATTACATAACATATCACAATTTGAAAGACAGATACTTTACACATTCCTTCATTCTGTGTGAACATTCATTCCAAAACAGGACTTACCATATACATGATATAGGTAGGGTTATCTGCCATGTGGCACAAATAACAACGCAGCCTATATAATGGAATGCAATCTCAAGTTGCAAGACGCAAGTGTTTTTTTGCTGTGTGTTTTAGTAGAAGGGATAAACTCCCAAGTATGTAAGTAAGATTGTCAAAAGTGGAGGAGGTCAATTCCACAGAAGTGTACCACTTATAGCATTTTTTTAAATCTTAATGATCATCAAATCATTCAGAGTAACAAACCAGTATGGTCTCTACTGCGCAAAACAAGTTAAATTTTGCAGATATCATGTTCCGTTTGGAAATAATCTACATTTTTGTAAAATCTGTTCAGATTTTTAGGCAAAAAGAAAATGGAAAGAAGCAGCTGCTTATTATCTTCTTACTGATCACACATACATCACAGAAAAGCAAAGTCATGTTTTTCTGGTTTGCAAAGGTACTGGGCAGTTGTTTTGAAAACATATTTACTGACACTTATGTTGAAGACGATTCACACTTCATTTATGTAAGACATTGCCTGTACATTGTCCCGAAGTCACGCTCAAACATGATAAATTGATCTCACTCAGTGAATTATCTGTTTTCAGCAGACATTTTGTCATTGCTATCTAGTATGAAGTGACAGATAACAGGACATGAATTGCCTTGAAGGTTATTCTCACTCGTTTGTATGACAAATGGTGTGTAAACTTTGTCCCGTCAGTCACGCTGAAACGTGATAAATTGACCACAAGCAGCTAATTACTTATTCTTGTTGATTTAATCTTTATTATTTTGTGTAAAATTGCACATAAATGAATGTGGATTGTCCTTTTTAATTTCCAATAATTCTTAGGACAAAAAAAGTACTGAAATCCTGTGCCTAAAGTCACAAAAATCCCACTTGGACCATCGTAAATTTTTTGATGATGGAAGACTTGTTACTGAGCTGTATGCCAGGGTCTATTAATGTTGAAAGGAATATAAGAACATAACGGTCAGGTAAGTTTATATGGAATACAGATTGAGCAACTCATAAATATACATTTTTGAGAGTAGATTTCGTGTCATCAATAATAAAAACAACCAAATGCTTCACAACGCCTGAACTAATTGTACAGACTCATATCAGTGGGTACAGCTTAGATGAAATCATGTTTTCATGCCAGAGTAATAATTATTTCAGTGCAGATTTTCATATTGTAAGTTGGTTAGTCAGCTCAGTTGGTAGCACCCTGAGCTGCCGATCACTGCATGGGTGCAGAGTCACGCTCATTTCTCTCCCATTCAATTTTGCCCATGTCTCCTATCCTAATTAGTCTACCAAGCACAAAATTAAAAGATGAGATTCGGTCATTAACCTGTACCATGTACGATGTTAAAGTGTATCATCAGAGATGCTCATTTGATAAATGCAACTGAGTGAAGGATACGGAAAGGCCAATAAAACAATCTTATATTGCTGTTAATGGCTATCACTATTATTTTAGATGTAAACTATCATCAGGTTTATGAAGTTTAGGTCAAATTTGTTTTAATATATTACTGCAAATATATACAATACCTCATGTCTGTGTATCTCAAAATTTGCTATCTTGAACCTATAAAATGTATTACATTGATAATGCATACTTTTCTGATGAATCATTGTGTTACCATAACAGCATATTTTATCAATAATATGAATCAAAAGTCTTTTATTAAATACTTCTGAGATACTGTCCCATCAGTCACAAAGAGGTGTCCCATCAGTCACAAAATGAATGAAGTGCTGCTGGAGAACAATTGATCCGCCAGTCTAACTGTGGGCCTGATTTGAAAGCTTATCTCAATACAATTACAATGCACTATGACAATAAGGTGTGGCATGTGAACTGAGATAGTAATTACAAGTTCAGTAAACTCAAAAAAGGCGGTGGTCAAAAAAGTCCCATCAGTCACAAGAGCATATTTGACCTCATATCAAAACTAAGAATCAAATTCAAGGGATGTTTTTATAATTTTTTGCAACTTTATGGACACAGCAACAAAATAGCACAACAGCAATACCTTCCTCTGATTCCTTCTAGTAAATTTTGACTACTATTAAGGTGGAAAATACATTAATAGTCCCAAAGTCACGGTGGAATTGACCAGGAGCCCATATTTCATGAAAGCACAAAGAGACATGCACGCAAGGGGAGAATATATGAGGCTTGATATGAAGGCACAATATGTGACGGAACACAATATGTGGGCCACATATTGGAATGGAGAATTAAATGGCGAAAGACGCAGTAAGTAATACTCCCTTCACAGATGTCATCATGTTTTCCAAAATCACTCTTGTATATTAAATTGCGGCAGGCCTTTGGAGGCAGTGAAACAAATGGAAGTTTTTCTCACCATACGACTGAACGCTGAAGGCTTTGTATCTCGTAGTGCCTGCTGCAATTCCCTCAGTAATTGTTGGCTGCAATTACTTGTAATTGGTGGAGTCATTTTCTTATTTCTTGAAATCTTTCCTGACATGGCTCAGTTTTTTGCCTGTCCTAACAGTAACACCATATAATGGTTATAACCAATTGCAAATAAATATATTTTGGTAATAAATACAATATGTAACAGGTTTGCTCCTGTATTATTTTGTCACTTTCTTTGTAACTGTACTGACTTCTTATTGACTAGAATTTGTTAAAACAAATTTGATGTTTTGTTGAACAGTTTGTGGTATTTAACAGTATTATTTCGAGCCTTGCATCTTCTGTCCGTCACTTCATGTCTCAAAGAATCAATATATAATATGAGCGCAGCTCATGGCTGCCGCAGGCAGCCATGAGCGAAGCTCACTTAGCACAAGGACAGCTCATTCTGTGTGGTGCTCCTGTCTACAGTGACTGCCTGGACAGGAAGTGCCTGTAGTTGCCATAAAAGTGGAGCTAGTAGTTTAGTCAGACTTTAGTTTGGTAAATAATTAAAATACCTCAAATATCTTCCAAAATAGCTTTAAAATTTCACTCATGTCATATAACAACCTGCAATGACATATTTCAGAGATTTAAATCAACGTGTGTATCAACATTGGAAATAAGTATTTCCATACCCCTGATTGTAAGAAGTGACTGAAAATTAAAAGTCACCACAAAAGTTAATGACTAAATGGCTCACCAAGTAAGAAATCATAACAACACTTTTAAAAGGTTACATAATCTTCATTAACTATCAACATATTATGTATATGTAACAGTCTAATAGTAAACAGTCATCTCTGAATAGCCATGGTTTTATTGATCTCAGTTATGTAACATCAACAATTTAACATAATAGATCCAAATTTAACACAGATTTGAATTACACAGCTGTCAGTGCAATATATCTATCTATCTACCTATCTATCTATCTATCTATCTAATCATATCTATAGATCTGATCTGATCTATCTATTCTATCTAGATCTGCCCATTAGCCCAGTCCTTTAAAAAGATAAATTTGCCTTCTGCATGGAAAGTTGAAGATAATGCAGTAGTTCTATGACAATGCTGCGCGAATTTCATGGCAGTGCCATTTACATGTTATTATAGATATATATTGAAAACTATCACCATTACTTCTGAAAGCTGTAATAATTTATTTCTCCTATGACAGAAGCCCGTTTAATGAAGTTGTTGTTGTCAATGTACTCTATAAAAGAGAAGGTGTCAATTTGTGAAAGTGAATATTCAAAGTCTGAAATCACCAGACTGCTTTAAAACAATTGGCAAACCGAGGCGTTTGTTAAAAAACGGTAAGAACAAAATTTAATGTTAAAACGAAAAGATGAAAATGCTAGTCTAGAATAGCTGAATAGTTCCTTTGTGGATGTCCTATTCATTATTCAAGGTGCTTCATACAATTTAGATTTAAATTATCAAAGAGGAGAGATTCAGAAAAGGAAGGCTTTTATGTAGATTTCCTTCCAGATTTAATTAGACAGTTAATTAGTATGTTTCTTTCAAGAAATAATTCCAAAACTGTGTATGTTAGGAACGTTTCATGACTAGGTTTGTATTTCTTCATTCCAGGTACGTAAGGATTATAATATTAGACAATGTAAAGTAAAAGGCTCTTTTATCTATTTGTTGGTGCTTTCTGAAATTGTGTTGGGTGATTTTCAGTTGGCAGATGAGATGTTTTGCCAACTGAAAAATACCATAAAGTCACAAATGAGATAATGCACTTTTATGAAATTATGTTAAGTATAATGCAATTGAAATTATGCTATGGAGATTTTTTTCAATATTACTAAAATAGAATTACAAAATATTAGATGAAAAGCAGCGAAAAATGGCTTAAGAAACAAAAAACGTCTTAAGGAACTCCACAAAGACGAAATGTTTCATGCTCCAGTAGAATTTACGAGACAATGACAAAAAGGAAAAAATTCAGTGCGCCATTTATCCAGACAAGCGTGCAATATCGTTGACAATATCTGAGACAGATTTGATGCTGAACAGCTCTGCGATTGACTTGTCTTGTGTAAAAACTTGTTGCACTCTTTGGGATTTTGAAATCTGCTTGCTGATGATTAGTTGCCTTACTGATATTTTGTATATTAACTAAATGTGTTTGGTTGCATTTGTGGGTTGCAATTTCAAGCTGGGGTGTCTGTAGACCACCGAAAACTTGGTTCTAAAACAGCATATCGAACCTGATGTTTCTTCGAAATAGGCTGTTGACCTCAAAATTGTCCAAGTGCATGTTGCTCAACCAGAAACCCATTGTTTGCCTCATTACTGCGTCCTCCTCCTGTCCTAATTGGCCAACCACAGTGCATAAATGCTGGACGTAAAGCCCCTATCATCCATTCTTTCATAACTTGTCTTGAATGGACACACAGATTCTAATACCTACTTTGTGTCCTATTCTAAACTACATTAAGCAGCAATGTTGGTCATCGCGAAGTCAACCGATAGCATTGTTCGCCTGAGAAAGTGAACCCGATGCTTCATCAACGTAGGCTTTAGACTCAAATTCTCAAATTGCACTGCAACCTAGAAACCCAAATGAGGAAAGAGAACATCAGCAGTGTTTAGCCATTCCAACCTTATTCTCTTCAACAGTGTTCAAGTTCAAGTGGATGGGTTGCCATGGCAACTGGTGTTGAGCTCAGCCTCTTCAAATTAACATACCAGTCTCACCAACTTAACCCACCAAACAAGTGCAAGTTGCTTAGCCTGTCAACCAACAATTCAACACACCAGCCTATTCAACCTCCAAATGAGCCCATCAAGTTTACCCAACCAACCAATGGCAACCAATGACCTCTGCTAGGCAAACCAAACCACAGGCATCAATGCAAATAATTGGTAACCAAGACAAACTTTCAATAACCAAGTGATCAACTCTTCTCTTCCAAATTCAGATTGGCTGGTGCTATTACCAACTGATCAACCACCAATCAACAATTGTTTTTCAATCACTCCAGTTCAAATTGACGCGCAACCATCAAAATCTGGCTTCTTCCGAGTTCATCGAAATGCGAACCATTATTCAAAACAACCTTATTCGACCAAACCACCAGCATACTGATATTCATTTACTATGTCCCTACCTCCCCCTTATCCTCCTCCTCTACCCACTCATCCACCTTCTCCTCTCTTCTCCTCACCCCCCCCCCATTTGTCCTCCTCACCTTGTTTTCGTTCTCATCATCCTTGTTATCCTCTGCCCTCTTCTTCGTCCACATCCTTCTCAGGACTCTCCCCTTCTCAGGACTCTCCCCTTCTCAGGACTCTCCCCTTCTCAGGACTCTCCCCTTCTCAGGACTCTCCCCTTCTCAGGACTCTCCCCTTCTCCTCTTGGGGGGGGGGGGGGGTTGGTCCAGCGGTAGTGTACTGGACTGCCAATCGCTGGGTCCAGGGTTCGAATCCAGCACTTGCCGAGTCACTGTGGGCTATGTTGGACAGCTGTTTCCATCCTCCTTCACCTCATTGCTGTGTCCTCCTCCTGTCCAAATTGGCCTACCAAGTGCATAAATACAGGACATAAAGCCCCAATCATCAATCCATCTATCTTTCGCTCCTCCTCCTCCTCCTCTTCATCCTCCTCCGCCTCCATCTCCTTTCCCCTTCTCCTCTTCATTTTTCTTCTCTTTGGATTCTAGATTTTCCTTCTCCTCATTCTTCTTCTTCACTGATACTCTTCATCCTCATCCTTTCTTCGTCATCCTCATCCAGTCATCCATCTTAACCTTTTTTTTGTCCTCATTGTCCTCGTAGTCTGCCTCCTTGACGTCGTCTTCTCCAAACTGAATGCCGTCTGTTCATCTTTTCCTAGCCCCTTACATTTTTCTTCCCTCCTTTTGTCCAGCAAACTAACTCCATGTATACAATTAAAGCAACATAGCAACCAATGCATTTTAAGAAGTACCTACAACCCAATGACTCTTTTTGTGCTCTGTTACTGTAGCTCGCAGTTTAAACTTGGTGCCTGCTTAAATTGGTCCAAACCTTGTACACAAAGAAAGACCATTAAACTTTGACCCAAGAATTGACCCAGGTCATGTAAACAGCTGTCAATGGCATAACGTCACCTGATTGGCTAATGCGTGTCACGTGCTAGGTTGCTAAGCAACAGACTCAAGTCAACGCTAGCTGGTTCCTTAAATAAATAGGACCAACTCCAAGGCAGAACCTTAAGAAAACAACAGTCCCCTGGAATCTAAAGACACCATCTAAGGACATTGTTTAAGACACAAGCCACTGTAAACCATTCTAGAGGTGATTGCTAAAACAAAGGCAGTGTGCTTGAAAAAAGGACCTTGTTGGAACTTGGGAGAAACTAAGAGTTAACGACAGTTGCTATGGTTACCAACTTGTACTTGCAGAGAATACTGCCATGCTACTGCGCTATAGTGGCCGAGGGATTTGGTATCTTTTCTCATGTTTCTGAAGGTCCTAGGTTCTGTCCTGACAGAGGCAGAGTTCTAGAGGAAAGGAATGCTCTTGTAAGAGTTAACGACAGTTGCTATGGTTACCAACTTGTACTTGCGGAGAATACTGCCATGCTACTGTAGTGGCTGAGAGCTTTGGTGTCTTTTCTGAAGGTCCCTGGTTCTGTCCAGGCAGATGCAGAGTTCTAGAAGAGGGCTCTTGTTTTAGTTAATGACTGTTGCTATGGTTACGAACTTGTACCAGCAGAGAATAGTGTCATGCTATTGGACTAGAGGTTGGGTCCTTTGGTATGTTTCCTGATGGTCCTCAATTCTGTCCTGACTGAGGCAGAGTTCTAGAGGAAAGGAATGCTATTGTTAGAATTAACAACAGTGGCTATCATTATCAACATGTATTTGCGGAGAAAACTGCCATGCTACTGAACATCTATTGTACGATTTCAATATTTTATGCCGAAAACTCACAATTTAAAATTTAGGAATAATCTCATGACACCCACACATGCCATATATATATATGTCATGGCAACAACGTTAAACAATCTGTCGCTTGGAATTTGTGCCATATTTTTAGCTGTCATATCCGCTATGGAACATTCTTTCCGTTTTTGCTCAGTGCAGGAAATTATCTGTCACATTGGTATTGAAAATGTGTAGGTCACAGTAAACACAATTACACATTTTGTATTGTATACATAGAGTGTCTCTGCAGGGGATTGACAAAATAATGGAGTCTTTAGTTGCTCTTAACTGTGATAAAAAATAAATTCTATATACATTGTGTATATGGTGGAATTTAGCAGTTTGAAAGTATGCAAAGAGTTTGATATATATTTTGAAACAACTATATTTCAGCAGGGTGAACTTGTTTGTTGATTTACTTGTTATATGTGGGCAATCTATTACTGAATATGTCTTTATATTTTTCGCTTGTCTGTCTGTCTGCGCAGTATTTATGTGTCTTTCTTCCAACTGTCTATCTTAACTATTCCTCATCTATCTATCTTTCTATCTATCTGTCTATATACCCAATAGTATCTATCTATCTATCTTTATACCTAGACTATAGACCTGTGATTCTCTTAATCAACATTGACATCTCTTTCCTTGGCAACTTGAAAGCTAAACATTGGCTTCAATAGCTTTTATTTGGAAAGGTCACAAAATAGAGCAGTGGAAAAAACTGAAGTGAATTAAGAATTAACGTGACCTTATTTGGTCCGTGTGGACTTAGTGACAACTTAACCTTTAGCCAAAGAACAGTAGAGAATAAGTCTAGCACAGAGTCTTTAACAGAGGCTCCAGGACCACACACAAAGGCTAAAGACCAAGTGTAAAGACCCAGTATAAGGCGTGGCCAATTGACAAGACTTTAAATGCATTTGCTCGCACCTTTGATCTCAATTCAAGCGTATTCTGCAGAGCTAGTCTTTCCTTCCCACAGTTCCACAGCACAGGAGGAAACAGAACTCTCCTTACAAGGAGATAATGAGGTAAAGAAAACTACTTCCTGTTAACAACCAATGCTGGCACCACTGGCTAATTGTGAGAGAAGGAGCTGCCGGGAAGACGATAGACTTCAGTTGAGCTAAAGCAATATTAAGTAGAAAGAAGATGGTTTATATGTACATTGTGTATATGCAATTTCACTTTCCTTCCAGGCAGATGAAGTTGATGATTTAAATTAGAGCCTTTCTATTTGTACAAACAAGATAAGTAGGACTACACCTATTGAGGATTTCATGGGGGGGGGGGGGGTTGGCTCAGTTGTAGAGTGCTGGGCTGCTAATCGCTGAGTAGGGTTCGAAACCAGTTCTTGCGAGGTAACTTGGACCCTTGTTGGACGGCTGTTTCAATCATTATTCGCCTCATTGCGGTGTCCTCCTCTGATCCTAGTTAACCTACCTAGGGCATAAATAAATACATGACGTAAAACCCCAATCATCCATCCATCCTTCACATATGGATGTTTTTCCTTACCAATAAAGGAACTGTTTAAAAAAAGAATAGAGTCTGTCAGTGTATATACCTGACAGGTACCCTTGAAATGTCTGTAAATATCACACAATTTATATAAATTTGTCTCCATGCCATAGAAATATATCTGAAAGTCTTCAGGATAATATACTGGACATTTTCTTAACTTAATTTGATGGTGTTATAGTGAACCGTTAAGTTATTTCATAATGCTATTCTTCAGTCACTTCATTTAATGAGAAGACATTTGAGACTTAAAAACAAAACTTTTCCAATAATCTTAATAGTGGTCTTGCCAATGATGGCGATAATAAAAATCAATTGTTTTAAAGCGAGACTTCGGATTTCACAGAAGCATTAATTTGATTGTCTTAATGTTAAGCATCTTTCACCATTATGGAAAATATTATGGAAAATATGGGAGGTTTATTCTTCCTATTAAACTTAATGACGTGAAAGAGCCAAATCCTTCATATTGATATTTCATATCAGTTCCCTTAAGCTTTTGAGGAGGAAGCTGATAAGTAAATTACTTAATTTAAAACTTAATCTTGTCCTTAATATCCTTGAAAGTTGATATTTTGTCATATTTGAAAGATTACCTCAGCTAAATCTCAAACTAAAAGGTGCACAGGAGGAAAGAAGGTCCCAGCCTTGGTCTGGCCATGACCTTTGACCTCAAATGGTTAAGACAGGTCACGTGGTTTCGTGACGTCATCAACGTCCTTAAGATGTTACCTAATACGTTACGTAATACCTTTTAAGGTGACAGTTACTGGGGACTAAACGTCTTTACTGCAACATCATATAGTGTGGTTGGCGTGGTTCAACTTTGAACTGTCTCTTTTCATGCCGGAGGTCAAGAAAAGGTCAAGAAATGTCAAGAAAGGAGGTCACGAGAGGTCGCGAGAGGTCAGGGGTTAGGAAAAGAGGTCAGAGACGATCACGTGAAGTCAAAAGGCCAAAGAATCAGGCCAATGCCCATGTCTGAAGTCAAGAAGAAAAAACGCAGTCTGCGAAAAACGCCGAAAAGGTCTAAATGACTGGCAATTATCTGGTTTCCATGGAAACTGAATGTGTTTCGCATGAAAACCTTTGTATTACTGGAAGGCAAGGCTTTTAAATCTTCCAGAGGATTGCAGTTGATACCTCCATAGCCCACAGGCAGAGGAGCAAACGGCCACAAAATATGTTGAAACGGGTTATGCATTCACAGTGCTGTGCTCCAACAAAAATTGTGTTATGGCTGCCAGACATGCATTTTTCTTTGTGTGCCGTTATTCGTATTAGCCCTTCTGACTCTACGCTCTGTAGAAATTATTGAGTGATACTGATGTACCATTGCTAAAGTTGCGATAATCTATATATATATATATATATCACATGATTCTAATGCTAGAATATACATGAAAATACTGTTTTTCTTTTAATGTGTTTAGTTGTTATCCAATAGAAATAATTTTCCTTCTCCTTTTGTTTTCCTCTATATCTGTCTTTCTTCCTTTTTTCCCCCCATTCTTCCACGATGTTTGTGTTTTTCATTGCATCATTTCTTCCGATCTTCTTCTTCCTCAACACACTTTCATACCTTCCTTCCTTCCTTCCTTCCTTCCTTCCTTCCTCCCATTCCTTCCTCCCTTCCTTCTCCTGTCTGGTTCCTTCCTTCTTTGCAAACCATAACATTACTACCACAACCCTAAATTCTTACAATCTTACATATTCCTAACAGCCAAAATTCCTTAACAACAACCTCCACTATATTCAAAAGATACACCTTTTTTCCTCTGGAATCCTCAACAGAAGACAGATTTGTGAGCAGTCCTGCAGTTCTTAGTTGTTTTGAAGTCAAGCCAAGCAAAGTATATCCAATTGCCTCACCAACCTCCTCTCATAGACTTGCCTTAGTGTCAAAAGTCCTCTTTTTTTCTTTGATTCTTCTACAAAGCAAGAAATGGCAAAGGGAAGACTGATGGAATTAGCCTAACTAAATCCATCGGCAACAGTAAAAGAATGACGAAAAAGAGAGCTAAAGAGATTCGCGTATGAAAACGGTCACTAATGCTAAGCGATTATTATGTAGGTCACTGCAATGTTATGGTGCTTTCCTGTAAGGCGTTTAACCTGTGTCTGTATTGGAGATGTTTGGGCAATTGCATTATTTGTCTGTTGAATATGTTCTAGATGGGTCTTTGCAATGGCAAGATGAAGAACCAGTATTGTGTATGGTTATTAGACTAGCAGGAGGCTAGTCTCTAGAGACACTAGAAGTTGTCAGGATCCTGTTACCACTTGTTGTCTGCTAACTCATCATCACATGAGCTCAAGTAGCAGCTGCAATCCTTGTGTTTCAACATTGCCTACCTGTCAGTCAAGTGAACTAAACCTTGATAATGTGACATGCCACATTCTCAAACAATTATTATGCTTATATCCTTATTAAATTGCTGTATTTCACTTGCAAATGCACAAGTCTCCATGCACTTTGCCAATAGTTCATTGTGTATCCTCTAGATGAAGATTGACAGCATTGCATGTCATTTACACTAGGTGGCATCTTGGTGCCAATATGGCTGGTGTTATCATGCTGTTGCACAGAACTTTTTCAATCCAGCTATTTATTGTCATTAAAGACACAGTAAAGACACAAAAGTACATTGCAATGCTATTAAAGTTTTGTTAAGGGAAAAATCTACACTTCTGGAAGGTTTCTAACAAAGCAACTCATTCATTTTTCATAAATTTCATTCCCATTTCTCAATGGGTGATAATATGACTGTTTCTATGTTAATTTTCTATTGACAAACATACATTTCCAATCAATGATGACCATCAATGATTACCATCAATGATGGCAGTCTATTCTGGCAATCAAGTGTAAGCTACCTGCTGATTGGCTTTGTTCTTCTTCTTCCATTTCTTGCCTTTTAATTACACTTCTCAGTGGGTGATAATTATTTCATTAATTACACATATGACTATTTCTCTCTGAATTTTCTTGAAAAGTATAACACATTTTCAATCAATGCCGGCAATCACTGATGACATTTAGGCCACTCAATGCTGCTAACCTGTCGAGGCCCTTTTGCTATCTTTCCCATGTTACTTTGCCTTCACGTAGGGAGGCAATGGCCCAAAGGCACCTCCCTAGATATGCCACGCCCTGCTAGTCTTGCAAATTTCAATTTGCCTTCATCTAGTAATATTGAATGGAAAACTACATAATACTAAGCAAGGGAAGAAGTGATTTATGTTAAAGTACTATTATCAAATGGACAGGTGTGTGAACTGTTTTCTTTCTTTTGGCTTCAAGAAGGCTTCTTCGGGGATACCGCAAGCAGCACAGTTTATTGAAAAGCATTCCAGGTGAACGGAATAGACTTCGTATTCAGTATTTTGATCCCAGTGCGAGGCCATCAAGCCATCACATTCATTTTATCATGCGTTATGTTCCAATTAAAATGCTTCCAATATAAGAAGTTGTTTCTTAAATTCTCTGATAAATTGCTGATTTAACATTGAGCTAGATTTCAGCTCTCTTGTACCTCAGCTCGCCATTAGCCAATGATGGCAGCACTGCTATGGTGCTACCTAACAGGAAGTAGTTTCCTTTACCTCATTATCTCCTTGTGAGGAGAGTTCTGTTTCCTCCTGTGCTGTGGAACTGTTGGAAGGAAAGACTAGCTTTGCAGAATACGCTAGAATTGAGATCAAAGGTGCGAGCAAATGCATTTAAAGTCTTGTCAATTGGCCACGCCTTATACTGGGTCTTTACACTTGGTCTTTGGCCTTTGTGGGTGTTCCTGGAGCCTCTGTTAAAGACTCTGTGCTAGACTTATTCAAGACACTATGGTTAAAGGTTAAGTTGCCAGTAAGTCCTCAAAGACCAAGTAAGGTCACCTTAATTCTTAATTCCGCTTGTCTGTTCCATGACCTTTGGAAACAAGGAGTTCTCAAAGGTATACTTTAGTAGCTATTATGTGATTTAGGTTAATAATTTTTGCTAAACTTATTGATTTTAAATGTGTTGCTTTCTAAATATCTTATTTTTTTTCTGTTGCAGGTAAGAAAACTGAAAATTATTTTGGTAATTACACGAGATTTGGTTGGGCATCCAGGATGAATGAAAATGAGGGTAAATATCTGAAAGCCTTTCTTGGTTTCTCGAGGTTTGCTGTAAATTTTCCAGCATACTCCGAAGTCTACTGAGTTATTTTTGAAGATATCTTGAATATGATGTGTTTTATCTTGTTATATATCTGTTTATATAGTAATGGATGGATTTTGAATAGTGCTTTACAATCAATAAATTCTCAGTGAATGTGCATTTCTGAAACAATGTTAATCTTTAGTCTATAGAATATTATTAGAAAGATTGATACATGGATAATTGTGGATTCAGCTGTTTGATGTATATAATACCAGCAAAAATAGATAAATAGATGGATAGCACAACTTTTGTGCAGTCCTACTGTAGCCTTTATGTTCTTTTGGCCTTGAATGTGAATAACATAAAAAGGCGCTGCGTTAATTTTGCGGGCGGCTCTTGCAGATTTCCCTCGGTACTATGTTGTTTAGAGCATTCCTGGAGTATTATAAATAAATCTAGTTTTCAAAGCCACTTGGCCTTGTGCGGAAAGAGACATAAAAGCTATTGCATAAAACTGCTTGGCTTTATTTGTGCTGGGTGGATGTAATTTTATCTTCACAGTGCTGCGTAAAAGAGTGATCGAAACAGAATTAGGAAATGAAATAGATAGAAAGAAAAATAGATAGATAGATGGATAGACAGATAGATGAATATGTAGATAGATAGATAGATAGATGGATAGATATATCAATAGATCTATATTTGTATCGATGACCTCATATTGGAATAGCCATATCCCGGCAAGGGGAAGTGTGTGTGTCGACATCCTGCCCAGGGTGTCACCAAAATCTTCTTAAAATCCTTGATTGAGAGATGTATAGATGTAGGTAGACTGAGATAGATGGATAGATTATTAGATATATCTTGAAAGATAGATAGACTGGATAGGGAGATAGCTCTGATAAGACTTCATGCACCGGGTCTTCGGTTGAATTCTAGCTCAAGCCTGTTCAGCTGCACCAATGTTGGAGACAGAAGTTTCATTCATCCTTCACAGCATGCAATGTCTTCCTCCTGGTTAGGCAACTAAAGTGTATAAATACTGGACGTGAAAACCCAATCATCCTCCAAATAGATATTGGAGGAAGAGTCTGCCATTCACAACTTACTGTGATAATTATTTATTTCTCTTCAAATTGATTTTTCACCGGACATCGACCCAGTTCTTTATTTTCAATATTGTCTTGGAGAAAAATATATTTGAAAAATCCTCACAAAAATAGTTGAGATAGCCCTACTGTGCAGCAATCGACCCAATTCTATAATGCTTCTTTTCTATGTTGCAAATTCAAGAAAAAAAATTATTATTTTTTAAACCGCACTAAAATACAAAATAGTAAGAAACTGTGCAGCTGAATTGCATGTGTATCGATTGATGGATGCATGATTTGGGCAAGTCCTTGAGTGGATTCAGTGTGTGTCCTTGACCTAGTTTCAAGGTCAAGGGTCAATGTCATTTTGTAGATTGCTTTTGGAGAGTGCACTGTGCAGTGTTTGGAATAGTACTTAATCATTTCAGCACCCACAAAAGGCTTTTGTGCAACTGAAGGTCTGAGTTGAAGGGAAAAAGTGTCTGCGCAGATTAACATCATTAATCACTGTATTTTTGTGTATATTGTATGAGGTGAATGTATACCAGCACTAGACAATGAATTTAATGTAATGAATTTAACCGAAAAGAAGCTTTTGATTTATTCGCTGTTTTCTTAAGTTTTCCTTAAATGGATTGGAAGTGGTGGCCGGATGATTCAAAGGTGTATAAAAGTCCTGATGGAAGATTGTTCAGATAAGCTAAGATAAGCTGAGATAATGACATGAGATAGGGAATATATTATGAGATAAGATAGGATCCTTTGGGATAAAATGAGATATGATAGGATAGAACAAGATGAGATCAGACGAATAAGGAAATAAAGGGGAATGGATAGGATAGGATGAGATGAGATGAAAGGATATTCATATGGATTATGAGATAGATAAGATTTCACAAGAAGGGATAATAAGATTGGATAACATGAGCTGAGAAAAAGATATATATATTGGGATCACATAGGACATAATAAGGTAAGATCAGAACAACAAGAAAAATACAGGGAAAAAATGGAATAAGATAAGGTAAGATAGACCAGATTCAGATTAAATCAAATGTTAAGTATAAAGGGAAAATATATAAGACAGAACAAGATAAGATGAGATAGGATAGGAATGGTGAGATAAGATAGGATATAATGATATAAGATGGGTTGAGGAGATAAGGATAGATGATTAGATCGAAAAATTCTATCCTAACCAAGATTGGCCGGTAGGCCAATCTTGAGATAGAAGACATTGCATTGAGACTTTTCTGCATTGTAATGTTGCAACGCTTGTACATATCAGTGCACTGCCACTTTCACCCCCAGATTCCATTGGATGGCCTGTTTAAACTTAGGCCCCACCCCTTGCTGCTGATTGGTCAGCACCGAACCGTCATCAAAAGTAGGACAACACCATATTGTAAACAACAAGCACATGTTGAGAATCAACTGGTGACCATAAATTTCCAAAGATACTGCAACAGATGCCAATAACACAGAATTATTCTCAAGTATCTATTTTGCCATTTTCGTTTATTTCTTTCCACTGTCATGTCCATACAATTTCATATGCAGTGAAATTCTTCCATGTTGTGGCCATTTTTGGATCAACAAACATGTGGGCTAAATTCCGGAGGTTGTCACAAACTACCAAAACAATTTCAGAAGCTGCAAATAACACAGTTACCTTAATAAACATTTACCTTCAAACTGTGATGACCCTGAGGTAAAGTCATTTCCAAATAAACCTGCATACAACCATTTTCCTACTGACAGTTGATGGCACTGACAAATCAAAATGGCGTTGCCGTTTCACTGCCAGACTGATTCGTATTAATCCACACATCAGCTGACCCATCTTTCTAAAAATATCACTGAATAACAGGGTTGAATGTGCGCCAAATTCAATAATTTTACTTGCTAAATAGAGAAGTGCAGTGGTTTAAGGAGAGAAAACTGTTGCTACTTTGCCTGAAGTGAAGACTCTGGAGAACTACTTGCGTATGAATTCTCAGAGTGTAATTAGGTCATGGAGTGACCTGCTTTTACCGAAATCTCCAAGCAAGTTGTCGATTCCAAACTTTCAGCTCTGCTCTGGCTTTCCCAGAAGCTTCCAATTCCCGAAAATGGGCTAGGTAGGTTTGAAATACATGTTTCCCAGAATTTCTGTGAAGTTCATTTTGGGAAAACAGCTAAAAATAGCCCCATTTAGCCTATTTTAGATGCGACAAGAAACTTGTCGCATGAATGTTGTGATCTGTCAAGGCAAAGTTATCTGACTCAAAACTTGTTTTGAGTCAGATTTTGTCGGACTAGCCTAATGTAATGACCAGATGTGAAGGAATCAAATCCAGAATCTTACAGCACACAAATAGCAATCTAATGTTGAGTTATATCCATTGTCAGCACCCTGTTTCTATTCGATAACTCCCATGTAATCCTTGAATAAAGATTCAGAGGTGAAGTTGTAAATCCACCAAATAAGAGCTGAACAATTTGGAATTATAAGGCGGACGGCCATTAAAACAATAAGCCTTAACCGTCCTCCTGAATCAAGATGCTCCTCAGAACGAGACAATCAGAATCATTTAAGGATCATCTGAGGTCCTTAAGCCTCTCTTTGATCTCTAGTGGGGTGTCCCAGTGCAGCCCTCGGGCCAAATCCATTTGAGCAACGGGGTCATTCCGTGTCAAATCATCAGATTTTTGAGAAATTTTCCACCACCCCGTCTGCGAATTGGCTGAAAAAATTATATGTTGTTTGATGTCTCAAAGGATGAACTTCCTGAAAATTTCAGCTCAATCGGTCAATTTTTCATGATTTGGCTCAGGTTTGAAAATTGCTAATTTTACCAGTTTTTCAGGCATCGTTTTGACCACTATTACATTCTTTGCTCAATAAATCACTTAATACTCAACCTTGAGCTTTGAAATTCGGGATCTACACTAACTGGACAATGGAAAAGGATCTTTGATAGACATTTGTTGTTTTGCTATAACCATCAAGAAGCTATGGCCTTGTTAAATTCCCCCTCAAAAATCAATATTCACCACAAAAAAATTCAAATCTCCTATAGGTATTCCGGGTACAGATATAAAATTCCTAGGATATATTCTACATATGTATGGTCAAATAATAGTTGAAAATTGGAGATGTGTTCAGCCTCGTTTTTTTAATATAAATTTTTGAAAAATAGTGTATATTTTTTAGTATGTAAAAAACAGAACTAGCTGGAACTCAAGAGGTACACGTGACACATTCCTGAAAGTTTCCTATTATCTTTCACACATATAGGTCATAATACAGAAAATAATTCAGGAATATGTTCAGCTTACGTTTGGTTCCTCGGAATTTTGAATATTGTTCAGTCTGTAACAACAGGGCCACTGTTGAGTAGACCTTAGAAGACCTTCTGCAAAAGGTATCATAGACAGAGCTTTTAAAATTCTTAGGTATATTTTGAATATGTATGGTCAAATAATAGTGGAAAATTGGAGATGTGTTCTGCCTCGTTTTTAAAATACAAATTTTCGAAAAATATTATATATTCTTGGTATGTCAAAAACAAAATTAGCTCGATATATAACCATCAAGAAGCTATGGCCCTTTTAAATTCCCCCCTCAAAAATCAATATTCACCACAAAAAAATTCAAATCTCCTATAGGTATTCCGGGTACAGATATAAAATTCCTAGGATATATATATCTTATATCTCATATAATATTACACTAGCGCACGTGACATGACGTCATCCCAGCTCACCTTTTCTTTCTGCCTGCAATCCAACTCCTGCACTTTTCTCTGCATCTCTCATGCACCTTTCTTGCTATTTTCTCCATATCTCTCATATCTGCCTCTGCCCCACTACCTTTGTCCTCCAATTTCTCCTTCGATTCAACCCTTCCCCTCGCACATGTTGATCTATCTTAGTTCCTTTACTGCTCACGTTCTTGCGGGTGGCGCAACCATCCAGTTTCCCGCCAACAGGATCTACACAGTGCACACTCACTCTATGATCCATAATACATTTGCGCCTGGCCTACCAGTAAGCAACCAGTGGCCTGCACACCTGACATTCTAATTACAATCATGGGGGATGTATCCTCTCAAACACTCAATCACGAGATGTTCATTAAACTCCTGCTTTATTTCATTTTCTTGATTCATGTCAACTATACACACTTTTGGCCTGTGTCATTCACATACCATCCAGCAAACCTCTTTACACGTTATCTTGATACCAATAGGAAGGTTATGACAAGTTTCCATTTACCTATCAGACTTTTAATCCCCAACAATGGCCCTACTTCATTTATTCAACTTTACAACTTTACACAGTAATTCAGATTACTTCCAGCAAACCTCTTTTACACGTTATGCTCATAACACTAGCCAATGTAAACCCTAACAAGACAAATTATTAAATCTAACATTATACCAGGAGTAACATAAAAGCAATACATAGCAATGCATATGATTTCAAAACAGGTAGGCCTATCACACTTTCAATTGCAGGAGTCATTTTTTAATTTATCGATGTTTATAAACATAACTCTTTACGTGCTTTTCAAAGTAATTTACTTTTTCCCCATTCCAACAACTATTGACCGAGTTGTTTCTTTATATTAACCTGTAGCCCCTAACCCTTTTCATTGTTCCTCGCTCTTCCTACACAGTATAATACACAAGACAACACATTTGGCGCCATGAGAACAAAAATTTCCTTTTTTATCAAACGCATATTTGCACTTTTCCCTGCCCAGTCAAATCCCCTTCCTAGCCATATAACTCTTTCAATGTCAACTCAGAAATGGGTATTTTCTAGTGCTACATATGTATGGTCAAATAATAGTTGAAAATTGGAGATGTGTTCAGCCTCGTTTTTTTAATATAAATTTTTGAAAAATATTGTATATTTTTCAGTATGTAAAAAACAAAACTTGCTGGAACTCAAGAGGTACATGTGACACATCCCTGAAAGTTTCCTATTATCTTTCACATACATAGGGCGTAATACAGAAAAGAATTCAGGAATACCCCATACTGTTTACAATACCACATGAAAAAGCAGTGGATATGTCCCATGTGGTATTGCGTTGTATACTCAATGGTTTGTTGTATACTCAATGGTTTGATCATTGCTGATGATGTCATTGCATTGTTTGCCATTGTGACGTCATGCCCATGGTGACATCTCAACATTGTGATATCATCAGTTGAGCTGCTATATGTGCTCTGATTGGCTGAGACCACTGTTGAGTATTGATCATTTTAGTGAAGTTCAGCTTTCTTTGGAGTTATATAATCTTTATAACCATATATTTGTCCAGGCCCATGCTTTGTAACGCAGGATCTCAGCTGTTGCTTACCTGACTTGCCTGAAACTCTGCCAGACATTCTAAATATGTTTGATCTGTGTTTTGCTTCCTTATAAGCATGATTTGATTATTTTCTCTCCTTTAACGACCTTTTTATGAAACCCAAGATAAAACTCCAGACATACTGCTCTATTGAGCCTCACTTTGGGAATAGGCCAAGCTCCATGGCAACATCACATGACACCGCTAATTGACACATCATTGTCACATGGACACTGTTGGTACTATAAAACCTCAAGTGCTGTTTTAAATACACTTCCAGATGTGACACAGAAGCTCCTCTGTATATATGACAGTGATATCCAGGCCTAAATTGACATTTTTGTTTAGCTTTAGCTGTTCAGAAAAATATATCAAGCAAGTACGGTAATGCAATATCATTGCATAATACCTCTTTTACTCCTCAGTTGGGTGCCAGGCACCATTGAGTAAAGACATGTTGTTGTGTTCTCTTCAACACAAATTTCCAGTTAATTTACTAACTTGCCTGGAAATACACACAGGTATAGTAAAGGCCTACATAATGTAGGGGTTCTCCATAGTAACAAAATGTGAACTCAAGACAAAACAATGAAAACATGCATACTGGCGTATTGAGCCTCACTTTGGACTAACTCCATGACAACGTTGTGTGGACTGCATGACGTAAATGTCACCTCACCAGCTCCACAGGCTCTGACCTTGGCCAAGATAGATACAGGGGTGGACTGGGCTGTGTGCCATCTACAGAGGGAGGGGGGGGGGGGCTATGCAAGATGTAAAAAAAAATTCAAGATAAAAGTCAAAACTCTAAAAAATCTGCCATCCAGTTTCTGTGTTGGCTGCTCTGCTAAATATTGGTTTAGAAGCAATGCTTCCATTTGACACTTCCTTATCCAATCCACTGAGAGAGTGAAACCACCAACCTGCATTTAAGTAGGCTAATACAATAGGCCAATCTACCCAAAATCCAAGATAGGCCTAATTAATAACAATTATATATTGGCCATATTCTTAGAGCATGATAAATATCCTAATGAGAAAAACTTATTACTGGTCAGTGGCAGATCCAGACAGTGTGATCTAGAGGGGGCAAGCAAGCATATTATGGTCTATGGGGTATGGTGCTGTGCCCCTAGATCTGCTAATACTGGTAAGGGGGAAATTATTACTATTTATTATCCGGAGGGGGGGGGGCTTGCTTTTTTTTTTTATAAAAAAATTCTCACTCAGTTTTGATGAAATAAGAAATTCTTTCTTGGCCATCTTGAAATAAACATTTCTGGTGGGGGATTTTTTAAGAGGGTGTTGCTCTATTTAGGAATGAATATTTGGGGACTTTACGCCTGAAATAAATAATTACGGCCTCCATTACCGTAAAATGAAGTTTGCCATGGAGGAAAACTCCATGCCCCTGACAAATAAATGGTCGCTCTCTTGAGATCTAAAGCCTGTTGGGTACTGTTAAATAGAATAATAAAGAGGCAGATGATGATTATCAAACGAAAATATTTTGAGATTATAGTAGAAATTTTTGCAGTGTAGATTGTACAATTGATACCAGAGGACCTTAATATATTACCACTCTACCCGTCGTTAGACGGGTACACTGCTAGTGTAGTATAAATAAGACCAAATGGTTGTATGGTGGTATTTTGAGATGTACTCCCACTCGTGAAGATATCCTGAGTCCTCTGTACCCACTCGTGCTGACGCACTCGTGGGTACAGAGGACTCAGGATATCTTCAACTCGTGGAGTACATCTCAAAATACCACCATACCCATTTGGTCTTATTATAATATGTTCAGCTTACTTTTGGTTCCTCGGAATTTTTAATATTATTCTGTCTGTAACAGCAATGCAACTGTTGAGTAGACCTTCTGCAAAAGGTATCATAGACACAGCTTTTAAACTTCTCAGGTATATTCTACATATGTATTGTCAAATAATAGTGGAAAATTGAAGATGTGTTCTGCCTCGTTTTTTAAATATAAATTTTCGAAAAATATTATATATTTTTGGTATGTCAAAAACAAAATTAGCTCGATTTTGAGAGGTATATTTGGCACATCTCTGAAACTTTCCTATTATCTTTCCCATATATAGGGTATAATACAGAAAATAATTCAGAAATATATTCAGCTTACTTTAGGTTCTGCAAAATTTTGAATATTATTCTGTCTGTAATAATATTCAAAATTCAGAGGAACCTAAAGTAAGCTGAAAATATTCCTGAATTTGTTTCTGTATCATATTCTATAGATATGAAAGATAATAGGAAAGTTTCAGGGATGTGCCACTTGTACCTCTCACAATCGAGCTAATTTTGTTTTTGACGTACCAAAAATATATAATATTTTTCGAAAATTTGTATTTTAAAAACGAGGCAGAACACATCTCCAATTTTCCACTATTATTTGACCATACATATTCAAAATATACCTAAGAATTTTAAAAGCTCTGTCTATGATACCTTTTGCAGAAGGTCTTCTAAGGTCTACTCAACAGTGGCCCTGTTGTTACAGACTGAACAATATTCAAAATTCCGAGGAACCAAAAGTAAGCTGAAGATATTCCTGAATTATTTTCTGTATTATGACCTATATGTGTGAAAGATAATAGGAAACTTTCAGGGATGTGTCACGTGTACCTCTTGAGTTCCAGCTAGTTTTGTTTTTTACATACTAAAAAATATACATTATTTTTCAAAAATGTATATTAAAAAAACGAGGCTGAACACATCTCCAATTTTCAACTATTATTTGACCATACATATTTAGAATATATCCTAGGAATTTTATATCTGTACCCGGAATACCTATAGGAGATTTGAATTTTTTTGTGGTGAATATTGATTTTTGAGGGGGGAATTTAACAAGGCCATAGCTTCTTGATGGTTATAGCAAAACAACAAATGTCTATCAAAGATCCTTTTCCATTGTCCAGTTAGTGTAGATCCCGAATTTCAAAGCTCAAGGTTGAGTATTAAGTGATTTATTGAGCAAAGAATGTAATAGTGGTCAAAACGATGCCTGAAAAACTGGTAAATTGAGCAATTTTCAAACCTCCACCAAATCATGAAAAATTGACCGATTGTGCTGAAATTTTCAGGAAGTTCATCCTTTGAGACATCAAACAACATATAATTTTTTCAGCCAATTCGCTGACGGGGTGGTGGAAGCCACTTGTTGATCTGACATGGAATGACCCAACGGCAATCCATTTGAGCAGCAGAAACTCATCCGAGCAATATTTGGCGACTCCGCAAATGGGTTTTAAAAGATGCAATATTGTAATGGAATACTGCATTACGTTTAAATCTGTGAAATTTAGAATTACTATGATCTGGTTGAGTTTGTTACTATAATATAGCAATAAACTATTTGATACATTATGTTTCATATTGCGGTCATGTTCAAATATGGAACATTGGATTTGAAATATTTTGTTGCCGTTAACTGGTACATTATCAGACAGGTATTGTCATGGAACAAATTTAATTTTCAATGCAATATTGTAAGGGAACCAAGAGCTCCGTCATGTTTCAGTATTGAATCAAGCCAAAATTGTGAAAATCATTATTTACTCATTTAGAAACCTTACTTTTTCATCAAATGTCATTTTTATCAAGAATGTTCTTGTGTTCTGTGTTTTTTTTTGGGGGGGGGTTGATATCACGTATTTAATACCAAACAAGGTGATGAGTTTATGCTACAACAAAGGGAAATAAAATGTTTTCAAAATTGTGCAAAAACCAATATTTACCCATTTAGAAACCTGTTCATCATATATTCATCATGGCAAGAATGCTTTGTTGTTTTTGGATGATATTTAATGTTGAATGTCAAGCAAGATGATGACTTGAATCCACAACAGAGGAATGTAATGTTTCCGGAGTGAGATTTTGCTGTGTTGGGCAAATGCGCTCTTGTGGAAAGAGTTCTTTATGCCGCATGGTGCATTAAATACTGTTATGTTCAGTTCAATATATTACAAAGATACACACAACAGGACCCTGGATTTGTGGCTTGCTTGCGTTGGTGGTCCCCTAGTATGGGTCTGATTTTTGTGTTGGGCTTTAACTGCCTCTGTCTATATTGTTCTATCTAGATTAAGCTGCATACATTTCAGTACGTGGTATTTAATTTCTAAATATACTCTTTGTAATATGCTTTTCAAAACTTGGACAACACGATATTACATGAACACTTTTGTCAATACAATAAAGTACAGCTTCTTCTTCACTAGATATCTTCATTGGTTGCTCTGTATTTGCTATTTGCAGTTATTAATTTATGGATTCTAGCACTGTTTAAAGATCTGATAATTTGTGTGACAGTGGAAAAGTTTTCCAAACTGTTTTTTCTTTTCGAGACGCCAGAACCTTGATAATTGTTCGGACAGTGCCGGACAATCTTGACCTGCTTATTTGAAAAATATTTATGAGTGTTTAGTTTCTGACGATGTTGCATGTATTAAAAAACAGCAGAATAGCAATCCTCACCTTAAGTTGCAGACTTTCTTTTCTGTTTACCAAATAGCTGTAGAGTCCCATCTCATGTGGCACAAAAACAGAACTGTCTCCAAGAAAATGTCTGAAATACTTAAAGAAGAAGCTTAAATCTGTTTAAGTAGAATGCTAAGCTAGTCTCCTTTTCAAACAGGCTTTCTTCAGAGACTTTCATATGTAAGATAGCTATAGTTTCCTCACTCGCGTGGTACAAAAACAGACCTGAAATCTCTTGATAAACGACGTTCGACGCTCCAAGCTAACCTTGGAGCAATCAATCAGGAATTTTTACGCTGATATTATTGTTGGGCTATCTCCTTCCAGGCGCGCATTGTTTT
The DNA here is from genome assembly GCA_026936325.1 of Platynereis dumerilii. Lineage (NCBI taxonomy): Eukaryota > Metazoa > Annelida > Polychaeta > Phyllodocida > Nereididae > Platynereis > Platynereis dumerilii. Next base: position 44,739,874 of record JAPTHN010000004.1, on the reverse strand, counting down.
TATAACCCAGACAAATTACTCCTCTGAATATATCCTGGTACGGAACAGGGTGTTAGCCTCAGCTTGAACGCTCTATCCCCCTCCCTCCTCATGCGCAAAGCTGATAAATTACATAGTATTACACTATTCTGCGTCTGTTGGATGCGTGAAAATCTGGCTTTATCAGGCTTCACTATGAAAGGAAATTATTTTTGTCTCATTGGCTGCCAGCAAAGTGTATGTGCAGAATGCTAGTATGGATTGTGAGTAAATTAAAGTAAGAAAAAGTAAGCAAGAAGAAGAAGATGATGTGTTTTTGTTTATAGCCTTGTGCAGTTCCTGGTTCTGGCAGCCACAGATATGATCAGGTAAATACTAAATATCTTCTAGCATCTCATATATATGACTGCAAGATACCTGTTGTAGGACCAGTTTGTAAAACAGATTGTATCTGAAACTGTCATTTTCCTGAATAAATATATTTGATTATTACAGGCCTACTGTGCTAGAATTCTACTTTTTGTCTGTTGAGAAATTGATAAATAGATTATGAATTGGAAACAGTTGTTACCAACAATTTTGTGCTGGTGCACTGAATTGAATGTTTAGTCTTCAACAGCACAACGCAAACAATATTTGATTGTGCTCGATAAAGGAACCTGTCATAAGAATCTAGATACTACTTATCACTAATTGTGGAGTGAAATTCTTATACTAAACTTCATTATTTACTCCTTGGCAGCTGTTACTTCTCCTCTTGTAATATTAAAATGGCTGACTCAGCAAAGTGGCCATAAAAAACTCTGGACCAATGTTGTTATTATCTTTCTCAGTTACCACAACTGGCACAAGCATAACCCATAACCATAAAGCATGTAAAACCCCCATAAAAAACCCCAACAATAGGGTTACCTCAAAATTACCTATGTTATGTCCAAAACCAGGTTCTATACTGCCTGGCTGGAGGAGTGAGTTAGGTGAAAGCTCCAGAAATCATGTTCTGTTGGTCTAGAATCGTATTCTCAGAAGTCTTATCCAATCATGATTGTTTACCTTGAGAGCAACGAATATAAACTACATTGCTCCATGGAAGTATATAGTCAAACACATAATCACTGTTAATGAGAGAAACAACAGTTTACTGCTGATACAGTTCAGATCTGAGATGTGATACAAAGGAGTGTTAGGTAGTTTTACATGCTACAGCACCTTTCATTGGGCGTAAGCTAAAATGCCAGGAATTAAGAAGTTTCTGACATTGAATAATTTAACTGTTTGTCAGTTTTAGTTTTTGCTTGGCTGATTTTCTATTATTATCGTTTCCATAGCTGTGTGTTTTTCAAGTTTGTTATTTGCTTTATCTCAAGACAGTGATGTCACAGATTTAGTTGCATAACTTCTTACATAAGAAACTGACCAAATGCATTGACACATGGATTATGTATGTTTAGCTTGTTTGGCTTTGACACCTGCACTGGTTGATAGATGCTTCAATGAACTATAACTGAATCAAACAGATTAAATTGGTAAAGGACAGTTAGGGACCATTCCGAATTTATGACTGGGGGTGGGAGTTTTGCCAGAACTTCCTGTCAAAATTTGACAACCCCCTTGAATCTCGTGCGGGTTTTTAGTACCCCACTCTATTGGTAGCGTGCTGGACTGCCAATCCGTGGGTCCAGGGTTTGAATCGAGCTCTTGCCGGATCACCTGGGCCTATGTTGGACAGCTGTTTCAATCAACCTTCGCCTCATTGCCGTGTCCTCCCCCTGTCCTAATTAGCCTACCAAGTGCATAAACACAGAACGTAAAGCCCCAATCATCCATCCATCCATCCATCCATAACAATCCGTTATACTTGTGCCCTTGGACAGTCAGGTGTACAGATTTGCGGACTTTTTCGCATAAAAATAACGAATAATTTGAGTGTATATGCATTATGGAACTTTTTTGTTTTTTACAATTTCTTACCCCCTTGGACATGTTGTCAAAAAATAGTAACCCGCTTGAAACATGTCTGCAAAGTTGGTGCCCCCTCAGGCAAAACTACCACCTCCCCTAGCCATAAATTCTGAATGGTCCCTTACCATGACTGACAACAAATTTATGGGAAATTTTTTGAAATTGTGATAACTAGTGTCTTGTGAAAAACAGTGACATGCTTTGTTTACAAAACATTGAGACTCTTCTGGGGAGGTGCATCACTCGGCTTAGACAGAAGTTGTTTGTTGTGGTTGTACAAAAAAAAACATTGCGTGGCAGTTTTAGATTCCTTTGTCAAGATCTGTGATGTCAAACTCTAAACTGATATGTCACAGGTTGAAGATTAGACCAATCACATTCACCGATACCCTCTGATGTCACGGTTTAACTGCAAAACGAAGTTTTCAGAAAAACACACAGCTATGAAAACGATAATAAGCAAGTTAATGGTGTCTGTCATTGTGCTGTGATGAATTTTCCATTCACTTCAATGCAAAAGATTGACCTGTACAGTGTACAAGCAATGACATTAAATTAATGTCCTCTATCGACCGATTATAATCACCCTTCCTAGCTCACCTGTAATTTCCATAATAGAATTCTCTGCTATCGTAATTTTGACTTAAGGCTGTTATACCTCTGGAGTACTTCCTCTTATAACGACACAACTTACTACGAAAATGAGCGGAAAAACACTCGCGTCTCACAGAATAGAATGTGACTTTTTTGTCTGCGAGAACCTGCTTGTATATATACTTTGGGGCTTACTGGAGATTTTACAGGAAAGCTTTTCGCCTTTCAGCAATAATGTTGAATTAGGAAAGTATTCATAAAAAACCCAATTAGTGGCAGCCTCATTATCCTTGTAAACTGCACACATAAACCTCGGAACAAACCCCTGTAAAAGCGTAAAACCCTAGAATTTCCTACCAAATCACTGTTGTTGTTGTCTTAGCGGGAAGTCGTAACTTTTCGGTTTAAGCCTACATTGGCGACAGGCGACTACTCTTCCTGTTATCTTGTGTTTTCTGGTTGTTTTATTGTATTGCAATGGTCTTTGGTATGAGATTCCTTCCATAAGCAACCTTCCTGTGATACAGTTGCAGACAAAAATATTCATACAGCTGAGTATTCTGCACATAATTGGTATTTACTCCTAATTCAGGGATGGAAGGAGAAAATTTTCACTTTTAAGTCATTACCCTGATCAATTGTCATCGTCAAGCACTGCAAACTTAAGCATATCTCTGTTTTAAAGCTAAGGGGGCACACAGATGTAAAATTTCAACATGACAAAAGTATTCATACAGCTCGAACACGCTGGGTAAAAAGTGCATCAAAAGCTTGAATTTCTCTTCCAAATAATTTGTAACTTTTTGTGGCTTCTTTGGATAACCTCCTTAGAAAGTTCTGAATGCTTTTTTGGGTGTTTTTATCTGTGTTGGTTGACCTATACCACCCTATATCGCTAGTATCATTTTACCATTAAAGGTATATGACATTTCTCAAAAGATGGCAATAAGTCCATGAAGAATAACCTTATTTCTTCAAATGGTCCATCATAGTTTTCTTTTTTCAATAGGCTGTGCCTGATGTAAACTACAAGAAGTTGCATTTGGTTTTACAAGATTTTGACATGGGTACCAAATGTCTAGCGAAGTCTTGAAAGTTTTGCCCATTGAAATAGCATTGGGCCTTGGCCAATTTTTATCCTAGGTCTTTTGCATCATGTGCAAATCATCACCTGCATGCCACAAGTTAATTCTAGTCCAAATGAGAGTTTGCACTAATGATCAAGCAAGTCATGAAACCAAATTGTACTGTGTGTGAGCATTTAGCTTGGCTTAGTGAGTATCTTAGCAGAAGTTTCATATACATTTAATGGTAAAATGATACCAGTGCTGTAGGGTGGTATGGGTCAACCAACACAGATAAAAACACCCAAAAAAGCGCTCAGGACTTCTAAGGAGGTTATCCAAAGAAGCCACAGAAAGTTACAAATTATTTGGAATAGAAATTCAAGCTTTCGATGCACTTTATACCCGGCGTGTTCGAGCTGTATGAATACTTTTTTGATGTTCAAATTTTACGTTTGTGTGCCCCCTGAGCTTGAAAACGGAGATATGCTTAAGTTTGCAGTGCTTGACAATGACAATTGATCAGGGCAATGACTTAAAAGTGAAATTTTTCTCCTCGCATCCCTCAATCAAGAGTAAATACCAGTTATGTGCAGAATACTCAGCTGTATGAATATTTTTGTCCGCAACTGTAATGCTACCTGTTTCTTCTGCACCAAATAATTTCTTACCAAATATGGACGTTCGAAACCAAAGCAGAGAAATTGCGTTCTGATGAATTGTTACTGGCACAGACTATCGTTATTGCAACATTTGTGTCAGAAAGTCTAAATTTAGGAGTGAGTTCAAATTTCTGTAGGATACTGTATTTAGTATTGCAAAATATTGCAGTCAGATAATTCATAAACCAAAAGAATCTCTTCATACTATCACAGTGCTATATAGGTGCCATGGTCTCAAGCTGCTCCTCAACTCACTTCATGAACCACCACGACCACTGTCTGCCAGTCATCTGGTACAATTTTCTGTTCCGGTGAAGTGTTGATGTTGAACTATACCCATCATTCTATATTTAGCATAGCACAATATTGCCAACAGAAAATTCATGAACCCAAAGAACCTTAATTAAGTAAACACCTCATGAACACCATACCAATTTCTGAACAACGGGCGGTTCCACTCACTTTACAAACCACCACGGCCAGTCATCCAGTACAATTTTCTGCTCCGGCAAAGTATTGGTAAAAAGTGTCTCATCCTCTATTTAGTATGGCTCAATATTGTCAGCAGATATGTCATGAGCCAAAGGAATCCTACAACACTAGCACAGAACCATACCATGGTCTCTCCTTACCAGGCTAGTCCTCAACCCTCTTCGCGAACCGCTACGGCCAGTCAGTCATCTGGTTCAATTTTTCGCGCTGGTAGAGAGTTGTTACAAAGATACTCACCATTTCAATTATATAACATTGCAAAATATTGTAAACAGATATTCTGTAAAACAAAAAGACTCCTGAAGTTACCTCAAAGACGAACCACCTCGGCCAGCCAGTCATCCGGTACAATTTTCTGCTCTTGCGAAGTGTTGGTGCAAAGCCTTACTCATCATTCTATTTAGTATGGCACAATATTGCTGGCAGATAATTCAAGAATAGAAAAACCCTAATACAAACCAACAGTTTCACTCCCTTCGCGAAACACCATGGCCAGTCAGCCGGTACAATTTTCTGCTCTTGTGAAGTGTTGGTGCAAAATTGTTCTCATCATTCTATTCAGTATAGCACAATATATAGCGGATAATTCACAAATGAAAACCCAAATACATACCCAAAAAAAAGTCTATGGCTGAACAACAGTCCCAACAGTTTCACTCCCTTCACAAAACACCACGGCCAGTCATCCGGTACAATTTTCTGCTCCGACGAAGTGTTGGCGCAAGGCTATTCGCCAGTTCTATTATACGGCTATCCATAATGTGCTGGAATGGAATTGCCCTCGCAGTTCTGTGCACAGACTCTAGTTAATCACAGTCTTTGGAAAGGCTGATTAGAAAACTCAGCTTTAAATGAAGACAGATAGCCTAACTGAATGACTGCACTGTTTTTTCCCCTCATTGATTTTTTCCCTAGCCTTTTCTCTGCCGTTCTCTCTGTTGTTGTTGGTACAGTGTAAAACTTACTGTATTTGTAATGTTTCTACTTGAGAGATACACACCAGTGTTACTGTGAATTTGTATAATACACCTGATACAGTGGTCCCTGTAAAAAGCGCCCTCCTTATATGTAGCTTTCCTGCAGTATGCCACAGCTGAGGCAACCGTCTTATTCGGGAGTGGGAAAGCTTGGGAGTTTTCCTCAATAGAAATTATTTATTAAACGGAAATGTCAGACCAATTTATCTATACGGAGTGCACAACGTCCTAAAATATTTGTTTCAATGTAGAACAATACTGTTTTGAGAAATATCCCGCACTGAAAATATTCATTACAGGATTACTGTAGAATAATTTACTTGTTTCACCAAACAGCACCAGAATCTATTTCCTAATGGTTACCGGCTAAAGGTTACTTTACTGGACAAATTTACCCCGATGAATAACCATGTTATCCTAAGGAACCTTTCCTTATTCGCAGAAAGGTGTTGCTCGTCGTACTGACCCCTGTAGCGCCTTGCCTTTTTTGAAAGGCAACATTAGAATTCAGCAACGTATACGTGTAAGTAGCATAATATACATTGAGCACATCTTCAAAATAACAAGCGCTTTTGTAAACTTTGCATTCAGAATTTTACTGTGTATAACATTTCTCCGGCTTGCTTGCATTGTCTGTGTTTTTAATTTTTGAGGTGTTTTTTCTTAGTTTTTACCTGTGGAAAGGTTGGACTTGTTGTTCGTTTACTTGCCCTTTCTAATAAGTAGAATTGAATAAGATTCATTTAAAAACAAAAAGACTTAGTTCTGAAGACTTTAAGATTAGTTTCTTCTTGTTTACTTGGATTTGAATCAAACCAATTTCAATTTGGTAAATAAAGAGAGACAGACTTGCAGAAAGGTAAAAAGAAGGTATGTCTCATTGCAAAGAAACTGTTTATGTTCCAGACATTAGAATGATGTGGTCGACAGGCTATTTAAATACTATGGTCGTCTCAGGAACAAGTCAACTTTTTGATAGAGAAGTGTTTTGCAGCACTAACCTGAGTTCAATATGTACGTGCAGGTTGATACAGACGATGTAACTGCATCAAGGTGACTGCCTTATCCAAATGAAACTACTTTGGATACTGGGTAGCTTATTTTTGTTATGTAAATCTATTAAATAGAGCGGTGCTTTTCAGTAATTTAGTCGAGGCTGGGACATTTGAAGCTAAGACTGAGACCGAGGCTTGAGCCTCCGAGACCAAGATCGAGGCCATCAAAATGTGGCCTCGAGGCTGGCCTCTAGTCTAGAATGAGGCCAGTCTTGAGGCCTCGAACACTGGCCTAAAGACACCTGAAACTGAGGCAAGGCCAAGGACTTGACATCCGAGACCGAGCCAAGACCTAGGCCATCAAAATGTATGTTGTAAATGAAACAACTGCCCAAATTAATGTTTGACAAATTCAAAGATGTCTATGATGGTCAAAACTATAAATTTAAACGCTCCTACTGGACAGTTCGCATTGGAGAGCTCCCTTTGGACAATTCTGTTTGGACTGTTCAGTTCCAGCTCCCATTGGAATGTTCCCATTCGACAGTTCCCATTTGACAGTTCCCATTGGTTGTCTCCAAGAGGTCTCTTCGCTCTTGGTCACCTCGTGGTTCGATTCGGCAACGTCCTCTGCGGACCGTTTGAGAGAAGGCAGGACAATGCCCAATGGGATTATGACGTCATAATAAGATTACTGGAGTAAAGAAATAAGAGTGAGGTATCGATCGGAGAATGACCAAGTGGGGAATTGATTTATGCACTGGACACTGGGGGGATGGGGTTGGGATGGATGATGGGACGGGAGCATGAAGAGAGTGCTGAAAAAAGGAATTGAAAGGAGTGAATTTGAAAAGGAGTTAAGATGTGTTTGAAAAAAAAAGGGCTGGATCAGGTTTGGAGTTGAATAGTTATGGAGATATGGAAAATTTGGAGAGAACAGAAGTGGTTGCAGAATGCAAATTACCTGCAATTTTTATACCCATAACTGTAATATTCTGGTTACATTCATTTAGAACAATGTTATTATTTAATTGTGTCAAAATGATTGAAAACCAAACTAGTTATTAATTCTTCCCTTTATCTATCTGTCTGTCTATCTATCAATCTATCTATCTGTCTGTCTATCTATCTGTCTATCTTGTCTATCTATCTATCTATCTATCTATCTATCTATCTATCTATCTATCTATCTATCTATCTATCTGTCTATCTATCTGTCTATCTTATCTATCTATCTATCTATGTATCTATCTATCTATCTATCTATCTATCTATTCTATCTATCTGTCTATCTATCTATCTATCTGCCGTGCTCTTTATCTATCTTTGATCTGGCTAACTGTGCAAAAATAGAACTGTTTATAAATATGACATGCAATGTCAAATAATAGAAAAGTTGGTTCTGGAGATTTATATGAGCTTCTGATTGTACAAGAATGAAATGTCTATCTGTACATATATCTGTACGTCTCATATTTCTCTTCTGATTATTAAGGCAGGTAATTTTTTACCTCAACAGAATGGACCTTTCAAAATTCTATAGAAAGCGGAATATTAAGAAGTTTGGAATTCTTGGAAAAGCAATATATTTGACGCACCTAAAATGGTTGCCAGGGCAACGCGAAACATCACAGATTGGAATTCAAGAACGTAACTACAAAACCGAAATGAAAAGACAGGAATGGAATGAAGCAGAAATTACAGCTGAGCTTGGCGGCCAGATCGGTTGGGGTGATGGTCTCTCTCAGATGGCCTCGCGCTCTCGAATAATTTGACGCAGTCCGAGGTCACGAGTTCAAAGTTTTGACCTGGGCGCAGTTTTCCTGACACATTCCTGCAAAACGTCGCACCATATGAAACAGTTGTTGGAAAATTACTAGGGTGTCCTATTCATCGCTCCTTGTAGTGGCTGTGATTACTAGGTAGGGAGACCATGGAATGGCCTTGGTGCAAAGTAATCAATTTTGACCATGTCTTCTGTGGGTCGCGGGTTCAAACTGTGACTTGGCTGCACTTGCAAAGATTATTATGCCGAAAATGTCACAAAAATGGAAGTGGTTTTTGTCTTCAGATCGCAATTGTGCGAGGTCAAGATAAATAGGAAGTTTAACATGTCAAGTTTTTCAATAGCCTCTTCGAACTTGAATTTTCTAGTTTTCAGCCTCACTGCTTTGGCTTCCATGTTGCGGAGTTGCTTGTCTTTCTGTAGGCCTATAGGTAGTAGCTTGTCCCTCTGTCTGCATAGGTTGTAGCTTTTGGGAGATGATATGGGTGATATGAGCTTTTAAAACATGCTGTATTTATGCACTTGGTAGGCTGATTAGGAAAGGAGGATGGCCCGACAATGAGGCGAAGGATGATTGAAACTGCAGTCCAACTGTCCAACATAGCTTTTGATGACTCAGCCGGAGCTGGATCAGAACCCTTGAGCAGACGATTGGAGCTAACCTCCATCCTCTGACATTTTGTTATGCGGTGTTCCCGTTATGTAGGCCTATGCATGACAGGACACAATGTACAATAAAGCATGCATGCATAATGAGACAACTATCATCATATTACAAAGACATCATTATACTTTCCCTACTTGTTGTCATATTACTGCTCTACTTTCTTTTATGATTGCCCTACTGGATATTATATATCAGATATTCTGCTCGGCAAACAGAAGACCAGTTCATGCAAATAAACAATCATGAAAATAAGAGACATTGTCATCGTTGGCAAACATCCTCAACATCTTTGCAAACAATGCAAGATTTCTGAAGACATGTAATGTTTTTGTGGCATGCCTTTTGTCTACACTGCATGTAATATAACCATGAATTTTAGAGGGTCTTTCGTCCTAGCCAAAAGTGGTAACGCGCTGGGTTTCTAAATCAGGAAATCAGGGAGTAATTCTCGATACCGTAAAACTGGGTAAAGTTTGCAATCCGGGGAAGTTGGCAGCTATTGTAACCCAATTAATGGCAGAACTTTCCTCACTGACACAGGTGGCAAATTTGCCAAGGAAACCTGTGTCAGTGAGAAAAGTGGGCATTTCTTCTGGACATTAAGTGCACTGTAAAATTTGAAATTTTGAGTCAGCTCAAATGATTGAGTGAGATGGTTGCACAATTTGTTTGAGCTAACATGATGTTGTGAGTTATGATAATCTTTCTGTTGTTATAACTAAAAACAACAAGCTATGATAGCTCAAAGGAATTGTGCAACCATTTCACTCAATCATTTAAGCTAACTCAAAATTAAAATTTTACAGTGTGGGTTAAAATAGCCTGCCAACTTTCCCCCGGACTGCCAACTTTACACCGTTTTACGGTAGTCATTTATACGGTATGAATTGTACCAGTGTTTTTTGGAGTTCTGAGAAAAACGGGCCATCAATAATAAAATAATGTGCCATTTAAGAAGATATTTGCTCTGAAAAAATGTTTGTTGATGCGTCAGAAAAAAAGGTATAATTAAAGGTTACATATCCAATTTTAAGAGCATACTGCATCATCTCTGAGCTTGTAATGAATGAACGAAATTATATTATTAAAGATTATGTTGTCCCAAAGATCACCTAGAAGCACAGGCACACCCCTGTATCAGTTAATGGATATTCAGTATAAATATTATCAACGTGCATGACTCCAAAGCAGTGGCAAATACCAGCTCCATATTCAGGGTCCAATTTCAAGCATCTATAACACTGTGTCACAGCTGTAAGTTTGGTCAAATCTCTTCACAGATAAGTCAAGTCTATGAAATGATAGGTAATTTGCCTGTAATTACGGGAATTCCTAGCAGATTTCTGGCTTATTGAACAACTGCAAGTTCGCTCACCCAAGCTGGCAGGAGAGGTACAAGTCCTTCCACTGAAAAACTTTGAATATGAGTAGGATTTTGTGATGATCCTTAAACATATAATGTATCACTAAATATAAATAATTTGTACCTATACATTTGGTTATTTTACCAAAATTTTCGGACTTAAGTCTTCCATGAGGCTTCACACATGGTGCCTCCGATATATACAGAGCCCTCTCTTGGGTATTGCAGAACTAGAAATTTTTTAATACCAATGCTGATTGGCTCTGCCTTATGACATCACTGCCAGCTAGGATGAGCGGGTTTTCTGCAGAGTCAGTCACCTTGTGTAATTTTAAACAGACTGTAGCCTACAGTCAGTCCAGGCGACTGCCTGTGCCAGAAGCCTGAAATTAAAGTCTGGGAGCTCTTGCATGAACTGCTGTTTGTTTTTAAATTCAGTCTATAGATATTCATTTGCCCAATTTCAGCTATTTTCGACTACCATCTCAACAAAATCAAACCCAGGATTACTACTGGTTTTACCAAAAAAGCAATATGACAAACCCTAATTCATTGTGTACGCAGTGGATCTGTATGAATTATTTGAATGTATAAATCATAGGTCGTATAAATCTATCATAAGTAGTCAACAAAAACGTGTCCATGCATAAATACATATATTTATTTGCAAAGATCAATTACTATGAATAAGAATTTATGTTGTACAAGACAAAAGAAAAATATATCCATACAAACTCACATTTGTGCCTTGGTTTTTTGCACTATTGACAAATGTGGCTGCATAAGCCAATGTGTCAACAATATATCTAGCCGCACTGAAGGTCACTGTGAATCTGGTAGACTGTACACAAGTCGCAAGAGTTAGCAGATCTTCTTATTTTCCCATCTTAAGAGACTGTCTTTGCTTAGAAGGCTTAAAGAATGGCGACGTATCATGTATGGTAACATACAGAAAGAATTGCAGCGCGAAAATCACTACAAAATCACAAATAAATCTAAAAATAAAGGTCATTCAAAAGCCTTGATTGGTTTTTGGGATTGTCCTCCTTATCAATATATCCAATTATGTTTTTTTTTTAAATACCCGTACAGCTACATTGTCAAGCAAGCACTAGGTATTTGGAAAAAAAAACCCCAAACTTCTGTGCTAAAAACCATTTGGTATTTCAAAAAAACCAACTGTGTCCAGAATTTTAAAGAGTGTATGCTATCAACCCTCTTGCTTCTCCTAACTCTGCTAGCCTCTTTCAGTCAGTCTGCCAGCCCTTCTCAGTTTGTGTTGCCCCACCAGCCTCAACCCGCTCGCTTCACCCCGCTTGGCTCTAACATTTCCATGCATCAAAATGAATGACAGTTCCATAGAAGGGGAGAATGAAGTTCAATTTCAGGCTCAATGGAATTCATCACTTCGGAATCAATAGTCTACTACATCATGTTATCGCCCAAACTTGACGTCTACATCAATTTTTGCTCCGCCAAATATATGTCGGGGTGTGTCAATGTCATGTGGCTCCGCTGATAAAATGTGTAGTCGGGAAGCGGAATTGAGAGGAAAGCAGAGTAAAATACAGGCTGCTGGAGTATAGTTATGTTGTAGTGACAGGATATTGTTATATTCATTGAGTAGTTCCAATGAACCAATTCAGAAAATTGCAAAATAACAGAGGTTAGCCAGTTAAGTTTGCAAGCATGTAAGTTAACGAGCATCGTCGTAGAGGAGAGTGACATCTTAATTAAAGCATCTGATATTGAATATGGAATATTATAGTGACTTTTAGCGGGCACTTGCATGAAAAACTGAGTTCAAATGACCAAGAAAAAATTTAGTGTGTTCTTATTTCATTATATTGTCCATCGTCTAATTGCAAAGTACTTTTCCTGTGCTAATTGTGTTATAGTTATGGTTAGCCTAATAATTGCATAAATACAGGACTTAAAGCCTCAGTCAATCATTCGTCTATACCAGGGTGGTTCAGTATCATTTGGCTTTACTAGACACAAGCAATACAAGCAATGCATGCGAACAATTGTTAGCACTACAAAGCAAACGTTGATCTTTGCGGCTAGTGATTCGAACTATTTGAATAATTCATTTTCAAACCTCTGATAATGTGTAATTGTCATGTGAGATGTCATCTAGTGAGCTCGTATCAGTGGATGAGTGATCATGCCTAGTTGCTGAGCAGCGTTTAAAATTTCACAAGCTTCCGTCACGTTGTGGTACCTAGAATCATGTTGTACACAACGCCTATGATGAATTGCATCGGTACATTGTTGGCCTATGATAAAATGTTTTGGGAGCTTTCCTGATGAAGCCGAAGCGTTGTTGTACAAGCATACGTGATTGATTATAGCTGCATCATAACGTTGAACCTGAGGTGATACCAGCTTATGAACCCCGGCAACGCCATGGAGATGATACAGACTCATGAATGCCGATTCAGCAGACTTTTAAATCAGTTTGTAAGCTTCTGCTAATTTTGTAGCTGGGGGGGGGGTTAATTCGCCAGCAACAACTTGGTTGTCTTAGAATGACCTCCTACCTATATTGCATATAATATTTTATATACCTTTCTCACATGAATGTTGACGAAACAGTTTATGAATAGGCAAAATGATCTTGAGTCTTGAGTCTAATTTTGTAGCCTGGATATAAATCATCTGTTCCACCTTTTGATCTATCTATCTATCTATCTATCTATCTATCTATCTATCTATCTATCTATCTATCTATCTATCTATCTATCTATCTATCTATCTATCTATCCATTTATCTATCTATCTGTCTTATCTATCTATCTATCTATCTATCTAGTCCGTCCATGTACTCCTCTATTCCCTACCTTTCTGCTTTGTATCCTGCTGTAAATATATCTAACTTGCATACATTATATATCTTTGCTGGTGTATATACACTCTAGTTGCCATCTTATTCAGCTATATCTAATCCTTCCTTCTAATAGCTCTATCCACTTAAGCCCAGACGCCATTCCCCCTTGTTCACAAGATGCTGTTTGCAAGACGCCTTCCACAAGATGCTATTCTCAAACATCATCATGGTATTCTTGCCTGCTCAAGTTTCCATCTTCGGTGGCCATCAAGATTAATATTCAATTGGGAGCCAACAAATGCTGTGTAGTATAGGGCGATACAGCAGATCCCCAAGGTACACCTTATCAAAATCATGTATGACCAGAAACCATCTCGGAATACAGCTATGAGGCTACACACCTCTGGCTAAGAGTTTGTCTTGGGCAAGAGGCTAAGTGATTGTCATACCCTAAAGACTCATTTTGGACTTGGGAGGAACCTTCAAATTTGTGTATACTGGATTACTGGAGAGCTATTCAGGGTAGTGTTTCCTCTATTTCTGTTGCCATGTTAGCAGCTGCTTTTAATTTTCTGTCAATCTATTTTGTTCATTTATCTTCTTGTTAACATTTCCCTAAAATCTATATCATTTACAACAAAAACCAACTGCCAACTTATTCAGCTATCAGCCTATTAATATCTGTATTTACCTCTTTAGTACCATTCACATCGGCCAAGAAAATGTGTGCAAGATGTCATTAGTAATATGCCTTCCATGAAATGCTATTCGCAAAGCATTTCTTGCTATTGTAGATTGATCAAGTTTCTGACTTTTGTGCCTATCAAGATAACATAGTAATATTCAATTGGGGGGCCAAGAGATTGTGTATAACACAAAGTGTAGTGGGAAACATTTGATTCCTGTGGTGCACCTGATCAATTTATATCAATAATCATGTATAACTGGTAGAGCCAACCCAAAATTCTGCTGCTGACATTTATCAAACTACTCGCAAAAGCTGGTGAACAGTCTAGGTCTAGATGTTAAGCAGTTGTCATACCCCAAAGGCTCATTTTCAGGGCTCTGGTGGAACCATCAATTATCCGTACACCTGTATACAAAATAAAGAAAAAAGGAGAGTTTATTGTGAATTATTGAGAAGCTTATCCATGTTATTGGGAGGAAGGTACGAATAGGGTATAAGTGTCTTTCTATGTAAGTCACATGCTTCTTGATAGTTCAGCAAACTACTTCTTTTTAGCTATACCTAGTCCTTTCTACTAATAGCTCTATTGATATAAGCCCAGTCGACACTGTAATATGCAGGATGTCATTTGCAAGACGCTTTATACAAGATGCTATTCTCAAATATCATCATTGTATTCTTGCCTGCTCAAGTTTCCATCTTCGGTGGCCATCAAGATTAATATTCAATTGGGAGCCAACAAATGCTGTGTAGTATAGGGTGATACAGCAGATCCCCAAGGTACACCTTATCAAAATCATGTATGACCAGGAACCATCTTAGAATACAGCTATGAGGCTACACACACCTCTGGCTAAGAGTTTGTCTTGAGCAAGAGGCTAAGTGATTGTCATACCCTAAAGACTCATTTTGGACTCAGGAGGAACCTTCAAATTTGTGTATACTGGTTTGCCTCCAGAAGAATATTACGAAGGTTATTGTGAAACACAGTGAAAGTAACAGGAAGGGATACACTAAGAGGATGGTGATAGAGATTGTGGTAGACAAAGGTAGAGGCTCAAGAGAGCATATTTGTAGGGCTAATAAGGAAGCTGGAGCGGGTTGAAAGTTGTGGGGCAGGTGCGAGTTACGCTCTGTCTCTACTAGGTAGACCTATCTATCTTCTATCATTCTTAACCAGTACACTCCAGGTGCTGATAATTAAGTCTTTTGGTATAATCTTCCATTCTAAAATAGCTCTATCTTCAACCACTCAGACATTATTTTGCAAGACACCTTTCACAGGATGCAAACGTCAAAGCATTTTCATGTTTCTTGATGTTCCCCTCTTTGGTGGCTATCAAGATTAATATTTAATTGGTTGCAAAGAAATGCTGTGTATTACATAGAGCGCTACAGCAGACCCTAGTGATACACATTTCGAAATCATGTAAAACTGGAAACCATCTGAACAAACGATGTCTGGCCAAGGGGTTAAGTGATTTTCATACCCTCAAGACACTCGAGAGAACCAAACAAAATCTGTGAAATGATATATATCACATCAAATGCAACTTGCAACATACACCTTCAACCGATGCTGTTTCTACAGGTGTTTTAATTGCCACTCAATTCTGGTCATTCACAGTTGACTGTTGGGATTCAATGCAAAACTGCTGCTTACTGCCTTCAAACTGTGTGACGTTTTGGTGGTTCATGAACCAATCAGATTAGGCAAAAATGCAACATAGCGAGTTGGTAAAGAAGCTTAGAATCGCGTACTTAATAAAACCGCTTTGACTATTGTGAAAAACAGCTCCCTAAAAGCAGTGCAGAGTGATTGAAAACCAAACAGAATGCCTTTCAGACTCAAAAAGATTGAACAGCACTGCACACGCCATGCCTTTTTTCTCCAGCCGCGCCTTGTCAATTAGTACCTCTGCCATTAGAACCAATTTTCATCAAGTCCTAAAACAACTTGTACTTACTGACAGACTGGCAGTTTGACTGACTGTGCTGTACCATTGCATAACACCTGCCATTTGTTTTGTTGAGTCGAAGTAATACTTTACAAATATACTAAGGCAGGTAAGTAACCATGTCTGGCTTGGCACAGGCAAAACGAGTAGAATCATTGAATTGTTTATGGCAGTGATTATTGGAAGTGTTACAGATCTATAAGCTTACTTTGTGTTCTGTGATTCTATATTTTCTTAGTTGTGTATTGTATGAGCCTCCTCAACTTATCCCACCTTGAAACAATCTCCGAAGATTGAAAAACTCGCAAGACCAATCAGCCTGAAAACCAACATCTGCATGCGGAGGAGTTCTGACTGTGGCACTTCAATTAAGCATATCTCTCTCGAGAGTGTTACGTTTAATTGCTTGTATAGTCACAACTTACATGATGACTGCCAAGAGAAAATGGTGTACTTGATCTTCTCAGACTTTCGCAGATGGCAAATTTAATTTGTATACAAAACGAGGCCATTCACCGTGTAATCTTGTTTCTGAAGGAGATTTTTCTGCAACCTTGCCAAAACAATCCTTGCGTACAGTGCACGTTAATTACTCTGACACGTGTTGGTTCAAGAAACATGTATTTCACCTTGGGAAGTTTCAGAGCTTTGTCCAATTTGTTTGCCTTTTTAAAACTATAACAAATGGTGGGAAAAAGCTGGACTTACAATCTTGAATTATTACCTTCAACAATTCATTGATATATCGCTTGGCTTTTGCCGCTAACAATCCTAACATGGTTGCTAAGTTACAAATATTATGTTACACATCTATTTACTCTCTCTGTATCATTCAACTGATTTCATTACTCAAATGGTAGGCCTAATGATTTACCTTTTGGAGGGATGCACCATACTTACCAACCTAAATATCTCTACTCAGCTACTTACTTCAAGAGAGTGGCAGACCTCTACCCAATGTCTTAGTCCAAGAAAATTGGATATATCCTCTGATCCTCTGTATTGCAGTGGTACTGCTCAATATTAAATGTTGCTCTCTCTGTAGTAGACTTACATGTTTATACATTTCCATGACTGCGCATTTATTTCGCCTGCTACATTTTTCGCATTATTGCATGTAGGATTCCTTATGCTATTCATAGCACACACTACATATGGGATTACTTCTTTGAACCTTTCGCAATGCGAAAACTGGGAAATATAATGTATCGGCACGAGCCATGAATAATTGAGACGCATTAGGTTACAAATATCACACCAAGTATGAATCTAATATCGCAGAGCAAATATCATGTGTGAGGAAAGTATGACTGCGAAATATATCTCATAATATAAAAATGCACAAATCGGGAGGAATGAATTCTTGGTGATATTTATGTAGCAGTGCATGGATTGTGTTAAATTTATTACAACGTGCTGCCGGTGATGGATTGTATGGAAATATCTGCAACTGCGGAATTTGGTAATGCATCCTTACCTAAGTCTTTCTTGAGGATTAAATTATCATTTTGAAGATACTTCATTACAGCGAAACACTTTGATATAGAATTAAAGTGGACTGTGGCACTGTGAAAATGGCACTTCGTGTGTCATCATGCTGATGATTTGTCATGATCAAACCCAATACTTTCAATGTTAATTTGATTGAAGTAGACTTATCCCACTTGTTGGTGACAGCCAAACAAAAGGATTATGCATCTGATTTTCACTCTAAGATTTGTAATGAGAAGTCAAATGGCCTTCTCTTGATCATGACTAGTCAAACAGCCTCTATGTTTCCCATGTTGAAAGTAGAGAAGATGACATTTCATCGGCTATCATGAGTCATGAAGTGCCATTTGCACAGTGCCACAGTCCACTTTAATTCTATATCAAAGTGTTTCGCTGTAGTAAAAATGTAGGCCTACATTGCAATATTTAGAAACACTGTGTAAGAGACCATCCAGTTCTTACAACATGTAGCTGACTGGAATTGGACTAAATACTTACAGTCTTACACGGAAGTTTAAATAAACAAATAGTTTTACTTTACTGCCTTACATTATCAGTGACTCAAGACTCTTTCTGTTATCGCAAATTTTTCAGTAATCGAAAATTTGTATTCTATTGCAATCAATGTGAAATGAAACACTTTTAAAGAGCATTTATTGGGGTAAACCCAAGTGCTAGATATAACTACCCAGTGCTTATTACTCACCAATAAATTGAGGCTATAACTTGTTGTTTTACTTCAGCGCCCCTTTTATTGGCCTCTTTTTGGCTAATTTAAGGACTCTTTTAGTGCGCACGGCACCCCGACAATTTGCCAGAAAATCCCGGTCATATACAATGTACTTGGACACCAATAGGACGGTTACAAGAGCGGCAATTACATTTAGCGGTGGGCGACATGCTACGGCTTAAGCAGATACACCTCTCTTAACAGTTAATAGTTTGGCGTGCCATCTCCCCGCGCACTCTTGTCGATTATCTGTCTGCCATGATTGATTGCGAAGGAGCAACATCACTGATTGCCCTCACAAATGTGCTATTCTGCAGCCAAAGAATGGAATTGGTGAATTGCTGTGGGAAGGGTGGGAATGCTGGCTTAAGGCATGCCCAACAATATGGTTGATATTGCCTGTTTCGTGGCAAATATCGAATTTGAAGTATATTTACAAAAGTTTATCACCACGGGTATACAAAATGTGTTATTCTGCAGCGAAAGAATGGAATTGGTGAATTGCTGTGGGAAGGGTAGGAATGCTGGCTTAAGGCATGCCGAACAATATGCTTGATATTGCCTCTTTTGTGACAAATGTTGACTATTATTGACATGTATTTACAAAAGTTTGTCACAGAAGATGTGCAAAATGTGCTATTCTGCAGCCAAATGTTGCTATTGCCTGATTTGTAGGAATATTCCAAAATGTGTTATTCTATTCAAAAGAATGGAATTGGTGAATTGCTGGTCGAAGGGAAGGAATGTAGACAGTCAGTATGGTTGATATTGCCTGTTTCGTGGCAAATATCGAGGTTTATTTACAAAAGTTTATCACAGCGGGTATACAAAATGTGTAATTCTGCAGCCAAAGAATGGAATTGGTGAATTGCTGTGGGAAGGGTGGCAATGCTGGCCTAAGGCATGCTGGACAATATGGTTGATATTGCCTGTTTTGTGACAAATGTTGACTATTATTGACATGTATTTACAAAAGTTTGTCACAGAAGATGTACAAAATGTGTCATTCTGCCGCCAAAGGTTGCTATTGCCTGTTTTGTAGGAATATTGAGGTGTATTTACACAATTTTATCACAGCAGTTATACAAAATGTGTTATTCTATTCAAAAGAATGGAATTGGCGAATTACTCCAGGAAGGGTCGGAATTGTTACAGGAATGCTTGCACAAGGAATGCCAGACAGCATGGTTGACATTGGCGGTTTTGTAGCAAATATGATATATATTTGCTAAAGTTTGTCACAGCAGAAACACAAAAATAATGTGCCATTCTCCTTGAAAAAAGGGGGGGGGGTTGGTAAATTTCTCCAGAGAGTGTTGAATTTACCATTGGAATACAGGCGAGAAATGCATGCAAACAATTAAAGTGACATCAGGATATAATCTTAAGTAAGACTGATATGAAAATGTTCTAGTACACCTTTTTCTCTTGGCAGTCATCAAGTAAGTTGAGGCTGCACAAGCAATTAGACGTAACACTCATGAGAGAGAGATATGCTTAATTGAAGGGCCATAGTCTGAAGATGTTACCTTTCTGACTGGTAATTCTTCCGTACTCTTCATATTATTGTCTCAAGGAGGTGTGGGTAACTGATTCTGCAGGAGAAAGCTTACTATAGTCTATCTATAGCTACTGCAGAAAGCTTATATGATATGTATGTGGAGTGGTTCATGCTTTGTAAGTTGGCATAAGACTGACTTGCCTTATGTGAATACCTTCCTCCTGGGCAAAGTAGTATTTCAAGTTGATTTTGCAACCACAAATTGAAACCGCATTACCGTATTATTGAGATCAATTCATGACCACAGTAGATATCAGTGTTGTAGTCGAAGCCAGGACGTCCGAGACTGAGACCGAGACGTGGGCATTACCCTGTAGACCGAGACTGACGCCATCAAAACACCAAGTCTTGTACTAGGGGTGTTCTTATAACAAAGGAACCACTGCATGTTTACATACACACACATTGTACAGTAACAGCATGGAGTAGCATATTTATGGAAAACGACCAGAATATTCGTATATTGTAAAGATACAAAGAAGAATAGGAGGAATTATCGGACGAGACACAAAACGGAGCACAAGAACGGCATCATATGTGAAACACTCTTTCTAATATGGTTACAACACACATATCAGAATACTAAAAGGCATCGAGGCTGCAGGGTTCTCTTTGATAAAGCATATTGCCAGGTTTGCATTTTATCGAATAGGATATATCTATTTATCCTCTGACTCTGGCTGTATGATTACATCTATATCTGCATATATTATGTCTTTTTTCTTACTTTCTTAATAGTGCGAGACTTTGACTTATCTCCATTTCAATCTATCTATTTGTCTGTCTGTCTCTCTATTTTTCTGTCAATCTATCTGTCAATCTAACGGTATGTCTATTTATCCATAATTTTCTGGTATCTACAATGTTATATGTCCTAACATCTATATGCAGTTATTTAGAAACTTTCTCCATAGGTGAATCGCGGAACAGCTAACCTACTGCCCTGCAATTTTTCGATGGAGCATCTTTTTTCCACCAAGTGAATCACACTAAATGATAGATCTAGAGTGCTATTAGAGTCTATGTACTAGAAAAAAGAGCAGACTATTTACAAAAGGAGAAGAGACAAAAAATGGACTGTGTAAGATCGCCAAAGAAAAGGAAAACCTCATGAAAAAGTACAGGCAAATTATCTGTTGCAGTTTAGGGACTTCTCGGAATGATAAGGGTCAGCTTTCTTAGATTTTTCTCAGATGTGCTTCAGATGTTTCAGCTATGTGATTAATTGGCAATATGGTCTACACTCCCTTCCTGAAATTGCATAGATATGGACTCTCTGAAGAGTGCGGCAAGTGCAGTTTTCTCATAATTTTAAGGCAAGTTTTTGCTGCTCCTGTGTGTAGATCGATGAGATGGGAGAGTGCACACCGTTTGGTTGTGGTTTTAGCTTATACCTTTTTGATGTGGTTCCAAGTTTGAACTTATCTTTCTATATCATTGAAAAGTCTTATGTCATTACATTATGCCTTGCAAGGCAGTGATGGCACAAACACAACACTGTGTATACATGTTATTAACTTAGAGCTTTGTTATCAGGGTCGTACAACTGGATCTAGAAGGTGTAGTTGGAGTCTTTATGTGGCTTTCCATCATATTAAAATAAGCGCCGAGGGCTGGTAATTTTAAATCCTTGCCTCTCAACTGCTCAAAGGAAGTGATCAATTTTGGCTCACAAAATTGAGCTATAGAGTCTGCTATACATGACATTTTCGAACTATGTCAATCTTTGTATGGTATTTTACTTACTCAGCATATACTGACATCATGAGATGTTCTTGAATGATGTTTAACTAATTTTGTACTATTCAAATATGACCAAATGGTCACCAAAATGACAACTGTGTATTACAAAATCTTCTATGTTGCATTTAACGGTGCCATAGGAATGTCGCGAACGATGGCCTGCGACTCGATATTCCCAAGGTCAAAAAGAATCTCTTTGGAACCTTCCGAAGTCGAAATACTGCAGGTAAAGCTTATTAAGATCATTTCCATGATCATTCGTATTCATATAAAAGGGATGTTTCAACTGCAGACGTGTGCATTTATCCCGAAGTAATGGACATCAATTTTCATCCAACAGTTACTTTACACAATTTATAACAACCAATCACCAGTATGAAGTATGTTGTCCATTTACACAAATCTAATAACAAAAATGTTAATGCATAATAAAGAAAAAGTTATAAAATGAGTAAAAATTCTTTCAAAACCACTCAATTTTGTTGAAGGAAATCACTTCAGTGCCAACTCAAGCACAAGATGATTTGTCAACTGTGAATGAATTGTCAATAAGAGACAGCAGAAATTCATCAATCAAATGGCCATTCAACTGATTTACCAATTTTGTAACTGTCAAGATCATCCATCAGCTGGGCTTGTATTGGAATGTGCTGAAATGTGTTTCAATCAAGTTGAGTATGTGTTCTTCTATTTGGACATTGACTGTGGTTCATAGTGTAAGTTTCATAAATATTATGTTGAAAGTTTACATTGGATCAAATTCAAAAATTTACAAAAGAATGAAGTAGTATTACTTCATTTGTTATGGATTCTGACAAGCATCTTGCTATCTTGGGTGGTTTTTGTGACAGGTCCGTGCAGGTTCGAACCCTGGCCAGGTCAGTGAGCAGTCGTTACCTATATCATTGAAGCTGGATATGTGAATGAACTGTTAAACTGGCATAGGCAGATCATATAACTACCCATTGGAACCTCTCAAGCTGATGCTTTTCGAGTCTTATAACCAGGGACCGCTGCAAACACACATTGCTCAGAAAGGTAGCACATATCAAAGCATATAGAAAACAACCAGAATGTTCGTATGTTGTTGAGAAACAAAGAAGAATATGGCAATTTATGGGAATAGACACAAAACAGAGCACATATCAGAATACTAAAAGGCATCGAGGCTGCAGGGTTCTCTTTGATAAAGCATATTGCCAGGTTAGCATTTTATCGAATAGAATATATTATGTATCTACATGATCTATTTATCCTCTGACTCTGGCTGCATGATTACATCTATATCTACATATATTATGTATGTTTGTCTTACTTTCTATCTAGTTCATCTCTTCAGCTGCTCTTTGACTGATCTAATCTTTACATTTTCTTGTCTATCTATTCTGTTCTGCAGTATTCTTTCCTGTCCATCTATCTGTCTGGCAATCTCTTTGTCTGGCTATCTACCTGGCTATCTACCTGTATATCTGTCTGGCTATCTATCTGTGTGGCTATCTAACTGTAGACCTATCTATCTGTCTATGTGTGACTTTCTGTTATCTTCTATTATCTCCTAAACATATCTTAGCCGCTTACAGTGAACTTTCTCCTTAGGTGAATCGCGGAACAGCTAACCTACTGCCCTGCAATTTTCGATGCAGCAACTTTTTTCAAGCTAGTGAATCATGCTAAATGATAGATCTAGAGTGCTATTAGAGTCTATGTACTAGATATGAAGAAGAAAATTTACAAACAAAAAAGAAAAGACAAAAAACGGAAAGTGTAAGATGGCTGAAGAAAAGGAAAACCTCATGAAAAAGTACAGGCAAATTATCTGTTGCAGTTTAGGGACTTCTCGGAATGATAAGGGTCAGCTTTCTTGAATGTTTCTCAGATGTGCTTCAGATGTGCTTCAGCTATGTGATTAATTGGCAATATGGTCTACACTCCCTTCCTGAAATTGCATAGATATGGACTCTCTGAAGAGTGTGGCAAGTGCAGTTTTCTCATAATTTTAAGGCACATTTTTGACGCTCGTGTGTGTTGATCTATGAGATGGGAGAGTGCACAACCGTTTGGTTGTGGTTTTAACTTGTACCTTTTTGATATGGTTCCATGTTTGAACTTATCTTTCCATATCATTGAAAAGTCTTATGTCATTACATTATGCTTTGCAAGGCAGTAATGGCACAAACACAACACTGTGTATACATGTTATTAACTTAGAGCTTTGTCATCTGGGTTTTACAACTGGATCTAGAAGGTGTAGTTGGAGTATTTATGTGGCTCTCCATCATATTAAAAAAAGCACCGAGGGCTGGTAATTTTAAATCCTTGCCTCTCAACTGCTCAAAAGAGGTGATCAATTTTGGCTCACATAATTGAGCTATAGAGTCTGCTATACATGACATTTTTGCACCATGTGAGCCATTGCAGGACCTTTTACTTACTCAGCATATACTGACATCATGAGATGTTCTTGAAATGATGTTTAGCTAATATTGTACTATTCAAATAATGGTCACCAAAATGACAACTGTGTATTACAAAATCTTCTATGTTGCATTTAACGGTGCCATAGGAATGTCGCGAACGATGGCCTGTGACTCGATATTCCCACAGTCAAAAAGAATCTCTTTGGAACCTTCAGAAGTTGAAATACTGCAGGTAAAGCTTATTACCATGATCATTCGTATTCATGTAAAATGGATGTTTCAACTGCAGACGCGTGCATTTATCCTGAAGTAATGGACATAAATTTTCATCCACCTGAATTTACACAATTTATAACAACCAATCACCAGTATGAAGTATGTTGTCCATTGACACAAATCTAATGACAAAAATGTTAATGCATAATAAAGAAAAAGTTATAAAATGAGTAAAAATTCTTTGAAAACCACTCAAATTTGTTGAAGGAAATCACTTCAGTGCCAACTCGAGCACAAGATGATTTGTCAACTGTGAATGAATTGTCAATAAGAGACAGCAGAAATTCATCAATCAAATGGCCATTCAACTGATTTACCAATTTTGTAACTGTCCAGATCATCTATCAGCTTTGCCTGTATTGGAATGTGTTGAAATATGTTTCAATCAAGTTGAGTATGTGTGCTTTTATTTCGGACGTTGACTGTGGTTCATAGTGTAAGTTTCGTAAACATTATGTTGAAATTTTTCATCAGATCACATTCAATAAGTTAAAAACGAATTAATTAGTATTACTTCATTTGTTATGGATTCTGACAAGCATCTTGCTCTCTTGGTTGATTTTTGCTACAGGCCAATGCAGGTTCGAACCCCAGCCAGGTCAGTGAGCACTTGTTACGAATATCATCGTTGCTGGATCTTTGAATGAGCTGTTAAACTAGCAGATGATATAACTACCCAAACCAATCAAGCTGATGTTTTTCAAGTCTTATAACCGAGGGACCACTGTAAACACACATTGTACAGGAAGGTAGCACATATCAAAGCATATAGAAAACAACCAGAATGTTCATATGTTGTTGAGAAACAAAGAAGAATATGGCAATTTATGGGAATAGACACAAAGCAGAGCACATATCAGAATACTAAAGGCATTAGGCTGCAGGGTTCTCTTTGATAAAGCATATTGCCAGGTTAGCATTTTATCGAATAGGATATATATGTCTATTTATCCTAAGATTGTTGCTCTATGATTACATCTATATCTACATGTTATGTGTTTTTTTCTACTTTCTATCTAGTTCATCTCTTCAGCTGCTCTTTGACTTATCTAATCTTTAAATTTTCTTGTCTGTCTATTCTGATCTGCCTATTCTGTCCTGTCCATCTACAAGTATCTGTCTGGCTATCTACTTGGCTATCTACCTGTCTATCTATCTGGCTATCTATCTGTGTGGCTATCTACCTGTAGACCTATCTATCTGTCTATGTGTGACTTTCTGTTATCTTCTATGTTATATCTCCTAAACATATCTTAGCCGCTTACAGTGAACTTTCTCCTTGGCTATACCACAGAACAGCTAACCTACTGCCCTGCAATTTTCGATGGAGCATATTTTTTCTTGCCCAGTGAATCACACTAAATGATAGATCTAGAGTGCTATTAGAGTCTATGTACTACACACGAAAAAGAAGAAGATTTACAAAAAAGATGAGACAAAAAATGGAAAGTGTGAGATGGCCAAAGAAAAGGAAAACCTCATGAAAAAGTACAGGCAAATTATCTGTTGCAGTTTAGGGACTTCTCGGAATGATAAGGGTCAGCTTTCTTAGATTTTTCTCAGATGTGCTTCAGATGTGCTTCAGCTATGTGATTAATTGGCAATATGGTCTACACTCCCTTCCTGAAATTGCATAGATATGGACTCTCTGAAGAGTGCGGCAAGTGCAGTTTTCTCATAATTTTAAGGCAAGTTTTTGCTGCTCCCGTGTGTAGATCGATGAGATGGGAGAGTGCACACCGTTTGGTTTTGGTTTTAGCTTACACCTTTTTGATACGGTTCGCGGCTTCAAATACTGCTGGCCAATATTTGGAATTGTCTTATGTTGTTAAATTATTGTCTTACATGGTATAAACCCAACACTGTGATTTACACAAAGTATACATATATTCCGCATAGGACATTAGGACTTTGAATCTATATTTCACTTAGTCGTATAGATGTTATAAACTTTTAAACAATTGTGTTGGATTAAATACAAAGTAAAATAAAGTTATATATACTTACATATGGCTCTGTGACGACTTTGGCACAACTGGATCTAAAAGGTGTTTTGGAGTATTTTTGTTGCTTTTTGCCATCAAAAAAAAAAATGTCGAAAGGTGGCAATTTAAAAGTTCTTGTTTGTCAAAGGAGATGATCAATTTTTGCTCGTAAAATTGAGCTCGATTCTGCTTTACGTGACAATTTTGCACCATGTGATTCATTGTGAGATCTTTCTCAAACTCAGCGTAATTATATAGCATTACTGATGTAATGAGATGTTCTTTAAATAATGATATCTCTTACATCTGGCACTATCCAAATGTGACCAAAATATTTTATGCTGCATTCAACTGTGCCTTCGGGGTCTCACATTATGATTTCCAGCCCATTGATATTTCCAAGACCAGCAATAATCCCTATAGGGCCTTGAGAACTTCAATCCAGGAGATAAAGCCTGATTAAGATCTACTCTAAATGCATTTTCATGACTGGTCAAATTCATGCAAAATGGACGTTTTAACTGCCTACATGTGCATTTTTCCCAAAGTAATGGGACGTATAATGTCATCAGACAAGTGAATCACCACAATTTATAACACCCAATCACCAGTATGAAGTATGTTATCCATTTACTCAAATGTAATGAAAAAAGACAAGTTAAGAAAAAGGGATGAAATGTGTAAAAATTCTTTCAAAACCACTCAAATTTGTTGAAGGAAATCACTTCAGTGCCAACTCAAGCACAAGATGATTTGTCAACTGTGAATGAATTGTCAATAAGAGACAGCAGAAATTCATCAATCAAATGGCCATTCAACTGATTTACCAATTTTGTAACTGTCAAGATCATCCATCAGCTGGGCTTGTATTGGAATGTGTTTCAATCAAGTTGAGTGTGTGTGCTTATATTTTGACATTTACTTCGGCTGATATGTAGTTCACAAACATTACTTTGATTTGTTGAAAAGTTTACAATGGATCAAAATTAATTGATTGCAATATTCGATTCGCGTGGGGTAAATATGTTTGTATTTAGTATTTTAAAGTAAATTAGTATTACTTGTCATGTTAATTCTGACAAGCAGCTTGGTGTCTTGGTTGCTTTGGGCATTGATTTTGTGTAACTAGTAACTAAGCCTCCTCCTCTGATGCACCTGCACCAGGTTTGAATCCTGGCCAGAACTGTGGTAACGGTTTACGACTGTCATCACAGTTTTTTGTACCAGTACCAAAACAGTGTGGAGGCTGATCATAAAATCACCTTTTGGAGCATTCTCCACACATTCTCTTGACACATTCAGATACCAAAGCACCCACCTCTACCCTCTTTCCAACCCGGGCTGCCGATGCTGAACTTGCAACTGCCATTTTGTTTTGCAGATATGGTAGCAGGTATTATTTTGACAAACAATAATAGATTCAGCCTCACAATATATATGGGACACATTATCTTGACAGATTCAGATACCAAAGCACAGACCCTAACCCCCCTTCCAACCAATCCTACCGATGCCGTTAGAATCCTCGGCCTGCCATTTGTATGCATGCAATATCTCACCGATGGTAGTGGACCTACTTTGGCATTATATTTAGCCCAAGTGGTCCCAGCGGCCCCAGTGCATGGTCCACTCATATTTGATGCACATTAAGGGGGATATAAAGACAAGTAAGGACCTGTAGGAATGACCGGGATGAGAAAAAGGGATCAGTGAGGCTCAGGCCGATCCCCGCCAGGTTTCTGACTTGTTTTGGCCACCGATAAGAGCTACCGATTGCTACCAATTATGGTACCGCAGATGCTCTAGTTGAATACTGGTTTGTGGTGCCTGGTCTTGAATATTAGTATGAATATGCCATATAATTACTAAAGTGCTAAAATGTATTGCACCTTAAACATGCTGAATATTACAGTTGCAGTATTGCATTTTAAAATATCTGTTGCAGTCTGGGCTCTTTGAAATATGTAACTGGCTTCACCTTTTAAATATATTTGTAATTTCAAAAAATTAAAAAATGGCACGAAAGATCAACCATGAAGGACATTTTTTAGAATGAGGTATTTTCACTTCGATGATCTCTAGTTTTTGCCATCCATGTAAATTAGAGCAAATTCCCGACATCTGGTATCTTGCGGGAATCTGCCAATCTCTGATATATTTTTGATGTCAATCTGTATTGATGTCATCTTCTACATCTTTCTGGAAATCTGCCACTTCTGTCTGGCACATCTGTCTGCCATTTCTGTCTGCCATTTCTGTCTGCCATTTCTCTCTGCTATTTCTGTCTGCCATTTCTCTGTGTATCTCCTGATGGCCAACGGAGTAACAAAAATCAGTATGCCTTATTTACACACAATGTTTGCTGTATATTATGCCGATCTGGCTGAAACTGACCATTGTTGTTTCTCCCTTTTTTTGTCTGGACCTCTGGATGTGATGTGTGTATGATATCAACCTTGTTGCATAAAGTATCTTTTTGATTCTGGGGATGAAATAGGTGGGCGGAGAACCAATATAGGGTTAGTGGGTGTGTATGCTTATTGGATAATGATTGTTGGCTATGGGAGTGGATAGGTTGGTTAGTAAGTAGGTAGTCAGACAGAAAGATAGAATAAGAACTAGACAGACAGATTGGCTATAGAAAATATTACTTGATCGATAGTTTAGATACAGACCTGAGACTTAGTCTGGCATGCAACTCGAATCTGGAACACACAAAGACAGATTTATACATAAATAAATACGTACAGATAATGGATACTTCGAAGTTGTTAGGTAAATGGAGAGATTGATATACCTTGGTGTAGTTTATAATGTGAGTCAAGTAAAACTTTGGATATACTGCGCAATGTAGAAACGAAGAAATTTTTTCTCGCCTTGTCCATCCTGTAAATTGAATCCATTTTGTTCTGGCATTGCAAATTGCAATGGCAGTGGTCAGGCCACTAGCCTGTCCCATATACTTCTCTCCATCTCATATATTTTTGTCTGGGGGTGTAGAGGTCGTGATTTTCCCCATCTGGATCTGACCCTTGCTCCCTCGCATACAGATGGCCATCCGGGGACAACGCTAAACGACCGCTACCTGAAAAAACCCCAAAGCAGTTTGTGCCAGTTTTGTGTATATGGAAACTTGGGAAGTGAGCGATAATGCATGACATTTTCCGAACATATATGAAACTGCGAAATTGTGGCCTATCTTAGACTTATAAAACAGGGCATACACTGTAAATTTGAAGTTTGATTAGCTTTAAAAATGATTGAGTGAGATGGTTGCACATTTCCTGCGAGCTAACATAGCATGTTGTTTTAGGTCATGACAACAGACAGAATATTATAACTCAAAACAAAAAGCCATGTTAGCTCAAAGAAATTGCACAACCATCTCACTCAATCATCAGTTGCAATCTTCCATCCATTTTGAATAAAATTAAATGTCACGAAATGTAATGTATAGGCATCTGTCTGATATTAGTGTTACGCATCAGTATAGGTTGAAAGCCCATCTGATATATCGTACCGAAGAGACCGAACGGTTGCCTGATAAAACGTCTATGCCAATTTCGTACAATATATATGAAAGAATACGTATGTAGTTAGAAGTCAGTTTCTGACTGGGATGGGTCAGTTTATTTGATTCTCTCAATAAGCAGTAATTTTCTTTAAACTATACTATCAAGTAATCCAGTAATGTATTGAACTAGTACCTCAGCATCACAGTATTAAACCAGTATTGCACCTCAATAAACCTGCAGACACCTGTAGCCTTCAAGTAATTACTGGAGCTGTTGTGACCTAAATACCTTCAGTTGGGTGAATCCTGAGAAAGGCAGACATTTGTAAGTCTTCATCCGACCTATCAGCCAGTTGTCAATTGGGTCAGATTTTGAGCATGGCTTCTTCCGTACTATTAAAGGTTGCCATACAAGGGGATACTTGTCAGTGATCAGGTGTGAGCTATTAAAGAGAATGGTGTAAGTGATTTTGTGTATTTTTGGTAAAATGTTTTAAATTCTTATACTTTTTCATTGAAGAGATATTATTGTCGAATCTATAGAAAATACAGGCTAATTTGACAGAGATGGAGATTTCTGTATCAATGTTGAAAGTTGGAAGATACATGTTGTAGAATACTGATACTATATAAATTTTGATAAATGGTAGGTCAATTTGTTTCAAAATATTATTATAAATCAGCTATTTCAGTCATAACGACTTGCGAGTCAGCATCAGGTCTGTGGTTTCTTTTCACAAATATATTGTATGGTAAGTTTTCTTTAAGGCTGTCTTCTGGCTAGAGACCAGCAATACAGAAGTTGATGGATGATCTGCTGCAGAGAAAAGGAAGATAAGTGCAGTGTTGTCATCTGTCATGTCCAGAAACTGTTGAATGGACCCCTGAGTTTTCCTAAGATGAAAAATATATTGAAAAAGAATAGACCAATTGTAACCTATAAATGGAAACAGACTTAACTTCACATATTTTTGTTGAGGAAAATTAGAGATCTGATAGTTCTTGGCTGTCCTGTTGCTGGCTCATTATTGAAAACCTTAGTAACAGAGCCATCACCAAATGTACATATATGTTGTTTGGTAGGTTATAATGAAATTTGTCTTGTGAAAAAATCTTGACATAATGTGATGCCTAGTCATTTTGATAGTTATGGTTGTGACATATTTAAGGAAATTCACGTCCTGCATTAACATGACTAAGTTGCCGAAATATGTCTTATTGAAAACATATTTGTTAATTCTGAAGAGCCTCTTTCAAGAACCAAGGCTCGATATTCCCACACAGTCTATTACTGAGGAAGATACTGCCATATTTTCCTTTGACTATATATACTAACATAACGTCAATACATTAGGCTGCTGCAACAGTGAAGGTGTTAGTGTTGTCCACTCAGGCACACAGGCTAGTAGATTGATGACCTGTACAAAGAAAGGAGATATATAAATGCTGTGTTGTCATCTATCACCTGTGTGGAGTAGTATATGGCCATGGTAATGTCCACTGACACATCTCTTTTGAGAATAAAGTGAATTGTCTGAAACCAGGAATCAGGAAAAAGAAGTGCCGACCTGGTGACAGCTACTGGGCTGATTTAAGAAATAAAATTCTCAAAGGTGCTCATTTGTCACAGCTTTTTAAAAACAGCCCCTTCAGAAGAAAAAAATTAACCAGAAGAGTTGCGCTCTGAAAAAAAATCTTTTGCCAGAAACATAATGTCCTGAGACATTTGTGGCTATCTAGATAGTGCTTTTATGTAGATGTCACTTGTCGATTATATAACAATTCCAGTTGCAAAGAGTGAACTAAATTGTATAAATTCTTGGTTCTAAAGGCATTGGTATAACAGAACTTCTATTTGTTCTTTCAGCCAAATGCTAAATTTATGATTAAAGGCTGTGCCTCAGACTGTCGCACTTTTATAAAATCTCCCTCAATAGACGAAATTAAAGGTAGTAAGTCCGCCAATGATCATAAACTGATAGATTTTGAGTATAGTATGCACTTCCAATCAACAGAATTGCGTGTTTTCCATAATTAAGTGAGTTTAATTGATTGTAAGGCCTTAAATTACTGAAGGAGAGCCCTGCATTGCTTGATTTGTAAACAATGCATGACTTTTTCACGGCATGAAAAACTATTTGTTTACATTTTTCAAGGAAATAAACTTCATATTCTGCCATTAAAATAGCAATCAGGTAAATTTTTCAACTGGAATGTGTTTAATATGACTGAAATCTATCCATAGATAGTCAATTAACTATGCGGGCATACTACCTTTAGGCAAAGAATTGTGCTCTAAAAATGTTACCAATAGCATTACAATTCCAGTAATACATAAGTTCAGTATGATTGTAAATTCTTAATTCTAAAGGCATTGGTATAACGGTACTTTTATTTGTTCTGTCAGCCATACGCTAAATCCATGATTAAAGACTATGCTTCAGAGAGAGTGGAGGTGTTAGTCTAGACCACATAGGCTATCAGATTGATGACCTGTACAAAAAGGGGATATATAAATGCTGTGTTGTCATCTGTCACTGCTGTGGAGTGGTATATGGCCATGGTAATATTAAACGACACATCTATAGAAAAAGAATAGATGAAGTGGGTGCCAGGTCTTTCAGTTGTGTATATAGATCTAGTAGACAGACTAACTGACAGACATACAGACAGACCTGCAGATAAAAACAGCTAAGGAAGGAGTATTGTAAATATGTAGTCTGACAGGCCAGAGTTGGCTGAGTATATAATGAATTGTGTATAGAAGATTGCGAATGCCAAGTTGTATTGTATATCAGTCTGCAAGAGTTTCATTTTTGTCTATCTGCAGTTTGGAAGTCTGTCTGCAATATCTTCAAGTTTCAATCAGTCCATCAAGTGTGGTTGCCTTTAACTTAGTAACAACTATTTTAACAAACACGTGGACTCTGGTAGTCTATAGAAGGTTCACACTGTACATGTTGTATGTAAACAGTGCATTGATAATTTTACTAAGAAGAAATGCAATACCAAGCTATAGCCACATTGTATTTCAGTTTGGTATTCTGTATGTGCTTATTTATGAGTATCAACCTGAGTTTGCTTAAGTGACACCATAATTATTCAAAACATGTTTTTAGGTAAGGGATTTCCAGATTTAATTTACTGCAGATGTCTTTTTTTTTTTTTGGTCATTTTGTCTGTCCAACTAGTTGCCTTTTGGATTTTTGTCTATTGGTGATACATGTAGTTTGTCTGTCCAAATAGAGCAGTGATTGGCTCTGTCTGGGATGGAATGCTATTTATTCCGCACCTTCTGTAATTGTTGTTAGTTGTGTGTCTGTGTTTGTCTTCAATATCTGTCCAGCTGTCCTGAGGTTGTTTTGAAGTGGCGTTTTGCTTGTGCACCAGCATACAATAAGTCTTAAGACCCCTGGCAGTAAATATGTGTGTAAATATGGCTGGTTTGCAAAATAGATGAATGTTGGGATTTTGGCCTTTGATGGTTATGGTCCTTTGAGTAGTTCTGGTTTGGCGAGTGTCTGGCTTTTCTGCTTATGAATCATCCAACAGAGGTGGTGGAAGCTGTGACTAGATAGATAGATAGACAGACAGACAGACAGCTAGACAGATAGATAGATAGATAGATATATTGATAGATATATAGATAGATAAATAGATAAGTAGATAGACAGATAGAGAGATAGAGAGATAAAGGGATGGATAGATAGAAAGATGGAAAGATAGAAAGCAAGAAAGATAAGTTCACCATTTACACCTCAAATACCTGTTCAGGCTGCCCTAGGTCTGATTGATGAAGTGAGAAGAAATGAGAGAGGCGGTCGACGACATTTTACTCGATATTCGTTCACCTCATGTGTAAAAACTTTAACTTGTCCACCATAAGTTCTTATATTTTATAATCATGACACCTGGATATAATTGTATATAATAATTAATTCTAATTCTATGATTGTCATATTACATTTCTATCTATGACTGTTGTATTAAAATTTTGCTTTCCTTTTCTCTTTGCAGGTAAGAAATCTGAGAAAGATTTTGGTGACTTTGAAAAAATACACTTGGCGTCGGTAATACTGGGAAAGTCAGGTAAATGTGTTCTAATTGTTCTTTAGTGTCTTTGGAACTGATGAGGAGCGGAAGGCTGTATTTTTGACTGATGTATATGGGTATGGAGATTGTAGAAGTGTCCAACTTCAGCCTAAAACTGAAAACCAAACAAAGCTGTAGGTGATGCCGTGCATCCCGTTTGTTGTTCTTCAAACCTATGTCCAAGTGGAGAATCGATACACTGAAAAAAGGTTTGTGTAAAACAGACAAAACGAATGTTAGAATATGCCCCTTTAAATGTGCTAATTTTTATTTTTGCATCTAGTATTATTTTCCATAAAATACAGTTATAATAGCCAAAGGTGGACGGATTTACCCTCCTTGACTCTAGCTGGTGTCCGTCGAAAATTGTGTGTATATCAGACAAGATTTTTAATGGAGGTGTGTGTACACATCTCCATTTATGCAGTCACTTTGACCAAATGGAAAGTTTTGGCGGGAAATTTGAAATTTGAGCATTTTCGAATGTCTTTTGAGCCCGGACTTGGCAATTTTGTTTGGAGAAGTTTGGAATCAAGAATGCACCTTAGCTTGATTATAGAGCAAGCATCTGACATGGGAATGAATAGCCAGTATATTGTTATTTGGCCGTGACTTCGTTTTTATCTTGCTTGAATCCACTACGGGCAGCATCACACATTGTGTATTGGCCACTGTGCCTAAACTATTGCACTTGTATATATGATATTTGACACATGAATGGGTCTTGTAGAATATATGTGTCTTTTGGTGTTCATATTTAAGCAATTGCCAATTGGTACAGTTTTTGTAAAATATTGGAAATTAAAAATAATAATTTTTTTTCCTTTCCGGAACAGAACTCCGAAACAATTGTACGTTTGAACATGAAAATCTGCCATATTATGCGTTAAATACTCTTAATGTGCCTTTTGGAGGTCTTAATGCTCTTAGAAAAATTAGTAAGAGCAAATTCAGCAAAAATGTGAAAAAAATGTTTGTCTTACTCTAAGACTCCCAGTCTTCTCATTGTTCATCATATCATATTCACCAAAATGCTGTATAATAATAAATGAATGTGCAGCTCCTTCCACAAAAAGGAGGTTTTACCTGGCAGATCACACACATTTCCATGCATCATGTTAAAGCTCTTTTCAAGTTCTTTTATGGAATGTATTCTTTTTCCATATCGCACATGCCACATGGTCATTTTGTGGCTTGAAAATGGATTATTTGTAAAATTCTTGAATTTAGCACACAATATATTAACAACACCTGGTACTGGCACTCATATCAAGGAAATAGTAAATTTCAGGCCATATGAACTTCAACTTAGGACACTACACCACCTCCATTTTGAACCCCTGGGTTCTTGTTATGTGAAATAGACGGGAAAATTGTCAACCCTGATCATGTTTTTGTGTGATTTGATCAATAAAATGTAACAGATAACATTTTGTCTGTTTCACCCAAACCTTTTTTCGGAGTAGATAAATAGGTTAATATGATAGATGATGACTGCCATTCAATATGGTGAGTACCGGTTAGGAGATGTTACCTAGAACTCTCCCGTGGCAAAAAATGAAACGCTATTATATTATTGATAAATAGGTAGGTATATATAATATTTCAATGGAGAGACAAACCATTGCTTGCAAACACCGTATGCAGCCCCATGATACACTGTCCTTTGTTGTTAGTTTATCTAGGCTGTACTCGAATATTGGACCTCACCATCTCTGAACCTTTCCCGCATCCAACCATTGTACCATTGTTAACCACCACTGACTTGAGTCTTCTTGTCTGTAATGGGATGAATGGATGGTAGAAAGAATGAATGGACGGCACATTTTAGAGGCTGAAAGAAGAGGGGATATTTTGAGTCGGCGAAATAGATCAGGTTTGGTCGGGTGAATGGTTACGAGTCCCAGGGGCGGGATGTTTTATTCGCCTCAGAATAGGCTCCGAAAGAAGGAACCACTGGTGGCCGGGGATCCTGTGGGTCTGCAATGGTTACTGCATAGTTGGAATAGTGTAGACTGTAGACCTACTAGAAAGACTACTATTTCTTTATCAAAGATTCTACTAGGTCTTGGTTCTACTGTATATAATTAATTTATTGTCTGGCGTATCAATGTTGTGTTGAGGAATTTGAGTCAGAGTCATAAGTTATCAAATTTACTAAATCAGTTACTGCAATATGTTCAACTTGAGAATTATGCTGTATATTTTTCGTACTTGATTAAATCCTTTTAAATAGCATTACAAAATTCTTCTTGAAACATATCAGGCATGATCAGATCATCTGATCATCCAGATGTCGAAAGAATGCTGGAGTATAGCTATACATCCACCTTCATAAAATCGCCAAAATAGGGAAACAAGTTACCTTTATATCTTCATTGCAGGAGAAAGTCTATCTTTAAAAAATCAATACCAGAAAACATTCTGAAAAGGGCATGAATCTGCAGAAAAAAAAAGCTGCATGCAAATACCAATGCACAGCTCATGTTTTGAACCAGTTAAGTGGTGTTTTTAGAACTGTGAACCTTTCTTGGTTCTTGTAAATGTCTTCGGGCTTCTCCATCCTTCAAGTCTTTCATGTTATAGGGCGTTTTCCATCGTTCAAAGCAGACCTACTCTACGGACCCACAGAAAGCTTGCGTGAGACAAGAATTAGTGTCTTTCAAAGCGACCTTCTCTCTCAGCACATAAAACATTCCTCATGTGCAGCTCTCTACTTGGACCCAAGGCATCACCGCCTCTTTTAACCACAAGTAATCATAAAACCAACTGCTGAAAATTGTCCTCGCTTTTCAGCCACGCCATTCCTCCACTCCCTAAAAACATGATGAACGTCTAGAAAGGGACCAGCGACACAAATTACGGAGAAGGAATCTCAAGGAAAAATAGGAGAAAGATCTCTAAAAGGAAATTGGGAAAATCTCAGTGAGAAATCTTCATGGCAGAAATGAGGAAAGTAGAGTGTCTGCCAAGGAGGGAAATATTGACAATTTGAAAAAGGGAATTTTATCTAATCACATGGTTCTTTATTGATTTGGCACTATACCCTTTCTAAGAAACTGCCTGTGATCTAGTATAAATAATATAAAAAATGGTCAAGATGTATAAAACAAGGAAAAAGCTCATTTGTTTTTGTTGTGTCCATTTTGAGAGTATCTGCATGTTTACACTCCAGTGCTATTCTTCACTGCATAGTCTTGCCCAAAAAACTTGTTTTATCATTAGGACTTTTGGACAACTTCCCATGAAAAACATCCATTTTAATCATCTTCACCTGGAGTCCTTGTTAAGAATAAAATGCAGTTTTAGCAGATGCTATTTGTGCAAAATTTGGATCACACATGATTTGCATACATATATAATATGTTAGAATTGAGTTGACGGTTCTGCTCATAAATATCAAACTTAATTGGAAAGGACAAAAGTAAGACACTTTGTCAGTTTGTAATATATCGAACAATGCAAACTGTACACAGTACATGACCCTATTGTTTATCAGTCTATGCTAGGATATCACCAGTAAATTTATATCTGCCTGTTGTTATCTACCAATCAATTGATAAACTCCCTGTCTATCTTTCCTTCTGCTTCTCTGTCCTCTGATCTTGCTTCTGTCTATCTTTCCATTAAATTTTTCTATCTGTCTATCCCTCTATCGCGCTATCTCAGCCTATCTATGTGTCTCTTTCTGTCAATCTATCTTTAATGTAATCTGTATCTCTCTCTGTCTATCTGTGCAAACAATTGCTTTGAAGCAAACGGAAAATTTGATATTTCTTGAAAGGATACTTTTGCGACAGAAAGGAAATCAAATGTTTCACTAATACGATTAGCAACATGCTGTAAAATGCTATGATGCATTAACCAGCCATCAAGAAATGCTGCATCTCACTGTGCATTGTGTGCAGAGCGCTTTATCATGTTTGCAATGACATAATGAATGCCCTGGATTTGTGCCACATGTTCTCATGGCGTCTATCTATTATTCTGTTATTCGCACATTTTCTGGATGGCTGATGATCATTGCTGGTCATCAGTCATTTCTGCAGAGACATGCTGGAATAATAGTTTTATAACAGCTCTCTGTCATTAGACGACCAATGCACATGACTGATGTACACTTCTTGGCTGTAAGAAGAAATGCAGGTTTTGATGCTTGTTTGCTTGCTGTAAAAATAAATGTAGGTTTTGATGCTTGTTTGCTTTGTAATCCTGGTTAGACGAAAATGGTATTTGTAGGTCGACAGTTCGACTTTCCAAATGTATCTGAATTTCTTACCATACTTTTGCTGAATTACAAAAATTGTTCTAATGAATTGACATGATATGGTAAATTTTGGCATACTATTTTGGAAACAATAACCAGACTCAATACGAACAAATATTTAGAAATATGGTAATTCCCAAGCAGGTAGCCATACCTTTGGCCATTTTGAGTCTGTATGATCTTCTATTTGGGAACAGAATAGCTCTTGCTGTTGGAACAGCTTAAGAAACTTGAATTCAAATCAAAAAGCTGCAGATACATGACAAGTATTGCAAACTGGTGTCAGTTTTTGCATGTGTTTGATTTTGTTAATATAATTTATTACCAAGACATAACTTTAATGAAGTTATTAGTCTCCACTGTCCAAATGTCTGTATCATCTAATGACCAACCCAGGGATGCTGACAAAAACCTCTGCTAAGCTTCACCGGTTGTTTAAATATCTTAGGAACTCCCAGTCTTCATCTGGTCATCTTGTCCATAACACCTTGGAAGTGCGTAATGCATTTATACTTAATCTCAGCTGGTGTTGATGATGTTTGCTGCGATGTTTGAGTCGGCCGCTTGGGTTGAACTTCACCCAGCAAATGAGTAATGAGGCATGCTGCCTAAATCTGTGTGAAGTAGACTTGATCTACACTGTAAGGCTGAGTAAGAAGTTTGAGGAGCTTCATCTTGGTAAAAGTTTGTTTAGTTTAGACAGTTCCCCCAGTATTTCAATTGTATATGTGGATAACTATGATCATGGTGATATGAGAAAAGGGTGGGGGATGAGAAAGGACAAATGTTGGACTGCTGGCAAGATTTGCAGATGACTAAAAGTTAGATGGATAGATAAATACATACATACATACATACATATATGCATACATAGATACGTAGATAAATAGATAGATAGACATTGTCATTTAAAGTCATATAGAGCCATATAGAGCTAGACAGAGCTAGACAGAGATAGACAGAGCTAGACAGAGAGCTAGACAGAGAGCTAGACAGAGAGCTAGACAGAACTAGACAAATAAACCATAGACAAATATGTTATTGATAAGCAAATAGTTTGCATTACTCGTGTCTCAATAATAGATTAATTCATTAAGCAGCAAGACAGGGATAGCAAGTGATTGTAGTGTAGAAACTGAAGTAACTGACAGCAGAATGAATTGATATTGATGTTGAGAAATTCCTCTTAATGAGGCAATTTATTGCTGCAGGATTTGATTGATGAGTTTTGAAGAAATTGAATGGTTAGAAATTTGTTTCAAATCTGCTCATAAAAGTACTCATTATGCAGTTGGTTACTTGTCAGTAATATAATCTTCAGACTAATAAATTTTGAGACAATCGTAAAAAAACTACATAATGGGTTGTTGTCTGTTGGTTTTATCAAAATATTTATATTTAAGCTTTACAAATCTGCTATGGATATAATTAATGTTTTTTCTGAAGAAGACCATGAAATACATGTCAAGTGTAAGCAAACATGGGTCTCTCATATTACACTTTTGCCAGGAATGAAATTTCCAGTTGTGTTTGATTTTACCGTAAACAATTTCAATTTTTATTAAACAAATGGATGCAAGATGTGACAACCGGCCAAAAGAACTCCTGCCACTAGATTTTTGTTTGAATTTATTGCTACAGTATATGCTCTGCCTGTTACCAAAAATTGCAATATTTAAACATTGAACATATAGGGGAGACCGGGGCTGGTTGTCACAGGGGCAGGTTGTCACACTGTGTAGAATTTAAACATGCTCTATTTCTATTTAAAGCAAGTAGGGGCTGAGCCATTGTATATGAAAGTCAGTACAGGAGTAACTTATATCTATCTGGTGAATATTTACCTATGTCATTCAAAATCTTGATGTCATATTGGACTTTTTTTTTTAATTCAGCACTCGGGGCAGGTTGTCACACTTTCGGGGCAGGTTGTCACACTTTTGGTTAAGAGTTTGAATGCAGGAAGTGAGACTCAGTAAGTCAAATCCTGAATGAGACAAGTTATTTTGGACATGTCAGGAATCCCCTACTTGCCCAGTGCAGACCTTACTACAGGGGAAAAAGAAATGCAACGAAATGATCATGTGGTCAGTTGTACAAGTGGTCTGGTTACAAGCAATTTTTCTATGCACTAGTGAGCACCAAGTGCAAATATTTCCGAAGCTGAAGATAACACTTTTATTTAATCCATAAGTTTTTTTTATAATTTGAACAACCATTAGGTCTCAGAGAGGGGGGGGGCTTGGATTTTTTTTTTTCAATAA
This sequence comes from Platynereis dumerilii, assembly GCA_026936325.1. Lineage (NCBI taxonomy): Eukaryota > Metazoa > Annelida > Polychaeta > Phyllodocida > Nereididae > Platynereis > Platynereis dumerilii. The sequence goes on along the minus strand of JAPTHN010000004.1, from coordinate 44,699,517 downwards.
AAAAGTGAAACGTTTATTTTGTATTCTTTCCGGACTATCTTGAAATAATTTCTGAGGAGGAGCTTTTGCCCCCCAAATAATTATTATTTCACTGTTACAGTGCAGTTCCAGAGATATGCTGTTTGAATGGTTGAAGTCTTCATCTTGAAATTTTAACAATAGTCCCTCCCCAAAACACTGCTCGTACCCGGCCTAAGCAAAACCTCTGTGAGTAATTGAATGAATGAATGATATAGTAAATAAATAAATAAATTCAATTGATCTCTCCGTCTCAACTACAGACAATGGAAAATTCCATAATGGACTTTAAATCTTGTATTTTTTTTTTTTAAACTCTGGTACATGCAAATTAGGGGAGGCATCATGACAATCAGACGGAAGATGGTTGTTACTAGTGCTTTCCAAGATAGTTCCGTCGGTTGAACTGCCAAGATCTGGGATCAAACCTTGGACCAATAGATTGGAAGCCCATATATAGCACCGCCAACTGAGCTAGCCCCCTACATACAGGGCAAGAGGAGAAAGTTATTTAATTACATTTTAAAGAGAATATTTTTTCCATGTAAAATTAACTACCATAGACATATGAACAAAATTGTTTCGTACAAACATTTGGATATGGGATTGTACCATTTTTTGCATTCTTGTGTTCTGTAAATATTTACTTCAAGGATGCAATGCCAATGTATTGAAATATTTGTTTCTGAATCAAACAATGCCCTTTTAAGAAATCCCCCCCCCCAGTTCGCCATGAGTGTCAAGTGTATGTATTGTAATGTGCACTCCCAACAAGTTTCACTAGTTGATGACAGTTGCTGCAAAGCACAACATAATTATTTGTTTATTGTAGAAGAGGGTGTTGTTTCACAGAAACAGGAATAATCCTGAAGTGTGATACTCAGAATTTGCTCAGTCAAGTATGAAAATTTGTGATGTGGCAAAGCTACTTGAGCACCAAACACATTGTCATTCGTTGCACTTCTTGTTCCCCTGTAGTAACAATCATGTGACTCTGTACAAGGGTGCTACTAATTTTGACTTATCAAGGCAACAGAAATGCATTTTGATATGGAAGAGGGTGAGTGCAGACTGTAGAATTTTCCTGCAAATTCCTTGTGAAAATTTTTAATAAATCTATTTAGACGCTGTGCCTTTTCTGCTTACATCATCAATCATCAGTAGAATGTACTAAGGATATGACAATTTAATATCTATGAGAGCGTGACAACCTGCCCCGAAAGTGTGACAACCTGCCCCGAAAGTGTGACAACCTGCCCCGAAAGTGTGACAACCTGCCCCGAAAGCGTGACAACCTGCCCCGAAAGTGTGACAACCTGCCCCCGAAAGCGTGACAACCTGCCCCAAAAGTGTGACAACCTGCCCCGAAAGTGTGACAACCTGCCCCTGTGACAACCAGCCCCGGTCTCCCCTACACGTCATTGATGCCTAAAACACCTTTTGTCAAGAATATTTCAGTTTTTGCGATAAAATGACAATCATGTTGTCTATTTTCTAATTCAAAAGATGTAAAATTTGAATTTTTAGTCAGCTTTAATGATTGAGTTAGATGGTTGGGCATTTCCTTTGAGCTAACATAACTTGTTGTTTTAAGGCCTATCTCAAAAATAATGAAGCCACTCAGCTGGTTTTCACTGAGGGTCACAAATTTTGATAACAGCGATATGAAACAACTTTATATTGCAGTCTTGCCTTAAATACATTCTTATGTCAAAATTCTGAAAATTTTATGGCAATTATTCAAAAGCTTATTGAGATAGAGATGAAAGTATATCGAAAAACATGCATTTTTTCACTTATTTAGCGTGACATAGACTTTTTCAGCTGATGAATTCTTTCAATTTTACAAAGTTTGACATGTTCCATTGCTATTTCCTTATACTTTTTGGAATCTCCACATTCCCAGGCTTCACAAATCCATTGAAACAAGCACTTCCATCCAGTTGTTTTGACATGATTGAGTTACTTGGGTTCAAGGGTTGAAATTGTAAAATTGAGTCAAATTTGAACGTTCCTGATCAGAAATGCTCTAGTTTCCCTTTAACATATTTCAGTTGAATCTTTTTGCCATTGAGATCTAGTATTGCATCTACAAAGTTGTTTTGGAGCTTTTTATGATTGTGGAAAATCTGGTTCATGGAAAAATTCCAATGAATAGCTGGAAAGGTGAATGTGTCGCACGCGTAATGCAGAGAGTACTTTCAAATGGTACAGAGCTATGAAAGCTCTGTTTTTAATCTAGATTGGCTCAAAATATAGTATATCTATGAAGTTTTATTAATCTATGAACTAACCCAAGTTTTTGACTGGTTTCTGGTGATTAAATTCAAAAGTTATGTTCGTCGCACGCGTAATGCTCTGAAAAATTTTGATCGTATCCAATTTTTTTTTTTCTGACAAACAGTAAAGCGATCATTCTAATATTACTTGGAGTGAAAATTAACAATTAATTTCAATAGTTGGAGTACGTTTCATTGCCTAATTACAAAAATTTTAACATTTATGGAGCATTCTTTAAAATTTGGGGCCAAATTGTCTAAAAAGGCAATAAAAATTAACAAAATATTTTTTATTTTGTAAATGGTTGTATTTTACCCCCAGTTATGATTGATAATTAATATAAAATCGATTTGAGTCAAAACCAGAACATTTTCTGAAGATTCATATCACACCAGAACTTAAAATCAGCTTTTTATGTCGAAAAATGGGCAAAAAATCACACTTCTATCATCATTTGCTGAGCAGACATTCACTTCAGTGGCACTTATTTGGTGTCAATTTGAAGCCCACATACAGACGCATAACATAGGGCAGTTAAAATCATTTTAAACTAAAAAATATGCTTCTGGGGTTAATATATGTACGATTTTAAAAGAAATTTACGAAAAATTTCGAAAAATTGGGGGTTTCTCAAAATATATTTGGTGTATTTGAATGACAATCGTCCAGAAGACTTTTAAAAATGTGCCAGTTGTTGTCAAATAAAGAAAAAGGATTTAAGTTCATGACAAATTGCCATTAAGCCCAGTTATGTTTCACTGCCATGAAAAACAAACTTTTAAAAATTCTGCAATATTCAGCTGTTATCAATTATTTCCACTCATCAAAGCACCATGGCCAATATAGTTTCTGGAACTTAAATATGTTCTTTACAATATGCTTAGGTCATTTCATACAAAAATACATTTTAAAATGTTGATGGTCATGTCACACTTTGGCTTCATTATTTTTGAGATAGGCCATAAGTTATGACACTTGGAAAGGTTATCATAACTCAAAACAACAAGCTATGTCATACAAATTGTGCAACCATCGCACTCAATCATTTGAGCTGACTCAAAATTTCAGATTTTGTGGTGTAGGAGCCTCCGAGAGAACTTGGAGACCATGCGGATATTCTGTCACAATACAGGTTTCAGCCAATGCTCAATGCTGTGATACCTGAATGATAAGAAGATTGAGGTACACACAAATTTCGTCTGGTTGATAGAGATATACCAAGCTCAATAACGGAATCAACTAGCTACTTGGAGTAACAGCTGAAATAATTATAGCTCGGCTTATACGAGTGCTTTGTGGGCTAGTCCGAAGTATTATAGCTGGTATAACTTCATGGGATATTTATTCTTCTACATGTCCAACAATGCCTTCTATAATGGTTCTGTAGTGGCTTGATGATGTCATAAATTTACCCATAATGCCTCTGACTGTCACGTGACAGACCTATGACGTCATAAACTTGCTGGAACACATTCAGCTTTCTTGCGACAATGCTCTCCGTCTGCCGAAATGATTTAACGCGGGTCTGTATTATATTCCGAGTTTTACGACTGGCAATACGTGGTAGCAGAACCAGCCTTCATAAAGGTGCAGTCTTGCTTAAAGGAACTCCTAGCATGTTTGTTATGATGTATGGAATGTTTTGTAGCTATGTCATAAGATGCAGAGAAAAAATATATATGTGTAGAACTGAAGAGTGAAGATGCAGAGCAAAATTCAGGCTAGTCTACTGGCCTACTGCGCTAAATATTGACACTGATCTCCCAGAGAATGATGTCATCGCAACAATCAGATGTTATAGTCTTTTTATATATATTGCATGTAGGCCTACCAATTTTATTTAACCACGAACCAGGGCTTCTAAGTTAAGAGTTGTGGAACCGGATGTTTTCAAGTGGAGTTTGAGTCAGAATCAGGTGGAGTCGGAGCAAAACTACAGTCCAGAATGAAATTGGTAATCCCTGACTCCAAAAACAGTAAAACACAGTTATAATAATTGACAAAAATACCAGTGGAACAAAGTGAAAAGTTCTGTATAGTGTATGCATCTCTTTCTCAGAGTTTCGCTTATTCTCAAGTTGTCAGATTTTTGTTCTCGTGCCCGATCCTGGACACTGGAGTACCGAGGTTTTACTTATTCTCTTTAATTGTCTACATTATTAGGTCTATGCACCACTTATGAACTGTCTTCAGTTATGATGAGAGTATATTATTTCACTTTTTATTTGCACCCTAAATTACTGTTATATTTTTAATAACCCTAGTATATAGTGGTTATAATTCGAAAGAATGATTGTGAGAAATTGCAATGCCAACATCTTTTTTGCGAAGCTGCAGCATTATTGTAACGTCCACCTCCGGTGAAAAGGAGAATTAAGAGTGGTCCATTTCCAAAATTGAGAATTTTCAGGTAGTCATGCAAAACTGTCAAAGTTGACACTAATCTGTCTTAGAGTCATGTTCAAGATGTAAAAACACTCTTTACGAAAGCTGTTCTCTCAATCCTACACAAGCTGTCACTTTCTCGGAGAAAAACACGCTGTGTATTGTCTGACTTCCGCCTGCTTTCTAGATCATCTTGAATTTAAAAGCAATTGCAGATGGAAGTATTCGTAGTATTCCGTACAGCTTAGTGGCTTCCCATACATGTAGGATGCCATTTAAAACACACTTCTAATCTATGATTACACATTGTTACATGTATTGGATAACCAATTGAAAATTGTGTTAAACGTTGAATCAAAGTGTACGCAAGTAAATTCATGATTAATTTCAGTGTCCGTCACAGAACGACTTAAGTATTCATACACGTACCCCATATTTTTACCAAAGATGGCAGTTATAATATACCTGTACTTATTCTGAGCCACAACAGCAGGAGAACTTCAGTCTGTCTTCTGAAAAAACTAGAGTCGATATTCAGAATCAGCCCTTTTCGCAAATGCCCATTTACGCAATCCCGTTGTTCACAATTTAAGTCCTGTCTGCATTTTTTTCGACAATGCTAGCCTCTGAACCGATGACATCTTCTCACTGTCTGTCTCTCCACTTCTTATGGAAGTCATGTCATTGTGTTTAATGTATAAGAGGCACTCCGAGAAGTTAACAATTACTAAGCCTAAAGGGAGTCATATTTGCAGCATATTAAAGGTCTAAAAGCAAGATTTCATCAATTTTGTTATGACAGAAATTGACGCTCTCAATATTCTGATAAGTAACAACCTTTGAGCTATTTATGTAACTTGCTTTAACTAAATTACAAAAATATATCTCTAACATATAAGTACGAAAATAGGATCACTTAATACTGGCGCGAGAGTGAATCTGGGTTGATAAACCAGTTAAGTTTCAAAGGGAAGGCAAATTGCTTGTGATGGCAGAGTCCTTTTGGAGGAAAAACAACTCGCGGCCTGTGAAATAAGGACACTCAAAGGCTCTCAATCAGGGACACTTCATAGGGAGTTAGGCAGCATGCCTCATTACTCTGTCGCTGGGTAACGCTCACTCGATGCACCCTAAGCGGCCGACTCAAACATCGCAGCAAACATCATCAACACCAGCTGAGATTAAGTATAAATGCATTACGCACCGCCAAGCAGCTGTGGACTCAGGTGGTCCAAGTTCCCGAGTTCCTCACATTTTGATAGGTTCGGAACTATTGATAGTTGGTTACGGGTAGACTGAATAGAGCGGCCCTCTTGGCAAGATCTTGCCAGTCACAGAGGGTAATAGGATAGGATATGATATGAAAGGATAGGATAGGCTAGGATATGGTAGGATGAGACAGGATAAGAAATGATAGAATGAGATTTTAGAATGAGATTTTACAAAAGAAGATTGGAGAGGGTAGGATAGAATTGGACATCTTGCCAGGATGGTATAGGATGGCAAGTGAAAGGATTGCATAGTATATGTATATCTTTTGTAGTGACAGATATAGAAAAAATTAAGTTATTGTCCAGCCCTGAATGGCTTTAAGTAGTGAAGGAGTTCACAAAATGTGCAAAAAATCATTATGTGGGCTAGGATACCCTGTCATTGTGGGATATCCTGACAATATTTGTATCTATCCAAAGCATTAGTGGCTGTTGATAGTTCTTAAGTTCTTAACGGATGATGAATCAACTGGGAACATGACATAAAAGACAGCTTGAACGATACTGGACATCATTCTTTTATTTCTAATCACCATCAGTTGCGCTGATTTCCTCTTTAACAATTTCTCACGGAGATGACTGATGACCAATGATAATCGTCAACCGCCCAGAAAATGTGCGAATAATAGATAGACGCCATGAGAACGTGTGGCACAAATCCAGGGCATTCATTATGTCATTGCAAACATGATAAAGCGCTCTGCACACAATGCACAGTGAGATGCAGCATTTCTTGATGGCTGGTTAATGCATCATAGCATTTTACACATGTCGTTAATCATGTTAGTAAAGAATCTAATATCTCTGTTTGATTTAGGAGTATCCTTTTCCAACAGATAGATTGACAGGTAGATATCTCAATCTATGGCAGAGAGATATCACTTTTCATACCTACATAGTACATGGAGTCAGATAATGTCAATGGAAAAAATTAGTGACCTAATTTTATCTATAGTGAGGGTTTGATCAACTCATGCGGAATAAAACAGGCTAGCAATATATTAGTGAAAAACAAACAAACATAGGCCTACTTTTAGCACTGACTGTTGATTGGTCAGCATCATAAGATGATTCTATATTGAAATGATAGGTAAATCATATATGGCTGAAAATGCCAATCCACTGGCCATCAGATAACTTCAAATTCTCTTTTTTAAATGTCAATATTTTGCTCCTTGGCAGACACTCTACTTTCCTCATTTCTGCCATGAAGATTTCTCACTGAGATTTTCCCAATTTCCTTTTAGAGATCTTTCTCCTATTTTTCCTTGAGATTCCTTCTGCGTAATGTGTGTTGCTGGTCCCTTTCTAGACGTTCATCATGTTTTTAGGGAGTGGAGGAATGGCGTGGCTGAAAAGCGAGGACAATTTTCAGCAGTTGGTTTTATGATTACTTGTGGTTAAAAGAGGCGGTGATGCCTTGGGTCCAAGTAGAGAGCTGCGCATGAGGAATGTTTTATGTTCAGAGAGAGAAGGTCGCTTTGAAAGACACTAATTCTTGTCTCACGCAAGCGATCTGTGGGTCCGTAGAGTAGGTCTGCTTTGAACGATGGAAAACGCCCTATAACATGAAAGACTTGAAGGATGGAGAAGCCCGAAGACATTTACAAGAACCAAGAAAGGTTCACAGTTCTAAAAACACCACTTAACTGGCAAAAAACATGAGCTGTGCATCGGTATTGCACGCAGCTCCTTTTTGGTAGATTCATGCCCTTTTCAGAATATTTTCTGTTATTGATTTTGCGAAGTTAGACCATCCTGCAATCATGATATTGAGATAACTCGTTTCCTTGTTTTGAAGCATTAAGAAAAACACTAAAAATTGTATGTTAAATAAATGCTCGGAAGATTTTTACAATTAGTTTGATATCCGTCAAGCTTGTAGCTTACTGCCGCATGTACATAAATGCATTTGTTTTTTCCCTTGTTTATCTTTTGATATGGCGTCTGCTGTCTGATATATTTTATCTCTTTTTCCATAAAATTCTATCTGTCTTTCTGTCTGTCTGTTCTTCTAATGAGAGTTGATTTAGCACATTGCTCTGTGAGTTGACTGTGCTACTTGTGCAAGTTCAATCGCTATGCTTTATATCAACTACTCAAGAGAGACTGTGAGGCAAACATGTCCTTACATTGAGAGTTGATCCAGCAGTATTGGTTAATGAGTTGATTTATCATCCAAAAGTGAGTTGACTATTCCGTTTTGTGTGAGTTCAATCATTGCATTGTATCTCAATGACCCAACCTAAGAGTATTCCAAAGCAATATGCAACATATACTTGGTTTTACACTTGCAAGCCTTTGTATATAAAATGAAATTTCAACTCCTAACTTATAAATTTAGACTCACAATATTTGTCGAATTGTCCAATATTAATGAGCTGAAATATTGTAAACTCTGAAGTACTCTTTGTACATATGTCAACTCACACATGAAAACGTCAACTCACAACTCCCGAACCTCACAAGTGACCCTGTATGAGTATAGCTGGACTATCTATCTCTTCATCATGTCTATAAATCTTTCTATTATATCTTTTTGTCAATCTATCTATTTGTGAATCTATCTAGTAACTATCTTTCTCGCATCTATCTATCCATCTATCTATGTGCATCTATATAATGATCTATCTATCTATTTATCAAATCAATGTATTATGTCTCCAAGTTTCCCACCTATCTTTCTGTTTACCTCACGCTTTAAATTCTATCTCTTTTATTTATTTTTCTATTTATCTTTCTTATGGCGATGCATTGGTTTTTTTGTAGATTTCTGGTGGCATGTGGTTTGTGCCATAGTTGTACTTTGCATGGTTGGCCACCTTCTGCAATTTTTCTTGGATATCAAATAATTCCCAATTCATTTAAAAGTCATTGACATTTAATTTTGGCAAATCATCACGCAATTACTTGTTTGTATGCTGCTTCTCAATCAATCGCCTTCATGGAGCAATACTTTGGAACGCCAATCTCATATTTGTGTTGAAATAGAATTGAAATAGAATTGAAGTAAAATTGACATGGTAACTTTGTGTGTGTTTTTGTTCCATCAATTTAATCAGGCAATTCACACTTGCTTTGTGATAGCCGGATCGCATGACAATTTGGAATCGAGTAGCAGATTTTTTTGGCTTTGTGTTTTTATTTGAAGGTTTTGTTTTATCTTTGCTTGATACACATTGCTGCTGGATATGCAGCATAGCCATGAGATTGGAAAACAAAATCAGAAATCAAATTACCCCAGCTGAATTAAGCAGTAAACCAATCGATGTTTTATTTGTCTTTTTGTAATTTTATTGGAGTTTATAGGCCTGCTATGAATGGTTCTCATGACAGTAATATTGTCTATATGAGTGGGTGGAGAGACTTCTAGCTTCTTGCTTTAGGGATCTCCCACCCACTGGCACACCATAAATGCAGTATAATCACAGGCAGCCTTCAGTATCAGTCAGATACTCAGTATAAATATAACTGAATACAGACTGTAGGCATACAATGTGACAAATACTGGAGTCTGCCTGTGGTGTGATATTAATTCTACTGTAACATTGTACCGTGCCACCTGCAAGTAATATTCAGTGCCTTAGAGGGCTGCACTTACAAGTCCTACCTACTTACTGTTGTCAGCCTGCAATATCACGCACAGGCAAACATGATGATGACATGATAAAGGTTGGACTCCCAATACAGGATATACTCTCAGTCATACACTGCAATGAAGGCACGGAATTCGTGGTGAGCCTTCCACAATACAGCTCTGGGCAGCCATAGTACGGCCCATGGCAAGGACTAGAGGAACATTGCTCAAGGTTCCTGTGCCGTAGCATTCTCCAGTGTTGGTGACCGCCGTATGATGATGATTAGACTAGGAGTCTGGCATACCTATTAATTCAGGGATGCCCAGGGTCTTTCAGTTGCCCAAGCACAGAACACTGGTAACAACCCGCCTCCATTTAATGTCCCATGGGCTCGGACCAAATTTAGTTCCAGGAGTGGGAGTCGAACCCACGACCTCACAGCCGGACTGGTAGCACAAACATACACCTTTAACCATTAAGCCACGGAGAACTCCCTGTTCCCAAGTTTGGCTTACAACATGTTTAAACCATTGGCATTGGATAGATAATTGAAATAAAAACATGGTGAAACATGACATGAACAAACGATGAAGGGGAATGTGAAAAAATGCACAAAATACATAGCAGCTTGACAATGAAAAATTGCTGGAGGCCTCCAAAAATCAATTTTTGAAACTCATCAACTCTGTGTATGTCTGAACAATTGTATATCATCTGGTAAACATTGTTTCATGTCTTCTTTTCAATTAGTGGCACATTTACAAAAAAAGGCAAAACACAAGTCCTAGCCCGAGTCCCAACGGAGATTGAATGTCTCGATCAAAGTTATATCTAGACCATGTAAATGTTTGTTAATTATATTGTTATACTCTGTACTTAAAATATCGCTAAGCAAGGTATGCTGAAACCTTCAGAAAAAGTGTCTATGTTTGTCTATCTATCAATCTATTATCTTTCTTTCTATCTATCTATATATTCTTATCCATCTTATATATCCTTATCCATCTATATACTCTTATCCGTCTATTTGTTATGGTATGATAGATAGTGAGGCTCCATAGCATAGTGGTAAGCATGTATGCCCTATGCAGAGAGGATGTGTGATCAACTTCAAGTCCCTCTCTATTCTTATTTAGAAGTTATCACAATAAGGTGAGAACCGGTGAGCAGATTTATCTGGAATGGGTGCTATATAAAATCGTACTATATTATGCATATTATTGATGTCAGCACCTCTCCAATAAGGATTCATGGAACAGATGTGCCTAGAAAAGCCAGACACTCACAAAACCAGAACTACTCAAAGGACCATAACCATCAAAGGCCAAAATCCCAACATTCATCTATTTTGCAAACCAGCCGTATTTACACACATATTTACTGCCAGGGGTCTTAAGACTTATTGTATGCTGGTGCACAAGCAAAACGCCACTTCAAAACAACCTTAGGACAGCTGGATAACAGTGTATCTACAGCCAAATTACAGACAGACATAATAGACATACAGCTGTCTAATGTCTATCTCTCCGTGTATCTATCTATCTGTTTATCTATCTATCTTTCCATCTTGGTACAGGGCTGGTCTAGTGGTAGCGTGCTGGGCTGCCAATCCCTGGGTCTAAGGTTCGAATCCTGCTCTTGACGGGTCACCTGGGCCTATGTTGGACGGCTGTTTCAATCATCCTTTGCCTCATTGCCGTGTCCTACTCCTGTCCTGATTAGCCTACCAAGTGCATAAATACAGGACGTAAAGCCCCTATCATCCATCCATCCATCAATATATCTACCTATCAATTTACAGTGAATCGAACCTATCTATCTGCCTATCTATCTGTCTATCTATCTTTTTCCCTGTTGGCCAAACAATCGTCTCTCAAACCGTCATTAGATCTAACCTTTATAAATACTCAATAGCAATTATTTTGGCTATCACAATTACAAATTTCTTTACATTCGGATATAATGGATTATTAAAGCCTTGAATGTGGCTGAATTATTCAGCAGACATGCTGTCAGGATTAAGCGCAGCGTTTTTATCATCTAACTTTTCATTTTTGACATAAACTGCAACTACGGGCCGGGATTCCCCTCGTTAGTAACGCAGCGAAGCCATAATAAAGGAATTATTTAACATTTCGGTGATCTATGGGGACAGCGAAATTAGCTAAAAACTTCATTTATCTCCATGACAACAAAACAACATGCTGCAGACAGTCTGCAGACTGTCGTGGTTGAAAAAAAAACTTTTTCGAAATGATAATGGTTGACATGTCAAAAGTAAACAAAAAGACGAGACAAAAATAATGACACAGAAAATTGTGAAAACATGTACTTTAACATGTTTTCGGTCCAAATGAAATAAAAATCATCTTCCTACAGTCATGAGATTTGGCTTATCTGTTTGCTAATTCAGTTTTCCAAGGTGAAAAATGTGCTGGTAAGGAATTAGCATGCTTCAGCCAAATTGTTTTCGCCTGAGAGAGTAAGCATCAAGACTTTTTAACTACTATTTTTAACTACCGTATATTCACACAGGCATTGACTAGTTGTTCGGCTATACAATGTTATGAACGTATCATGACCAGTACAAATTGATGAGCTGTAACATGCCCGCGACAATGGCGCGACATGTGCAATTTTGACTTTTGCTCAAAAGACTCTTTTCTGCGGAAAAAAAAAGCAATTTGTGAAGGATATGCTCTACAATTCATACAATCAAAATATAACAGATTCAAGCTTGTTACAATGTCCAAATCGGTCGACTGTGCCCCTTTAAATATCTGTACATAAAGCAATTTAGCTTCTGGTGGATACAAAGCTGTTGCCAGGTACATTTTCAACATCAAATACAACAGCAACACTGTGGTGATTTAACACACCAATAAACCTTAAAATATCAATTAGTCAAATTCATCAACTGGAAAATGTCTGAAATAAAACATGAAAAGGAAAAAGGCAAGACAAATACAGCAGTAATTTAACACATCATTTCAAAATTTCAAAATCAATTATGAAATTCACCTGCTATGTTGGTGCAATGGTAGAAAAAAGGGGAATTGTGAACAGTTTTATAATCCACTTTATCTTCTTAGTGTCAACTTTCAATAAATTCAGAAAACATTTCAGAATATAGGTCTATAATTTAAAGGCAAATGATTGATATTATCATTGTTTATTTGTTGTGTTTTTAGGACAAATTATAATGTTCAAAATCTGTTTTTTATGGCCCGGATATGACTAATGCGAATGAAACACTATGCCACAAGTAAAAATGTTATCATAAGGACTATTTGTTTGATTGAGATAGTTTTTAACATATTGAACACCGGGTGCTACATCACAATGTCGCTACCTATTGTTATAGAACCAGGTCATGTTTATGTCAACACATTGTGCTGCAGAATTTGACACAATTAGCAGATTGACAGGTGGTTGAAGGTGAGTTTTCATTATTTATACCCAATTCCTGTCACTGAAGACGATGTACAACAAGCCTAATGACTAGTAATATACCTATACAAAATACCTGAAATGTATTTTATCTGCAAAAAGGTCTGTGTTGGGAGAAGATAGCATTATAAGTAGTGACCTCGATATAAGCTGGCATTTGTGTATGGTTATCATGCTTGTAAATGTAGTATACAGTTTCCATAAAATAGCAACAGTCACTTGGATGCCTTCTAAATAACATAATAGTAGTGCTCCTAGGATCTTACTTGCATAAATGCAGAATTAGTCTGTCCAGAGTCCAAAACATTATCTGTAGCAACATTGTGAGTACTGTGGCAACATTGTGTCACAGTTTAAGCTGAGTTACAATAAATAAGATCTCTCAACCAAAGCCCTATTTCCCGTGATATTTATGGCATTTTTGGAAGTAACACCATTAAATAGTATATTTTTATATTGTAGATTTCTTCCTTGGCCAAGAAGATGCTCAACAGCCGGATGTGCAGAATAATTCAACAGTGCCTCATGCAGAAGGGAATCAGCTGGCAAAGACTTTTGTTAAATATTTTTGTATTTCATGCTGATCAGTAACTGATGAGTAAGGTTATTTGCCTTTGTGTAAAAAAACGTCAGTTTTACTTTCCTTCAGCTACATCTACACACCACATCCGTCAATAAAAACATACATGTTGATTTATTTGAGTTTTTTTTTCGACTTGCTTGAATAATGAAGATGCACACAGGTCACTTGTAGTCATGCATTTATTGTCATTATAAACACTCATATTGTAGATTCAAAATATTGTCCTTTGAAGTTGCGGTCATGATTTTACTCTATTATTTCTTCATAAGTTGATGTTAATAAAATATTGCATTAAAAAAAAAAAAGGTTTTTTTTTCTGCTTTAAATTTAGTTTATTTTTGAAAGAGGCTGAAATGTGAAGGACTCTTGCAAGAGATCACAGGCATACTGCGCGTAAACTTTGGGGGTGGGGGTAATGCCTCAGGCCAAATTCAATCACTTGGCAACTATTCATTTCCAACGATATTTTTAAAATAATCTGCCCAACTTTTTTAACCTTTGTGCCCGAATCTAAGGGGTTGCTGGGGGGGGGGTGGTGACTGCCGCCCGCCCGTAATGTTTTCTTGGTTTCTCAAATGCAGTGTTAGGTTACTCCAGCAGTCAAAGAGTGATTCCTGGCACATCATACATGTATATCTAAAGTATATTCCGCATTCCATTGAATTCTCTACAACAGTAAAAGCAGTGCTTCTTGAATTGAGATATAATATATAATAGTAAATAAATATGGCACATTCAAGTGAAATTAGAGGAGGAACCACTGATACCTTTCCTGTCGTATAGTATATGACATTACAAAAGTCCCGTTAAACATGAAAGTGAATTGTAATTTTGTCATATCATAAGGGGAATATACCTGTTTCCTGTCACTTTTTGAGGCCGGAAAAATGTGTTGTACGTGTCCATCAGGAGATAAGGGGCTCTGTGCTGCAATGCTGTTTTTTGAAGAAGGCCTGTGTTGCTGTGTTGATTTTTACCCATAAACCCCAACAATGCCCCATCACTGTGTGCCACTGTCTCCTTTTTAAAATTGGCCTAACAGAAAATTCTGTGACCTTGCACAACTTAAAGAGTTATCTCCTCTTGGAGATCCTGAGTATCACACAATGTCTTGACATGCAGCACAATGTTGCTACAAAAACTTGTTACGTATGTTGAGAGCTTATTACAGCATCAAATACTTTTCTTTTTGCCAAGATGTCTTTTTATATGTATATAGTCTGTAAATAATAAATAGTTTGCATTGAAATCTACTTCAATGAGATTTAACAGCATTTAAAAGCGGCCAAACAGACAATTCTGTGGCCTTGCAAAACTTATAGAGCTATCTCCTCCAAAGGCGCAAGTCAAATAAATAAAAATGAATTATAATTCATAAATTGAGACTTTGTTTTAGTCATTGGCAACCTTTTTGTACAAATTGCTTTGATTAAATTGTCATAAAACAAGATTTTATCACCTGTACTACGGTTTCTGGGTCAAATTCTGCAGCACAATGTGTTGACATAAACATGACCTGGTTCTATAACAATAGGTAGCAACATTGTGATGTAGCACCCGGTGTGAAGCAACAGCATTTCCAAAAACAGCATATTAAGCAAAAATAAACTCATATTAAAGAATAAGTAAAACATCGAAATAAATCAGCTATGCAACTAAATTCCAAATTTTTATGCGATCTGGCTGTTACAAAGCAAGTGTGAATTGCCTGATTGAATTGATGGAACAAAAACACTCACGAAGTTGCCATGTCAATTTTACTTCAATTCTGTTTCAACACAAGTATATCAGACCTGACCTTGTGCATATCATACAGTCTTCGCACAGCACCGAGTGCAATATTATACAAATGTATGTAACCAACTTGACCGTTCAGAAATTGGACATGGAAAGCTACCAAAAACTGATGCTTTGTGTTAAAAATATGATTAAACATGTGGCACCATACACTGTATTCATATTATATTTTAGTTCGGGTATCTAATAAGGCAGCACCAATAATATAATTTCAGCATTTGTTCAGACAAGTAGGTCTATCCGTACCCAAGATCTTTATGTTTACCAAAAAGATAAAAAGACACATCAAAAGTACAAATATCAATTCAGACCTCTTAATATCCTGCAATTTTCCGCCCAGAAAAGGTTATACTCCAAGGTAAACATCAAAGTCATGTTCTTAATATGTTGCCATGGCAACAAGATGATGCTGTATGCTGCATTGCACAGTGCAGGATATGACTTACGTGTTTGGGAGTGTATATGTTCAGGAATGTCAAGAAATTGCAGTTGTGATTATTTTGTATTTTGACATTCTTAATAAATAAATTTTGTAAATGGTTCATGTTTACTTTATTCTGCAGAATTATTTTCAGGGTAGCATTTTAAGAAGTATTTGTGTGATTTAGCCTATATTATCATTCTCGATAGATAGATAGTCTGACTGACTGACTGACTGACTGACTGACTAACTGACTGACTGACTGACTGACTGACTGACTGACTGACTGACTGACTGACTGACTGACTGATAATGAATAATATTTTGATGATAATATTTTGATGATAATATTATAATGATAACTAATTATCCTTGCATTATGCTGCCATTGCTGGAAAATTATAGATCCCACATATGAGATGGGCATTATATCTTTGACAAGTTTTAATTGCTTCCTCTCTCTGCAATAAATTTTGACATGAATAACAATAACTTGTCTTAGAGTTCTGCACTAACTTACCGTAACATGTAAATGCTAATAGCAAACACTATGTATGGCTCTATCATTCTTCTTTCTAAATCCTCTCAACTTACAAGAAGCTGGCATCTTCAGGCATGCTGTCTTACATGTATTTAACATGCTGAGGAACATGATACGTATGGTTGTAATTGGACCTCCATGCAAACAAGTCATTACAGGGAGATTCATCACCTCGATGATAGGAAGGTGGAGGGGGTGAAGAGGTACAGGGGGAAGGGGAGACCCTTGTTAGATCTGCATATTTTTGTGCATGGAAACTATTGGACATGTTTTTGTAGAGAAACGAATGGTGAAATTCTATTTATTGTGAGAGAGGTTGGAGTTAAAGGAAGATAGTATATTTGAAAGGAATTAAGAGACTGGAGCAGAGAAATGTGTTGTTTAGATATATATATATGGGGAAAAGTGGAACTCCTTGTTTTAAATCTTTATTCCAATTGTTTTATTATTGATGCACAGATGTATATGACGTATATAGGCTAAGAATAGATTTTTTAAACTATCTCAAGTTTTCAAAGAAACATTTTGAAATTCTATCTTTATGAATCGTGTTTTGGCACTCTGTGAGTTTGTGTGAGTGTAGTTGTATATGGTTGCGGCTCTTGAATTAGTGCATAGAATGGAAAATGTTCACAATGTCAGTATACGAGGCATACTGTGTGAGTTTGAAGTGTTCAAATAATTCAAATGTACAGTAATGCCACTGATGTTATTATAAACTTAACAAAATCATTGTTTGCTTAATTAGTTTGAATCTCTTAATGATTTCTGTGTAATTTTAAAATTGCTAGTATGTGGAGTTCTTTTTAGTCAAGCATTGTAGCAACATCACTGCTTGGTCGATGCAATCAAGATTTTGTCAGTTCAAGTGCTATCCTTGAACAAAACTGTCATAGACCAGTGTTGGTGAACTGTTGTATGTGCATGCCTTAAATTGTGTTGTACTGGGCACTTAAGGTTCCTCTGCTCTAGAGTCATTACAGAATGCAAGAGCTTCTTCTGTACCATTCAATTTAATGACATTGTATCATATAGGCCTATATATACAATAATTATCCACACACCACTTTCTTTTTTAGTCAGTTAAGACAATGCAGTATTCTTGAGTTAAACTGTCCCAAACGCCACTGCTGGTAGTTGTACTGGCCCCAACTGCAGTCAGGAATTATAGCGTTAAATTGAAGGAGGTTGCCATGGAAACGGGCTCATTTGGCTAGCTACAGGCAGCCTTCTCGCAAGCCATTTGGTAGAAAAGCTCTCTCCTGCCTTATTGCCTCTAAGCTATTCCACTGTCCCACTATTCATTTATTTACTACAGTAGTAGCTGCCATTTAAATTTACGAGTTAATTCGGAAATTTACCCCCTAATTGTTTATTTAAGTGGTTTGTTTTCGGTTGTTCAGTTAAGAGATGGGAGAAACGATACACACTGATTTTACTTGATGAATACATGCATATTAAGGACTTTTTCATACAGAAAATAAAATGAAAATAAAATACAGATACAATGTATGGTTGTAGATGAATTGCCTTCATGTAATCAATCATTTCAATATGACATTGTGTATCTAGACAGAAAGGTAGAGATAGGCCAAAGATAGATAGATAGATAGAAAGATAGATAGAAAGATATATATATAGAGATAGATAGATGGATAGATACGGTAAGTACAGCCCTCTAAGCCAAGTTCTGTGCGTATTGTAAGGGTTGATTAATGAGCTGGGACAGAGAGTGGGAGTTAGTGATGCACGGATAGTGAAAATAGCCGGATACCGGATAATCCGGCAAAACCAACTGCCGGATACCGGATAGCAACCGGATAGTTGGAACCGGATAGTAAACATGCGAAAAAGGATGTTTTTCGGCATTTGTGGTTGATTATGAATATTTTTTATGAGAGCTGAGACATATCGGTCCGGCAGGAGGACTGTTCCTCTGATGGAATGTTTTTCGTTTTGTTCTGTAACTGAATTCTGATTTTGAAGATGGTGAAATAATGTTGGTAAGTTTGTCGTGGTAAAGTTCCTTTGGTTATGATCAAAATTTTAGCCTTTCATTAAGTTTTGAACATACCAGATATCTGGTTCTGATATCCGGTTCTCATTACACTCCTTTTGCCGGATACCGGATATCCTGCAAATTCCACTATCCCGCCGGATACCGGATACTGTGCTGGATATCCGTGCATCCCTAGTGGGAGTTCTCAACATGTATATAGCACACACTAACCCTAGGTGAGGGATTTTCACATGCCCAGCACTGACACTGATGTAACAAGCTGCCTATTAAACGTCCATCCAAACGACATCGAGCTGAGATTTTGCTCATGAATATCCGCAATAAATTTTGGGTTCCCCATCAGAGGTTCGAACCCATGCAGGCAAATACCTTCAGCGGAGCAGACATGCACTGTAACCATCAACCCAGCTCCTATCTATCTATCTATCTATCTAAAATTTATCTATCTATCTATCTATCTGTTTTGCAATTAAAGCCCACACGTAAACAACATACATGCTGAACCCGGATGTGGAACACTTTTTTCTTATTTTCCTCATCTTCTTTTTTTTTGCGAAAATGCCAAGGATTAAATGTCTCATGTTGACAAGATGTTTCTCTAAAATCTCAGCAAAAACCTGATATGTATAATTGTAATTAAAGCGCCATGCAAGCAACTCATTAGGGAAAGATGCATCACCAAAACAAAAAAGAAGAAAAAATGGAGACGAAAAAAAAAGCTATCATGTGTAATTTCGTGTTGGGATGTTCGCGTAATTATGTGTGAGAATCTGCAGGTAATTACATAGCATAATTACATACTTTAATTGAGCACTGAAGCTCTCTTCCTATCTGTTACATTATGTAAAGGAATTACGATGAGCTTAAAGGAGTCAGATTTAATTAAGTTCAAACTAATTAAATTTCATCAACACTTACATATTCCACTTTGAAGATATAAATCTGGTTCATTTACACATGAGGAGAGACTTTCTTCAGTTAATTAATTCACCCAAAATAGGCTTTTAATCAACTGAGCTGGCTGAGGATTTTGATTAAATTGAAGACTCATATATATAATTGTTAAGTATTATATGAAAAGAAGTTCAAAATTGAAATGACTTAAAAGTACTTGAAATGTATTCTGTCTACATAATTATGGAGCCCTACCAGTAATATTGCTATAATATATAGATTAAACGAACAGTTAACAGTTTACTGCTATTTTATAGTGTTACTAATTTAGAAAAATTATATATAGGCCTATAGAAATGGCTTTTAGATATTATTGGCAGAAATATCAGCCAGATACATTTATCGTTATGAGTAATCCAGAGATAGCACTAATAGGCCCTGTTTATCATTTTTGGATAGTGTTTATAGCTATTTTTACACATTTTGCAATCATTGCCACATTGCCACACGTCGACATCTTTTAATTGCAATATGTTGACAAATTAAATCAATTTTTTACTACTACTTTTGTCAGTATTACATCTTCTGAAAGTGGTGCCACTATTATTTTCCATCTTATATATCTGTTGCAAATTATATCATAATTCCAAATCGATCAAAAAATCCATAGTACCATATTTCAGTGTAATATATATCTTGCATTTGGCTATTTTTAGACATATTAAATCTATTGCCCTGGGCCAGCTATGCTCTGAATTTTGATACATTTTAGCAGCAAGAAGTCATCTGCTGAAGTGAATGATATTACTTTTACAAGTAGTATTGCAGAATTTTAATGATTATAATATAAACAGTTCAACAAAAATAAGTCCCCCTTTACGAAAATGTGAATATCTCAAAGACCTCTTCTCCAATTTCTCTGAAAGTTGGCCAGATTGTAGGCCTGCACGTTGACAGTGCGGATTTTTATTTGTAGCTTTATTGCTTTATTTTTGTTTGAGCCAGCAGACCCCGAGTGCACTTACCCCTATTTTCAAAAATGTCAAGTTTTGGCTTTTCCAAAAAAAAAAATTAATGAAAGATGTTTAAACTCCATTCAAATTATTTGTTATTGCATCCAAGGAACCTAAACTGTAAAACTGCTACAAAACAAGTACTCATGCAGTTGTCTTCTAAATACAATTTAGAAACAAATTTTCTCCAGACACCTCATGAAGTTTATCCAGCTGGTGGCTCCCGCGCATGGTGAAATTCTTCATATCCATTGGAAAAGTCATTGATTTTTGAAAACAGGGGTAAGCTCACTCGAAGGCTTTTGGCTCAGCCAGGAATAATGCCTCTGAGCAACAAATACACACATGTAAGGTCAATATGCAGGGCTGTAATTCTGCCAACTGTCATAAAAATTAGCAAAGGAATCTTTGAGATATTCAAGTTTATCCAAAGGGGGACTTATTTTTGTTGAACTGTTTATATGTTTTAGCACTGTTACTCTCTTTGTTTTAACCTTCAGTCTGTGATATCCTGTTTTTATTGTACGTTTTTACATGTTTTTATACTGTAATCTCTTTTAAGGCAAAATAAAATCAATTTCAATTTCAATTACTGCATTTTACTGAAAAAAAATTGAAAAATGTACTTGTTTCAACATGATGTTCACAAAATCCAGTCTGCTCCTTAAACCCACTAATGTCATAATGCTTCTTTTGAAAGTGGTGCTACAGTAGCTAGTGCTACTTTAATTTACTGTGTCACATAATATATCTGAAGCAATATTGATTTCTTATTCTTAATTCCAACCTGATAGAAAATCTATTGTACCATATTTCAGTGTAATTTATCTCGTGGCTGACTATTGCCCCGCACAAACTATGCCCTGAATGTTGGTATGTTTAACTGCAATATGTCGTCAGAAGAAGCGGATGATGTTTCTTTTACAAGTTGCACTACTTCATTTTACAGACAATTATATAGCTGAGGCAAAACGATGTCATAAATCCAACATGATTGAGAAATCCACTGTACCATATTTCAGTGTAATATATCTGGCGAATGGCTATTCTTAGACATTTTTAATTTGTTGCCGCATTGCCAAATGTCAACATTATTCAATTGCCATGTGTTGACAGATTAAATTAATTGTTGACTGCTACTTCTATCAGCATTGCTACAATTGGCGCTACTTTATTTTACTGAGTCATATATATATCTGTACATAGCAATACAATTTCTTATTCTTTAGTCCAACCCAATCGAAAAATCCATAGTACCATATTTCAGTGTAATATATCTTGCATATGGCTATTTTTAGACATTTAAATCTATTGCCCTGGGCCGGGTATGCCCTGAATGTTGATACATTTTAGCTGGAATAAGTTTCTTCTATATGTACTATAAATTGTGCATGATATTGCTTTTACAATTAGTGCAAGTGGTAGGCCGACTATGGTACTATTTCATTTCTCAGACAATGCTATATTACCACCAATAGTATTATGAGATGTTAATTCCAACGTGATAGAAAAATACATAGTATAATAATAATAATAAAATTAAGAATTTGTATAGCGCTGGTTCCAGGAACACTGCTCACCAAGTACCGTGATTAAATGGAATACATCTTTTGGATATGGCCATTTGAATTTATTGTCCCTGGATGGCATGTCAAATATTTTAATTGCAAATGTTGACAGAATAAACTAACTGTTTACTGCTTAGTATGTTTGTAATACTTCTTTTACAAGTGCTGCTGCTGCATATGAATTATATCATGATTCTAAACTGATAGACATATCCATAGTACCATATTTCAGTGTAATATATCTTGCATATGGCTATTTTTAGACATTTAAATCTATTGCCCTGGGCCGGGTATGCCCTGAATGTTGATACATTTTAGCAGCAATATGACTCCCTTCCTTTGACTGGTGTAAGAACAGTTTAGCCTTTGGTAAATCAACGTGTCAAGTGACAATCTTTGCCTATTCCCAATTCGACCGGTCCGATCGCTTATCAAAGGACCAGTCGGAAGTGCTGCTGACCACGTGCCGGTTGCCATGGTTACCACTTAGTAACAACTGGGACAATCTCTGGCAGTCATGCTACTGGGGTATAGAGAGAAAATGGTGCAGTTGTAAAATGGTGGTGGTGTTGTTGCCCTTTATGGGAAAAAAATAAGGTTGGGACCTTTATGGAACTTTGCCCACTATAAGGCGATTAGCTTAGGCCACATGCAGGTTGGTCTGGTTACCGTTTCGACTCGAATAGAGGCCCCATCAAAAGAGGCCTATCTCGAATAGAGGACATGGCTTAATAAGTAGACATCTTTTCCAAATAAAATAAAGGCCATTCTCAAAATAAGGCTGCCTTCGAATCCACCAATCACCATTTTTGGTGAAATAACCTAAATTGAGTTATTTGCAAATATCTTTGGCGTACAAGAAGGAAAATACATTCATGTAGCAGTTAAATTTCAATATAACCTGTTGACAGAAGTTTCAGGGGATATCATTGTAGCTATGAGATGAATAACGACCTTGTTTTCTCTTTCCAGGCCATGGCTACCACAAAGTCCAACGGCGTTCAGTTAGGAAAGCGGCGAGCATCGGCGGAAGTAAGATCATGGAATGCGAAATCGAATATCCGGGTGGCAATTGGGTAGAACATATCATCCAATGGCAGAAACAAGGCATAGAAGTACCCATCTTTATACAATTCAACGGCTACCCGCCCCATATAGACACTAGCTACCAAGGCCGTATCCGGGTCGTTGAGCGAGCGTCCATAGAAGTTTCGGACATACGAATGTCTGACGAGGGATGGTACGAATGCCGGATTATATTCCTCGATGGAAACGAAGAAAGCAATACAAACGGAACGTGGATTTACCTTAGCGTCAATTGTGAGTACTCTTTTTATTTTCTAAGTAAAGTAGTTGGAATATACTAGTCAGTAGGCTACATGAATTTACTGTGGATAGGAATATTTATTTCAGTGATATATAGTGACCAACATTATGGAGTGCGAGTCAGTTATTCGTTGATGAAGATTCACCAAAACAGATTTGATGACTAAACAAATGATGGTAGCAGTTTGGTGTATTGATAGAGACTTTCTAATTGATTGATACAAACTCGAACATAATGTCTATGAACTATTTATTTTTGGGACCTGTTATTTAGGGCAGACCATACAGATTGTACTTGGAAGGTAGGGTTGGTCTTAAACCTGCTTCAACTTGGACATTGAGAAACATCATCATACGGCGATCGCCTGCCTCGATATAGCCCACTAAGGTGCTGCTGAGGCGTAAAACACAAACAAAACAAACAAAAACAAACTGGACATTGAGAAAAACAATTCGAAAGACACTCAAAGTTTATGGTCAGAGCAGGTTTCGAACACAGGGTGACTGTCACTGAGACGGATAGATAGTTCCATATTGCTGCATCCAGAGCGATACTTAATCATACCAGATAGACAACCAGAAAGTTAGACACTTTCATGACATTAATCAGTCTCATTATGCCCCAATTTCTCAGAAACATCTCAAGAGGCTCAGATGTCAGAAATTGCAATTTGAAATCTATTTGTCAACTCCCACAACATCAGTGCAAACAATATTTCATTTGGTAGAATTTGAGACACAAATTCAACAACTGGAATTTAGAAGCACACACAAATTTCAAGCCGCCATCCATCATGCATTAATAATGACATTGGTTATGCTGCGTTGATCCTTTTAGAGCAGGCTTGAAACTTTCAGGGGGGAGGAAATTCCGCGACACACAAATGGGTGTCTCAAGAAATGTTTCCGCTTGGAAAATTTTTGAAATCATCATGCTATCATGCCTTATTAGAAACTAATGGCAAATCAATCAAAATGTTTCTTGTAAATGGATCCTCCAGAGTACGTCGACTCATTTAGTTGACTGTATTTAGAAATAAATGTTTCGGAAACGTCGGACTGGAAATATTGAAGTTATTTTGGATTTGTCAGTTTTCCTGTTAATAAAGATTAATGTTGGGAATAAATAGTTGAATCTAAGATGATTTATGTTATTTGAGGCGCAGTAGAATAAATCTATGCATTTTTTTTATTTTTGAAAAATAAAATAGAAGAATAGGAAATAGTATCTTGCCTGGCATTTTACACATTATACATACAGGATCCCTATAGATAAGGAAAATGTTGCTTAAAGCTATGGTGTCACTATGTTGTCAGGTATGAGACTTATTAGGACACAAAAGTAAAGTTTGCTGAGCTAGTACCAGCTTACGCTTCATTTATGCAAAATGGATTTTTGATTAAAAGCCAAATTTGGTTCAATTTTATGTAGACCTACACACTTTTGAAAATATTCCAAATTTTGTGAAACAATCCTCTTAATTTGAAAGATTTCGATGTATCTATCATAAATACATTGAGTTACAAATTTACAATATTGCAACCATTCCGTGTATGGTTGCATGTACATGAAAGATTGCATTACATGTATTCCATTACGCCTCGTTTCGAGTTACATGCTCTTACATGCTGTGTCAGGTTACATGTTACGGATGCTCCTGCCATGGTATGATGCCTGTTACATGCATAGTACATGCATCACAGGCCATTACTAAGACATAAACATTTGTTTCTACCCGGACCAAGAAATTTCAATGAATTATGCATTGAGGCAGCCGAAAACAGCGTTTCATGGCCGGCGAATGCTCACAAGATTTCCCCATTTACCAAACACAAGGGCGTAAAAGAAAGAGAACAGAGGTGCAAGGTAGACAATAGACAATGTCGTTTTGGGGCACACAGGTTGGAAATACATTCGTGGGGGCAAGGATGGTTCACCGGGGGTTTTTTTTTTGGCGTTCAAATTATATGAGAATACATGTTGTTAGGTTGGGGCATGATACACTGTGTAATTAACACAAAAGTTTACTAATGTATACAGTGTAGTCTTATTTGATATAAACATAACAGAACATCATTATATCAAGAAAAATTATGATGGATAGTGTCTATTTCTGATTTTCTGTATAATTTATAAAAATTATGTATACTAATACAAAATAATCGAAATTTGTAATTGTTGCGACTCTTAGTCTACATCATTGTACCATACTCCTTTTCTTGCGGCATGATCTATTTCAGTCATGATATAATTAATATTAGCAATATTGATTATTGAAGGATCTATAAATCTTGAACACTGAAGGAAATTATAAAATGACGTGTTATATAAGGCCTTTAGCTGTATGATAAGCTACTTCCTGTTGATGACAAATGTCTGCCCAGGGTGTGTGGCGCAACATTTATCAATTTACTGTGATTGCGTTTTGCATAATGTATATTTTGTTGTTCATGATGAATGTTCACCGAGTCCTATCCATGTTATTCTAAAGAAAAGGGAGTGTTTAAATGAAGTTACTTGCTTTCAGTGTACATGTACATGGATATATTTCACATGCTTCAGAGTTTGGTAAATAATGATAATGAAATTGTGTGTGACAATTACCAGACTCTGAGAGCTGCATTCAAATCCAAAACGCAAAATGGGCACTGTACCGCCTGATCATTCGAGTCGAAGTAAAAGGCAGAGTCAGGAATGTGAGCCATAAAATTGGAGCATTTCAAGAAGAGTCAAGAGACTGGAGTATAACTTAAACTTAGTAGAGTCACGAGTCGAAGCCAGATTAAAAAAAATGCTGAGACTACAAACTTTTTGCAATGGTAGCATAATCCTGTAGGCCTATATTTTAAAGATCTAAAACAAGGCTCCGAGTTGTTGACAACTCCCCGGCTCGAATCCAGCTCTTGCCTATGTTGGATAGCAGTTTCGATCATCCTTCGCATCATTGCCTCAGGTACATTCCACATTACTCATCTGATAATTCTACTACATATAATAACATATTGATTTATCTAATGCGGAGTCTACAAGCTGTCAGTATGAAGGTGGGTGCCTGTGGCTGAGGGTTAGCTGCTGTGCAGTGGCTGTTTGGGATAATTTTGGAATAATTTCCAATGGAAACATCTTCGAATTCTTAAGTTATTAAGAATGGATATTGATTTCATTTTTCAAAACTGTCTTCTCTATTTCTCAACAAGTTCAATTTTCCCCCAAGTGTTAATTTTCAACTTTTGTTATCGATTTTGGTGACAATAACTCAAAGTTGCTCAATAAGCTCCTATTTTAAGCTCATGTTTGAGTTAATATTGAAAACTCATATTAGCTTTAACTCCTATCACATAACACACGAGTACTGCGCTGTTTTAAAGCGTGTCTACTCTCAACAATGAGTAGTAGATTGAATTTCTAAACTTGGAAATTTTTTCCAATATTCTATAAATATTCTATAATAGTACAAACACAATGGCCATCAATTCCAATATGGTTTTAAAATCAAAGTCTCTCGGCCACTCTTCTAGATTCTTTGATCCCTTTCTTCGACTGTTAGTTTCTTCCTGGGCCAAGCTCAGTTGTGATCCATTAGGTTACTAACTTCTGGGACCATGATTCAATTCTTGGTCAGGGCAACCTATGGCACAGGGCTTAGGAGTCGGAGTCTTAGTCGTTAGTCGGAGTCATGGCGTCGGAGGTTTTTGGGTGGAGTGGGAGTGGGAGTCGGAGTCAAACTTTGATTTTCAGGTTGAGTCGGAGTAAGAGTCGGAGTCGAAAATTAAAGTGGTGACTCCTGACTCCTAAAAATAATAAATATAATTTACAAAAACACAGTTACAAAAATTTCAAATGAATCCCAAATTTTACATTAAAGTTCCTCAAAAAGTATTCTTGTACAAAAGCTTATGAAAACTTTGTAGAATTACTTTTTCTCCCCTATTTGCTATCTATTATTTGTGTGCTATAATGACGATAAGTGGAGTCGGGAGTCGGAGTCGCAATTCAGGAGACCCAAGGAGTCGGGAGTCGGAGTCGCTTTTCAGAAAGCCAAAGGAGTTGGCAGTCGGAGTGGGTTCACTTACTACCCGACTCCAAAGCCCTGCTATGTGGCAGATGGAAATTTCATCCTGTAACGAAAATGCACACTGCATATCTTCAAAGATCAATATTCCATATTTCAAAACTGGCAAAGAACAAGAAGAAGCTCCAAATTTCACTAAAACTTTCACATAGTGTTTCCTCTTTTTACTTTTATGAGAATAACCTTTCATTTACGTTATTTCTTAATATGTCGAAGGCCACAATTATAGCTCAAAGAAATAATGTGCTATATATAAACTTGACATTACCAAAATAGCTGTTTAAGCATTAATTTTGTATCAAGAGAGGAAATTGCAAGGCACTGAATTTATTTTCTTTTTATATGAAACAGTTGTTCTGACAATTTATGTGGGTGGAAGAAATCTGTCTCATTTTCTATCTGTCTTTATTTTATCTTTCAGTCTTTCTATTTATCAAACTGTCTTTGACACTAATGATTTTATTGATTATCTTGCCTATCTACCTTTCTATCTATCTATTTTTTTGTCTTTCTCAGAATTAATTGTCACCTGGGTCTATGTACATGTTATTGTATGTTGAACGGTAGTTTCGATGATCCTTCGCCTCAATGCCATGTCCTCTGCCTGTCCTCTATTTAATGCAGCTGGGAGGTTGAGTGTTTCAGGTGCCTGCCTGTTCTGCTGAAGTCTTTGCCTGCATGGGTTAGAACCCCGGGTGGGGAACCCAAAATTTTCAGTGAACCTTCATAAGCAAAATCCCAGCTGGATGTCGTTCGGATGAGACGTTAAATTGGTGGCCCCTTGTATCAGTGTCAGTGCTGGGCAAGTAAAAGATCCCTCACATGGGATAAATGTGTAACATGTTGAGGACTCCCCGCTCTCTCCGATTTCATCACTCAGCCCTCGTGAGCGCCTCGCACTGGGCTTAGAGGGCTGCACTTGCCATACCTATCTATCTATCTATCCTATAATTAGCCTATTTTAAAAGTGCATAAATACAGGATGTTAAGCCTCTAATTATCCATCCATGCCATCTTAGAATTAATAATTTTAAAACAATTGCTATATTTGTTCCGTGTACTACCGTCTGATGTGATGGTGCATTTTAGTATTGCATTTTAAAAGGAAACTGAGGCAACTTTCCTCATTTTGCAAAGTGTAAACAGTCTCTAAATGCATTTGAACTGCAACAATCTTTAAAACTTCAAACTCACTTTTGAAAACCATTTTACAAATTAGCCCCACAGAGAACTCCAAAGTATCTAAAGTACCCAAAGTACCTAGTCTCTTTTTGTAGAAGTCTTTTTGAAAATTCTTTCTCCTCTGGGACTAATTGCAGTGTTTACAAGGTGATTACTGGCCGCCAGTTTTACCTCTAAATCTGAAGGCGACCTCCACTCCTAATGACTGTCTTTGAGCAGAGTATTACATAAGATTACGTCACTCCGCTCTCAAGGCCATCTGGGAAATAACTCTTGGAAGACAGAAAGTGGACAATTGTGTGTGTACTGTGTTTTGAGTAGCCACATTATTGTGTTTTCTCAGTGGATGGTTTTCTGGCAATGCAATGTATATATATACTATTTGCTTAATATCTTGTGTTTTTGGATGGTTCTGTTATGAATAAGTACTATTAAGTAGCCTCGATTCTGTATTTATGAGAT
Source organism: Platynereis dumerilii (assembly GCA_026936325.1). Taxonomy (NCBI): domain Eukaryota; kingdom Metazoa; phylum Annelida; class Polychaeta; order Phyllodocida; family Nereididae; genus Platynereis; species Platynereis dumerilii. The sequence continues at coordinate 44,670,655 of JAPTHN010000004.1, read as the reverse complement.
GCATTATAGCACTAAAAAACAGGTTTTTTTTAGAAGATATATGTTGTAAACTGTTGTAGTCTTGGTGGAGGAAAGATATATAGATTTTGTTTGTTTGTTTGTGTTTTACGCCTCAGCAGCACCTTAGTGGGCTATATCGAGGCAGGTGATCGCCGTATGATGATGAGATGAGAAGACTGTGAGTCTGGTACATACCCTATTAATTCAGGGATGCCCAGGGTCTTTCAGTTGCCCCAGCATAGAACACTGGATACAACCCACCTCCATTTAATGTCCCATGGGCTCGGACTAAATTGAGTTCCGGGGTGGGATTCGAACCCACGCCCTCAGAGCCAGTGGATATGCAAACAAGCACTCTTAACCATTAGGCCACGGAGGAACTCTAAGATATATAGATAGATAGATAGATAGATAGACAGATAGACAGATAGACAGATAGACAGATAGATAGATAGATAGATAGATAGATAGACAGATAGATAGATAGATGTGATACGTTCACTCCCTTGATAAATTTATCCAAATGAATATGCAGGTTTCCAGATTAAATTACTCTTGCAATTCTTAAGGTAGGTTACACACAAAAAAGTTCTGGTCTAGATGCTGCTCTGCACAAGCCATGATTTAAGATAGTTTTTAAAGCTCCATTATAAAGCTTTCATAAAAATATAAATCTTCATATGTGTAACAAGCTTGAATGCGGCATACTTTCTAAGATAGAAGATCTCGGAAGCTTTTTCAGAACTGAATATTCTGAGAATATGTGGCCAGTTAGACAATTTTACATGCAGCCTTTTTGTATGGGGTTTAGGAAATTCCACCCTGCCTTAAAAGATAGGGGAGTGCTAATTAAAATCCTGTTCAAGCTCTTAAAGTGGTCTGAAAACTTCTTTGTATTGGTGATGACTGAATTGTAGGTGGTTTTCCTTCGGCAGTTTGGAGTATATTTCTATGAATCGTTGAAGATTTGCTTTCTTTTGGAATATCTTTCATTGATGTGTTGTAGATTGTTTTCCTTTGAATAATCTTTCATTCAATTGTTTAAGATTGGTTTTCTTTTAGAATATCTTTCGTTGAACTGTTTAAGATTTTTTCCTTTGGACTATCTTTCATTTAATTGTTGAATATCATTTTCCTTTTGATAACCCCTCTTTGAATTGTTGAAGTTTTTTTTTCCTTCGAAATATATGTTCGTTTGAGATGTAGAGTCGCACATGTCATTCAAACGATATGAGCTATTTGTGGTATTATTTTCATTTACTAATTGATATTTTGGGATTTGTGAATCTCTTGGTAGGATGAAATACAGTAGTAGAAGATGTTAATATGTTTTTTTGTTATGTATTATAATTTATATGAGACCAAAGAACAAAGAATGCACCTTCTTTAAAAAACTGTTATTTTTGCAAACATTACACTATTTAAAAAATTTTCCATTCGTAAATTTGTAAAATTTATTGTTGAAAAATATCCAAGACTTTAACAGAAGCAAATACATATGGATAGACCAAATTTGTACACACATATGCAACAAAACAAATATTGAGCATATGTATCAACCAGCACCTGTCATTAACGAATTATGCACAGGGATCCTTTGCTCTTTCTCTTCAGATGACAATATAACAAATAAACATCAATTGTTACCATGGCAACCGTTTGTGTTGTAAGAAATATGGGCTGTTATACGTAGCACACTGCGGCATTAATTTGTGCACTGCATGCTTGGTGCCAAATCATCTTGTGGAAGACTGATTTTCTCATAGCTCAGATGGTGATTTTTGTTTTGCCATAGAAGTCAGTACATAGTAGTGTGTATTTTTTTTTAAGAATAAGGCATATCTATCAATTTCTCTGACAGTGTTATCTATTATATCCATATCTATCTATTCGTGTCTTTCTATATCATTCTCAATTATATCTATCCATGTCTATTTATCTGTGAATACTGTGTAAAATTTGAAATTTTGAGTCAGCATAAATGATTGAATTGCATGTTGCACACTATCTTTCGCTGACCTAGCTTGTTGTTTTAATTTATGATAATTTGTCTGTTATCATAGATGAAAACGTCAAGTTATGTTAGCTCAAAGGAATTGTGCAACCATCTCACTCAATCATTTAAGCTGACTCAAAATTTCAAATTTACAATGTATCTGTCGTTATCTATTTTAAAATGTCAATCTATCTGGAACATTATGAAATAATTACACTTAGCTTTTGTATGTTGGTGATAGATACAAAATGGTAAATATTGAACCGTCTTAATTACTGCATGAATTTCATGGTTACGTCAATTCCATGTATAAGTACATCACCCTAGACGTTCATACAGCCAGCACAGAAAGAACTTGATAGTGCATTGCCAGCTCTTGTTTCCCCTGAGTATCCCAGTTGCCATAAGTCTAGACGCCGAATAGGTTTCATAGACTCAGATCGGTCATCCGGGATCTTGGCCACTTGGGATGCATTCTGGGTAATTCGGAAGTAACATCCGAATGCTGTATTCTGATTGGTTGATTGAGACGTGGAAAGAATTGGGTAGGATAGGATGAAGAAATGTTAAGTGAAGAAGAAAAGAAAGCGATGCATCGATGAAGTTTCATGGATTTTAGCTATTTTTTGCATGATAATTCTTTACTTAGTTTCTAAATAGAATTATTTTGTTACAATTGTTTGATGGTGTAGGCTAAAATGGCAACTCAACCACTTATTGAATAGTATCTCATCCAAAAATGTCTTACCTCTGGCACAAGAGATCGAATCTGGGATGTCTAATCTGGGATGTTCAGAGATCGAATCAGAGATGATCTTCAACAAGGCTGCAAAGTTGCAAATTGTTCAACCGTTGGGCCACAAGCACAGTTTTCCAAAAATATGATTTGCATGATCAATTACAGATTCAGTTTTGCTGTCTGGCTATTGCAAGCACATAATAGTAAATAAAACCAATGGCGTGTTATCTTGACGGCCCCAGTTGAGTTATTGTTGGTGTTTGGGGGTTCAGGACAGGGCTGGGTATTTGGTTTTGAGCTTGGATAGGATGGCAGACGTGAGAGATACAAAAATACACAGACTGTTCACTTTCACTGCAACACAAGCAAATTGCCACCCTTGAGTTGACAATGCTCTATTTGTTGACCCGCAACTATCACGTGGTTGTGGGGTCGGTGAGATAGATAAATAGGTAAATGGATAGGGGGGTCAATAGATAGATAGAATACCAAGATGATTCCCCATTCAATAAATAAATAGATTAGATAGATAATATATAGATAGATAAAGACAGACATGCCTATTGATAAATTGAGAGATCAACTGATATCTTTTGAGATTCTTATAATTATTCAATGCGAATGAAAATAGGTTTCTGCCATGCATTTCCCAGCATCCAAATTAGGACAATATCAATGCCTCCTGACCATACATTTCACATTATGAAATTAGTTCCAGTAGAGGAAATACCTCTCTACTTCCATACACAAAAATTAAGTAACTTCGAAAAGGTTGCTCAAGTGAGCTCAGTAACTATTCTATACGATATCTTCTCCTTAATGTAGTTTCTTCTTCCTAATGTTATTTCCAACTCCATCTTCATCTACAACTTGCCTCCTAGTACTATTCATCTTGTCCATGGTTGTAAGAAGGCCAGTGGTTCCAAGTTTGCCTTGGGTTGTATGCCTACAACATGGCAATGCTGAAATGTAACTAGTGGGCCTAGGGCAACATGGGCAAGGCTGGGATGTACAATACAGGCTGGCATGGCTATTAAGCAGAGGGTTCGGGGGTATTATTAGCACTATCTGTGGCTACTTGGATGGTTCTTGAAGAAGACCTGTAAGTTGACCGGTGTCGTCTTCCTTTAGTTTCTTATAATTCAAGACCATGTATTTTAGTGTTTAGCTGGTTCTTGAAAATTCTGTTTGGTTTTGCCGCAATGACCTATCGTGAATCTGAAGATTATCATAACTTAAAGCAACAAGGTATGTTTGCTTACAGCTCTAGCAATTGCTCTGAAGAAATCATCTTTTTTCATAGTGTGGACCTAGTATGATGTCATAGCATGAGACTCCATTGGAACCTATACAAATTTGGTGCAAGCTATGGTGTCATAGGTGTATCTGGCCATTAGCATTTCGTGTGAACAACTTCATCGTAGCCTCGCAATTATGTCATGGCCAGATTAGCCAATAATACCACTGCAAAACTCAGGTGTTAAGTTGGGGAAGGGGGTTGTTTATTGGTGACACTTAAAGTACCTGAAATTCAACCAAGCATGCTTAATAGGATAATTTGCAATTAATCACAGTTGTTTACAAGCATGCTTTTGGACTCAATTGGATTTTATATGGAGCTGTCAAGTTCAAGAATTGTGTGTGCTGTTTGCAGTTTTGTTGGCTGTCTCTTTCAGTGTAAAACAGACAACTACTTTAATCCTGTATTTCATCGTTGGTTACCACAGTACCTGGTATTAATATGCAAACATAAGGACAATTGACAGCTTTTTAGTTCCCCCTCCCCAGGTGTCCATTCTAGCAATGATGTAACTGCAAGGCTATGATGAAACTGTCCACAACGAATGCTATTGGCCGGTTTGACCTGTGGCATCATTGGTAATGGTAGCACAAATTTTGCATATCCTCCAGTGCTGAGCAATGGAGCATTCACCTATGACATCATAGGTCCACTCTGGCACTGAAAAAAAAAACCGATTTCTTCAGATCAATTGCTAGAGCTGTAAATATATTGTGCAATTGTCTCACTATATCATTTAAGCTGACTCAAAATTTAAGATTTTGCATTGTATTCACACTACGCAGCACCATCTAGATCTCATTCAGTGTTATCACAAGGCTGAACGACAAAAATATTACACCAAACATATGATATCCATCTAGTGCTATCTACTCAGTTCATGCTTTCAATAATATGCAATATGCATTGCACGAAAGTAGTTCACAGGAGCTGTCATATTCTCCCCCTCCCCTTTCTGTATCTCTCCCTTTTCCTCTCTCTTATCTCTTTATGGAGGGGAGGGGGAGGGGTTTATTGGCCTAGGAATGTGGCTAGAAATCATGTTTGGCCTAGAGAGTATTTCCTCTGATCTGGGCCATTTCTATTAAGATCATAGGAGCTGGGCAAGGCCTGGGTAAAGCCTTGGCGGTACCCATAAGAAGTGCTACAGAAATGCCTACAAATTTGGTGACCCATGCTTGGCCTAAAAGCTACCACATAAAGCCTCATGGCGAAAGTATGACCTCCCCATAGCTTCACATGGCAGCAGGGAGGGAGGGGGGGGGGTCCCCCTTGGCCTTAGGGCTAGGCTGCCTTACTCAAGGCTGCTCAAGGGGTAAGGGGGGGGGTCCTCATAGCCCTCAGCTTACCCTAAAGACATTGCTTGACCAGTCCAGCCCCCCACGGCCTATTTGTAAGGCCCTAGTATATTTTGCTGGTATGGTTCATTCGTTATAGTACTCCATTTATACTGTAACTGCAGTGTTTTTTTTTAGACAATTGAAACTGATATATTGCATAAAATTTCATTATAACAAGATTTGGCTGCTCCTTGTATACTTGTGTCTGTGTTTGGCAAGTAAAGATCCCTCATATGGGTGAATGTGTTGAGGACTCATGCCCTTTTTCCCATCCCATCTATCAACCCTCACGAAAAGTCCAGTACCAATAATTCTGCTTAGAAGGCTGCACTTACCATATCTATCTATCTATCTATCTATCTATCTATCTATCTATCTATCTATCTATCTATCTATCTATCTATCTATCTATCTATCTATCTATCTATCTATCTATCTATCTATCTATCTATCTATCTACAGCTTTAATATTAATTTAGAGTTCACTGGCTCTCAGCTTGAGTGATGTATGTGCCAAAATATGTATGAGCCTACATGCACAAGGCTCGGGGGAATTAAGCTTGGATTTAGCCCACATATAACCCAAATATAGCTCATATTTAACTTGCACTTGACGCTCTGATACCCCGCCTCCAAAATTTGCTCTGTCAGCAAAAATTGTGTCTTATGTTTAGTATCAAGCATAAGAAAGCATTACAGGATCATATTTTCTGTTTGAATTATATTATTTTAGTCCCTATAGCATTACATACTAATAGCTGTTACATTGGATTTCCTATTACGCTGCAATTCATATTACACTGCGTTTGCTATTACATTTCCAGCTTCCTTCTTATGCAATTCTAATGCCCCATGTCAACAGTGCAATGGATTTGTGCGCTTAACTTAAGCTCCTAGACCGTAATCGTCTTTTACCCAAACAGTGTTCTGGTCTGTCAATAGGGGGCTACAAGAATCTACAGTCACATGACACCGTACTATGAAGGTCATGTGATCTGTCGTGTCTACGTCACAATCAATTGAGGGTAAACAAGCTCAGAGTGAGGCTGTTTCAGGGATTAACATTGGTCTAACTGTTCAGTGAAAATGTCTAACAGCACCATGTACCAAGATTTAAGTGTTGGACTGTCTCATGATAATGATGGATGTGTTCATTTATCATTCAACAAACTACCGGCAAGAATGTCTATAATTGTAGTTGGTACACTACCTCTACGACTGCTGCTACTGCTATTTTAAGGTTCTGTGTTCAAATCCTGGTTGGTAAACAATTTTTTGATTGACATGAACCAATAACCACTGGTGTTTTTCTGTCAAATGTCCTTCTCCTCATTGCCTTGTCCTCATCCTGTCCTAATTAGCCTACCAAGTGCATAAGTACAGGTAGTGAAGCCCAAATCATCCATCCGTCAAATGTTGTCAACATCAGATAGTACTTAAATATTTTCCATTGAATGAGTGTTTATGTTTGGCAATTAACAGATCCTCCCATGTGGTAGATATGTAGCATTTTTGGGAACTTTTCCCTGTCAATATGTCTGAGCCATCTCAATTAACCATTGGAAGCAATAAGAATCTGCTTTTGAGTTTGGCAGCACTCTCGATGTATCCTCTCTATGTATACACCATCCTACACACTAACATAGAATGTACCTTCAACTAACTGTACCTATCAACCAGATACACTCTACCAGTGGTTGGAGAGATGCCTGATTGCCAATTGTGACTGGGATCCAATTGATCACCCTTTCAATAGGTCCTTGATCTTGAGAATAGCCTCCTTAAGGATCATGATCCACAGGGTAGAGTTTGATCCCTTCTATTCTCCTGCCTACTATCCTATCATCACAGCCTATCCTTTCAGTTTCTGTAGGAGAATGGAAGGGATGATATGGGCAATTCTATTAATGAATGAATCAAGGGAATGGACCCATTCAGATAAATAGCTGGCTTGGTGTGGTTGTGTGGTGACTCTCTGTTTCATAGACTTGGTATATTGTCAAGTGATGCTTGGGAAATTGTGTCTGTTTGGTAGAGTAGTATAGCAAGATGTTGTCAGCGTAGTGTAGAGTGTAGAATATATAGAAAAGTAGAGAATATGATTTATAATAGAATATACAGTTAAGGGAGAAAATGGAATTTAAAGAAAGTAGATCTAGACTACAGAATGTGATAAATAGAATAATGGGGTTCGACTGAACACAATATAATGTTGAAATTTAATTTGAATAGAAGTTTTACGAAGTTAATTGTAGAATGTGATGGAATAGAATGAACCAGGATATAGAATAGAATAGAATTTTTGAAAAGTAGACTATAGGATGTTCATATAGAATTTTAAAAAGAACGTTTTAAAAGTACACTATATAATGTGATGGGGTGGAATAGAATATAATAGGCAAAGACAGAATAGGAGGGAATAGAGAAGAATAGAATAAGTCGAACATAATATCTTCTGAGACTGATACAATAAAACAAAATATTTAGCATCGAGTGGGTTGACAAAAATTATTATTATGGAAATGAACCCGAGTACAATACCGTAGCATAAATAGCATATAAGAATAGAATGAAATAGAACAGAATAGATTTTAAAACTCTGCTTTTGGTTAGAAGAAATATATAACCACATTTACCATCATACAAAAAAATCTTAACATTTCTGGGCCAAATGATGTTGTATATTTCCCTGTAAAAATTCAAAATTGCTTTTCTTACATGACTGGTGTTAATCCCCAAAGTCAGCTACCCTCTGAACTGTTTACCCTGAATTGATTGTGACGTAGACACGACAGATCACATGACCTTCATAGTACAGTGTCATGTGACTGTAGATTCATGTAGCCCTCTATTGACAGACCAGTATACTATTTGGGTAAAGACGATTACAATCTAGGAGCTTTTTAAGTTGAGTGCACAAATCCTTGCACCGTTGACATGGGGCATTACAATTGCAAAAGAAAGAATGTAATAATAAATCCTATGTATAATGATGTAAAAGGTAATGTATTTGATAATGATGTTATAGGTTTAGGAAGGCCTGATATTATTATAGGATGCTAATGGTATCAGGCTTGTTATGTTTGTACTTCTATAACTTTGTGGAGAAGATAATTCTTTGCAGATAAACACTTTCTATATATGTGTTTTGTAAGAGAATATGGTGTTGTAAGTTAATATGGGGCTACATTATAGTTATTATTATACAAAAACCTAACAAAAATCTTGTGTGGCACGCTAATGAATATATATGGCTTCCAGGCAAATGATGTGGTCTGGTTTTTGGATGCTTCTTTATGTGTCTATGACACTTTCTGTCATATGTAGCTTAGCTGTACAACTTATTTGATAATTGTAGACACTGAATATTACGTAGGGCCAAAATCAGATGAATACATTAAAGTCTATCTATCTATCTATCTATCTATCTATCTATCTATCTATCTATCTAAGTATCCTAAAACTATGTAAAACATTGGATTGTAAGTTGAAAATACATAAAAAGATATTTCAGCAATTCGTATAGGCCTATAGGCCTAAAGCTATTATTTCCTTTGTCTTTGCTATAGAAGAATTTGGCGGATTCAGCATTGTCTTGACATCGCATTGTCTATTCTATTTACTGCTGAGATGTGACAACCCTTTTATTATTGATGATATGGTAAGCTAAATGTCATATCAATAATATAGCATCCCCTTAAATCACGAATGAACTCAGAGGCGTAGCTCAAGGGGGAGGGGAGAAGGTGTTGAGAGAGTAGAAAAATTGTATGGCTGCCTCAAATATATGTTTCTTTTTTTTTAAATTATATTTATTTATTGTTGCAGTAACTTTTAATATTAGTGCTTGTTTTAGAGCCCTGCTACTATCTATCTATCTATCTATCTATCTATCTATCTATCTATCTATCTATCTATCTATCTATCTATCATCTATCTATCATCTATCTATCTATCTATTTATCTATCTATCTATCCATCCACCTATATGTCTATCTTTCTTTCTTTCCTTCTATATATTTAATTTTATATCTAATTATTTTCTATATATCAAATTATCTATTTAGTAATCTATTCAATAATCTAAATATATATTTATCTATCTATCTATCTATCCATCTATATCTATCTATCTATCTATTTATCTTATCTATCTATCTATCTATCTATCTATCTATCTATCTATCTATCTATCTATCTATCTATCTATATGTCTATCTATCTATCTATCTATCTATCTTTATCTATTTATCGCGGGCTACCCCCCTCTCTCTCTTTCCTGCCACCGGTGCGGTGAGGTCAGTAGTAAACTGGCCATACTTATGCTATGGGCATGTTCATTGTGTTGATAGCTTGGTCAGTTATTACGACTTTGTATGGTGGCAAGAATATTTAATTGAGGTGGGTCTAATACATCATTTGTATAGGAATGAAAGGAAAACAAGTAAGTTTTGAAGTACTATAAAGAAACAAGTGAAAAAAAAGAGAAAAATGATATATTAAAATGTCCTTGAAAACCTCCTTGAAAATATATGAAGTTTTGCATGTACATTTAAGTTGTAAATGCCATAGCCTTGGAATTATAACGCAACATGGTTTAGCTCTATCTGTAGGTCTATAAATGTTTGAATTACATGATGTCTGGGTATTTAGTTTTCTACAAAAAAGGAAGATTTCATATGTTTATAAAATTATATATGTATATATTTTAGACGCTTCATAAAATATGGATTAAGAAACAGCTGCTTGTCTCTTATATGATACAATCTGGATTACTATTTGGCTTCTTCACTCTAAAGATATCTGTCTGTTTATATAATTCAATCTGTCTGTCTGCCTCCTTTTGAATATAATTTTACCTTGTTGTTTTATTACTCCTTTCTGTCAGATTTCCCAATCCCTTCTCTTCATTCTTTCATTCCCCTCGTTCTTTCCTTACTTTTCCTCTGGCTTTCCTACTCCTGCTTCTTTCCTTCCCTCCTTTCTTTGATTCCTTCCTCTCCTTCTTCCTTTGTTCATTACTCCCAAACTTCTTTCTTTCATTCTTCCTTCCTTTCTTGACCATTGTTTCATCTGTCCGTTCATGTGTCTGCTTGTTTGTTTCTTCCTCTCTTCCCTCCTTCGCTCCTTCCTCCCTCCCTCCCTTCCTTTCTTCCTTCCTTCCTTCCTTCCTCGATCATAGTATTATGATCTGATCCAGTCGAGTGATAGGTTCAAAGTGCCAAATTCATTCGAAACTATTCTTGCACAGGAGCACTTTTCCAACTGGACCACACAAGCTGATATTATAACATAACTTAGCAATAAGCTCATACTGACTGGAGCCATTACTATGAACCTAACTATAGCCATTACTATAAACCCAACTATTGCAAATACCCATAACCATAAATATAGCCGTAAATATTGGATAAATGTGGCAAGGAAAATAGGCATTTCATGGTTAACACCCTCGCTGCATAATATTTACCCCTTGGGAAGGGGTACATGCTAAACTCTTTCTGACACTGACAGTCTTGTTAACCTACAGGTCAAAGGTCACAGCCATACCCTAATACCAAATAAGGAATTGTATTGTCGACAATATTTGTCGACATGATGTGTTATTGGTGAATTGTGTTAGCAGGTTAGTTACAAGTTATGTGGTAGGTGAAGCCTTTTATAGATCTGGTATATTTCTGACGCTTTTACTTAGTGGGAGATTTTTAATTTCTGGTTGGGGTATTTCTTAAGAAGATGTTGTTTGATTTTGGAACGAATATTCGAGGACTTTGCGCGTTGAAATAAATGAATAATAAAAAAGAGCCTGTTACCGTGAAATAAATAATTTCCCACCGAGAAAAACTTATGATAGGCCTGATAGGCCTGATATTTAAATGGTCACCCCCTAAGTTGTGATTAATTTATAAATCTCATTTGACATTCATTTTCGAATGAAAAATTTCGAATACTTTAAAAATTGCATAGTCATTTTCTTAACATGTATTTGTAAATTGTAACAAACATAGTTCATTAATAATGCACTGTAACACCAAACAACACTGTTGTATGAGGTTGCCAAAAAGCTATTCACTGAAACCCATCGAGGAAAACCTTCAATGAAAACCTTCCATCACAAATTCTATGAAAACCTTAGTGTGAAACTAGGCACAAATAAAACCAGTGCAGAGTCAGGGAATTAATTAATTGTTGATACCTGCTGACATGCGATGCACCAGAAAAAGTCTGTTAGAACATCAGTTACAGCCTAAAGGTTGAGCAATCGAACTTGATTGAACTTGATTGGACTAGATTGAACTTGGTTTCAACTTGGTTTGAACTTGGTTTCACTTGTTATGTAGCACGTGGGTGTGGCTTAATGGTTTGATGGATGATGGGTTTGAACTTGGAATAGTAGTTTCGGTAGAAGGTGTACCCTGTACGCAGTCTGGTTGATTGGTTTGTTGGTTGTCGGAGATGGAGAAAACAAGGGAGAAAATAACTGGAGATCGATAGATACTACATAAAATAATTCATTCAAATGCCTTTTTCTCAAATTGTCATGTTTCATTTAATGGATGTTCGGGTGCAATATATTTGGACACAACTAACATCTCAGCATGTGAGGCGTAATTTTAAAGCCTAATTCCAGCAGGATAAAGTCACATTCTCAACTGAATATGTTAGGAGGATGACTTTGAACTTATTTTGGAGGAGCAAGGATGTATCTGTAGTCACATGGCACTTTGTGTATTGTATCTTGCCCCGAGGGCCTAGTAGGCCAAATTCACTGATCAACACGTATCGGCACGATCGTATGAACCTTCTTGGGCATGTTACAAGATATGGAAATACGATGTGAAATGATTTTTTCGAGAAAGGCTACTTACCACATACCAAAACCTTAAAATCACATTGGTCATATAGTTTTATCAACCCTATATAGGCCTAGTACCATTGTAATAAGATGCTAGATCATGGAAAGGTTGATAGATACATTCATTGATCAATTGATTGGCCTATTTTATCCATTCTATTCCATTCTATTCTATTCCATTCTTATCTATTCTTTTCTCTTCCATTCTATTCTATTCTATTCTAATCTATTCCATTCTATTCTATTCCTTTCTCTTGTATTCCATTCCATTCTATTATTTATTGACTTTAATGGACCTTGTAGACAACCCCAACCCCTTCACAACTAAATGGTTATTACTTTTCATTCACCTCTATAGCTATCACACTTTTAAAAGACACTAACATTTTTCAGAGTCTAAGTCATTTTTAACCAAAGCTCCTTCAACCAAACTGTTCTCCTTACCAGCAGCCCTGCATGGCAGTCTAGAGGACCTAAATAAGTGGAACATATTGTAACAGACCATAAAAGGGAAAATAAATCAAGGGAGCAAATCAGTTTTGCAATCACCATTCATGACACGTAGCAAGATAGTCCCCCGAGATCTGGCTGGCTGGCAAAACACGTAAAAAGATATGGTATGAATGATACATGAAACATTGCTCTTTTTGGGTGGTGGGTGGTTGGTTGGGTGTTGGTTTTGTGGTGGGTTGGTTGTGTGGGTGTTCGGTTGGTTTGGTAGCAGGTCTTGGAGTCGAAGCCGGGAGTCAAGAGTCAGGAGTCGGACTTGTGGATTTGGAGGTTTTCACGTGGAGTCGGAGTCAGAGTCTGAGTCAAAGTTAGGTTTGCAGGTTGAAACAAATGACAAAAACACGTGAGGAACAATGTGAAATGTATTATAAATTTTCCAGAGCAAAATAATAGACCAAACAGATATTCATGTGACAATCATCTGTAAAATCCTATTTGAACAACCGGTCTCTTGGTTTTCGAATCACTGGTTGCCGGGCTTGGTTCCAGCTCTGGCCTTAGCACCTTGAGTCCAGAATCAATGTTGGACAGTAGTTTCAATCATCCTTCGCCTCATTGCTGTGTCCTCCTGCTGTCCTAGTTAGCCCACCGAGTACATAGATACAGGACGTAAAGCCCCAATCATCCATCCATCAATACAATCTATGAGTAACAATGATATTCCTCAGAAACGAGAATCAACTACAACAAGCGTCACATTACAGATGAGCCTGCGGCGTCAGAGCAGATGGCAGAATAGTCTTGAGCCATCTGTATTGAGTATCTGTATGGAGCAGCCCATCTGGAGTTGAGGCACATCTGCAGTTAAGCCATCTGACATAATAGGGTTGGTCTCATCTGGGCTGATGGTCTCTCAATGAAGTCAAGGAATAACACATCTAAGATGGATTGGCAAGGAGGATAGAGATCTTGGGATAGAGAGATAGATATATAGATAAAATACATGGTTATAGGAGAGGTAGATAGATAGGTAGAAAAGTAGAAAGAGAGATATATATAGAGAGAGATGGATATAGATAAAGAGAATGATGTAATGATAGATTGTAACAGATAGATGTAACGATAGATAGTCCATCAATAGAAGTCCATCAATAGATAGGGATAGATAGTGGATAAATATAGAGATATAAGATCGATCAATAGAAAAATGCAGAGAGAGAGATAGAAATATGAGAGACTGATACATAGAGAGCTAGAGTGATAGCGGTATAGCTATTCATAGACGGAGAGATGGAGAGTGAGATAAATTGATAGATAGACACATATATATATGTGTATATAGATAGACAGATAGATAGGTACGTTTTAGATATATAGATAGACAGATAGATAGATAGACCCTTTTTAGATAGATAGACCCTTTTCAGATAGATAGATAGATAGATAGATGGAAAGATAGATAGATAGATGAACAATTATTGTTGAAAAAATAGCCCTCTAAGTCTATCTATTTATAGATCGAATAGATTGATGGATATTTTAAAATGTCATCAGCTCCTTCACCCTTCTCTGCTCTTACAAATTCATGCCTTTGTTTTACACCCACAATTTCTCCCCACCTTCCAACTATATTATCAAACACCCACATTGCCCATACACACCACACACACTAGCCATACACCCCATTTTGTGCAAGAATTGAGCAGCATAACAACCCCCAACAAGACCAATTTACTGCAGTAGCAACACAATCAGCTGCAATCAAAATATCACCCAATATAAATGAACTGTGTCATAGCTGCTTGTTGCAATTAGTATCAACACAAACTCAAAGAGAAGGCTGTTACATGCCAAACTGTGGCAATTCTGAGTTGAGTTGAGAGGAGACTCAGGAGACGCAGGAGAGGAGACCTAAGAGTGCAGATGAAAGCAGAGCAGAGGAGAACAGAACCAAACAAAGCAGAGGAGAGGTAGAGGAGAGAAGAGCTAAATAGAGATATATAAGAGAGGAGAGGAGAAGGAGAGCAGAGAACAGAGCAGAGGACTGCAGAGCAAAGGAGAGGAGTGCATAGGAGTGCAGAGGAGTGCAGGACAGAAAAGAGGAGCGAGAGGAGAGCGGAGCAAAACAGAGCAGAGGAGAAATAAAAGAGATGAGAGGGGGGGCAGAGTAGAGGAGAAAAGAGCAGAGGAGAAAGGGGCAGAGGAGAAAAGAGCTGAGGAGAGGAGGGGAGGGAAGAGAAAGAGAGGAGGGAGAGTGGAAAGGGGAAGAGGCCAGAGCAGAGGAGAGAGGTGAGGGCAGAGGAGAGAGTGAGAGGAGAGATAGAGGAGAACAGAGCAGAGGAGAGGAGAGCACAGGAGTTTAAAAAGTGTCAAACTTTACCATGAGATAATATATAGAATGGTGGATAGACAGATACGGTAAATGCAGCCATCTACATGATGTTCTGGGCACTCACGAGGGTTGATTGATGAGATCGGAGAGAGAAAACGGGAGTCCTCAACATGTTGCACATTTACCCCATGTGGGTTTTTTTTTTACTTGCCCAGCACAGACACTGACACAATCAAGGGACTGCCAATTTAAGGTCCCATCTGTAAACTGTTATATAGCCTTAAATTTTGACCCAGATTTATTTAAGTACCTTTTTAAGTATTTAAGTGACCTACTTATTTATTAATTGGCAATTACCCAAGGTGTGTTTGGCCTAATTGGTGTTTAATTATACTCAGGTGTTTCATGAATATATTCATTAAGTGTAGTGCTTGGGCAGTATATACCTTAGCTACTGCATAAGAAAGTAGGCCCTAAAATTGGTGGATGTTTTATGTAGCCATAGAGATGAGATATGGCCTCTTACTCAGCAATTTAGAGTTAGTTTAGAGGGTGAAGTGTGTGGTTCTTTAGTGTGTTATTTTGGAGTCTTTTTGAACAAGCTATTTTAATTGTAACTTTAATTACACAGAGAAAGTGTAAAAGGATAATAAAAATGAAATTTTGTACCATTAATGTTGCTCAAAAATTAAATATAGCCCTGCAGTCATCCCTGCATTATAAGATGTTTTGTTATAAGACCAACTTGCCTCTTGTGACTACTTTCCTGTTACAATAAGAGTTTCATGAAAGCCGTCAGATCAATAACAATTTTCAGAGCAGACAAATAACCATCTTGAAAAATGGCAGATAGATAACCATTATGGAAACTAGCAGATAGATAACCATATTGGAAGCTGTCAGATCGATAGATAACCATCTTGAAAGCTGGTAGAGAGATAACTAGATTTTAAAAAGCTGATAGATAACCTATCCCGAAAAATTGCAGATCAATAATTATCTTCTAAGCTGGCGACTAGATAACAATCTTGAAAGCTGATAGGCAGATAACTAGCTTTTAAAAAGCTGCAGTATGATAGATAACCATCTTGAAAGCAGGCAGATATATAACCATTTTAGATAACCATTTGAAGGCTGGCAGATACATGTATAACCATCTTGAATCTGAAAGGTAGATAAACATCTTGCCAGCTGGCAGATAGATAACCATCTTGAAAGCTGGCAGATAGATAACAGTTCTCAAACCTGGCAGATAGATAACCATCTTGAATGCTGATAGATGCATAACCATCTTGAAAGCTGGCAGATAGATAACCATCTTGAAGCCTTCAAGATGGTTATCTATCTACCAGCCTTCAATGAAGGCTGGCAGATAGGTAATAGTTCTCAAAGCTGGCAGATACATAACTGTCTAGAATGCTGATAGATGCATAGCCATCTTGAAAGCTGGCAGATAGATAACCAATTAAAAGCTGGCAGATAAATGTATAACCATCTTGAAATCTGAAAGGTGGATAACCATCTTGCCAGCTGGCAGATTGATAAAAATCTTGAAAACTGGCATATAGATAACCATCTTGAATGCTGATAGATAGATAACAGTTCTCAAACCTGGCAGATAGATAACCATCTTGAAGGCTGATAGATGCATAACCATCTTGAAAGCTGATAGATACATAACCATCGCGAAAGCTGGCAGATAGATAACAATCTTGAAAGTTGGAGGATAGATAACAGTTCTCAAAGCTGGCAGACAGATAGCCATCTTGAAAGCTGGCAGATAGATAATCTTCTTGAATGCAGTCAGATAGATATGGAAAGCTAGCCGATAGATAAACATCTTGAAAGCTAGCAGACAGATAAATATCCTGAAAAATGGCAGATAGATTACCATCTTGAAAGCTGGTAGACAAATAACCTCCTTGAAAGCTTGCTGGTAGATAACCATCTTCAAAAGTGGCAGATAAATAACCATCTTGAAATCTGGCAGATAAATAAGCATCTAGAAATTTTGATATAAAACAAAATATAGAGATAGGGCCTAATAATGCTCCTAAGACACAATGTACTGCCTCTCCCCACCACTTCCATTCAACCACACAGAAGTTTCTGAACACATGAAGGAAACTGCCAAAATGCAAGAAGAAGGAGCTGGCTTGTTGATTTTTGCTTTGCACAGAAAAACAGGGCACATTGATCAAGCGTTTGTGTTCTGTACATGAAGCTACATGAATGATTGTTCACTTGCAGCAGGCACACTGCATTGTGACGTCACACTCACCCACAGATGTTGGAGTGATGGAGAGGGGTGAAAGGTTGGAAGGGGGGGGTGGTAATTATGTCCCACTGTGTTGTACATATAGGGCAAGACAAGGGGGTTGAAGAAAGGTTTGTACTACTTACAATTCTCTTGGGTGGTGTGAATGCTGGTGTCTTCTCCCTTTCTTTTAAAACCATCACATCCATGGGTATAGGCATATATGAATATTGGTTAGGACTGGAAAACATGTATGAATATTTTTTATGACTAGCAATCTTCTATGTGGATACCGTACTGGGTTCGAGTCCCAGTCAGGGAGTATTTTTTTTTTCAATAAAGTTATAATAGTCTACATGTTTGCTCATGCAATTATCCTAAGGAGTTTGGTATCAAAGGCATTATTGTTGTCTAACTCTGATTTGAACTTCAAATCAGAGATAATTTGTAATTTGACTCCGATTCCGACTCAGAAATATGCCCGAATCCTCCTCCCGAATCCTCCTCCCGAATCCTCCTCCCGAATCCTCCTCCCGAATCCTCCTCCCGAATCCTCCTTCCGAATCCTCCCAAGTCCTCTCATATCCTCCAAGTACGAGTCTCGACTCTCCTCTTGGCACAAAATCTGCTACTACAGATACCCCTCTGAAATATATTACTTTCCCCCATTGTTGCACAGCAGTCCAGAAATTGTACGAAACTTTTTACATACATCATGCCAAAGTGCTAAGCTCTTGTTACAGGGCTTTGTCACCGGTTTCTCTTAAATACTGTTGGTACAGTTGAAACTGTTTTTAAGGGCACTCCCTGATACGTGGGTCTGTACTCTACCCTTTTAGGAGCTGCTAACTCCTGACATTGCCCAACATAGAAATACAGAAAGGTGACTAACAATTTTAACAATCTCTGCTTTTAAAAATTTGCAGGTATTTCAATATTGTTGCCTTGCTGGCCGAACTTTTTCAGTTTTGGTACATGTTTGTCTTTTAACCTGTTTAACATCCTGTCACGTGGGCGATCACCATGGTGATGGATTGCCCTAAAATTCTTGTGGGGGAAATTCCAACAATGTCCCAGCAAACACAAACGGTTTTTCAACGGTTTTATAGCGGTCGGTGCTCAAACCGTTATTTGATAACGTTTTTTTTAACCAAATTTTAACGTTAATGGAAAACATTTCATTCCAACCATTACAGTTTAACATATTTGAAACGTTTAATGAAAATGTTGAAAATGTGTTACCTGAAAATATGTTGCTGTAATGCATAAAATACATTATTCTGACATAATGAATGTGGGTAAAGTTTTAATGTCGATAAAACATTTGACTTTAGCATTGAAAAAATGTTTTTAAAAAATGTTAGAAATATGTTTTTTGAAAACGTATTTCTTTAACGGGGAAAAAACGTTTACTGAAAATGTTGAAAATATACGTTTCCAGAAAATAAGTTTCTGTAATGCATAAAATACATTATTCTGACATTATGAATGTTGATAAAGTTCTAATGTCTATTTAACATCTGACTTTAGCATTGACAAGATGTTTCAAGAAAATGTTAGAAATATGTTTTTTGAAAACGTATTTCTTTAACGTGGAAAAAACGTTTAACGAAGATGTTGAAAATACGTTACCAGAAAAGAAGTTTCTGTAAGGCATAAAATACAGTATTCTGACATTATGAATGTTGGTAAAGTTCTAATGTCGATTTAACATCTGGCTTTAGCGTTGAAAAAATACTTATTTCAAAAGTGTTTCTGAACATAAACTTGAAAGCATCTTTAAAACGTTATCTATAATCCGTTTCAAAATGTTAAAATAAAACGTTTTTCAACTGAATTTCGGAGCTGACCGACAACATTAACCTGCTAACTTCATTTTTTTAACGTTTCAAAACTGTTTCAAGAAAATGTTAGAAATATGCCTTTTGAAAACGTTTTTCTTTAACGTGGAAAAAACATCATTCCAATGTCGCGAAAATATGTAAAAAGATTAATGAAGCTTGTACATTTGACGTTATGGTCACAGAAACATTTTTCCAAGACTGTTTTAGAACATATTGAAAAGTGTCATTGAAGCATTGTAAATGATCAACTTAAAAACATTTTGAAGGAAATGTTTTTCAACTGAATTTTGAAACTGAATGACAATGTCAAACTTTTAACTTCATTGTTTAACGTTTCTAATATGTACAATGAAAACGTTAAAAATACGTTATTTAAGAACGTAATTCTGCAACATTGAAAATACATTATTCTTACATTGTAAATATATGGAAAGTGTATACAGCAAATGTCAAAAGGACTGATTCAAGCAAAATGTGTGCGGTTGAATACCTGAGGTTATCATAAAATAAATTGTTTTTAATGCTATGAAAAACCCATGTTTCTTTTGTTGCTGAAGGCTAAAGCATAGACTCAGTAAGGTAAGCAATTGAGGCTCTCCTGGAGTTTTAAAATGAAGCCAATTAGATTAATTTTCGTTTATTGGAAGTGTATGCTATTCTTAATTATGTATCAATTCATAATCTTAAAATTGCAATAGAATTTTACATGAAATTGGCATAATATCAAACATTGCACAACGATTGTGAAAGAAAACTTTGAAGTTCTGGGTTATACTTATGACAGAATGGCTGTGTATAAGCCTAGATCTATGAAAATACAAATTCACTGTTTCTTGTACCTCAATATAAAAAATCCAATTTCAAAATATTGAATCAATATTCAAGTGATATAATCATAGAATGTTAATCCAAATTATTATGTTATATTATACTGTTATCGCACAGCACATATACAGTTTTTATAGCACTAAGGTGACTAATATTGCATGAGGGAAGTTGTGTTTCTTTTGACTTGCATGTTAAAATGTATCTCGTCATCAATCAACAACTATTTCACCCACAAACTAATGTTTCACACTTTTGGAATCTACATACGATATACTTGATGATGGTTGTTGGTAAAATCGTTTTCCCCAAAATTTATAGCAAACTTTAGACCTCTAAGCAAAAAAAGGCACTAAATAATCGGAAAAAAAGCCGTTTTTCGGCCACTTAATGCTTTATTATGAAGAAAAAAATAACACAACCAGGATAGAAAGCTTATATCCAGTTAGCCTGTAAATATGCGCATCTTTTGCACCAAAAATCATCTTCCTATCTACCTCCAGTGCTGTGCTGTGAACTTTTTACTAAATTTGAAAAGCACAACATTTTGTCTCTTGTGGCTGCAGCAGCATACAACACATGGTGTTCCCTCTCAGGTCCGTCCAATCTTTCACATGTTAAAATGACAATGCAATATCATGCGCCCTAGAATTCTGAAGGCAGATGAAAGATAGATTAGATAGATTGGATAGATAGATAGATAGATAGATAGATAGATAGATAGATAGATATATTAATTATACATATATATATAATTTTATACAATATATATATATATATGTATCTGAAGTACAGGACCTGAAAAAACATTGACTAAATGTGTATATTTCTATTTCTTAATTATTCGACTAACTGGGTGGCTGGAACCTGTATTAACTTAAAACAACTATTTTATGTTATGTATGTATAGTATATGTATTGTATGTATGCAACCTTTGTGGATTTATCGGGGTGTATTCTATGTTTTTATTATTATTTTAGCCTATGTTGTTCTTAATTGCTTTTGCCTGACATATGTATCATTTTTGATATTTAAATGTCTAATAAAATTTATATATATATATATTATTTTGAAATTGTGCACACATTTGAAAAACAAATGATAGAAATATATATATATATATTTGTGTGTGTACAGTGTACATAAAAATTATATAAGTAACTGCATTAAATTCTACAAAATAAAAAACAACTTGGTGCCCCAGTATGTGTTTCTAATCTTGTATACGGAAAACAGATCTATGCATCCATTGTCACTGGCTGAAGTACAACTTGATTTTGTTGTTTTGATCCATTTATAACTTCCTAATAATCTAACCATCAAACTAACTGTTTAACAAACTAACAATAGACAGATAAACAGGTAGATAGATAGATAAACAGCTAGACAGATAGATAGATAGATAGATAGATAGATAGATAGATAGATAGATGGATGGATAGATGGGTAGATGGATAGATAGATGCTTAGATAGATAGATAGATGCTTAGATAGATAGATATTTAGATAGATAGATAGATAGATAGATAGATAGATAGATAGATAGATAGATAGATAGATAGACAGTGGCGGAGCTATGGGGGGGCCAGGGGGGGGCAGGGCCCCCCAAATGGATTATTGGCCCCCCCCACTGGCCCCCCCATTTCAGATTTCAAAAATTGTAAAAATATTTGAGCCAAAGTGCGCGAGTCTTTGCGGCCTGAGCCAACACTTAATTGTACTAAGTTCTCTAATGACAGTTGTCGCTGGCCCATCACAGAGTTCTGAGACATTTGGGAATTTTAGATTTTCTTATATGAAAATATCAAGACGTTCCATAGGCGTACAACATTAAAAATTTGGTGATCGAGGAAATCTTTACCTTGCTTTGCTGCGCTGAAGAAATATTTCTCTTTTGAAACGACTCCGATTAAGCTATATAAATAGGTAACAAATTGATTTGTAAGACTGATTTGTTCTAATTGCTAAATTTTTTCATGTGTTGCATGGAAATTCCCTACAATTTTGGAATCTGTACGCCTATGGGAGTAATTTGCAGAAAACGCTACAACCTTTTATTTGACCAAATAAGAAAACAATTTTGGTAATTTCAAATGACTATGCAATTAAATATTAAACTTGTCCCAATATCCCATAACAATGGTTATTATTAGCATCACATAGATTGGCTGAATTACTGATGATGGGATGCTTGTATAACCAAATTAGTTAGGTTTCCTTCTATGTATACAGGCATGGTCATTGACTTGTATGATGGAAATTTAAGCCAATGCAGTCAAATACTTGCAGAAGTGCACCTGAGCCCCTATGCTATTCTTGAGGTGGCATCGATGGGCAATGGAGTAACATAATGTACTTATTTCGAAGCAACTTGACCATTTTTATCGCCTTGATGGTGTAAAACATAGAAAACAAAAATTATCATAATTTTCACTTTTCCATTAAAGCAATATTAATTTTGAGGAAAATGAGAGGCCATTTCATTTTGAAAAAATACTTGTGACTCATGATAACTGATGATGTGTAATCATGATACTTTTGAAATGGGATTTCATCAGTATGGTCTAAAGGATGTCTTCTGATTTGTTTTAATAACTAATTTCAGTGTGTGCAAGTATGAGATCAAAAATCCTTTGGGTGTTAGTCAAAAAAACAAACAGTTTTGGTCTCCTTAAATCAAATTACCATTGAAAGCATTGGCATGATCATGACAACCATCAGAATAATAAACTTCTAAGACTAAAGTGCTATTTTTGAAATTATATATATATATATACTATCTTTTTGTTCCACATTACAAGTTGAACGGCTGTAATCAATATTCTGCTACCCGTTTAACTGGGTGAGCTTCAAATTGGTTATGGAAAAATAAGAACTAATAAAAAAAAATCTTTCCGTGAAATTTTTACTTAATCTATATATTAAAATAAAAAGTAAGTCCAGTTAGTTGAGGACATGAGTTTACGGGAGGCAATGTTGCACAGTGGTTTGTAAGGCTTGTGTTGCTGCCCGTCTATGTATAATTTTTTAACCTAAAAATGCCGCAAGAGGTTGGCCCCCCTAGATGAGACCCTGGCCCCCCCTTGGCCCCCCCACTCATGAATTCCTAGCTACGCCACTGTGGATAGATAGATAGATAGATAGATAGATAGATAGATAGATAGATAACTTAATGGATCATTAGATAGATCACTTTAAAATGGATAAGTTAACAAGACAGATTACTAGATAACTTAATAAATAGGCAGACAAGTAGATAGGTCCTATTTGTAAATTTTATGGATCTACATTTAACTAGTTAGACAGCTAGATAGACAACTAAATAGATAACTAGACAGAAGAATAGATAACTAAACAACTAGATGACTAGATTACTAAATAGATAACTAGATGGATAGGTAGACAGGTCCAATTTGTGCATTTTTTTGATCTACATGTAACTAGATGGACAACTAAATAGATAACTAGATAGATAGCAAGACAGGTAACTAAATAGATAACAAGATAGATAAATAGATAACTAAATAGATAACTAGATAGTTAAGTAGACAGGTCAAATTTGTAAATTGTATAGATCTACATGTAACACAATATCATAATATAGGCATGCTATAATTATAACTATATTGTGGCATATTCCAAATAATAATCCAACATTTAAGTTTCTTCTTGCAAACTCTATTAATTAAATGCAATGCTAATTTAAGATTCAAATACACAGATATAAATATACAAGAATTTATTTTGCAATATAATTTGCTCATTGTAAAGCAGAGTGCAATTACATTTCCAGAGCGGCTAATTACCCCCTAATTACCCCCTATGCTAGAAACTCAGTTTTACAACCTCCATGGCTGAATGCACATGCTATAGAGTAGATAGAATTAGAAGTGTCCAGATTTTGTCCAGGCAACATCATGCTGAAGAATCATAGGTGAGTTTTTCAATATTTCTTATCAATTAAGAAACATGCACTACATTATTTGGGTGGTAATATTTTGAAATATGTAAAGAACACCAATTCTATAACTTCACTTTTTCTTCCAGGATTTTTCTGCAGATACACAATAACTTGAGGAATTCTTGGCTGCAGCCTCCAGGTATTACTGGTATTATAATCTTGCTTATGCTAAACAAAATCAAAGTCTATCTATCTATCTATCTATCTATCTATCTATCTATCTATCTATCTATCTATCTATCTATCTATCTATCTGTCTATCTATCTGTCTGTCTATCTATCTGTCTATCTATCTGTCTATCTATCTGTCTATCTATCTATCTATCTATCTATCTATCTATCCATCTATCTATCTATCTATCTATCATCTATCTATCTATCCATCTATCTTTCTATCTTTCTATCGTTTTCTCTATCATTCTATATATCTTTCTATCTGTCTATCCATCAATAGGTCCATCAAACCTATCAAATTGATAATTTCTATCTGATCTAATTCATCTCATCAATTTTATGTAACTTATCTATCTTTTCCTTCCTGTCATATCTTTTTAATATATTATACTTTCCACCTTATTCTCCTTTCTGACTAATCTACTTTGTCCTTGCAATGCAGCTTATCTATTCTATCTTTCCTATCTGGCTCATCTACCTTATCCTTCCAGTCTTATGTTTTCTATCACACCCTGTCCTTCCTATCTTCCCCAGGGGTGGATCCAGAAAATGTCATATTTGGGGGGGGGGGGGGAGTTTACAAATGAAAATATACTAAAAATATGGGTATTTGAACAGTTTTTTACATTAAAATACTGAATACTCTAGTTCCCATTTGTATTTTTGTTTCTCTTTCCTTCAATGATGTTGTCTTCCTTTCTTATTTACCTGCCTTCTCTAAATCTCTGCTGGTTTGTTTTATTGTTTGGCTAAAACCCTTATTTCTATGAGATTTATAACTTATTTACATATATAGGCCTATGTATTATTGACTTTTTGTATTTATCATGTAACTAGTGAATAACAATTTACTGATCACAAATACTTTCTTTGCAGTGAAAGAACATGATGAGGCCAGCAGTGACACAGGATCCTTTAGATGCAATAAAAAGAAAAATACAAACAACAAATCAAATGCATACAACGCCACCCCGACACCCCAACCATAATAAAGGCATTCCTCCTCCAATGTTGAAATACAACTGTTGAGAAATGGTTTTCCCCACAACGTAATAAAAACGTTTTCCAAAATGTTGAAAAAATGTTTCCTCAAAACGTAAAAATAACGCTTTCTCCATTACGTAATGAAAACATTTTCCAAATACGTCAAATAACGGTTTTCTCATAACGTAAAATAACCATTCTCCAAATAACGTTATAAAAGCATGCATTGGCAAACATTCTAAAAACATCTTTCTGATGCGTTGAATAAATGTTTGCCAAAAGAGTGAATTAAAAATGTTATATAAACAGAAAATAAATGATAAATTATAACCATGGGACAAAACATCAAAATAACGTTAAAAAAACGTTTTTGGAAAACCGTTAAAACCAAACGTAATTTTGCTGATTATTTGACGCAATTGGAAACAGTTTTTGGAAACATCGGCATGACATTATTCTAACCGTTTTTGTTAAACGTTAAAATCATGTTTTTTGGACCATCCAATTTAACATTATTTAAACGTAATGAAAAAACGGTTTTTCAACGGATTTTCGACCGTTTATAAACGTAATTTAAACGTAATTGTGTTTGTTGGGGTGTTTGCTGACGTCACTGCAACAAAACAATCGACCAATACATAACAATGGATTTGGATAACTCTTTAACAAAAGATTTCCTTGAAAAATGTAAACACCTCCTTGTTTTCAAATTTAATTTGGATTAATTTGTTAAGGCTCAGCAATTTGGAATTTAAGGTGTTTGTTTACCCTCATTTCTTTTGTTGCCATGGTAACTAATTTATTTTGGTGCTTGTCTCTTTAATCTTAAATACGTTTGACAAATTTGATATCTGTGAGAAAATGGTGAATCAGCGGTTGTACAAATTTAAGAAATTTGGAGATACATCTCTGTGGTATAAGATTAAGTGTGTCAGGAATTGCTATTCCCTTCCCTTCCCTTCCCTTCCCTTCCCTTCCCTTCCCTTCCCTTCCCTTCCCTTCCCTTCCCTTCCCTTCCCTTCCCTTCTCTTCTCTTCTCTTCTCTTCTCTTCTCTTCTCTTCTCTTCTCTTCCCTTCCCTTCCCTTCCCTTCCCTTCCCTTCCCTTCCCTTCCCTTCTCCTTCCCTTCTCTTCTCCTTCCCTTCCCTTCCCTTCCCTTCCCTTCCCTTCCCTTCCCTTCCCTTCTCTTCTCTTCTCTTCCCTTCTCTTCCCTTCCCTTTCCTTCCCTTCCCTTCCCTTCCCTTCCCTTCCCTTCCCTTCCCTTCCCTTCCCTTCTCTTCTCTTCTCTTCTCTTCTCTTCTCTTCTCTTCTCTTCCCTTCCCTTCCCTTCCCTTCCCTTCCCTTCCCTTCTCCTTCCCTTCCCTTCCCTTCCCTTCCCTTCCCTTCCCTTCCCTTCTCTTCTCTTCTCTTCTCTTCCCTTCCCTTCCCTTCCCTTCCCTTCCCTTCCCTTCCCTTCTCTTCTCTTCCCTTCTCTTCTCTTCTCTTCTCTTCTCTTCTCTTCTCTTCTCTTCCCTTCCCTTCCCTTCCCTTCCCTTCCCTTCCCTTCCCTTCCCTTCCCTTCCCTTCCCTTCCTTCCCTTCCCTTCCCTTCCCTTCCCTTCTCTTCTCTTCTCTTCTCTTCTCAAATATATCTCCCATTCATTCTACCACATTATATTATGCGCCAACCATTTGTTATTGCCGCAATTTCCCTATATATGTATTCTTGGCCACCTCTCACTTTCCCAGACGCCTGTGCCATTTCCTAATAAGGTATGGATGTCATCACAGAGTTGTGATAATAGGTAACATGGGGTTTTTTATTCAGCTGTGACAAGCCTGATTTATTAGGCAGAAGCCATGGGAAAGTGTGCAGCTGTATTCAATGGGTGTTGTGTTGTGGAAGCTACAGGAAATGCTCAATTGTGAATTGGGAGGAAGAGAAAGGAGGAGGCGGGAGGAGGCAGGAGGAGGCAGGAGAGGGCAGGAGAGGTTGTAGGAGTTAGATCGAAATAGCCTCACTTTAATTTAGAAATAAATGAACGGAAATATCTCTTGATGTGCCATAACATGAGAACCGGGAATAGTTCGTCCTGTAAACTGTTCTAGCAAAAGTCTTTCTTAAACTGTAATTGACACCTTTTAATGTGTGGAGATTTATTTCTTGTTCAACTTTATATGGACTTGATAGCGCTGTAAAGAACAACTAGATTACATGTAAGTCTCTTTATTGCGTCGTTTTAATGTGCGACTCAGTAAGGTTTCTTTATGAAGTCACTTGGGGACAATTCGTGATGTCGTTTTAAGGTCATTTTCAGGTCAATGAGTACACTGTTCAGAGGTCAGTAAGCACATGGATATACGCAATTTTGAAGCTTGTGCTATTCATCGTTATAGCGTCTTAGAGTATGACTAGGCATGCACATTGCAGCCACTTCCTGTTTAAACAAGTCCACTTATTATCGCCTCCTTCCAGGCGATTGCACAGCCTTAAATGATGACCTAGTTAAGATAAGGTGACCTAGTTTTCCCTCATGACCTACTTTGGATGGACTGCCAGGTCTGACCTACTTAAGAAGCAAAAATGACCTTGTTACTGAGCTAACTGCCACACACTGACCCACATTGTCTTGTAAGGTTTCTTGATCATTTTGATGTCAACAGTTTTAAGGGTTTCTTTGATATCTTAAGGAGTGCATCAGAAAGCATGTGTGTACCCATCATTTTTGTGCCATGTAAGATTACTGCCTGAACCGACAATTTTATGCCTACATAATTTCGCCTGAACAGAAAACTTTTCCAAACGTGCTTTTAAAGGTCCATAGCTATAAGTGTCAAAGAACTTAGATATGAGATAACGAGACATGGAAACGTATTTATCAAATTTGAATTTTCATGATGCTCAGTTTCGAAGTATGCTGAAATTCAGAGGTCAGTAAGCACAGAGGAGTATATTCATGTGCTTACTGACCTCTGAATTTGGACAAAACCTAACAGTCAGAGATATTGTACATTGGATACAGATGCCTATTTGAAGTTGAATTTATTGACTGTCTGTCATGACATATTATAAAGTATGACAAGTAGTTTGAATGACCGTCCCCACAAATATGCCTTTTTGCTGGGTGAAAGTCATTCACTACTTATGTACATGATCCTACATTATTTTCATCTGATATATGAAATAAACGGGAGACATACAGTATAAACCTAGACTCTAGATAGATTAGACATGATGGTGACAACATTTAGGAACACATCTCATCTTGTCTTCAAGTTATTGACTTGGAAAAGTGGAAAAGAAAAAGAAAACCAAAAAGAAAACAACATAGAAATCCAACAGCATGTTCTGAAGGAAGTATAAGCCAAGGGAGATGAAAATTTGAAACATCAAAGAATCATTTTGAGATGCAAAGCAAGCTTCAATCCCACATTTTGAATACAACATTTCAATCTCCTAGACCAGATGTGATGTGAGCAAGAGCTGTCTCAAATATCAGCAAAAAAATAAACCAAGAAACTTGCAGTATGCAGACTTTGCTTATGCCTAGGGACCAAGCAAGAAGTTGTCACAGCCAAATTTTATATTTTGTATATATATATATATATATATTTTTTTTTTTTTTTTTTTCTCAAAGAAGTGTATTTTGTAATATATATTATTGCTATTAATTTGAATGTTGTTATTTGACCACTCTTGTCTCTAGACATAGGCAGCAACCGCGGCTAATGCGTGAGCAAGATGTGGTCATTAGATAATATTTTAATCTGTTTAGAAATATCATTCAATTATTATAACAATATATTTATACAGTGAGATTGTCATGTTTAATTATTAAATGTTTTATGTATTTTAACCGGAAGCTCACCCCCCATTTGGGTATAGTAATTATTTACTCGGGTGATCTTCCATCAACTTATAACTTGTATTTACTTTTGTCATGTTTGAAAATATTTTTTTGTCATGTTTTGTACCTGCATAAGTTGTAAATAAATATTCATTCATTCATCATGCTGCTATGATTTATCTTGGAAAGTATACAGGAAATACTATATCGGAATTCCAAGTTCAGCAGCGCACTCGTTTAGCTCTTGGTGCGAGTTGCAGTTCTGATGGATCTGTCAATGAATCTATAACAGTTGTATCTATCTATCTATCTGTCTATCTAACTATCTATCTATCTGTCTATCTGTCTATCAATCTATCTCTGTATATCTATCTATCTATGTGGCAGCGTGCTGGGTTGCCAATTGCAGTCGCTTGTCCAGGGTTCGAATCTAGCTCTTGCCGAATCACTTGGCCTTTGTTGGATGGCTGTTTCAATCTGTCATCTTATTGCCGTGTCCTCCTCCTGTCAAAATTAGCCTGTCAAGTGCATAAATGCAACACGGTCACCTATCCATCTATTTATCTATCTATCCATCTACCTATCCATCCGTCGAGTTCCTCCGTGGCCTAATGGTTAAGAGTGCTTGTTGGCACAACCACTGGCTCTGAGGGCGTGGGTTCGAATCCCACCCCGGAACTCAATTTAGTCCGAGCCCATGGGACATTAAATGGAGGCGGGTTGTATCCAGTGTTCTATGCTGGGGCAACTGAAAGACCCTGGGCATCCCTGAATAAATAGGGTATGTACCAGACTCACAGTCTTCTCCTCTCATCATCATACAGCGATCGCCTGCCTTGATATAGCCCACTAAGGTGCTGCAGAGGCATAAAACACAAACAAACAAACAAACAAACAAACCTATCCATCCGTCCATCCATCTATCTATCATAATATCTATCCAGATGATGAAACTATACAATGCTCGCTATCACAACCCACTTATTGCTTATATCCAACATTTTCTGCTTGAAATTCATTTCTAGCATTTCTCTTTATTTCTCTTCTGTTGCATTCCGCAAAATGATGCATGACTGTCCAAGATGTGTCCTTTGGTATTTTTCTTTTCTTCCTAGTCTTTTCCTTTTATTCTTTGATGCCATTACTGCCCGTCAGGCATGGCAGGCAGGCGTCAAGGAGTACTCTAGGGTCAGCCTCTAAGACTTGTGTATACATACTTGCTATATGTATGATGCATACTTGGGATCATGCTACCAATTTGCTCTTTGCGTATATTTTTGGAAGAACTATCTATGCAATAAATGGAAACCAACTTTGGTTGAAATTTATTGTGACCAGTAACCTGTCTATAAGGCCTGTTTGGAAATGATTTAAAAAACTTTCAAGTTAAACAATTACTGAAATCTTCAGTTTGAATGTTTTAAAAGATAATGAAAACCGGGGATTTTCCATTGTTGTTGTTTATTACACGAACTGAGTTAATGGGTATTTGCTGATAATTATACTAAAGAGACATGGAAATAAACATTGATATAACGTGTACAAGACAAAGATCCAAATGGTAAGCTTTTCAAGGTCTTAAAGTCAATAGTTCCCTATTATTGTAAATCAAAATTTGATGCCTTGTCCTTCAGAGGACTTCTAGAGCCCTTCAGCCCCTTACCCTCTAGGTCACCAGCTCCCAATGGTCAGATAGACAAATGAATAGAGTTATAAAGTACACCAAAAACAAAGAAAAAAATTGTTGACAAATTACCAGACAACACAGTACAGACATGTTTACGGGACAGCGCAAATCTTTGTTTTTACAGCTTGTTAAATTTAAGGGATGGCTTAACTGAACCAAGCTGACCGTTCGGTGACCGAAATGTCCGAGGACGTACCAACGGACTACAAACAGACTTGATAAACTACAAAGGATTAAGGCGTGAACCGGAAGTTGTCTTTTGCTCCCGAAGTGAGCCCTGGCTCCTGAAATCCCTCATGTTGTATCTCACTTTTTCTAAACGGGGAACACGTTTGAAAGATGGAAGAGCGCGTCCCGTAGGTCTTGCCACAGCCTCCCTCGAGACCGATTTCTTTTCAACTTCTTTTGAAAACTATTTGGTAAATGTTTTAAAGGCTTCTCTCTTCTTTGATGTTTATTTTAAGAAACTACTGTCATAAGCCTCCAAAATGTTGACTGTGTTCATAGTGTGTCTTTTTTGGAAAAGATGGTGGTATTGGTAATGCTGGTGTCATGTGGGTGGAAGGCGGGAAAGAGATCTATTTTTAATAACTTGGTAGATGCTTCACTGAATCAACACCCATATAGAATAAAGTGCTGGATTTAGATTTTAGAGTGCAATTTTCAATGACAGGATTATGTAAAATAATAGTTAAGACTTCATTTATTCCGCATGTTTCTTTCTTCTCTTCCATCTTCCATTTCTTGTATCTGTTACTTCCTTCCTTCCTTACTTCGTCTCTGTTTTATTTAGGGTGTGAAGCTTCTTTCACCTTGATTCGCTTGTTCCTGCATCCCTATCTTTGATCATCATTTATCTCCCTGCCTTTGTAACTTGCTTTGTTCTGTGTTTATGTTCTTTATGTATCTCCATTTTCCTTCTTGTTCTACTTGTTATATATTTCCCATTCATCATCTTCTTCCTCTATTCAATCAGGGGGAGGGTAGGTCTAGTGATAGCGTGCTAGGCTGCTCATCGCTGGGTCTAGGGTTCGAATCCAGCTCTTGATGGGCCATCTGGCCTTGGATGGCTGTTTCAAGCATTCTTCACGTCATTGCCATGGCCTCCTCCTGTCCTAATTAGCCTGCCAAGTGCATAAATACAGGAGGAAAAGCCCAATCATCCATCCATCATCATTCTATTCCTTCTGCCTCCCTATCCTTCTTAATGCAGATTCCTGTTTCCTTGAACCACCCTACAATGTACTAGGTCTGATCTATGCAGGACCCTATTGGCAGCGTGGTTTGAAGTTAAAGTTCACTTCCTTGGCGCTTCCTGGATGGTCTTGGGGAATAACGGAAGAAGGAAAGATTGGAAATGGTCTTGGTTGAGGGGGTTGACTGTTGCTATTTCCTGTAGGGGGACACACAGGGCTACAACCTGACCTCTATTTATGACCATGTCTTTGGGATGACCCCCGTTTACGACCGTGCCCTTTCAGACAGGGTACGACAGGTTCGCCCGGGTCGAAATGCCATGAACGCAGCTATTGTTATGGCCCCCTGTGACCTTACTATAGATGCCCTCCTGTACCCTACACATGAAGTAGAATAGCCTGGATGCCACATGACACAATAAGAATAGCCCAGGAAGTATTAGGGTTAGAAGGTCCCCCTGTCTGACACCGGGGCATCAATCAAATTCCCAGGACAGCCTATGATAGTATGGGACTGGTAGAATTGGATGAAATGTCAGGTTTTGGACTGTTTTAGCTTGCAGTGCTTCAGTCAGAGAGTCAGAGAGTTGAGAAAGTGTTAAGATCGAATATGTCGCCTTCAAGTGATTGATTTCACAAAATTTTCTGAATATTGCCAGCGGACAACATTTTCTTTCTGATGATTTTTTGCTGGTCAATGCTCTCATCACTGGTAATATGCTTATCTACAGGTCTATCTGTCTATCTGCAGCATCTGTCTATGAATCTAGTTCCCAATCTATCTATCTCTATCTATTGATCCGTCTGCCAGATTCTTCCTGTCTGTCAATCTCTTTGTCTTCTGTTGCTATCATCTGCTTTATATCTCTTTAACTGTCTATCTCTCCATCTATTCTATCTATACATAGTTATCTATGGTTTCTTTTATATCACCCTCTGCCTTTCCTTGTCTAATCTACTTCACTAATCTAATGAGCAACCACTATGTTCCGTGCTTTGTAACCTATCCTTAGATCTTCCCTTCATATTCGCTCCCTTTCATCCTAAAATTAATTTCTTTTCGAAAAATTAAGTTTAAACCTTTTACGTCTTTTTCTCTTTGATGAATTTATGTCTTACATTGTCAGAGTGCAGCGCTGGAATTTTTTAATCAAGTCGACTTAAATTGGCTTTCACGTTCTTTCTTCGTTTATGTCATTTTTCAGTCTTTGGATTCTTTAATAATTTCTCCAATAATGATCTCTTTTCATAGATTATTTCTACGTTTTTTTGATAGAATAGAAGATTAAGAGCTGAATTCACTCCGACGGGAGTGTCATCTAATTCTTGTGAAAAAAGCAAATTATACTGCTCGTGAAACTTCAGCAATTTGTCTTTAAAAGTTGATTTCCTCCCTGCGCTCCTCCCTGCTGCGGTGCTTAAAAGGCAAAAAATCATTAATGTCGCGATTCACTCTATCATGTTACTGAGAGAGGATTAAAACACAGTGCAAAATTCAATATGCCCGAAGTCAACCCTTTTCTTTTCTGCTTGTTTCTTTTATAGGATCTACTAATAGGTTGTTTTGAAGGGGAAATGGCTTTCTTTATATGTTTGTGATATTCTGTTTATTTATGGAAATATTGTCAATACTTTTTGGGTTATATATCTTCAGTATTTGTGATGTCACATGTTATGATGTTGTCATTGTCGTTAATAGTGCATTTATGCTTATGATTAAGAGTAAATATAAAGGGTGAAATTTTATTTTGTTTAACGAGGGTAACCAAAGAAACTCCCTACCATGTGTGTTGGAACAACTCATTTCCAGATATCCAACCTGCTAACCTCTGTGTCAGTCTTCTACGATTATACGATTCTTCAAACATCATCCCAACAACTATGGTACTCCGTAATCCAGAAACTCTTTTCTCTTTTGGAATCTTTGTCTTTGGTATTTGTTTTTCTATTGGCCTGCTCACGTAAGTACTGTCAATGTGTTTGATTGTATCAATCATTGCAGATTTGTGATAGTCAAGTCCAATATCAGGTGCTTCTTTCTTACTTTTTGGACAAAAACAGGCATAATTTAGCTAGTAACAAACATGGAATTACAGTTCTTTCCTTAAATGACAGGAAATTATGTCTATTAAGTTATTAAAGGCTATAGAAATTGAAGCACTGTTTATTTGACATGATTTGAACAGCAGATGATAGCAAACAAAAATGTCCTAAAAACAAAATGATTCTACTCAGTACTAGGATGACAGTTCGACTGCCGACTGATAATTATATTGCATTTATTTGTTGTATTTTTCTTCGCCACTCTTTTCTCCAACCACAATGCTATTCTATGGTACTTTGTGATATATATATCTCGCAGAAATCACTGCCTTCTCTCTTAGGAGTGGCTTGCGAGTCACATGGCACGAGTTGGACGATAACAATGAGTGATTACGGCAGAATCAAAGCCATAGCAACCAACCGCACAGAGGGAGTTGTCATTAGCAACGATACAGGCTGCCTATTATCACCCAAATCATGATGATGCTTCTTGATAGAGCGAGGTAATTTCCAACAGGGGGGGGGGTGAAGGTCCAGATTTATGGCTAGAAAGCAGGAGGCTGTAATTTACTGACGAAGGCTGCGTCCGCCAATTACGTGGGAGTATGTGACAGTATGTTCAGCTGTTTGAGGAAGTGCTGAATTTGGCTTATATGTGTGTTGCATGTGTTAAGACTCGGATCTTCCTTCTTTATTGTTCATAAAAAGGAAAATAGTTGTTATTAGGGCAAGACCTGTTTAGTAAGCACCTGTCCAATTATTGTTCCAACATTTCGTAGGTGTGACTACCCACAAAACATCAACAGACTGTGTTTGTAGTATCATATCACTACTATCCATTTGTTTCCCATCTTTATGCAGTTTTTCAATCTGATTTTCCATCTGTTAATCAAACTTATCTATCTGTCCATATCTATCCTTCCAGTTATATTGGACACACAGTATGCTTGTTTACTCAAAATATGCTATTGATTTTAGCTGGTGTTGATATTAGAAGTGAAAATATTCCATCCTACATTGCCTTAAGTTTACAAAATTACATGGGAGCCATTTGGGAGATCTATTTACTTTAAATCTTCAAATCTAGCTCCTTGATTTAAGGGTCTATTTCCTTTCAGCTACTTGCCTTAAGCCAAACATCTGCTGGTTGAAGCCCCAATCTCTCATAAGAGTCGCTTAATGAGTGGAAATTATTCTGGTATTATTCAATATTATTGGTTTAACGGAGGCTTGAGTGATTTTTATGGCTCTCCAGCCTTAGACGCTTGATGTCTGAATTACACAACACGTTTGAAATTTGAATACTTCATCCTCATATGGACAATTATACTAATCCTGAAAGATTGGATAGCAAATAACAAAACGTTGCCCCTCCAGCCTCCAGTGTTGTGTTTCTATTGGTTGAAGTATTTGTTGTAGTGCTGTTACCATGGAAACAGACATGTGGCATCATTGCCATGGTAACAATTCCATGTTCAGAAAAAAGTAAAATGCTGGAACAGCTCCGCGGTTTTAATATTTGATTTCATGACCATTTAGAATCAGAATAAGACACATTAACCTACAAATACAATTGCGTGTTGTCAAGAATATTATATTGAAGAGATACGTTTTGTCCATTTCTATCAGTTCTATGCTGATCCAATAATTATTTTACAAGTGTTGTACATTTTTGTGCAGAAGGGAGTGTGCTGCAACACAGAGACCACTGTATGTGGAAAAAAGTTTATGCAGTAGAAAATAGAACTTTCCTTTGATGATAATACAATTTCTCTGAAAAATCTGTTTTTAGAGTCATACTTGTAGATTAGTATGTAGATGATTGTTGTGCTTGTGCTGGATCCACTTGTTCTTGTTGTAAACATGGAGGCCATGCAATCCTGTTTGGACATGCTGGGTCACTATCAGCAAATACACTGTTATGGAATTGTATGGATCTATATTGGCATCTGTGGAATCAAATTGCAATCTATAGTACTCACATAAAAGAGCCCAATCCTTGAGCATGACTAGCTTTAGACATGTTGTGATTGGAGTGATTGAAACATATGGGATACAGCCACACATTCAATTTGCAAGATTGAATTTGTAAATGCTGGAATTGTGTGTTTTTCTTCTTTACAAAATGGGCTTTTTTCTCAGAGCAGATTATGTATACATTTTTGTTTTATTCATGTTTTCTATTTCTCATTGTTATTTTCTAGTCGTCGGTGACACTAGTCCTTTACTATTGTTTTTTTGTTTCTTACAAAACTGACTATAAATAAAATTTGTCATTGTCGTTGTCATTGTCATCATCTGATTAGTTTATATTTCCCTTCCATCTTGGTTTAGTTGGTTAATATGCTTTTAGGGTCTTACTTTATCAGTTGATACACTTAGTTATCATGTTGTGTGTCAGGGCCTCATCGTGAAACATGCATGCTGAATTGAGCGAACCTGCCTAAATAGCTACTTTCAGTTCCCAAGAGAACTGACAATAGCTTGCTTCACCGCATGTACATGGTATTTCCTTTCTAATACAGTGTACACCGTACAATTAAACTGGAATAAGGCTTTGGGAGAAGCGCATTACTAGATTTTGAGCCATAGGCCCCCAAAGAACCAAAGCAAAATCAGTTGCGAAAATCTGTATAACCAACCGATATAAACCACAGGACTAAAGCTGAAGTGCCACAATAAAACCCCTTTATTGCCACAATAAACCCACACCCCAATTTCCCCCTTCCCATATCCACACTCCCTGTAACAACCCCAACCACCCAACCAATTCACTAACCAATTCACACCCTTTCCCAAAAACCACAACCCCTCCCTCTCTATTACCCCATAGGCTACCCCCTACATCTCGCCCCGACATCTCACCTCAAACAGCTCGCCCCAACATCTCGCCCCAACTTATATTTACTTGCATACTTGTGTGGTAGATTCTACTTCAGAGCAAAATCAGTTGCTTTAATCTGTATAACAACCCCTACCTATCTATTACCCCAGTAGGCTACCCCCTACATCTCACCCCAACATCTCGCCCCCACCATCTCGCCCCAAACATCTCGCCCCGAATGTCCCAAATATTCTATTTGGGGTGACACAAGTGTCAGGAATATGCCTCATGTTTATTTTGCCCTGACATGCACCAGTCCTGCTCCCTGCCTAATATTGCTGGGGTTATGGCTTTTTTGTGCACATAAGAAAAAAGCTGGCCACAGAGCCCTATAAAGACATGCAGTCTAGCTTATGCATTATGCATATGTTGTCACTTTAGCTATTTTGCTCTATTCCCTACATATTTGTCGTTGCTATTTTTGTTTCAGTTATTTTTTTATATATATATTTGCAATGTATTTGCAATATTGCTCGGTCCGCAGTTTGTGTGATATCATATATCAACCAAAAACACTGACGTTATGTACTTGAAATATAATCTTTATTTCGTGCATATTTTATAGTAGTCTTAGACTTGTTGTTCTTTAGAATGATGCCCAGTAAGTTAAATAAAATTAATTTTTCCAGTGGACCGCCAATCTGCAAAGAGCTCTCGCTGTACTCTGAGGCCCTGGATTATATTTCTTGTACCGTGGTCCCTCTGCACTCTGTTGTAAAACTACCCCTTCTGCAGTCATGAAGCGGTCTCTTGTGGGGGTGCGGTCTCTCCTCGGGGTGCAAAATGTGCACATTTGAATATTACTTAAAACAGGAAAAAGGCGGTTTTATAAGTTAAGGTTGCCAGGGTGGCCTTCTAACAAGGGGACTTAATGTCGGAACCATTGTATATGTATTGGAGTTAAATCTGGACGGCCTAGGGCATCTTTAAAAGATTTGCCTCTCAAGGGTAGGACTATCCCTACTTACATATCTACTTGCAGAAGTCTCCCCCATTTAGTTATTAACCGATTTCCTTTAGCTATATAAGCACTTTATAATTATATATGAAAATCATCTTATCATTTTAAAGGCTTAATCTGTTTATGTGCTTATGAACTCAGAAGTAGAGCATTTAGAGCATTAACATTTTCATAGTAAAGCTTAGCATAAGAATCATCAATTGAAAATGCACTAAACATCAAAATATGGAACCCCCGTTTGCTTTTATGGCAATCACAAAATGGCATACTTCCTTTTTGCAACCATAAACAGCGTAATTAAGCCATGAAATAGAAAATATATGACAGAGGGAGAACGTTTTGAGAAAGCTTAATAGGGAGATTAAAATCTAAATTGGAAAACATGCGGAGATGATTTGAAAATATCTCGGAAGATTCTAAAACGTCAAAACAATCTATAGTAAGCCCTCAGATTGCATCGAGACTTCATTTTCTATTTTCTTTGATGCTAATAGAATATCTTTAGTAAGGATATGGTAAAAGATGGAATGATGTTAAAGGGAGTTGCAGTAGTTATGGGTATTGGATAACAGTAAAACAAAAGAGCAATATTGGAGAGACAGATAATAAGAGATTGATGAAGTGACAATCCTGGAGCATAGATATATACATACTGTAACATAGATGGTATTACATATGTAAATAGATTAACATACATGTAGCCATAGATAGTAAGACAGAGGGACGGGTAGAGTAATAAAGTGATTAATAGATTAACTGATAGAGATAGATAGATTTATCATGAGTTAGTCAATTGATTGAAAAATGCTTTAATTTCTTGATATGGTTGATATTGACAGGAGAATAGATAGAAAAAAGTTAAAGAGGATTCAAAATTAGATGTAATTGTTATGTAAGATTATCAATCAAGAAAACCTGAGATATGTTTACTTTGATGTAAACGGCACAGGAGGAAGTGACAAATCCAAAGCCATGTTATACTTATGAGCACTAAAAACTCTCTTTCCTGTGCTCACAACAAATAAACACCACATTCTGTACTCTCTCCCATACATACTGTCACATACTCCCACGTAATTGGCGGACGCAGCCTTCGTCAGTAAATTACAGCCTCCTGCTTTCCAGCTATAAATCTGGACCTTCTGCTCCCCCCCCTCGTTGGAAATTACCTCGCTCTATCGAGAGGCATCTTCATGATTTGGGTGATAATAGGCAGCCTGTATCGTTGCTAATGACAACTCCCTCTGTGCGGTTGGTTGCTATGGCTTTGATTCTGCCGTAATCACTCATTGTTATCGTCCAACTCGTGCCATGTGACTCGCGAGCCACTCCTAAGAGAGACAACTGAGATTTCTGTAAGATGTATGTCACGAAGTACCATAGAATAGCATTGGAGTTGCTGCAGCAGGTTCTGAAGAATGAATTTGAGAGAAATGAGAAGTATCTGTGACTTGAACAGTCGTTTTTGAATAGTACTTGTAAAGTAATGTCTGCCTGATAATGTTGATAACGTATAGTCGTATACCTGAATAGTGTATACTGTATTCAATATTTGCTTCATTCATTAAAAACCTGTTGTAGTGTTGGTGCTATGAAAACAGTTATGTGATATTGTTACTATGGTAACAATCCCGCAAAATATAGAGAAACTGTTTTAGATGTCTATGAGCATGTCCATTCTGTAAAAACGTAAGCAGGACTCGTCTGTCAATGTCATCTTTAAATAGCTTCATTTTTTAGGGATGGAAATATTGTCTCTGCAATTTAATTGAATTAACAATTGATATATTATATTGCACACCAGCAGTCTTTAATAATTTTGACTTTGGATTTACCTCACAACAATGCTGTGTAGGAAATTGTGACAGATATCTCACAGCTCTCTTTTCTCAAATGGGATTTGGGCATTTTGTTATTTGCTATCCAATCTTTCAGGATTAGTATAATTGTCCATATGAGGATGAAGTATTCAAATTTCAAACGTGTTGTGTAATTCAGACATCAAGCGTCTAAGGCTGGAGAGCCATAAAAATCACTCAAGCCTCCGTTAAACCAATAATATTGAATAATACCAGAATAATTTCCACTCATTAAGCGACTCTTATGAGAGATTGGGGCTTCAACCAGCAGATGTTTGGCTTAAGGTGGCTCGCTACTCATGGCAGAGCAATGGCGACGTCACCATAGCAACAGCGGTATGCTGAGCTCTGTGAGCTGCTTTTTTGGTTTTCTATAATTTCGTATGATGGCCGCTTCGTTTGACATTTGGGTCGCTTCTGTTAGGGTTAGAGACTTCTAGTTTGAAGCATCAGATGCGCTATGAAAAGGACTGCAATCTGAAACGGTTTCAACTTTATTCTCTTAACAAAAAATTTTTACAAGTGATTTTCGGCAAGCAAGTCTAATTTCTCAAATATGACTTTGGGATATAAATAAATTTTTATCTCAATTTCCATCGCGGTAGGGGCACTTCTCATATGTATAATATTGTTCCTCACTACTTTTGGAAGTAAATGGCAAAGAAATAAGAAATCCTATCTAGCCAATTTTTTTTAGCACCATGGTTTATAAAAAAAGTTAAAATTGTCAAAATCAAAACTCTTGTTCCGAGCCCCTTGGAAAGTCCTTTTAACTAAATATATATCCCTGAAATTATAATCAGCAGTTCCATAAAATTGTCTTCTTTAAGTTCATACTTCATTGCATAACACTGGATGCATGACCACTGAATGGCAGGGCAAACTTCACTGTAAAAAAGTAAAGAAAAAAATTGAGTTTTTCAGGATTGCGTGGACTGACTTTCTTGTACATAACCTCAAATATTTTGAAAAAAAGGCTGGTTGCGACCACATTTTTTTACATATCCTTGCTATAAACTATATTTTGGATCATTCTAAACTATTTTCAAGAAATCCTATCTTAGAAAGTTCACGAGTATCGAGCCACCTTAAGGCAAGTAGCTGAAAGGAAATAGACCCTTAAATCAAGGAGCTAGATTTGAAGATTTAAAGTAAATAGATCTCCCAAATGGCTCCCATGTAATTTTGTAAACTTGAGGCAATGAAGGATGGAATATTTTCCCTTCTAATAATATCAATAAAAGTTTAAACCAATATTGCAATATGGTTTGACTGAAGACAGAATGGAAGTGAGATGTGCTGTGTTAAACATATGCAGATTGCAGATATATATGTAACACTGAAAATGTTTGAGAGACAAATAAGTTTTTCAAATGAGCGTTTATAGATAATAATAAATTTCTTATATTATCCTCTTTTAGTCCACTTTCAATACTTATAACTTATAAGGCCATATATATACAATTATCTTGTAAATGTCTCTGGCTCCAAGACATGTGATAGGCAGATGTAATGATGAGACAATAGGATTGTGAGTCCACACCCTATTCCCAAGTTTGGGTTTACGGGGTATTTTATTTGGCATGCCTCAGCATAGAACACGAAGTACAAGAAACCAGCTTCACGTCACAATTTTTGTTTCCATTTGGCTTTTCCCATAATGAATGGAATAGAAAAAGGCAATCCAATGAATGAATAAATTATGACAACGCATCATTCATTTGTGCTACAAATATCATCAGACACACAATTTGAAACTTTAATGAATTATTAAGGTCTTTTGTAATTCAATTCCAAATTCCAACCCCACTTTAAGGGCCTTATTATTTGGGCTAATGAGTTGAAATTTTCATTAAACTTGTGAATTGAAATATTTGAGTACTGTTCTTGTTTGCTAAATTGAATTTTATCAGTTTCATAAAAATGGTGACAAGGGATGAAATTTAAGAAATTAGGTTGATGTTCTGAGATTTATCCCAGCGGTGCAGATGATGGGAGGAAGGTGGTTACACTGGGTAAGTTAGTATCATAACAAGGGCCTATTATGCAGGGATACATCTGTCTCCTATACAACTATTTTCAAATCTTCAATCTTACCTATGATAACTATCAGTATTAACCAAAATAGGGGAGGAATCCGCCAATATCTAAAAAATATCTAAAGGCTTACTATAGATTGTTTTGACGTTTTAGAATCTTTCGAGATATTTTCAAATCATCTCCGCATGTTTTCCAATTTAGATTTTAATCTCCCTATTAAGCTTTCTCAAAACGGTCTCCCTCTGTCATATACATGTATTTTCTATTTCATGGCTTAATTACGCTGTTTATGGTTGCAAAAAGGAAGTATGCCTGTTAAGGATTGTACTAAAGTTATTTTGAATTGGTTTCTGCATTAGAATTTAGGATCTTAAGCACTCTGTTGGTCTTCAATATTTCTTGATTGTTATGTAAGACCATTAGTAGTGCAGAGGAATAAGGCAATTCAATGTTCAGACTTGATAGTTTTTCACAGATGTCCTAGTCTATACTCCAGATCTGTACTGATAGTCTGTTTAGTCAGCAAAAGGCTTATTGTACAGTGCACATTGAGCACAACAGCTAGAGCTATCATGATGAATAAAGGATGCACTTCAGATGGGTACATAACTACATGTATAGCTTGCAGTGCGATGTATCTGGGAAGATCACACTTAAATTAAGTACATTTATTTTTCTTTGTGTTATAAGAGTGCCTTTTCTGCAGTCATGAAGTGATTTCTTGTCAGTGGTCTCTCCGCTGAGTGGTAGCGTGCTAGCCAATCGCTTGGTCCAGGGTTCGAATCCGGCTCTCTTGCTGAGTCACCTGGCCTAAGTTGGACGGCTGTTTCAGTCATACTTCTCCTAATTTCTGTGTCCTCCTGCTGTATTAATAGCCGACCTAGTGCATAAATACAGGACGTAAAGCCCCAAATATCCATCCATCCATCTCTCCTCCTGGTGCCAAATACCCTAAAATGCTGCTTATTGCAGCGGGAAGGCTGTCACATCAGGCAAATTGATCTTATACTTATTGCTAAGGTCTTATTCTAGTGCAGGGTCCACTGTACTGTACTCATAGTATGGTTTCCAGTTAATGCTGCTAGTTGGCTTCCACATAGTATAGTACTCACGCGGAGGCCAACCACATACTTTTAATGCATAGTTGAAATACCCTTAGCATGCAGGGCTCAAGAACATTATCCAAATGCCTACTGCATGGCCAATGGCTCATGGCTCAGGGCTCATGGCTCAAGAACCTTGCTAAGGCTCATTGGCCATGCTGCAGGGAGCCATGGGGGGAGCCTCAAGCCTCATTTGGGACGTGGCTCAGTGCCATGGTGAGGTTCACCATTAATTGAAAATCAGGCAAGTCAATTCAGTTCACACAGGGAAGGCCTTGTGGTGCCACCAATGCTATCAACAGAGAGGGTATAACAACAACATCTGACTGCTTTTATTGTGGAGGTCACTCAGCTGAAAATACCCCCTGGCCTCATAAGACTTTGCCATCCAGCCTGCTACTGGGCTGAGTGGGCTCTTTCCACTGCTCCACTGGGAAGGCCTGTTCTGGTCAGTTGGAGCCAGTTGTGGCCAGTTCTGGTCAGTTGTATGCTCTTTTATCTACACTCTCTGATGTAGTGTTAAGGGCATTGCTGTTTTTGTTTTTCAATTTTTTTTTTCATACATGTAGAGATTTTGCATGTATGCTTTGTAACTTTAACCAAATTCCTCAATTTTACCTACACCTATCATTGCACAAACCCAGCCATTATAATTGTATTTTATCCCGGAAGAGAAGCACCTAATAGCCCAAGCACAACCAAAATCTACAAACTTCTCATTGTAAAAAGACTAAAAATCAGAAACCAAAAAAATCTTTCAACCAACCAAAATTCCACAAGTGACAAAAAACCGTCCAACCCATTTAAATCCTCATACACTTAACATTACTATGCAAAACAACCAAACCTTACCATAAACCATGGCTGAGAGTCAACCAATAATCCATCGACAAATAAACCACCTAACCTATCAGGGGGAAAAACAGCCTGACCAGCTCAAATCCCTGCTCATTAATCAGAAACAACAATAACTCAGCCCCAGCTAAACCACCTAACCAATCATTCGGGAGAAAAACTCGAAACTCCCAAAATG
This sequence comes from Platynereis dumerilii, assembly GCA_026936325.1. Taxonomy (NCBI): domain Eukaryota; kingdom Metazoa; phylum Annelida; class Polychaeta; order Phyllodocida; family Nereididae; genus Platynereis; species Platynereis dumerilii. Next base: position 44,626,965 of record JAPTHN010000004.1, on the reverse strand, counting down.
ACCCAAGAACCAAGCCAATGGAAATTCCTCTGCATTTCTAAAACAACCTATAACTCTGCACCTACTAAACGCTGCTAAACCACCTAACCAATCATTTGGGAAAAAACTTTTTCGCACTCCTCAAATCACCAAACAACCTAACCAACAGAAATCCCTGTTCATTTGTTAGAATCAACCAATAACTCAGCACCAACAAAACACAGCTAAACCACCAAACCAATCATTCGGGAGAAAAACTCGAAACTCCCAAAATGACCAAACAACCTAACCAACTAAAATCTTGTGAATTTGTTAGAATCAACCAATAGCTCAGCACCAAGTAAACACCGCAGGGCAACCTAACCAATCATTTGGGAGAAAAACTCTAAACTCCCAAAATGAGCAGAGAACCTAACCAATGGAAATCCCTCTGCATTTCTGAAACAACCTATAACTCAACCAAGACCAAACCACCTAACCAACCCAAAAAGCAGGCTAACCAACCAAAAAAGATGTAGTTAATCAAGCAAATTGAAGGGCTCCTTCATCTTGGGGCCAGTGAGGATGTGAGAAGCACATTGCATTAGTTGACAGATGCAATCTTGATGGCAACGCAAGGAAATTAAAGAATTCTGAAAAAGCCAATGAATGCCCGCGAAAGCCCCTTAATCAGTTCATTAAGGCGAATTCCAACATTTTGCATTTTTAGCGTCAAAAATCTGCATATGCAATCGCTGGCGTTTGTCGGTCCCCCATGCTAACCAGGAAATTTTGAATAACAAACCCGCAACTAATTTTCGCCGCCATATTTTGATTTTCGAAATGCTAAATTTCGACGCCGACAAGATATGACATGAATTTTAGAGCAGATTATGCATCAGAAGTTTGCATTGGATTTCCTGTGAATAACACTCAGAAAACATGCTTTAAAGGCTCTCTACTGAATACCAATTAGATCCACAGAAATGTGTGTTAATAGATTTTGACATGGCTTTAGTCAGAAACTAATATGTTTATTTAAAAAAAAAACAATTCAGTGTTTCTCTCTTTTTGTCTCTTTTTAATGTTCAACCTACCCTCTATGCTAAGGAGCCATTCCATGTATGCTATTGTCAACCTCTTATGTTACATTAATATACATTGTAACTGCACTTACCACATCTATCTCTATCTTATCCGCTAAAATGTACTATATTACAGTGCGATTCTGTTAAATTCAAACCTTTCTCCAACAAAAGGTCTATTTTAGTACGCCTCATCTAAGAGGCACTGAGACTGAGAGGGGTTGATTTCGGGTGTATTGAATTTTGCACTGTGTTTTAATCCTCTCTCAGTAACATGATAGAGTGAATCGCGACATTAATGATTTTTTGCCTTTTAAGCACCACAGCAGGGAGGAGCGCAGGGAGGAAATCAACTTTTAAAGACAAATTGCTGAAGTTTCACGAGCAGTATAATTTGCTTTTTTTTTCACAAGAATTAGATGACACTGCCATCAAAGTGAATTCCTCCATGAGAGTCATCAGCTCTTAATCTTCCATTCTACCAAAAATTTGGAAATAATCTATGAAAGGAGATCATTACTCGGGAAATTATTAAAGATTTCGAAGATTGAAAAATGACATAAATGACGAAAGAATGTTAAACCAAATTAAGTCGACTTGATTAAAAAATTCCAGCGCTGCACTCTGACAATGTAAGACATAAATTCGTCAAAGAGAAAAAGTAAAGGGTGTTCAGACTTAATTTCATGAAGAAAAATAATTAATTAAGGTTAAAAGAAAGGACAAAAGAAAAATTCTATGGTAAGTGTGAAAGGGTAGAGTCTAGAGTTGTTAGTTCATTAGATTGGTGAAGTAGATTAGACTTCAGATTAACTTGGTGTGTTATTAGAGCTATGAGCCAGAAATAGCAAGGCTGGCCGGGTCAGATTGATAGAAAGGTATAGATGGATAGATAGATAGATTTATTGATAGATAGATTAGTTTGATTGATTGATTATTGATTGACCGAACTGTAGATTGATAGATACGGGCCAAAATCAGATAAAGAGCAACAAGTAACGTCCGTCACTTTCACTTTTCATTTAAGCATGTTGCGCAATGCCAATATTGGATTTTTTGGCTGCATAGGCAGCCTTTCCATACAGGGAGATAGAAAAGACAACTTCAGAGTGCAAAGGCTAACGATAGATGTGTAATTAAACTTTTCGTGAGAAATGTCAATGATTTTTGGTGGCCATTTTGTGACATTTTCAACATGTGGATATAAATGGATGTTAATGTTAAAAAATTAGGCAAGACAGGACACATTGTCCAGGGCACAATGTAATTCAATATGTGTTTTGCATTTTGCACTTATAAAATAATTAAATTTATTGATTTAACTTGGAGAAATTTTGATTCGAAAAATGGTGTTCGCCCGTTACTTTTTCTGTCAAAAACAACCGAAATTTTAAAACATTGCCACGACCAGTAAATTTGTTTATACAGTCCATATTGATCTTTAAAGACAAGGTTTATGTATGAATTATAGGTAGGAATGCATAAATACACTGTGAGGCGTCATATATTGACGTAATTCTGGTCGTAAGATGTTGATGTCATTTTCTGTCAAAATCATAACGTCCGAACAAGGGCCCCTGCAGCAGAGCACAGGTGACCTAATTAAAAGCAGGTGCCTGGAATTGATCTAAATAGGTCACATTTTGATGACCCCCCACTAAAACAGAACATCTACAAATGGAGGGGGGCAGGAGGAAGGTGAGTTAGCATTCTGTCAATTTTTTTTCATCAGTAACAGGCGAACACAATCATAATTATTTTGCCAGTATTTCCATAGTTAGCACAGTTAATGCCCAATCTATGATCTAGCATTAATAGTGATGTTGATTTCCGTAATCTCCATCATCTGCACCAGTTTTAAATGCATCTAAATGGTCGTTTTTGTAGTTTCATGCTCGCCTGTTACACTTGACAAAAAAGCTGAAAATAAGGCATGTCAATGTCACGTCCGTAACAGAATTTCCAGATAAAGTCAGTCCTGAATGTCTGTCTTTGTTCTTGTTTGCACTGTCCTAAACGGTTTGAAAAAATAAAAATGTCTAATAAACCCTCAATACTGTAATTCATCCCTAATTGAAAATATTTAGCTTTATGATCAGATGAGATATAGGTTCTAATATAAAAATTTGAAAAATGTCATTACAGTCAACGTAACATCCGAACAAAAAAGTGTCAGTGCTCTCTTGTTTATCAGGTTATATTACCCGAAGAGATTCAAAACATTGCTTTAGATTCAAGATTAACCTTTCTAATACTTTAAATGTCACTGTGATATCTGTGGGAAGGCTAACGAAAACTTCTTGATAGGATTTCCGAAGTAACGTCTGTCGCATCTAATTAATACTAATTTATGCAATAATTCTTCAGTTTTATTAATTAACATTTGGCACCGGGAGAAAGACCCTGAGCTCTTACACATTTCAATTTATCTCTCATTGCGAAATACCTAACCAGCTTTGAAAAAATGGACTTGAAAGTTTGACATGTCACGTCCGTCACTTTATGACATACCTTAATTAAAATCCAATTTCTAGGGTTCCAATAGCATTAATTATCTTTTAAACCAGAAAATAACACACTTTAGACATTCTTTTCCCCATAGAAATTAATAATTAAGACCTGTGGTGAGATTTTTTGGACCATGATGATGTCACACAAATGTTGCCCTTTATCTGATTTTGGCCCATGTATACATCAGTTGAATTGATAGATCAATCGATAGAACAGTAATTGACAGACAGACAGATTGTTAACCAGGTATTTTTATCTATCTCTCTATCTATGTTACATAGTACTTTCTTTTCAATGGATTCCATCTAGCAGGTTGGTACCAAGTTATTTGGTGACTTAAGTGCATCTACTCAAGAGTTGCCACCAAGGATGTATACCATCATGATGCATGACAGAGCACTTGATGCATTATTAATCTCTAGGTACCTCCTTTTAAAATGTGGTGAAGGGACTGCACTCATTCTTCCATCTTCCTTCTTTTCTTTTCAAATTTTTAAAGGAGTTATTTTTTCTTGTTTCTTGGCTTTTTAAAACATTTTTTTCTTAGCATCTCCCTATAGCATTTTTTTCTTCTTCTTGTTTTCACTCTTTTGCTAGGATTTTCTCCTTTTTTTATTCCCGAAAATGATCACTTGCACACCTGCGCGTCATTCATCATGTTGCTATGGCAACATCTCCATAGCAACGTTAAGTTCCCGGCTGTTGAATACCCTGCTTAGGCCCCAAATACCAACACTCTGCTGTGTGAACACAGGAGTTCAACTAAGAACAAGCTTAAGTGTCCTAGCTGGACTGTGCAGGGCTTGAGCATGCTAAGAGGCATTGTTAATTCTGAGTGAACATTTCTTAGAAAGAGATAGTGATGATGAAATATTTGAGAAAATTATAAATCTGAAGTGATTAGACCTATATTTTGTTGGAATTGATTGTATTCATGATGCTGACCTATTCCACCACATTTCTAAGGTTTCCAGATAAACCGTAATATCGGATTGTGTTGTTTGTTATGACGAAGACCATTTTCCGCGTCAAAATCTGTCAAATAAATCTATCATCTCCAAATCGGTCTATCTTTCATTTGATGTATCAGTGTATCTGTCAGTCTGTCTTTTAAACTCTTCGATATATATCAGTCTATCGATGATATAGCGATCTGTCTGTCGATAAGCCGATCCCCGTCTTATCTATTTTGAATATCTGTAGACCAGAACACAACAAATAGGTAGATAGATAGAAAAGATTGACAGATAGACAGAATGGTTAGATCGAAGTGGATAGATAGATAGATAGATAGATGGATAGATGGATAGATAGATAGATAGATAGACAGATAGATAGATTTGTAAAAAATCACATCATCATGTATGCTTCTGAACCCATGTATTTTTCACTACACAACATGTAATATAAATGTGACAATATAACCTCCCATCTTCCCTCTCCACATCTGAAAACAGAGTGAACAGCTAGGATTCCCTGCTCACCAAAAATCAATTGTACATCTGCTGCCTAACCACCTTTAATGCCCTAAGTTAATGCCCTAAATTAATTCGCAATCATTCACTTGGGATTGCAAGTCATTAATTGCAATTTAGAAGCTGAATCAGCCCCTTTGAACTGGCACATGCTGTAACTAAGCAACCATGTCACATGACCAGAATGTCACATGATTAGAGCCTAGGGCCTGATAGGCTGATGGGCTTGTAGTTCTTAAGAAGGCAACAATTACTCTTAAGTTTCTGGGAGAGTTCTGTTTTCGAACTCTTGTTGGATTTTTTTATAAAGGCCTTTCTTGAACTAGGTCACAGCGAGCTTGAAGAAACTTTGGGGTTAAAAAAATTGACCAAGAAAACAATAAGCGCAGTGATGTAGAGGAAGGTCAGGCGAACATTTTGATGTATCAAACTAAAAAATCTGTTGGGAATTTTTTGAGATATTTGAGTTTTAGATTTTTTATTTATCACACCCTATTCTTAGCATGTAATCTCCATGAAAAAGTGCTCAAAACTGCCCATTTTTCCTGTTAGGTAATATCTAAGATAAAAGTCATTATTCAGAAGTAAAAATATGCAGTCATTGTCTCTGCAGAAAGTATGTACCACTTCATCGAGACTGACAGGGTGTGATAAACCTATAACAGCTAACATTTCTGACTAAAGGCCTGAGAAAATGTTTGCAATACCAGGTTGTGTTAGTTACATAATTCTGGTGAATAATTTTAGCAAATTTGGTCTGATCATCTCATTGTTACAGGCATTGTTGAGGTTTTTGAGCATGTTATCACAAATTTTGCCACCGTGAAACAAGCATTTCATAACAATGTAAAAGGACAGACAAAGTTGAGTAAATTATCAGATAATGCATGCATAGAATGTTTGTAAGTATCTGCTTCACTATGAAGTTGAATCCCCTGATATTACATGAAAAGTCTTTGCAATTGGACAAAAAGACAAAAATAAGATTAAAAGCTATAAATAAACAGTAATATTCATGATTAATGTACTTTGAGTACTTAAAATGGTTGTTGGGTGTTTAATACTGATGTAGGTTATCTGGCATCCAAAATCAACCAATCTTTAATTGCATAGAACAACAAAAATAGCATAAATTCAGTAAATTATGTGAAAATGTAGTTAATACAAACATGTACAACTATTGCACATTGAGACTGCAATGTCAAAGTATTTCACTCCATACTTAACTAAATGCTTCCAAACATTCTATCTATGCGTTTTCTGATTATTAACTCAACATTAGCTACACTTTACATGGTTGCAAAAGTACTTGTTTCACAGTGGTGAAATTTCTTAAAAAACACATAAAAACCTCAATAATACACCATAGAGTTCAAAAGTGAGGTAGATTCTACTACAATTATTCACCAGAATGATGAAACTGAGGACAAGCAGGCAAATAAACATATTTTATAAATTTTCTGAGAAATTTTTACTGTTATAGGTTTATCACACTCTGTCAGCCTGAATGAGGTGGTATGTAGTTGCTCTTGTGGCAATGACTGCATATTTTTACTTCTGAATAATGACTTTTATCTTAGATATTACCTAACAGGAAAAATGGGCAGTTTTGATCATTTTTAGATGGATATTCCATGCTAACAATAGGGTGTGATAAATAAAAAGTTTAAAACTCAAATATCTCAAAAAATTCCCAACAGATTTTTTCGTTTGATACATCAAAATGATCGCTTGACCTTCCTCTACATCACTGCGCTAATCGTTTTCTTGGTCAATTTTTTTAACCACAAAGTTTGTTCAAGCTCGCTGTGAGGTGGATTGCAGAATGCCAACATAATATTTAAGAAGTGTAGCTCTCTATTCAAGTGCTTTCCACTATTGAGGGTCAGAGGGTTAGTGGGATAGTTTGAGAGAGAAGGGTTAGTGGTTGCCTGGTATGGTTCTATGTCCTATATTTTGTGGTTTGGCTGATAGGGAGAGGCAGTAAAGAGACGAGAGACCTAGATAGCATAGATAGCCTAGATAGCCTATATAGCCTAGATATATAGATAGATATATAGATAGATACATAGATACATAGATACATAGATACATAGATAGATATATAGATAGATAGATAGATAGAGAGATAGGTAGATAGATAGATAGATAGATAGTGCTGGAAATCGAATTATGGTCCAAGTGGTTGAGTAACTTGCAATGTGTCACCTTACATCATAAATGTACCTTTCACAAAATAATTAAAGCTACTTTGAACAGCATCAAAATTAAGTAGGGCATATGCAGTATGTTTTGGTTGCTCTGTAACAAATTTCATTAATAGAAAAAATAACTAGCAGCATGTCATACCTCCATGAATACAACAATTAAGTAGAAACACAATCTCGACACGAGTGACCTCGCTCAGTGCATTCTGCACATGCCTGACAACTGCATTATGGCATTTGTTGAGGCTGTTCATTATTTCGAGGTCGCACCAATACACATGATACATGCCTAAAAGTATTCGTGAATGTTTCCCCTTTTTGTATTGTTACTTAATTATGGAGCTGCCATTGTTGCATAATATGGTTGATAATGAACACATTACATGAACAGTTATGTTTCAATGTAGTTTATGTTCTGTTGGAAGAAAATCCAGAGTAGCTACTAAATATCAAATTTTGGATAGGTAATAAACTGGGTCCATGGATGAATAGATCAACGTATGGCTTGGTAATTTGTGTGATAGGTAACTTGATAATTCAATATATGGATCACTAGAAAATTATATCTAAAATCGATGTGCTACTGGGTGTCAAAGCACAGATTGATAGCTATAGATAGAATTTTCGATACACGTAGATATGGATTGATAGATCAATAATAGACAAATAGGCAGATAGATAGACAGATAGATAGACAGATAGTGAGATAAATAGAGAGATAGACAGATAGATACATACATACATACATAGACACATACATACATAGAGACATAGATCTCATCTCGTTTCCTTTCTCCTGCACAACTGAGCATTTCCTGTAGCTTCCACAACACAACACCCATTGAATACAGCTGCACACTTTCCCATGGCTTCTGCCTAATAAATCAGGCTTGTCACAGCTGAATAAAAAACCCCATGTTACCTATTATCACAACTCTGTGATGACATCCATACCTTATTAGGAAATGGCACAGGCGTCTGGGAAAGTGAGCGGTGGCCAAGAATACTATAGAAACGAAATAACATAACAAAAAAAAGTTTCTTCTGGGTATGATATCGAGATATTTTATGCCAAGTTTCTAATATCTATTCAATATTGAAGAGAGTGAAAGCTGTTTTTTTTAAGGCTTCACTGCCACAAATATCAACCTTTTTATTAATTTTTTATTCTGATAAGTTAGATATCCTATCCTCTTTTCATGCCACTTACCAGTTAAAAATTATAATATATATTTATGCTTGTAGAATAATGTACACGATGTGAGAAATAAAATTAATCTATCAATATCATTTTAGTTTGTAGCTTATTTCATAATGATAATAATATTACATGTGGGTTTTACAAGCAAAACTGTTGTGCATTCTTCATAATTGAGACTGACATTTATGGCAAATATTAACCTAATTGATCTTAAGTATAATTGGCATTTAGTCATTTAAGTTGCACTTAAGGTCGAAGACTTTTTAAGTGCTTTCTGAGTCAGTAGTTAGTCAGTCAATACAAAACGCTTGTAAAATCAATAAAATGCTCACATTTTGTAGTAACTCATTTGTAATGCTTGCTTTTATTGTATGCATGCCAAAATTGCTGACATAATGTAATGGAATATTCTGAGATGTAATTATTAGATAATTAATTTAAATCTAAACTTTATTTATTCATTCATTGAGAATTATTAAGGCCAATAAGGGATTGCTAATTAGACAATTATGATGAAGTTGTTTTGGTTTTTTGCGAAGAATATCTCGAGATATGATATCTATATTTCTTGCTAACATTTAGAAATGATGTATCTTGTGTATGAGTACAAGATGTTACTTGTCTATGTGTGAAGATGAATATGGTATTTATGTAGCATTGGGCCTATCTAATGATGTATATTACCTTGATAGAATAGATAAGCTATATCATTTCTGTAATAATGTAGAGCTATCATGAATAATGATGAATTTTATCATGTTGGTTTCCATTTATGTAATAATTCTTCCTCTAACCTTGACAGTTATAAAACCCAGACGTTACATCTATGATCATCTATAATCATGGGCCAAATATGTGTGACAGTTAGGCCAAGTTAGGCAAAAAGGCGGAATCATTTTAGGGCAAAAAGGGCAATTTGGCTTTTTTCACCCTGAAGGGGGAACCTTAAGTTGGTCACGTGACTCAGGGTGACATGGTTAAGGGCTTAGCTGGCCCTTAAATTTTGCCTCCGCAGCCTTAAGGCCCCTAGGTGGACAAAGAGAGCCCATCTCATAATTCTGGACAATGTGTTTCTAAGCGAATTTCCCTCTTGTTAATATGATAGATTATCTACAATGAATTATGGATGGGTCTTTCTGTACTTCTGAGAATGTAGCTCTTGCTGGAAAATCATTTTAGGTCCTGCCTAAAGTGTTGTCCCCTCTTGGACAACAATGAAATAGTAGAAAAGAAAAAATATACGCCTAGAAGAAAGACGAAAATGTATTGTACACCGTAACAACTTCAACTAACAAGATACAATCGCGAGAGGCAGAATACATTTGTTTCTATCTGTATCCATTTGCGTTTGATGTATTCCATATTTTTCTGGCAATGATGATATTTTTCTGCCGCCGGCTTTGACTTTATGTTTTAGGCTGACACGACATCTTGCACTTTTACAGTGCCACAGAAGCAGATACTGGGTTCCATTAATCATGAATTTGCACGTTTTAGTATTGCAACAGGTATTTCAAATGTAGATGTCTTGCTGATGGAGATAACCTTTGGTGCAAATATGATGACCAACACCCATTTTCCAGGAAGTAACCCTGAAAACGGAAAGTTGTTCCCATTAATCGCGTTAATTGCAATAGGCGATTTTAGTGAAGTTCCAATGAAATTGCAATTAAACCTCTGAAATTTAAATGAATTCTATTACCACAAGGTTAAACTGAAATTTGACTAGTCACAGTTTTCGTGAGAATGGTTGCGCTCTTCCTATGTTGTTGACAAACCTGAACTGGCACGATTTGAAATAATGAACGCACCGGAAGTTGGGCATCCCAGAATGCCTTGCTAGATGAGGCATGCTCAGCAGGACTTCCGGCACCTAGGGGGAGCCACTGTAACAAATTCATTGAGATTGATGGACGTCATCAAGTCTTGGGCACATTGACAAGTGTGATAACATTTTATAGTTTTATACAGTTTGCTGAGGGAGGGGGTTAGCTCAGTGGTGGCAAGCTGGCAGCCAATCGCTCGGTCCAGGATTTGAATTCAGCTCTTGCCGGGTCACCTGACCTGGTCACTTGACCTATGTTGGATGCTGTTTCAATCATCCTTCACCTCATTGCTGTGTCCTCCTGTCCTTATTAGCCTACTGTGCACCAATACAGGATGTAAACCCCCAATCATCCATCCATCTATACAGTTTGGTGATTGTCACTTGAAGATTGACTGCTTGATTGATAATCATTGATTCTGGTCCATAATTATTATATAATTATAAGAAAATTTCAATGATTGTTATTATTCAAAACTTTACCACAAGCTCAATACAGTCATTCCAATATAGGCCTGCACCGCCATGTATGATAAATCGTTGTCAAACACCCATCTAAATATTCTACACCCTTTCTATAACATATAATATCCCAAGATTACACACCAAAACTGCACCCAATTACCTATACACAACTTTTAAGTCGAATCAATCTTACTCGTATAGCTAAACACAGCTTGCAAGGTGGTTTAGAACCTTAAATATATGGCTTGATACTGAATTATTGCCCAAATATCAAGACAGACTACTCTGGGGAATTAATAGAGACGTGGAAGGATTTATAAGAAGGCTGGCGTACTTAGGGAATTTAGCCTAATATGAGGGCTCATATATAACACTTTGTAGTTTGGATTGTACGAGGGGATTGTAGCCTGTGGAACTGGGTGTACACGTACGCATTTCACTTTTAAAATTGAGGATTTTTTTTGCTGCTTTGTCTTCAAATCTGGGAACTTAGAAGTAGTTTGACATTTCTTGTTTTTGTTATATATCTATCTATATGTCTATCTATCTTCTATCTATCTATCTATCTATCTATCCATCTATCTGTCGTTTGTATATATACCTGTCCTATCTATCATGTTTTTAATTATAGATGAGTTGCCAAAACTTTGGAATAGAAATCCTGAGCATGTTGTAGCCAATTTTTAATAGATATTGCTGTCAAACTACATAAGCAAAAGTTATGATAATCCTACGCATTTGCAAATACCTAAAGAAAATCATCAACTTTCTTTAATTACAACAATGCTCTTGGAATTCTGCTTGCAATGCAAAAGAAGCCAAAGTAGCAAATGCATCATTTACGTGGGTTGGACCAATCTATTATCCTAGTCTGATTAGGACAGTTCCACACCCTTAAGTATCAGTGAAAATGCGAAAATGATAAATGCTCCTGTTCACATTTATGATTGATGCTCTGTGGGGGGTGGGGGGGGGGGTCTGTGTAGATTGATGGAGCTAACAAACGGCCTTTGAAGTTGCAGATGTAGCTAGAAAGTTACGTAAGACAGATCAAAAGCCAGCTACATCAATAGAGAAAGGTAGACAAATAAAGGTGCAAATGTGATGTATAACTGCGAGTAAACAGATGAGATAATGTGTTTAGAATATATGGTGTATAGAGTGTATAGCAAGGCGTTGTTGTTCTTCCCAGTACTATTCAGGATACTATCGACTAATGATAGCATATATGTCAGACCTGCAGTCATTTCTTTATGATGCATTTTGTAATAGAAGTTGTAAATTAGGATAGGCCTTTTACGTCATTTTGTATCCACAGTGGAATATCTTTATCAAACATATTTTTTAAAGTATACATTAATTGATATAGTCACAGATAATCCTTCATTCATTCATTGAAGCAATGTAACAAACATTGATTCATGCATTATTTTATTCATCCATCCTCTTTGTGACAGTTTCATTCTTTCTGTGACAGTTTCATTGATTGATTGATTGATTCATTCATTTATAAACTGGAATGTTCATTCATGCACTCATTCATACATGCATTCATGTATACATTCACAGTTTCATTCAGGAACATTTTAACATGTGCTACTCTGTATCTGCCCTGTTTTGTCACTCAAATCTACCCTGCTCTGCTCCAAATATCTCTGTTCTGCTCTCGAATAATTATTGTAACCATAAATGGCATTTAGGGCAAGAATTTCACTTGTGTCATTAACCCTTGTTGTGCCTGAGAACTGCTGTCCCCAAATGGACTACTGTCGTCCTCTGGTGGGTATTTACATTTTCTTCTAGGTGTCAGCACAGTCTAGTAGTAGCCATGTTTTTATTCTCTCTTGGGACAGTCTGCATGAAAGTGACAGCTCAGTATATTGGCTGTGATAGGCCCTTTATAAAGCTGTACGGAACTGCCTTGGAAAGAAAAAGATAAAAGAAATAGATTGGTGGTGCTCTGGCTTATGCTAATGTTATATTCTATTGGGAATGGCATATAGTTCATAGCTATATTAGTGCTTGCAGGTTTACACATAGCATTGCGTTTTGACACACAATTGGTAATGGTTTTGCATAGGCCTGCATGTTGTCTGCTTTGGGCATGTAGGCCATGTAAATGTATAGGCATACTTCATATCTGTCAATAAATACCTGTTTGTCTATAAAGTTCTGTATTTTCAGTGTTTAAGATTTAATGACATATCTTCTTAAGAAATAGGTCTAGTACAATCTTGCCACGCCTGACCAATCTTATCACACCACAAGCAGTTTCTTTGGCAGACGTCTCAGCAGTTGACCATGTTTTGGGCCGCACCTGACCCAGATAATAGAAAGATAGTTACATCATAAATATATATAGTTATATGAAGTATACATATTGATTGATACTAATAGATTGATATATTGCTAGATAGGTAATAGGCCTATATTAGATCAGATTGATTGACTCCTTTGTTGATTGATTGATGATAGATTGATGATGATTGACACTTTCATTCCACGTATTATACAAAGTAGATTGATTGACTGATTATTTGGATTTGGATTATGCGATAGATAGATAGATAGATAGATAGATAGATAGACAGGTAGATAGACAGGTAGATAGGCAGGTAGACAGGTAGGTAGATAGATAGACATGTAGGTGGATAGATAGATAGATCTATAGATAGATAGATAGATGGATACATGGATACAATGAATAGATAGGTAGATAGATAGATAGGTAGATAGATAGATAGATAGATAGATAGATAGATAGATAGATAGATCGATAGATCGATAGATAGATAGATAGATAGATAGATAGATAGATAGATAGATCGATCGATCGATCGATCGATCGATCGATCGATAGATAGATAGATAGATAGATAGATAGATAGATAGATAGATAGATTGATTGATTGATTGATTGATTGATTGATTGATTGATTGATTCATAGGCTCTGTGTTTACTAAATGATTTACAGATGATTGTAACGTGAAATGCCAACCAGCCGCCGCTCGAATCCATCTTAAATTCTGTTCTGTAACTTCTGTTATTTTCTGGTTTTCTGGGTTGCTCAGAATCTTGGAGGAAACTTAAAGTATTGTCTTGTTGAGAAGGAAGAATTAAAGAGATAATGGAACTTGAAGTGTATTTATTTGCCCTCATTAATTCTAACTCACGAAGCAGCCGCCAGGGGATGCAAAGAAGTTGTAAACAAAAAAAGTCGTCTGCAACTTCCGAAAAAACGTCTGGACCTTGCTGAAACGTCTGCATTTTGAGAGGGAAAACGTCTGTTACTTGTAAAAACGTCTGAATCTTCACCAAAACGTCTGCAAGCTGGAAGAAAAGCGTGTGTTGGTGTGTGCTCCTGCAAAATTGTGTTAAATTTGAAGAAAAATCTTACGTTTTATGATTTTGAAGAAATTTTAAGATTCTGAACCAAAAAGAAACCAGGGATTTTTAGCTAGCCACCGGCAGCTTATACAGTGGGTCTGGAAGGGACTGAAGCTGAAACCATAAACCACAAAACATAAACATGTAAACATGTAAACAGTACCAGTGCTTGCTTGCAGGTGCTGCCCTCTTGTGTATAGTTTGTGAATCAGGTAGTGTCCAACAGAATTGCCTGATGCATGTAAATGCTGTCCCACAGGCACTGAATGGTCACAACATCTCACTTTATATATATCACTTAGTTTATAATGAATGAATTGATGGTAAAGTGTTTATTTAAACCAAAGAACAGCTGTACATTTATGACTAGTGACTCTTTAATTTTAGAGTTATGAGGAATCTGCACCAACAAAAACCAATTTCACAGTGACACAACTTTTTACCGATAGTCATCATGAAAATAATACATTTTACAAATTAGCCACACAAAAAATGTTTATGTTGTGATATAAGAAACTTTTTCTGCTTTGATATCATCACTAATAGTTATATTCTTTTCTACATTTTTCATGATCGATTATACCAGAAAACAGTTATCATTATCTGGTTATTGGCAAGCAAATTTATAAGTCATTTCCTTTTACTAACTCTGGTAAAGAGTCAGCATCAACTACTAGAGAAAACTACATACACAGGTTCATTGCTATTCATTTGTGAACTATATGTAATCAACTCAATTGTGTGTCATTCTGTCAACCTATTTGACCTCTTGTAAGCTAATTGCAATCATGTGAGGTATCTTTTACTTGTCCAGCATAGACACTGATACAAGGGGCCACCAATTTAACATCTCATCCGAATGACATCTAGTTGGGATTTTGCTCATGAAGGACTGAAGGTGCATTGAAAATTTTGGGTTCCCCACCCGGGGTTCAAACCCATCCAGGCAACGACCTTCAGCGGACCAGGTCGGGCAGCTATGCCACTTGGCCACCCAGAACAAATATTAAGCTTCAAAATTACTCTACATTCAACAGACCAACTTCATGGAAATTCAGTTGGTTAACACCAGGGGAAAAGTGGTAGTTGCATGGTGTATGAATCCTTAAATACCATTGGCTGATCTATTTCCCGCCCTGATTGGTCCAGACAAGAGACACCAATCTGGAATAAGTTTAGTGCATTTTAATGTAATTTAAGGCTTCATAACTTGGCCATTGCTTCAGCTTAAATTTTGAAAGTAGTGTTTTCGGAATTAAAGTGTATATGTATGTCAACTTCATGTGAAAGCTAATTAAGAATCACTGAATTAACAAAACGTTGTTTGGGGCCAATGTTCAGCATATGTTCAGGCCACTCAGAGAAATGGGTCTATTCTTTAAATGCACTTCACTTGCATTAAAATGACAAAAGTGCATCTCAACTTTTACTTAATGCCTGATCTTCCAATTTGTCATGTTATGTACGTTCCTTCCTACTATGGCAGAGTCGCCTTCTTCGAGTCCATTTGCCTGTCTATCTTATTGTTTATCAATCTATATGTTTATTCCCTTGTATTCTATCCTGTTACTTCCAATAAATGCGCAGATTACCACTTGTCTTTTATTCTGAGGATTTCATGATATTATTCTCCTTTTTCAAATTATTTACACGTCTTCAGTATGACTCTATTATATATTAGGTTAACATTGCCGGGCCTATCAATCCATTCCGTGGTAATCAGTGCCCCTTAAATGAAATAGCAAATGGCTAGCTTTGAATCCACGGATTCTTGTTAAGAATGTCTTTGCAAACGTCTCCTGAAAGATTAGAGTGGCACAATGGCTTAAAATTGGAGGAATTAGGAATTTCGATAATTTCAGGCTCTTGAGCTCTTTAGAATAAAAGTTAAAAGTTTGGTTAGAGTGTGCACAAACATTCGAGTGAAACAGAATTCCCTTAATATTAGTGTGTTATTTGCTCAAAATTTGCTGGGGATTTTCTTGAGATTAAAAAATTGTCCAGATTAAGGCTTTGCCAAATGAACTAGCTTGTAACCATGGAAACGTATTAGTGGAAATGTTGTTCAATCAAAAATCGACCAATTTGGGCTTTCTAATTGGCTGGAAATGGGCCGTCTATTTGAGAAAATGAAGATATTTGGAATGGGAGACATGGTAATAGAGATTTCCTTTTATGGAGATGTTATTTTTTCTTTAATTAAGAATTTTTAAAAATGTTCCTAAAGGAATCTTAGCCCTTCGCGGATGCTGTCTCGGGTTTTATTAATTGTTGCCTGGTAGATAGATAGATAGATAGATAGATAGATAGATAGATAGATAGATAGATAGATAGATAGATAGATAGATAGATAGATAGATAATTACTTGCCAAGCACAGCCACTGATACAAGGGGCTGCCAGTAAAGCATTGTTAGTCGTCTCATCTGAACGACATCTAGTTAGGATTTTGCTCTTAAAGACCTGCTGAAATATTTTGGGTTCATCGCCTGGATTCAAACCCATGCAGCCGTAAATGCTGTAGATAGTAAATAGATAGATATATAGATATATATAGATAAATAGACAGATCAGTGAAAGAGTTGGTTGCACTGAGGAAGTATTGTCTTTAGAATTATATCTAAATATGCTAAAGTACTATATATTTCTGAATTTAGAGACAACATCGGTTATTATGCAAAAGCTAGAAATTTGAACTTTAACAAATAGCTGGTGTGTTCAGCTGTAGACCCCCGAATTTCAGCTGTGTGGGATTATGTAATCAAGCTGTATATGTAATCTCTGGTATTTGTCTTTCCTGCAATGTTGCAGCATGCAAATAATGTCTGTGGAATTCCATGATATATGTTTCACTTATGTATTCATTTGAACATGACTTGATTTTCAAAGTAAATGCTGTGTCAGTTTATATAGTGTAATGCAAATGGCATATATGTATGTGTTTGATTTCATGAACTCGAGTTTTTCACTTTAGTTTTTCTCCTGAATGCATTACATGCTAAATTTAGAATGCTCAACTATGTTTGTATCCATGGTTATTTATTGCTTATTGGACAGCATTGATATTTTTGTTGTTCTACTTGTTTGGTTCCTATTCTTCTTGTTGGGTTGCTATTCTTCGTGTTGGGTAACTATTCTTCTTGTTGGGTTACTATTCTTCTTTTGGGGTTACTATTCTTTCTTAGTATTTATACCAAGCTCTTTTTCTATGAAGGTTTAGATAATGCATTTAGAAGGCATATATTTCTAATATAGTTTGGTTTTTTATCTCTATTTTTATTTCACTTTTTGAACCCATCTGGGGTATGGCGATCTTAAGTTAATTCTTTTTTAAATACTCATTTTCACTTTTTTTATCAAAGCTGTCACAGTTTCTCTGCATTTTCCTTTCATCACATCCATGTCTTTTGTTATTTGCCAGTTTGTCTCATTTTACCCAAGTTATTTCGTGCATTTCCATGGCAACCGATTTTTTTTACGCTGAATAATGAATATGGAATGTCGTTTGATGGATCGATCTTCAGACAAGTTAAATGGTGTTTATGGAATTCTTAAGAAATCATTATACTTTCCTCTGGAAGTGTTATTGTAATGGTATTTCAATTTTTATCAGCTTTTTGTGATTTATGCCATTATGGTCCACATGTGGTTCTATTAATAGGAAACTCAAGATGTTGGCCAGTTGTCTTGCTGTGATTGCTGTAAGATGCTCCATACATGGAAAGATTGTATAAAATTGCATGATGCATACCTACAAATAGGTTTTCCTGTTTGGCTAGAAAGATAGATAGATAGAAAGATAGATAGATATATAGATAGATAGGGACAGGTAGAAAGATAGATAGGAAGATAGGGATAGATAGACAGGAAGAAATAGATAGATAGATAGATAGATAGATAGATAGATAGATAGATAGATAGATAGATAGATAGACTGTTTAAGACACCTGGATCAATTGCTTGATCACTAGCCAGATACATACATTGCTCACACTCAAAAATGTAATTTAAACACCCCCTCTCTACCAGTCATTACCAAAACCTGACTAGACACCACACTGGGCACTAGTAGGTAGAGATTAGCTCTGACCCCCAGTGCACTCTATCTAGTTTTCCATCAACTTCATTAAATGCAGTGGTGGTCAGTGCTGGTCACTTAAGACTCTCACTGCCTTAAGGCTGGTCATTTGATTACTTTCACCTCCCTTAACTTCTTAAGGGCTTTTAATCTTCAGGATGTTTAACTTAAGATTGAAAAAGCAACGCTTAAGGCTCGCTATTAAGTATAAAACGGTTTTGTACCGCAAGGTTCTAGTTAACCTTTTCGATTGAGCTTGGTACCGAGAATCGGTTGGTTTAGTTCGTATTTGTGCGCAATAGTGGATGAATGGTGTGATTCCAGGTCAGCAGATGTAAATGTAAATATATATCTATCTTTTTACAGTCCATTAGAGACAGTCTCAATCTCAACACGCTTTACAATACAGTTATACCTTTGATTAGACGCAACGATTTTATCTACACGTTTTTAGTACTATTCATGCGCTTTTATCCCCTTGGCGAGATGCCCACAGATGGTGCCAAGTACCAGAAGAGGAAGGAGAAGAAGATAGACTTCCTCTACTCTTCATGTAGATAGCCTACAGCCAGGGCTGTGTTTCTGGGGTTGAGTGAAGCAAAGAGGACCTGCTCAGTTCATCCATGGCTGGGATTCGAACCTACAACGCACTAGTTGGCAGGCGAGCACCTTACCCACTACAAAACAAAACTACTCTAGACTACACAACTAGAGCCATAGCCAAATAATTGAGGTTTATTAGCTTCCATGCTGGAACTTATAAAACGCCCTGTTATAAGACCGATTTGCCTTATGTGACCGTCTTCCTCCTTCACTAAGTAGTATTTTTAATGTATTTTGCACCCTGAAGAGAGACTGCACCCCCACGAGAGACCGCTTCATGACCGTAGAAGGGGTGGTCTTATAACGCAGGGACCACTGTATTGCACTTATTATTCTCAATACTGCACCCAACTGTATATATAGACCACTACCACCACCAGTACAATAAAGCAATTCTCAATCTTCCCATACAGGCCTTAGGTGGCCCCCAGGTCCTGCCCCTCCATAGGGCCTCATCTGTCTGTCCGCGAGTTCCACATGTCCCTATCTGTTATATCTATGTAAGGCAGTTATCCAAAGCGAGATTGGGGCAATTGTCTACCAGATGGATAGATAGATAAGTGGATTGAGACAAAGATAAGATGATAGAGTTAAAGATACAATATAAAACAATGGATAGAGGGATAGAGAGATAGAGAGATAGATGGGTAGATAGATAGACAGACAGATAGATACTATCTACAAGATAGATTGATATATTGACAGATAGATTGACTGTTGACTGACTAATGTCATATTTCAGATAGATGGATTAATTAGTGCGGAAAGAACTCGTTTTCTGTATTGTTTATTCCTGAACTATATATATATCCCTAAATTTTTGATTAAAATAAATTCTCACGACCGATATTTCACTTCGTCAATTATATTTTTTCCTCACTTTATATTTTTGTTTCGTGTTTTGAAAATTTTATTTATGATTGTCATGCTGCATCTCGACAAAAAGTTTGCCACAGTTTGATTTTTACAAAAACAAATTTATACTGAATTTGCATAATGTTACAGTAATTGCTGTGAGGTCAGGTTTCTAGGTCTTTACGTTTTGTTAATTATTGTGGCATTTGTGGAAGATAATAGCTTGATTTGTTTTTGACTTGGTTTGAATACACATTTGTTTTACTGCAAACATGCCTATTAAGCATCACATTTTATTTTGATAATTAGTACACTACATGTCTTGAATTATGATTGTGCTTCGTATTCTTCTTTCCCCGTCTGCTCCACTGAAGGTTTTTGCCTGCATGAGTTCGAACCCAGGGTGGGCTACGAAAAATTTTCAGTGAACATTCATGAGCAAAATCCCAGCTGGATGTCTTTCAGATGACACATGGAATTGGTGGCCCCTTGTATCAGTGTCTGTGCTGGGCGAGTAAAAGATCTCACACATAGGGTAAATGCCTAACATGTTGAGGACTCCTGCTTAGAGGGCTGTACTTACCATATATATCTATCTATCCATCTATCTATCTATCTATCTATCTATCTATCTATCTATCTATCTTCTATCTATCTATCTGTCTGTCTATCTATCTATGTGCAATCTCGCTTTGTTTTAGAATGGGAGGTTTATTGTACGTTATTTTCTGCTAGTGACCCCCCTTTCCTCGGTCCATTCT
This sequence comes from Platynereis dumerilii, assembly GCA_026936325.1. NCBI lineage: Eukaryota > Metazoa > Annelida > Polychaeta > Phyllodocida > Nereididae > Platynereis > Platynereis dumerilii. The sequence goes on along the minus strand of JAPTHN010000004.1, from coordinate 44,606,554 downwards.
TTTTTTCCTCTTGCTTTTTCTTGCAGTATACTGGGCATGTTATTTAAGGCTAGCTAGGGAACTATCGAGTAGGACCAGGGCTGGGACATATAGCTATCACCCAACCTATTTGCATTTTTGTACAGTGTCATTCAGTCTATAGACAGCGAGAGACAGAGCTGGTCCATGCATTCCAGGCTACTGTCTGTAGATGCAGAATTCTTTATTCTTTTGGGATAAGCTGGACACAATGTTGGGTGGTTGATTTGTTTGGTTTTTGAATGCATTGGCTGTATGCAGCGGACACTGGCTGAAATCAGAAGATATTGACTGAATTTAGAAGGATCCTGGCTGAATTGTGAAGAATATTGATTGAATTAATTTGATATCGACTGAATTCCGAATGATACTGGCTGAATTCAGAAGGATACTGTCTGAATTCACATGATATTGGATGAATTCAGAAGGATACTGGCTGAATTCATATGATATTGACTGAATTCAGAAGTACTGTCTGAATTCACATTTCACATGATATAGGCTTATTTGGAAGGATACTGGCTGAATTCACATGATATTGGCTGAATTCAGAAGGATACTGACTGAATTCACATGATATTGGCTGAATTCGGAAGGATACTGGCTGAATTCATATGATATTGGCTGAATTCAGAAGGATACTGGCTGAATTCAGAAGGTTACAGACTTGAGTCAGATGTATGGAATGGATTCGTCATGATACTGACTGAATTTATGATAGATATTGAATGAATTAAATCAGAAGATACTGACTGAATTCAGAAGGCATCACCTGGATTCAGTAGGCTTTTTGATTGAATTTAGGAGAGATATTGACTGAATTCAACGGAGCAGATACTGGCTAATTAACATGATTAAGCAATGATGCTGACTGAATTCAGAAAGTTCTGAAAAAATTTAGAATTCATCCTTTACTGACTAAATTCAGACAGAAAATTGACTTTAAGACGAAGTTGAATTGAAAAGTTGTATGTATACATATGGGCTAGACTAAGGAGGCACACTGTCTGAACTCAGAAAGCATACTGGCTGAATTAAGATGATCTCTCTTTTGACTTAAAAAAAGAGATATACTGCCGACTGCTAAAGCTGGTTGATTTCGAGCAACATATCCTCTGGATGACTTCAATTGCATTGCAATTGTCACTGAATTCAAGTGCAATTTAGATTTCATAAGGCTGAATTAAGCTGTTTGTATTTCGCTATTGGCTGAATTAAGTGTCTCGCTGACTGAATTCACTGTCTGTCAAAAGTATCAATACAAATCAGTTGCCGAAATTGGGTGTAAAGCGTTCGACTTTTCTCAGTGGCGAATTTAGTCATTGGAGATATTAGACGCTTTCGCTTGTGGCCATATTTACTGTTAATCATTTTTCCTGTCACACGGGATGATATTATAAGGATATATAGCTATTACTGAAGACATTAGGACAATTAGTCCTGCCGTATGGATTTATTAGTTTCCTTTATGTTCTCAGCTTAGGCAATTCAGCCCGTTCTGGATTATGACTGGAATTTATGGAATTTTGGAGTACTGTACCGTAAGGCATTTTAGCCCTGCTGGAATGTATGATAGTTGTTTATAAACCCCAGTATAGCTGTTTCTATGAATATTTTGATTTGCAAAAATATTTAAATCAAGCTGTTTCACTGTTCGTATCATCTAAAACTTGCTTTATTATATTTGTGGATGTCTCTTTTCCTGGAACGCATGCAAATATACATGCAAACTAACGTATGCGCTGATCCTGATGAAATTTTTAAAAAATAGATACACTTGAATATACACATCATAGTTTCCTCTTTAGATACTTCACAAGGCTGAAAGGCATTCAACTTTACAAAAAGGGCATTTAGGCTCAGATAGGAAGATTTACTACTTCATTTTGATAGCTTGAAGAAATATTCTCTTTTCAAAGTCACTTTGTTATAAGAATGGCTGGTGGTTGTAGGACTGTTGCCATGGCAGCTATGTTTTATTATTTGGTCGGCCATGTTGGTTTGGTTGCTATGGAAACCGGAAGTGGAGCTATTTCAAGTGCATTGTTGGATAACAAAGGTAAAGCGCTCAAGATTCAGGGCTGTTGAAGTGAAATTTTAAAAATAAATTTGAAATCAATTTTGCTCTTTTATTTCAAGGAGCTTTAGGTAATGTTGTCAATTCATTTTCCTTCTTTAATAAAAAAAATATGAGATAATGATTCTTTAGAAGCGTAAATTGTCCGTTTGAGGCAAATCGGTTGTGAAAAATGGCATGCGGATGATAATGTTGCGTAAATATTTCAGAAGGGGAAACCGTATTTTCCTGTTTATATTTCATTTTGTAAACAATTGATGACATTGTCGGTTAAAAGAAATTGTGAATTGTGCAACAGTATTGTAATGATAGATAAAAGCAGGTAGATTTGGAAAGTGCTGACCTCTTAGACCAGTTATTAGCACTCACAAGGGTTTATTGGTCAGGTAAGGGAGGAATTTGCCCCTTTGAGTTATTTTACTTTCCATACACAGACATTGACCATGCAAGGGCCTGCCAATTTATTGTCTTTCCCAAACGACATCCGGCTGGCATTTTGCTCATGCAGGCTCACTGATAAGTTTGGGTTCCTCACCCGGGGTTCAAACTCATGCAGACGAAGACCTTCAGTGGAGCTGAGCCAACCTCTAACCTGTAACTACCAAGCTGTCGATTAGAATCAGATAGATTGATAGATTGGTTGATTTACTCTGCACAGCTTGATATAAACAGTTATTGGATAGACATGCAGCTGGATACTGTGGACACTGGACAGGCTGGACAGATTAGACTCTATCAGACAGCTTGATGGATAGGTTGAAAGATAGACAGCTAGGTAAACAGCCTGATAGACCAATAGATAGCCTGATAGAAAGATTGCTTAATCGATTTACAAATAAACCAATATAAATATAGAAGAAATGAAAACTAATTTTATTCTTACAAGCCTTGTTGAGAGAGGGATGGAACATGCCTGCAAAAGTACACATATTTCATGTATTTAGCTTGGTTTTTGTCTTGAAGTATAAGAACAGGTCTTGGTATTGTCAAAGTTCCCAGCTCTGGTGGAAGTTTGTCTCCTGTTCCAGCTGTATCGATCTGTGAGCAATATTGCTTGGTGCTATTCAATACTGACAAGTTTCTTCAAAACATACAATTTCATGTCAGAAGGAAACTGTACTACATCTTATAGATCAGATCAACTGTTTGTTTTATACACACGTCGTCTGTCATTTGTAAGCATTGATTGGGTGTTGGTTGGTTTTAGATGAGAAATGTTCTTTTTAAGGGATATTTTGGTTAATATGTTTTTTGGGCAATTCCGTAAAGTCTGATTCGCAGATTTGGTCGTTTAGCAGCTTGTGCAGTCCTACCGTTACACCTCAGCTATTTCATTGTAAAAACAGGCATGAGGGCAGGTAATAGGGGTATCAGACAAGCCACTAACCAAAGCTTCAAGTGTAACAGGAGCGAAGCTACAAAGCAAATATCATGGTGTCGGACATAAATCACACGGTGTACGTCCGACACCATGATATTTTGCCATAGCTCGACCCCTGTTGCACTTGAAGCTTTTGTTGATGGCTTGTCTAATGCCCCTATTACCTGCCCTCATCCCTGTTTAACAATGAAATAGCTAAGCTATAATGGTAAGGCTAAACAAGCTGCTAAAGTGTCAAATCTGTGAATCAGACTTTACGGAATTGCCCTTTTGGCTTTTTTCTTGTGAGAGTTAATAAATGGATTGTAGGGGCTTTATGTCCTGTACCTGTGAGCTGGCGTGATACTGGTAGGAAAATGAGGACAGGAGCAGGACAAAACAGTAAGGTAGACATGTCCAAGAAAGTGAATGTTAAAGGTTTATATTTGTGTGACATAACCACTGTTTAATGACTTGTAACAATTGTAAATGTTTGGATCAACTAATTTTTACTATGTTTTGCAAGTTACAACGTTCGTTTTCTCAGCCCAGTAAATTCACAGAAAGCCATATTTTTCTAACAAAAGTTGCTCTGTCATCAATCTTCCTGTTTCATGAATGATTCCGAAAAATCTTTGGAACTTTATGATGGAATATCTTTCCGGTTTTCTTCTCACTTGAATTGTACTTATCATCTTTTCATTTACTTGCAGCACCTCCGGTCATCGGTGAAGTCTCTCCGGGCTTTTTGATCAAGAAGGAGGGAGAAACCGTGGACATGTTTTGCGAGGCTTATTCAACACCTGAGCCGACGTTAGCTTGGTATAAGGACGATAAACCTCTTGAACCATCGCAGAGAGTTAGCGTCAGCGGCAACCGGGTACAGATCCGTCAGCTGGAGCGGACGGACGGCGGCGTTTATAAGTGCACGTTTAAAAACGTCGTCGGGCAAGCATCCCACGAGATCAAGCTCGTCATAGAAGGTTGGTGGTTTTTTCGTTTGATTTGAAAAATACTTATTTGAGTCATTACTTGACTCTTCTCTATGTTTCTTATTTGTGTCAGTTTGTCTGAAATTTGTTACAAATTTGTCACAAATTTGTTTTGGAAATTGTTTCCAATTTGATTAACCTCAATTCAATTTGATTCCAACCTCAATTCAGTCCTGTTTGATACCTCAATATCCTGTTGAAAACCTAAATTCAGAGCTCAGTTTGAACTCTGCCTCAATCGTGCAAATCTGCAAATCTTTCAATTCAAATTTCCCGCCATTTTCATACCTCTGACTCTTGCGCCCCCTTGTGTATATGTCGTTTTGCTGCTATGGTGCTGTGGCTTCGCTTCTCCGCTAACCAAATTCTTCTTTTCAGGGTTGTACTGTGCTGTCCTCTGGTGTTAATGTCTCACATTACGTCCAATGTCAATCGCTCTCGTTGAATAAATGCGTTGTATGGAATCATCAACACCTCATCTCTTTCATCGTGTGTCTTTCATGTTTCATCATTCACAATTCCTATCAACTGATTCAGTATTTTCATAATGAAATAAGTATGTTTTCATAATGTCTTCTCCAACTTCAGCTCCTCTCAATGAATAACTGCTTGTATGAAATTGTTGATAACTCATTTCTGAAATCACTTCATCTCATTTTGTGTATTATAAATGTTAATATTCATAGTTGAAACTTCTTCTATCACCGGTTTTGTATCTTCATCCGGGGTGGAGGGTTGGTCTAGTGGTAGCATGCTGGGCTGCCAATCGCTGGGTCCAGGGTTTGAATCCAGCTCTTGCTGGGTCACCTGAGCATACGTTGGACGGCTGTTTCAATCATCTTTCGCCTCATTGCCATGTCCTCCTGTCCTAATGAGCCTACCAAGTGCATACATACAGGACGTAAAGGCCCAATCATCCATCCAATGTATCTTTATCTGGTTCGAAGTTGTAGTATATGGATGAAAGGTACCTTTTTGGAGGCTGTATGGCAGCTATATGAGGCTATTATGGGCCTTAGATTAAGACTCCCAAAAGGTATATGTAATGTAACGGAGTCCAGTCATTTATCATACAGTTTATCTGCCAGTGTGTCTTCACATTTCATTCCCAATGTTATTCATCCTTGAATAAATGTGTTGTATGGAATGACCATTGACCAATACCTCATCTCTTAATTCACTCCATCTCATTGTATGTCTTGAATGTTTCATCTTTCAAAGTTTCAATTTGTTTCATCAACCAGATCAGTACTTTCATCTTTTGAAATGTCTGAAGTTGAAGCTGTAGGAGCTCTGGAGTTTGACTCCAAGATGGCAACTTTCAGCTTCACCCGTTTGGATAATAACTTTATGAAGTCAAGTAACATCATTTATTATCATATCTTGACGTATGTTTTCATATTAAATTTCCAATGTCAATACCTCTTGAATAAACTTATGTAGCATTTATTATTTCTGAATCTGGGAAAGTGTATTTAATGTATCATCATTTACAGTTCCAATTTCTTCCTGCTGTGAATTTAGTATTTTCACCTCATCACAATTTCATTTCCAAAGTCAATTGCTCTTGAATGGTTGTAGATGTCTCACTCCTGAATCCCATAGTTGTCTTTAATGTGTCATCATTCACAATGTGTTTTTCACCTGTTCACAATTCTATTTCCAATGCCAATTGTTCTGTGAAGTCATCGACACTTCATTTTTCACACTTCAAAACTCATTGTGTGTCTTTAATGTGTCGTCATTCAGTTTCATTCTTTCAGTAATTCATAGCATTGAATAAGTTTGTTGTTTGAAATCATCATTGCCTCATTCGATACCTAATTCGATACCTCATTCAATACCTCATTCGATACCTCATTCGATACCTCATTCGATACCTCATTCGATACCTCATTCGATACCTCATTCGATACCTCATTCTATACCTCATTCTATAACTCATTCCGTACTGTCTTCAATGTGTTTTTATCATTTCTCTCCCCAATAATACCCTGTACATAAGTATTTCAGACTGTATGCTGCTCTGTATACACTGGTGATGATTTGAAAATGGTATTAGCCTAGGGTTATTATAATTGTATTACCAGTGTGAAATCATTGATACTTCATTTTGGGGAAAATATAAGGTTTATTTTTGGGTTTATGAAGACCAGATCCTACACTCGATTGTGAAGTTGTAATCATTTCTAAATTCATTCCTCTCTTTGTTGTGTGCTTATGGTGGATAAATAATTTTCTCATCAATGTGATGTAGAAATTCACTCACATAATTTTTTCCTAAATTACAGGCACTATTTTTTGTATGAGTGTGTGTGAACTTCGTATTGTGATATAAATGATATCAATTATGTGTCCTCCTCATAACATTATGTTAATTTAAAGAACAATTTCACCTCATTTTTGTGTCATCCGCATTAAATATTAACATTTATTTTGCAAATCATTAAATATGTAACATGAAAACATTGTTACATCAATTGCAAATCCTCATAAATATGTGTCTTTGTCAGTTGTCTTTCTCCCTTGTTTGTGTTACATCAAATTTGTCTGTCTCATTTGATTCTGTCATGTTACGTCATTTTCATATCAAAAATCAAAATCATGACATCGTTACGCATTTTTTAAAACTTTATGGTTCTGCATTCTGATAATGAAACTTGATTTTCGAATTCTTATTGTATTATGTGTTTCATCTGTCAAATTATTGTTTTGTCATTTTCTGTTTGTCAACCAACTGTGTTGTGACATCATAAATACGTCATTTGCAAATGCAATGTCCATTTTGTGTTAACTTTGTTTCAGTTTGTTACATTTGATAACATCATTCGAATTTTCAATATTTTTTCACTGTCTCTTGTATGAACTTGAGCAGCTGTCCGGGAGGGATCTAACTGACAAAAATGCTTGCTAGTTTGTCAGAACCTGTTTGGTAAAAATCTGCTGTTCAAAATTGTCCCAGTCTGGTTGCTCCCTCTGCGGCTATGCTGTGATAGATAGACTGGTAAGTAGATAGTAAGTTCAGCCTTCCAAGCGCATTTCTAGGTATGGGAGATAGATTGGAAGTGCTGAACATATTACACATTTACCCAATGTGAGGGATCTTTACTTGCTCAGCACAGACACAAGATACGAAGGCGCAACAATTTAACACTCATGCGACCAACATCACAAGCTTTGGGGTTTTGCTCTTGAAGGTCCACTGTAAAATTAATATTTTTGATTCACCTACCATGGTTGGAACCAATGCAGGCAAAAAATTCATTGTGTAAAGCCTTTCCTCAACTCTGATGTGTGGCAAAATAAATTATCAATCAATCAATCAATGACCAGGTTTCCTACTGGGGCTGTCATAATTTTCTTATCTACATTAGATTATGAACTGAAAGCCTACATAGTGCAGTCCAAAGTTGGATTTCTGGTGAAATTGCCAAAGAATCTGCAGCAAAAATAATGCAAAAATAATTATCCAAAAATTCAAACGATAAAAAATATAAAATGGCAGATTTAAGGAAGTGGAATTTTGAAGCTCTCACAACCAAGGCTAACTTTCATGTCCCAATTATTTCCTGACACAAGGTCGTAGACAAAATCCCCATTAATTCATAGTTAATTGAAAGTTGCTAAATTGATTCGTTAAATTTTGTTTGATTTGAATAAGGACACTTGACTACTAAATGCCAATGGGACTCATTGTCACTGATGCCGTAAGGAAGTTTGAAAAAGTACTCCACTCGAAGAAAAGTACTGAAATTGAGTGCTTTGATTTGAGAATATTATAGTGTTCTTTGAAACTATGACTAGTGTCAAGGTTTTTAACATGATTTAAATTTTACAACCTTAATTAGAAGGGTATTAACAAAAGGAATTGCAACTCAATATCAATGTTGCACTCACTCCTGTTGTGATGATTAGTTTATTTGAGGTGAAATTGCATAGAGATGGGTAGATCTTGAACTAAAGACTTAACATATAAAAAATATATTGTCATAACATAGATAAAAGTCATTAGAAGTCACATGACACATCATTGAAGCAACGATGAATCGTCATGCAATGTCTGAAGTTATGGTGAACTGATTAAAATTCAATGCAAAATTGCAAATATATTAGAAATATTAAAAAGATGTGAAACGGAACAAAGACCACATGTAAAAATTTGAAAATCTATTGACAAGAAATCAAAAGGCAGATTTGGGAAAGCGGAATTTTGAAGCTCTCACAACCAAGGCTAACTTTCATGTCCCAATTATTTCCTGACACAAGGTCGTAGACAAAATCCCCATTAATTCATAGTTAATTGAAAATTGCTAAATTGATTCGTTAAATTTTGTTTGATTTGAATAAGGACACTCGACTACTAAATGCCAATGGGACTCATTGTCTGTAATGCCAAAGGGAAGTTTGGGAAGAAGTAGACCTATTCCACTTGAAGAAAAGTACTGAAATTGAGTGCTTCAATTTGAGGATATTACAGTGATCTTTGAAACTATGACTAATCTCTAGGTTTATATTATTATTTAAAATGAATTTATCAATGTTGCAACCTTAATTAGAAGCAGATCAACCAAAGGTATTGCAAATCAATATTGATCTTTCACTCACTGCTGTTTCAATGATTACTTTATTTGAGATGAAATTGTGAGGAGATGAGAAGATCTGAAACTAAAGACCAAATATAGAAAGAACATACATTGTATATGTTGTCATAAAATAGATATGAAACGTTAGAAATCACATCATTGATGCAACAATGAAATGAATAATCATGTAACTTCTGCTGTAATGATGAACTGATTTAAATTTAACGCAAAATTGCAAAAATATTAAAAAGATGTGAAATGAAACAAAGACCCAATATAAAAATTTGAAAATCTATTGACAAGAAATCAAAAGGCAGATTTGGGAAGTGGAATTTTGAAGCTCTCACAACCAAGGCTAACTTTCATGTCCCAATTATTTCCTGACACAAGGTCGTAGACAAAATCCCCATTAATTCACAGTTAATTGAAATTTGCTAAATTGATTCGTTAAATTTTGTTTGATTTGAATAAGGACACTCGACTACTAAATGCCAATGGGACTCATTGTCTGTAATGCCAAAGGGAAGTTTGGGAAGTGATTTATTTGAGTACATTCTTTGAGAACTTCCTTTTGAGACTTTAAATAAAGTACTTTATGAGTGCATCATTATAGGAATATGACTATTTCGCAATGCACTGTCTTTTCTCAATTGAAAAGGGAGTGAGCAGTTTTTTTGCGGCCGCTTTGAAAAGGGATATACTATGTACACTTCCTTTCAGGACGGCAAAATGTAATCCCGTAAAACGGGGTTAAGTTGGCAATCCGGGGTAAAGTTGGCATGCTATTTTGACCCACTTAATGGCAGAAATGCAACTTTTCCTCACTGACGCATATGGCAACTTTGCCAAAGGTATCTGTGTCAGTGAGGAAAGTTGGCATTTCTTCCATTAAATGGGTCAAAAATAGCTTGCCAACTTTACCCCCGATTGCCAACTTAACCCCGTTCTACGATATGTGGTCCCCGACCCTGTCTGTCCTATTTAGTCTAACCAGTGCATAAATAGCTATAAATACAAGAAGTAAAGCCCTGTAAGAATAATCCAGTTTTCTTAAAGGGATATGCGGAAGAACAAATATATTCTATTTATATTAACTTTACAAGGTAACTTACTGAGCTAATACCACCACATTACAGAAATAGGAAAGAGTGCTTTTGGAATGTTCCAACTATCCAGAATTCCCTTACGTGTTGCCCCGGCAACTCATGTCATCAATTCACCTATGGCGTCTCAGAGAATATTAGCCGTTTGAAAATAACCATAAATCATCAGAAGGGGGCACCGAAAGAGACAAGCCGGGGAATTGGACTACGCTGCCTTGTTTTGTCGCTCTTTCTTTTAATACAAATCTTTTTTTGACTTTTTGGACCTATTTCTGTCAGATTCATGACGATCCATTATTTGTTGTTTCTGCTCTCCATTATAGAAATTTATGTGTTTATATAGCCCCCCCCCTCCATTTCAATAATTTTTCTCACCATAGTGAATGGCAATCATACCAATAAACCAACAATTATTTTTGTCTGCTATGATACTTGTTAAAAGCATTTTGGCCTGATAATCTTCGATGGATGGATCACTTGGGCTTTACATTCTGTATTTATGCTTGGCAAGAAAGGATCCCTCAGATCTAGTAATGTGAATTCATGAAATATGTTGCGGACACAGATTTCTAGTTTCATTAACCTCCTGAGTGCCAAGAGCTTGCCTTATGGAGGGCTGCACTTCCTATGCCTCCATACCTTCCTGCCATCCCACAGTAACCATTCAAATATTGATTGGAATCTTGCATCTTGAAAAGGACCATGTGTGTAAGTTTCTGCCATGTGGTTGAACTTGTCACCAGCACCCACATGGCATCTTTTCACGTTGAGCTATGGTGCCTATTGATTTTCGTTGTGAGGGAAAACACAGCAGGGGGCAGGCGAGTGCCTTGTTGCATTCCTGTAGTTGAAAGTGTCTCCCCTTGTGGATTGACTGTCAATTGTTGAATCTTGGAAATGCGACATACCTACTCTTAATGCTTCAAAAACTAGTATTGAGGGGTTATGGTCCAGGCCTGCTCCATTTGGAGCTGAAGGTCTCTGCCCGCTGCATGGGTTCTAACCCTGGGTGATGAATCCAAAATAACAATTTGTTTCAGGTGTATTATCATCTATGCAGATTTTTTATCATAAGTGTATGTTTCTTGTATATTTCTCGTTACTTCTTTTCTTCAGTCCGTCATTAGTATCACAGTGTGTGTGTCTGTCATATAGCTCTTTGAATATATTTATGTTCATGATTATACTCTAGGCCTATGCCTTGGTGACTTTTTTCATCACAAACTTTTTCAATATTGTTTGTCTGTCACTGACTCTATCTGTCTTTCTCATATCGTCTGTCTCTGTCTGTCTGACTCCCGAAAACTTGCTCGCTATTCACATAATATCATCTGTATGTCTTTCAATGACATTTTCTATACTTTTTACCATTTTTGTATCATTTGTATGTCTATCACCATCATTTGTATGTCTATCACCATCATTTGTATGTCTATCACCATCATTTAATTAAATAAATGTGTGTTTGTGTTTATGTCGGCCACTCTATGTATGGATGACTCTGAAAACTGTCAGTGCTTGTCAACCTTTTTCATATAATTTTTCCGTCTCTTCGATATATCATCTGTATAATTCGATGTTATATGTCTATCACCATCATTTCATTGGATAGATGTTTGTTTATGGTCATATATCAGTATAAGTTGACTCGGTCTGGTTCCTGACAACTGACTCGCGATTCATTGACTATTCCCTTTGTTTTATGTCATCTGTATGTCTTTCAGTGACTTTGTCTATATTTTTGACCATTTTCATTTCATCTGTATGTCTGTCATAATGTCACCATCATTTCATTGAACGAATGCGTGTCCATGTTCATACATGTTGACTCTGTGTCCGTTTCAACTTTTGAAAACTTTTCAATCATTCTCATATCATCTGTATATGTCTGTCACCGCCCTTGTCTATCTGTCTATATGTATGTCAGTCCTGTGTATGTTTGTCCAGGCAACAGTGTCCTACTAAGAAGACAGACACTCTGACCGCCATCTCAAAGATGACCTTGATACTCACAAGATCCAGCCTTCGAAGGCTGCATTCACCACCCGTAATCTGTTAAATGTGTACCACCGAATATTTTTGCTTTTTGCGTATTTATATCACACTGACTAATGCCTTGCTTTGAAAGACTTTCACCTTTAAAAGATTAATTGTAGACTTATAATTCACTAATGCGCATGAAAGTTGATAATTAATTCACACGGCAGTCATTTTTCAAAGCGATCTGGACGGTACAGTTACGTGTAAAATTTTAATGTTCTAAATTTCATGTCCCAAAATTTTGACAAAATAAAATAATTGCGACTGTGAATATTTGATATTTTTAAATTTGTCCAAGGCTAATGGTAAAAAGAGATGGCGATAGAGCCATTTTTGTAGCAAGGACTTTTCATAACAATACTGATGTCTTTTGACAGTCAGAGAATTTAAGTTTTAAAAAAAACAACAACTTTGTAATGCATTTAACTGTGCCGTCACATAGATCCCAATTTTGTAGAACTAGTCTATCTGGTTTTAATGATAATCTTTGATAGCCTACTAACACATCCTTGACCTTGAACTTGAATGAAGCTTTGAGATGGTGCTGCCACCTGTCACGTGACTTGATGACACGTGACTAACTGTTTTGTCTCAGAGGTCAAAAAGGTCAAAATGAGTGTCCTTGAGAATTGACCTTGACCTTGTGTTTGTCGTGCGTCATTTTGGGCTTGGATGACCTTGACCTTGGACTAATGTGACCTACTTGTTTTCAGGTCAGGACTGGATAACCAAGGGTAAGTTTATAAATGAATGCACACGAGATGTGAAAAAAGGAGTATATTTTTCGAAAATAAAAAAATTGTAAAAATCAAATTTTTTTTTGATATGTTAAATTTTGAAATTTTTTAAACAAAAAATTCACGTCGAATGCAAAAATATATATTACTGTCACCCGAGATCGGTTCCATGCCTTGCCCTTTCTGTACCAGCATTATATGTCACGTGCCCCTGCCGCTACCCTTGCATCTTTTTATATATATATCGACTTTTAAGAAGGCGTTCGTACTCTTGTCAATTGAGCCGTAACTTTTGCTACTGATTAGGGAAACTGGTAGCCATAGTATACGTTTGTCTTTTGTTCCATACTGTTATTATATTTTACGAATTTTTGAATCCATGTTATGAATCCATGTGTACTATTGTGATGGATGATGCGAACTATATCTATGATTTTTTGAAACGCACGTTTTACCTCCATCTCTTATTAATTCAATGTCTTGTGTTGTGTCTTTGCTTCTGTTGGACCAGGCTTAGTCGTGATTGGTTCGCCACAGGTGCCGGAGGTTTAACACTATTGGTCGGATTTCAGTACAAAATGACAATTTAGGATAACGACAAGCACAAATTATGATACATAATCTTTTGTTATTCCTTTGTTTGTCTTCTTGCAAGTTTTCAAGTTCGTTGCATCTGAAAATGTATTTCTATCTGTAATTTGTGAAAGTTTACTTTCATAATACTCTAGATGGCAGCACAAACAATGAAATATTTAAAAGTTTGACAGTAGAGTTTGATATTGTCAATCAGCATCGCTGGAAAAATAAAAGCCTGCTTGCAACTGGAAAAATATCTTCTGAAAATATTGAATCAAAATTTGATGTCATTGTCTTATGTCAATCTTCTCCGCAATCTTCAAAACTTCTGGTGAAAATGGGAGACCTGTCCTGACCTCTGGTGTTTCACTTCTGTACCTGTGGTGCCCTCTTGTGCAAGCTGACCAAAGTGCTGCTCCGCTGCTATTTTTAGACACTCATCATGTTCATCTAGTCTCATGATACTTCTGAGCACCTTTCTGGACTTGCCTGTTCTCTCACTTATTAGTATTAACTTCTCTGTGTCTGTTCATCATCACGTCTGCCATTTTGTTGACTTGCCTGACAAACGCTGCCTTTCGTCCTATGAATGTTCAATGAGGTCGTTTTGTACTGAATGCTTATTTTTTGCCAGTGGAATGAAATATTTTTTGATACATGTGATTTTTGGACATTTGGAAGTAGTCTGAGACACGCACGCAGTCACGCTATACGTGAGACTCTCGTGAGATTTAGCAAAACTCACGAGGACTCGAGAACTCACCAGATGGCATGCATGTGGGGCAAAAAAGGGCGCACCATAAAGCCGGTACGAAGAACGCAGCAGCTTAATGCTGTAGCGACATCAACCACTGTGCTTTCGAACTTCTGCCGCCATTGTGCCACCCCTGCTACTGCTGCCACCTAATGACAACAAAGGGCAAATTTGCATGCCGTTGCCATGACGACTACTACCTTATCTCTGGCTCGCTATCCCTAGAAATTACCAAGTTAATCAGTTGAATGATATGTCCCTAAACACCATTTTAGATGTTGTGACGAATGAAAAATATTCTTTTAGAATAGTTGATAATTGGATGATCGGAGCATGCATTCTCATTGGTTGATAATAGTGCCCGATTTGCATGTTGCTATGGATACACTAATAACAACAACGTTTGTGTCAGACGTAAAGTACAGTATCTTTAAATATGTACAACACAGTAACATTCAACAGTAATATATAGTTGAGCAAATCAGCACTTATATTTTTGTGCAGAATGGATCAGTAAATAATTTCATCATTGTGTTTGAAAATTGTAATTTAACATTTTTATTTACCATGCTGCTTATGGATGCATGATTGGTAATATTGTTATCGTGTACCATATGAACAAACAAATTGGGTACACAAGCAAAAACACATTACATTTAAAGCTGAAGCAGTGCTCCTTAACTTAAAGTAATTTTAAGTAAATGTACAGCAGATATTCAAAAGCATTGCTAAGATTTTTGGAAAACTAGTGAAATATTAAACAATTTTGAATGTTTTCAACGTAAGTTTAGGAAAACTTCTAAAAGTCAAAAGAATTTTGCCATAGTTTTGACTACCATCTTATACATTTACCTGAAGTTTTTTAAAAGTAGTTTTGAGTAAGTTTGTTTAAATTACGATTCAAACATTTCAAGACCAGTTTTTTCTAATAATTATGAAAACAGTTCATGTAGCCCTTATGTATGATGTTTTCGAAATCATAACAGAATTTTAAATATGTTTGATATTTTTTACTCAAATGTTTAAACCTAGATAGAACACTTTTAAAAAAAGACAAACACAATTTTTACACTCACCGGAAGCATTCGACAATGTGTAGTAGTATGGAGGACATTTTCGTTGCAGGCAACGCATACATCATGGTACCACCGAAAAACACGACAGCAGACGAAGGGACGCGAATAAAGTTGACGTGTCAAGCTGAGGGCTTCCCGAACAATATATCATTCCGTTGGTACAAAAACGGAGAAGACATTCAAAAAATTGCCGGCTTAATGACACGTGCTGCCGTCTATGCCGACGGTAGTTTTGTGATAAGCACAGTCATCAAAGAAGATACGGGATGGTACAAGTGCCGGCCGAGTAACGGACTAGGGCCCCCTCCCGAGGCCTCCGCCTACCTCAATGTAACATGTAAGTGGATTATGAAGTACACAATCATTAGAATGGTTCCTTGGCTTTGGAAGAAGGTTGAGGTGGTTGAGTAAGTTACAAAAAGCACAGAAGTACACTTTTACCTAAAATTAAATCATTGCACTCCATGTAGAAAAATCAGAATCATTAGAAGTGGTTTCACTGCTTTGGAAGACACTTGATATGGTTGAGAAAGTTACAAAAAAAAAAACACAAAATTACAGCAGTACCTTACAGCTGACTTCATAATTGTAGGACATGTTATTCTTTAGGGCAGAGTGATGTCATCAGGTTTTTTTTATGTCGCTATTCCCTGAAGAATACATATGTACATGTCCTAGAAAATAAAAGCACAGAAGTACACTTTTATCTAAAATTTTTGGACTCCATATTATTCTTAGAAAATGAAAAACCGGAATCATTAGAAGTGGTTTCGCCGCTTTGGAAGACACTTGATATGGTTGAGAAAGTTACAAACGAACAAAACGCACAAAATTAACACATTATCTTGCAGCTGACTTCATACTTGTAGACACTGTACTTGAATGTGAATTTTTTTCTAAGACATGTTATTCTTTAGGGCAGAGTGATGTCATTTTTCCCTGAATAATACATGTCCAAGAAAAACACATTCAGGCTGAATGCCTACAATTGTGAAAATGGCTGTGATACATGTAAATTGTACTCTGTATAAGCAGAAAAAAATAAGAATTATAACAAATGTTTTCTGTGCCTGGGAAGAAGTTTGATAAAGTTAAGTAAAAGCACACAATTACACTGTTACCTCAAATCATTGCACTTTAAATAACACATCATTTACATTCTTCTGGGAAAACAAAGTTGGTGAGGAAAGGGAAGTTGTCGTACCTTTAGTGGTTTTATCTTCTTTCGAAATAAAAATTGTCTGGATGATAAGAGTTTCATTACCATCACATCATCAACTTGAGGCCAAAACTAAGTTTGTTGTCGAAAAAGGGAAACTTAAGCCTTCGGCGAATCACTGTGAAAAATGAACTTTCCTGATGACAATAAATTGCTTTAATAGGAAAATGTTTATATGATATCTTCGTGAATCACTGTCACCAAAGAAGGTCAATAACTTTTCTTAGTGAATCACCTTGAAAAACATGTTAATAACTTTTCTAAGAAGTAGCGAAAGGGAAATTTATGATAACTTATCTTAGTGAATCACTGTGAAAATGAATATATTGACAACTTTTCTTAGTGAATCGCCATGACAAGGGAAATGGTTGACAACTTCTCTTAATGAACCACTGTGAGAAAGAAAATATTAATGTTAATAACTTATCTTAGTAAGACACTGTGACAAGGAAATATTTTTATAACTTCACTTTGTGAATCTCTTGGTGAATCACCGTGAAAAAGAAAATGTCAATGAAGTTTCTTTGTGAATTGCTGCGAAAAAGAAAGAAGGCAAATATAATGTCTTAACTTGGTGAAAACATTTGTCAATAGCTTCTCTTAATGAATGTGACTAGGAATTTAATTAAATTCTTCATTTAGTGGATCACTGTGAAAAGGAATGTTATGTGAATCACTGTGAAAAGGAAAATGTTGATAACTTATTTTTGTGAATCACTGTGAAGAGGAAAGTTTAATGACTCCTTTGAGTGGATCACTATGAAAGAGAAAGTAACCTTTTAATGGACCACTGTGATACCTAAATATTAATAACATCTTTGTATACTGGGAATAATATTTTGCAACTTAATATTTCTTTTTAGAAGTTTAAAGTATTTCATATGGCATTTCATTTTAGAGTTTGGACGATAAATTTTGGTTCAGACACATTTATTGTATGCAAGTGTAGGGTTTCGACACATGATGATACATCACCGATGAGTTCATGATACTTTGTTGACCAAATGGTATTTCGTTTAAGAGTTTGACTATATATTTAATTGATGAGTTTTGGGTCCATCCATTTGGATAATTTTGATATTCCATAAATGGTATTTTGTTGGTATGATTATATGCCTTCTGCTGAGTTATGGTATTTCAAGTGGTTTAAAGGGTATGTTATAGATATTTTTGTATGTTTCCTGGTATTTAGACACTTCATGGTAGCCTCAAAGACAATCTCAGGGAAAATATGACATTGTTAATCAGACATTGAGCCTTTAGAGCATTTCTGATTGTCTTTAGCACACTTACCTGAACAAATTCCCATGTTTAGTAACACAGTAAACAATACATTTAGAAACACACCTTAACACTAGGGGTCTCTGATAACATCTGGTATAACTGCTTCTCCACCTAGTGAACAGATCAAGAATTACAAGAATAAATGTGACGTTCCTAGCAGACGATCATTAGATTATCCATAAGGGACTCATTTGAACATCTCCTAATTATCACCCAGTTGATTGGGTTGCTGCCTAATCAGGAAAAGTAATCAACTTGGCTAATAAACTACTGGAGCACTCATCGAGTCAGAAATCATCCAATCAAAATTTGATAATATCGAAGCTTGTGCATGAAACCCCAAAATAGACTAGTGCATGAAAAATGAATGCTGCTTGCTGACGAAAAATCCTGTATATTACATGGCCCTATTGTAGCTTGTCTATCGTATTTATTTGATTATTGCCCGATGCACTCTTATATATGAAATTATTTTTATATACATATATATCATTCGTTTGGCGCCCCCTACGTTATGGATGAGTTGTCGCTGTTGCCATGGCTACCAGTTTTATTCAAAGGAAAGTTCCGAAAGGCTTGGAAGTTTGAAAAACGTCGATATGAAAAAATCGGAAGAGTTCATATAAACAGATGACATGATGAAACGATGAAAATCCGATTAAACTAATGTTCATTTCAGATGATTTGCCGATCACCTAATTCATAAGGTCTCTGAGACCTTTTTCCAACAGTGTCCTAATAATGAAATGCTTTTTCGGTCCGCCCCTTCGATAATATTTGTTTCAGGGTATGATTGATAACTTTTTTGACAAATTTATACTTCAATCCAACTTCTGATTTGGTAAAAATTCTTTTTTTTTTACAGGATTTTATTTTCTCTTGAGGCCAGAACTACCCTTTGATAATATTTCATTCAATTGTAGGCGCGTGTCAGCATTGATATCTTGCTTGAAATATGGCAAGAAAACCTCTAAAATATTCATTTGTCGGGTAATATTGAATTATGCTGTCATATTTCATATACCGCCCATCCCAGAACAATCTAGTAATTGGCACATGACAGGGTTTGAAAGCGCAACCCCCATGCCCCTTTTGATTGTCAATTTAAAAGATAAGACAAGCCTTTTGATATCTTGTTAGATTAAGGTGAGACTTACCGGTTGATATCTTTTTCAATTGAGGGATAGACCTGTCTTGATGAATTAAATTAAAGCAACTGTTGAATCTTGTTCAATTAAGGTTAGAATTTGACTTAAATCTTTTATCTATTCAGTTAAGGTTGGACTTTCATAAATTGATATTTGGTGTATTAAGGTAAAATAAAACTTGTAATAACATCATATCTTATTCATCTTAGGTCAGCCCTCAAGAAGACCTATATTAAATTAGGGAAAAGCCTGCCTTGAGTTAAATTAAGGCGGGACTTTCAAATAGCAATAAATAGCTTTTATTCATTGAAGAAGTTGTAATTTGTAATTGATATATATATATCCTACCTATTGATGATGCTTGATGTAGGATGTCCTGTTTAATATTATACTTGACAGATTAACTAATAAAAGATAGTTTTATTAATGTCCTGTGCATTGAAATCAGGTATCTGAATGCCTTATTTACTTAAGATTAGACCTTCCCTAAAGTATATTAATTCCTCATTCATTTAAAATTAGGTTTCCCTTAAGTATCTTAATACCTTATTCATTTAGAATTATGACTTCCCTTAAGTATTTTAATGCCTTATTAACTTAGAATTAGAACTTCCCTTAATTATCTTAATGCTTCACTAATTTAAAATTAGGTCTTCCCTTAAGTATCTTAATACCTTATTCATTTGAAATAAGGTCTACCCTTAAGTACCCTGATGCCTTGTTCATTTTAGATAAGGCAGATTTCACAAAAAAGCTGCAAAATGACTTACCACAACTTGTCCACAAGTTACATTAGCACAATACTGATAAGGCCAGACATAATCGATTCGTAGATTCTCAGATTTTCTAAGGGTGCTTCTTCTGAGGATAGCTGGCAGGACAAAAAAAAGCTGAAATCTAAATCTTTTATTGTGTCAATCCATTAAATAAAATCATGGGTAAACAATCTTTTCTGTTGGATTGGTAGGTCAGAGTAGCTAAAAATATGGCCTTGTGCTAATGTAACAACGATGAATGGTGTAGGACGGAATTTTGTATGCTGATCCTACTGCAATATTAATGGAGTAACCAGCAGGTTACCAGCCCTGGCCTGCTCTTGGGAGACCTGGCTTTCAGTTCAGAAAAAATTTGAGATCTAATCATGTGTTTTTTAACGTAATTTTTATGTACACATTTTGCTAATGTAACTCTATGAAATGGACAGATGCGAAATTGCAGTTACATTAGCAATAAAGAAACAGGTACCACACCCAGTCGTTTATGTTTTTGGTGATGTAAATAGGCAAATAAGACACGTTTTTCAATAAAATATTATAATTTCATGTTTGAAATTGGCATAAGTAGCGAGAACACAGAAAAATTTCCATGTAAAAGTTGCTAATGTAACCTCAGTGTCCTGAGACGGAATCGAGTTACATTAGCAGTATTTTTTTATTTTTCATTTTTTTCAAGTTTTATAGTGACCAAGACAATTAAAAATGGTTCCAAAATAATTTTCAAGATTTTTTTTATCAATCACATACCGTTACATTTTCCTGAATTGGTTTTAGCAGATTCCACAGAGTGCCAAAGTAAGCATGTCTGATCACCAGTAAGTTTGGTCGTCCAAAATTGTCCTCATGAGGCATAAAAAAATATCTTTTTAAGAGGAAAAAGCTACATATTTGAGGAATATTTTACTGATATTTATTCCTTACCTCACACATATACTTAGTAATAGGTTTACTTGCTTCAGGAAGCAACAGAGAGATAACAAAAGGGTTGGAAAGTTTAAGGTACCTTTTAAGAGCACTTTTCGTGAAATCTGCCCTAAGGCCTTCCCTTAAGTATCTTAATGCCTTATTCATTTAAAATTAGGTCTTCCCTTAAGTATCTTAATGCCTTATTCATTTAAAATTAGGTTTCCCTTTAGTATCTTACTGCCTTATTTGTTGATGACCTTCCCGATATTCATTTGGAATTAGATTTTCCCTAAATAGTATCTAATGTCTTATTCATTTAAAATAAGGCCTTCCCTAAATTATCTAGTGTCTTATTCATTTAAAATTAGGTTCTCCTTAGGAATCTTAATGCCTTATTTGTTGATGAATTGACCTTCCCTTAAGTATCTTAATGCCTTATCCACTAAAGAAATTGGGCTTCCCGTATGTATTGGCTGAGGACAAAACTTAAAATGGAATGTGTGGGTTAAGTTGGATCACTTGCCTGTGATAAGTAGCAGAGCTACCCTGGAAATTAACAAAATTTGCTTACTATCAAACTTGCCAATTGATTAATTTTGATATAGACTTTTTACAATAAATGACTTACTCTCTTAATTGAATACCTCACTTTTTCTATGTGTATTTAGAACCTTGATCTACTCACAAAATGGTTATTGAGAACGAAATAGTTCAAAATCCTTTAAAATGTAACTTTAACGGAGAAATCGATAGTTTTAGTTGAAGGAAGCTATTTGTTTCGGTGATGTCATGGAAACGGAAGTTGAATTACCCAGAAGGCCTTGCTATTCCCCCGTGGGATTTGAGAGAACTATTCTATGACAGATTTGAAGGTTATTGCTCCAAAACTGACAATAAAGCCTGTAAAATATCATTTCTGACTTGAAGGCATGCTATCAAGCACTGAATTTTCCATTTAGACAATTTAAGACAATTACTAACAATTTCAAATGTTTCATTAAAACTATTTATTACCATAACAGCGATAATGGGTGGTTTTAAGCCATTTTCAACAATTTTAAATTGGTTTAGATCCCTTCTAGCTGATGTTTTGTCTATATATTACCTACAGCTACCCAAAATATCCCTTTTAATGTGATAATAGCATGGTCAGCCAAAGTAACAATAACTTTTCAATTTGTTCTTCACAGTAAAATGAAGTTAATAGCACATTTTACTTGGAAATGTGGTTTAGACATGAAACCTTGATTTTAATATGAAAGCTTTCATTCTATAGGATAGGATAGGATAGGATAGGATATGATAGGATAGGATAGGATAGGATAGGATAGGATAGGATAGGAAAGTTTGCACAATATACAGTAAGCAGAATAAGTAAGCACACCCGTTCCTAGGAATTTTGTACAATAATAATGGATAGCCAAAAAGTTCTGTAAAAATTCCTAAGTTGTTTGTGATTATATTAAAATTGTTAGCGTAATATACATTTCTGAGAGAATTGCAAAAAGAAATCTGTGAGAATCTTAGCAATTTCTGAGTTTCTCTAAAAAAAAGTCTTAGAGAATCGTGAACTGTCTAAGTTCTTTGCCCTTTTTCTGCTATTCTGTAAGAAATTTTATGTTACTATTTATGATTTTGACCCTAGGGGAGCTCCATTGGATTGACTTGTGAAAAATTAGATGTACAGCTGCAAACTAATATCATTTATATATAGAAAGGATATAAAAGCAGGACTGATTTGTTCTGAGAAGATATTTGGCATGACATTTAATTGATGTAAATGTACAATGTGAGGATGTGCACTTTATCAGGGGCTAAAGTGTAGAATTTTTAGAAATGTCTATTGTAATTGTTGGAATCTTGTAAGTTAGGTTATTTGGTCTGTTGACTGGTGATTACTCAAAATTTGGGAATATTATTTTATTTCAGAAAATATGGCATAATACTGTATTTTCATTTTAATGCCACCACATAATTTCATTTTAATACCACCACATAATTTCATTTTAATACCACCACATAATTTTAAGCTGATGTACCTGTGTAATATATTGTGACTGACATAAATAGAAAAATATATGGCAAATGATACTTGTCATGTAGATGACATCTGAAGGTAGATAATTGCTTTGCAATTGAAGGGAATTCGTGTACATGACTACTACATGTAACTTTCTCTATAGAAAAACAAAAATACAATATGAATTTTATGATGTAACTTATCATGTATACATATTACCAACAAAACACAAATCGTACATTTAATGTTAGCATTTCTATCTGCTTTTTTGTAAAAATGGAAATTCCAACTGAATTATAGATAACTAAAGTTATGCTCATAACAAAATGTCAACATAAATGACATGGAAATACATATATCTTATGCTTTCTATGATAAGAAAAGCTTCAGCAAAAAAAGAAACATATTTGTGAAGCCAATTGGTAGATCTTGTACCATATTTAGAGTGGTTGGGGACGTTTTACATTTGTTGTATAACACCTAAGAGATATTAGTTTAGTAAGATCAGAAGAATGGTATTCATGGAATAATAACACGTTTTTCTATAGCCCAGAGCAATATCTGTATAATATGGAGCCCTAGTGTCAGAAATATCAACTTCGAGCTGCAAGGTGCTGCTCCTAGTGGATGATTTTAGAACATGCTTTTCCTCAGTTGTTCAGTGAATTTGGTGCGGCAAGGCGCTCCACTGTAGCCTGCTCTTTTAATATCATTTTAGGATACTTAACATTGCTGTAACAACATAGAGGATTATCAAACATGACGTGACAGTGGTATATCTTTAATTTAACACTATGGATGTAACGTTACAGTGTCGGGAAGGTTAAATTTGTGAGACATCAAAATTTGTCAGAGATGTAGCTAGCTGGGCCTCACTCAGAGCTGGTGGAGCAGCTACAGCCAGGAATTTAGTGGTATCGCTTTCAGTGTGAAATGATATGATACCTTTTGAGTTTTCACTGCCATCTGACCCAATTATACTGAATTTACACCTGATTGAAGATTAAGCTCATTAATGATATTAATATGGATACATTTTCATAATGGAAATTACCAATGAGATCATTATGGAACATGAAAACTACAACACTTGATTTATTCAAGTAGTATGGTACCTGCCTACCCTAATTTTCAAAATGTATCTTTGACATCAAATGCTAATTAGCATAATAAACTCTTAATTAGTATGGAAATTTAAACATTATATTAATTGCCAATTATTAATCATGGAGTTTTGACATACTGAGGTGGTTTTAGGACAATTCTGCAAGTTGTGAGAGTTGGTGCAGTGTTTAAGGTGTTGGTTACTCATTGAGGTAGCAGGTTCAAATCCAGACTGCTTCTGCTTGGATTTACCTTTGTGGATACCAGGTTGAGGAAATTATACAATTTCTGCTGTTCAGTTGGTGCATAAGGAAATCAAGTCTTTTGCCTGGAAGTTATTTTGTGGCTGTTCAGACACTTTGCAGCTTTCTACTAGGGTTCTGTGTGGATCCTGTCTGTGTAGCTGGCTGTAGATTTGAACCTATGACCTGTATTTGATTCCTCATATCTGTACATTAACCACTGAGCCACTGTAGGCTGACTGATTAAGGAATCGAACCTAGGACTGAGATTACTTTCAAACACTAAACTCGTATCACTCTTACAACTGAGCTACTATTATTGGAGGAGTATTCTGACAGAACTCATTGGTTCATTCAATAATATTTGGGATTCGAATCCAGGACCGCATAATACACAACCCAAATAGGCGACAATTCTATTGTTAGTCCAACTTACCAGGAGCCTTTCTATATATATACCAAAGCCACTTTTTAAGACATCAGCTGAAGTACTGCTCCTAACAGAAACCAACACAAGCTTGTCCAAATTTATCTAATTTAGCCCATAAGATTGAATTTGCAGTGTGGGGCGAGCTTTTTTTATTGCCCCGACTAGTGGAATTTTCTCTATTACCATCTATTGTGGCACTGCAACGAATTTACGGAGCAATTCCAACGATTTACAGTATGGCCAACTAAACAGTCGACTAATATATCACACAGACCTTATATCAAGTGGAGTTATATCTCTTTGGTTGGAGTAAGATATTTGGCTCTATTAAATAACCTACCAAAGATATTTCAAGCTGCATTACTGTGGTGTAGTATCTGGAATTGTTTTCATATCCTGTTATTTTCTTAGTTAAGTGTTGGAAGATTAAAATAACATCACCGTAACATTTAACAACATTTTATGAATATTATTGAAGCGTTTACATAACGTTTCCCTGTCACTTTACCTTACCAAACGTTGGTCAAATGATATAAGAGAAACTACAGGGAAATTAACCGAAACCTCAAGAAAACGTCAGAACAACGTTAATCTAATATCACCAACAGGAAATTTCAGTCAGAAACCTTACTGGTATTGCCTTAATCAATTGCTCTGTTTGGCTAATTGTAAAGAAACCTTATAATATAAGTGCTTTTATCACAAACAAGGCTGCCACAATGCCCTTTGAAGTTAGATCACCAGATCTCTGCTTCTGAGACTGGTAAAGAACAGAATTATTTCATTCTCTGCTCCTTTTAGTTGAGTGATATTATCATTATTAGCAGAAAATTGGATTTTATGAGAATATTAGAATTTTCCAATGTGCATAATTTGGAAAATTTAATCATTTATGGTTATTTGGGATTATATCTCCCCCTTTAAAAGGAGAATTCAAAGAAGGTCTATGAGAAATATTGGTTATTTAACCCTTTATAACTTCGATAAAAGTTGTGAAGATTTTTTACCATTCGAATCTTAAACCGCCGGATTTTCTGTCAAATAGAGTTATCTCAAAGACAATTGGTTTCCCAACTAATAAATTTGATTGAATCTGCCTCATATCACATGATATTGGAGCCAACAGTGATTTCATGTTGAATTGGAATTACTGTGTTTCACAGTGATTACACATGCTCTAGATTCACAGTTATAACGAGGCAGATCACTTGAAACTAATACCGATTCTCACAGTGGTTGATATTACTGTCAAAAGTGCTCAAGTTACATCCAAATAAAACAGCTATTATATTATGCAAACAGTAATGTCAATTTAGCTTGGGATAAACAATGTTTGAATGATTCACAGTGATATCTGTTAGTACTTTTGAGTAACAGTGGTTAAAATAGTTTGGGATATCGAATACAAAGTGCTAATCTACAGTATTGCAGCCATCCTGATCAGCTGATAGTTGTATTCAACAACAACTAAAGGATATATCATAACTTTCATTTTGTTCTTTTACAGTTACAAATTCCCAAAGCTACATAATCTGATTTAGAAATTTACTATACCTTCTTCCCAAGCCAAAGAACAAGATATGATTTGTGTATGACAATATTATAATTGAATTGAATGCAAATGATGTTTGAATATATTGATAGCAAAGTTGCTGATGTTTATAACTTGTGTCACGATATCACTGAATTGTGATGTTGTGCTCTCTATGGATATTCCAGTAGCTAAGTGATATCGCTTTAATATCACTGATTATAACTCAGTGAAGATAGGAGTCTTCATGGATTTGTCTTAATTTTAACGGATTCAAACTCATCTTCTTTGTGCTTTTCACATTCTCACGGATTTCGGATTACCAACTGGTTTTGTATCGTCACAATGGTGGGCGACATGTTTCACCGCTTACTACGGGAGGTGTCTCATCGTTTTGTACTGACGATCGTGTGTTTGTTGTTATTTCCAGACCTTCCGAGGGTGCTCAACATGCCCCACACGCTGTACCTACCTCGGGGTATGGAGGGCCACATAGAGTGCCCGGTCGAGGCAAACCCGCCCGTTACTCAAGTTGTGTGGACTCAAAATGAAAAACGTTTAAATGACAGTAAACGACTTAAATTCGGGCGAAGTGGTACCCTCCTCATAAAATCAGTGCAGTCGAGCGACGAGGGGCGATATACGTGCACCCCGTATTCTCCACGAGGAGCTGGGCGGTCGTCTTCTGTTGTACAGATCTTCGTAAAAGGTAGGTGGATTTACTTTATCTTCCAGTTTTGCACTGGTGTTTTTTTTAAATATACCTATTCTCTCTTATTTATGATTAACCAAATTGTCTTTTTGACTGTTGTTTGAATGGAAGGGTAAATGAATGAAAGACAAAGAACGTTTTCTACAAGTTTTTATGGCAGGTTTGTCGATGTATGTTTCTTCGGGTATGAAAGTTGTGTGTTTTCGGATTCTTTTTCAACTTATTCATTGATTTTGATGGATATTTATGAAATTTACCATGATATTCTAGAAGTATTGAAATACTGATGATACATGAACTCCTTGCTTCGAGATGAAATGATCGGTGTAGGCCGAAGATACCTTAGATTTTTTTTCCATCTGAATCAGAAGATGACACCTTTTTGAAACGTTTTTTTGTGGTGGTGTAAAATAAAGACAAAACACACATTTTATACCTTGATTCCTTGATACCCAATTTAATCAGCCAAAGAAATATCTACACGACGAGAGAGATAATATGTGTTTCACTATTTTATAAGATTTATCACTAGATATTGTGTGTCATTATAAATTCATCTATCTTTCCATGTCTACAATTTCCTGTGTGTTTAATATACACCAAATATGATATATGGTATTGCAAAAGTTTCCTGAGATATCATATACATACATGACATTCTGTCTATAATTGCACAATGAAAAGATGATATTTAAATTAGCAATTTCTGAAGACAAAAACTTGTGAAATTAACAGAAAAAGTACAAAATATGTCTAAATTTGAGATGTGGACAAGAAAGACATGCTTCGTATTGTTTTTGATTGAAAAAAGATTGATAATTAGCAGAGATTGCACCATTACAAAATCCCACTTCAGGAAAAAGTTGTTGACGTTTAAACCAAGAGATCTCGTATGAAATGGCATGTCTGTTAAATTCCTTACTCGGTACATTTGCATTAACACTGTGTCAGTGAGTTTTTCAATATCCATTATAAATGCAGCTTTGAAGCTTTCTTTGAAATTATATTATTTCTATCAAATTTCAAAGTAACGCGTTGTCAGACGTTCGAGAAATTTCAAAAATCGTGATGTGCAAAATTGTCAAAATCACGACTACCGAAAATACCATGACACAGAACTCAACCATTTCAATAATGAAACTATTTTAGGTCAAGTGTCATATATAAACCACTTGTCATGTGCCACAGGTCCTCATATGTCATATGACACAGGAGCTAGGATGACAAAAGACCCTCCAAGTGTCATATAGGATGTATGTGACACTAAAAATTGATAGTTCCGAACCTTTGATGTGGCGCACAATAAGACATAAAAGACTGTTTGTCCTCTGATGTTCCATGTTATTATTGCTGTATGTGTTGCACTGTTACACTATTGTGAGTTTTGCTATTGTTTATGGTGAATTTTTTCAGTGCAATGATTCTAAAGATAGAATTTGTTCTAAACAGTTTGTCACAATTTCAATGTCAGGTTTCAACAGTGTCTGACTTAGGCCTAACATTTGAAAAGAAAAGGAATCGAAAGGATGTTTCTATGGTTCCTGATACAAGGAATATCACAGCCACCCTTCATAAATCCGTACTGTATCAGTTCTATTGGCAAGCAAATTGGGTGTACTGTACAGTAATGATGTTTGAGTCGTATAATTATTTTGTTATGGTTGAAATATTCAACATTGATTGGTAACTTGGGCTTACCCGACAGAAGACTACGTGAAAATCTTAGAGGTGGTTGAAAATAGAATTGTATTAAGATTTTATTAACTAATAATATTGTAAGATATAGTACGATGGAGTACAGGGTGTTCTGACAACTTGCAAAAAGATTGGATTTGCACTGAGTTTGTGGCAATAGATTTGCAGTTCAAATAAAAGTACACATCCAAAAAAATGGACAAATGGGGGAATGGTTTTCAGATACAATCTTAGATTTATATGGTAACAGCCTTAGTTTAAGAGAAAGGTAGCTGTACACCAAGAAGAAAATCCAGTCTTATTTTTAGCTCAAAAGATTTAATCTTCCTGAGAACATCAGTCAATCTTGACATTTCCTTTGAATACATGTTTAAATTCTTACTTTTCAAAGCTATACCATTGTGTTCTGATTCTAAAATGAGCATCACTGATTCGTGATGTTTTTGTAATGATTCGGACCCGGTCTGAAATGATGCGGTGATGATTCTGAGATGATTCGGGGATGTTTTGAAGTGATTCGGGACTGTTTTAAGCAGTGATTTGGGTGCAAAGTACTGCAAATTTAAATCTTTGAGAGAATCAGGATTTAAATCTTGGAGAAATCTCAGAGAAATCTTGGCAGAAAACAGTCGTTGTGAGATGTTTAGAGGGTGGATTTGGCATGGAATCTAGAGATATGACTTTCATCCCTGCTCTGGATGCAAATTTCAAATTGTTCTCCTTCCGAGCTTTTGCTGAAATAATCTTTATTTGCAAGCGGGCGAAAAAGGGAGGACGCTAGTCCCGGCTGATTTTCTCCCTCTCATTTGCACTTCATTAAGAAAAAAGCGGCGACCAAATCTCCATGCTGCGAGGATTTATTCCATCTATTCCCTCCGAAAATCTCCAGAACTCCAGAGGCTACGTAGAAAGACTCGCTAGTGCTCTGCTCCCAAAAAACAACCACTATCTATCCATCAAGTTATTAAAAACTAACAACCCAATATTCTAACTTGCAAGATTCGAGCAAAAAAAGCTCCGAGAAGCTTAGAAAAATCACGTTGAAATATTCATGAATTCAAAGTGAAATTCCACAGGTTTTTTATCGAACACAGCATATGGTAGAGTCTCCGTGGGATTTCTATACTATTTTGCATTGAAGAAAGTCTAAAGGAACTCATGTGTTTTTTTTTTGTTCTATGATTTACTAAATTATTTATTGAGATTAGAACTTAAAATATTTCCAGGCACTGTGCAGTTGCATAGTTTACGTGGAACCCAAGGGGATTTTTAAAGTTGTTTATGTATGTGTTTTAAAGTAGAATGTCAAGATGTACCTTTTGTTTTTTATAGTTATGATTTTTTTTGCAAGTGTTCAGAATGGAATATTGACTGGCGGTCAAATACTATTTCCCTTACTGTATGTCCCTTAATCAGGCATTTACAAGGTGAGAAGCTGAACAAGGATTTTAGCAATGAGATCCCAAACATTGTGCTCTTAAATGATTATAAAGAGCAATTCAGATTGGTACAAGTCATTTCATTATCGTCATGTATGACCTGTTTCACAGCAATGTGAACACCAACAGCTTGGAGTTATTGCAGTTACTTACCTGCACAACCGCAACAACCAAATATCTTAGAATAGGTTTGCAGATAGGGAAGTAGGGATAGATAGATAGATAGATAGATAGATAGATAGATAGATAGATAGATAGATAGATAGATAGATAGATAGATAGATAGATCATAGTTCTTGCCTGGCATTGACCAGTTTGCCCTCTATTTGCTTTGCACTGGGAAATGGCATTTTCGATTAAAAGAAATGTGATTAATTAGTTGCAACAAAAGCACTTGAGCTCTTTAAATTTCAAGTTTTTGTGTGAGAGTTCACTAATTAGTGAGATAATGACAGTCGTAAAAGAGTCAGGGATAATTTGATTAAAAAAATAACCTCATTAAGTTAGTGATTAACTGCTGAAAAGTCAAGGCCCTATAAAGATGGAAGTCCAAGGCAAAATATCAAATTTAAAGCAAGGATTTTAAAAGAGCAGCATTTCCAAAATGACTTGAAATTAGCAATTACAAATAAGTTAGTGATCCATCTGTCATCTTGTATCCCATGACCAAATGACTGTGAACCAATGAAGGTTATCGTTGAAAATTTAAAACCCCTTCCAAAAAGTCAACCTTCATTCGTTAATGGGGAGGAAATAGTTTTGTTATTAAAGTGACAGCTGGCTCTGTCTTTCTATCTGTTGCTGTCTTCTGTCGTTTATCTATCTTACTATCTCAATTTTTGTGTCTGTCTCTCTAGGAAGAGCTGGGGTGAGCCCCGTTATGATAAGTCTTGGCTTCAAATAGCTCGGCCCCGGGTTCGATCCCAGGTTCGATCCCAGGTCTGACTGTGTCATATTTGCTGGACTGGTGTTGACAGAAGTTCATCCTTTGGCTATCTTTCTGTCTAAGTCTACCTATCTATCTGTTCCTCTATCTATCTAGGCTACTCTATCTATCCATATCTTTCTATCAGAGGATTTATCTGTTCACCTCCACAATTTAGGTTTTAATCGGTTATGTATGGTAATCTTTGGATATGTTGTTATTGTTGGGTATTGTCTTAAGTAGATCTACCTCAATTTCTATTATTATCTTATTATCTTGAATAATTTAGAAATTGCAAATGTCGGTTAATATGAAAAGTTTTGTTAAACTGCGTTTAAGTAGACGTAAATTAGAGGAGATTCCTACATTTGTGAGCTGGTGGAGATATTAACGTTTAATACGAAATCTTTATTGTTTCGTAAAAGCTGGAATTATCTTTTGTGTTATTTATTCATTCTTTTGAGTTGAGATAAGCGCTTCTAACTCTTGGAGCCAGCCGGCTAAAGCCCAAGGAAGTTATGTGTCTTGCGCAGATGATCTGTTGTGGCCCAAACTCAGCATTCAGCATGCTTCAAATTCTCCTGTGGGAGTTGGAGGTAACTAGAGAAAAGGATCGGTTCTCTCTCTCTCTCTTTCTCCCTCTAAAACCCAATTGGCATTTCTCAAATCATGCCATGGAATTGTTACATCGCGTGCCACCGGAGGTGATTGTGACGTCACAAAGGTCAAGCAACAGTGACGTCATTATCATATGTCAAAAACGTTCCAGAATGATTTCTGTGTTCCATTTCTGAATTTTCGTGATTTCAGTTGCAGGCCTAGGCGGCTGGGCCTATTTCTTAAGTTGTCATTGATACCACAGAAGTGGCAAAATGCAAATAAAAATGAAAAAAAAAAGGTTTGGTTGAACAGGCCAGGCAACTGTAAAGAAGTTGGACTAGGCCTATCTGGGTTTCCAAACAAAGATAGATCAGAACTAGATTCAGAAGATATAGATCTATAAGCCAAGGTTAATAGATTGACAGATAATTTCTTCAAGCTTGTCAGATGGTAAAATGTTTCGAATGAAAACATTGCATTTTGTCACATCATCAGTTTTATCCTATCAATCACTCACCCAAATGAATTTAAAAATAGGAAATTACTGAAACCTTAAAAGATCTAACATTAAATTCCCTATGAATTCATATCCTGTTTTAATTACTGTTAACCACCTTCCATGATTGAAACACCTTAAATTAATCAATCAAGTGCCTAACACTTGCCAAAACTAGGTCAACAATTAATTATTTAAGGGAGGTAGCACTTAAGAACATGTGGAAGAAATTTTATTTGCTTGATAACACATGTTAGACATGTAAAAATGATATATTGTGTCATTTGTCTTGTAATAAATATGTCATATTAATCTCTTATGTAATATTATGTAAGTATTATGCATACAAATGGGTAATTTGGATATAGTAATGTTGGCTAGTTACCCTTAAATCAGGGTAATTGGCCTATTCCAAAAGGGAGGGGGCAGTTGGGGGCATTACATAAATATTTGAAAGCTTAACCCCTCTCCTTTCTTCCTCATGGTTCAGATGAATAAACTCAGTATTTCTTTGGAACAGTTGTATTGTACTTAATATATATTTTAACCATGCTGTGTAAGGTTTTGTCCCTGTCTTTTGTCCTATTCTAAAAGTCGAATAATTGAAAAAATGATGAACATAAAACCTCATCACATAGCTACCTAAATTGAATTATTCATTGCATTTGATGGAAGTGATATGGGTCTGTTAAATTGATTAACAAGATTATTTCTTTCAATTATGTTTCATTCGAATTTCAATTCAAGTCCTTTAAAAGCAAAGACTAGAATTTCATTAGTGTTTTGAGAGAGAGTAGTGTTGAGAATGTTGTTTGGGTGAAATTGTCTCTTTTGTCAACAAAAATCTTCCAAAGTCACGCAGAACGTGACTTAGAATGTGAGATTGTGCACGTGTCCTTGGTTGCCATGGAGACAGTTGTCCCTAGTAACTGTTGAGCAAATGAAAAAGTGTTAGAGGTTATGTGAAGAAGTGTTGGAGGCTAAGCAAGACAGGAAAACTCAAGGAAACTCAGGAAAGTGTGAAAAATTGGGAAGAAACTCCCAAAAACTAAATTGTCAAGGAAAGCTGAATAGAAATTGCTAAGGAAGACTGTGTAGGAAGGTTAAAAATATATACAAAGCTGACAAAAAGGTGGAAAAAGAAAATTGGAAAAACCTATTGAATTTGTTCCAATTGTCGAACTTACAAATGAAGTAAGGGGGTTGGGAATTCAAACCTTTAACAAGCATACAAAAATTGGACATTTGAGCTACTGGGAAGTAATTGGAGAATAAGATTTATAAAAATATGACTTAAATTTTCCTTTGTTAGCCTACTATGGTTGATTACCAGAAAATTAATTCATCGGTCCCTCGAATTATTGTGGAGAGTATGTGGCAATTGCCTGTAGCCTTGATTAACTGCGAACCAACATTTAAAACATGGCATCCCTTTACTTCTTATAAGACCAGTTACATCTGAAGCCATCTTGAGTGAGAATATACAGCATAATTCTGTAATAATGTTCAAGGTAATACATTTACCAACCCATGATCACTGTTTGATAGCTTGATGTCTGGAAAAGCAAATCCCCTAATCTAATAGAAGATGACTACAGTTTCTCATACTGGCTGTTGGATACTTGAGCCTCACATTTTAGCCACGTAGGTCATTATAGGCAAGACAACAGAGACCTGGTTTCTTGGAAAGTGCTATTTCTCTGTCTTTTGAAATAATCAAATCTCTAACAAGAGTTCAATGTTATCATTTTTCCCAAGTTGTACCTGCTGCATTTGCTTTAAGTATTAATTAGAACCAGAAATATTGTCTGTTAGACACCAGCTATTCCAATGGTAAAAGTTTTATGATGGGGCTTAGAATAATTCAAAGCATGTTATTGTCTATATCAATTGAATCAGTTCACTTTTGAAATTTATTAGGTTCATGCCTTAATCACCCATAATTATCTAGCCCCTATAGCTCAGTCAGTAGAGTGCTGGCCTCACAAGCGAGGGACCCGGGTTCAATCCCCAGGCTGGCCATCATGTCATTCCATGACCTCATCGTTCGCTTCAGACATAAACTGGAGGTGCCATGGGCCAAACTGGAAACAAGTGACTGACTTAGCTTTACCTTTGCCTTTAATTTCAAATTTCTAAGTTTCTCTTAACAACATGATAATTAGTTTACAATATAATTATTATATCATAGAAAGCAGAGGTCAAGCAACTATGGAGCCATAGGTCGAGCATTTTCCCCGGACTATACTTCCCCAAATGGTTGAGGCCTCATGTCTTAAGCAACCATACTTTGAAGTTTCAGTTTCTTTTAACGACATGATAATTCAGTTTACAATATATCATATCATATGAACCAGAGGTCAAGAAACTATGGAGCCGTAGGTCGAGCAATTTCACCGGACTACATCCCCGAATGGTTGAGGCCAATGGTTGAGGCCAAGTCGAGTTGAGGAGTATACACCCAGACAGCTGTAAGCCTCGCTTGTTTTGCTCTGTCAGGTCCAACTGTGGTCAATGATAGAAGTAGCTAGCATTTGGCGTGCAGAGAATCATATCTCCAAAGAGCAAGATCCCTAGGTCTTATGGACCTTTTAAATTGACTGGGAGAGCTTTCACACTTTAGCTCATTTGGCTGAATGGTCTATGAAGCCAACCTAGATGTGGGGCTGTTAGGCTGTTGATTTGGTCGGACTGCAGCTCAGTTACTGTGACTGTGGCTCAGTTAGTGTGACTCTATGTAGCTCAGTCAGTAACTATATGACTGTATGAGCCCAGTTACTGTGGATGTATTCATAAGCTCAGTTACTGTCACTGTTGCTGTGTCAAGTCCCAATAGATAATAATGTTGCTTGGATTGTATCAAAATTATAATGATGTGGAAGAGTAGGTATATCGACATGTACAATGTATCTTGTTGAATGATATATTTTATAGGTAGATTCAGAAGAACAATGCTTATGTACTCAGAGGACAAATATTTTGAATTAGCTATGCCAAACTCCAGATCATCTGAATTTAACATTTCATAAGTTGGGACCATTTTTGCTTAGGACATTGCATATATAACTAATAAAAAGTAACAAAACACTTAAATTGGTTTTAAAACGGCAGCACTGTCGCAATATCCGATGTCCTTCAGATGAGATCAGATATCATTTCTGCAAGTGTTGTGATTGCTAATTAATGGTGATAATCCCTTAACAAATTTTCTAATTTATTCCAACAATCGACTTATCCCATAACTGAGAAAAATTATGTCCTATCAATTGAACATGGCCATACTTCCTCTCGAAAAATTTCCAAATCAGAATTCCTCTCCAAAAAGTTTATAACGAATACAAGCCATGGTGATTCCCCCATTCATTAGTAAAAAAGTCCAATGTAGACAATAGACAATAGACAATAGACAATAGACAATTTTTATTTCTTTTCGGTTTTACAAAAACATATAAACTTTAGCCTTAGGCTAGTGTCACCGAAATTAAAAACAAAGTAAAATGATTATGTAAAAGATTTAGACAAATTAGTTAGAAATTAAAAAATATAAGTAAATGAGGACATGTAAAAATGTTACATATTGCAGACACTATATAGTGTACATTAGGGTGTGGCTGTTGCCCATCAAATTGGAAAATTTTACAGGAACCCCCTGTACCTTTTTTTGGTATTGTGGTTTGATCTGAGGGACATTCCTGAGAAGTTTCAAGAAAATTGAAAAACGTTTAACTTGAGCACAATGCAGTTGAAGTTTCGTCTTGTTTTATTAAAACCCAAAGTCGCGGTTTCCCGTAACTTTGTCAATATTCATTAAAGAGCAATAAAATATGTTCAGTTGGACAGGGCTCAGTAAGACCTTCATTTTGAATACCAACTTCAATGGTATCAGATAATTTTAAGCAGTGTATCAATTCATAATTTGACTGCAGTTTTCGTAATTTGTGCGATTAGTACTGATTACCTTCATATTAAATGTCTACTGGCCTTTGTCACTCATTATATTTAATGAAGCAATGACAAGGTCATGATTGACTTTAATTGAAAAAAAAAGTTAGTGTCTGTTTAATATTGACAAGGCTATACATTTATATATGGGAACATGTATGTGGTTAATACATAGAGACAGTGTATGCTGCAAGCTATTGTTGGTGGCTGATGAATGGTGTTTAAATAGAAAACATTTCAGTTCCAGGCATACTGTTAAATATGTCAATTAGCCAGTTGTCAATTATTACTAATTCTATTTGGTCAAAGAAAAGTACAAATTAAGCATTACTTGGTCTAATGATGCAAAAATAGTTTCCATTGACACCAACTAACCATTTCGACTTTTTTTTCACCAAGAAAAAAGCCTTTTTCAAGTGAACTGAAGCTAAGAATCGAAATCACTAATAACTAAGGTTAGGTTTTGATAAATAAGGATGATTAAGCAATACTTCTGCTAATATAATTGTGAATTCAGTTGTTTGGTTACTTGAGTAAAGACACAAAGGTATGTGCTGTCTTAATTATCTCTTTATACCATAATATTGTCTCTTGTTGCCGTTTATCATAGTTCCTTCAAACATAGAATTAGACTTCAGTAACCTGATTTATGAAGTTTAAAATGCTTTGTGCAGGAAAGAAGTATTTCAGATATCACACAGTCATGATCATTGCATCCTAAAAATGAGGCAAGAGAGAAAATCAGAAATCTTTGTTATAAGCACCACATTCAGCATGTGTCATTATATCAATTCATTATTCAACTCAAATCTTAAAAATGTGGCTGGCTGTATAGACAACTTTTCATGCCCATAGAGTCAAAAAAATTTGACATTGTGTGTTTGACAGTGTGCTAGATCATGATGAGTTGATTGAGAAAGGATTTTCCCTGAACTCATGATAACATACAACTTTCTTGCGAATTGTTGGACACATTACGTATGGACTACTAAGGTCTGACCCACCTGGTGCCAACTTAATGATTTAATTTTTTTCAGCTTTAATTAGGTTTATTTATCTGTTGTTTTATGTTCATAAAGGCCTATTGCCGCTGTGTATGAATAAAGATATTGGGATGGATAGGCATAGGCCGATTTCAGCCACTCTCAATTTACTGGCCTCATTGTGTGAGATTTTGCAAATAACAGTAAACTTCTTACTAAAGTTCACCTAAATATCCAAATATAATAAAAATTTCTTCAAAATGTCAAGATAACGCCTTTGGCACTTTCTGCAGTGCAATATTAACTTGATTAACATCAAATCTTCGTCTTTATATAATTTTCAAATTATTTCCCGAACAGACCTTCAATTACAGATTTGTTTCACCACGTAATATCTTCTGAGACCATTGAAGTTGGTATTCAAAATGAAGCTCTAATTGAGGGCAGTTCAATCATACAGGTTATACTACTGTATCACTCACATTGACAAAGTTATACAATACCGCGATTAGCGCTTTTAAAGATTAATTAAGAATTTTCAACTGCATTGTGCTCAAGTTAAGCATTTTCTGATTTCCATGAAACTTTCCACAAATGTTATTTGGACCAAGACACAGTACCAAAAAAAGGTACAGTGGGATCCGACAACCTTCGGGCACCAGCCACACCCTAGTGTACATATATAGTCGGTCGGAACAATCAATATAAGCAAACCTTGGCGAACAGTAAAAAACATCGTGTAACCTTTGGAAAGTGTCTCTTGTCATTTCGCAGCCGATGCCTCAGCCAAAAAAGGCGGTCGAGATGACCTTTGTACAGATGGAGAAGGTCGGAAGAAACTACAGCAGTCAGGAGTAAGAAGTAAGATAACAGGAAGAAGTGGGATAGCAGAAATGAAGAAGAATGAAGCAAAGATAAGAAATTAGAAATCAAGCGATGTGGTAGAATGAAGAAGAAATGCATATTAGAAAGCAAAGAGAGAAGGAAGCTGTAGACAATGCTGATATTTTGCAAGGTCAAAAGAAATTACAACAGTTTTAAGTAAGATATGGGATAGCAGAAATGAAGAAGAATGAAGCAGATATAAGAAAGTAGAAATGAAGCTCGGAGGAAGAATGGAAGAAATGCATATAAGAAAGCGAAGAGAGAAGGAAGGTATGGACAATGCTGATATTTTGCAAGGTCAAAAGTAATTACAGCAGTTTGAAGTAAGATTTCAGGAAGATGTAGGATAGAAGAAAAGAAGAAGAATGAAGCAAACCTTGAGAAATTATGAAGCAGAAACCCAATTTCACGTAAGAAAGCAAAGCAAGAAGAAGGGAGTTTATTCTATAGTGTCAGAAGAAACTACTAGAGTAAGAAGTACGATGACAGGAAAAATGGGATGGCAGGAATGAAGAGAGAGAGAGAGAGAGAAATTCTTTATTTACGTGAAATGGGCTCACATTCTAGCCCCCAGCCCTCTTGGGCTTACAATTCACTTCAAAAACAATAATACATCAAAATAACAGAATTTTCGTTGAATAATACAAATTTGAATTAAATTTGAAATGATTTGTTGATATACATATATACATTAGTCCAATATGTAATAGCAATCCCAAAAAAATATAAACTTTGTTCGAGTTATACTAGTAGATATATAATTCAAACTCTTAAAATGTTAATTCTCATTAGGCCTATTTACATATTTACAAATATCATATTGCTAATTTGATGTCGACATATATAATTACAAGTATCGTATTGTTATTGGCAAGTATCGACAATTACGTAAATTAAACTATGTATACAAAGCACTTTGTCTTTTTTCAAAAGCGTTACATATAAAATTAGCTGTTTCTTTAATACAATCATCTTTCATCAGGAATTCAATTTTTCTGTCATCATTTAATAAGTCAAAAAAGAAATTAATTTGTCTTATCCTGTTGAAGAACTCAAATCTAATATCATTATAAAAGGGACAATGAAAGATAAAGTGCATTTCAGATTCAATGTAGTTGAAGTTACAAAAAAGACAATATCTGTATTCTATTGGAGTGTCTTGAAAACGTCCAGTTTCTATTCTTAATGGTAGAATACCGTATCTAAATTGTGATAAAAGGGCACGCTTTCTCCTGTTTTGAATATTAATTACAAAATTTTCTACATTATAGCTCTTTTTAAAAATACTATAAAAGCGTAATTTTGGTACAACAGTGATTTCATTTCGCCATCTCTCACAATAATTTCTGTGTAGAATTTCTTTGGCATTCTGTACATTGATAAAAGTGTTATTTTCAAAATTTGTCAACATACTGATTTCTTCACAAATTAATTTGATTTCTTTACTCCAATTTTTGCATATTGACTTATCCCATACAAATATTTTCTTAACTATTCTATCATTCTCAATGTTCAATAATCTGTTCCATAATCGCAACATTTCTAACTTATGACGTGTAATACAAGAAATCCATCCCATGTCCCCATTAATAGCTAAATTTGATGCAAATCTGTGAACTCCTAAAAAGAATCTTATGGCTCTGTTCTGGACAATTTCACTTCTTTTAGAAACATTAAAACCCCAAACTCCAGCTGCATAATCTAATGTTTACAGGATAGAATGCAAGGGAAGTTGGACTGAATCAAGGACACAAACATATCCCATGATGTGTGTTCTGCAATACAGCATCTCAAATACTAAGCACTAATCTACATTTATCTTTTACTTGTAACATACATCATCCTTCTCCTACCTGCAAAATTGCTTTTCTCCTTCCCTGCAATTTATCTGTCGCCCAAGTCGCTTTGACGCTTTCGCATTATGCTCCTATCTATCTTAGTCTCTGTGTCTTTCCTAACCGAGCCTGCAATGAAGGCATGAAGAATTACTTTGAAATGCTAAGCACTAAATAGACTCTGTGCATTTATCGTTACCTGACATGTAAATCATGCTTTTCCTACTTACAAACCCAGCTGCATCTCACTCTCTTGCTGTATACAGTGTTTATCATCCCCACAATATATCTATCTACCAACCGACCATCTAAATCGCCTCATATCCATCCGCGTTTCTGTCATTTTTTTATTCAGTATTTGTCTACATGTCTACATTATTCTTTCTTTCCAACCACCACATATGGATCTGTCCATCTCTCATTTCGATATCATTGTTCCTTTCCTTAAACAGTATTGAATCTGTCTACAGGTTTCTGTCAACCAAGTCTTACCTAACACAGCTGGTCAGTACCAACACATTGTGCAGAATCTGTCTGTCCAACCAACATATGTCTGTCTACCTTTAAATCTATACCCATACCGACCCTCCTATCTATCTACATCTCTGTGCCTTTCCTAACTCAAGTTGCTATGGAGCGTTGCTTCCCAGTACTTAGTATTTCGCGAGCGCTTCCCACAGACACTGGGCCCGCTGCCTTCCATACTAAAGAAATAAGTGATCGGTCTTTTTCGGCTCGCATAACGTCCCCCGGATGTTATATGGCAGTTTGCCCTTTTGAGCTGCCGCATAGTTTGTCCCGGCCAATTCATTACTTGGATGTGCTTGGAGTATCTTCGAGTATATTGTCGAGTGTTCCCCGTGCCCCGCTGTGTATTGGTTGAGTGTATTGGCTTGATATTTTGCGCTATTGCCTCAGATATCTGTGATGTTAGCTCGACGTACTTTGAGACCGTATTAGCTCGGTTGAGCCCTTACTCCTCAACTCCTGAGTGATATTAGCTTGGTTTCGAGCATTTTGAAGCGATTCAGCTCAGTTTGTGTATATAGTCTTATCTAAAGTGTTTTGAGACAATATATGATATATTGTACCATTGCAAGATATCTTCAGGATTATCCTGGTTTCTCTTTTGTGACAAAAATGACACAATGCATTATACTTGGACATGCTCAAATATCTATAAGTATATTAACTGTTCCCAAGGCCTCGCTATTCATTGGTAGAGTGTTTTGGCTTTATATTTTGTAGTTTCAGCCAAGATATTTTGCTTTGTTGGCTGGGACTATATTCTGGCTTGTTTCTTATTAGCTTTGTACTAAATATTCTGAAGTGATATTAGGTCGGTTTGAAGTATTTTGATGCGTCATCCTCAGTTTGGTGTATCTTCAAGTAAATTTTGAGTATATTGATGCAGTATTAGTTTGGTTTGGAGTATTCTAGCTTGGTTTTGACTTTCTTGAGGTGATAACAGCTTTTGAGATGACATTGTATTTTCCCTCCGATTCATTGTACGAGTTATTGGACAAACCTCGACAACACCCTAACCCTTCGATAGCGTCTGTTAGACAGTGTTGGCATCTTCTACTGTGTTCTGTTCGAAACCTTTCTCTATTCGCAAAGGTCATTCCAAAGGAATCTTTGGAGTCTAGAATCTTACTACCTCTGACCTAAACAAGTCTGGTATCTGGCATCTTGGAAAGTCTTCTGCCATCAGATGTAGATTTGCTTAGGTTTCGCAGATAACATCTTTGGGCGAAGGACATTTCGGGAGTGTAGACCGTGTAGTCCCGGCTATACTAAAGATACAGCAGATAAGGCGCAATGTCCAGTCTCACTAGTAAGCCTGCTGGTGTGTCTTGTGGTGTTCAGTCTTTCTTTTTTGTGCCGTTTCTTTTTTCTCATTCTTCTTCTCTTTTTATGTGTTTTTCATTTTAACTTCATGATGAGGATTATGATATTGTGAGAATCAAAGTGCAGCCTTACAAACCCAATTTGATTTGAGGTCAACAGATTAGTCTTGAAGTAAAGAAACTACATCGAAGCTTGTCATAATCAGGCCTTTTTCCCTGGATGTAGAATAAAGACCCTGAGTTTGATGGAGACTGCATGGAGTGTAGTGAGAACTAAAGTGTATGGAAGGATGTATATTTCACTGAAGGTGTGGATTTTGGGAAAATGTATTATGTTAGAATCAAATTTAGGCTTACAAAGCTGTTTCCATTTCAATATAGGGATTACTTATATGAAATGATGAAATTAAACTATTATAACATAGACTGTAAAATTTGAAATTTTGAGTTAGCTCATATGATTGAGTGAGATGGTTTCACAATTTGTTTGAGCTAACATCGCTTGTTGAGTTATGATGATATTTTCATTGCCATAACTTAAAGCAACAAGCTATGTCAGCCCAAAGGAGTTGTGCAACCATCGTTTTACTAACTTTTAGCTGACTCAAAAATCATATTTTACAGTGTAGTGACAGTGTAGCTGATCATCTTCATTGTATCTTACCAGTCTTTCCAAAAAAGCCAAGCACACCTAACCAGGCTATCTAGGATCTACTCTTCCTCTCTTTTCAATACTGAACATAACGATGCTTGGAAGTTGTAGATTGGAATTTTCGCTTCAACAGCCCTTATCGTCAGTCCATACATGAAGCAAATTAAATTCTTGGCCGCAGTAATGTACATTTCAGCCGGATGGAAGCCAGATACATCCATATGGAATGTGCCAGATGTAAGATGTCTGATGTTGGGCAATTGCAACACCAATCTGTGTTGTTACATTTTCAGATATAGATATCTACACGAGATATTTCAAACACTTATCTGAAATGTCTTTGTTGTTATTGTTCTTTTAAAAATAACAAATAACCGCGACCGTCGGCGACGATGAAAAGGAGGAAATTGTGAAATATCATGTTGTTTGTCATGGCATAAGGTGGCCACATGAACTAAAACTAGTTTCTGACAATGTTCCACTTACAGTGTACAGTATTCAATGTACAGCTAGTTGTCAGGTTGGTGAAAGCATTAACAGTCAACAAATTCAACTCCAGGTTGGTCCCAAATTCAATTCCCAGTCAATTTTCACGTTGTCGGTGGAACTTGATGAAAAATCTGGTGTAAATGACAAAAAAAGTTTGTTGACATGAGATGACGCTATGTCATTGCTTTTCAAGGGTAAAAATCCTTGTTCAGGGAAATTAGTTTTAATAAACACTACCAAATCACATGAAAAAGATTCGGTTCAACGAAGCGAAATCGGAGTTGGAAAATGCATCATTTTGATTATACGAGCTTTCATTATTGCAACAGTATCAAAACCAAATCCTTTATCTTCTCAGCGCCACACAAAAAAGTATATTCATCTGCCACCCTAGCTTCTTGAAAATGCTGGAACTGCTACAGGAAAGAGAGAGGTAAGGTGTCAGACTATATATCCAGGGTGATCCATTCAAGTCAGTGTCAGCAGCCGGGAGATGTGCAGAATATTAAGCAGTCTTAATTGAAATAACTTCTCACTGCTCGAGAAAGTTAAATGTGTCCAATTCAAAAAGTGCAACATAGTCTGGTTTATCTTTATACACGAGCTGTAATCAAAGCGGAATGCGTGAAGTCGTTGGAAGTTTGGACGGAAGAGAATAATGAGTGGGGCTTTATGTCCTGTATTTACCACTGGAGTAGTTTAATAGGCTAATTAGGACAGGCGAGCAGACAGAAATGAGGTGTTGGGTGATTGCAACTGCTGTCCAATATACATGTAGTTCCAGGTGACTGGCAAAGACGGAATCGAATCCGGGACCAAGTTATTGGAACCCAAGAGCTCTACCAACTGAGTTAACCTCCCTCTCGCATCATAAGGTTAAAAGATACTGATAGTGCAGTCCTCTGGAAAAAGTTCTTTCCACTTTCAAGAGGATAAATGGGCAAGATGGGAAGATGGTCCAGAAAGTAAGTTCTTAATATGTTACACATTCGCTGACTGTGCACAAACTGCACATGCATGGTAGAAACTTTCACACCGGTAATTGCTGCTTCTCAGGA
The DNA here is from genome assembly GCA_026936325.1 of Platynereis dumerilii. NCBI lineage: Eukaryota > Metazoa > Annelida > Polychaeta > Phyllodocida > Nereididae > Platynereis > Platynereis dumerilii. The sequence continues at coordinate 44,563,017 of JAPTHN010000004.1, read as the reverse complement.
TATCTATATATATTTGGAAATGGCAAATTACAGGCATACATTTGTGTTTCCATCTCCAAACATCAGGCATATGTATCTGGCATCTTCAGTATGGTTATATCTGGCATTTATATGGCAGAAATGTACCTTACCAGAACAGAGAATTTAATTATCTTCACATGTAGACTATGACTATGTCTGCAATAGGATTCTATGTATACGTAACTTTGACTTCGGCTATTGTGATGTTCAACACTTTAGAAAAGGTTTAGGCCCAAGAAGAAAGGTTTACCAACCCTCACAGTAAGTTAGGAAAGTGTATCTTCTATATCAACCAACCCGGAATACTAACCAACACAGTTTTTAGCATTTTGGTTTCCTTTAGACAACCAACGCAGTATACTAACCAACACAGTTTATGATAACTCACTACAGCACTACCATACTAGCCAACATATATTATGCCGACCATCATAGTTTTGTATGAATTTGATGTTGTTGTGGCAACCAACACCATCATACAAAGTTACCTACCTTCCCCTTTTATTGTTATTTAGTACCCTACCTTATTTGCATGCCACCCAGTAAATGTACTAACATACTCAGTTTGTAGAAGTTTGGTGTCCTTCAGGCAATCAAAACTACGATTTATGGTTATTTGGCAACTTCCCTACCTACCTACACAGTGAATGTACAAATTAACACAGTTAACAACTTAACTTGTGGCAACCAATGTGCCGTTTATGGTTATTTAGTACCCTATCTTACTAACCAACTCAGTATACTTACCAACACAGTTTATAGCAGTTTGGTGTCCTTCGGGCAACCAACAGAGTACAGTAACTACCCTAACAACCACCATAGCAACCGCAGAGTAACAGTGTTTAGTAACCATGGAGTATCCCAAGGAGCACTTCTGGGCCTCACTCTGTTAATGCATTGGAAGGAGCGGGTAAACAAGGCATGAATCTGTGGCTAGGCCTTTTAGAGGAGCTTTCAGTAGCCATTTGACCCCTCTACTCCCTTCCCATGATCCTCTAGTGCAGTGAAATAGGCCCTCTAAGGTGTCGTGTTGAGGTGGTGCTGTGGAGCCCCGGAGTGAATCGCGGTGTTGTGTCGGGGCGACAAGGTTAAACGGTCGTCTGAAAAGACTCACAAAAAATGTAGAAGTAGCTCATACATATGGATATTAATGTGTTTAAAAGAAGGCCTACTTATGGCAGTGCAACAGCTGGGATTTCATATAAATTAAATTGGCATTACTTCCCTTGTTTTTCGTGATATAATTACAATTTCGTCAATTGCAATAATATCGGGGTTAAAACTTGAGCTGTTGACTTGGTAAAGTGTAGGAAGTTCTCAAAGATGAGAATATAAGATTACTAATGAAATTCTGTTATTGTGATCAGTCCTAAACAGGAAATTAGAATGAAGTCTGCAAGTTTACAGTTTTAGTTGTGTAGGTGGTTTGGTCTAAATTAATTTTAGTAGAGTTCACAAGTTGTCTATCTATATCTGGTGGTCTTACCATCTATTCTTTGTTAAGAAATCAGAGACCAAGATCTAACATCATAATTTATGCATGGAACCAATATTTCTCCCATCTGTATTGCTGTAAAAATATTGAAATATCCTTTGAATTCCTCTAGCATGAGTTGATATAATACCTTTTGAGTATTCAACGGTTCAACATCATTAACGTCACCATACTAAGTCATTTCTGGCTTTACACAGTCGAATCTGACATTATTAAGTCGCCTCGTGCTGTTCCCTTCTGTTAATTCAATTGTGGTGTTTTACATGAATAATCGAATGGCTTTTCGTTGTCTATTAAATAAAGGCAGATGGATGGCTAGAGCGCTGTATGTGACAATCTAGCCATTCGCGAAATTGTTCCGGCCAGTTTGGTCATGCATTATTAAACATACAAGGGCCTGCCTGATTTCTCCTTGCTAATAAATAGTTGTCCTCAGCCTCAAAAGAGCACTGCAGCTGTCAGGGGTGGTTTACTTTCATGAAGATTAAGGTCTGATGGTATGATGGTGGTATAAGGTAGATGTCGAAGGTGTTACTCGGGTTAGAGCTGGTGCTGAGATGTTTTGAAGGTATTTTTGGTGGCGGGTTAGGCTATAGCGTCAGGCTGGTTGGATTGCTTACTCCGAAGAAAAAAATATTATTGCCATATGATGTCTAATAACACTATCTTTGCATCATACTATTGATGTAGCTGTCTATCTTTCTGTGTATCTAAAATAAGTTTCAACCTAACAAGCACATATCAGCTAGTTCGCCAAGAAGGTAACACAAAGGTAATGATTTGTTCAAACCACTTTTGGTGGCTCTCAAAACCCAACTGGATATTGTTCCGATAAGACATAACAGAAGTGGCCCCTCGTATCAGTCTCTGAAGTCGGCAAGTAAAGGATCCCTCACTGGGGGAAAATTAGGACTTTCTCTCTCATCTCATCATTCAACCCTTGTGAGCAATCAGATCTGGCCCCAGAGATAAACACTTACCTTATGTATGTAGTATGTACATTGTATAGATCTATCTACCTGTCTTCCTTCTACTGGTATTACATCTCCTATTCATTGCCAACTCCTATCTTCCTGACATATCACAATGTATGAGACACCTCTCAACACATTATGATTAATTGCAGACATAACTGGAGAATCACATATCATGATTAGTTGGACATATCCTCATAACGACTCATGGTGAGCGCACTTGACGGCTGGCAAATAATGATATAAATAGTTGTGTGTGGAGGGTCAACATCCTGAAGACAGACACTTACATGTAGACAGATAGATGCATAGATAGATAGATGGGTAGATAGTAAATAGATAGATAGATAGATAGATAGATAGATAGATAGATAGACGGATAGATAAACAGATAGATAGATAGAGAGACCAGTAGGTAGGCGGTACGGCGGATGGACTGATACCTTCTGAAACGGTTTGCTCTTTTAAGGACATTTATAATTGTTTTTTATTTCAAAATATTTTAAAATTGGCAGAATGCAAAAACAAAATCAAAATGATTTTCTTCATAAAAAAAGGAAAATTCTAGCTAGTTTTTACAATTTCTCATTATACCGCCTTCTTATTGACATCTTGTCATATCTTTGTAAATAGTACGCTCTTCGTGCAGACTTCGCACTGATATTATTAGTCCAGTGACGCATAAAATCCACGATATCGTGCGAAAAAAAGGGAAAAATATTGTTCGGAGAGTGATTATGGTTCATGGCAGCATTGCTATGGGAACATATATTGTTATAAAGCTGTTGCTATGGCACTGGTTGCCATGGTAACTGAATCAAGAATCTGCCTCCCTTTGGAGCCCCATTGCATATAAGCCCAGGGAGATTATTATTAATGAATAGCCCCCACTAATAAAATGATAGGGCCCTCTCCCTCCCCACAGAGTCTAGCTGGATGCAGTGTTGCAACGGTTTTCCTCTTGTGGAGTGTGGTGCAACATCTTTTACCCTGTAAGATTACAGGAAGTGAGAGTGTATAATACTTCCTGTTCGTGAAAGAAGGCGAAGGAATGACTGCTCCTTAGTATATTGTTGATTGATTAAACACATTTCAAATGATAACATTGGAGTGTATGTATGGCATATATTAAGTTATAAGTTTACATTCTTCACTCTCAAGATGTTGCCTTGAGTGAACATGGAGTACTCCAAGAGGAAGTTTGTAGCCCAACTTTATTAGTGCATTGAAGGGTTGTACATCATTGTCTCTCTTGTCTATTTATATATTTCCGTAGGCTATTCCAGTGCATAAGTTTATCTTCCCATCTTGTAGACAGGGTTGACCTTATCGGGCAAATCAAACCAAAATGCCGGATCAGATCTAAAATGCTATTTGGTTGATGTAGATTGATGCTGTTTGGTTCCAATCAATATGCGGCCCTCCGTATTGACCTGCGCCACATAAATCTTCACAGAATTTATTGAAATATCTATGCGAACAAATTGTGGCTGAACCAGTTGCAACCACCAAACTAAATCCATCAGCTGTTATGGAACCTTCAATAGTGAGATTCAGTGATTTAGTAATAGATACAACACTGAACACTGTTTCTGAGCTGTGGTTGTTCAATAAACTTGTGTAACTGGTCACATTTGAGAGGTTCAGTGAAATATATATTGCTTTAGACTACACTGTGTGCCACCAGAATACCACTTGCTCTCTCATGGACATAATAGCGACATTGTCCCTTTGGTATCGAATCGTTATCGATTACTATTGTTGTGCTCATTTAGTGTGATCTCAACAATGATTTTCTCTGATTCGCATCTCATCTATTAATGCTTCCATTGTCTCTTTCTATGACATCATGCTCAATTTGGGAGCCAGTCAATCACTTTCCCATCCAATCACATTCTCATCCAATCATCATTGCCTGCTTTCTTGGTCAATAAGTCATACTTTGCTTGGCTATATCTGTGATCATTTCTTACTCTTATACTCCAGTATTACCAAGCAAATCTATAGGCTATATACTATTGCAGATGGTGTGGTTGACAGCTCTAAGATGATGGTTGTAATAGATGATAGATTTGATATAATGTTTTGTTTTGGTTTCATTTGTCTTGATGTCTCTATAATGCATCTTGCTGAGTGTCGAGATCAGTGTCTGTCTTGTTCAGTGTTTATGTAACATCTGTCTGGAAATGTCTGTTATTAATCCTTCCCTCTGTCTGTCTGTCCACCTTCATATGTTTTATCATCTATCTATCTATCTATACCTATATCTATGTATCTATCTATGTATCTATCTATCTATCTATATCAATCTATTTGTTTGTCCACCCGTCTTTATGCCTCTTTGTCTGTCCGTCTGTCTATGATTACGTACATATATTTGAGAGGACAAATGTTTTCAAATGTATTTATAAAAGCTAATTAAACATTAGCCGAGAAATTTGGAAAGCATTTACTGTTCATCATAAATCAGCTTTCACAAGATAAATGAGAAAAGAAGGGACATGGAATTGAGAAAGAGTATTGTGATGCCTTGTTGTGAGTGCTTTCCTTTGGAGGTTGGGAGTTTCACAAGGATCTACGCTCTCCTCCTTTATATTGCTTGGGGTTTATTTGTTGTGCAAGTTGTCTACTACAGTTCATTAAAAGGTCGTTGGGAAATCTGAGCATTCAGACCAGAAGAGGATTGTAGCTTCTTAAGTGATTTAAGGATGCCACTTTGTCTCTTAAGGATGATTCTGATTGATGTCACGTGACCAAGATGGCGGCCAATTTGGTTCCACAATGCATCGGGCCACATTTCGGAGGCTATTTAGCCATTCTTCGGAGGCTACGGTCGTTTTCGAGCTGTAGCATCATGCGATTTTTTCTTCGGTTTTTTTTGTGACTCCTTTTTTGTTGTTGTGATTTTTTTTCATCTTGGTCTTGCCCAAAATACACTATCCCCAAAGACGGCTACCGACTAATAAAATGCAAACCTCGAAAAAAAACGACCACGCAGTCTGTTTTATGCCCGTACTTAAATACACATTTCCCCCGTTTTATGGGTTTTAATGAAAAGCGGAAGATCACCTATCTCCTGTTACCATGGCAACCGTGAAAAGAATCTGTTTTGTATGTATGAGGCGCCAATTCAGTGACTTTACGTATGAATAAATGACTGACTTTACCAAGAGGCAATATCCTGCTTAACCTAAAGAAGAAATAAACTTAAAGCATGGAATCTGTCTCTTAATACTCAGCCAATAAATCAACCATTTGGCTACTGATTCTTCCTTAAAATTCAATTTTAGATTCATGGAGCATCTCGGCTTAGCGGCTTAACGGTTTAGCCCTCTGGTGTCATGCTTGGTGCTTGACATACTTGGCTCTGGGTTCAATCCCAGCTTTTGACTGAGCTTCAATGAATAGGTCAACATGCCTTCTGGTTCTTGAAAGCGTCTTTGATGAAAAATTGTCAAACATGAAAATGTTGAATAATAAATCAGTTCCACTATTAACATATATTATAAAAAAGATCTATTGATAGAAGGCTAGATGAAAAGATAGATAGGCTAAAGGTAGATAGATAGATGTAGATAGGTTTATAAATATATAGATAGATGATGGATAGATGGATAGATAGATAGATAAATAGATACAAGTGACCGACTGTCGGATTGAAGATTAGCGATCGATCATTAACATTTTCAGCTTCGATCAGACAGTTGGTTTCTTCATCCCCTGCTGCAATAGCACAGGACATAAAGTCCTACTCAATCCCTGCTTCTTGAACTTAATGTTCTATATCATATCTGATTTTCTTCTCTCAACAGAATTTATTTCTTTTGCCAGACTTCTTGGGAAATTATGACTCATTTTAAAGTCAATGTTTGTATGCCTGAAATTAAATTAGCATAAAGCCCAATATACATTCCGCCGTGATTTCATATGAGAACAATTAATCTTAATTTAATGTGATTTAAAGCTGCGCTGAGCATATTTTTGAAAGGATTTATTCTCGAAATGAAGTAGCTCATAAAAATGAACGCTGAATCTGTTTTGTTCTGTTTTGAATTCAGGTTTATTTTGTCGAGATTGTATTTCTCGAATACCAAAGGAGATAAATCTTTCAATATGGTAATATAAGAAATATTATAGTTGCAGATATGACGTATGCGCCATTTGAAAAGCATAAATATTATATGATATTTTGTGAATTGTATATATTGCAACAAAATATTATTGTCAGAATAGAACGAATGATATTTATTCTTCTGCAATATTGTGTTCTAAATTTAACTGTTATATACTTGCATATTTACATGTGGTGAACACATTTTTTTATGCACCTTTGGTAGAAATGTTTACAAAATGGGAAGGAGGAGTTACACTTTATGCCTGGCCTCATCACCATGATATCTTTTCCTATTTTAGCATTATCGGAGCAAAAATACAGGATGTAAAATCCATCAACTACCTGACTGTGGAATTAGTCAAATGTTACTGCTGATAAATCAAAGTGTCTCCTGAAACTCCAATAAATTCCAATTATACTTATCCGAAACCCACAATTTAATTAATGGCAATGAAAATGCCTTCGCTAAAACAACAAGTCAATCTTGTTGACTTCCTTCCCACATCCCGCTTGTTGTTTTTCGCATTCACTTGTTGTTTTTATACCACGTGATAAAGACAAGCTTAAAATCCCAAGTGGTTTTCAGAAAGAAAGTCTCCTTTTATTGGTCAAGAAAATGGTGCTGTAGCATGCTATTGTCCTCTTGGGAGGGCAATATATTGCACTAAAGCACGACCATCCAAGTTCGTTCATCGAAACACATTTCCTCAAGTAGGCATTGGGAAGATGTATAGATATCTAGAATTGACAAAAAAAAGAAATCTATGGTGAATGGTGTTTTGTGTATATCTAGGATCAGGAAACAGATAATATGGAGATTTATGTATATATCTGGGAATGGTGAAAGGGATTTATTCTTTATAGTGAAAAACTGAAATACATATCTCATTTCTGTTAATGACGATTGTAAAATAACTCTGTGTTGAAAGAAGTCTGATTTCGCTTTATAAAAGCCAATACATATAGTGTCATATATATCAAAGATATATAATGCAACACCTCCAAAGAATTGATGAGATCCATTATAAATTGTATTTGCGACATGATTTTAGGGGTTTGATACCATTAATGAAATTGCTTTACTTTCATTGTGTGCTTCTTCTATGTTTCTAATGGGATTATATATTACAAATGCTTTTTGGATGTCAAATGTTTTCGGTTGAATCAAGAAATAATATGTGGAATCACGAAAGGGCGTGAATGTGAATTTTTTTATATTTTGTCAAATAGGACTTGATATTTCATATTTTGAAGAATGGACCATTGGGAATATGTTCAGGCTAAAGTGTTACTTCATTATTTTTCTATATCATGTATGATTCATCTCGAGTTATCAACCAACCAACCAACCTATGTTAGTGATGCTCAACTAACACCAACCAGCAGATCAATACACCAAGGATTCATGGAGCTAACAAGCTAGTCCAACCAATGTATCTGGTAGTCTTAGGCCATGCACCAGCATGATCTCCTCCTTGCCAACCATCCAACCTACCAACCACCAACTCAACAACTTCTTATTCCTATCCAACCAGCCAAACAACCAGCCCTTTATAATTCAACTACCCAACCAACCAACTTACCCATTTTTATTCTCCTACCCAGCCATCCGAACAACCCACCTCTTTTCATTCTTCTACCCAACCTTCCAACAAAGCAACCTACCAACTCCTTCTCATTCGCCTACTCAACTGACCAACCAACCAAACTACAGTTTTCCATTCTCCTACCAAACCAACCAGCCAATCAACCAAGCAACCCATTATTATTCTCCTTTTCAACCTTCCAACCAAGCAACCTACCCATTCTTATTGTCCTACTCAACCAACGAACCAACCAACCCACCTCTTTTCATTTGCTTACCCAACCAGTCAACCACCAACCAACCTCTTTTCATTTTTCTACCCAACCAAGCAACCTCTTTTCTTTCGCCTACCCAACCTTCCAACCAAGCAACTTATCAACTCCTTCTCATTTCCCTACCCAACAAACCAATCAACCACCAACCTACCAACCTAACTCTTCTCATTCCCCTACCCAACCAACCAACCAACCACCAACCAACCCCTCCTCATTCTTCTACCCACACAATTGTTTAAGCAACCAATCAATCAAAGCCAGCACCTTGCAGTAGCACCTGTTTTATAGAGATTATATCACTGCAGTCAGCTGTGCTTGAGCATTGACAGCTAATCTTAAATATGTTCAATGGGGAGGTTCACCAAGGATCAGTTCTGCCCCCACAGACTTTTCCATAGACTTGAATGCATGATGAATGATGATAGATTACCATGTTACTGACTTCTAATACCCGAGGGGTTCAGGTCATTTAATTTCGGTCAACAACAGATTCGGCAAACAATGGCCTTAAGACCATTTTTCGTGACCTTTCGACACACGCTTAATTTGTTCTGAAAACTTTGGATCTACGTCTTTCTAAGCTTCTTTTTTTACCTTCTTTTACACTGTATTGGGCGTTCCTGGATGGAGTTTTTGTTTGGCATGGCATTCTGCTTTGATATTCTGTCAAGGAGTTTTAAGTGGGAGGAAAATGTGTATTGATATCAGTGAGGTCAAGAATGTTTGGTTAAATGGTAGATTTGGTATTAGAATATTAGAAGGATGCTTTAAAAGGAGTCGATTTGAAAAATATATCTATTATTAAAGTGCAAAATTCCAGCTGGATGCCATTCGCGTGAAATATTCTTTGGAATCCATTGTAATAATTTATAAGTTTGGCCAAGTGAAAGACCTGACATCTAGGTAATAAATACCTTCTAGTTTGTTGTAAACGTGTCTCTCTCATTTCCTCTATCTCCCCTTGTGAGGGATGCACTTTTCACTCGTATACTTGCCAAAGGACTACTTAAGTCCTACTAACTCATCTGTAAGCAACATAAATGTGGCTTACATGTAACTGGCCATAGACATGATATACTACATACTTTTAGCTAACCACTCCTTTGTGCACTAAGAAAGAGTATGTATATCACATCCATATCACATTACTCCCACCATATATAAACCACAAGTTCAAGTATATTTTCCTTCCTATACAATCCAGCTCTTCACTATCAGCCTCCTTATGCAGGAGTACTTCAGGGGTCAAAACTTCACCTAACATGGTGCATATGTCTTGCACATATGGTAGGCAGGCTTGATGCTGAACCCCATCAGCATACAAAAGACCTTGCTATGACCTGTGGTGCCACCTAGGAAGAAACTGCCACATCCGGTCACCGCATACTGCAAAGGATGCTGGGAAATATTGAACGTGGCTGCAACCTTGGGCACGTGCCACAAAATGGTAACTCCGAAAGTGCTTACAGTTTAAAAGGCAGATGCAAGTGCGAAGTCATACATGTTTTAGGCTGGGTGGTTTGGCTTGAATGATGGCCTACTGTACAATGGTTTGATGCTATCTATGATAAGCGCTCTTCCAAGAAACTTACCTTCGATATGCAACCCTTTTCCTTCTACTACATAGAGGTAGGGGGGTTGTGTAGTGGTAGCGTGCTTGGCTCCCAATCGCTGGGTACAAGGTTTGAATCCAGCTCTTGCCGGGTCACCTGGGCCTATGATGAACAGCTGTTTTCAGTCATCCTTTGCGTCATTGCAGTGTCCTCTTCCTGTCCTAATTAGACTACCAAGTGCATAAATACAGGACGTAAAGCCCCAATCATCCATCAAACTACTACTTAGTGCAGGAAGGCGGTCATATAAGGCAAGTGGGTCTTATAACACTGTACATGTAGCACAGGCATCTTCAATGGCTTACATACAAAAAAAAAACAAGCACAAAAACCCACATTCAGAACAGGCTAACAACAAACCTACCATTCTGGGATGTCCTCCAGCCTAAATATATGCTTACACCAATCCATAAACCTAACAAAACCCAACATAAAAAGTGACAAGAACCCATCAGAAAAGGTCACAGAAAACCACATAAAAAAGAAGCCTGCAAAAATACCACAGAACTTGTTGTATGGAACCGACATAACAGAACCAAACATATAGCATTATGTGGCCTCCCCTAACCGATATGTGCACATATGTAAGCACGTACCGAGCAATCTATAACGCAAGAAAAAAATACTAATTCCTCTCTCCTAAGAACTGCAATAGGACTCCGTTGAGCACCACCTAACATACCATTCCGTTGTTATCCCAAACCCAAATATGTGCTCTGCCTACACCAATCTATAAAGCAGACAAAAAATTACACAAAAATCCTTCTTCCGAGGAAATAGATAATGCGGCTACTTATGTCAGAGAATGGTTCCAATTAAAAAGCAATTGTGTTCTGCTCTTGTTACCAGTATTTGTATGTAATTACTTAACAATTATGTAAGCAGTGTAAAACCAGCTCCCGTCATCCTGTCAAACGTTTGACGCCTGTATACCGTTAAAACAATGATACCTACCATAAAAAAACTGTTTTCTATACCCTTAAATAACAATTTCTTTTATTTTATTCATTACAGTAGCTGCTGTTAAAGAAGTACAGCTGCACATGCAGAAATAAAGGACATTCAATCCATTACATTTTATTTCTAACCTTGCACAGAAATACGAAATGCAAACCCAAGATCTCTTAAGAACTACAAGACACCTGAAGTAACCCTCAAAATAACCTCAGAGAATTTTCTCAAGCTCTCAGCTTGCCCTGAACATTCCCATCCCAACATAGCTGAACATACTCCTCTGTAGCTCAGAGAGGCCGCAGGTTTATATTCCACCTTATATTGATTGCAGTGCTTAAATTGCTGGGGCGCAAGTTTCTTTAGGGGTGGTCAACATCCGTTCATGACTGCCTTGACATATTCGTGGTGTCGGCTAGAATGACCTCTCGCGAAATTAAAAGTTGGCAATTTTGTCAGTTCGACTTCCCTCAGGCTCCCTGGGCCGGCTCGCTAAGGTTGATGTGGAAGCTGGCTTGGTGCTCGCTATGGCTTTTGAGGGTTGTTAATGTTGGGAAGCAGCTCGCTAAAGGCACGAGGCAGCTACAGCGAGCTATAAAGAGTCACCGTGAATTACAGCGGAATACAGCAACCAACGGAACTGGCCAAAAATATTCAGCATGCTTCTTGCTCTCATGTTTCCATTCTTTAGAAATGCATTCAAAAATTTCTCCCAATCAAGTTAGGCTACCACTGGTTTAATGAACCATTAATTTTGTAAGATTTGCCTTGATCTTATGACAGTACTTAGGGTAAATTCTATATTTATAAGCTGTAAAATGTGACAGAAGGTTGGTAATTTTTCCTTGGAGTTGGAAAATTTCAAAATAACTCCCTAGAACCATGGAAAAACTATATGAATTAGGTTGGAAAATTTGAAACCGTTGCTGGCTCTACTTTACTGAACTGTCTGCTGAAGGTTCTTCAGTTTAATTTTCCTTTCTCCTTCCTCTCTCTCTCCCTCCCTGTCTCTCTCTCGCTCTCTCTCTCTCTTATTTTCTATTCCTCTCACATTCTGTCTATCTCTCTGTGATAAAGAATATAGTTTTCCAAGAAGCACCACATACCATGCTTCACAAACCACAGTGAACTACCACTAACCACAGCGAGTGGAAGTAACCTCCAATGAGCCACAAGAGCTGCGAGTTAGTCGTTGAGTTAGTCGTTGAGTTAGCTTCAGCGAGTTGGGAACGAGTTGGATCTGTGTGGTGCCCTGTAATTTGCGGAGAGAAGCTTGCTCCTGGCCATTTTGTATTATAAAGTATGGGATGTAGTTATCTTGAAAGCTCAGGATTTGAGAGTCACAAGTGCAGAGCTGCAGAAGGTTTGCTGCTCCTGAAATATTCCAACATTTACTAAAGGGATGAATGCAATATTCTGTAGGTTATGCATTTCATAAGCTAGTGTAAAATGATATTCGTGGTATTAAATAGCTTGAATTGAATCAAATTATTTCGAATTATTTTATATTTTTGAAGGTAGCTCACTCCAATTCTTGATATCTGATGATGTCGTATTGATGTTCCAAATTTAGACAACAACTGAAAAGAGAAGAAGCCAATTGAATGCATTGTGGAGTCTTGTACACATCATAGAGTTATTTGTCGAAGTCGAAAGAAACATGAGGAACAGAATAGTAACAAAAACTGCGTACACTTCGGCTATATCTAGAGAATGTATCAGCGACTCGTCAGTCGACTTGGGGGAAACTTTCTGTGGCGGATATTTTGCTCTCTTGTAAAAACCCAGAGGAATGCTTTTATACGACTGCGAAAAACATGGTCCCACTGGACCACAGTAAACCACAAGCGCCACAAAAGACCGCAGAGGATGAACGGGTGCTTCTTTATAGTATTATACATACTCTGTGGACTGTGGTAAAACCGCATACTACCACAGAACAACCACAATACCACAACAGACGGTGAAATGAAACCACACGAGGGATGAAACTACACCATATGGGTGATATTGACTCCTATCGAGCATAGCCTTCATGATCTATACGATATGATGTAACCTCTGATAAGCTTGTTATCAACTCCATATCAGCTATATACTAAGCTATACAAATTGCCCATATGCCCCTCTCCTTATAATTTCTGCTAGACTTGTATTAGCATGATAACAACTCACATCCGGGACCTTGATTGATTACTCCAGTTCAGCAGAGCACCCCAGCAACAGCCCCCTCTTATGTTATTGATCTTCCACACAACTCTTAACCCCTCTTGCACCCTACTCTTTTCTGTATGCTGATCTCACAGTTGTCCTTTTTTAGCAGAACGCTGCTAATGGTTATACAGTTGGACTTTAGTGCGAGGCCCTTGGTTGGGGCATTTCGCCATGTCCTGACTGTTTTCTGGAGAAAAAAAAACGTTGTATGACAGATATACTCTACTTTTTTCTGTATGGTGATCTCACAGTTGTCCTTTTTTAGCAGAACGCTGCTAATGGTTATACAGTTGGACTTCAGTGCGAGGCCCTTGGTTGCCGTTTGGGGTTTGTTATGCTGTTTCATGACTAACATTGGAATTATATCCGAAAGAAAATTTTCAATTATTGTGGCACCTTCCATTGTACATGTACAAAGGTCGTTCTGTCTAAATCTGGAATCTATGCACCCCCCATTTTCCTTTCTGTCTTCCTCCATCTGTGTATCTCCTCCTCCTGTCCAAATTAGCCTACCAAGTGCATAACTACGGGACATAATCAGCCCTCGTGAGCACCAAGAACTGGGCTTAGGGGGCTGCACTTACCATATCTATCTATCTATCTATAATGTCCCAATCATCCATCCATCCATCTATGCATCTGTCTTTCTAAATCTGCAATGTATCTGTCTGTCTTTGGTCTTACTGAGTCTGTATCTATAGTTGTTACAATTCTATACACTGTTTTGCCATGCAGCAAACGCCATGTCGCTGGCTTGCAACACGTCTCCGAAACGCTCTCTTCTCTCCTCCTCTTCCAAAAGCAAAATTCCATTTTATCCTTTTGGCAACCATCATCAATCATTTTGATCTATATGATCACTCAACTCAGACTCAAGGGTTGTTAATTCCAAAATGTCTAACTTCAACTTATGCCGAGCAACTCAGGCTCGCCCGAAGCTTTCTCCAAGCTCCGAGGCTTAAAAGGACGAATATTTCCAAAACTTGGAAAAGTGAGATGACGCACGATTCAGCTTGACAATGTCAAGATGGAGTCCTTTACCATGTCAAGTAACATCTTGATCATGTTTAGATTTTGAAAGTAAATTGAGAATGAATTGCACATGTTCAAGACTTCATGCATCTGTTTTGGCTTCATCTGTTGTTTGTAAAGTACAATGATTCAAGATTTACGATTGACAATGTTTAATGACGGTGTTCTGGATTGGAATTTATCTTCTTGAACATGTTGAATTAATTGAACATGTTCAAGCCATCCAAGCTATTACGTCTTTGTCTGTTCTGGTGTTCGTTAGATCATTTGACGAATTTGATCCATATTCGGGCATAAATTCAGAAATTTCTTTAATTTGTGCTGGTTTGCTTCGTCTTGAACCTCGTAGATTTATGGTTGAGCATGTGTTTTACATTGTGATGTTTCTTCTTAACTGAACTGTTTCTGAGTGGCTGTTCGGGTAAGTTTAGAAAGTTAGATGAGACTGTTGTGTTCAATAAGTTGATATATTATATTAAAAACAGCTTATGTGGCCTTGGCCCGGAGGTTAGCGTTTGCACTTATTTCTTTATGAGAACGTACCGTGTACTTGACATGAAATATGTAATATCGACAAAAGTGGAAAAGTCAATAACTTGATTTAGACTAGAGTCCATGTTGGCAGCACAAACAAACAAATAGAAATAGAAAAGTTCACACAAATGAAAATAGAAAACTCAATCTCAAGTTTTACATTGTATATTCTTTGTTGACAGGATTTTGACAGAGCTCTGATGGCTATGAATATTCAAAGAGGTGTCACATCATGATTTGGTGTATAGGGGAGACCGGGGTTAGTTGAATCGCGGGGTTAGTTGAAACTTGGCCTAAAATCAGCTTTATTTTAAATTTTTGGCCAAACTGGTACTTTTGGTAGATACCCTGTTTATTGGCACATGTTATCATACCTTTATTCATTCAAAATTTCAAAATGCTAATTCTGTAGGCAAGAAAGTTTGTTTTTTGGGTGCTCTAGTAACTTGTTTGCTCAGTCTTCGAGGGGGGTTATTGTATAGCCATGATTTTAATCCAGGTGAACTAACTTTATTTCTAAATAAGCAAATCCATGCCTAATCCACACCCAGAAGTTTTTTGTTGTGTGACTTTGATAAGACTGAAAAATAAGACAATATAGTGTTCCAGGTGTGATGGGGTTAGTTGAATCATGCACGGTGGAGTTGGCCGTAACATAGATTTCAAGTGTTAAAATTGTCTTGCAACTCATTGCTAGTTGGAGTTACTGCAGTTTAGAACCACTACACTGCATGTTTGCATTCCTGAAAGGGAAATACGGAAAAACCAGCTTTTTTGCCAAAAATAGACAAAAAATTTAGTAAATTACAGTATATAATTTCTTTTCAAATGAGTGTTGTACTGAAGCTGGTGGTCATCATAGGGATATCAGTTAAGCAAAGGAAACCCCTTTTATAAGAAGTTGTCTTCAAATTTTTATGGCGCTCCAACTAACCCCGGGGTCGGGGTTAGTTGAATCAAAATTTTTTCTGGAAATTTGTGTCTGTAACAAAAATTTCAATAATCATTTACAATATCTCTTGGGCTGATCATTAAGTTAAACACGCTCACTATCACATGCTAAAATTTGGTGTGAATATCTTTTACCATTTGCTCTCCAGAGCTAAAATAAAAATGAGAGTGCCAACTAACCCCGGTCTCCCCTATGTGTGGTGTCAGTCCATTGCAATATGTATGTGTGAAAAGCACACACCACACACTACCTCAATATAGTAAGTGACACGTGGTAATTAAGTGCAGCCTTCATTGGTAGGTTCTTGCTGCTCATGGGGCCTGGTAGATGAGATGAGGAGAAGAAAAGGAGTGCACCTCAAACAGTGGATTGTTTCTATGTTCACAACATACACTGATATATAAGGTCTGGTTCATATCGAATGACATCCATGGATATAAGTCATGTAGTTGATGTACGTGTATATTATTATCCATCCAGTTGTTAATCCAAGTTGGGCAAATCTTAGCCATTCCCCTGATGAAGACTTCAGGTTGCTGATGAAATGTAGTATGCAAGTTGCAAAATCCAGTGTCATATAAATAATTCCCCTAACTTAAATTAGTATTTTATATTCTTTTGGAGTGAGCAATCTACTCAGTGCATTATGTTTAGACAAGTGAAGGAAAGGGTTGACCTTTAGGAGCAGGGTTCACCTTCCAGGCTTCCATGGTGTGGAATCACAAGATTATCATGTCATTATAACATCTGCCTTTTGGTATTTGCTCACATAAGCTGGGTTAGCTTCAAAACCAATACTGTTGAGACATAACCAAAGAGACTTGGAACTGGTTGTGATTTTAAAAGGTTAACTCGTCTCGACCGTCAATCGAATCCGGGACGTTCAGCTATTGTATAGAGTCAAAAGTGTAAACCTTGTGTATAGTATACAACTTTCAAAAGCGCTGTGGCTCAACTATGTTGGCACACACTGAAATCGTGAATGCCACTGAGAGTGTCGACAGAAGTGTCAGCGAGAGTGCGAACAGGCCATTTCGGAGAGGTCATTTCGCGGGGACATTTCACCAATTCAGATTGCTTCGGAGAGAGGAGAGAAAGAGAGAGATGGGGGGGGAGTGTATGTTATGGGCTACTTGCACAGCTCCAGTAACATTTATTTCAACAATGTGTTAGGCCAAACGTGCCTGGAATACAGTGGCTAAAAAGTGTCAACTGACTTTGTATGGCCAGTGGCATATAGAGCATTAGCAGGCATTTCAATCTAATGCATATGTATGGTGGTGTATGTATTATGCAGATCCAATGCAAAATCCATTAGAATCGAACAATTTCGGATGGAAATGCTCTGCAATTGCATTAGAATTGCATTAGAATTACTTTGGAATTGCATTAGAACATCATTGTCACCATTTGCAATGCATTGACTGCTGGACAATTGATTGTGATTTTGAATGCAAATGAACTGTCCAGCGTTCTGCCGACTGTTCAGCTATTAATCTGTCTATGTTTATATCTTTCTATGATATTCTATGTAGATCTATCTATTATATGTCTATCTGTCTGTCTATATCTTGCTTCTTTCAGGAGGGCGTTAGCTCAGTTGGTTTTAACCTGAACTTTGGGTTCGATGACAACTCACTCTGACCGGGTCATCTGGACCTATGTTGGACAGCAGTTTCAATCATCCTTTGTGTATTGTTGTGCCCTACTTCTATCCTTATTAGTCTACCTTTGGCATAAATACAGGATGTAATGCCCTGATAACCATTACATCCTGCTTCCTTCCTGCCTTCATAATTTCCCTTCACTTCTCTAATCCAACATTATCTATTCATTGTGCATTACCAAAGTTAAATAATCCCCTTGAGATCTAAATGTACAGTTTTATGGAAGTATATTTGAGAACAGATTCAGGCTTTTCAGCACAACTAACCTCCCTTAAAAAGATTCATCTCATCCCAAGTCACAATCCTTCTTAATTTACTTCAAAGGCACTTCAGACAAAATGAATTATCGTTGCCCAACAATATCAAGCCCATATGAGATTCCTGTGGAACCCATCCTGGCATAATGCCTTCAGTCCTACATTGTCCTATCCGTCCTGCTATATCACTCTAGTTTACTAAAAAGGCCTTCTTTGAATCACAGAACATAAGCCTATCACATTCTAAAATATATTGCTCAATGCAAGTGGGTTACATAGTACTATTCTGGCTGAAGTGGGTACATTGCAATTTGCATGGCTTGATAATTTGGCAAGTTGGAAGATGCTTTAAAGCATCCATGGATGGATGGATTGGCTTAATGTCCTGTATCTGTGCTCTTGGTAGGCTAATTAGGACAGGAGGAGGACACAGCAATGAAGCGATGGTTGGTTGAAACTGCTGTCCAACATAAGTCAAGGTGACCCGGCCAGATATTGTTGGACATAAATGTATTGACTCTGTTTTTCTGACATTTGTGCAATATTGCTGAGCATCTGGCCTTTTGTCTTTCTGGAATAGCTAGTTATGCTGTTGTACATTACTTGTATCTTGATTAATAGTTATGCCATACCCTCTCTCCTAAAATCAACTTACAAACTAAATTGCCAAAACTCTACAAAATACAAAAACACACTAACATAACAGAACACACAAAAGCAATAACACAGACCATACGGACCAGACAAAAGCATAACAAATATTGATATTTTTCAAAAACCAATAAATTTAAAACACCACTGAGTTCACTCTGACACCCCACTGCTCCCCCCCTCACATTGGCCCAGTCTATTCAGTCTGGATATTCTATTCTCTCGAGACAAGTAAACATAAAACCGACAAGGTCTAAACAACCGCGAGTTGATGAAAATTAGTCGGCTGGGGAATTTAATTTGCTGTTGCTTCGCTAGATCCATTCCCGATAACAAAATTATGATATTGCCTCGACGTCGACTCGCGAATGACTCGGTTGTTTATTTTTTTAGTTTTGTAAAAACCTCAGAATTAGCAAAATCCCTCGGGTCTCATTGCGAAGTCCATATCTTGATTGTCAAGCGCTATGTTATGAGAAAAAGAGGTGGGAATCGAATCATAATTAAACTCAATCTATCGGTTTAGATTACGTTGAGATAGATGGAGCATGGGAGCTGCGAAATGTAGTGACTTAATTCGCTAATTCTTTCCTCTAACGTGTGGCAGAGCTGTTGAAAGATGACTGAGACGGGTTCTTGGCAAAATGGAAGTTTACAAAAAGACCTATTGGGTTTTAGGGTATATCAGTTGGTGATTGAGAAGGCTGAGCAGGAGAAGTAGGCAGAGCAGGAACCATAGTAGTAAGGTGAAATGAACTCATAAATGGCCCAGTGTGATAAATATATCAAGTGTAACATCAAAGACGTATATCTGAAATCTAAAGTGTAAACAGAAAATATCTTTAAAATTCAAAATGGTATTTCATATCAAACTAAATATATTCAAATAGTTCACAAACAGTTGCAACGCCTCTTCAAACCTTCTGAAACTTAACCAAATGAAAACCTCCACTAGCCTAAATCGAATTTGAATGCCTAATACATCTGAAATGCATATGAGGTAAATATCTACATCTATACATATATATATATTCTGTCCAGAGAACACTTGTCATGAAATGCAGAGCAAAATCTCACTCAAACTTCAATATATAGAATTCTATAGAATCCCATAATCTCTAAAATTCTCCATAATACATAGTGCAGCCAAATTTGCTTTCTAACAACATCAGTGTTGATTCAAAGTTCATAAATGTGTCCTTACAAATTGTTCAGTGCTGGGGATTGAACAGAGGACTTCTGATGAACTACTCCAGGACTCTTACCATTGAGCCTCTTGTAGTTACAAACACTCTATAACACCACTACCCTGTACATGAGAACACTACAAAAATAGAGAAAGGAAAAAGTCTTTCCATGGCTACCCATACTGAAACCTCATACAAATGTATGGCCATGAGAAAATAACATCAGGCCCCCAAGATTCATGCATATGGAAGAAAAATGTGCATTTTGTCTTTTTTCCCTACTTGTATGTAGCTGTGTGTAGGAGCTAAGAATTTTCAGAGTCATGCTATACCCTTCATGATGAGTGGGTTTCAGATGGGTTCTATAGTGTTTTGGAGAATTTTACAGATTTTAGAATTCTATATATCGATTGCAAGTTCTAGTGAGATTTTGTACTGCATTTCACGAGAAGTGTTCTATGTATAGAATTATAGATAATATGTACAGATGAAGAGATACATAATACATTTGAGATTTGTTAGGTTTTCAAATTCGATTTAGAGGTTTTCCATTTTGTTAAGTTTCGAAAGTTAAAGAGGAGTTAGTATTTCTTCGTAAATTGTTGGAATAAATTTTCTTTGATCCGAAATATCATTTTGTGTTTAAAATATTTTCCTTGTTTACATTTCGATTTGAGATATGTCTTTGATGTAATACCATTTATTTTAAGCATTTTATATAACATCGAAGTAATGGACATGTTCAAAAAAGGCATCTTTTGGTTGCATTCTTGAATATATCAGGGGAAGTTCCGTGATGTACAAGGTTCGATAACATTCTAAAATCCCAAAATATTTGGAAATTCCATGATGTCGACACATTTTTTAAAAATGTTTTAACATTTTTAACTTCGCGGCAATTTCTGACCTTCCAAAACAGTTTGATATTCTCTAAAAATTTGGAGATTCCAAAGATGAAGTCCATTTCTGAACCTTTTAAAATTTTAATAGATCTAAACATTTGTGACCCCACATTCCTTGCAATGTATGAGCATCACCAAGGAGATGCTATGTCATTTGACCATACCTTAACTTTTGGAGCTTGCCCTCTATACCACTGGGCATTAGCTTGTATACAAGCAGTATACAGTGACAAATTATGGCCCATTCAGTGCAGGGTTGACATGGTGAGTTTCTATGGGACATTTAATGTGGTGTCAGTGCCATTGCAGTAATGGGCAGCCAGGCCAGCTGAGCCTACTTTCGATTGGTGATAACATTTACATCTTTGGAGCTTGGTGGTGGTTAGGGGGGGGGAGGTGTGGTGATGTTTGGTGGGGAGTGGATAAGCATGTAGACATTGGAGAGGGTTGGGAGTACATGTGGGTTTGTATGGGTTCTGCAGAGTTTTCCCAATGACAGATCTTCTCTCGGATGAGATGTTAAATTGGCGGCCTCTTGTATCAGTGTCTGTGCGTGGCAAGTAAAGGTCCCTCACATGGGGTAAATGTGTAACATGTTGAGGACTCACGCTCTCTCCCCGGTCTCATCAATCAACCCTCGTGAGCACCCATAACTGGGCTTAGAGGGTGCACTTATCATATCATCTATCTATCTATCTATCTATCTATCTATCTATCTATCTATCTATCTATCTATCTATCTATCTATCTATCTACTTGCCCAGCATAGACTCTGATACAAGGGACCATTGATAAAAGTCATATCCAAAAAGTATCAAATTAATGAAAGTCTGCCCCAAATGTTACAACACTTAGAATCAGAACTGAAAATGCATATATTTGATATATCCTAGGGATTACATGCAAATAACTGGGGAATATATAGGTATACTATAGGCTAAATGCTTTGATTGTTTGGTTTTTTGCCGACATATGGTGCCTTTGATCACATTGGTATTTTTTGTAGTTGAATGAATTTTGTTTGATGTGATTTACTTATGCATTCTGTCAATTTATCATGCAATGACAGTTTATATACCTTTATAGCTGTATTATGTTATTGTGTGTGGTCCTGTTTTTTAATGGTGTGTGGTCCTGTTTTTTAATGGTATTTACAAACATAACAGAATTGTGTGTTTGTGCTTTTAGTGGTATGTGTTAATATTTAATGGCTAATCTGACAGTCGTGTGTTCAACTGGTTCTGCTCTGACAACATAATAGACTCCAAGCATTTAGCTTGCACATTGACCTTTATGACTTGACAGATTGCTCATAAATTTCCTCAACATTTTGACATTGAGTCAAGTCTGATAAATCTGTCCACTTTTGGCTAAAACAAGGTTTAAAAATTAAGTTCATTGGAAGGAAGATATACTATCACCAGAGTAAGAAAAATGTTGCTGAAACCATGGCACCGATAATATCTATCTGTCTATCTATCTATCTATCTATCTATCTATCTATCTATCTATCTATCTATCTATCTATCTATCTATATACCTTGTATATATCTATCGATTAAAGTATCCATATCTCTGTCTGTCTATCCTTCATTTATCTATAACCGGTGCATTCCCACTGCGCCAGTATCAGTTTGCAGAAATAATCAAGACAAAAAAACTGTTAATTGATAATGGTTTCCTGTAATTTACTTGGTACCTAAACCAACATAAATCTACACTGTTGACAATGTCTCTTACACAATGAGAGAATTTACCCAGCTCAGGCGACATAAATGCTTACTTAACGGAATTAGGGGCAGGATACTTCTATTGTGTTGGAAGAAAACCAATTGTGAGGAAGAATGGAAGGTTGGGAAAAAGTAATGACAGAAAAGAAGAAGAAACAGAAGAAAAGAAGGAGATTGGAATACAGAAAAAGAGTTGGCACATTGACAGAAGAAGTATTTGTTTGTCAGTAGTTTTTCACTTTGCCTAATAGAATGAATCGAATGGAGGATAAGGGCAAAATATATGGTATAAGATTCAGGCGGTACTTGTATATAATTATATGGTAGTTGTGGAAAGTGCAGGCCTGTGAGGCAGTTCTTGATTCTCAAGTTGTCATAAGGGTTGATTAATGATCTGAGAGACTGAGCAACTGTCTTCAACATGTGACACATTTACCCCATGTGGGGATCTTTTACTTGCCCAGCATTCTCACTGAAACAAGGGGCTGTCCATTAAAAACATCCATATGAGATTTTGAACACCATTTCAGCAATAAATTGTTCTATTTGGCATGAATTAACTAAGTAAAAGAGAAAAAGAGTATGCATGTATTAAGGTAAATATTATTTTATTACACTGGGCCGGAGTCTTCATCCGAAAATGATAGTAGAGCTTAAAAAGAAAGATTTTCTTTTACTGGCCATCTTACACATTTATTGGACGTTTTCACAATGAATTACAAGACATTTGCACGACATCAACAATGCATTACTCAACACTGTCAATGCATTTACAATGTGGTTACAAATGTTTATTGCAGGGATATGGACAAGTTGAATGGGGAAACCAAAGTTTGATGTCAAATTAATCTACGATGTCTTTACACAACATTTATACCATGCACATAAAAGTCCACATGTACAGGAATTTTATGCAATAGATCCAAGACATACAATACATTACAAGACATTTACACAACATTAACAAGGCATTACACAGCACAACCAATGCATTTACAATGTGGTTATAACCATTTATTGTAAGGGGTATGGAAAAGTTGAATACAGGGGAATTAAGTAGAATTCCTGATCAATTTACAATGCCTTTGCATTACATTTCGCCATACACATAAAAGTCGTCTTGTATAGGCATTTATGAAATAGTTTCAAGACATTTATGGACATTTATTAGACATTTCTACAATACATTACAAGACATTTACACAACATTAACAATGCATTGCAGAACACTGCCAATGCATTTACAATGTGGTTATAGCCATTTATTGTTGTTGGGGTAGGGACAAATCGAAGGGCGGCAAATAGAGTTGAATGTCAGATACTGTGTTTCCTTGTTAGGTCCTGGACCTGCGTTACTGTGGGGCCTCAATCCGCCGCA
Organism: Platynereis dumerilii; assembly: GCA_026936325.1. Lineage (NCBI taxonomy): Eukaryota > Metazoa > Annelida > Polychaeta > Phyllodocida > Nereididae > Platynereis > Platynereis dumerilii. The sequence goes on along the minus strand of JAPTHN010000004.1, from coordinate 44,539,485 downwards.
TTTTAGCTGGGAGTTTTTGGTCTGGTCGGGCTATCTTTACACTTGAGTGGTTGCTATGGGGACTAGCAAAGGATTATGGGAAGGCACAAATCACGGTTGGCATGGCAACCACTCGACTGGCCACAATTAATGGGCTCCTCCTGAGTGAAGATGTTTATTTACAGCCGTGATTTTCACCAGTCCAGAATCGCAAATGGGCTGTCCACCAGCCCGCCAATGATGCCGCCAAGATGTTATATAAAACTAGAAGTCTCCTCTTGGTTGCTTTAGAGAAAATATTTTCTTCCAAGAAGTTGCCAATGTATCTTTTCAAAATTCTTGGGAGTTCTCGCTGCTGATTTCGAGAGAGTGTTGTTTCGAAGAATAATAAAGTGTCATGCACCTCCTGCAAGGACTCTATCCATGAGAAACCTCCCTGCTATATTTGCAACCTTGGAGTTTAGCTACACTTAGTTAAAATATTGAATAACAAAATTACACAAATATTATTTTGAAATAATGAAATTGGTAAAAAATCAAATCTAAGGAGTTGTCGATTATCATACACAATGTCATTATCACCACCCCTGCTGCTAACTTCACCACATATGGATTGGATAAGGGGGCCAGACCGAAAAACACCCAGCTGAAATGCTAGGGATTGAGGCCTTACAGTAACATCTAGGTCTAGGACCAAAGGAGGAAGCACAGTATTTGACATTCATTTTCCTGTCATGGTATCAGTTGATATTTACGGTATCATTTACACCGCATCTTCGCTCACTTTACCCTACACAGAGATACTGCACTGTAGTACACACACACAGCACACATTTTCACCCTATTTATTCAGTGATGACCTCACAAATATTGCTTTCCCAACCTTACTGACCCCAAATGCATAAAAGGGCTATCACTCCCTTGGGCGATATAAAGGGAATATCAAAAAACATGATTTTGTTGCAACTACTCGTATGGGTTGTGTTGTATCACAGTATCAACAACACAGTTACTGTTCTTTACAACTGTTTACACAGATTTAGCCTAAATTTTTAGGTTGTTATAGGATGTTTGTATATATATGGGCAGTTGGGCACGAGAATCTTTTTGGGATTCTTTAATACACAAAATAAATATTAAATTGTTTCTATTGATAGGTTGAATTGGGGATTTTCTTTACCTGTGGGTGAAGCTACTTGTGAGATTACTTTGATTGAAATTCCGCAATATCTGTTTCGAAATGTTTGGTGTGTCCGATGTTCATTAGTCTTCGTTTGGTGTGCTAAGCTTCTTGTCATCAGATCCCAGGTTCAATTCCACCAATTTTATGGATGGCACTTCCGATCATCATTTGCCACATTATCATACTGCCTGGCTTGGAGTCCTAACTATCCTACTAGGGTACAAAAATAAAAGACATAAAGCCAAACTCACCCATTGGTTTAGCAAAATCTCCCTGAAAACAATATTTCTTAGCCTGTCTGTTGTATTTTGAGTAATTCACAAAACAACCATTGCATTGTTCGCTAGTCCAAAACTGCATGACCTTAACAATATTTTCACTGGGACATGGTAAATTATTTACCTATGTAAATTACATAGTATACATCTATGGTATACACATAATGTCACATACCCTAAGTCACACTGTGTCACAAGGTCCTGGTGGTTGTCACAGGCCATGTCACTAGACAGGACCTGGTTGTCACAGGAAGTGCTTGCAACATTCACTGACATCCTTCCTGTCACCTCCCAGAATGCCTTGCTGCGCCGGAAGTCACGTGACACCCACTACATTGCCTTCAGTCATGTGACCATGGCTCCGAATCAAAATGGTGGATTAGTACAGTGTAAACTTGTCCCATTACAGGGTTAGAAGGCGTGGGTGGGATTAGAAATGGCATTTCAATGTTTCCAGGTAGATGTATTGATGTGATAGGTTGGGATGTAGGTAGGAAATGTGGTTTGTTGGTCATTTTAAGGTACACATATACTAACTGTACATGCTAGGGATAATACCAACTGTCACTGTACCTTTAGTGTCTCTCGTTGCTGGAGAGGAAAATAAGAAAATATAGTAGAGGCATACTGCTCTAATAAGATAATGATGGTCAAAACGTTAATTAAAGGAAAGGAAAAAGTTCAATCTCAAAATGCATGACCATTCAAACTGCACTGGTGACAAGTATGCACACAGTGGTGTGACCTGTTTCATATTTAGATAACCGCAATTACGGGAACGGATTGAAACAAGGACAGAACAAAGCATAGATAGATAGATAGATAGATAGATAGATAGATAGATAGATAGATAGATAGATAGATAGATAGATAGATAACACACACCCAGCTCCATTGTCATCCAAGGCACTGCTCTCCCTACTGAATCAGTGTTCACTGGGACAAACAAATGTGCATTAGTTCAGCATAGATCTTCATTTGTGAGGGGGCTTCAATCTTTTAGTAGTAAGGACCTAATTTCGCATTAGGAAAACCATATGAGTTTCTCAGCCTGTTCTCTCTAGTCTTATTGGATATGCTGGTCTTGCTAATTCACCTGGAATAGACAATGAAAAATGGCAAGTCTCAATTTAAAGCTAGTTGTCATGCAGATAAACTACATACAAATTGATAGATGGGTCTGCAATGATGCTTATACCACATTTGCAAACTGCAACAATACATGAAAGGTGCCTTTAAGAATTTATTATACACAGAAGTTGTAGCAATGGAAACAGATGCCTGAATTTGGTATCTGTATATCTATCCATCTAGCTATCTTTCTGTCTAACTATCTATCTATCTATCTATCTATCTATCTATCTATCTATCTATCTATCTAGCTAGCTATCTATCTATCTATCTATCTATCTATCTATCTATCTATCTATCTATCTATCTATCTATCTAGCCATCTAGCTATCTATCCTTTCAACACCATGTTCCAGTCAACATTAAACATTTCATATTTTTTTACCAGTCTGGGGTAATCCCTTAAATTAATTTAAAAGGGGAATACCTCAACTTAGAACCTTAAGCCTTAAGGGGGTATAAACAATCTAAATTACTCCTCTCTTTGTTCTTTCAAAAAGCGAGATGTTTATCACCCTTAAGGGTTTAGTTAGGGTGCAGAGTTTATGGCTAAAAAACCCTTCTTCTTTCACCAGCTCAGTTTGTCTGTTTTATGATTATTTTATGTCACTAAATGACTAGTTACAATGAATTATACCTCTCCCCAGATAACTGCTGTCTGATAAATCAACCCTTAATTTCTAGGCTTTCACTACTGTTACAATAGAGTGGTGCTAAAATGACATGCGAAGTTGCTACATGAATGCTAATGAAAAGTTCTTTTTTTTTTCTCTCGATTGTGCAGATAATTTCTTGTCAGGTCACATCATTTGGAGAAATTGTTTGTATAATTCACAATGAAATACATTCATTGTATATGATTAAGGGGCGAAATGTTTATAGAAGCTGACTACGAATATTAAGAAAACGTTCATCTCCGTATGTAAAAACTGTTTCATATTTCCTCAAAACCAAATACACAATGATGTGGTCAATATATATAGACCTACACACAATCATGTCAGAAATTAGTTACATGAAGCAACAACAATATTTATCCAAATGCCAATTTGCACATATTTGCACATATGCAGTCCCTTAAAACATTGCTTTCATTGTAGACTCTAGCCTTAAGAATACCTATCCCATCTAACCAACTGTTACACAATTCTAACATGCCTTTTTAAAGGAAACAAAATCTATCCACTTTCAAGCACAATTCTACCAGATTTTAAAATCTACAAATTTACAGTGGTAATCATCTCTGTCACAATCTACTACCCTTTAAGAGGCGAATCTATCTATTTATGCTCCCTTATAATCTCTGCAGCAGCCTAGTTTTGATCAAGGGGAAGAGGGAGAGGGGGGGGGGGGGTAAAACATGAGAACTCTTGTTGCTATTTCTCAAGCTGCGGATATGAAATAATTTCCTGCAACAGCAGCAGAATAAGAAATCACAAGTTTCTGTCAAAATACAGGAAATAAAAAAGACTAGTTCTCAACAAGCCAATCTGGAAAAGAGGCCTCATCCTAAATCATCAGACTTTGCATTAAATCGTCACATGCTCCATAAAGGAATTTGAAATCATAAGAAATTGTAGGAAGCATGACATATTGTCTCAGACACAGTTGTCCTCCTCTCAGACACCATCTTTCTATCTCTGCTCTCCTCTTAGACTGTTGGGATTTCCTCTTAGACTGTCACAATCTCCTCTCAGACGGTCAGAATTTCCTCTTAGACTGTTGGAATTTCCTCCTAAGACTGTCACACTCTCCCTCAGACTGTCACAATCTCCTCTCAGACTATCACAGCCTCTTCCCAGACTGTCAGAATCTCATCTCATATTTGAATCTCCCTTAGACTGTCAGAATCTCCTCTCAAACGGTCTGAATCTCTTCTTTGACTAAGAACCTCCTGTCAGACTGTCAGAATCTCATCTCAGACCATCAGAATTTCCTTCAGACTATCAGAATATCTCTAAGACTGTCAGAAACTCCTCTCAGAATATCCTCCCAGATTGTCAGAATTCCCTCCCAGACTATCAGAATCGCCCTTAGACTGCCAAAATCTCCTTCAGACTCTCAGAATTTCCCTCAGACTGTCAGAATCTTCTGTAAGATTCTCCTCACAGAATAGTATCTAGAGGAAATTTCAGAGATGTTCTGGGTTTTGAATTGACCAGGAAAAGTGCATGCTTTAAATCAAATTTTAAGAATTACAAAAGAAAAATCGTGACCCTGGCTACTTACTATCAATGTTTACTGTTGTGCTTGATTCTAAGAAAAAAAGTCAGCTTGTATCTAAACCTCTAAAAGCATAGAAGCCATTGGCCTAAAAGCCTGCGATAAGCAAGCTGTTATTTAAGGCTTAGAAGCCTTTGGTGTTGGTACAGTTCAGCTCTAAATTAACGATTATAACAGAAGTGAGAAAAACTTATTTATATAGTCTACATGTGCATCATTAATTCACGATTCTGGTATGAGTGGAGACTTTTTTCCCTGATAAAATCCATGGAAATTATTTGAAGACTGAAGAAGAGAGTTGGAGTGGAATATAAAACAATAGAATAATATTAATACTCACAGAATGAAGAAACCTTCAGGAAAAGTAAATTGAATAGAAAAATATATTATAGAGAGAGGGCAGAAGGGATGAGGAAACAACAGTACATGTATGTTATAGAATAAAAGAAAACATCATATAGATAGAAAAGATAAGTTATCAATATAAACATGATAGAATGGAATATTATAGAATAACACAGACTGGACAAGACAAAGATAGAATAGAAAAATACTGAATAGAAAAGAAAATAAGACAACAGAATATAATAGTGGAACAGAATACAATATGATGGAACGAAGTGAATAGAGAAGAATAAAATAGAATGGAATAGAATTGAATAGAAGTATAAGTAAAGGAATAGATAAGAACCACAAGGAATAGAATGGTCTTGATTGTAGGAGCAACTGTATTTATTTAAAAGGATTTCTCAGGCCCATTCCATTTAGTTACTCCGGAAACATCAATTGGTTAATGTGGCTTCTCTTAGTCTTGAGTATTTTTTCTTGACAGCCCTTGTTTGAAGTTTCTACTAAGATAGTTTTTGTCTCCTTTCTTTCTTATTCCGCCTTTTGCTAATTTTGTCTTTTTCGCAACGTTGAATTAGCGACTTGTTCTAAACTTGTTAAATTTTCAGGAAGCTCTTTAACTTGTACTAAGTTGTCTGGTTTTTTGATTTTTTGGAGACTTTCTTTGCGAAAACATTAAAGTGCTTCTTCAAGAAGTAGGCCTGTACTAAGAGTACACTCTAAAAAATCTCAGACAAAATTGGTTTTTTAGATTCAAAATGTTTTTTTGAAAAACCAAATTTCAATGCAAAAAACCAACATGGATTTTTTTTTTAATCGGGACCAATTTTTTAAAAAATCCATGTTGATTTTGCATTGAAATTTGGTTTTTCAAAAAACCATTTTGAATCTAAATACGGTAACCAATTTTGTCCCGACATTTTTTAGAATTAGAGAGTACGCCCACTCGTGCGCATAGTTTTTAGTCCGCTCTGGACTTATGTGTTCGTTCGTGTGTGTCCCATCTGTCCAGCTAGCTGTCTGTCCGTGTGTGCGTTTACAGGCTAAGGTAGAACTCTCCCACCATTTTGTGTGAAGCTTGATAGCATTTTCAGGTTTTCCATAATAAGGTAGTGATTAGATTCTAGTCAAGATCAGTCAAGGGTGTGTAGCATTATTGGTTGGTAAAGTTTCATTTGTTCATATTATCTTTGCCATGATTAGTATGCTAAAGTTTCTAAATATTCTATGCCATCCTTTAAAAAAACTGCTGATTCACTAGCTACTTGTGTAGAAGGTTCAATTCCCACCTGTGGACGATGGTCAGCTCAGTTGGTAGCCCTGAGTCCTGGGTTTGATTCGAATCATCGGGACCAATGGTGGACAATCCAATCACTCTTCCGAGTCCTTGTCGTGTGCTACTCTTGTCCTAATCAGCCCACAGGGGGTAGTGATGGTCTAGCGGTAGCGTGCTGCTGGGCTGCCAATTGCTGGGTCCCGGGTTCGAATCTAGCTCTTGCCGGGTCACCTGGGCCTATATTGGACTGCTGTTTCAATCATCCTTCACCTCATTGCCGTGTCCTCCCCCTGTCCTACCTAGCCTAATCAGCCCACTAAAGTGAATAAATACAGGATGGATGGATGATTGGGGCTTTACTTCCTGTATTTATGCACTTTGTAGGCTAATTAGGACAGGAGGAGGACATGACAATGAGGCGAAGGATGATTGAAACAGCTGAACAACGTACCCGGGTGACCCGGCAAGAGCTGGATTTGAACCCTGGACCCCGCGATTGGCAGCCTAGAACGCTATACAACTAGACCAACCCTCCCCCCAAATATTAACGAGACATAGACCCCTATCATCCATCCATCCATTGACACCTATCCCTACAAAGGCTCTAAATACTAGGATACGTGCTTAGCCAACACAGTAAGATACTCAACAACTTTCTATTGATATACATGTGTGAGTTGAGTTGTAAATCATCTATCGCTGGACTCAGTAGTTTATTAAGTTTCACTCTTTCGTTAATTAGCTAGATTTTAGCAATATCAAAATTATGAACCCTTTAAATTGGAGGATTTCAGACAGCACAACTTTTGATTTAAACATTTGCAATAATTTTTCGGATTCTAATTTATTTCAATATCTTTGCTTGATTTCTGTTTTAAAAAAGTAGCGTCTCAATTTCAGTTTTGTTAATTTAGCAAACAATCTTCGGAAGAATAACATCTTGAGCCTTGAAAGGCCGTGGACAATCTGAAATACATTCTGGAATTCTCCTCGTCAGGGAATTTTAATTGAAAATTTGAAAAGCATTTCGAAAACACACTCCATCGCAAATTGCTGTGCCGTCTCGAAGAATGCTAGTTTAATATTTTGGAAAATTGCGATTGTGCGCATCGACAAAAGAGGTCTGGCAATTAAACGTTATGCGAATATTCACAATTAATTATAATGCGAAGATAACAATTAACATTATTCGAAGTTTAAAACATAATGTATTCAAATATTAAGAACTTCGCATTTACTAATCTGTGTGTGTGTCTGTTAAATTGTCAGGATCTGCACGTTTAGAAATTAGCGATAATGCGAAAATTATGAAATGGAACGTTCGCAATTATGCGAATGTTTGAATCGAGCGTTTAGCAATTAAAATGTTAAAATGTGAATGTTCAAGTATTTGAAATTTTGAATCCTTACAAACAAACGCAGCTACAGAAGTGTTGACTCGGCAATTTTATTATTTCAAGTTTATTTCAAATAGAGATTTTAATCTTGCAAATGGAATGTGTCACAACCAAAATGACAAAACGTTTTGAAGCGAAAGGGGAAAAGTATGAATTTTTTGTTATGCTGAAACCCACCCATAGAACTATTCAAGTTATAATGGATTACTTTGCAGTAGATACATTTATGTAACAATATTAATAAAAAGTTAGATCTTGTAGAATGATGAATTTCTTGTGTTTATTTTATTTTTCAATTTATGAATGAGAAATTACCATGCCTAGCAGTCTGGGAAATTTTTACTACATTTTGGCTGGCTTCTCACTTGGTGTGATGAATGGTTGATTGGTGTGTTGGTTGATTAGTATATTGGTTGTTTGGTTTGCTGGTTAATTGGTTGGTTGTATGGTTTGTTCTTTGGCCTAACTATTGGTTAGTTTGGTTGATTTTGTACTTGGCAACTTCATGACTAAAATTGATTGTTTGTGCAACTTAATGACTAAAATTGAATGTTTGTGTGACTGTGAATTGATAAAACATGCATTAAGTTGTTGTTTCTTTCTGTAAACTAATCTAATATATTTTTTATATCCATTATAAGTTGTATGACCTCTACTGACTTGTATAATTTAATATTTTGAAATATTTTATATTTTCAAATGTATTAAACAATATATTTTTGCTTTCAGGTAAGCCTGTGTTTTCTAATACTTCCAAGATTTCCCAAATCATTGGTAAGATCTTTTAGTATTTACATTGCCATTTGAATGCAATATTATTGTCATAAATATGCCATTTCGTACATGTCATGATATTTGTGAAATGTTAGTTGAAGGAGTTCCATCCTATTTAGCATGAGGACTTAGATGATGAAGTAAAGGAATGTCTTTCACTTGTATCTCAAATATTTGTAGATTTTGAAAGAAATCTGTGTCCGGCCAATAGACAAATTAGGCAAGAAGTGAACTGTTGCAATTTGACAATTTAACATTTGCTTCAGTATAGCTGTGGTACAAAGATCTATGCATTTATTGGGTATCCATGCTTTTTTGTTCAGATAGAATGATGGAATAAGGTCTTAGATAGGTCGCCATGCAGGCCTGCTTAATTACTTCTTTTGCCTTATATGGCATCCTTGCATGTCACGTGATACTCCTTAATTCCCTCCCTTAAGAGAGAATCTTCTTTATCCCCCTGGAGGTAAAAGATATGGGTTTATTTTTAGAAGCACTTGTTGCTAAGTGTGGGAGGAAATATATAGTATGTTGTATATAATGATAGTGATTGAGGAAAATGGTTTTTGGAGGGAGAATTTTTTGGGAGAGGAGTTCTGATGGAGCGGAAGTGAGAAAGAGGGCGAGAGAGAAGAGGAGGGGGAGAGGGAGATGAGGGAAGAAGGATAAGGAGAGGGAAGAAGGATAAGGAGAGGGAAGAAGGATAAGGAGAGGGAAAATGGAAAAGGAGAGGGAGAAGGGAAAAGGGATAGCCAGAGAGATACGGACAAGGGAGAGGGAAGAGGGGAGAAGGAGAGGGAAGAGGGGAGAAGGAAGAAGGAGAGGGGAGAAATAGAGGGGAGAGGGGAGAAGGAGAGGAAATGGGGAAAAGGGAGTTGAGGAGGGGGGGCAGCTGCAAGTACAGAAGGAGAGAAGGAATTAGCTAGGAGAGAGGAAATGAAAAATTAGAATCTAAAATAATGATAAGAAAAGGAGAGAAGAAAGTTATAAAGAGGAAGGGATTAAGGATGGACTGAAGGGAGTAAGAGAGTAAGACAGGTTGGTACAGGGGAGGGGAGCGAAGAAGGGAGAGATGAGGAAGACTGGGATATTTCAGATGAAAAGGAAATTTGAGTAATGTAAGAGAGGAGAACATGAGGAAATGAGGAAAAGGAATTTGGAAGGGAGGAAAGGAAGAAAGCCTTTACATAGTTTTTTAAATTAAAGATGGATTTGAGAAAATCACGTCTTTGGGTTGAAGTTGCTTGTACATGCAAGTTTAAGGATTTTAGACCATATAGCACAATATCAGATTTTGATGCCCGGAGATATAATTTCTAAATATCAAGTTAATATGATTTCAAAGGTATTTCATTTATAATATTCAAAGAATTATACTTCTAGGTTCTATTAGAAACTTAAACTGTTTCATTATAAATCTGATATTCAGAAGTAGCAAGCAATGTGTTTTCTAATTAAATCATCATTTCCTGGCTATTTCAAAGATCAGAAATTAACGTGGAATGTGAAACGTTAATGATTCAAAGCTGTCAAAATTATCTTTCTGGTTAGAAAAGAAGTTTTGTCTAAATTTCATTTGTCAAACGTTGACAGATTTTGCCAGGTTTTAGAAGATTATGGTTTTATGCAATTATTCTGTGCTAAATTCTACCCATGAAAATTCCTTCAGAAAATTGAAGTCCTTATGAAAATTCCTATGAAATTCCCTTCAAATCATTAATTTTTAGATTAATTTTTGATTGTTTGTAAGATTTCTCATTAATTTTACCTTTCATTTAATAGTTCTAAAGATGATTTTATTTTAGTTTCACTTTTTCCCATTAATGACATTAATATCGCTAGTCGTAAATCACAATCTTGAATTAGAGAGAAATTAATTGTTTTAATGTGTTTAAAATATTCATAGTTTTGTAGAATAGTCGACTGATTAATTGCCTTTAATGTTTTAATTAAATCAGAAAATTAGAGATTTCAAGTTGGAGAAATTGTGATGCTAAAATTGAATAATTTAATTAAATAAACCCAATCAATGTATGCCTTAAATTTTGATGAAATGTTTGCTAATATCCAGCTGATAGCAAACTCCAGTCAATGACTACTCTAACTGGTTTTTGCTATACAGTAAACATTACCACGTTACCTGACCACCTGAACAGGAAGTTTCTGGTATATTTTAGCATACAACTGCAATTTAGTTTGGTATTGAGTAAAGCTTACCTTAATTTCAATTAAAGAATTAATTCATGCGTTTGGCTATTTAGCATTTTGTGTCATACTAGCATTATACCCGTGAAGCCAGCCTTAGCCAGGCCATGAAGTTGGGGGGGGGCTGTTTTCAGGAGAGTATTATGATTTTGATAAGATTGAGGCACGAAACCTGGATAAGGACATTGTAGGCAGTTGTAAGAGGATGCTTGCAAAGTTTCATGACAGGGAAATCAGTAGTTTGATAGGAGTAGCGTAAGGGGTCCGTGAATTAATAGTATGATTCTCATGCTTAATTTCCTAATGTTCATCAACACTATCAGCTAAAGAGGCCAGTCCCTCTGGTGGGCTTAGATTTGTGTATGACTTTAACACCAGGAGATGTGATTGGGGTGTGCAGGAGAATGAGCTATTTACAATGTATAGACACACAGATATAATATGCTGCAGGCACTGCAAGGTCGCTTGGCTTATTTGTGAAGAACTCGATAGATAGATAGATAGATAGATAGATAGATAGATAGATAGATAGATAGATAGAACTTCAAGCTTATACTTCCATTTTTACACTGTTACTATGGCGACCAATAATGCCATCTATATATAACGGTCACATGATCAGACTGAGGTTGGCTTAGTTGTCATTGGCGTTACCTGGCAACATGTGTCACGTGATTCCCAGAGGCATTATGGGATGGCTAGTTTGACAGGCGAATCTGTCTCTGCCTAATGGAGCTATTTAGGATGGTCAATATAACATTTTTGAGTTTTTTTTGTTATTTTTTTGTGCTAGTTTGGAGAGCAATATTCGTTCATTTGGGAAAATGGCACGACCCTCATAGGTCTAAAATTGGCAACAGATAGTAATAATGATTTGTTTTAAAAGTGACTCTTTACTTTCCTTGGTTTAGGCCCATAGCAAAATTGAAATTTCAAAACTTTTTGTGAGACGTTGGGGGGGGGGGTTCATTTGGTGTCACGCTGGTTTTTCAATTGTTGGGTCCTCGATTTGATTCTACCTTTGACAAATGGACAAATGTAGGAAACATTTTCGATCATCATTTGCTGTAATGCCGTGTTGAATCTCCTCTCCTATAATAAAACACCAAAATTCATGATCCATGAAACATCAATCTGTCTATCATATTAATTTGACGAATGTCTCATTATTAAATCATTGTTCGGTATATATATTTAAGCAGATCATATTGCTCCGCAAACATCAGTGGGGCCTAATGCGAGTCATAATCTAATATACCATTTTGGTTGCCTTTGATGTGATCGTTTTATAATATTTCAAAATGTACATCTTCCAGACACACAGAACTAATAAATGATAATTAATTGTCATCATATTCTGTGAAATTAGACATTTGATTGTTAGTAATTTGCAATAATAGGCTTTGATATGTTTCCTAATTCGATTTAATTAAGGCTTTATCAATAATAATTTCCTATATATTGTTGAATCAAAATGTTCATATGTATGTATCTAAAACACGATTTGTGAATTTGTTAATAAGAATTCAAAGCTTACATTTCGAAATGTATTTAATTGGAAATGTAGGTACAATTTCATGATGAGCATAATATTTCAAACTCGACATACATGGTCATACGTTTCACATACATAGCATGAAGAGATGGCACGGGCAAAGTTGTTCAATTTACTAGCCGCACCTAGTGCAAAATTGACAAATTGACATATTTGATAGACAGATAGATAGATGCTATTGTATAGAAAGAGAGATTTGCAGGTAGGTAGATACAGTGCAGGTAGATAAGTAGATAGAGACTCGGAGAGGTAAAGATGATAGATAGGTAGATAAGTAACAAAATTGCAATTTGCCTTGAATTCTGTAACTACTTTGATGGTATGTAGTTGTATGTTTCTTATAATTTGAAAACAAAATGTTATGTAGATATCTATAGTTATCCAGATATCTAGATAGATATCTTAGATAGATAGATAGATAGATAGATAGATAGATAGATAGATAGATTCTGATCATTCTATAGATGAATAGAAAACACAGCTAGACACTTCTATGGACACTGGGAAACGGGAAGACACTCAGACAGTCAGACACCCCGACATCATTAGATAGACAAATAAATCATATGATGTCCTCCCCATGGTACCCAAAGTAGACTCTTAAATTTTAACAATGCTAAATATTTAAGTTAAAAGTATTTGTTGCAGATGGACGATTGTGGCTTGTTATACTAATTGAGATGGATTGTGGCTTTCCAGCAATTATTTTCAAGTCAATGTTATTTTCTGCTAATGTTGAACCTATCTATTTTGTTTCTATCTGACTTGTTGTCATGGAAACCGTTGCTAGGATGATTGATCGGTTGCTATGATGGGTTTTTAGCTAGCCATAGGCGTAGCTATTGGAATGGGTGATGAGTGTATGGGATTCTGAAAACCATAAACCATGTAAACAGTAAACACTGTAAACAAAAAACAATAAACATATAAACCAAGAACAGGCTAGGTGGCAGCACTGTCCACTGTATTTATTCAGAATGGCCCTCTGGTGTATAAGGCTAGCAGTATCTTGAGTTCATTCCCTGAGAGGTCTAACAGCAATATAGCCCGATTACCTTTCATGATTGTAATTAGATACAATACATTGGATTTCCTGTGTCAATAGGGTCAAGGTGTGAACTTGAAATGCAATTAACCAGCAATGGGCTATGGATAGATAGATAGATAGATAGATCCTTACAGAAAATCAGATGTGCAAATAGGAAATAGCTAGATATTCTATCTACAAGCACCTCTTGAAGTGCTTGCATGTTATTTTTAGAACGTAACAGTGAACATAATCATTTAGTGCCATGACTTTATTGATGAAAAGATAAAAGTTATTAAAATCGTTTTAATTTAAATTTTCCCAAATTTGGCCTGGTATAAAACTTTAATTGTACAACTTTCTTTTCCCTCTAAAATGTGTGTTTTGATTGTGTGAGATTTTCGGCGTTCATGTATTTTGTTTCCTATTTTACCACATCAAAAATTGATTTGTTTAAAAAGAAGGGCCCCATAGTTTTAGCTTCAATCATTTAAAACACCAGGGGAAAAGTAGTTCTTCAATCCTACAATCCCATTGGCTGATAGATTTCCTGACCATGCCTCTGATTGGTCCAGCCAAGAGACAATCTGGAGTATGTTTTGTGAATTTCAATGTAACTTTAAGGCTTCACGACTTAGTCACTCCTTTAGATTAAATTTTGAAAGTTGTGTTTCTGAAATTAAAGTGATATGTCTGCTTCATGTGGTAAGCAAGTTAAGAATCACTGTTTTAACAAAAAGTTCTTAGGGGCCAATGTTCAGGCCATTCAGTGAAATGGGTTTTAAAATGATGGAGTTCATATCATCTCAACTTATAATCTCTGCCTGTTCTTCCTATCTGTCATGCATATTCCTTCCCATTCGGACGGAAGCTCCCTCTAATAAGTCCATCTGCCCATCTATCTTACTAGCTATTTATCTATCTGTCTTATTTCATTGTATTCTATTCTTTCCCCTCCAATTTACAAGAAGCTTCCTAGTTGCCTTTTGTTTCGAGGATTTCATGATATTATTTACATTCTTCAAATTGTTATTTACATGTCTTCAGTATGGATATACTACAGATTAGGTTAAAATTGCTATCATCCCATTCCATGTTAATCACTGCCCCTTTAATATAAAACCAAATGGCTAGCTTTGAATCCGCGGATTCTTCTTCATGAAAAAAGGCAGAATTGTAAAGTGGATTTTAAAAATTAACAGCTTTTTGATGTATAATGTTTGTCTGCAATGATAAATTCCCTGGCTGCTTATAGCAAAAATATTTTCTATATTTTCAATGTATTCTCCTTATTTGTCATTTTTCACAACATTTATAACAGAAATGTTGCTGATAGATTTTAGACACCAAAATTTAATTTGACACATAGATAGATCTATTGATGTTACATAATACGATTCATCACAAAGCAATATGATCTATTGTCCTGTGATACATTGAGGCGAGGAGGGTTCGTCTAGTGGTAGTGTGCTGGGCTGCCGATCACTTGGTCCTTGGTTCGAATCCAGCTCTTGCCGGGTCACCTGGGCCTATGTTGGACGGCTGTTTTAATCATCCTTCACCTCATTGCTGTGTCCTTCTCCTGTCCTAATTAGCCTACCAAGTGCCTGAATACAAGACGTAAAACCAAATCATCCATTAATCTGTGATGCATTATATACAAAATGTACATAAAGCAAAACCATTACGACACATCAAAAGTGCCATCCCTTCCTCAACACTGTATATCAGTAACATCCCACTTGGAGCATCTCCGAACGAGCATGCTGTCTTTCTCAGAGCTCTGGAAAGAGTTAATTAGCTGCGTGTAGATTATAATTAACCTTTGACCCCTGTAGATTAAGACGGAGTTGCTGTGTCAAAAACCATGGCAACCAAATACGATTTATTACACATATAATGATCTGTGACCTGGTATCTCTGCAGAATACTGCATATTTGCCCAGATGAATTGCCAATAAAAGTGTAATCTAAATGCTTATGATAATAGCTGTAATAGCTGAGAAGTAAAGATGCTGTAATCTTGCACTATAAAATTATGGAACTGTGTACTCAGAGAACAGATAATAAGTTGGTATGCACTCAGCCCAGTGCTGTTCTAATGGAGTTGGGGTGTAAAAATGTATAACAAGGTTAAGAGTTTTGAACTCATTTCTAGTTTAATTAATCTCTTGATTAGCATTCCTGTATTCTAAGTTAACATGCTTGCCAGTCGATTTTAGTAAAAGTTGGATTTTATGATGCAAGAATTGTATCAGTAATATCCATCATACAATGCTGTTTTAGCCTTTACTGGAAACAAATTTTACTTGAATTAAAAGGCAGGTCCCTGTAGAGTGTCCACACTTTAAGTAGAATTTTGTGTAAGTACCATACAGTTTCAACCACAATTATGGGCGATATTGGAGTATACCAGCAGGAGAATTGTTAGTGTTACTCTGCTGCCAGTAAGAACCAGCAGTAGTAATATCCCCATTCCCCCAATAAGAACCTATAAGAGGCCATTTGGAGACAGGGCAGACTTACGGTCTCCGTATATATATTCTTCGCTATGGAGATACAGTCCACACCTTCCATCCTATAGTCAAATATTAGGCACACATCCGGAGCGGCTCCTATAGTGACAGAATGAAGGTATTCGGCCGGGAGTTTCCTCAGCCCGCTATCTTGTTTGTCCTTCTGTAACGGGAGTGATGAGGAGAAATGGCCGAGGAGCAAGATGCCGCCAAGCCGCGAAACCAGCGAGTAAGAATGAGAAAGTTCTTTCACCAACTGCAGGCTTACCGTCAGTCTTCGCAGCTTTTTCGCAGATTTTCCAGCTTTCGCTCATGGCTGCTTTTGGTTTTGGCTGATCCTGGGTTTCACTGCTTGCGCGAACTTGTGCCACGATTCAGTGAGACAGTCAGAGACAGTCAGAAATAAAGCAGCCAACACTAAAAAGTTTGTGAAAAGATAGATAGATTTATCGATAAATCTGTTTTATAAATTTCTCTAAATACATTATGGTTTGAACGGATTTGAAAATTTTATTTCGCTCAATAATTGATATATTACAGAAAATCATGAATAGCCTTTTATATCAATATTTCAGTTGACGTTTTGAGGTAGGATATTACCATCCTCCAACCGGTACCCTGCATAAATAAAACAGTAGCCAGCCTGTTTAAGTACAGTTAAAATATCTTGTGCTTTTATTAGGTAAAAGCATGCCCCGATTAGAATAACTGTGAAGGAGGGTGGATACTACAATTGGTTAAGATTTCCAGGGATCTTGGTCTGGATGATTTAAGCCATATGCATATAGTTAACAACATAACCATCAGTATTATGAAGAGATGGACATTCTTGTACATAATCTATCACTTTTCGGCTTCAAAGAAGGCACAAAGTGGTCGTAATATTGAGTTGTCGCCTGTATTCAGTTAGAGCGGCGCGTTAAGTTGGCATTTTGTTGCGGTCAGTGCCTCAAGAATGGGGCATCCTCTTCGCAGACTTCGCACAAAAGGTTCAATATTGCTTACATTAGGGGTCTCCGGGCATCGTTGCCGGGGTGTCATTGGTCGGGCGTCGTTTCTGGGCATCGTTGACACTAGAGCTAATCAAATGGTCAGGGTGGAATAGAAAAGAACTACAAAGCAGATAGGAAAGGGATTTAAATGGAAAATGAAGGTATGGGAAGGCTATTTGTAAAGTATAGGAAAGGGACAAGGAAGGGATTAGAAAGGATTTTAAAGAGAATTAGAAAGTGGAAAGGGATAGGTAATGCTACATTCTCACGGCGGCTCCCGGAGAACTATTAAAATCGGCGTCGAAGTATTTCCTGGTAATTTGGATGAATTTGGGTGATCCGCCGTCGACTTTTCACATCCCCCCAGGGGAAGTTTTTGTTCCCCTCAGCGGTTCCTAGAAATGGAAAAACTGCGCCGTGGATGTCAAAAAAGATTCAACAGGTACAAACTTTTTTTTCATGACGGCGGAACAGAGCCCAAAATTTTCTTGATTTTTGGATGTCCGGCGTGGATTTTTTCAGTGAGAACGCCTCAAAAACATCTCCGGCGCGATATTAGGACATCCCCTGCCCCTGAGGGGACCTCTCCTGCCCCCGCGGGGACCTTTCCTGCCCCCGCAGGGACCTTTCCTGCCACTGGGGGGACATTTGAAGCCTCGCCGGCAGTATTTGACATCCCGCCGCGGTGAAATAGGTTCACTGAGGGGCAGTTATAGGTTCCCTGAGGGGTACTTTTTATATCTCGGGGCGATATAAAAGTATCCCTCAGGAGGAGGAAATTCCTTTCCCCCGGCGAACTTTTGGGGACGGCGTACAACTTTTCTTCCCCGCAGTGAACAAAAAGAACCCCGCCGTGATATGCTTTTAATTAATTATGTAATGGTTTTATAAACATTGTATGTCGCCGGGATAGTCATTTTTTTTCCTAGAATTCAACTCAAGCTACCCCTCAGTGGCAAAAAAGTTCTCCGTAACGTGCCGTGAGACTGGGGCATAAGGTACGTATAGCATAAGATTAGAAAAGGAGAAAAGGGACAGGGAAGCCGCAAAACCTTTGGAAAGGGATACAGAGTGTTGCATCTGATGTTAAAGGAAACTGATTAAAGGGGGGAATATGTAGGAAGTCAATTAAAGGGAGATGTGGGAAACTAATTAAAGGGAGAAAGATGTGGGAAATGGATTAAGTGGAGAGAGATGTGGGAATTAAGTGGAGAGAGATGTGGGAATTAAGTGGAGAGATATGTGGGAAAGAAATGGAGGGGGGCAGGAAAGGAATTAAGGGGAGATATGTTGGTGATGAATAGGAGTTGACATAAAAAGTTTAGGAAATAGGAATGGAAAGAAAGAAGGATTATCCCAGAAAATTAAACCATCTGTTGCTTAGTCCATCCAATGACAGGTCACTGGCACCTAAATGAAAGTTTGTGTCTGAGAAAAAAAGTCTGGGAGAAAGATGGAAGAAAACGAAAAAAGTAAACACAAGTCTCAAGATTCTTGTACGTGCTGAACATACTAAAATGCAGTGGGCCTATGTATTTAGTTTTGAGATTATTGGTGACTGGTTTAGAGGTTGCTATAGAGACAGGTAGGCTGGTACGTTAATTTAGGTAGACAGATAGACAGCGAGACAGAGAGATTTGAACATATTAATACGTAAATAGATAGATAGATAGATTATTTGTGCACTATTCTTAAATGCTACCTCCACAAGGATAGATATATCTATAGATATAGAAAGATAGATAAATATGGTGAGTGCAGCCCTCTAAGCCCAGTTCTGGCCACAAGGTTACCCCATGTGAGGGACGTTTTATTTGCCCAGCACAGACCCTGATACAAGGGGCAGCCAACTTAACGTATCATCCGATCGACATCCAGCTGGGATTTTCCTCATGAAGGTCCACTGAAATTTTCGGGTTCTGCAAAGGGGGTTCGAACTCATGCAGGCAAAGACCTTCAGGGGAGTAGGCAGGCGCCGGGCACCTTAACCACTCTGCCACCCAGTTACTGAGAGGGATAGACTGAATGGCCAGGTTACTCTTTTTACGACGTACAGAAACACTCAATTATCTACAGTGGAAACTTTTCTAGCCTCCCTATGGCAACGAACCAGCACAGATGAAAATTTCCTTTTTTATTTCCCCAAAACACACTTTCTCCATTCCTCCAGATTCTACTTGTTGTCAACCACTGGTTTGAATGTGAAAAGACTGCCTCAGAGAATTTCATTATTTCCATTTGATGCAAATGTTGAGTTGAAAATGAATCCCAAACCTTTCATGTTCACATTTTATTCATTGACCAAACAAAAAGCTGAATATTCGCTGGGCCAGGAGACTTTTCTCAGACCCCGTTTTAACTATAATTTCGATGTTTGACAATTCTTTATTCAAAGTTTCGTCTAGTTGCTGGTGAGATTCAACTTGGAATAAACTAGACATTCGATTTACATAAAGAAGTAGTGAGGACTTGTTGTCTTTAGAAAACATGATGTCATGACCTTAAAGGTTATAGTTTCCATAAAGACTAGTCATATTCAGAGACATATATATATCTATTCTATAAAATATACTTGCCTGGCTTGGACTTCAGTCCCGGGTTCAATTCTCGGTCCGGAAACCTTATCTATCTATCTACCAACCTACCAATTTCTGGTCCTAATAATTGCATAAAAAATCAGAACTGCAAACTATCAAATTTTCATGACAATTGCGAATCATAAAAATCTGTCATGAAAATCAGGATTTCTTGGTTAGATTTGGGTTTGATTTCATTATCTGTGAAATTGATGTTAATCAACTGATTGGCAAAGGAATTTTCCTCAACAAAAGACCTTTATTAGAAATTCTATGGGGTTGTTTAATAATTCAACTTTTGAAATACTGCTACCTTGACCTTAACCATTACAGAATTTACCAATAAGATTTGCTTGTAGGACTTTATTACTTATGCATTATTTGGACTTTGATGTGTAACTTCCATGCAACATGTTTCTGCAGGACTGAATGTATTATACTGGTACGAGTGTCTCTGCCAGTTTTAAGTTAGTTTCCTGTAAGTGGGTTGAAATATTTGGAGTAATATTATAAGTATCATGTGTGTTGAGAAAATTACATTGTATAGTATTGCACTCTTTATATATCGCCAGTTTAACTTTGTTGTAATATTGATTCAAGTGATACTCAGATGGTTAATAATTACCGAAAAAAATTCACAATCCAAGAATTTACATCTCGAAATATGGCAATTATTAAATTTTATGTTTCATTACGAATCTTTAAGACTCATCCTTCTGGTGTGAATATGTCTAAATGCTTAGATCTATATCTATATCTTGAGTCTTGACAATTATGTTGAAGCCTGTAGCTTGTTTTCTTTATTATTTTGAAGCCAATAGCTTGTTTCCTTAATTAAATTAGCTAAAAGCTTAAATCAGATTTTAAGCATATGTTAGGATTTTAAAATCCTTTTTTTTTCATTGTAACTCGAGTTGAGTTCTAAAATGTGGGTCACATCAAAGCAATTAGAAGGATCTAAAATGAAGACAAAATTGCATTAATCTGTGTTATTATAGGGCAAACCCTTTATTTAGTGCTAAATTATTCTAAAATGGAATTTATCATGGGAGTGATGGTATTCTGAATACCAGAAACTGGCTTTGGAATCAGGCTCCTAAGACTCGACTCTGACTCCCGACTCTCCTGACTGTCCAAAATCCTTCTCTGACCCAAACTCTAATCTTCATCTAATTTAACTTTGACTCCAGACTCCTCCGAAAACCCTGGATTCCTTACTAAGACTCTGACTTGTTTTCAGTAAATTTTTCAAATCTACATGATTATAGCATTGTTTTCGTCAAGGAGATAGTAGCATATTTTCTGACTCTGACTCCAACTCCCGACTCCACCTAATTTAGGATTCAACTGTGACTCTAGCATGTCTAAACTCCACAACTCCGACTCCCAACTCTGAATCAGTCTCCAAAGCCCTTACAGAAACCCTGTAAAGATGACACATTTTTCCTCAAAGGGATCTTTTTATCAAGATTATGATGTATTTTCATGCAAAAAGGAGCACATCGTTACCTCTTTCATATCTTTATCCCCTTTTTGACAATGATATATTTGTAATCCTGCATATAAAAAACATAGGTTTGACACCCAAAGATTTGGATGTTTGATTAAAAAAGGGTTGCCATGGCAACCATTATTCTTGCTCTGCTCGCAGGGCATTGAGGCTGAATAAATCTTTAGGCAAAATTCTGCACATTTTCATGTAAGCCTGTACATGCTTCATCTAGGGAGTTTGTTCAGAATCTTGCAGCACATAATTATGTGATTATTGGCAGGTGCCACAGTAACAATAAGAGTTTGAAAGGTCATATTGTCGCTTTGTACTAAAAAATATAAAGGAAGTTGTGAACATCAGAAACAAAATTTTACACACAAATTCACATGTTGTTTTTAAAAAGCACATAGAAATGAGATAAGAAAAGACTATTACATGAGAAAAAACAAAGAGTTTAGCAGGAGTACAAAGCTGTTGAAAGCTATTAAAGGAGACTTTCAGCTGTCGTATTTCGAGTAATGACTTTTCTCCATTACAAAGATCCATGATTGTGTGACACGGCCGATTTTCCTTTGATTTTCAACTTTGTGAGGGCTTTTCAGAGCTTTCCAGAGCTTTTTGAGAACACAGGAGTGTTCTAGGGATTTGTTTACTGTGAGAAAATGTGGCTTTGGTCGAAACTGCTGTTATCTGTGCATATGTTAATTAAAGGAGCTGGTGTTGGTTTTTTTTTTTTCAGAGTGATTCTGAGTGTGTTTTACTCATGGAAATAGATCAAATATATAGCTTGCTATACAGACGGAAAGATACACATCGAGATACTGTACAGACGTACATGGATTCTGACACATACATGAAAAAAATCAACATTTCTTTGACAGCAAAGGAAAACTAGTTGGCTAGTAGATAGTGTATTTATTGATTTGATGTGAACTATTTGCACTGCAACAGAACTCTTCTTCTGGTGCCAAAACATCAATTAAACAATGATTATCCAATAGCACTAAAACTTGCTAGTGACCGCAAATAACAAGCCTCAGAGCCAAGCCAGCCAACACATTTCTCACATCCAACCCTCATACATTAAGTATTAGGCCAATTTCAAAATGTAGAACAGAACCAGGCTTGTTTTACTTGTAACTAGAAACTGATCACCAAGAGCCTGGCAAGAAAACAGGCAATTTCCAATTCTAATCAATCTCTATTGCCGATCTTTATTGCCGGTCTTCATTGCTTCTCTAGGTTACTGGAACAGAGTTAGGAACAAACATGTAACATTCGCAGTTCCGTTGAGCATGATGAGTGATTGGTTTGAAGTATTTGAGGTTTAAATTGCTAGAGTTTTGAATAACAGACATTCATCTAAAGAATGCGAGTTTGGTTACTAAATCAGTAAAAGAATATTTGAAGGACGTTTTATTGCTTATTCACCAATCAGGCAAGCTGAAAATGCAACGTGGACACAGAGAAAACTAGCCAGAGAAACTGATACTAAATGAATATGCTGTGAAGCCTGATTAAACCATAGTCTATTTTGGATAAATGTTTTGTTCTGTACCTCCAGTATATATCTCTCCTCATTACTGTTCTTGATATGCCTTATAAGCACAAAGATACAGGACTTCAAACCCCACCATCCATCCATTTCTCAAGATACATACCATTGATACCAATACAAATACAGCTAGGTGTTCATATTAAACCATACTTCCATAGCTCCTTATACATGATATCTCTGCGAATACTCTTGAATCTTATTCTGAATATGGCAAAATATGGCAAGAGCATTCTTCATAGCCAAAGACATTTATGAAGAACTTTTTCTTCTCATTATAACCTAATCCTTCTTCAAAAACCTTGATCTTCCTAAGCCCAAAATATTCAGCATTAAATTTGAAAACCTCTTACAGCTCTCTTGCCTAGGAGGATTACAATTACATAAGAAAAAAACCTCCAAGAATTCTTTAAAGAGAAAAGTATGATTATGATATTTACCTTCTGGCAAGATGTGAGTTAATCTCATAATTAAACTTAAACCAAGGGGATAATAATACGATGAGGTCACAATGTGAATGAAAACATATGGTTGAGAAATTACTGCTTTATCTTAGAATGTATATGGATTGTAGATGTTATTCCATCTTAAATGCTATTCCAATAGATATAATCTCCATTATATATTCAACATTGATCTATCTGTTTATGTTTATGATTCTGCCCGTCTATTCATCTTTTTATTCGTCTATTTTTCTGTCAATCTGTCTACTTCTCTGTGAAAGAAATTTAGATTTGAAATTTGTGTTTCCTTAAGACTGTTAAAATCAATTTCTCTTAATGTCTTTGGTCAGACAAACGGGCAATGAAATTTGTTAACATAAATGACATAATTTATCAACAAAGTTTTTTGTGATGAATATATTTTTACTGACCTTTTACAAAATTTACATAATTTATGGGGAGACCCCACTGAGGCCTAATGGCCACTATCAAGGGATCTTTTATTCTACTCTACCTCTGTGCCATTTTGGTCATACTTCTATAATCTTTAAACAGTTACTGAGCCAATGTAGTTCCAATATAGTTCAGTATGTTGCATTGAAGAGCAGAGGATACCAAGAAAAACTTACTAACTCTACTGCTCTTTGAATGTGAATATTCTTTCGTGGAAAAAAGCATCATCAAAAAGTATTCCATCATGCAAACTAATGATTGTGTTCTAGCATTCTTGCCCGCAGACTGTTTTGGTGTCTAGGAATGACTTTGAACACACTCGGAATCACTCAGACACACTTGTAAAGACTCAGAGGTACTCAAAATAAGTCATTCACAAAGAAGAAGAAGGTAGAAAGAATAAGAATATGTTTGTGACTAGTTTGACTTCAGTAAGTCAGACCAACGTCGCATGATTATAGTAATTTTTCAGCACCATCTTTCTAGCTGGAAGCTGATTGGTTGAAAGAGTTCACAGAAATGACTAGAATTTGTTGATCACAGAAGGAACAGAAAGTCGTTTGAAGTTTTTGTTGTTGCGCAACGATCATCTGTCTGCAAATGATGGGAAAAAGACGACTGGATGGGGAAAGAGAGACATGAAAGATGAAAAAACGATGGTGTAAGTACCGAAAGATGAAACAAAACCAGAAATAGGGCAAAAAGAAGTAGACCAAAAAAAGGTTCCGAAAGTATCATAAAAGCACAAAAATAGTTAAACATGGAATGAGGACAAAAGTAGGAACATTATAGGAAAAGAAAAGAAAATCGGTAAGGTCCCAAGAGAAGAAATAGTAATGTACACCTAAATGACTGCAGTTCTGACCAAAGCCACATTTTCTCACAGTAAACCAATCCGCAGAACACTCTTTTGTTCTCAAAAGCTCCGAACAGCTCCAAAAAGCCCTCACAAAGTTGAAAATCAAAGGAAAATCGGCCGTGTCACACAATCATGGATCTTTGTAATGGAGAAAAGTCATTACTGGAAATGCGACAGCTGAAAGTCTCCTTAATAGCTTTCAACAGTTTAGGACTCCCAAGTCACTGACAGAACTCTGTGTTTTTCTCATGCATTTTTGTCTCCTGTTTTGGTGGTTTTGATGTTTTTTACTACTCTAGAAACTTTTTTTTTTCAGTTGCTTTTTCCCTTCACTGTCCCTTGTTTGATGTGCTTAAAATAGAATGATTAAATACAACATTTCATGACTTTAAATGACTTCAGAGTACAATTTAGTATAATTTTCCTTCAAGTTGATTTGAAGTTTTATTGTGAATTTTGGCTTCCAAAAAAAAGTTTGTCTAAACGCTTTTTACCTCATTAGAGATTAATTTTGGCTTTATTATCTCTGGATGGTTAGTAGCTGACGTCTTTCCAATACATAGTTCAGTATGTAGCATTGAAGAGCAGAGGATACCAAGAGAAACTTACTAACTCTGCTGCTCTTTGAAGGAGAATATTCTTTCTTGGAAAAAAAGCATCATCAAAAAGTATTCCATCATGCAAACTAATGATTGTGTTCTAGCATTCTTGCCCGCAGACTGTTTTGGTGTCTAGGAATGACTTTGAACACACTCGGAATCACTCAGACACACTTGTAAAGACTCTGAGGTACTCAAAATAACTCATTCGCAAAGAAGAAGAAGGTAGAAAGAATAAGAATATGTTTGCGACTAGTTTGACTTCAGTAACTCAGACCAACGTCGCATGATTATAGTAATTTTTCAGTAACATCTTTCTAGCTGGAAGCTCATTGGTTGAAAGAGTTCACAGAAATGACTAGAATTTGTTGATCACAGAAGGAACAGAAAGTCGTTTGAAGTTTTGTTGTTGCGCAATGATCATCTGTCTGGGAATCATGGGAAAAAGATGACTGAATGGGAAAAGAGAAACAAGAAAGATGAAAAAAAAGATGGTGTAAGTACCGAAAGATGAAACAAATACAAGAAATAGGGCAAAAAGAAATAGGCCAAAGAAAGGATCCGAAAGTATCATAAAAGAACCTAAATAACTAAGTAAACATGGAATGAGAACAAAAGTAGGGACACTATTGGAAAAGAAAAACAGGAAGGTCTCAAGAACAAACTAGAAATGTACACCTACTCGTTGACTTGTATGTTGGCCTCAAAATGACTGCAGTTCTGACCAAAGCCACATTTTCTCACAGTAAACCAATCCGTGGAACACTCTTACGTTCTCAAAAGCTCCGAACTGCTCTGAGTGGCCCTCACAAAGTTGAAAATCAAAGGAAAATCGGCCGTGTCACACAATCATGGATCTTTGTAATGGAGAAAAGTCATTACTCGAAATGCGACAGCTGAAAGTCTCCTTAATAGCTTTCAACAGTTTAGGACTCCCAAGTCTCTGACAGAACTCTGTGTTTTTCTCATGCATTTTTGTCTCCTATTTTGGTGGTTTTGATGTTTTGTACTACTCTAGAAACGCTTTTATTTTGGTTGCTTTTGCCCTTCACTGTCCCTTGTTTGATGTGCTTAAAATAGAATGGTTAAATACAACATTTCATGACTTTAAATACTTTGGAGGTCATTTTAGTTGAATCTGCCCGCTATTGGATTTAAAGTTTATTCATGTGAAAAAAGATGAATTAGATGATCATATTATGTTTAAAGTACATTTAAGAAGATGTGATATATGCAACTGTCATGAAACTTAACATCATGGAACAAACCTGTCTAATCAAACATGGTGTTGGAGTATGACAGAAATATTATCTAAAGGTTTCAGATATATAATCTCGTAAATCACCAGGAAAAGTAAATCTGAAGATACACACATCTTCGCTCTGAGTATGATTTTGTCCGTTTATCAGAGAATCACCCTAATACAGGCTATATGCGACAGATCTGTGCAAAAAGTATCCAATTGTGGCAGGATTGAATCATTATTTCCACTGCAATACATTGATGCAACACTTTGGAAATCGACTTAAAATCTGTTGTTTGTGTATGTGTATGAATTATATAGTGATATATATTGAATATTGAACCTACATATCTAACTCTTGTAACTAAATACTGCTGACATTTAAGACTGTAAAATCAAATACCACATCCTAACTATGGTTTATTCCCCTTCCGAGTGTCACGTAGCTGTTTCACCATGTTCCAGTAACCTAGAGAAGCAATGAAGACCGGCAATAAAGATCGGCAATAGAGATTGATTAGAATTGGAAATTGCCTGTTTTCATGCCGGGCTCTTGGTGATCAGTTTCTAGTTACAAGGAAAACGAGCCTTGTTCTGTTCTACATTTTGAAATTGGCCTAATACTTAATGTATGAGGGTTTGTTGTGAGAAATGTGTTGGCTGGCTTGGCTCCTACTGGTATGAGGCTTGTTTTCTGTGTTATCTGGTCAGTGCGGTCAGTTTTAATGTTATTGATTTATCATTGTTTAATTGCTGTTTTGGCACTGCTGTGGAAAGATGGCACAAGAAACTCAACTTCAAAGTTGTTGTTTCTTTGATGAAATTTTATTGTCTGTCTGTTTGCTATATCTATCTATCTGTCTATCTATCATGCATCTCATCCTATGGCTTCTTCTCTCTCTGCCCTCCTTACCCATTCCGTTATGTTATTTTTGCCTCTCTGTATTTTATCCCTCTGATCAACTATAGTAACTCTTTCTTTCTATCTTTCTTTTCATCTATTCTCTTGCCACTATATATACCTGTCCCATTCTCTATCCTGTCTGCCCGCCTATATTTTTTTGTCTCTGTATACTATCCCTCTCTCTCTCTCTCTCCCGTTTTCCCACCTATCTTTTCCCCCATCTATCTCTCTTCATTTAGCGATACATCAGTCTCTCCCCAGACATGCCTCCCATTTGCTTCTAAACTGATAATTGGACTAGAGAGGAAATCCACCGTTTCCTGAAAGGAAAAAGTCAGTTGTGTTCCCTGAAGAATTAGTCACAGGCGAATCTGTGTATATCATTCCTCATTCATTTCTTTTCGGTGTATATAATGTGTAGCTATGGTATAAAATGTATGAATTTATGTTGTGTCTTTGTTAATGACATTGTACATGTTGTACATGTCTGTGAATCCAAAATATCTGAAGTAGACCTTCCACAGCAAAATCCTGCTGACTGTTGTCCTGATGAGATGTGGCATAAATACAGGACGTAAAGCCACAATCATCCAACCATATCTAGCTATATATCTACCTGCTGTCTGGGTTCCTGTCCGACTTAAAATCATTTTGGAATCCTTCTTCATGTTATCTGTAACACAAACACTGGAATCAATGATATAATCTATCAAATTGTACCATTTGTACAAAACATGTACAGAAACAGAAATTGATGGGAGATTTCAGTCCCAATAAATATTGAACAACAGCATCAAAGCGATTGGCTCTTTTGTAGGGTCCGCTGTTTTAGAACGACATGTGATCTTGACATATAATCGATGATTTCAGTCGGTTCTCTGCCAGTCCGACTAACGTATCATGAAAAGCTCTTTTCTAGCCGTTGTTTCTGTTCGGGACAGAAAAATGTACGGATAACCATTCACTGAGCATTTTCCCCAACATGTTCTAAACGTTTTTTGCCAAAGCGTTTTTCCAAAACGTTTTTCCACAGATTTTATGGTCTGTAGTTTTAAAGTAGTTTTGGAGAGTCCCATTATCAGCCCTTTGGATGTGGAAATGTTCAAAGTGAAACTCAAGTAGCATGTGATAAATCCATGATGAGGCACCGAAGGGTTAGATAGAGTGATAGAAGTAGACTTATTGCTTTGTACATGTAGAAGTTAGATAGGATTTAGTTTGTAGATGGAAAGATGTGCAGATGGCTAGATAGATGGATAATGATAGATCGACGACGAGAAAGACCACAAGCTAGACAGACGGATACATAGATACATCAATGAATAGATAGACGAATGAAAGAAAGAGAAAGAGAGATAGATAGCAGTAATGTAGTCGAGGCCAGGACACCCGAGACTGAGACAAGGCCAAGGATTTGGTATCCGAGACCAAGGCAAGGCCAAGGCCATCAAAATATGACCCCGAGGCCGGCCTTGAGGACGAGGCCAGTCCCGAGGCCCCCACCTCTGGCCCAAAGACACCCAAGACCGAGGCAAGGCCAAGGATTTGGTATCCGAGACCGAGCCAAGGCCGAGGCCATCAAAATATGGCCCCGAGGCCGGCCTCGAGGACGAGGCAGGCCTCGAGACCTCCAACACTGATAGATAGATAGATGAATAGATAGACAGATGATTACAGTGGTACCTGCGTTATAAGACCCCTGTTGTAAGACCGACTTGCCTTATGTGACCACCTTCCACCGCTGCAAAGTAGTATGTTTAGTGCATTTTGCACCCCGGCAAGAGACCGCTTCATGACAAAAGGGGCGGTTCTCATAACGCAGGGACCACTACATATAGATGAATATATATATATATATATATAAAGATGAATAATTATGTGGATGGATAAATAGAAGAATTTATACATGTTGTAAGATAGACAATTGGAAATCGTTGAAGACAATTATACAACTACAACTAGAGGGATAGCTAGAAAGATAGACAGACAGACAGACCTAGATAGTCTGTAGATCTGCATCTGGAAGAGAATCATGTTGAGGAATGAATTCTCAGTTACAACTCGGATGACAAATACTGCATTTAAATGCCTGTAACATTGCTTCATTCAAGCTATTTTATCCAATTTGCACTTGCCTTGAGTTCTGAAACTGACTTAATTGTCTTTATGAAAATGATCAGGAAATTTATGGCAGCGTTAAAAATCACCCCGTCTCCATGGCAACTGCTTCAATTTTGTAATAAAAGCAATATTACAGACCTAAGCTTTGGACAAATATAACTTTGCTTTTGTCAAACGTCCCATTGCAATAGATAGAGTGAGGAATTAATGTGGGAAAAAATGCAGTATAAACATATTTTGAAAAACAGTTGATCCTTATATGTATAACCTCTTACTTGTGCACAAAAGTTTACCTTTCTATTTACATTTTCCTAACTATCACCCAAATCAAGATGATCAGGGATAGAGGGATGATTGGGGCTTTGTTTCCTGAATTTGTGCACTATAGTACTTTTAGTAGATATACATGTAGGTTAAGTATGACAAAAGGAGTACAGCACAGCAATAAGACAACTGCTTCAACTGTGCAATACGATAGAAAATAGTACAACTCTAGACAAATCAGAAGCCAGTATTTGAAGAACTATAATGTCACCTCTAGAGAGCTACGCATACTTTGAATTACTACATAAGTTAGAGTTAGAAAGCAGCAAGCATTTGGTAGAAACACCAATTTCAGTTTTAGTTGTTACAATTGTAGCACTATTTTATTGCAATTTCCCTGATAAAACCACCCTTCAGCAATCTCTCTGATACCACTCACTTGGTTGTCAACTTCATCATCTTTGGCTGTGGGCTATTCACACAACCCTATTCATAGTTGGTCATTTTAAATTCTTTTACACTGCTTTGATGCCCGTGCAGTTGTGTGAGTTCTCTTTTAGAATCAAAATTAAATTCATCATGAAATTCATAATGGAATGCCCATTTTAGTATCCTTTAATGTTGTTTTTGTTGGGTTTATCTTTTACGGATGATTTTTTCACTGCAATCTGTTTTTTGCGTCGTCTATTTCATTTAGCGAAATGGGAATGCGAAAGCTCCGAAAAACTGGTTGATAATAGGGTTATTTGAAAGATAATGGAGTTTTAAAGGGACTGAAAATGAATGAAGCTTTGTGATGGATACTGCTACTGCATTTTAGTTATTCGGCTGTTTGCAGCGCTGTAGGCTAACAATTGCTGAGTCCCTGGTCTGGTTTGTCTCTTGCATTGGCCTGGTCACCTGGATCAATGTTGGACAGCAGTTTTCAATCATTCTTCACTGTGTTGCTGTGTCCTCCACTTCTTACCTTCTAATCAGTCACATTATAATATTCATTCCCATTGTATCCAGGATCATATTCAGTCACATTATATGTTGCCTCTAAATAGCCCACACTGGTGCTGATGGGGTGTAAAACACAAACTCACTCACTCACTCACTCAGTCACATTATATTCGGCTTTCGGTCAGTCAGTTTAATATAGTTGCACAGTCAGTCATATAAAACTGACTTCAAATCCCTGATCAGCATTTTTAAAACAGTTAGTACTTGTGACAATTTATATATTATTTTTGTCCAACCATTACATATAATTATATCTGCTTGATGTACATTTATGAACGCTCTAAACTCTAAATGTGCAAGAGAATGAGCAATGACAATGTCCCTAGTACATATCTAGCACTGCGAGTTGCTCCATTTTCTGCAGCATTCTAGGGAGTATTTTCCTCGCCAGCCAGTTCGGTTGCAAAGGGTTTTGAATGTGATTTTTAACACCCAACGCAGCAATTTGCAACGCGATCTGCAACTTTGCGCTCTGGAACAGGCTTCGGAGACAAATGAGTTGACAAGCCAAGTTGACGAGATGAGTTGACGAAATGATTTCGAAAAAGGAAATTTGCTTTTATTCCTCACTCCTCTCTTTCTACCCTGTGTGCGTTGTCTTTTTTCTTGTGGGCGTCTTTTATTTGCCTTTATTTGGTTTCACCAGCTCTATGATGTGTGGTGCACTGATACTCTTGATGCCAGCACAGTTCTTGCAAACGGTGTAAAAATGCATTTGATGCTGTTCGGGCTGTATTGATGCTGGTTTCTGTGGGGCATGAGCAATGCCCCAGATTGATGTTGTGTGGATATAACATTAAATATACTGACCCTTAGCATCAGTGTCTGTGTAGAGTATATTTCATAATGTGGGTGAATGGTACAGTCCATCCCTGCCCTGCTGAATGTCTCAGCCTGCATGAGTTCGTACCCTGGGTGGGGAACCCAAACACTTTCAGTGAACCTTCAAGAGCAAAAACTCAGCTGGATGTCATTTGGATTAGACATTAAATTGGCCGCCCCTTGTATAAGTGACTGTGCTGGGTGAGTAAACTTGTTTGTTTGTTTGTTTGTTAGTTTGTTTGTTTGTGTTTTACGCCTCTGCAGCACCTTAGTGGGCTATATTGAGGCAGGCGATCGACGTATGATGATGAGATGAGAAGACTGTGAGTCTGGAACATACCCTATTAATTCAGGGATGCCCAGGGTCTTTCAGTTGCCCCAGCATAGAATACTGGATACAACCAGCCTCCATTTAATGTCCCATGGGCTCGGACTAAAGTGAGTTCCTGGGGTGAGATTTGAACCCACGCCCTCAAAGCCAGTGGACAAGCAGTCTTGACCATTAGGCCATGGGGGAACTAACTGGGTGAGTAAACAATCCCTCACATGGCGGTATATGTGTAAAATGTTCAGGATTCTTGCTTTCCATCTCGTCAATGAACCTTCGTGAGTGCCCAGAACTAGACTAAGAAGGCCTTGCTTACCATACAGTGCCGCCTGTAAGTAAGTGAAACGCATGATGTTATACCATTGCATCAATGTTAAACATCCTTAACCGAAATGCTTCTGGAAGGACGAATTCTCATCCGATGAGAGGAAAACATTTGGGTCATAAAGGCCGATATGTGAGGCATGTGGGATAAAAATAGCAGCCAATTTTCTTTGCTGTAGTTGGAGTTAGGTATGGGTCAAAGTCTTTGATAAGTAAGTGAAACGCAGGCCCAATGTTAAAAGATAGGGAAGGGTGGTTCACTTACTTATCAAAGACTTTGCCCCATACCTAACTCCGACTACAGCGAATAAAATCAGCTGCTATTTTTATCCCACTTGCCTCACACATTGGCCTTTATGACCCACTTTGTTTCCCTTCCATCCGATGAGAATTCATGCCTCCACAAGCAGTTTGGCTGAGGATGTTTAGCATTGATGCAATGGCACAATGTCATGCGTTTCACTTACTTACAGGCGGCACTGTATTATCTCTCTGTTTGCCATAAAATGATTTGGAGTCCTCTCTATCATTTCAAACAACCCTGGTCTGCAGCAAAAACATCGCTGAGAGTGCCACACTACCCCTGCCTACTGATGTTGATACAACTAGGCTCACCACAAATCAGAAAGCTGCTGAAAAATTAACTGGTTCAGAATCACCTATCATCCCCTATTTCAGCAACAACAACACAGAGCGCAAAGCCAAAACAGAGCAGGGAGCCATCGCAGGGCTGAACCAACAAATTAGTGCAACTCATTTCAATGTGCAAAGTGTCAGTTACTAATGAGTGTTGCCAAGCGTTTGTCCAGTAGGGTTCGCCACATTGAATATGCATTTAATTCAACCAATGTTGCATTGGCCTCGTTTTGATTGCAGTGTTGTGAATTTCAACCACATTTTTGTGAATAATTATGTTCACGATTTTTGCAATTTTTGGAAATTCATAAGTTTTTGGTGCTGAAATGTAATTTTAGAAAGTTTGCTTACGAGAAAGCGTTGGATGAAGTATCAATGACCACCCAAAATAAGCGAGTGAAGAGCTTATTTGGTGTATCTAATTACATGGATTACTGGTGAAAGGGGTTTAATGACAATGGAAATGATCTTTTCTGTGTACATTTGTTTTGGGTGTACACTTGATCTCTGGGTCAGTAATCAGTTGCATTTGGAAGCTTTATAATTTTTGAAGATCTATTTTCAGTTTTAAATGCACACTAACGTTTTATGAGGTTAGGTTTCTCATTTAAAATTCAATTTTATATGTATATTTCTCAGATTTGTAACTTGTAATTTTGACACATAGTAATAAAGTTGTCAAATATTTTCTGCTATAGTCAATGCAGATAGATTTGGTAAGTTTCATTATTATTGTGCTGTTAGAATACATCCCTTTTATTTTCCAAAGCATAGTGGAATGTGATGTGTAAATAGTATTGATACACAACATTGTGACACCATCATCCTGAGATTGTGAATCAATTTATTATTAAAATGAATCTGTCGGTGGCAACTATTAAGAGCCAGTTATCCGCGTGTGGTTCGCAGAAACACTTCAAAGCGAATGTGAAAACATTGCGGCTGCCATGATGCAGGATTGACGCGCCATTGAAGCAAGCAACTTGCTTTTGGGATCGGAGCACTGCCGCGGCAGGCAAATTAGGAAATGTGTCAATGTTGCCGGAATATGCTTGCCCGAATGCCACTGCAAATCCCGTTGGAATTTATTGCCTTTTTTTTCTCGAAATGTGTTGGAACTCTGCCACGGAGACCATTAATTGAGGTCTGAGCCAAAAACGACCCAAGCTCCAATGAAGCTGGCGAGTATCACTGAGAAGTGAGATGCATGCAGGGAGGAGGGAGCAGTGGTGAAGAGCAAGAACTGGCACAGAGAGGATGTTGCAAAGAGCTTGAAGTGGCAAAGAGCAAGAAGTGGTGAAAACAAGAAGTGGTAAAAATGTAGGATATGATGAATTGCAAGAAGTGGTATAGCTGCAATATGTGGTGAAAGGCAAGAAGTGCAAGGAGTGGTGAAAAACAAGAAGTGGTATAAATGCAAGAAGTGGTGAAAGGCAAGTAGGGACAAAGAGCAAGAATGGCGAAGAGCTAGAAATGGTAAAAATGCACGAAGTGGTGAAAATCAAGAGTGGCAAAGAGCTTGAAGTGGTAAAAAACAAGAAGTGTTGAAGAGCAAGAAGTGGTGAAGAACAAGAAGTGGCCAAAGATAAGAAGTGGCAAAGTGTGAAAAGCAAGAAGTGGTGAAGGGCAAGAAGTGGTGATAAAGAAGAAGTGGTGACATCAATTATAATTGTGAAAGAGCACAAAGTGGTGAAAAGCAGGTTGTGGTGAAAACAAGAAGTGGTGAAGAGCAAGAAGTGGTAATGGTGCGGTGACGCCGGTGAGCAGCAAGTGGTATCAACAGCATGTCTAGTCGTGGAGTGTATGTAAGCACTGTTAACAAGCAAAGTCAGACGAGCATCCAGCAAGTGTGGGGAGGTCGCGCTGAATTATCTGTAACATGATCAGTACTTGGGATGATGAGCTACAACAACATTAGTATTATGTCATTAGGATGATCATGATCAGTGTCCTATGGTAGCAGCAACAGCACTGTCATGACTGGAAAGACAACCAGCAATAGTTATTGTTCGAGGTTCCAGCAATTTGTACTTTGATTCAGAGCTGCTTGTTTTATATATGTCATTTGTTTATCTTCCTTCTTTATGTGCTATTTTTAATAACTCACTCGAGCATACACCTGTCTGTTGTTTGTTCCATCATTTTGGAAAACTATTAAAATTATTTACTTCATGAAAAAGTGACCGTTTTCTATCATACAATGCACATTGCAGTTTTTATGTAACCAATGCTGATCACAAAAATGTAAGAAACAAATTGGTTGTGCCACCCAATGCTCTGTCAGTAATGTGTGAAATTAGATTAACCAATAAGCACTTGATTCAACTTGACTCAATTCGATTGAACTTGAGATGGGTGTTCATTGATACTTGATCTCTGTAATTTTTGTTGTCATCAAAATGTGTCCCCCTTTAAATGATGTTTCAGCTTGGGTGCTTGTGAATTTGCAGAAATTAGCAAAAAGGTGGCATGATTATTCGCTACAAAAAGGTGGCGCAAATTCATGGAAATTTGTAAAAACTGCAATCAAAACGAGGCCATTGCAACATTGGTTGAATTAAATGCGCACTCGATGTGGCCAACATTGGTGGACAAACGCTTGGCAACACTCATTAGTAACTGACACTTTGCACATTGAAATGAGTTGCACTAATTTGTTGGCTCAGCCCTGTGATGGCTCACTGCTCTGTTTTGGCTTTGCGCTCTGTTTGTGTTGTGGCTGGTGTAATAGGGGGATGATTGGTGATTCTGGACTGGTTTATTTGTTCACTTTAAAAGAGCCATGGGTTTGTTGTTACGAACATGTTATTGTCTGTTGGTTGTTTTTCTGTGTCTGGTTTTCACTCAGCGGGTAACTGAATTGGCTGAAGTTTGATTTCAGATTTGGTAACATCTATCTATCTATCTCCCTGTCTATCTAGTTATCTATCTAGCTATCTATCCAGCTATCTATCTAGCTAAGTATCTAGCTAACTGTCTTGCTACTTTTCTATCTTGTGTCAGTTCCCATCACATTACCGTTTGAATTTAAAATAACGCATCTTCCACGCCATTGAAGTTTGCTTGAAAAGACATGAAATATGTGCAAGGCAATGTTACAGCATCTCACTCTTTCTCAGTTGGTTTTAAGTAGCAGTAAATATACAATGAAGTGGACTGGTTGGGTATGAGGGTAATTTGTAAACATTAGGTGATGTAAAAGTACAATATTTTCCAAGTCTCAAGTAGTTAAAATACATGAGCATTTTGTAAACAAGAATAAAAGAAAAGAAAATATGCTGAAAAGAAAGATACACTCTTAACAAAAGGGTTTTATAAAGAACCTTTAAGGGTTCTAGAAGATGGTGAAGACATGGGACCGTAAAAGGTTCGTTATTCAACTTTAATACGGTTCCAACAGCAAACAAAAACATCACTGAGATAATCCAGCTGCACTGAACTCCCACGATAGACCCCTTTCTCTCAAGTTGGGAGCATAGGATCCTATCACAGGCCTTCGCACCAGTATTGAACCTTTTCAATTCTGTTGAACCCTTAACAAAATTTAGAATCTTTCTTTGGGCTGTGGGTTCTTTATATATACCATCAAGAACCTTTTGTGTTGAGAGTGTAGAAGGGAGAAAAGAACAGTTGACTTCTTTTAACAAACAGTGTTTTGACAAAGGTTTTTTACCATATTTTTCCTTTCAAAATATGTAGTTAACTTCATATATTCTAAGATTAATGGCATACCAACTCCCAAAACTGCCATTCCCTGCATAAATCATGGAGCAGTTCAGAGAAAATGACAGTGATGCATCTGCTCCGATATCTTGGGTGACTGGCTATATGTTGGACTGCGAATAGTATTGCCGGGTAGACCTATATAGTAGGTTTGAAACACTGCAGTCAAAATTTATTGAGATTATTGATAGATTGGTAGATGGGTTGCCTGGAAGGTGCAATGTAATTGTCAGGTGGGTGTGTAGGTAGGTACATAATTATGTATACGTGAGTACTCAGGTTGGATAGTAACAAATAAGATAGATGGAGAGATGATAGATGGCTAAAATATTATACATCTATAGATCATATGCGAGATAGCATGTGGAGATAGATAGATATATATACTAAATAGGTAGATAGATAGATAAAAGTACATACCAAGATACTACAGGCAATATGGTTGGTTTTCCGATGTTGGATATTCCGGTAAAATGCAGATGGACAGACGAATACAGTATAAAACGTGGGGTATTATTTTCACCAAATTATGGCAATGACCATTATGAAATGCAAGTTAATATTCCAAGGTTGAGGACAGCTATTTTTATGGTCAGAATAACAGTTTCTTTGATGTAATTTTTCGCCATCAGTGCAAGGAGAGTGCACCATAACCGGCTTTACAGAGTCAACCTTGCATATTTAACATGTCATAATACCGTTCGATTCGTGTTAATTAAATTAACAGACTGATTAGTGTTGTGTCACAAACAATGACTCAATGCCATTTTATCATGAACTGATTAACTAGTATTTTTTTTTCAATTATTTTCCAGTGTCATTTCAAAAACAAGCATTTCTAATTAGATCAGCATAAAATGTGATTAATTCTGTGAAATGAGATGATCCATGATCGTATGGCACTGTAGCAGAAAAAGAAGAAGAAAAACATGCTTGTTTTTCGTATGTGGTTGCTCACTTTATTCTGGTTTGAGAGGAAATGCTATTAGTCAGAAAAGGAAAGCTCATTGATTATCCTTAAACAGTATGTCAAATAAACAAATTCAATAATTCAGGTGCTCATGTTTACTTCATTATATTTGTTAACTCCTTTAATGCTATTGTTGTAATATGTGAGTATATTTATTAACATTTTAATCCATGGGAATGATCGACACCGACCAATCAATTGGGTCGCACTACAAGAATTGTAAAACTTCACATACCTATATAATAGTAATTTACTGTTTCTACTCTTGTAACAGCAGTGTATATCATGTGTATATGAATATCTTCACCCCAGGGAATGGTCATCACCAACCAATCAGTATGACATGCTGGAAATCTGGGAGGATAACTCGCTGCACATCATCTTCATTAGACGCAGATCACTTTTCGGAGATTCTCTCTCCTCTCATTCTCCAGGGATGACATTTCCGAGAAGGTCTTTGCGTCAGCATCTCACGCCCAAAATCACTCAGAGAGTCTTCTGCAATTCTTCGCAACTATAGCTGACGTCTGATGACTCTCCTAGAAATTCTGATGAGTCGTTGATATTCTCTACGACGCCTGACTGTCCTTTTTAGCTAAAAAATGGCTGTGTGGTTATTTGAATGTGTTCTGTGTCATGCCCATGAGCAATTTTTATCAAGAATGGTCATTAAAACCAAATGAGAGGCCAAACAATGAAAACCTGGAAGCGTGTGAGAATACCAGTTTATATCATCGTATCACTAAAAACTATGCTTGCTAAGACTTTATAATTATAACAGCAAAATGGATGAATTTAAAACTCACTTTGTCAGATTGCATGATTTATGTATCAAACTGCTAACATTTATTTTGATCCTTAATGGTGATAACTAGTTTGCTAAACTTTTCATTAATGTCTTTTGCAATCCTGACAACTTAACTTCTTCATGTTCAATGGGCTGTCTCGAATCTGACTTTTCTCCTGTCTATGAAATTCTACTCGAAATCACTATGTCTGAATAAATGACTGAGTGAATCTCTCCTTGACTCAGTGAAGCAACAAGAAGCGCCTTGACATGACTCTTAGTCCCTCCATGTCTTCCACCTGTCACCGCCGCGGTAATGGAGACTGCGGAACTTGTTATTTCCCCCCCCCCTTAGTCTGATGATGTCAAATAGATGCACAAGAAGAAGCAGAACTAACTAGTGCAAGAGATGTTATGTCGAAATGATAAACAGTGAAGCAACACGTTCCCACTGACCTAGCATGACCTCTATGACCTTGACATGACCTCCGAGGTGAAGAACCTACACAATGATAAATCATCTTTTTGTGTGTTATATATGATATGCGGAAGTAATAGTGTCTAGACTTGGCAAAAGATGCTTTTATAAATATCTTGCATTTTTGGCGCATGTGAACAAAGAAGACAAAAATGTTGGTTTTCAGCCTTTAATTGATTATGTTCTGTTTCTGCTGTGAGGATTCCTTTGCATGGAGATTTTTTGTTGGTCTCCTTCATTCCTTCTTTGGTCCTTTCATTCTTTCCTTTCTTTCCCTCATTCCTTCCTTCCTTCTGCCTTCCATTTCTTCTTCATTGTATTCGTCCCCTTTTTTTTTAACCGACCTAACGTCGGTTATTAGAGGGGGGTGGGTAGTGAAAGGGGACTCATGTAAACCATGTCCATGTGTCCATGTGTCCATATGTCCATATGTAAACATTTCTTGTCAACATGTGTGTAAAAGTCCATTTGTGACCTTAGTTTTCAACTTAGAGTAATGAAATTTGGTACAGGTATTGTACTATGGGCATGGATCGAGGTCATGTCGAGAAATCCAAGATGGCTGCCATTTTGGTGGCCATTTTGGCAGCCATCTTTCTTGATTCTTGAACTGCGTATTGTGACCTTAATATTTCACTTACAGTTATGAAATTTGGTACAGGTATGGGACTCTAGGTATGGATTGGGAACATGTTGAGAAATCCAAGATGGCTGCCATTTTGTGGCAGCCATTTTGGCAGCCATCTTTCTTCATTCTTTAACTGCTCATAGTGACCTCAATATTTCGCTTAGAGTTATGAAATTTGGTACAGGTATGGGACTCTGGGTATGGATTGGGAACATGTTGAGAAATCCAAGATGGCTGCCATTTTGTGGTGGCCATTTTGGCAGCCATCTTTCTTCATTCTTGAACTGCCCATTGTGACCTTAATATTTCACTTACAGTTATGAAATTTGGCACAGGTACGGAACTCTGGGTATGGATTGGGAACATGTCAAGATTCCAAGATGGTGTCCATTTTGTGGTGGCCATTTTGGCAGCTATCTTTTTTCATTTATTTAACTGCTCATAGTGACATATATATTTCGCTTAGAGTTATGAAATTTGGTACAGGTATGGGACTCTGGGTATGGATTGGGAACATGTAGAGAAATCCAAGATGGCTGCCATTTTGTGGTGGCCATTTTGGCAGCCATCTTTCTTCATTCTTGAACTGCCCATTGTGACCTTAATATTTCACTTACAGTTATGAAATTTGGCACAGGTATGGAACTCTGGGTATGGATTGGGAACATGTCAAGATTCCAAGATGGTGGCCATTTTGTGGTGACCATTTTGGCAGCCATCTTTTTTCATTTATTGAACTGCTCATAGTGACCTCAATATTTCGCTTAGAGTTATGAAATTTCGTACAGGTATGGGCCTGTGAGTATGGATCAGGAACATGTTGAGAAATCCAAGATGGCGGCCATTTTGGCAGCCATCTTTCTTCATTTCTTGAACTGCCCATTGTGACCTCAATATTTTGCTTAGAGTTATGAAATTTGGAACAGGTATGGGGCTGTGGGTATCAGTCAGGAACATGTTGAGAAATCCAAGATGGCAGCCACTTTGTGGCAGCCATTTTGGCAGCCATCTTTTTTCATTCTTGAACTGACCATTGTGACCTTAATATTTCACTTACAGATACGAAATTTGGTACAGGTATTGGCCTGCGGGTATGGATGAGGACCATGTTGAGAAATCCAAGATGGCGGCCATTTTTGCAGCCATCTTTCTTCATTTCTTGAAATGCCCATTGTGACCTCAATATTTCGCTTAGAGTTATGAAATTTGGAACAGGTATGGCCTGTGGGTTTGGATGAGGAATATGTCGAGAAATCCAAGATGGTGGCCATTTTAGAAATCTGTTCAAACTGCATTGATTCTATACTAATAGTCTAGCATCTTCCAATCAACTATTTCTCCTATCTTCCAATATCAGTTGCTCAGTGGTTTAAGCAATGGCACCTTCAATTTCATTGCGCTAGGTCGGTTTTGAATCCGCGGATTCTTGTCTTTCCCTCCTTCTTTTGTTCCTGGACTTCCTTCTTTCTATCTTTCTTTCTTTCCTTCATTCTTTCCTTCCTTCTTTCTATCCTTCTTTCTATATTTATCTAACTATCTATCTATCAATCTCTCTATCTATTTATCTATCTGTCAATCAATCTATTATCTATCTATCTATCTATCTTACTATCTATCTATCTTCTTTCTATAAGTCTAGGAGTCTATCTTTCCATCAAGGCATTTCTGTCTCTTGGAGTTCTCCTTGACTCACTGTTCTCATGTCAGGCTGTTGTCTTACATTAGAGGTTAATCCTGTGTCCTTCTTTTTGAAATCTTAATTAATGATGTCTTGGAGTTCATTCGTGTTTTGTCATGTTAATTAAGGTAATCTGATAAGCCGCTTGGAAAATGACGTTGATAAAATCACAATGTCGAAGGAATGTCGAGGAATGTCGGAGAGATTCTATGCGGAATATAACATCTGCGAAATGAGGTTCTGCGGTGTTCTTCAATGTCTTCCATTTTGGGTTGTTGGTTTTCATGTAGTTGCTGCCTATCCAAAGGAATGTTTAAATTGATTTTGTGGACAGAACTTTATTGTGCATTGTGGGTGGGTCTGCTAGACTACTACTATAAACTTATCATGACAGTAATTTTCAAATGTTAAACTGGCAGTCTGGCTGAGGTACAATATCATCAAAAATACCAGTGGTTAAAGGGCTTGGCTCCCACATATAGGTCCAGGTTCAGTTTCAGCTTGGTGTTGGATGTGTAAACTCCGTTACTCCTCTTCCATACTGATTTGGCCTAGTTCTTCCAATCAATAAAAATGCAATAAGCAATTTCCATTTGTGATCCGGTGATAAAAGGACATCATATTCATGATAATTCATAGCTAATATGTAGTAGATGGCTGGAGCCACTATTACTATCAATGACCTCCAATACTCATAAATGAAGATATCATTTTATACGTTAAACAACATGCATCGTAGTTATGGTGACTGGCAATTTTTTTGCATTTGGTACTGACCAGGTTGGTCTTTTGTACTGGGTATGTGTATGAGATATGTTATTCATTGCATTTTGTCTTGAGTCTCTTTCTCTGAGTGTGTCTCTCTTTCCGCTGCTGTTGTAAATCTAAAATGGCAAAATCTGAAAATCCAGCTTAAAGAATATGATGTTGCAAGACAACGTCGAACCCAGATGGTCGCGGAAAAGTGGCTTTGCTGTATAAAACCCCTTGGGTTCCCCGGTGGGTATATTTGGATAGAAATGACGGCCTAATGGTCATATGGAATGATACAAATTTCCTAATAGCGTTCACGATTGATCGTTGGCTATCAACTTATCTGGTTATTTGATTGAGGCTACCCAAATTTCCTGTGCTCGGTGAAGGGCTAGCCATAGCTGGCTGAGGGGCTTGGCAAAGATTAGAGCGTTCGCTGGTTTTCTTAATGTCTCGTTGTGGAGTTAATGTCCGTTCCTTAACTGCCTTTGAGTGTGGGGTCCTCGGGACTTTTACGCCCTTGGCACCCAGGTTGCTAGCCTGGTTGCCAACGGTTACGAGCTCAGCTGGACCAAGTGGTTGTTGGTTGCCGGCGGTTAGCAGCCAACGGTTAGTAGCTAGCGGTGAGACATCGGTGGAATAATGCTTGACCGACGTTGTTAGGGTTTGTTCTCAGAGCTATTTTACACCGAGCTATTTTTGCCGCGGGGGTTATTGAAGGCAGTTTGTGAGAGGAAGGCAGGCCCTGAAAGCAATGTCTGAGGAAGTCTAGAAGTGCTGAAACGTTCAGCGCTGTTCATTGAACTGTATGGAATGCCTTTACACGGTGAGAATAATGGCGCAAATTTAGAATGTTCGAGAGAAAAAAACCTAAGAAAAAAATGCATAGTCTCTTGAACGCTTCTCAACATCCAAGAAAGGATCGCCATAAAAAGGTCTTAAGACATGGAGTCCATCTTTTGAACCGCTCTATTCTGATTGGCCGGCTATGGTTGCCAATCGAGGATGTGGTCGCCAGCGAACGATGGTGCGAGTGAACACGAGATCAGTTGCCATGGAAACCTAAATGTCTCATCCAAAGAAGTTTGCTAAAGTCTACTGAAGCTTCCATCTGATCAGGACATCATTGGAGAATACGCATTGTGAAAAATGTAATGTAAAATTTACCATGACCGACTCACAAAAGCATTTTACAAATTGTGAAGGCTGTAAATGTTACTGTATACAGATATTTTTCTTTAAGAATTTTGAATATATCATCTGGTGAGATGAGGTTAAATCGTGTGGACCTCATAAATTTAATCATTGTCTTTTCCAAGCATAATATCTCCAGTTGAAACCATTGGCAAAATGAGCTTCATAGTCCACCGGCGTTGCAGCTCTCTTGCTGGGATCAGAACGATTGCTAGTTTCCTAATTAATTTCCCAACTCTCTTGCTAGCATCGTTGCTATGATAGGTTGATAGGTCGTTGCTGGCGACGAACAACTCAACCCTGGTTTTTCTACCATGGCGTTCAGCCCAGCTACGCTCGCTCAGCCTTTCTGCAGCGGGGCGAAAGTCGTAAAACGGCTGAGAAAGCTTTGACTTAGCCTGGAGGGATGTACAAATCACTGCTCTTTAGACTAGCACTGCGCTTTCCCCTCTAGCCACACCAGCTACTTTCCCCTTTCCATCCATGCCAACTAAGAGTGTCTCTAAACATGGAAATCACACATGCAAATCGTGATTCTAGCAAAGTAAATCGTGCCCTCAGCGCTCTAAATGTAGCAATGTAGATTTTGATTCTCTCAACATGGTTTATTGCTCCTGCCTGTAGATACATGAATGGCAATGAAGAATGTGGTGGTTAAAAAAAGAATTTCTGCCCATGTAGATCGGGAAGAATCTCTTGATGTATAGTCATATATGTATAGTCCATGCATACCTTGGATCTCTTCATCTTGGCAGTAAATGTTGAATAAAGAATAAAAGAATAAAGAATAAAATACTTTATTTAACGTCGATTGATAAAAACAAGTAACATGAGCACTGTATGCTTTTCATC
Source organism: Platynereis dumerilii (assembly GCA_026936325.1). Classification (NCBI taxonomy): domain Eukaryota; kingdom Metazoa; phylum Annelida; class Polychaeta; order Phyllodocida; family Nereididae; genus Platynereis; species Platynereis dumerilii. The sequence continues at coordinate 44,495,914 of JAPTHN010000004.1, read as the reverse complement.
GACAAGATAAAAGAAACAAAATAGGTAGTAAAATTGCCTCCAGGCTAAGTCAAAACAATGTGGTGCTACCAAATAAATGAGTAGTGTTAACTTTTCTGGTTACTTCCATTACGGATGGTATTAAATTCTGAATTCAAACGAAATCATTTACAGCTTTCGTTGCAAACAATAGACATTTGTTCAAGCTGCGATGTATTATGTTCTTATTCTGGTAGAAACCAAAGTACTAAATACAATTTACAATGGCATTGAAAGGATACCTAGGGAGAAGAGTTTCTTAATTTTTCTGGCCTTGTTAGTATCAGAGAGTATCTGGGAGTATCAGTGGTCCAATCCTCTATACTGTGTTCTACTGATTTCCAGGGCTTTTGGTGGGATAGCCAAGAACAATGATGTATTTACAAATGATAGGACGTGTATGCAGGGATTAGTTTACCTATTCAGAGGGGATTCCATGCAAGGATTCAGGCACAGAAAGGATTTACTCAAGAATGATGTTGGTATTGAAGGCATTGTTCAAATGAAGTATTGTTGAACGATGTTGGCCAAGGATTTGTCAGGATTATGTACATTGTATCCTGGACCTCCTTTGTTGTTGTATTATGCTGAGATACAAAGTGGAAAGATACATTGTAGGTTTATTTTATTCTGGAATTATCTGGATTTTGCTCAGTGGATGGTCACTCAGCGTGGATAACAACTAGTCCTTCTTGATAGCTTCAAATTATGTGTGAACATTGCAGTCGAAATGCTTGCAGAATTGGACTGAAATATTCCTTGTGAGGTCATATGCCTGTACATGTCATGTTATTGTCTCTGACTCATAAGAAATTTGTGAGGTAATATTTTATACTTTTAATGCTATCAACTGAGTATCAATGATGCCACAAGTTACTCAATGACAAATTGACAGGGCATTTTGAGGCAATGGATAGGGCCTGTTGTGAGGTCATTGACGTCCACTGGCAGCTGAATGTGAGGCTGTGAGCACTTGTCATTTGTCGACTGTATCGATGTCATATTTGTGCAAGAGTTAAAATTATAAAATATATCGAGAAAGTGCACTCTTCAAGATATCTTGCAAACGACACAGATAGACAGACAGAAAGGACATTTGATAGAAAGTTCAGACTTTCCCCATACGGAGTAGACATCACAAGTTTAATGGAAAGATCTATACAAAGAAAACTAGAAGACAGCAAGATGGGTGGACAGATTCTCCAGGCCCATAAATCATTTTATTGGTCTTTTAGGGGATTGTTAATGCCCTATAAATGACCTAAGGTGGCTTAAAAGTGGCCTGCACTGCCCTCTAGCGACCTCTAAAGACCTATGACATTGAAATAACCTGAAAGTGACCTTGACACGTGACCCTGTGACCTTGAAAGACCTTGAAAGATGCCCCCTGACATTGAGGACATTGAAACAACCTCCAAGAGTAACATAAAAGCATTCTTGGGTCATTCACTGCTCAGCAAATCCTACATGACAGGACAACGACCGATGGAGCGCAGACCGATTTTATGGTAGATGGTATCGCAGACTTCGACAAAACGATGCGGCCTAAACGTGGCATCCTAAACGTGGACATTGCTGGTCGTTGGCCGCTAGCATTCGATTCACTCGGGTAGATTATTGCGGGACGCTGAATGTCGCTGATGCATCATGGGATAGCCCCTACCGGGCTTTCCCATCGGGCTCCTCCCTGGCTCGTAGAGGATTATGGTACCATTGAAACCAGCATACCGACATGACCCTTTGGGATTCTCCTCTGAGCATTGGCTCCTGGTCCTGTACTAGACAAAGCTTGAAATGTATTTGGCTCATGACATTGTCACCATTGTTTGTCTAAAGGTTCAAACATGACAACAACATCCAGTGATTCTAAATCCGCTTTGGCTGCACAATTGCGGTGCTGTCTGCGTATTCTCGTATTAGCCTGTACAGCGGTCTGTGGTTTATTCAATTGACATTGAAGCCGAGTTAATTGCCAAAGGAGTCTCAATAATCCTTGTGATTCTTCCTTTTCAATCTGTCATTAGGGTAGTTAATTTTACTAATGATGCTAGCCAAGGTTAAGGCCTAATACTGAAGATTATGGTAGCAGGTATAGGTATATTTTGTAGTAAAAAGAGTATGTGTCACCTGGATGCTCATAAAAAATCTACTATCGGTGTACAGGATAAGGTTTTATGACATAACTGTTTAATTATTATCAAATCTACGACATTCTACCTTTATTCACAAATTGGAAAGAGACTGCAATGAAATGACGCCGGTGAAGCCAGAATAAAATATCGCTGCAATTATATAAAAATCTGCAATTACACGAACATTAACACTATACATAGCAATCAGTACTTTTATGAAAAGCACTTTGATCCATAATTCCCACAGTTGTTCTATGATCAAGGCAGGCTGAGAAGAGCATCATACTGTTTTTTCTGCCCTTTTTCTTTCCGACTGACATCACACACACATAGTTTGTCTTTGGCTGATCCAGTGATGTTATCAGGCGACCAGTCTAACTCCTGCCTCATCAATTTTGACTGGTACATGACAAAAGGGTTACCACGTGTCTGGAGGAGTTACTTGGCTCTAACTCATGTTGGATGCCAAGTACAGGACTGAGGTTGTTTGTGTGTTATGTGTTATTAAGTGTGTCTTTTTACCTTAGAATATTTCTCTCATGGTCTTAGGTTCGATTTTTGGTTAAGAAAAATAATATTTGGCTGTGGACTATCAGTGTCTATGCTGGAAAAGTATAAGATCTCACTGGTGCTGTTCTGAGTTACTGTAGATGACAATTTTGTGGAATTCAAAAAGGGGGGCATGGGCTCTCTCCAATTTTAACTGCTTTGGAGGACTTCATGACCTGGTCAGATTAAAAATGTCCCACTCCATTATGTAGAATTTGTAATAAATGTCTACTAAACTGCACGCTTATCTGTCATCCTGTGTAAAAACCTACATTGGGCTACTTATCTACTCATCTGCTACCAACCTAGTATCTACCTATCTGTCTTCCCACAAACCTTACCTGCCGCTAGTAAGCTACATGAAGGCTGGAAGGTAGTCACTAGCCTTCAATGTCCTTCATGTAGCTTTCTCAATCTCTTTTAGTCTGCCAAGGTCATTGGGTCAAGTCTCGTCATCGCGGAGAAGGTCCCGATGACGCAATGTTGGCATAGGAGATTTTGCGGATTTATTCTGACTTGCTCGGATAATGAAGTTTCTAATTCTCTTCATCCTCTTATTCCTTCATTCCCTTATAAAGCCTTATTTCACTGCTTTATTCCTTCATTCTGGGCAAACATGGTTGTCTACTTAAAAGAAACGGGTCGCGACATTATCCGAAGGTCGCAAGGTCATTTCTCAAGGTCACGAGACGACCTAGAGGGCCCAAAGGGTCATCGAATAGAAAACCTACTAAAATAGCCTGTCATCGAGGTTACTTTTCCTTACTCACTATAGCTCCATTGTCATATCTTGAGTGTATTAGCCTGTCTAAAGGACACATAGCTCACTACATATTCTATATAGTTTCTTTCAAGACTGTTGGCTTAATAGAATTTTTCTCTTTTTTTGGAGATGAGGGGCCTGAGGTGAAGATATATTATTTTATAGAAAGCTGCTGGCTCTGCAATATGTTGGTGTGGCTAGTGTTGATATAGTGATGATGAAATCTGAACTACCATAGAATGTTAGCCATTTTATTATATCATCTTATAAATGGATTTTCCATCTAAAAGATGAGATATATTTGATCTACCCAATCGAGGTAATCTAAAAAAAAACTAGATTAGAATTCTGTCTTTCTTGTAAATTCAGACAGTAAATATGGAGAAACTGGTCCAATTACAACATTAGAAGTGTGAGATTAGTTTCGAAATATATCAATAATTTGGCAAGTTAGCAGAGAAATCTGTGCACACGGAGTGTAAATGGTCTGTTAAGCTTACAAATAAAAGCATTACAAATATAGACTTTCAGCCATATCAGAAAATGAAACTGTAACAAGATCTGTGGAAATGGTAAATATTACTTTGGCATGCCTTTACTCAATATGGAATAATCTGAGCTTGATGCACAATAATAACAATATCAGGGCCTAATTATGATGAATGTTATGTGGATTTGAGGTAATACGTTTCCATTATGATATGTGCATTGGTTGACCTTTTGACCCAGATTTTGTTATCGGGTCAATAAAGGTCAGGTCATGTCACTCTTTGTCACCAAATTAGGTCAACTAATGTCAGTTATGGATATTATGCTGAATATTGTGTTTTCCTGTATATCCAGATTCAGATACTTAAGCAGGAAGTATAATTTTGTGACAGTGCAGCTAAAAGACATTATTATTTCAGATTGAAGGGTTTAAATTTGAATTTGCAACAATAATATTAAGTTCAGTACATTAGATGTGTAAGACTGCAAGCGAACTTCGCAGGAAGGTTACTTGTCAGAGAGACTGTCGTATGTAATGCTAATATATTTATCTCTGTCTGTACCCAGAAGCCTGCTATATTGTGACAAAAATATTTTATGTTGCCAATCAAGCCATTTCGGACTTCATACACTCTTGTCATACTTTGAATAGTCCCCTTGAAAAACTTGGCTACTCGTGGATCCATCTATACTTCAGATGTTAGATACTTGTGGCTCCATCTATATGTTGAGTGTTTTTATAGTGTGGCAATGTGGCTCCGTCTATATTTAATGCTAACTCCCTGTGGCTCCATTTATTTATAGATACTGAACGCAAACATGCTATATATACATGTATATCTCAATGAGATCCCTGTTTCTCCTTCAAAATTATTCAGAAGTGCTCTCTTTCCTGTTACATTGCATCTATTCAACATATTCACTCCTCCCTGTTTCTCCATGCCAATATTTCCCTCTCCCTTCTTTCTGCAGAGGGGAGAGAGGGGTTAGACAGTTGGCCATATTAGGGCATTAAATCATCCCGGCCAAAGCCTGCCTTGGTGGTCTCAGGACATGAGCTGGGTGGCTGGCTATAAATCATGGCCTCAACACTTTTCAGCAGTCCAGAGGAATAACAGAAAAGCAGCACTCTGCTCACTGTGAAAAGGGTGGTTTGCTGTATAAAAAAAAAGAAAAAGAACAAGAAAAAACAAGAAGAAAAAAAATCAAAGGAAATGTGAAAGATATGCAACAGTTTGACTGTCAGATCTAAAGATGCCTTATTTTGATTTGGGGAAAACACTTAAATCTTAGTGAATGGCCATCGGGAGTAAGGAAATAGATAACATATTGTTAACAATTATAATATTCGTCCGTCTGTGTGAATATCTTCTTTTATTCCTTCCATTTTTTTCCCCCTTTGTTCCTTCTCTCTTTTCTTCTTGTTAAGTTCCTTCCTTCTTCATGTGTTCATTTATTCCGTTGTTTAAGAAAAAAAAAACGAAAATGTGAAAGATATGCAACAGTTTGAATGTCAGATCTAAAGATGCCTTATTTTGATTTGGGGAAAACACTGAAATGATATCTGAGTGAATGACCATCGCGAGTAAGGATATAGATAGCATATTGTTCGCAATTATTATATTCATCCGTCTGTATGAATATCTGCCTTTATTCCTTCCGTCTTATTCCCCCTTTGTTCCTTCTCTCTTTTCTTCTTGTTAAGTTCCTTCCTTCTTCATGACATTGTGTTCCTTTATTCCGTTGTTTCTCCCTTCTCACGTTGCCTCTAAATTTGCGCTGATGAGGCGATGATGGGGCGTAAAGCACAAACTCACTCATTCACTTTTCCCTCCTTTCTTTCCTTTCTTGCCTCCTTTATTTCTTTACTTCGTCCTTTCTTCTTTTCTTTATTGCTTTGTTTCTTCTTCCTTTCATTCTTTCGTTTCTTTGTGTCTTTATTGCTTTGTTCCTTCGTTCATTGCTCTGTTTGTGCATTGGTTCATTTGCTTGTTCGCTCATTTGTTCATCCATTCGTTCATTTGTTTGTTGGTTCATTCATCCGCGCCTTCATTTCTTCCTTTCTATCTTTTTGATCGCTGTATTTTCAAAAGTATCTTCTTTACTTACCCAATAATAACAGTATGTCAGTTTTTGATAATCTTTACAGCCTAATCCAGTATTTTATCAAGTATCTGGCAGCTTTGACAGAATCAGCTTTCTTGTAGCTATGAGGCTTACAGTGAGTGATTGTCTGATAAAACTCTCTTGATTTATCGTATAATTATGAGCTGCTCTACCCCACCTTATGAAATTTTGATGCAGGGGATATTTCAGATTTGGCACTGGCGAAATAAGAATGTGTTCCTTTAAGAAAGAAAGGAAGAACAGTGAAGAAAAAGAAGAAGATATTAATACCTAGTTGGCCAAAGAAAAAGGGAGAGATTAATAAAAAAGAATGTTGAAGTTTCTTACTTATGACCTTCTTAAATTTAAGGTCTTTACTCTTCCTTAAATCCTTAAAACAGCCTGTTGGTCTCAAGAGCAATAAAAGCAAAACAACTGATTAAAATGCAAATATATGTTATGAGAACAATGAAAGTTGTCATTGTATCCTCTTGTCTCCTTTTGGAAAGCTCTGTTTATTTACATACAATAACTCGCTGAAGAGAACCTTATGTTTCCATAAATAGCTCCAAAGGAAATCCCAATGACGTCATGGTCCAAATCTACCGGAAGTGAGATATGGGCTGTTCCATGACTGCTAAATGAACCTTGGTGATATTTAGAGAAGCTCTTGCCATGGTTACCCTTAATACATGTGAATATACCAGCAGTGCAAGACCCTAGTACTTTGAATAAAATGTTTGGATTTGTCATTTCATTCCTTTCGTGTCTTCCAGTTTCTTCTATGTTTGTTTTCTTTTATCCCCTCCTTTGTGTGCCTTTATGGAAGGTCTGGCCAGATTGTTTCTACCCTTCTGTGTTGTTTCCTTCTTTCTTTCTTTCCTTTAATTTCTTTCTTCGTCATTATATTTATTCCTTTCTGTCCCTGCATACAGGCCTGCCTACTTCACTGTATCTTGTTTCAAGTCCCTCCTTGTGGCTGATTCTTTCTTTACTTTCTCACTCCCTTACTTTCTTGCTTCCCATATTGAATCTTTCTTCATTCATATGTTATTTCTTGCCTACTTCATATCATATTCATGTGCTTCTTTCTTGCTTGCTCCCTTGCTTGCTTCCTTCTTTTCCCTTCCTTCCTTGCCTTTTCTCTTCTTCCCTTCTCTCTTTTTCCCCTGGTCCCTTCCTACCATCAGAAACCTCTTTTTGTTTTACTTATATCCACTAACATCTGTCACTTTACATTTAATATACCTTTCAATGTACCACTTTGTTTTCTGAAAACCTCTAAGCAATAGTTAGAACTGTAGTTTCATCTTTGAAGCTTTGGTTGCAATTCTGCATTGCTTCTCTTGTAATATTTCTCAACCGTCTTTCATTCGTATATGTGCAGTTGCAAACCCTTTCTATAACTTGTTCTCCTTTGTACAGAAGCAATTTGTCAGCCTTTTCAGCTCAAGATCTTTCTGTTCAAAATCTTTCTTTCACTTTGAAGGTAGCAATAAAACATTTGTCTCACATTTTTCTTATTTTCTAAAGCTGCTGTCTGGAATTCTGGTTTCTTCTGTAGCTTCAGTTCACTCCTTGTGTTGTAACTGTCTTTCATTTTCCTCTTACACATTTGAATATTTACTGTTTACCTGAATACTTCGAATAATTAAAGAACCCTAACAAAGACATTTTTTTTTTTTTTAAAACATGTTACTCCAGTACATTGCCTGTGTGAGAGTGCCACATTCAGGATATGCCCCTTATTAGGACTCTGTACCATTGGTAAGATCCGATATGACAGATACATACGACCACACTTTAAAATTTGAAATTTGAGATTTTGAGTCAGATAATCTGCCCATTATCATTACCTAAAACAACGAGCTATTACAGCTCAAAGGAATGTGCAACCATCTCACTCAATCATTTTTAAAAGCTGCAAATTCAGGATGATCTTCATTTTAAAGAAAATTCGCTCCACGTAACTGTTTTTTTTATTGCAAAAGTGATTTTCGCTCAAGTTGGAAATCGTAAATGTCAACAATCTTATGTGTTGTTCAAGGTTTGGTTGATATTTTCTATCAAAACTCGGCAAAACAAAAGCAATAATTTCAGCAGAAATAAGTAATGCGGCTGGGGCATTATTGGTCCGAACTAAACTGTATTTCTCGAAATCAGTTCAATAACCAATCAGGCATATCGGTACGGCAGATATTAACCAAACTGGCGTAGAGCACTACCCCTTATGTTGAGTGTAGCATTCGTAGCTATATTCTTTCTATGTAAAACAATACCCGCTGGACCATCTAGGGCGTTGTGCCAAACATTATGCAACAGTGGACATCTCATTCATTGTTGATGATACGGTTGCCATGGTGATGGTCATTGTTGCAATGGAACACATTGTGTTGCTAGGGGCAACTTGGCCCAGTGACCCCCATAAGACAGTGTGCCATTATCTACAAAAAGCCTAAGGGGTTGTTTGGGGCTTTTTGGGCAGGGGGGGGTGTTTTGGGTTTACAAGCCAGGAACCAGGAAGGAAACAAATGGCTTACAGGAGGAGAAACATGTCTGACAGATATTAATGTCATGAATACGAAAAATAGGGAAAAATCATTATTGTATGACGTGCCCTGACAAATTACTGCATGTAGTCCCCAGAGGAAGTCGAATATGCCTAAGCCGAAATTGGTTAGATGATTTTGACTTTATGTCCCGTATTTATGACTGCTACAAGTCTGTGAAGTGCAGGTACAGTCTGGTACGTTTACCCAAAACCTCTACGAAGCAGTAGGCAAACAAAGAAAAACACAAACCAAAATGAATTATCGAAAAACATATTCGAAGAAACAAACACTTGACATCCGTAACAAACGAATAGGTCAGGTATCCTTACAATGCTCAAAAACAAGTTCATAGGACATCTGTCTCACTTCAGAGGGGTAAAATAAGAGAGGACCTGTTTGGAGGCAGCTGTGAGAGCTCTCCAGTTATGAAGATCCATTCAGATGATTACTTCCTGTCTCTTTAAGCAGAGAGCTGGTTTCCATAGCAACCGGTCGTCATGGCAATTTATGATTACATATTTCTGCTGACCACCGGTGTTATGGCCCATGGCTGGTCGTTGGGAAAAGCCCCTGACCTATGGGCAGGCTAAGCAAAAGTGTAAAGAAGAAAAGGAAGAAATATGTCCAGAGAGAAACAGAGAGGCAGAGGCATAGAGGAAGAAAGGTGTATGGAGTTTGTGATGGAGTTAGATCAAGGAAAAAGGAAGAAAGGAAGGGAAAGAGAAGAGAGGGAATGGAAAGGAAGTGAAGGCGAAGGTAGGGGAGGGGAGGCAAGGAAGTAGAGGATAGGATGAGAAGGAGGGAAAGAATCAAGGGGAAATATTTAAGGGGGAAGAATTGAGGAGGGAAGAATTAAGGGGAAAGGATTCAGGGGAAAGAACTAAGGAAAGAATTAAGGGGAAAGAATTAAGGGAAAGAGGAAAGGAAAGGAAAGAAAGGGCAGCTGGGAAAGAACTTCGAAGAAGTGAGGGAGGTTGAGAAAGAAGTAGGAGAAGGAAGGAAAGAAGGAAGAGAAGGTGGGAAAGGAGGGAATGAAGTGAGGACATGGCAGGAAGGGAAGTAAGGAAAGGAAATAGAATGAAGAGAAAGAGGAGGAAGGAAAGAATGAAGGTAAGGATTGAAAGGCGGGAAAAGGAAGAAAGGTAGGTTAGGGAAGGAAGAAAATGAGAATGGAAAGGGAAGGAAAAAGAGCAAGAGGAAGGAAGGAATTTCTGATAGAAGATGGGAAGGACACAGAAACTGAGTAGAAAGAAAAAAGCAACAAAAGGAAGTTAAGTTAGAAACCAAGAAAATAGGTCTATATATCTTGATGTCAACAAGAGCCTTTCCAGGCAGAGTAGTCAGTTTCCTGAACTGCTTGATATTCAAAGCACACAGTGAGTTACAGAACGCCTAATTAGGACTGATTTAAACTTCTGAATAGCGACCTTAATTAAGTGTGTTTCCTGGTAATTGGGTTGCCACAAAAGGCAGACTTTATTGTTGTCGACTTTTGCTGTTTACCAATGGAGTTTTTGCAAAATTTAGGAACTGTTTGCATTTTAAAGCAGATGGTCTCCTGTGTTGATTACCAGAGTGCTGTTTATAGTATTTTTAAATCGGAAGACGTAAGCTACTTTTGGCACCATCTTCACTTTGAATAACCATTTTTGAAAATATTATCTACTCGTGGCTCCATCTGTACTTTGAACCTTAGCTGCATGTGGCTACATCTATACTTCGAATCTTTGCTACATGTGGTTCCATCTATACTTATAAACACATATAAACTTGTATATGACATATTTTTCTGTTTCTTTCAATGAAAATATGCCAGAGCAATAATTAGATTAAGAGTGTTTGGAATGTTTTTTAGTGTCATTCACTCAATATACTTTTTGAATGTAACTGATTATTTCAACTTTGAATTCTATGTACTTATATATTTATTTTGTCTTTTCAGGTAAGGGCCATTGATATCAATGAAGTTTTGAATGATGAGCGAAAAGGGAAGTGCGAGAATTTCATTTATTTCTCAAATGCCAATATGAAAGCTGCGTTATAAATTACGTTATGCTTTAATGTGTACAAAAGATCCTATGTTCTGTAATAAAATTGAACAGGCTCAAAAGGAAACTTGTATAAAAATAAAAGGTATATTAAGAATATATGTTTCACAAGTCATGAAATAAAACAGATAGGATAAAGAATGGTAGATAGTGGTGAAAGTTTTCTGCTATAAAAAACCAATTTTATGATAGGATAATAACTAGGACCTATATGGAATGAAAGTAAAGAGAAGAAGTGATAGATCTATCAAAGTTATAAAATATGAGAATGACAGATGTATGTACTTTATACATAAGAAATAAAACATGAAAAGCTATTTCTGAAGGCGATTTATCGCGTCATAACTTTGATACTGCGAAATATTGCAAATACCGCGGTAATGAAAAAGTTGGGGAAAGTTGTAATAAAGATGCCGTCTTGATATGTCTCGAAAAGTTTTCGTAATACCTCTTTTCCCACACTCCAAAAGGCACAACTTGGATGCAGAAATTTCGGTTGCCATGGCAACGCATCATCAAAGTCTTATTGCTTACAGTAGTCATGGAAACATGCCTCATACTGCTTACAAGCCCTCTTCACACAAACAGGGGTACTGTAGTGCTATGAGTACGGTAGATTGAATGCTAGATGTTTGTATTGGTTTCCAGGTAGTTTGATACAACTTATATTTTGATAATTGTGCATTTGGAACACTGACAGTCTGACACTGTTGATACTAAATGCTTGTGTTATGAGTTACTTATCTCTCCATCTCTCTTTGAATCTTTCTTGTCTATCTTTCTATCTGTCTGTCTCTTTTTACATGTCTATCTCTTGCAATTAGTATATATATCCAATCTGATTTTACCTTATGTGATAATCAAAATTATGTCACTTCAAAACATAATTATGGCCCTATTGGACTTACAGATTAAAGAATACTCCAAGAACACCTTCTATAGCACCTTCACAGTTCTCTTTGTGACATTGAAGACATATGATGCCAGTGAAGTTCAGACATATAGGATTTGTCAGCTTAGTGATGACAGGTTCCTGATTTGGTGTAAATCTTGTTACAGAATAATTCCAGGTGCTGACTCAGTGCAAATTAATATTAATGGACATCTGCTATAAATAGCTCTATAGAGATGTGTGATGATATTGGATACAGTGGTGTCTGCTTTATAAGCTGCCCCTCTGCTCATGAAGTGGTCTCTGGTGGGTTGTGGTCTCTTTGGGAGGGAGGAGCACAATGTCAGTCATTCTTTTGGCAGGCCAATTTATTTATCATGCTAAAAGAACTGTCTTCCCTGAAAATTAAGATAGCAAGGTAAAGAGAAAGAAAAGACTTTAGTCCATATCCATGTACCTTCTTAAAGATTTAACGGATGTAACTTTCCTGAACTTTCTAGAAGTTTTCGGGCTTAGCCGTTGTGAATTTATAGCCTTCAGATTTGTGAAAAATGTTTGGAAAAGCTCAAAGAATATTATGAAGTTTTGCTTTTGAACGATGGATAACTCCTGTATACAGGTTTGGCTAAAAAATGGAGAAATGATTGACCAAATGTTAAATTATGAGTATATTGAGCTATTTCAAGAAAAAGAACTTCTGCTTCATTCAACAACCAGTTTTTATGTCGATCGATCGATGATATAACACAACAATCCTGTTCTGGCCCTTATACTGTGTTAATATTTCATTAATTTCAAACCTTTATTTATTATATGTTTATGCTCTACTTAAATGGAAAACCTCAAAGTAACAATATCTGATAAATAATTTTTAAAGAGGAGTTAACGTTGGACAGTATCAGGTACCTTCAATCATCCGCCATTCTAAATTTTTGGGTCACATGACAGTTTAAGTCATGTGACTTCCTGTCGTTATGAGAAGATGTCATGTCAATGTGCAATTAAATTGAGATATGAAATATTCCCCTTTGATTATAACATCAAACTGACAGCAATATTAAACCATGCTGTAAAATGGGATTTTAAGGAGTGCAGAATATCTGAATATGGTTCATATGAATGCTGATGTGAATATTGTGTGTTAGAATGTCAAGATTAATTTTGGAATTTGAGGTTGAATTTTGATATAAGATTAATGTTGGTTTAAATGGATATGTAACCTATTCAAAACAAGATTGGTTGGTAGGTGTGTGTAGGTCATCTTGCTAAGGCTATCACTGGTTGCTGACGAGGGTTTATAGATGAAATGGGAGTCCTTTACCGGTTACTCATTCTCCAATTGTGAGGGTTTCTTATTTGCACAGCATCGAATCTGATACAATGGGCCACCAATTATCATCTCATCCAAACGAAATCGAGCTGGAATTTTCCTTTTGAAAGTCTACTAAAAAAAATTGATGTTGAGGTCTTCCTCTCTGTCTCTCATCTCATCAATCGACCCTTGTTACCAGCCAGAACAGGCAGAACTGGTCGAAGAGGGTCACACCTACCAAATATATCTATCTATCAATTAGATCCTATTTACAATGTTATATGTTTTTTCATTTTCGAATTCATAGAATTACAATACATAAAACACTGAATGCGCATGCTTTGATATAATATTATCACCTTTGTTAATTAAACGTGTTAAACATCTATCCCTATTTCCAATGTGTCAAATTTAATATTTTATAAATGATTTTCATACAATTCGATACATGGCATTGATTAACATTCCGACCAAACAATAATAATGGCTGTACAATGGCTTACAATGGCTTATTGTCCTCAACAATACAAGGGCTGATAAGCCTCTTTCTCAGCTTGTAAGCCATTGTGTGCCCCAGGCAAATAAAGAGATTCCTTCAGAAAATATCTTGAATGCGAGGCTTGCTTGATATTCGTACAATGGGCATCAGAATTAGGAAGCTCTTTGTGAAGTATTAACAAATTCAAAAAAAGGAGTATCAAGGCGAATTGAATGCAAGCCTTCATAAATGCATTGACATTTCTGGTTTACTGTAGGTTTGTAAATTAAATCAAATCAAACTGCTCATCATCGAAATAGACAAAAATAATGTCGTATGAACCTTTTATGTCGTGTTCAAGATTAGTAGCCGTGCCTTAGATATTTTATTTCAATAAGGCTCAAAAGTTTAAATACTAATTATTTATTGATAGATAGGTAGATAGATAATGGTAAGTGAGGCCATCTAGGCGAGTTCTGGGCACTTGTGAGGGTTGATTCATGAGATGAGAGAGAGAGAAGGAGAGAGAGAGTGGAAATCCTCAACATGTTACACATTTACCCAAAGTGAAAGTTAATATACAGTGGTACCTGAGTTATAAGCCCCCCTGTTGTAAGACCGACTTCCCTTATGTGACTGCCTTCCTCCCGTTCTAAGTAGTATTTTTAGTGCATTTTGCACCCCGAAGAGAGACCAGATCCCCAACAAGAGACCTCTTCATGACTACAGAAGGGGCGGTCTTATAACGCAAGGACCTCTGTACTTACAACATTTCATACTAAATATTTATCAAACATCATAATAATGAGTCTACAATCCCTTCTTGAAAATACCATTCTAAAGTGATCTCAGCCCCTGCACTGCAATGCAACTCCCACTGACTCCCACTAACAGCAGTCAAGCCAGTTTGCCAATATGCCATGGCTGTTGCGGTATTGATCTAGGATTGCAAGCAGTGATCTTGGGATCTTAGGGCTTCCCTGATCAATGTATGCAAATCCCATAATGCAACTGAGCAACATGTGTCTCCATGGCAACAGACAAAACTGGGGTTAAATGCTGTAATGTGGTAGGTGAACAAGAAGAGGAAGAGGAAGGGCAAGGAGGGGAAGAAGAGGAATAAGAGTGAAGAGAGATGAAGAAGTGGGAATAGAAGGAGAGAAGAGAAAGAAAAATGGGAAAGGAAGAAGAGAACAAGGAGAGGGAGAGAAGGGGGGAGACGAAAAGAAGGAGAAAAAATGACAGAAAATAAGGTTAAAATAGTGGAATGAGTTAATTGATAAAGAAGAAAGAAAGGAGAAGTTTTGAGAAGGGAAGTAGAGAATGGATGGAAAAAAGGGAAGACAGGAAGAAGGAGAGTATTTCCAAGAAGGAGAGACAAAGAGAGAGGGGGGAAGGGGGAATATGAAAAAGAAAGGAGAAGGTAACGGGAGGAAGAAAAGGTAGAGATTTGATTCATTCATTACAAATTTGCAGGAGGTTTGTGACTTCCATGTCAAGAACTATTGCTATGTATTAGAGTCTACAGAGAATATATATTTTTTAGATATATCATATATGGAAGCCTTTGGAAGGTTGTTCATCTTTAGAGGTCATGCTAGGTCAGTGGGAACGTGTTGCTTCACTGTTTATCATTTTGACATAACATCTCTTCCACTAGTTAGTTCTGCTTCTTCTTGTGCATCTATTTGACATCATCAGACTAAGGGGGGCGGGGAATAACAAGTTCTGTGAGATCCATTACCGTGGCGGTGACAGGTGGAAGACATGGAGGGACTAAGAGTCATGTCAAGGCGCTTCTTGTTGCTTCACTGAGTCAAGGAGAGCTTCACTGAGTCATGAGGACTTTGTGGAGTCATTAGGTGCTTTACAGAGTCGTGTTGTGTTCATGTGTGTCTCATCTGTTGCTCGACTGATATGAAAGGAGATTGTCTAAATCATAAGATGTAGTCATTTCTGTTGACAAATGGGAAATGGTACAGTTGTTGTAGGCATGATTAATGAATGTGATTATGGGTTAGTAACCATCTGTTAGGAATTGGGAAAAGGTACAATGAGACTTGCGCACTTTCAGAGAGTTATAATAGTATCACCGGGTGTGCTACCCTTGTATAGTCATTTTATTGTGTGACGGAGACCAAGTCAGAGAAATTGCAGAAGAGTCTGTGAGTCATTTAGAGTGTGATGCGTTGACGCAAAGACCTTCTCGGAAATGTCATCCCCGGAGAATGAGAGGAGAGAGAATCTCCGAAAAGTGATCTGCGTCTAATGAAGATGATGTGCAGCGAGTTATCCTCCCAGATTTCCAGCATGTCATACTGATTGGTTGGTGATGACCATTCCCTTGAGTGAAGATATTCATAAATATATGATATATTACATGGGGTTGGTACATAACTGTATTGGTGATTGTTCTGTTATAAACATATATACAAAGCTGACATGTTAAAAATTACTCATTTGAAATATCATCAGCTATTATTGGAATTTGTATAGATATAGATATATGACGAAATGTCATCCTGGCTTTGGATGGTTCAGAATGGTCATAGTCATTATCATAAAACATTTTATATGATACATAACTAGTCATTAATTACACAGAGAGACAGACAGCCATACCCTCACAGAGTTATCTTTGTAATGAAAAAATTACAAAAATGTCATTCCTGCTTGTATGATTCTGATTGGTGATCATCTGTAATAGTAAATATAGCTATAAATATAGATATACAAGACTTATGGTGGTCATAAACACAGAGACATCTGGCTCAGCATGTCATATTTCAGTAATGTAACAGGCTGTGCACAGATGTATTTTAGCCTGCTTTGCATCATGCATAGTGACATACGACAGTTATTGCACGTAATATGTGATGATGATAAATGATATCCTTCTGCACTGATGTTAGTTTGCAGAAAATGTCTCAGCATGTTATTTCTGTGTTGGTGCATAGCACTGCAGTCTCCATTAGTAGTAGAAGAAAGGACACTATTTCAAGAATTAGCCAAGGTGCATGTCATGTTAGCTGATTAGCTTTTTCGAACTGTGCCTCAAGGAGCCAATCATCCTTTGCTTCTTAAAAAAAAAAGTACTATCCCATATCACACCATGACATGCTGTACCATTATGCATGGACTATACCTAAGCTATCAACCTGACATCAGCATGATCGCCAATGATATCACATAGATCTAAACATAAATTACCAAACTTTTGTCTCCATGAACTGAGAACATGAAAATGTTCAACATAGTAATTTCTTTGTTTGTCAAATCATATACCATATCTAAAATGTATATTCTCTGGCAATGCCATAATTACCAACGATGTCACATCTAACCATACAATACCAAACTTTTTGTCTCCGTAGACTAAGAACATGAACAGAGATGTTCAACATAGTGATTTCTTTGTTTGTCAAATCGTATACCATATCAAAACATATGCTCTGATAACACCATAATTACCAACAATATCACACCTAACCATACAATACCAAACTTTTGTCTCCATGAACTAAGAACATGAACAGAAAATGGTTGGTATGAACCACAAGCTCAGCTTCACAGCAAGAGATGATGATTTCTGTGTTTGCCATCCTCTCGAGCGAGATGCTCGGATTCCCCCGCCTCCCTGCTACAGCGGAGAGCCCTCCGCATCTCCCCGCATCCCTCTGCCTCCTCATCATGTAGCATCTTGATACTTCATCTGTCAGGAATTCTGCATCACTGAAACTGCTGATGATGTTTGCCTGATGGTATGGGAATTGGGAAAGTACTGATGATGTTTGCCTGATGGTATGAGAGAGTAGTTAATGGTGTTGTGCTGCGCACTGGCACAGTGGGTAAACCCTTCAGCTGATCTACAGACAGGGCAGTGATGGTTCCGGGTTTGACTCTGCATTGAGAAAGACAAGTCTTTATTTGTTGTTAGTTTTCATGAGCAACATAAAAACTGTTTGTAGTTCGGATGAGAAGTAAATGGTGATTCTGTGCATCAATGCTTTGCTCAACTCTGTTCAAAAGTAAAATTTCCCAAAAATGAGTAAAATTTAATGTTCAACAAGTCAAGGACTGATTCGATGCTCTTCCATATGTGGATATCAGCTCTCTACTAGCAGATTAAATGGTATGGTAACAAAATTGTGCTGTGATGGTATGATGATAGTTTCTTATGGTATATTGAAATTATGAAAAAATAAGTTGAAAATTTGTAACATGCAATGGAATTCTAACAGAAGGAGTGATCTAAATTATAACAGTTACTGATGTTACAAAATAAAAATTATATTCAAATCTGATTCACATGGGATTTTAAAAAGGATTAAATATGTCTATCTTTTCTGCTCTCAATCATCGGAGTGTCACACTTGTTAATTAGTAAATTCATCGTCCTTGGTTAGCTCAAACAGAAATCAAATTCATCATTTCAAGGATTTTTGCAAAATTAATTTTCTAAAGTAAAATCCTCAAATTATTTTTTATCGCTCGCGGCATTTTGACAATGAGTTTGACAAGGATAGAAATTCATATTCAGCCGTGCAGACAAATGGTTTGAAATGAGATGTCCTCCAAACTGAAAGTCGTTTTGACTTTTGGTTCGAAAAATTATTGATCAAACGTCTTCATCGATGAATATTTAATGATTACATCATGAATGTCTAGTTTCTGTGCATTGTAGATAAGTAGAAATGTTTTTTGTAGAAGGCATTTTGTTTGAATGTTTTACCTCATATTAAAGCAGAGATTTTAACTCCTTTAAACAGGAGTATCGTTATTGACCATTGGGGCATATCGTATCAATGCCTGGAAATTTAAATGCAGCAATTTTCTGAAATTGTGATGGTACCAACCATTTTAAATGTATGGCATGTGGCATGGTATGATATGCTTTGGTATAGTATGGTAAAGCATGACATTGTGTCGGGTGGTGTGTCGTGGACTCAAGGTATAGCCTGCACCATGGTAGTATGTTATGGCATGATAGCATAGTAAACTATAATATGTATATACATGGAAAGGAAGGGTATGGTATGGCATAGTTTGGTATGGTCTGTTAAGGCATGGTATGATATGGTATGCTATGGCTGGATATGATATATATAGAGGTGGGCTAGGCTGACCATATGTTAGGCTGATGGCATGGCTATAGATACTGCAAGGCAATATATACTGGCCAGATGCTATGTGATCGTGATTGGACATATGGCGGATGTATGAGTTATAGACGGTGTCTATCTGTGCAGCTACCACATACCAGTTCCTCTGTCTATAGTATATATCCAAGCTTTAAGAAATTGTATTTTTTTAGAGACTGATGGAGGCTTTGTCAAACACGGTGGCCAATGTCAGACCAGAGACGTGTCCGTTACACGTCTTTTGTCAGACAGATTGATGTTTCATCCTGGTCCCTGCATGTCCTATTAAGTCTTATCTGTGCAAAAATACAGGATATAAAGACCTATCAGCACCCAATTGAATAAAACTAACTGTACCACTACACCGCTACTTTGACTAGTTCTCTAGGCTATCAGAATCAACAGTTGTTGCAAATGACGGTCGTTATAAAAAGTGGGTTCATTCGAGCGAGGTCAATCGTCTGGTGTCGGAGTGTTGACAGATAATTGGTGTTCCCAAACGAGGCTTATTACATCACGCTGCTGCTACTGTGACGTCACAAGAGTCCTTAAAACAATGCTTGTTGCCTCTGAGTGTATCTCCTGAGCTTAATTACTGACACTGTAATTGGTGCATACCATTAATTGTGGTAATAGTGTTGCCAAGTGCCATGCAATTACATGTAATAGTTATAGGCACTCACACTTGATCCCTAATGATCATTTCAGTAATGATCTTTTCTGAAGAGATATTTTGAGTGATCGTTCCAGTAACGATTGCTTCACTAATGATTACAAATAGTTACGAGACTTGAATGAGTTACTAATACGGTTTGTGAGTTATAGCCGTTTTTGCATTCTGATGGCTGTGGTGGAGATAATCATGGTGATGGTAATCTGGAAGTAAATTGCTAAAGACTGGTTTCAGGGTTTGTTTTGGAAAGATAATACTAATGTACTATCACACTTTTTTCTTGTATGGTTGATTGGAAAGTACGATGATACAAATCCTAACTACTATTACTGGTGGCATGTACCGAACATAGCATATCTTTCATATATTTATCATAGCATCATGACATGCTGAAACATAACACACCATAGCGTGCCATACCAACGCACACTGTGCCTTACCGTACTGTACCACACCACGTGCATATGATACCATAATCATGCCATTTCAAAATAACACATGAATTAAAGTTTCCCTGAATGATAAAATCCATATCTAAATTTGGGCAAATTTCCATGTGTTATAATATGAACTTGTGATCCATAATATTTCTAAGCAATTTTTTTAAATATGTCTTTGAATATACAAATTATTTAGTTATTTCTTTTCTTTTTCTTGATAGTGTTTCCCACCTCCAGCACATCCATTATAGATGACGTCACAATGACCATTGTTGTCAGTATATTGTTATAAGTTAACAAATTCTTACAATGGTGATGACGTCACAAAGTTGAAAGTAAGCAAGACAAGTGATTTTTTCCGTGCGTACCCGAAATAAATCTAGGGGTCATTTGGTGCATTTGTTGGGTCATTTCATTGAGAAAAAATAATCCTACAGTAAAGAAATTTTACACACTTGACAAGACAATCACGCCATACAAGATTGTGTAAAAATTAGAGAAACTTTGGTCCAATCCCAGGCTATCATTCTGGGTAACTTTAAGCCACGCCATGCAAACCATACCATGCATGTGATATCAGATGCTTAGTTGCTTACCATACCATACCGTACCACACCCATGCCTTAACATTACATTCCTTAACATACTATATACCATACCATACCGTACCAAACCTTAACATACAATACCAAACCATACCATACCATACCTGTTATATCAAATCAGATATGCCTTACCATACTATGCCGTACTGTACTATACCATACCATATCATATATCATACCATACCATATTATTATCACACAGTACCATACCATGCCATACCATATACCATACCATACCATACCATACCAATACCTCAACATACCTTAACATATCATACCAAACCATGCATACCTGTATCAAATCAGATGCTTTACCATACCATATCATACCATATCATACTTGGCGTTTCAAATCAGATGCATTACTATACCATACCATACCATGCAAGGAGATATGAGTACATTGTACAATGTACATGCCTCAATTCCATATGTATACTCTAACCAAAAGATAGGAGATGCTAGAGCTCCCGCCATAGTAAATTCACACTTTAGACTGCGGCAACATCTGTTGTAAGTTGTGTATAAGTCTTGGGGGACGGCGATAAGTCCCAATATGCTGGCCCATTGCTGGGGAGCTGATACATTTTGCTTATTTTCTTAGAGTTGCTTCAACTAGGGACAGGGGTCAGCTCCATAAGGATTTTGATCAGAGCTGTCACAATAAATCCATGTCTCAATGGACTTGTTGGCCGAGGCCCTAACTGCTTGCCGGCCTGGCCCTCACGGTTGGGCGTCCTCTTATGGCTGCGGTGTGTCTCATGTGGGGAAGGTCTTTCTGGACCTTTCCCTTATGGTTCAGCCATTCTGGGTTCTTTCTTGTGATATCTTTGTCCTTCCTGGTCCTGTTTCACAAGTGTGTTTTGGTTGGAGATTTTGATCTTTATGGAACTCAGGTTCAATTCCATGTGTGACCAATTTTCAACTAGGACCATTTTAGACGCTGGCTAGTTCTTATACTTGTATTCAAATGTTTTGCAAAAGCAGGGCTGTGGAGGTCCGAAATAAAATGTTTTTTTTACTATTACTTTGATATAAAAAAGCTGCTGATGCCGATGAGGGTCCAACTTTGATGGCCCGAAAATTCAAAAATGAATCGTTTTGACTGCTCACCATTGAATCCACCAGGCAGGGGACAAAGGACAAACCATGAAAGTAAATTTGGAATGGCCGCAGTGCCTTTAATTTGGCGTAGGAGACGAGACATTTACAGACACATACACACAATCATTCACACACATAAAACAAGGAGAAAGGAACAAACAGATAGGAGCTGCTGCTCCGGACCAGCCGATGGTCACATTAATGTTTAACCTTAGATCACATGAAATACATATATAACAACATGAAGTATAGACATAAAGTTTAGACCGAATACATACAAATACGAAAAACAGAATACAAGGTGATAACTGTGAATGTACAATAAAGAATGATGAAGATGAAATGTTACAATATAAAATTTATACATTGAAGAGGGTAATAGGACCCCAGGGTAGCTAGATACAACTCCTTTTGGGAGACATTGGTCTCTTAAATTGAGTTTTAAATTTTTGGTGTCAAAATTTTCAAAATCTGCCAGATCAAGAGAAAAGAAGAAAGAGGGAAGAAAGGAAGAAAAGGGAGGTAGAGGGTGGGTGCAAAAGAAGAACGCAACCCAGAGGCGGGAAAAAGTGGGTTTAAGTAGAGAACGAGAGCATTCACAGAAGGAAACTGTGAACGAAACAGTGAAGATAGAGAGAAAGGTGAGATAGGAAGAAGGACCTGCGAAATACAAGAAAACCACAAAAGCCAAAAGACATGTACAGAAACCAGGCGAAATGACCTAGTCGAACAAAACCGCCCCCCACGCAAAAAAGACCAGAATTGGTCAGCGCGGCGGCAAACCCTCGCCCCCTGCCCGGCTTCAATGGACCTTGGTTATTAACCAAGCTATCAAATATGTTTTAAGCCAACAAAACTTCCAGTTTTTTTTTGCCAATGGTTCATGCTAGAACAACTTCGCAATCTCTACCTGGGATTATAACCTTCCTGGCTGGCTTGATCTCTGCTGAAATATAGCCAGTCTCTTGAGTTAAGGGTTTCGTATTCGGACCTCAAATCATTACCTTACCATTTGACCACCTTTCTATATCGGTACTGTTTCTAGCTGAACCATATCGCACTGTTACTGCGTTCCCCACACCTCTCACTCCCCGCTCTCTATTGGCCCCGGGCTCTCTCTTCGGGCCCCGACCCTTGGGCCTCATAACGTTTGCTTAACAGCGTATCTGGATACTGCCCTCCCATGGACCTTACGCGCGCGGAATTTGTGATGAGACAAGTTGACAGGCTCATCCGCAAAGAAATCTGCCGAGATTCTCATCTGCTAAGATCTTGGTCCACAGGAAGCCCCTTCGTAAGAAGTGTCCTTATTATTGCAGTTAATGTAGCCGATTATGGGGCCGATACAGTGTCATTTATGTATTCTCTTATTTACTACTTTTCCTTCGTAATGTAAAAGTGCGTATTTGATATAATTCTCATCTGCTAAGGCATCCCCGTAAGAATTATCTTATTAGAGGTAGTTAATAACATGTAGCCCATTATGTGGCTAATAACTTAGTACAGTGTCAATTATGTTTTTTCTTATTCACAGCTTTCCTTCGTTATGTAAAATGTGCAAATTTTATATCATTTTCATCTGCTTAGGCATTGGCTGCGAAGAAGCCCTTCTGTAAGATGTATCCTTATTACTTGCAGTTAATGACATATAGCTGATTATGTAGATAATACACATAAATGTATGTATTAATAGCGTCATTAATGTTTTTTTCGTATTAACGACTTTCTGTTGCTATCTGAATGCATGTATGTTGAAATTTGGAAATGTAACCCAGTGTCCGGCATGAGATTTTAGATCTTCGCAAAGACTGAACTTAGGGCGATATTTTTTCAGGCAGTGGAGTGCAGTTGGCAAAATACGTGGGTGACTTCTAAAGCACATATAGGAAGTACCATTCCTACTTCACCTACTGCTGAGTACTGTAAAAGTCACCCCATCAAAGAAAACCATGACACCGCAATGCTGTCAGCAATACTCTTGAATCTAATGTATTCCTCAGGGGTATCTGTTACAGAAGGCTATCCCAAGTGAATAGATTTACGGTGCCTTTTTCCTGTTGTTTTGTTTCTCTTCCTCCATATTGTTCATGAGGTCAAAATTGCACTTTGTTCGAACGTGCCGCGATGACTCCCCACCAGATCATACACAACGACGTTTGCATATAGAACACCACATTTCTATAATTCTCTTTCAAGAGGGGTCCGGAGTGGCCCCAAACAGGCAAATTGAAGGCAAAAAAGGGCAGAAATGGCCAAAAAGAGAATATTGTAAAAGATGCTGTTGATCCATAAAGGACTGCAGAAACAATTGAGTTATAAAAATGATGAGACTACAGAAGAAACGGAAAAACAACAATTGAGCAGCCATTTTGTGAATTTCTCCGGATTGCCTAGATTGCGCGGAATCGTAAAAACTCAATAAACGTAACAAGATGAAAGTGAGCCACTAAGTAAAATGCAATCGTAACAAGACTGTAAAGTGGCTTTCATGGCTAGAGTGCGCTTTTATTGTGTCTTAGATTTTTTTGGAACAGTTGTTGTCTTTCTCTACTTAAACATTTTCCAACTGTTCTTACGTTTACACCGAAGAAGTCTTCAAGAAGGCCATTCAAGTGTTTTTCGGACTGTGCACTTCTGTGCACTTCTGTGCACTTCTGTGCACTTCTGTGCACTTCTGTGCACTTCTGTGCAGTGGACTGGATATGCAATTGTACATGTATTATATTCTCCATAAATGTATACAGCTGAACTTTATTCATGAAAATTTGTGGGAGATTTTGATTATTACAAAGATGTAAAAAACCAATAAATTGGGTGATTGTTTCTGAAGATGACTGGAGATAAGCCAATAAGGTTGGAATATAGTACTAAATTATGCATATTTTTGGAATTGCTTTGTCAAAGTTACCCCTACTATTCGAAAATCACAACAAGTTACCTCTCCGAGTCTGTAGAAAGGGGTTGGTCATCGTAGGGAATAAATGTTAATTTCAGTTTTGTTGGAACTTTATTTAATGTGAGACCCTTTATCGCCACCCACCAGACACTGAAACATTTACCACAAAGGATTTTCGACTTTTTTCCAGAGACGCTGAAAATCCTCTTAATCCCGATTTAATTATTAATCAACAATACGGAAGATGCTTATTGATCCGAATTACAACACAATGAAATAAATAACAATGAAAAAAACTATGACACTCTTTGAAAAAATGTTAACGCTCAATGAAAAAATGAAAAAATTACACTGTTAAAAAAAGCTGTTGCATGTCAAAACCAATACCAGAAAAATCAATAGGAGCTTGCATGTTCAATTACACAAAGAAGAATCTTTGCATGTTATTGGATCAATTACATGAGACAATTACAAGGAGTTGCTCAAGGCATTGCCATTGTCAACTAACAATGGGCAATGCATACTCACAATGAAGTATTGTCTTGCTCAATGGGGTATAAATTAAAGAAATTACATTGTTCATCATTTTAATCCATTCTGTTTTGAAAAATACTTGTGTTAGTCAATGGAATGTTGTCAGACAGGATTGATTTATTTTTACTTTCATCAATTGTTTACCTTGCTAAGGAGCTTGTCTGGACAATATGAATTAGATAATGTGACTATTTTCAAACATTGCAATTGTTCTTCAGCGAATCTTAAAACATTTTTCTGCGAGCAATCAATGTGTCAACAGGTCTGTGCAACTGTCATCTACATGTCTGTCTTTATCGAGCATTTTATCCATTGGCAATCTACAATCCTCATAAGAGGGGGGCGGGTAAGTGCAATTGGTAATGTGATTGGCTGCCAGTCGCTGGGTACCGGGTTCGTTCCCCCCTCTGACCAGGTCACTTGAACTGATGTTGGACAGCAGTTTCAGTCATCCTTTGCCTCATTGCTGTGTCTGCCTCCTGTCCTAATTAGCCTACCAAGTACAAAAGTGCTGAAGATAAAGCCATAATCAGCTGCTAATCATCCATCCGTCCATCTTTGTATGAGTCATACAGAACCAAGAATTTTCTTTCGAAATGGCCGTTTTACACCAAATGAGTCGTTCCGCTACAAAATGAGTCTATCTACCAACAAAAAGGGGTCATTCGACACCACTGATTCTTTGCGATGAGCCACAAGCTTGCTATACAACTCGCTGTATGCTCTATGTTAGGGATGTTGTATGCTCGCTGTGTGTTCGCTATACAACTTTCTGTATGCTCTCGGTATTCTCTTGGCATGCTCTCCATGATGCTCACCATGAGCGAGCATAAAACGATGGCGAGTATTCGCGGCAGGTATCCAGAGAGTCGGAAAAATCCAATTGTCGGATTTCATTAGGTGAATGGAAGATATCTCGGAGAATAAGAGAGCTCGATGGCTGGGGACTGACTGTATAATCTCCACTCTGCTGGGTCTCAAGTGTTCTGGAAGTATGTGATACTGGGGGTTTCAAATAGCTCAGAGAAATGTATATATCTGCAGTATATTGAAAGAGATGGAGAGGTTTCGATATTTTATTATTAGTTAGCATTACTGCATTAAGTGTTATGAAGTGGCGGAATGCATTTTGACAGATATCACTTGGAAGATACAAAGATTGGTAAATTACTGCAGGTTAAGGCAACAGGCAACAGTTTTCAGGAACTGATCTGAAGATGATTGCAGAAAAACACAACCACTTTCATAAATCTAACACAAGAGAAGAATTGTCATCATATAAGTTATATGCCAGGAGTCATGGATTTGTGATCCACACTACGAAGAGGGTAGGCCTATTCCTTCAACGTTACAAAAAATAATTTTTAGAACTGAAAAATTCTTTTTTTTTCGAAAACATGTCTACATCCAAAAATTCACACAAAAAATGCATATATATCCCAGGGATCATGATTCACTCAAAGATTGTGTTTTAAGTTCAGAACCTGGATATACGTAGTTTGCTTGATCCTGGTATAAGTTACTTCCAAAACCGGTATAACTCCTAGCATCACACAAAACCCCAATATCCATGATATCTGTACCACGAGAATTGCACAGTATATGAAATATTGAGAACACTAAAAGGCTATTGGCATTACAGTGATTCATATACATTGTGTGGGGAAAGATTCAATATTCTGTTTGGCATGAAAGGTAAGATTTATTGCTCATAGATTTCTCACACAATGCCCATGTTGCCATTTGTCATAAGTGTCCTTTCAAGATTGACAATGCAAGGAGTTGAATGCATGATGTATATTCCCTGGCCATCACTCTATTGGCTATTGCAATACAACCCATAGTATGCCAAGTATTATATCATATGTATGTGGAAAAACATTGAAATAGCAATACTAAATAAGGTTCCATAGGCCTAGGAGGTAGGGGCTGGCAGGGGGCTATATTTTGGAAAAGCAACTTTTCGTCGAGTTTCGAGCAAGATTCCTGGAACAATATGGACAGTATTTTTTGGGCAGCCCCCCCCCCCAAAAAAATCATTGACGCCCTACCCCTATGTGGGAGCCCCCCTCCCCCAAAAAAAAAAGATTATTGACGTCCTACGCCTATGTCAGGTTCAGCCGCGCTCAGGCTTTTAGTATGTTACTGCGTGGTGTCAGTTGGACGGATCGATGATTTAAAACCTTACATCCATGGTAACTTATTTGGACAGGAGAAGGTCTCAGGACACAACAATAATTCAAAGGATGGTTTAAACTTTCTGACATAATATATTATGTCAATGTGACCAGTTCAGAAGCAGTATCGATAAATTGGCAAAATATTATTATGGTGTGGGTTGGGAGGTGAAGTTTTCAAACAAGCAACAGTAAACCATGTAAAATACCAGTTTGAAAGAAGTTACATGTATACATGCGAATAGAAAACCTACAACAGAAACCGACCTTTCTTAACCATCTACTCTGATCGACCGCACATCTATCTTTAAACTGAATCGCGAATGACGCTATCTCCTACAATTAGGAATTGCGTTTGATTCGGCGGAAACTTTTCTGAATGTTGCAAAAGCAACTAAGCAATGAGAGGGCCCCTATTCCCTTTGATAAATAAAATATTGCTTGGACTCAGCAGGAGGTGGTGGGGAGCTTCTCTTAGCAACTAGCACCTGGAGAATCTGAGGAAGTAGTTCAGAACCTTTAGGCACTGTGAAAGTTTGCTGTGGTTTGAGGAAAATGTGGTTAATGAGTGTGCATTGGGAGCCTCAAACTAGATTTTGCATCATGCCGCAATGTGCAGGAGTTTACAGTTAGGTCAGTTTCTGACTCTTACTTACAAGGCTATAAACCACAGGTCCAAACCAGATTGAGCCTTTTCTTGACTCTGTCATTAGTGTATTCAAAGGTTCCGTGCTCTGACAAAGCCTGCTAACTTCATCTGGGCAGAAAATGGGTCACTTTTGAAATCAGCCAATCAGAGAAGTTCTTACAGAGATCAGCCTTGTAAAAACTTCTGTGATTGGCCGAGTTCAAAAGTGACCTATTTTCTGTCCAGATGAAGTAAGCAGGCTCTGTCAGAGTATGGCACCTTTTAATATCCTTGTGACATTTAAGACTAGATCATCAGGTATGGTCCTGTGCATAAACCGACCACAGACTGACTCTAGAATCTAACTGCGACTCTCATCAAGTTTTGTAACTATATTCTTAACTCCCCAATTTCTCCCAAAATCATTCCTTCTCCAGAGTTCACAACTTTGACTCCAAAGCCCTGTTTTAAAACATGTTGGTAAATCGTTCAAAATTACTTCCCTGAGGTATCACAGCATTTGTCTTCACCTATAATTCTGTAAAATTTACAGTACAGCTTTTACAATCTTCTAAGGAACTAGTAGAAAAGGTCTCATAAGGTCACTGGCCTTCTCACACAGATGCCATTTGCAGCTTGAAGTAATGTTGCCTAGCTGGCAAATGCTGCAAATGTGCAATGAATTCTTATAAAAAATTGAGAGGCCATCAAAAGAGAGAAAAAGAAGGAAATGGAAAGAAAAAAAAAGAAAAGAAATAGGAAGAAAGGAGAAAGAGAAGGTTTGGTTTGGCTTGATTGTGGATTCCATTAATTTTGATCTTTAGCTAAAATTGCCAAGCTGTGAATTCCACAAAAATGATTAAATGCTTGGATAATTGTAGATTACTTCAGATTTATAAAATTCCGGAAGACCTGAAAGGAGAAATGAGAAATATCATTCACATGGTAATGTATGAACTGCATTTGGTACTAAAATAGGTCATTCTGTAATAGATAGGAAGTGTCAAGGAATGAGACAAAGAAAAAAGAATGGAGTCATGTTTGCCTTTCTGTGAACTGATATTATATCCATCTGTAAAAATGATTTCATATGTGTAGTTTTTCTGTGAGGCACACATAGTCTAGATTACCTTCATGAATATAGAATTTCTGATTGTCTTCATCAACCTAACTATCAACTGCAAGGTATAGGATTACTCATTTATGTGGGTGTGCTTTAAAACGTTCTTCTAAATGGTCTCAGAATAATCAGCAATTTCCAAGAACAGTTACATATATAAGGGGAAAAAATGTTATAACTTAAAGGCAGCTGAATTACTGAGAACAAATTAAGGCTGCCACTTTGCTAGTGAATTAAACCTCTCATGAATTTCATTGTCATAGAGTAGATTTATACCTTTTTCTTAAAGAAATATAATATTCTATTTCAGCTTGAAGGCAAAACTATTTTGAAAGTCTTCTGGCACTTATTTTGATAATGGCATAGAAGAAAGCCTACAATAATATAATATATGATATTTCAGTACTGTTTGGGAACATTCGATTAGTAGACCTTCAAAACTAGCCACTTGCCAGCTAGATGAAATTCGATGACTTTTAACTTGATGGTCCCTTGTTTCAGTGTCTATTAGGGCGTTTCATTTTTCGGAAAGTTTCTCCGATCAAGTTCTTATTTAAACCTGTGGTTCTCCCATGCCAGATAAGCATTCGGTGCAAATTTCGGCCAAATCCATCAAGTCCTGACCCCCCCCCTACCGCCATCTTTGTTTTGCCCTCCAAAAACGCTATTTTCGCCTAAAAAAAATAGAATTTAGACCTGAGGTATCCCACCTGAAATAGTAGGAGGTTTGATGATGATTCTACTTGGCTCTAAAATACTAAAAGAAACACATACTAAAAATTCAGGAAAATCCATGTGCCAGAACAGCCTCAAATTTGCATAAAATCCAATATGGCGGCCGAAAAATCAACGTTTTTTTAAATATCTCAGAAACTATCAGAGATAGAGCACGTATTTGTTTGAAACATTAATATAAACTTGGGTATTGCAGACATTTTGACACTATGCCCATCTTTCTATCTCTAGTAGTTATTGAGATATGGTATATTTGAATATCTCTCACTCTTTGAAAATCGCCAAAATACTTTAATCAGGACCACTAGTATTTAATACTTGACATTTTTTACCTACAATGCCACAAATGGGCTATTTTGGAATTTACTAGTCTCAGAATGATGTCAATTCAACCTCCAAGTCATGAAGGTTTCTCTATTCACTCACAAAATAATATTGTTCTGTCTGGAAAAATATCTAAGAAAATTCCATTATATTTCTGAAGTTTCATTATGCAAAATAAATTCCTTAGCTTTGATTGCTGTTGCCTGGTGTTCAAGGTGTCTAGATTTTTCCCCCAACTATTTGGGAAAAGTCCAATAGTAGATATAAATCATATTCTCTTCCATGCATCCAGTGATTTTCTGACAACACAAATATCTTTCCTCACATGAATGTACAGCATTTTAAAACTGCTAAGACAGCAATTAAGAGTGAGATAAGCAGACTTATTTTGCATTCACAATAAAGAAGCTCTCATCACTGACAAGCAGCTAAGATTAAAGACTGATGGAAACAAATATGTCAAAATTTTACTCACAGTGATAAACACTGCTAAAGACAGTAACACAGGATTGAGTTTCGGTTCCACTGAAAATTTTTATCGTCTGACAAACTGAATTTTGGATTAGAATCAAAGTTGTGACTAAATGGGAAGCATTATGTGGAATATGCTCTAGTTTTGTCAGAAATTTCTCTTCTGTCTCCTTAAAAATAGTTCATTTAACAGCACATGCACAGGCTACCACTAAAAGCTCACCTGGTATTTGTATGATTTCTTCCTTGAAGCAGTTTGTCTAATTTCAAAAGAAAAAGAAAACATGCTGTTGCTGGTTTGCTATCATTGTTTCTTTCCTCCTTGTTTATTTTTCTTTCTTTAAGTTAAATCATTTTACAGGCAGGTGACAGGTGATGTGTCACTATTGTCTCTAATTTGTACCTGGGATTCATTGCAAGGCATTCATTTTATTAAAACTTGGATGCCAATTACCAGATGAGCTTTTAATGGTAGCCTTTGCATGTGCTGTTAAATGAACTATTTTAAAGGAGACAGAAGAGAGATTTCTAACAAAACTAGAGCATATTCCACATAATGCTTCCCATTTAGTCACAACATTGATTCTAATCCAAAATTCAGTTTGTCAGACGATAAAAGTTTTCAGTGGAACCGAAACTCAATCCTGTGTTACTGTCTTTAGCAGTGTTTATCACTGTGAGTAAAATTTTGACATATTTGTTTCCATCAGTCTTTAATCTTAGCTGCTTGTCAGTGATGAGAGCTTCTTTATTGTGAATGCAAAATAAGTCTGCTTATCTCACTCTTAATTGCTGTCTTAGCAGTTTTAAAATGCTGTACATTCACGTGAGGAAAGATATTTGTGTTGTCAGAAAATCACTGGATGCATGGAAGAGAATATGATTTATATCTACTATTGGACTTTTCCCAAATAGTTGGGGGAAAAATCTAGACACCTTGAACACCAGGCAACAGCAATCAAAGCTAAGGAATTTATTTTGCATAATGAAACTTCAGAAATATAATGGAATTTTCTTAGATATTTTTCCAGACACAACAATATTATTTTGTGAGTGAATAGAGAAATCTTCATGACTTGGAGGTTGAATTGACATCATTCTGAGACTAGTAAATTCCAAAATAGCCCATTTGTGGCATTGTAGGTAAAAAATGTCAAGTATTAAATACTAGTGGTCCTGATTAAAGTATTTTGGCGATTTTCAAAGAGTGAGAGATATTCAAATATACCATATCTCAATAACTACTAGAGATAGAAAGATGGGCATAGTGTCAAAATGTCTGCAATACCCAAGTTTATATTAATGTTTCATACAAATACGTGCTCTATCTCTGATAGTTTTTGAGATATTTAAAAAAACGTTGATTTTTCGGCCGCCATATTGGATTTTATGCAAATTTGAGGCTGTTTTGGTTCATGGATTTTCCTGAATTTTTAGTATGTGTTTCTTTTAGTATTTTAGAGCCAAGTAGAATCATCATCAAACCTCCTACTATTTCAGGTGGGATACCTCAGGTCTAAATTCTATTTTTTTTAGGCGAAAATAGCGTTTTTGGAGGGCAAAACAAAGATGGTGGTAGGGGGGGGGTCAGGACTTGATGGATTTGGCCGAAATTTGCACCGAATGCTTATCTGGCATGGGAGAACCACAGGTTTAAATAAGAACTTGATCGGAGAAACTTTCCGAAAAATGAAACGCCCTAGAGTCTATGCCTGGCAGATGGAATATCTCATGGTATGGTTTATTTAATGTTTCTTTCTCCTGGTGAGCTCATCAGAACCTGTACTGAACGGCGTTGGTCAACTTTTGCCCTCACCAACTTTAACGATGTGAATGATGGAGCTTTACGTCCTGTATTTATGTTTGGACTAGGCGAAAAGGACCAGCTTGAACAATGGTAATGTGAGGAGGTACACTCTTGGCACTGGATGAAACATCCGTAAAACATGGGTTACCCAGACCAGGTATCGAACCCGGGTCCCTTGGGTTTAGCAGCTCCGGCTCGCTACCACTACCCCAAGCCGGAAGGGTCCCCAATAGCCAAAATTCCCAGATGTCCCAATATTAATCATTGTCAAAAACATGTTTATTTTTCCACAGGAAGTGTACTAAAATGACTGTTTAGAGACCAGTTAGCCAGTGCAAACCAGTCAAGCAACAGTTGGGTTGCTTTCTTATTGTTGACACTGGCCCCCGACACCATCTCGGCTTTCTAGTAATAAATGATTGATGTTGACTTGAGTTTTGGTCGCCATGACAACGTTATAAAACAATCCCGCACAAGACAGATTTCTGCCCTGTGATTGGTCAGTTCAAACTGATCTATCATCCGGCAGAATATGTATTAAAACTAATGGCAGGGACTTGATGAATGGTAATGTCAATATTGTTGGTTGACTGCCAATTAGGATGGCCTCTTTAAACTCAGGAAAACAGTGAGAAAATGGACAAATAAAGAGTGGTAAATGAAAAAAAAATAAAGGAAATAGAGATAGACAATTAAAAGGATGTTTAAAAGGGGTTGCTTTTTGATTGGTTTAGGAAAACAAATAGTTGCAAAGAGATATGGGCAGCTTATCAAAATTGCAGCTTGAAGGCAGATAGAATTGAGTGGGTGTTCATAAATATGATATATAAAAAATAGAATAGCCAGCTGAATTGATGACCTTCTGGAAGGAATTTGCACCATATGCATTTATAATGTAGTGTATTCTTGAGCATTTTCAGGATCTAAAAGAAATATAAATTATAATTAAATCTAGAACAGCTGGCCTGCAGTTTATCAACAAAAAACAATCAAATTGATAAAAACCAAGGAAATACAAGTCAGAAACATTTAAGGAAAAACCACAAAACATCAAAAGAAAGCAGAAACAAGTCACATACATAAAATGCTAAGTAATCACCTGTTTAGTCTGGAGCTCTGGCCTCTGACCTCTCCACTAAAGAAACTCAGTCTCTGAGAAGTCTGGCAAATTAAGTCTGGCTCTCCAACTTCTGTAAATCCTACTAAGACTTTTTGAGACCTGCCATTTTTGGTGAAAAGGTTCTTTTGACTTTTGTGTTGCAAAAATGTGTGAGGTTATGATTTGAAGTAAAAGGCTTTGCTTCTGTTTGGATTCATGGACATCGAGGTTGATTAGCACTGCCAATACTGTACGTTTTATTTGGATTTTTTTTTAGTGTTAATGGATGTTTGGAAAAGTTATTTTGGATGGAATTCCCTAATTTTGAGGGATTTTTAAGTGGACCAGATTGCTGCATTAATTGCCTGTCAACAGTTTTATTGCCAAATTAAGTGTTTTTGTCTATATTGGCTTGCCTTTTCAATGTTATATATGATATACATATGTTGTTTATATGTAGGATAGCCAAACAATTGTTTTGCCTGGACTTCATAAATGTATGAATCATGAGCGTTTTGTCACTGTATGGCTCACCGATACAATGTGACTGTTTGTTGTATAAATATAATCAGAACCGTTTGTTTTGCCTGGGAAATCAGACATGTGCAATTGTGTATTATTGTACATAATTTAATGCTACGAAAAGACCTGTGAAGAGATACTCGTATTTGGGTACAACGTCTATATTCTAAAATCATGGGAGGCACGATATAATTGTTCAAAAGTATACTGTGTGTCTGGCTACCTTGCAATCGTTGCAAATATGCTCGCAGTGGATTGTGGAGTTTCATAGACATTTAACCGCAGCAAGGCAAATACATGTGTAAGTATAATGTGTGTGGTTGGGCACTTACATTTAGATGTTTAAAGGTGCTGTCTTATGATATAAAGCCAAATAAGGTGTTAATAAGTATCTGTTATAGACATAAAGTACCATTTTCATGTTTAGCAACTAAATAATCAACCAAGTAATGGACGGACCATCCAATAGGCCATATAGACAACCACTCCATACAAATATCTTTCAAATTTGGCTGGTGAACTGGAGCTCTGCAAGCAACTATAATCTATCCATCAAGCAACCACACAATCAACCAATTAACCAAACAACCAACTAACCAACAGATAAACCTGCCAATTGGCAACCATGCAACTCCTCAATCCACCTACTATAAACTTCACCAACCGATCAACTAACCACTAACCAACACACCAGCCACTAAAACCAGTGAACCACAGCAACCAACCACACAACTAGCCAACACAACCAACCAACCTTACAAAAGCCCCTGCAATCATCCCCTCCATCCAAGTTGTGTAATTTTAGCATTGTCTACTGGCCGAGTCCTGTGAGAATGAGGGCCACTTTAGCCTGGAGCAGGATTTAGCCAGGGTGCCCCAGTGTTACCATGAATAAAATGCTCATCAATACCAAAGGGGAAAATAGCACCCTGCCCTCAGGCTAACTATGCAGCTTCAACACTAGGTTGTTCCATGGATATATGTACTGAGCAGTTGTGAAAGAGAGTGGTTTATCACTTCCCAGATACTTTATAAGAGAGTGTTATGTGTGGAAGTGTTATGGAGATGGTCCAGTGCATGGGGATCATATATTTCCATCTATGTGTCTGTAGCATAACATTGTACTTGGACTAAAGAATTCATTTATACTGTATTTTAAATGGTTTGTTCATGTGTACCAATGTGTATTACTCCTCCTCCTGCTCCTCGTTCTCCTTTCTTCTCCCTTTTCTGGGTCTTCTCATTCTCCTCCTCCTCCTTCTTCTTCTTCTTCTTCTTCTTCTTCTTCTTTGTCTTCTTCTACTTCTGCTTCTTCTTCTTCTTATCCCCCTCCTCCTCCTTTCCCTGTGTCTCATGCTCCTCCTCCCAATTCTCCTCCTCCTCCTCCTCCTCCTCCTCCTCCTCCTCCTCCTCCTCCTCCTCCTCCTCCTCCTCCTCCTCCTCCTCCTCCTCCTCTTCCTCCTCCTCTTCCTCCTCCTCCCCCGTCCTCCTCCTCCTTCCTCCTCGTCCTTCCTCCTCCTCCTCCTTCTTCTCCTCCTCCTCCTCCTTCTTCTTCTTATCCCCTCTCCTCCTGATATGTATCCGTTTTAATAAACCCCCGCGAGACCAAATTGGGAAATCACAAGTCTGAAAGCCAAATCAGAAAGACAAATCCTCCTGTTTTTCAGTTCGTTTTTTGGAGAATTTATTCTTTTATTACATTCCTGCCAGAATTCAAGCCTGTCAATTGTTCCCTGAGAGATGATGCATTGTTTCAACTTTTTACTCCATTTTATTCCTGGGAGATCCTATTGGGGAAGGTCCAGCCTTCAAACTTGTCAAGATTTGTATGAAAAATGGACAATTCCCTTAAAAAATGTGATTCAAATTTGGTCCAAATTTGATCTGTGGGTGTTTTTATTGTGCTCTGCTGATGTCCTCAAATGTGATATTTGTGTGTCCAGAATTTAAATCATCTGAATTCTTCTCGATTTCTCTTAAATTTTGTGAATGTTGCAGAGATTGATACTTTTGATGATACTTTATGGAAATAAGCTTTGACGTGATGCAATTGTGTTTTGGTGTAAATTACAACGTTTTTGTATGAGATACGGAATATGAATTTAGCTTGAATTTGAGATGGTTTGAATGAACAGTGTGGCTCTATAAGGCAAGGTAGGCTATTGCTTAGCTGTAAGTGATTTTAGTTGGTTAGAGAAGAAGAGAGGAGTCTACAAGATGTTAGATGTTTTACACGTCAGAGTGAGTTGAGATTTACCTCTTTACTGGATCTTCACTTGCCTTTCAGAAAGATTTATAAATTCAAGTAAGAACAGACACATGTGATATGAAGTTGCCGTTTATTTATTGTCCCATCCGATTATAGGAGACATAGATTTTTATGACACACATATCTTTAAATTTACATAAAACATTTTCTGCACGATTTGCAAGACACATTTTGTAATGGATTGCTAAGCAATTGGGCATCTGTGAAATTCCAATTTATCATATTTGACAAAATCCATACTGTTGATGTACTATGTCTGAAATTATTGTACACATCTGGTTTTGACATTTGAGATAAGACTGTTTGTTACATGTTACCAGGCCTGCTTTACTGTACTAGATGGCTGAGTGCTTAAGTTGCCCGCCTGCTCTGCTGAAGGTCTTGACCTGCATGGGTTCGGAACCTGGGTGCGAAACCCGAAATTTTCAGTGAACCTTCATGAGCAAAATCCCAGCTGAATGTCGTTCGGAATCAGATGAGACGTTACATTGGCGGCCGCTTGTATCAGTGTCTGTGCTGGGCAAGTAAAAGATCCCTTACGTGGGGTAAATGTGTAATATGTTGAGGACTCGCACTCTCTCTCCCGTCTCATTTATCAACCATCCTGAGCGCCCATCTTAGAGGACTGCACTGTTCATGCCATACCATACACCATACCATTTCTTACCATCCCCATAACCACTAGACTAACCAACAACCCCTCGAGGTCTAGATACCGAAATCGATAAGTTAGTTTAACGCAATCCTCCCTCCATGTCCATGTCCCAACTTCGGTCCAGATATATTTGCCATAGCCCCCAGGCTACAGGTCCACCCTTTGTACCAAAGTGTCAATATCTTATGGGTTGTTGACAAAGCACACTTGGGCGATAATAGGGCAAGTAGCCATGTGCTTGAGCGATAATAGAAGTAATGTCCATTGGCTACCACTTTGGAAGTAGCCAAGCCTGAGGGGATGGGACTGGATGTGGGGTTATGATAATATTGACACTGGACAGCAAATATATAAAGGAAAAGTAAGGATTTCTGGCAATGATTTTTTTTTTACATTATATTACTTCTAATGGGTAGTTGAAGGGGATTTTTGTTAGCAAGAGTGGAAGTGATTTTGGGAAGTTTGGAATTCGTAATGGACATTTTTGGGAGTGAATGATTGATAGGGGGAGGGCAGATTTTATAACATGTCTGAAAATTTGCCTGCAAGCTAAATTGAGGATGCTATTGGAATGATGACATGTATGAAACTATGAGACTTGTCCTTCAGCATCTTGATTCAAGTTACTGGGATGCTATCAGGAGAAAGGGCTAGTCCGGCTTGGCACAGTTCGCAGTGCTCTGGACCTTGAATGGCTCGGTCCCAGGTTATATTCCAATTCTGGTCTGGTCACATGCACCTATGTTGGACAGCAATTTTAATTATCTTGATCTCTGCATAATTAAGGAGTCAGATGACGTAAAACCCAATCATCCATCCATCTCTCTCTGTCTATACATACAACACCTTGTGTGACCCTATTTGAATTTTCCTTACAGTGTGTAGATTCTGCAGATGGTGATTCTGTTTCAACCGTGGGTGACGGCTGTTTGAAATATTCTCAAAGAATGCAGGAACTCGTTCTTTAATTAAATGTTTAACACTCTGCCCAGTTTGCTAAATTGTGGCATCATTTGTCTTTTATAGGTGTCTGCCAATTTATCTTAATTAGTAACTACCCATTAATTTTAACATTTACATTTTTACACTCAAATTTCCACATTTGAATTTAACATCTAAATTTCCTCCTTTAGCAAAACATTAGAAGAAGTAAAGAAATGTCTGGCATGTCAATGACGGCAGAGTTAATTCATTTCTTTCTTGGTAGTCCCTTTGAATGCCTATTACAGTTAAAGTAGAATGATGTCTTCTATTGACTGTCTGAATTAGGGTGTTCTCATTTAAAGATGACATTTTTCAGTCTAATGGCCTGCTGTTTAAAATAATAAAAATAAATATTTCTGAATATTCTTTCTCCAAGAGGTAAAACAGGTCTACACATAGGTAGAATTGTCGGTAGATAGTAAGATGATTAGGTAGGTAGATGGGTAAGTAGATAGGTAGGTAGAATTGTCGGTAGATAGTAAGATGATTAGGTAGGTAGATGGGTAAGTAGATAGGTAGGTAGGTAGATATATACATACATGGAAAGATAAAAGATAAAGATAAAAGATAGATTAGATTAGATAGATAGATAGATAGATAGATAGATAGATAGATAGATAGATAGATAGATAGATAGATAGATAGATAGACTTTTTTCCTATTGAGAAACTTCAATCACTCTTGGTAGATTTTTTCCAAAATATTTAGATCGATATACAGTTAATTTACTGATCAAATAAACAAAAACCACAACAGCAAAAGGAAAAAAAATGGGATAAAAAGAAATTGGGGAAAAAACAAACAATGTAAATTTGAGATCGATTTGTCTGTTTTTAGATATAATATTACATTTTTTTCCAGTTTTGGCCCTTTTAAGATTCCAAACATTGTTCTGCTGTTTACAAAAGCAAGTATTTTTCGCCAAGGACTGTGAATGGCATTTTTACTTCAAACTTTTCACATCATATGATGTTTGCAAGAAATGGACGAAAAATGTTGCAACAATGAAAATTGGTTCGAGTGGTTTTCTTGCCAGGTATTTACTGAAGTGTTAAAAAGGTAATCCATCGAACAAAGTGAAGGTAGAATGCCTAACTATTACCCTTACTTTTTTTAAATCGGAAGTTAAACAGATGGCACAAATAAACTGGATATTTCAAAACAATTTGAGGTTGCAGGTCTTATATTAAGCGTACCGGTGTCTGTGCTTTGCAAGCAAAAGATCCCTCACATTGGGTAAATCTGTAACATGTTTGGGACTCCCTTTCTCTCTCCATCTCATCAACCAACCTTGTGAGGGCGCCCATAAAGTTCTGAGCTTAGAGGGCTGCACTTACATTATCTATCCACTATCTTTCAAGTTCTAGGCCTATTACTTTCTTTCTGATAGCTTGTACATATTTCTTCTTATTTTTCTCGTCCACATAGGGCATGACAGCTAATCCTCCCACATCATAGTCTCATGGCTTCAGGCCAGTTCATTTAGGTCCCACCAGAGGCGCTACTTATGTCTCTATGTTGCACAACATGATTGGGCATTTATTATAGCAAATAGCTTTCTTTTTGTCTTATTATTACTGTAGTATCAGTGCAATAGCATTAACCTTATATCCTTTGATGTTTAAGGAAATATCATTGTTTCTTCCAGATGATATTATCAGTAATATTGTTACAAAATAGAGCAAATGGGTGTGTTATTGGTGTCTGAATGTATTGAGAACTGTTAGCAGGAAAATAATTCTTACTTCAAATAGAACTTATATGTGTGATATCTATGACAGACTTACATCAAATTCTAAAAGATTTTAATCATTTTTAGTGCAAACACAACATATTTATCAGATTGCATTCAAATAAATGGGGACAGTACATAGAAATAGAATAGATATATAGGCCTATGGCCTGTGTATATAGAAATAGTGATAGATAGATACATATAATTATTATTAATCTTTATTCGTATATAAAATATACAGTTACAAAATAATTAGAAACAAACATAACAATAAAAGACAAATGAAAACAATTTTAAAAACAAATAAAAATAATAAAACTAAAATAAAATAGATTACCCTGTAGCTAAAAACTCAATTATATCACAGATTTCTGAATAACTTAAATTAAACTCCTCACATAATGCATCTCTAATAAATACAAGTTCTTTAATCTGAACGCCAATATGTTTGTCATTTTCTAGCACCATTGCATAATATTTCTTTTTTATCGTTTGACTAATAACATTTGGACTAGACTTCATCACAAAATCTGGGCTAATTCCATATTTCCTACAAATAAATCTATAGTTTCTTGCCATAACAGACTGGTCAAGACCATTACATAATGTAAACACATAGTTAACGACACTATTTTTATGATTAAACCCAGTAGACATATGCTTGAGAAATCTGATATCTATCATGACATCAATAGGTAAAAGATCAGTTATAACTGGCAAAAGGCCACAATGTGTTCTACAAGGTAGTTTATATAGGCGCCGCATAGCTTTGCGCCAGTTAACATTTAACTTGTTTGCATCCGGATGATACATTTGACTAAACACTACACCATACAAACTCGTACAATACTGTTGAAATAACGACCCTTTAACTTCTGATGTTAGACAATCAAGATCTCCGATAAAAGCATTAACCTTCCTATTAAAATCTATTAAAATCTAATGGATAAACAACTAAGATAGATTTATAGAAAGAGATAAATGCATAGACAGTTATGATAATGGAATTGGACATGCCAGATAGTATAATTTACCATATTACATAAAATATAATTGTATATTTATCTGATAATATTATAGCTAAATTTATTGACTTATGTATGAGATGTAATAGGAATATGTCACCATTTTAAATAGTCTCCATTCAGCCTGAAAATCTCCCAAATTCCAATAAATCTCCCAAATTCCCAACCCCCAATGTTACAGAAGATCGCGGCAACCCTTACAATGTCACAGTAAATTTCTCACCGAAATCCTCGAAGACTTTAAACAAGATTAATCCCTTGATCAGCTGGGACTCCCAGAATACATCACTCTCTGGAGGTGCATTCTGGGATCTAGCAGCTGTCTCCAATCAGATTTGAGCAAGAGAACTGGGTCATTTTACCATATAAGGCAACAAGTGAATTCCATGTGGAGTGGACTGGATCATTTTGGCACTGAAGTTATAGACAAAAATGAGATAAATATAGATAGATAGATAGATAGATAGATAGAATAAGAATAAGAATAAGAATAAGAATAAGAATAAATTTTATTTAGTCTCGAAAAATACATAAAATTAAACATTAGCTCAGTCGAGCTAGTAATCGAGAAATTCACAAAACAAATAAAACTAAAATATAACAGAGTAATAAAAGCAAGGCTAAGGACTACCACTAACAACTAATCTAAAACTAGGACAAAAGTTACAACAAGTCTACAAAAGTTACAACAAGTCTACAACTAAACAAAATTAAACTCTACTAAAAATCATTACCAAACGTAACCTTGTCTTTATACTAGGTTACTAAAAATGAATAGAAATAAGAAAAATTTAGTAGCTTCACTTTTAAAAATATACTGCTTGTATTACATTCTCTTTACTTTTCTCAAATTACAATTGGCATATTTCGTTGAAATGCAATCCACAATAATACCAATTACGTTCAATTCATAAACTTAAATTAGCCATGCCAGACATTATCATTACATTTCTCACAATTTACTCCTTCACAGCAATTCCATCTATCCATAATGTCAATAAAGTTTCCCAGTTCAATATCATTTCCCTTATATTTAAGGGGAATTGAGTTGAGCAATTTGGCGCCTGTGAATCTCAGACTATTCTTACCATATTTTATGGTCTTAAATCTTTCCAAATTTAAAGTGTGATTGTTTCTTGTTGAATATCCATTTGATTTCTTACTAACAAGGTCATTCAAGTGACTTACTTGACTTTTTCTTAGGCATTTAAACATAAATATGGCAATCTTTCTCAGTCTCACAAGGGTCAAAGTGCTCTTTTTGCTCACTTCAAGTAGTTTTTCAAATTTGCTATCATAGTCCTTATGTACATATCTTAAACTTCTTTCAAGAATTTTTTCCATTCTTAACTTTAATGTCTTATTACTAAAATGCCATACAATGGCACAATAATTAAAATTCGATAGTACAAAACTTTCGACAAGCATCATCCGGTCCTTCCTTTCTTTTACATTCATTCGTAATAGAATCTTTAAATTCTTTGCGGCTTTCCTACATAGCCCTGTCACATGGGTTTCAAAACTAAGATGTGAATCTATTT
The DNA here is from genome assembly GCA_026936325.1 of Platynereis dumerilii. NCBI lineage: Eukaryota > Metazoa > Annelida > Polychaeta > Phyllodocida > Nereididae > Platynereis > Platynereis dumerilii. Next base: position 44,454,090 of record JAPTHN010000004.1, on the reverse strand, counting down.
CAACACCAAGTAACTTAACCTTATCAACAGGATATATCTTGTTATCATCTATACAAATATTTAAATTTTCATAAGACATGTGGTTTTTCCTGTCCAGGATAATGAGTTGGAATTTGTCAGGGTTAGCTTTGAGCATATTATCTTTAAACCACTTCATACATAAGTCTACTGACTTTTTTAATGATGTTAAATTGTCTGAGACATTATCTCCGATAACAGATATGGTATTGTCATCTGCGTAATTATAGAAATGTACGTCTATCTTGTAGAGTAGGTCATTGATGAAGATATTGTACATAATAGGACCTAGTACACTTCCTTGGGGAATACCTTTGGTAATAATAGACCATGCACTCCTGTTACCATGGTATTTAATTCTTTGCTTTCTGTTTGTTAGATAAGTAGCTATCAGCTGACATGCTTGGACCGAGAAACCATAAGCTTTCAGTTTAGCAATAAGCAATTTATGCGGTAGTGAATCGAAAGCCTTACTCAGATCCATAAGTAGAGTACATATAACCTGACCATTATCTAGTGCTTTTTTCCAGTCCTCTATCACGTTCACTATTACATGTTCGCATCCTGTACCCTGCCTATATGCAGATAGTTTGTCATGATATAAGTTGGTAAAAAATCTTTTCACCTGCTCAGCTATCAGTTGTTCAATGATTTTTGAAATAGCTGTACTGCAACCGACTGGTCTGTAATTCGTTTTTATCAGGTGGTCTTTGGATTTAAAAATTGGTGATATTTCATTCTTCTTATAAACGTCAGGAAAACAGCTTTGAGCAATGCATGAATTCACAACTCTCATAACTGGGGATGCCAGTTCTCTAGCCGCTATTTTCAGAAAATAGGGAGAGATATTGTCATAGCCTATTGCTTTTTTGACATCAACCTTCTTCAGTTGTTTTTGGACATCTTTCAAACAAACTGGTTTGAAGTCAAAAGCATCATACTCCTGTTTTAAATTTTCTATTTCCTTCACACTGGTATGTCCAGCATATTCTTCAATAGTGTTCATAATGCTTTCTACATTTGTATCCAGGAAATTATCAGGTTTTCCAATATTGTCAACCATAGTTCTGTAGTACTCATTGAAAACTTCACAGACTTCAGAAGGTTCTGTGATAATCTTGTCCTTTTCTTTAAGGGTTAAGGTTTGTGCATTGTCTTTGCACTTATTACTCACAAATGGTTTGAAACATTTCCAGAACTCTTTCGAGTCCTTTACTGAGCTCCTTTCCTTGAAAAAATTAATCTCGGATTGCCTTCGAATTTTTGTGGCGAGATTTCTTAGTTTTCTATATTCCTCCCAATTAGCATTCGTTTTACATTTCCAATATCGATTTCTAAGTTGATTTCGTCTATGTATAACTTTTCTTAACTTGGAGTTCATATAAGGAGGTGGATCTTTCTTTAATATCCTCGTTTTCAATGGCGCATGTTCTTGAACAATATCATTGAAGATTTTTTCATGACACCAGGCAATGTCTTCACAATCGTCAAAAACATGAGCAGCACTAAAGGGAGCATTTTCCACGTCTTTCCTAAACTTCTCTTCATTAAAGTTTTTAAAACTGCGATATGTTATCTGTCTAGGTATTCTCCTAGGGGCATACAGCTTAGTTGAGACGTTTACCATTTTATGGAAATCGCTCAATCCTGTGTCAAAAACCATAGTCTCATTAAACCTAGAAGGTTTTGACACTAGTATTACGTCAAGTAAAGTTTCATTAGTGGACTTAAAGCATGTGGTTTCTTTCACAATATTTCTCAGTCCTACAACTTCACAAAGTTCATTGAGTTTATTTTTATTATTAGTATCCTTCATGTCAATATTCATGTCTCCTACTATCAAGACATCACTACTCTCACTAAAGAGTTTTTCACAAACCTTAAGCATCTCGGCTACGAAATTATCGTTATTTACCGAAGGTGGTTTATATACCGACATGAAAAACCATTTCTGTTTTCTCAACCAGACTTCTAATATAATATACTGTGCGCCACAGTCACAACTTTCTAGATCTTTCCTTCTACAGTGCGTTATATCTGACCTCACATAGGTAGCCAGACCATGAGAATGTCTCGTACCATCATACCTATGTAGCCTATAATTTTTCACACTAATAACTGCATCAAGGACTGTATCATCGATCTTTGTTTCAGCAATTGAAACAATGTCAGCTAGACACTGCGTCATAACATTTGACATTTCCGTAAATTTTGGAAGTAAACTATTAATGTTCAGATAGCTCACAATGAGGCTTTTTGGAAATTTGCTTTTATAATTCTTTAGTGATCCAAATGTGTCAACATGCGTTCCGTGGTCTGTTTTTTCAGCGGACATTGTTTCATTGTCGTTACAACATTTTCTTACATCACATTGATCAAATGTCACATTTGTCACAATACATTCATGATCAGAGACATCACTCCCATATGTTTTATCACAATCAACAATACCATTGATCTCCATTTGGTTACATTCAATAACACTATTTACATCCCTAGGATCACATCCATTACCACTAGAGATACTTCTGTGATCACATTCAAGTGAATCAATAATATTTCTACACTCGTCATTCCTACAATTACATTTGATAGTTTCACAGAAATTTCTAATCTCATCAGTTCTCTGTCCAGATTCAACAGTATCACAGCCATTTCCTAGCACATCATTTCTATTATCAAATTCAATTACATCATCAACATTTCTCAGCTCATCATTTCTATGTTCAATTTCAATAATTTTACTGACAATTCCGAGAGCATTATTTCTATAATCACATCCAGTACTTTCACTAACATCTTTTCTATGTTCAGGTTCAAAAATATATCTAACATTTCTGAACTTGTCATTTCTATCATCACATTCAATACATTCACTGACATTTCCCAGCACATTATTTCTACGATCAAATTCAATTAAGTCATTTACATTTCTAAGTTCATGATTTCCATGTTCAGATTCAATAATTTTACTGACATTTCTAAACTTGTTATTTCCATCATCACATTCAATACTTTCACTGTCATTTTCCAGCACATCATTTCTATTATCAAGTTTAAAAATGTCCTTGAAATTACTAACCTCATCAACTCTATCTTCACGTTCATATAGATTTATATGATCAAATTTAACAACACAAGCCGGATATCTTTCATCAGAAATATCACATTCAAAACTGGACAAAACATTTTTATCACTAACAGGCGTGGAGCATTTATCTAAACATTGTATAGCACCATTATCATTATCGATGTCGATGTATTCATTATTACTGTAATTATTATCACATTTTCCAATACCACCATTTACTTGTGTGGTTACCACAAAATTTTCACTCTCACATCCCGTAGTGACATTTCTTTCAGACAAGTCATAATGCAGATCATTACTATCATCAAATGCAAAAACTGAGTCGTCTTTATCACTATGTATTGCAGAGTGGCTAGTTTTACCATAAATACCATACTTCTCGTCATTCAAAATGTTTTCTATATATTGATCCCCAGAACTTACATCACTATTATAAATATCACAAATACAAACAGAGAGCATCACATCGCTACTCATGGTACCATTTCTTACAGATTCTTCAAAGTTGCCACAACAATACTCATGAAAACATCTATTGTCTGGTATGATTACAGAAAATTCACTTGCATCATAATTAGACTTTTTGAAGCTACTAAACTCATTAAAAACATGCTGACATTTATTTAAAACATGCTCAACAGCAGTTGAGATTGTCTGACACTTTAGGTTTTCACCGGCCTTCTCTTCATGGCCAACTGCCTATTGCGAAAAATAGCAGTGCTTTCGTTTGTGTCCTGGTTCTCCACAACCGTTGCAGTAGAAGGGGGATGGGAGTCTGCATGAGCTACTGGAATGTCCCCGTTCTCCACAGTTATGACACTCAGACTGTTGTTCTCTTCGTTTGGGTGCATTCGAACGCACGGAATGCATAGATGACGGGCGATACGAATAATTTATCTGAGTTTTTGGGGGGTCAGACCTAATTGTCATATGCAGGTTACCCAACATATTCAGGCCATGTCCGTGTCTGCCCCTGCCCCAATACTCATGAGCCGTGTCTTCCACCAATAACATTCCCTCTGACTTCACAAGGTCGTCCTTGTAATTCTCGCATTGACGTGCCTTTTCCTGAAGAAGCATGAACATAACGTCCTTCTTCATTTCCGTCCACCTTTCGTCAGTCGTCACTTCATCAGCAAGAAGCTGAGCCTTCCTGGCTGTAGGTGCCCTTCGTATTCTTTCAGCAATTTCGTGATAGCCCATCTCGACGGCTTTCCTATATTGATAGGCGTGCTCGGTAGACTTGAAGTTTAGGTTCCAAAAATAGATAGATAGATAGATAAATAGATAGATAGATAGATAGATAGATAGATAGATAGATAGATAGATAGATAGATAGATAGATAGATAGATAGATAGATAGATGCAGCCCTCTGAGCCCAGTTCTTGGTACTGACCATGGTTGATATCTGGGAAAGAGAGTGGAAGTCCTCAACGTGTTACACATTTACCCCATGTGAGGGATCTTTTACTTGAAGATCTTTGTGACAATAATTATTTATAAAATCTCTTGAGTATATTATATTGAAGAAAAAATTTTAATGCACGATTTAATTTTGACGTGCAATTCAAAGACCCTGAATATATTTATCTTTTAATCTTAAAGCACTTAAAATCATTAAAACATGGCCTGTTCCACTGAACCACCTTCTCATTATAAATTGGATCTTTTCTAGACCTTGTATGTAATTAGTCTAAATGGCTTAGATTTAAGGCTTAAGAATGAACCATGTCACTTGAACCTTAACATAACTGGCAATCAATTACCCGTGATTAAAAGTTAGTCTTAAATTTCTGGCTTGATATATGCTCCAACAGAAAGGTCATGCTTGAAATTACTTTTAAAGATAGGATAGCGAAACGAGGTTACCAGCTGTGGTTAAAATAGAATAGTTCTAGATTGTTGTAGAATCAAGAATGTAGATGTTGGGGGAAAATGGGCTATACAGTATCAGATAGATGGATAGATAGCTAGATAGATAGATAGATAGATAGATAGATAGATAGATAGATAGATAGATAGATAGATAGATAGATAGATAGATAAGTTCTGATGTTCACAACATGTGCCAGACATATACATCGTTAACAAGTTCCAGAAATGGGTCATGTCAAGTTTCTTATATTACCCGAGGCAGTACTGCCTCCGGGTATTGTCGAAGTGCATGACCTACATGGCCAAAACTTGCATTTGCCCACACGGCTGCATACAATCTTTGTCTTAGCACAACTCATCGCATGTCGCACCTGCTGCTGTCAAACTACACATGTTGCTTTATTTCTGCCTAAATTCGGGAATGACAGAAGTTCAGTCATGTGCATTTCTTAAATCCACACGAAACAATGTTTTTCGTCACCTGGAAAAATAATGCTAACCTCCTGCTCTCCGACATGTTTTCATCTGTGCTATATAAGTAGGCCATATGTTTTCTACTAAAAGGGGTGTTTTAAGTAGATCACGTGACATCTGGCCTGGCCTGGCCTGGCCTGGCCTGGCAGAGTGTGGCTGGTGTTTGTCAACACACCAGCACTCCATGTGGTTTCCACAACATGTGCACACAGCAACATACAAGCTGTATGGATTCAATGATATGTAATGAGTCTAAAAAGTGTCACTATGACAATTTTCATTGCTATTATTCAACACTACTAGCTTCATTCTAGTTGTGACAATTTAGAAATATGTTGGTCCTACCTGGCCTTAGTGGTGTTTGTGTAAGAATGTAGTGAACTGTATTCACTCAGTCAGCAGTGGTAATCCAAACACATGGACCATGGCCATGTCCTAAACTGCTAAATTCCATGCCAATTAACTGAATTATTCCAACTCCAGATGCAAAGCAGAATATAACTTTAATGTCAGACTGGTAATTTCTTTGGAGCAATCATGAAGATAGGTCCATAGAATGACTCAAATAACCTGTTATACAGCTACACTTGGCAGCATGCTGATGCTAGTCCAAGAATGTGATGACATATATCTAGGTTTGACCTGCATTTGTTTTACCCTAAAGTCCACTCTGCTACTGTGCTGGTGCAAATCACTGCACTGAGATGGGGAATGCAAGAGGGGGGGGTTAACTCCTAAAGGGTAGGAATCTGGAGGGCTAAATATGTGTCATGAGTCAGGCAGACCACAGGGGCCATTCAGCTTGGTACTTAGTACAGTTTCCCAGGTCTGTGACAAACCAAGCAACTTGCCATTTACATTGCCACAATTACATACAAGATAGATAGATGGACAGGTAGACAGATAGATAGATAGACAGGTACATAGACAGGTAGATAGACAGATAGATAGACAGATAGAAATGACAGATAGAAATAGACAGATAGACAGATAGAAATAAACAGATGGAGATAGACAGATGGACAGATAGACACACGGACATGGATGGATTGATGATTGGGGCTTTACGTCCTGTATTTATGCACTTGGTAGGCTAATTAGGACAGGAGAAGGACACGGCACTGAGCTGAGGGTTGATTGAAACAGCCGTCCAACATAGGCCCAGGTGACCCGGCAAGAGCTGGATTCGAACCCGGGACCCAGCGATTGGCAGTCGAGCGCGCTACCAATAGACCAACCCTCCCCCCAGACACACGGACATAGATAGATAGATAGATAGATAGATAGATAGATAATATTTTATGCAGCATGTGACACTCATCGGGTAATAAACAGTGGCGTCCCTATGGGGGGCACGGGGGCATGTGCCCCCCCATCGGACCTGTGCCCCCCAGGCGCCCCCCATATGAACTTTCCATCTGGCTAAAATATACCATTAGTATTGTGGGTGCCCCCCCCCCAGAGAATTGCGTGCCCCCCCCAGGTACCCCCCCCCTGCTTGAGACACCCCAGCTACGCCACTGCTAATAAACAGCTCCTTGGTTAAACTCATACCTCAGCATTACTACAATTTAGTAGTAAGAACAACAATGTGCATGAAATACAAATAAACAACCACATTCTCCTTCTAATGCGAATGGCAAACACTTTTTACATCTGACAAATTGTCAAAAAGAAGCAGCTTTCGGGTTGGTGGAGCCATGTGCTCTCTGAGCGCCCGCTCTAGTTGATAATGGATATCATCAGTACCTCAGGCACAGGTATGCAATCTCCGAGCGCTTATTCTACTTTCTTTATATATGAACAAACTGAACTATGCCTCCAAGACTTTCTCAGCTGATTACAAAGGTACATAAATACAATTCATGGCAATTCATGTCCATTCTACTTAATGACATGACATATCTTATTTTTCTTCACACATAATTGGTCACCTGAACCATTCCGTCTTGTGGACTTTCTTTTGTAAAGCAACCATTTTCGTAACAAAGTCATTTGTCTGCATATAGCCGAGGGTTTACGTGCTTGCACGGTATTTTTTTTAACTGCATTAATACAAACTGATCAGGCCTGATATTAAAAAAGTATCTATTTTAGGATGAATTTATTAGCTATGTTATCTAGATATCAAAAGTTATACAGCAGCTTCCTCAAAACAATATAAATCTACGTAAAATTGACTGGTTTTCTAGCCAGGTTTTTAGTGAAGGGAATAGCCTCTACCAGGCAAGCCCAATGTAGATTGACAGGTTATTATTCAGAGCACCCCTGGCTATAATACCCTCCAAAGTCGTGCCGCTAATACAAATTTGTAATCTTCTCCAAGAAGGGCCAAAATATGCTTCAAGATGGCTTTTCCTATTTGGGCAAGATGCCTATATTTGACCACAAACTTCGAAAGATGGCAGACCCATGCAATTTCTACAACAATGGTTATGTTAAATATGATCTTGAATTCTTGATAGGTATGTTTTCATTAGTTCGGTTGTATGGATGGTAAATAGGTTTGGTAAATATAGCAGCACATATGTACTCATACAATGTATATTGGTATAGGCCTAAATGCTGTATTGATTATGTTTATTGGTTAGTAATACTGTAATGATTTTAATGAATATGCAGTGGTGATATGGGTGATTTGATAGATAGATAGAAAGATCGACAGAAAGACAGAAAGATAGACAGATAGATTAGATACATTAAACAGATAGACAGACAGACATATAGATAGATAGATAGATAGATACATAGATACATAGATACATAGATAGATAGATAGATAATGCCATAAACAAAATAAAATATGGTGACACATATCTCAGCGGTTTGAAAATGTCTGAAAAAAAAAGAAAACAACTTGCAAAAACCACATTTTCTTTAAAACGTTTGTGGTTCTTTTAATATGCTGGAACATTTAAGTGAATGCTTCTTTTACCTTCAGGAAAAGAATGTCATAAGCTGAAATATCAAATTTCTGACACAGATGGGCCTCAGGGCAGCATATGAAGATTTGACATATATAATAGCTTTAGCTTATCATTATTATGTCAATTATGGTTGGCAAAAAATGTGTTTTAAAGATGGTAGCCTATCTATATATCTATCTGTCTATCTCTCAATCGATCTATCTATCGATCTATCAATCAATCGATCAATCGATCTATCTATCTATCTGTCTGTCTATCTTTTCATATATATCTATCTTGGATCTAAGTAACATATTTTTTTACCTACTTTCACATCTTTCAATCAGGATACATACTTAACTAACTCTTCTGGACATGTTCTTACCCCTTTTGTCATGTACCAGTCAAAATTGATGAGGCAGGAGTTAGACTGGTCGCCTGATAACATCACTGGTTCAGCCAAAAACAAACTCTGTTTGTGTCATGTCCGTTGTTATCAAGAAAAAAGGAAGAGCCAAGGAAAAAGTGAAAAAGAAGTAATATGATGAAGAGGTGAATGAAAATTATACCTAGAAATTGGACTTGCCAAGTGTACCTACATTTTATTATATTTATGATACAGTTTACGATAAAAGTGCTAGTTATATCCCGCGTTTGAGGGAATATGTGATATATCCGAGGCGTTAGCCGAGGATTATCACATCTTCACGAAAACAAGGGATATAACTGACTTATACCTCAAACAAAACAAAATAAAACAAAAACTTAAGAGATTTAAAAAAGAAAATAAAACAAGAAGGATTTGAGAGAAAAAGAAAACAGCTACAAACAATTTGTCAAATGGGATTAATTTAATAACATGAAAGCATCTGAAAAGAATCACGTTTTATATACTGAAAATCCTTTAAATAAAAGACATTTTAAAAAAAACGCAAAATGTGGAAAAAATGTAAGGAAAAATTTGATTTAAAAAAAGTGAAAAGAAATAATATGGGGGAAAATGGAACAAAAATTTAGGGAGGGGATGGGAACCTGAAAAAAAGTGTATAAAGAAAAATATTGGAACAAATAATTTTGGTAAAAAATTAGAAGGGGAATTGGGGAAAAAATATATGTGACCTGCTCCACCAAAATGAGTTCGAAGTAGGCAATCTGTATTTTCCAGAAATGAGCAAAATGTGTCCAAAGGTCATATTTTGATGATTTTTTGCTGTTAGTTCCATGTTTTAGCAAAAGTAATTTGCTTTGATCATTTAAGACCATCTTAACCAAAAAACTGATTTTAAATTATCTAAATTGCATGGCCATCTTTCTTCATTTTCTTAGTTATTTCATTGCAATGGCGGGATTTTCAAATGCCATTTTCTTAGAGTTCAATGTTTCGTATCACCAATGTTTGAGGTGCCAAATCATTGGATTGGATGGAGATATCAAGACATAAGACACATAATTTTAAAGCCAAATTCCAGTAGAACAAAGTCATTTTACAACTGAATATGATAGCAGGCCGACTTTGAACCCATTTTGGTGGAGCAGGTCACATATAGGGGGAAATTTGTAGGCAAAAGATAAATTGTTAACGATCAGGAGAATACATGCATTTGGATTGTTAGGTTGCAACCATCAGATGAGAAAGGGGGGTTGGATTCTTTATAGACACAAAATTATTTATTTCAAGGAAACTGCAGCAGTAATTGGGTAAAGTTATTTTGAGTGTATGATGTCCTCAAATATTTGTTTCTAAATCAAGCGAAATACCTCCACAACTTATTTCAAGAGTACTCAAAAGGAATTAATTTATCTCACCAAAACTAGACAGACAAGGAATTATTTATTTTCCAAAAAAAAACTTCAATACTTCCTCTCCCTCCCTGAAATCTAATATGGTTGACCCCTTAGTCGTGTTATTGACATTAAAATATAAATTGGGGTCAAATTAAAGGATTAACAGATTCGTCGTAGGTGTTCCGTTTTTATAATACTTTTGTTTTGTTTTTGTTGAATTTTGTTGGTAATTCACTGTTTGGTACAGTTTTGCGGTTTGTGTCATGAGCTTTGTTAAACAATGAGGCTTATATATCCTATATACTCCCATGGGCGTATAAGTGAACAACAAAGAATTTATGATATATACCAGCGAAATACAGGCTTCTGATTTGCTGATGGCTCACAGGTATGGTATAATGTTTATGATACAATTTATGATAAGGAGAAGGGAGCAAGATAGATAAAGATTGACAGATAGAAAGGTAAATGGAATGGATAGATATTTAGATGGACAGAAACAAAAAAACAGATCTGTATACATCATAACAACTATTACATAGAGAGTGTCATTCACTGTAATATTAGAATTTTAGGTCAGCTTAAGTTATTGAGTGATTTGGATGCACAATTCCTTTGACCTAACAATAACATATTTTGTTGTTAAAAGTAACGACAACGGAAAGATTATCATAACTAAAAACAACAAGCTATGGTAGCTCAAACAAATTGTGCAGCCATCTCACTCAATCATTTTAGCGACTCAAATTTTAAAATTTTACATTGTTGTCATTATATAAGCATAGTGGAGGCTAAATGGGAAAGCTATACATTTTCCATTTCGTTTGATTATTAATCCAATCCTCATAGAGTAGCTGATGTCAAGATGTGAATAGTGATTCAGAAACCAGGATTTTGGAATGAAGGAGCATATTACTTCTGGTCGCCCTTTCTGAACAGTCTATTATTATTAAAGAGGATGTCATCTTATTTCTTTTTCTTTGGCTGTCACTCTTTAACAGACAACAGCTGATGCTTAATTCATTCATGAAGCTGATTATTTTCCCTTTGTCTCTGACAGAGTTAGTAATTTAAAATGCATTGTTACACACGAAAGTTTGGAGGAGTACAATATCAGTTATGGATGACTGATATGTATGTATTTCTCAAGTATTTTGGCTAGTTTAAGGAGCAGCTGGAAGTCAGTCTATGTGGCATTAAAGCAATGCAATTGCAGCAACCAAAACAAGCTGTTATCACCAAAGTTTCTTTTTGAGATTCTATGCTTCCCTCAATGCAACTGTGTCATATGGGGCTAAAACAAAATTTCAACATCGATAGAATATTTGATTCTAATTTGGTAGTCTGTGGCATGTCATATTTTGTGTTTATATACATGTTACCTCAATGTGTTTACATGTATATAAAATTCACTCATATATGTGGATGTCATAACCTTTACAAGATCAGAAGATAATTATGTCATATAAATCTCTTTTATCATTCTACCCCTTTTCTGACTTTGTTTCTATATATGTGAGGAATGTTTCTGAGTTTCTGACTTTGTTACAGACTTCAGGAAATGTCAGAAAGTTGCAGAAAACACTCAGGGATGCCAGTAATGGCAAGATTAAAGCAGGATGTAAATGCATTACTTCATTTGCCTACCCATCTATGGGGAATCTGTGAATTTGGAATGCTCTAGGATTTGTATATAGCAAAGACTACAAAATGCTTTGGAGATTGTGTGTAGGCAAGACCTGTAAAATTTGGTGACCTATAAGATCAAGCCACAAAAAAGCCACCCACTAATTTAGCTTTGTAGTGAAAATCTGCTCAGCCATGCATATAATACAAGGATTTTCTTTTAAGGTTCAGAATTCATTGATTTTCATTCAAGCTTTTTATGTGTAGCCAAATTAACCCGTCTTTCTTTTTTGGGTAGCTACAAATATGTCTGTCTTACTCTTAAAAAGCAGGTTTTATAAACATACATAAAACTCTTCCTGCCTTCCTTCCTTCTTCTTTCCTTCCTTCCCTCCTTTCTTCCTTCTTCTTTCCTTTGTTTCGACCTTCCTTCCTTCCTTCCTTTCTTCCTTTCTTAATTCCTTCCTTCATTCCTTCATTTGAGTTAATGTTCTTGCAATTTTTTCTGACTCTTGATAAATGAAATGTCTTGCTTTCAAGCAATTAAGTGCATTACAAGACGAAAATTAATTTAATTACTTCTTTGGTAGCCGGTGTTGAAAATTAGACTTCAAAATGAAGACAGCTCTAATTATCTTAGCTCAATAGATGTACGCTGTACCTTATTGTTCTGTATATTCATGTATGAAACTCCAGTGGATTCCTGGCTTATGAAATGAAATCGTGATAGGGACTACTGTCAATTAAAACCTAAAATTACTCTTCGAAGACAATCTTACAAACAAAGGATCCTGGAACTATAGTCAAAATGGTGCTTTAATACATGTAGCCCTAAATAACCAAATTGAATCACAGGCATTTCGGTTTGGTTGATTATAACAGAGGAAATTGTAGTCTGATTTGGGATAAGCAAGTTTATTGCTTTTGACCAAAATAAGTCAACCTAATGTTGGATAACACATCTTATCGAGACAGTTTTTATTGACGTCGTTTCGCATGATCTCGCTGTAAAATGTGGTTTCAGTGGAGGAAATTTACTGTGAAATTTGGTATCAATATTGATATTGAATAGCAAACCTCTGTGCATATTGCTAAATATATGTATCTTATTATCAAACTCACCAATGATATACATTTACATTGCTATTATTGTCACATACAATATTGTTGTGAACTAAATTATTTTCTTTTCATTTAGAATAATAATAACAATTCCTTTCTTTTCTTTTGCAGGTGAGTGTCTGACTTTCAATATCAGAAGAAAACATCGTTATGAACAACAAAGGGAAGTGCACATTTTATAATGCAATATATATCTTCTTAATGATAAAAGTGTAACTTGGGAATACCCTAACCAACAATTAGCTCGGTTTGTAGCATTCTGGGCTTCCACTTCTCAAAGCAATTGCTGGGTTTCATAACAGGCCCCAGCCTCATGGTCCAGTATCACTTGTCACTAGGACAATCAAAGGCGCCATGCTCTGACTTAGGCAGCTAACTCCATTTGCATGGAAAATGGAGTTAAGGTCAAAATAGGACTTCTGAGACATGTTTCAATATATTTATTAAGTTGAGATTTTCATGAAGTGGCCCGTTACCGCAGAATGACACTGGCAAATCCCAGTAAGTTCATCTCTTACTGCAAGGACTGAAACTTAAAAGTCAATTTTCTGTGAAACTCCAAAAAGTTACTTACTTTGGACGCTAGCACTGTTCTCATCAGCCTGTCACAATGCAGAAATCCAGGACATCAAGGCACATACATTTATTGAATCTGTGTTAATTTTTAAATGAGTGTCTTTTTTGAGAGATATTGCACATTAATATAGACCTCATTTCTGCCTCTCTAAAACACATCTCAAAAATAGACCAAAAGTGAGGTATTGCAACAGCAAAAACATTTATCTAGAAATCAATTTAAAAATCATGAAATGTAATCCAAAATCAAAACTAATGCCCACCAATCAGATTTCAAAAAATCAATACCGTAATATGGGGTGAATAGGGACACTGGGGTGAATCGGGACAGGATGGGAATGTGTTTTATTTCTTAAACTACAACTACTTCTATTAAACCCAGGTCCATAATTTTTGGCACGATTATAGTAGACATTGTAGCTCATATTGTGGTCGGGTTTTATAATTCTAACTGCAGGCAGTGAGGAGCTGCAGCACTTTAAACTTGGCCCAGCAGAAACTGAATTCCTGCAGCTGGTCAAAACTTTGCTTGAAACACAAAAAGCATTAATATTAGAGGCACCAATCTAGCATAAAACTTTGAAAAGCTAGTTTTGGGAAGTTAAGGGACCAGAGTAGTTGGCTATATGTGAGATTTTGCGTGTTTGGTCATAGGTTCAGATCCAGGGCAATGACAAAGTTTCGGAATCAACAAAAAAAAAACCCTACTAATTTTAATTTTAATGTACTAGCATGGCTTTTTAAAGAATATTATTGAAATTGTCATCATTTATATTGGATTTAGTTCAGAATTACCTATGTATTGTGTTATTAACAGAAAAAAACATATCTTGATACTTTTTTGACATTTATCATATTTTTAAAAATCTGCAAATTTTACATGTAATTTAGTTAAGATTTTTTTTCAACATTTTTTTTTGCATGTCAAATATGTTTTCTAATGTTCATTCACAAGTAGCAATCATCTAAACATAGCAGGAAGTATTATTTTATAGAAATAGAGGACTGTCCCGATTCACCCCAAAATAAGGGGTGAATTGGGACAGTGGTTTTTCATGAATAAATCGTTGAAAATTAAAGATATATTTTAATGCTCCTAGGGATAGTTGGACCTTGAGTTCGGACATAATTAGGCACCATATTGTCATTCATAAGTTGATTTGTGGCCATTCTATAACAGAAAAACGGCCAAAACTGTCCCGATTCACCCCATATTACGGTACCATTCATCGCCATTACCAGTCAAAATCTATCATGTTGCTTTAAATCTATCATGTTGCTTTAAATTATAGAGCAATGTTTTTTGGCAAGGAACATTCACACATGATATTTAAGTCTGGCTGAAACATGCAATACTTACATAATGGCCATTACCTTAATACCACCTTAAACATGTTGGTGGCAGCACCTACATCCGGGCTATTAAGAGAAGTGTGACCTAATGTAACACTGCACGCGATTGGTCAGTTGAGATCATGTGACTTTTTGTTGTGTGGCTGATGCTGATATTGTAGCTCTAGGAGGGTCTGATGAAAGTTATTTTGGCCAAGTTGGGTCTGGTATAAAGCCAGATGACTAGATGATGTGAGTGGATGAGATTGTAATTTGGTTGGTCGGGGTCAGTTAGATCACAGGCCAGTTTTCTTTGAAAACGAAGAGCTATTGTCATCACTCTGTTGTCGTTGTCGTCGCCGGCGTTGTTGTCCCGGTTAAGGTTTGGGGGATTGTCCGTTTATGACCAACCATTTCGCGTAGAGTGATATTTGGTACAGGTATTTACTTGTGGGTATGCAATGCATCGAGAACATCTCAAGATATCCAAGATGGCTGCCAACCACAAAATGGCCACCATTCAGTTCTTAAACTGCCCAATGTGACCTTAATATGTTCTTGAAAAGGTCACATTTTTACTGAGTTCAAAGGACTTGGTGACCTTCTGTCCAGGAAAAAGTCTACAGGCACAGTCAGAGCATGTGGTACCCTTTTAATAAAAACCAATGCAAAACTAAAAGCCTGAGAATATTCTGTAGTAGCCTGTTGCTTTGATGTTTGGAGAATTTCTGAACAACGACAACAACAACATCTTTGGAAAATAAAAAAGAAATCTTCTAATTAAAGAAATATCGCGGAAGTAATTGATGAATTATGACATTAATTTTAATTGACAGGTTGAGCAGATAAATTTCTGAAATGAGTATTTATGTGTTTTGCTGTCAAATATTAAGAAGTTGTTATTAATTAGTTAAGGGATGTTTGTTTTTAACAAATTCACATTTGATTTAAGACTCTCAGTGCTTTGTTGAATTATCTTTTTAAGATGTTATGAAATTCGTAAAATGTTATTATATAATAAGCTAAGGTTAGGCCAACATGAGACAGGACAATGTGCAGCACTCTAAGGATAGTAATTGTCACCCACAAGGATGAATTGAGGGATTGATCAAGGATATTCACTTAATCTAATGTTAGGATTTTTTAGGCATTTCCTTTTTTCATTATTGATTCAAATCCCCCAACAGAGAGAGAAAAAAGTAGGCTAAAGATGTCTTAAAAGAACCAGCCCTAAATCTATTTATATATTTCCTTCTGTAAAACTCCAATGCAACTAAGCACCAATAAAATAGTGCCATACAAACAAAGAAAAAGTTTAATCAATATCAACAAAAAAAATCCAAAAACTAAATCAGAAAAAACATATAAGACAAAAAATCGCAAGAATTTCCAAGAACAAAAAACGATCCCTGTAGGCAGAAACGAAAAAACGGAAGTAGAATTACTTTCCCAAACCGGAAATGGAATTGGGGTGGCCCTCTTATCAGAAGCAGCCATTTCCTCTAGAGGGTCCAGGTATCAATCACTGTTCCTTAGAAAATCTCTGCTTTCCGCCTTTTAATTATATACACAGTGTTTTTGCCTGCAGATTTAATGTAAAACAGGATTTTCACTTCGACTTTTTGTATACAGTACTTAGGCTTTTTTTGTTTATATTGCTATTACTCAGTTATTCAGCTGGTATTTGGCTTGATTTTGTTATTTCATCATCAAATTTTATGTATATGTGTGTGGCTATATATGGTTTGTATATTTCTAATTTTAACCTTAGAATTATCTTGTTCTGTGAATATATTCAAATCTTTAATTTACTCTAGAGATGACACAAGAAAAGTAATCTGGATAGACTGATATAGATAGGTAGAGAGATAGATAGATAGATAGATAGATAGATAGATAGATAGATAGATAGATAGATAGAGAGATAGGTAGATAGATAGATAGATAGATAGATAGATAGATAGATAGATAGATAGATAGATAGATAGATAGATTTAGATACACAGATACATGTCCATAGATACATAGGTAGGTAGGTAGGTAGATAGATAGATAGATAGATCGATAGATAGATAGATAGAAAGATAGATAGATAGATAGATAGATAGATAGATTGATTGATTGATTGATTGATTGATTGATTGATTGATTGATTGATTGAAGGCCGGACAGACAGAGAGAGTGGTTGTGAAGCCGGAAAGTTGGTAGCCTGTGTGGGTGTAGAGAAGCTAAGAATATCTAGGGGACATTCCAGGGCGGAAGGTTATGCTGTCAGACATTTATTCCCTGAGATGACATGACTCATAATAGCCCTGCTAATGCGATTTGAAATATATTCTCTAATCTTCTTTCACTATTTAGAATATAATGAAGCCTAATCGGCATGAAAATATCGAAAAGACTTTTAAAAAGACTATATAATTAGCTTTATGTCATGGAATTGAGATTTTGTGAATTACATAATATGACACTGATGTTATTTGAGCTTGGAATAGAAGTATGTTGTCTCCGCATGTAAAATGACCTTTTTCGTCTGAGAAGAGGACATACACTGATATGGAAAGGTATTTAAGACATAGATCTAGAGATAGATGGATCTATAGATAGATAAACGATTAGAGAAGATCAGCATTTTGCCTTTTGTCAAAGAAATTGTGAACTTGATGTCAGTGATCTGTTGCGTCCTATTTGATATGCAATTGCTGCTCAATTGTGCCTGTTGCACCTGCACATGACATACTTGATACTTTTGACATGTTGCCTGTATATCTCTTCATGAGGGATACCATAATCGATAGATCTCAAATTAGCATGAAATATCTTGTGCCATTGAAGATAGTTTAAAGATTTGTAAAAAGTCATACATTTCGAGTTCCCTACAGATTAAGAAATAACAAAATTACAGTCCCTAAATCTTTCACTCAGTTTTTACATGAGGGAAAACCATATTTTAAATTGATTTATTATGAACTTTCCTTTCTAAGAATTCACCATATGATATTGCTTCAAATTCATGTTCCATGTCAAGTAAAATCACATTAAAACCCCATGCACTAACGACGTTAATAAAATCACTCGATTACATGCTTAAGGGGCCATTCCTTAAATATCAAGTGGGCATGCCAAGTAGTTCACATTTCGCTACCTAGGTGTCACTCATCTCCTTAAGGCAGGAAGCGGAAATGAGCAGACGTGTCAAATGAGTTGACCTTTGCCTTAAATACTGACTTCCGCTGCAATTAGACCTCTGGGAAGGTCACGTGGGCCTGAGGTTTTCACAAGTATTAAGGGGTGTTACTTCAACTGGTTTGGTTGGCTGTTCAGAGTCACTTGGAGAAATGTTAAAGTTGTTGTTCCCAAAATTTAATTTTGGTAACTTTTCTCAATTTGTGTTAATCTTGGTTATTATAGATAGGCCTATATATGTATCAAATAAGATATCAACTTATCATTCTAATGGACTTGTATGCCAATTTGCTTTAACCCCCTATAAAATGGGGGAAACGACATAGGCTATAGGCCTGTTATATACAGTATTTATGCATTTTGAAAATAGACATCATTTACAGGTAGAAACAGTTGTAAACATTAAAACATAAATAGGGGAGAGCGGGGCACAGTGAGACACTTTTTTTATTTTCAAGTCTTCCAAAATGTTGGCAGGAACGAGTTAAATGAGATCAGGTCCACATTATAGATAATGACGTTGGGTATATTGTCACATAGTTTCAGGTTCCTACCTTTTACAGGTTTGGAGAAACTTTGAGTTATGTACGTGCTCGTTAAGTGTCTCACTGTGCCCCGTGGGCGGGGCACAGTGAGACAGCAGGCGGGGCACAGTGAGACAGGGCATCTGCTGTCATAACCGCCAATCATCAGGACCTGCAGAATTGTTCTATCAATTGTTGCATCAGAAACTACTGTACTCTAATAAAAGCAACTGGCTAGGTGATTTTTTAGGTCCTTTTTTGAGCATGTTTAGAAACTTCATCGCATGGGACACATGCACGACTTATTTAACCTGCCGCACCTGTTACATCCTAATCAAAATCCTTCTTTGACGCTTCCCTGTGGATATTACTCACTAAAATCAGTAGTTTATAGCAGGTATTTTGTTTTTAATAGTGAATTGTGAGCCATGCATTACATTCATGTCGTTTCGAGTGTATTTTGTGATGTCTCACTGTGCCCCGCTTCAAACTGTCTCACTGTGCCCCACGCAGCTCTGTTTATAAAACTTTTGAATCCTGCGGACCGGATGCCTGCATTGTGGTTCGTCATCTCACTAAACTAAGACAAGCAACCAAGGTTTGAATCCCTGGCAATTGCTTTGCATTATACCATTTTTCTTGGGAATTATAACAAAAAGTCGTTTAGCAAAATTATTTACTTTTACAGGCTAAAAACAAAAATATTGAAATTCCCACTCTCGATATGCTGCGTAAGCACTCAAGATATAGGACAGTCTCTCACTTACTTAATTTTTATACTATACAAAAAAGGGTTGATCTGTAAACAGTACCAGGTAGATGCTACGGGCTTTGTCTCACTGTGCCCGCCGTCTCACTGTGCCCCGCTCTCCCCTACAAACATCACAGATAATAAAAACAATATTCAGGAAACATACCGAAATACCCCATGACATACAGGCCTGTTTTATCTCCTCACTATATAGCCTAATTTAGTCAACACGATCTTATACCATGTTTAGTTGTTCTGTGATATTTATAGGAAATATCTGTAGAGTTGAACTTTCACATTTATGTCTCCCTTCAGTTGAATTGAAAATTCTTATAGACCTATCTGAAAAAACAAAAGTGAAAAAAAAAGAAAAGATATTTCATCTCTTTCCAAAATAAACTCCTACGTGATAAAGTTCCTTTCTATAGCCTGTATGAGTATCAAATTCATGCTTATTCCAAATTAATCTCCTTTTATTGCTACTGTGTCAAGAAAATGACCAACATTTTGCCTATCGTATGACCTTGACAATCCCATAGTCTTCCAATTTTATTACATAATTCATGTCATGTGACATTACAGAGAGCGTTATTCTAACATAACTACAAAAATGCTGTATAAAACATTTTTTATTACATTATATATGTCACATTTCTACTAGTCATATTTATTTCATAGATTATAGTATTTTTTCTGGTGTTATAGCCCCATACTGGACTTAAGTATCATGAAAACTGACCACTATAACATTTTTGTGTTGCCATGGAAACGCATTAATCGCGCATAAAAGAGCAATGAATTCTGGGACGGGCAGATATATCAAGTATTATTGCTTGTTTTCATGCTGGACTCTTATTGGCTAATTATTTACGATAAATGTAGTTCTTCGTTGCTGCAAGATATCGCATGACATTGAAGAAGCCGTTTTAATATTATACGGTTATCGCACATAACAGAGTGCAATATCAGTTTTTATAGCACCGAAATGACTGATATTGCACGAGAGCACAATATATCTTTAGTAAAGTATATGCTTTATACTGAAGTATTAAATATACTTTATAAAGTTTTACTTCGAAATATACGTTGTACCATCTGTAACCATTCTCTCCCTTCCCAAGCGTCTTTTTTTTTCAATTTCTTTTTTTCATTTTCCCTTTCTCCTATTTCGGAGATTTAAGCTCAGTTTTCCTATAGTGATTAAATGGCAAGTAGCACCCCTAGTGGCAGGTGAAAGAACTACACCGGAAGTCACTGTCAGTGTTTCCGGTTCCTCTCCACAGCAGCAGGTAATCACCCAATGTGTTCTTTAGTCTGAAACAACAATGGAATGCTTGCTCCTACAGGTTTTTAAAAGCATCAGAATGAAATGGAGGGAGACATTGGTGAAAAGGGGGTATATGCAGAAAATATCCTTTCGGATATCCTTGCACATTTTTGCAAAAGTTTATGGGTCCACAAAAAGGCCATAGAATCAGTCCACAAAAGGGTGATAGAAATTGAATGTATCTAGGTATTTCTCTACCTATCTATCTGTCTATCTAACCATTTATTTACAGAAATTCGTAGCTTCACTCATACCTTCACTCATACCTTCACTCATACCTTCTCTCATACCTTCCTATCTTAACAAGCCTTCGACTGCAATTAGCAACAACAGAAGAAATTTTCATTTGATGCAATATAGCCTGTGCCAGAATTTTCAAAGTATGGGCATACGTACTGAACAGTTAAGAAAAGTTAAATATAAAATGTTCAATGGGAATCTGAATGCTTTCTTTTGTTGTTCAGTAAACGTATACAATGTTTGTTCCCAGCTGTGAACTCAACCTCTTCTGTAAATATTCAGCAATCAGTTATGACATAAGACAGCCACTTCAGTGCATGTGAACTCTTTTGCAACCCCTTTTTACGACCAACCCTAGTAACCCCAACCCTCAGCAAAACCCCTCCTTTTAAACCCTTTACACCCCCCCCCCCCAACCTCTTCAACAAACCCTGTACCCAAATCCTTGGGGGTGTAGCAACAACCCCTACATAAATGCATAACAATGTCATGAGGAACTGTTTGCACGAAGCTTGGAATGACAGAATATGGTAAAGAATCGGTTTCACCCCTAGTAGAAGGGTAAAATGGCATATATACCCTGGAGGGTAAGTGGTGACAGAGGTCAAGTAAGGTCAACTCCACATCTCCCCTCAAAAGGGCACTTTATGGCATAAGCCTCCGTTTCAATGAACACTGGTGATTGATCGTTACACTGGGACTTCACTGTAGTTTGTCCTCGTACAAAAAAGGGTTATGCTTCACGTTGCTTGGTTATGTGTAAACCTGTATCATATCAAATTCATGCAATACTGTCTCAAGTTTAGATGCTACCAGAAGCAGTGTGTGTTCAGTTGGTAACACTTCGAGGCTGCAGCGTGGCCGCGTGGACTTAGTGCAGTCTGTTGTGTAATTCCGTAGGATTTGTTTGCTAAAATTGATTTTTTCGCAGATTTGGGGTCAATGGGCATCTAATAACAAAATATTACGGGGGACGAATTTTCCCGCCATTTTTACCCCTCCTGTGGGGGTATTTTCAAAATGGCCGCCAAAATCACAGACAAATCTGCTTTTCCTCATATTTCAGTCCCTAATTAAGATAAAGTAACAAGAAAAAGATCATTTTCAATGTTTCTTAGGTCAAGAAAGTCATTCTGAAGGGTTTCAAAGCCATACATACGATATTTGGTGGGCTAAATCCAAGATGGCCGCCAAAATGGCTGCCCAAATGTTGACAACATCTATATCAGCCCCTAATTGTCATAGATAAACAAATAAAAGGTCCTTTTCTATGTTTCTTGGGTCAAGGAACTCATTTATGTACCTTTTAGAACCATAAATATGATATATGATCCAATATATCCATGATGGCCAACAAAACTGGCCGGGCATATGACCAAATGCTTAGTAAAAATCATGTAACTTCTCAGGTTTTTGCCGTCTTTGGGATCTTGATGAATCATATCACCAATAGCGAAAGAATGAATGATATTAAAGTGTGGTTAAAGTATAAAGAAGTTGTTTATAAGCTTGGTTGAGACAATTATGATGGCAGCCCAATTGCTAATATTTATGGTGGCAAGAAATCTAAGGCGCCCAGAATGTTCCCCGAACCTCATATCATTAACAACTTTGCCTAAAGTTGAACAAAACATTTTGTCCAAAAACAGGTTGACAAAGATTTTGAACTCATTCAGTAGACTTTGGTACATTAGAAATTATACATATTGCCCTTTTTAAAACCTTGGCAGGCCTGTTCAAATATGAGCCTTGCTCAACTCCCCTGGGAGTATACAACCAGTCAGCCGTTTCCGTTGGACACAATGTCACTCTACAATTGTGATCACTGCCTCCAGGCAAGTACTCATTTACATCTTGGTGAAGTAAAGAGCTACAGAGGGGATCTGCTGAGTTGCCCCATGTCATCATGGCTGGGACTCGAACTGGCAAAGCTACTAATCTGGCAGGTACTTGAAACTTAGTAAATAATAATAATAATGATAAATTCATTTTGTATAGCGTAAAATCCAGAAAAAGATTTGCTCTAAACACTTTACAAAAAGATAAAAATATAAGATCATGTGAATATAAAATCGAAAAGTGATTAGAGTCCACAAAAATCAGAATATTAAAAACACAAGTTGTAAAAGTCAATGATAAATTGCACAGATTTCATTAATGACTAGTCATAAGATGCCTTGAAAAGTAATGTCTTGAGTCTGGTTTTAAAGACATTGATGGAGGGTTCATTTCTGAGGTCTTGAGGGAAGTGGAAGATAGCTACTTAAACTGGCTACCTGGTACAACCTGGCATCTGCGACTAGTCGAAGTGCCACTTGAACTATCTACCTTTTATTATTTTTATTATTTATTACATGTTTAAGTACATTATAATCAACCCAATGCTGATGCACTTTACAAGGTATAAAATAAAATATGTGTAGAATATAATATGTAAATCTATAAAATGTATAATAAAATATCAAGAGTCATTAAAAGCGAGAGTGAAGAGATAAGTCTTTAAAGTCTTTTTAAAAACATCAATAGAGGAAATTTTTCTCATTGGTGGAGGTAGACCATTCCAGAGTTTAGGGGCAGCAACTTCAAAAGAGCAATCTCCATATGCTGAGTACCTAGCCTGAGTGACAGACAGGAGATTATCATTGCTGGAACACAATGCACATCCAGGGTTGTAGCTTGTCAATAGGTCCATGATGTATGATGGTGCGAGACCATTTAAAGCTTTGAATGTTAGCATAATAACCTTGTAGTCAATACGAAACTTGATGGGAAGCCAGTGAAGGTCTTTAAGCACAGGGGAGATGTGAGCATGTTTAGGTACATGCTTGATGACACGGGCAGCACAATTTTGGACTCGCTGAAGTAGATCTAGAAGGGTCTTGGGCAGACCTACAAGTAAGCTATTACAATAATCCAGGAGCGTGGTCACATTAGCTTGAACAAGCGTACGAGCTGCATTTTCAGTGATGTATTTTCGCACTTTATGGATCAAATGGTTTGGTAAAATGCCTTTTTACAAATAGATTTTACATGAGATTCCATTTTCAACATAGAATCATAGTGTACTGCAAGATCTTTGACAGTGGTGCTGATGTATATGTCCAAGCCACAGGTGTTCATTGATGTTATGTTGTGCGAATTCAGCGATGGTCTGGTGATGACAAGGATCTCAGTCTTATCATTATTCAATTTCAAAAAATGTGATCTCATCCACATACCAACACTGGCAGTGCATGAGTCAACAGTCCAAAGCATGGAGTTGATTGAAGAGGCACACTTGGGGCTAAAGGACATATAAAGCTGTGTGTCATCAGCGTAGAGGTGGAATGACATGCCACTGGACTGAATAACCTTCTGTAGAGGTTGTGTGTAGAGGGAGAACAGCTTCGGTCCCAAAACGGAGCCCTGAGGGACACCACAGGGAAAATACCTCTCAGTGGAGATGATGTTTCCAATTTTGACAGACTGATAGCGCTCTGTCAGATAGGAGCGAAACCATGCCAATGCTTTTCCAGTTATTCCAAATTCCATCCTTAGTGTTCTTAACAATACAACGTGATCGATTGTTCTTAACAATACAACGTGATCGATTGTATCGAAGGCAGCAGACAGATCAAGGAGGATGAATGAGTGTTTCCCATTTTCCCTCTTCCCAATCCCTCCATACCCCACATCTCTGTCATAAATATTTGCCTCAATCCTCCCAGTTCCTAGGAGTTGAATATCTCAGTTTAAAAAGAGGCTGCTTGCCATGTATGAAAAACCATGGGTTCAAACCCTGGATGGCACATTATTGATCATTGACATTACTATTCAACAGGCCAATGGGTCAAGGTGAGGGTAAACTTTAAAACTGTGATAGAACCCCCTGGGGCTTTACTATTGATGGGAGTTCCTTTCTTTCCTCCCCCATGCATGCCACTTCTAATTATATATTTTTCTTTCTTAGCTCCTCCTGTATTTCCTCCTCTATATCCCTTCTTGCCTACCTCCAGTGGCATCAGTGTACGTGGGGCTGGTGGGGCATTTGCCCACCACTTTTTGACCAAACCATATGTTTCAATTTGAAAAATGTTGAGGATTCCACGGGACACCTTTCTGTAAAGGCTTCAGCCCAATTTGCCCCAACACTTTAAAAATGAAACTGATGTCCCTGCCTCACTCATTGATCAGTGCCCTTCTTTCATTCCACATGACTCAACCTGCCATTGGCCTTCTTCTTCAATATATCGTTTCTGCGGATTCATAGATACTAGTCCTGTCTACTCCGTATCTATAGGCGCTGTGCTGCAATGGCGAAACCTCATTTCCAACCGCCACCCTCTTCATACTTCTTTCCTCCATTTATTCTCAGAGCCTCTTTCTGTACCTCGTCCCCTCCGTCTTTGTGGTTTACTCCCACCCCCCCCCCATCTAAATGTGTGCTTGTCCCCTTGCCACTTTCATTCCAGTTTGATTACAGTATGTCTCCTCATCAGGCAGCTGGGTGAGTGTCTAAAGGTCTTTACTAAATATAATTTCGAACCCAAGGTAGGGTACCGATTTTTCCGAGGTCTTTCATGAGCAAAATCACAGCTGGATGTCAGGTGAGACATGAAATTGGTGGCCCCTTGTATCAGTGTCTATGGATGAGTAAAAGATCCTGCGCATGCACTGTAGTCAAGTGCCTGGAACTGGACTGCACTTTTCATGTCTATTTGTCTATCTTCCACTGCATATCTCCTTTGAATCTCCTCAACTCATCCTTTATCACCTGCCCTCTTCTTAGTTTCCCCTCAGCTGCCTCCCCATTGATATGCTGCCAGTACACTTGCAATTGTGATTAAATAAGAAGGTATGTGCTGGAGCAAAATATATGCAGGAATTTGCCGAATAACTTAGAGGTAAGGTTTGGCTACATTTTTGCAAAAATGTTATGTAATATCCCCAACAGATGGGGTATTCACATAAGATTTTGTCTGATATCTATCAAAGTCTAAATAGGTTTTAAACAATTGAAAATCCCATTAGAGACACAATTTTCCTGGGAAAATTTTTAGGCAAAGTCTCAAATGTAATATTAGGTTTGGGAGCCACAGATTTCTTGCCTCCATAAATATTAACAATTGGGCCGCCACCAAAATTCTGTTAAATCTATACACTGGACTTGTCAACAACTTTTTGGTAAGTTTCACACTTTATCCACTCTTTAATATCATTTATTCTTCCTCTCTTGGTGATACGATTTGTCAAGACCCCAAAGACGGCAAAAACTTGTGAAGTTACATGGTTTTTACTAAGCTCTAGGAAGTATGTTCAGCGAATTCTGTTGGCCATCATGGGTATATTGGATCATATATCATATTTATGGCTTTAAAAGGTGCATATTTGAGTTCCTTGACCCAAGAAACATAGAAAATGACCTTTTATTTGATAGTCTATGACAATTAGGAGCTAAAATACAGATTGTCGATATTTGGGCAGCCATTTTGGCAGCCATCTTGGATTTAGCCCACCAAATATTGCATGTATGGCTTTGAAACCCTTCAGAATGACTTCCTTGACCTAAGAAACATTGAAAATGATCTTTTTCTTGTTACTTTATCTTAATTAGGGACTGAAATATGAGAAAAAGCAGATTTGTCTGTGATTTTGGCGGCCATTTTGAAAATACCCCCACAGGAGGGGTAAAAATGGCGGGAAAATTCGTCCCCCGTAATATGTTGTTATCGGATGCCCATTGAACCCAAATCTGCAAAAAAATCAATTTTAGCAAAAAAATCCTACGGAATCCATATATTGGACATATCAAACCACACTAACTGGCCGAGTCTGACAAGTTTAGTGCATCAATTGCACATCATTGACAGGCTGCAAAGATTTTACTCTGAACTGTTCAAAATTTAGTGTGGCATTGTATGGTTGTATACTGATTTCGCAGGTTGAAAAGCCTTTATTAAACTAGATTTAAATTTGTCAAAATCCTATTGTATGATTGGATGTTCTACATTTATAGCACATAGCTTCCAGTGGATCAAGTAGTTGTCTACACAATCAACCGCAACTAAGCGAGAGAATGTTTTACCATAGAGCGGTATTAGAACTTGTATGATTTTAAAGTGCAAGTTTGAATAGTGCTATTGTATTGGCACCTCTAAACTGGAGCTTTTTAAAACATGATTACAAAAGGATATACAGTGTACATCATGAAAAGATCTGTAGAACTAAAAATATTTGCTTTCAAAACTTGAAAAGGCATGTGAATATAGCTTGAGTATCTCGCTATAAAAGTACATCCACCATCCCTATACTCCACAATTAACTTAATCCAAAATTATCTTAATGACTTATGACATAATCCCATTGTACTTTCGCACTCTTAAGGCTACTTAAGGATGGTCTAAGATTGAGATAATTACCTATAATTAGTTGATCCTCTTAAAGCTCCAAGAAATTACCTTAAGAGATTTTCAACAAGCTCATTGTCAAATTAGATATGACAGTTAATTAATAGTGGGATGGAATTTCACAGAAACTGTATTGAATTTGCCCAATTATCAAGTAAACACATTGTTGGTGTAACACAGTAGATTTAGACTTGGTACATTAATGAGTTAGTTGTGAGTTTAATGGAGTTTTGGAGTTTATGATGGTTTTTTATATTAAAGGTTTTTTAAGTTCTTTGAAATTATTTTGGAAAACAGGATGCAAATGTGAAATAAATTTTGCGAGAAGGGGAGACTGGGGTTGGGTGACACATTTCTTGCTGAAGAGATTTAACATGAATGATACTGATTTGAAGCGAGTTATTTTAGTTCAAATATTTCATTGTGTTGAAATCTTATCTATGTGCCTTTCCTAACGAATTGCGACTTTTTGCTAGCAGGATAAGATGATATTTCATTGAAACGTGTAAGAAACTATTTTTCGTGAATATTCATTCAATTTCCCCATTATAGTATTTGTTGTGTTTAAAGTGGCATGAGGGGATGAATAATATTTCAGAAAAAGTCCTATGAAAAGCCAGTGCTATCCATAGAATAGACATTTTCTTGGTACTCTGTGAAATTTTAAGGTCAGAAGATAAACTTTTAGGCAATAAATTTGACCCTAAAAGATAGCAAAATTCATTTTGGTGCGCACCAAAATCTGACATCAATGCTATCCTGGCTGTTGTGAACATATTAGGGTCGTAGGCCTATGTGCCAAAGCTGAGACAATTATAGGGTTGTAGTGGACTTAAAGGTATAGATTCAGATACTTTTGGAAATAGAATATCAACTTTTGCTTTGTAGGAATGTATTTAGATGAGGAAAGTTATCCCCTCATTCCACTTTAACAATTAACATGTTTAAAATCGGCCCTTGTACATTGTTGTAGCTCCAAGAAAATGCTAGAATTGCAAGAAAGTTTATTTATAGGATTAAGTAATGAGTGCCTTAGGTATGTGCCTGAATATTTTGACTTTTTTATAGATATAAAAAAGTGTAAAAAAATGGACACTTACACTGAACTCTTCAAAAAGAACAAAATGTCCCGAGTTACGACATTGTTGCACCTGATCGATTTAGGGGGATATGGATAAACATGTCTCTTAAAAGTTCTGTAACCTCATTTCAGGTATTACCTGTCTGACAATGACTGAATTAGATACCAGTGTCGTACCACAATAGATATTCTCTTATCGACTAGTCATAAAATGTTGGAGTCACCACGCTCATGGTTTTGGGTGATTTAGTGTAAATCAGCAATGTAGTGGGTTACTAGTAGTCCGCTAGTGGCTGTGTCCCAAACAGAGGGTACTTAACTAGTCTATTGGCCTGGGTTTCCATAGCCTTTGGTTATAGGGCATACGTTATTCATGGCCCTGGCTGGGGGCTGAGGCGCTTTCTTTTCGCTGAGCTCCCGGTGTCAACGCTGGGCCGTAAACTCTGGTTTAGAGGCTATAGACCTCGCCTAGCCTCTAAACCCGCTTCACTTCCTTTTGCGAGGGGTTTAGAGTTGGCTAATGACCCTTTATCAAATCACAACAAAAGGTTCTTGTTGTCCCGGAACGACGCAAAAAATGTCGTGACATTTTTCCATCCAGGACCTATCCGGACTCTCTGGGCAGCTATGGTAACGACATGGTGCAAGGCCCATAGTTTCTGTTAGAGGTCCCATAGTAAGAATTATTGTTTTGCAAAAAAACGTCAATTTTTTAATAATAATTTCATAAGAAATTGTACTAATATCATATTTTTCAGCATCCAGGCACAGTAAATCTATCTGTAGGTCTGTCACCCGAATGTCAAAAGTGTTATGTATGCAACAAGAACAACTAAACAGCAAAAGTGTACTAAAAAGACCGCAACACATTCGTGACATCAATGTAAAATCTTCATATTAATCTGAAACTTGTCCTCCTGTTAATCTATCAATATCTTTTTGTCAATATGTACATCCTTCTATCTAACTTTCCATCTATAGCTATCTAATCTGCTATGCAACTATCTTGAAAGGTTTTTCTTTGTTTCTGCTAAGCAATGTAATGGGATGATATATATCATCTGACGTTTTCCTTTGAGGAAAATAGGCAAGAATGTCTGGCTTAGAACCAGAGTTATTTTTCATGGTGCCTCCAACATGCCACAGGGGCTATGCATGTAGATAGAGGTCTGCTCTGATGTCACGCTGGGAGGTCACTCAGGAGCTGGGAGGTCACACTCAGGCTGTGAGGTTTACGTGTTTAGGCTGTGAGGTCAGAAATGGCTGGAGTTGCCTCTGAGGTCGCTGGGGGAAAAGGCTGGTGCCAGCAGAGAAAATGCCATCTAGAGTATGGAGAGAAAAAATGAGAAATGGTCGTGAGAAACTAGAGTTTTCGCTGTTTAAGATTATGTGAGTAGAAATGTTACACAATCATCTTATCATATACATTTTGATGGATGGGTAATAGGTTGGTATATGGTTAATTTTTAAAATAATTTTTATTTATTTATTTATTTATAAATATATTTAACAAGGGTGATCACTCAGTATAAAAACACTGTTTTTCAGTAATGCCCTTAAAATAAAAAAAACAAAATTGATATATATATATATATGTACAGTAACTATATACAATATTTACAGTAATTATATACAATAACAAAAATATTTCACTGTATAGCAGCATCAACAATTACTATTCTATACAGTTAATTAATCTTTAAAACTTCATCATAAAATCAATATAAAAATTAAAATAAAAAATCACACCTTATGTATGTCCTTTTTCAGTTGCTTTTTAAAGCCTTCAATGTTAACAATATCTTTTGTTTCTTTAGATAAACTATTCCTACTATGTCATCATTACATGTTCTTGTTGTAACTTCTTATCTGAGGGCTGAGAGCTCAGGATTTTTATTTTCCCAAAGTGCATAGATACACATTGACTTGACATCTAATGTCTCTATTCAGTGAAATTCATTAATGGCCTAATTTGTAAGAATTGTCGACACTGACATTCGTAAAGTTTTAAGATCTTATAATTGGTGAAGTGATGTTCTAGTATTTTCAGCTACCAGAACATCAGAAATCGTCAAAAGTTTGATGATTTTAAATATTTCAGAAATTCTGTCAAATTGGATAATTTCTAGATTGAGATAGACCATAATTATATAGCTCTGGGATCTTTATAGTACTTTGTGCAGTTGAGATAAACTATTAAGGTAATGTTCTACACAAACTACCTAGCAGGTCCCACACAGACAAAATGGATGTGACGTTGAGGTAAATCTGTGACCTTTGCAAAAGGCTAATGTCACCCTTCATAAAAGCTAAGTAGATCTGGCCAACAGACTGGTGGGAAATTAGTTGTTACCATGGTGTTTCCCATTGTGTTTATCAGTTTGGTTGGTTGGTAGGTTAGTTGGTAGGTATTTTGGTTTGCGTAAAGTGAGGCAAATTGGAAAATTTGGTAGATAGATAGATAGATAGATAGATAGATAGATAGATAGGTAGGTAGATATATAGATAGATAGGTGGGTAGATAGATAGATAGATAGATAGATAGATAGATAGATAGATAGATAGATAGATAGATAGATAGATAGATAGATAGATAGATAGAAGCTGGATGGATAGATAAACTATTATTTCATGATGCCTTTGGACTTCTGAATTGCCCCTTTGATGATAACATTCTCACTAGTTTAAGTATTGGTACCTGGTAATTCATTGTCAGTTCTAATGCAGACAAGAAACCATATTTAATTTGCACAATAGCCAAATGTATTGGGAAAACTGAGCCAAATGGAACTCAAATATAAAAATGAGGTCAACCGGAAATGGATGCAAATTACACTCAGGAGTTGAAGATCACTTCCTGTTTTGGTAAATACTCTGTGAAAGGACTCTAGAAGTTCAATAATGTCCAACTGTAGAGGCATGAAAAGGCTGAACTCGATTGATATTGATCTATTGATGAAATGGTTTTATTCAAATCATTGCCTTTATGAATGGGCTTCAGTTAAGAAAATGAGCACTGATGAGTGGGTCGTGATGGAATTGAAAGAAATGAGTTTATATTGAGTGTTTTGTCTACATGATATGGAAAGTCTCTGGTTCCAAAGTTATTTTGTTCCCTGACAGAGCTTTGTCAAGAATAATATAATTGTTCTCAATTGTTTCTTGGAAAGTTAATAATATTTTAAAATATTATAATTTTCAAATTGTTTGATTCCTTAATACGTAGCTTTTCATTGCATCCACCTATTATTTCAAAATGTATGGCATGAATATCCCACTGTGTCTCAGATTGATGCGCATTATAATGACATATATTTTGATATACACTGATCATATTCCAGTATGAAAATGTCAAGAAAAGAATTTATGGAAATTTCATGTTTGAGAAGAAAATGTATACATACAATTTCCTTTTATGTATGGTATATCAAATATCCGTGAGCAGACTCACATACTCAATATGGAGCTATATTTGAAATTGTGTTAGGCGATATTGGATATATTGAAATTTTCGAAATCAATATGATATTGATAACATAGAAGTGTCAAAATGCCGCCCCCAGAATTTGACGATATCGTGTTGATATATATTGGATATGTGATCTTGCATATTGTATTATAAATTTCATCATTGAAAAATATTGCTGTCCATAGAAAAAAAGGCAACAACAACAAATTTTGGTGTGAAAGAATTTGAAGTATGTACATTGTCCCAGCATCTAGGACATAGGTCCCTTCAGGCATACATGTAGATGGATATAGTTATTTATAATGCAGTTTTTTACCAGTAGAGAAAGGGGGTTAATTGATGAAATGATCCAGGGACAGGAGTGCACTACATATTAAAAGCCATTAGTGGAATTTTTAGTTGCCAGACACAGACAATCATACAAAGAACCATCAAATAGCATCTTATCCGAAACTAACATCCGATGTCTCTTGTGTTTGGAGGGATTAACTTTAAACAAAAAATTTGTCGAGTTTTGACCAAACCATTGTGCCCGTCTCAGTAAAGCAATTTTAAAAGGATCCTTTGATGTTACAACCTTCTGACTTCGAAGTTTTGAATGTAAACTATGCCTCACGACCTTCTCTATGTACAGAAACCACAAAGAATAATTATCGGAGAATTTGACATCATGCTTAATTGATCCCGGATTTATAGACATTAGACAAAGGTTTTGACCTTGGGTGTATGTCCCAGAATTAAATGTTCAAAAGAAATTACCTTTTATGTTGCATTACATTTACATGAGCTCTGATGAAAGTCAAGGATTTACATGTGGCCATGTAGACATGATAGCCAGGTCTTTATCTTTTCATGTAAACTTGATAGGCACTGAAAGTTTAGAGGTTGACCTGTAGGGGAATATCTGTCTCTTGAAGATGTGGTAATCATAGCATTGTTGAAGTGCAACCAAAGGAACTGTTTACATGCCCTAACATTATGTCGTGTTGATAATTGGTGCCACAGCATGAGTCCTGCACATGTCATAACACCAATGGCATTTCTTCTTCAAAATGTTTTTTGTTCTGACTTGATGTTGCTTTCTAAGGGGAAGTGCTACACATAGGTGGATTGCCATGGGTTTTACACCTGAATGTTAATTTTTTTCCTCACATACTTTTTCTTTCTCACCCAAAGCGACAACCAAGTTTTCTTTACCTTATTAATTAGGTAGAAATTGAAACTTTTAAAAGCCTCTTTTTTTTTTTAAAGTCATACTTGGAAAAAACTAATTTAATATCCGGTTCAAAACTCTCATTCGACACATCTTTTTTGTAAGGGTTCGTGTTAGTGGAGACCCCGCTTTTAGAACATAGTCTAAAAATAGAAGCGGTTTCGGGGCCTCTATGAAAATTCATGATCAAGGATTTTTTCTATGGACATAAGCCCCATCATAAATCAGAGACTGGTTCACTGTGATGTCATATTTTGGTGACCTCTGACCTGAAGGAGAAACTGGGACAAGTCTAAGACATGCTCTTGCAAGATGTTTTCATTTTGGGCTTATCTCCTTGGTGACCAAACTGTTTCCATGGCAACCATGTACACAGGGTCATTGCTGCCATAGACTGGCAAATACATCAGCACTAATCATAGCAAGCCAGATTTCACATTGACCTTTCTATGTGGCTATTGGCCACCAGGGGGTGTGACTTCACATGTGAGGTCGCAAATCACGTGACTTGTGACGTGACATTCACATGGCTATCCCATAATTCACCGGTGACATTTGATTGGTCGTTCAGCACCTCAGAATGTAGCTGCGCATTGGCTCCCAAGCCCACTGGTCTCAGCATCAATAAAATGTGTCATTCTATGGTAATGTTTGGTTTGGGGCAATCCAGTGTGGTTTAGGTTGTTTTGGTTGTCCAAGAGAGCCGCCTGGGTTTGGTGAACCAAAATTTGGTTTTGGACTTGTGGTCATGTGGTTCAGTTATTCGGTTAACCAAAATAGGTTGGGATGAGTTATGAATTCATAGCAGACATTCTAATTAGAAAATGCCGCAAATTAAATAAAGAAGAGAAAAAACAAAGCTGAACCTTTTTTTATAACTTCTTTGAAAATACTCGTGGATAAATGCAGCCCTAAAAGGTCAGTTGTTGCTACACCGTAATTATTTGATTGAGACGGACAGAGAGAGATATTGGATTCCTCATATTTTTCAAATTTGTTGGGTCTTTAACCTGTCCAACACAGAAACTCAAAGAAGGGAACGTATTTGTAAGCATAACCTTCAGACCATTGACATGCTACATGTACTTGAAATATTTTCAGAGGAAAAACAAAAAAAAAAGAAAGAAAATCACAACCCAATATTTCAAATCCAGCCTCATCAACCAACATTGGCCTATATTACAAGCATGGCAGTTCAAATGACTAAAAGAGGTTCAGATTTTCCATTATCTCATAGAGTCCAACAGACAGAATTGATTAGATTATTGACCCAAACCTAAACTGAGTGAAGTTCTGACATTTGTGGCAGGCTATAGAGCTTGGTTGTTGATTTGCTCTCACAGCCATCAAAAATATAAATAGCTCATTAAACAAAATGATTGATTTGGGTGAGTGTGATTGTGGAAGTTATATGTAGATTGTAGAGTGTAAGTAAATGTAAAATTTAGGTGCTATGCATGCATTTATTTATAATAATGTAGGTAGAGTGTGATAAATTTGGCTATCCTAATCATAATTATTATTGTATATTGTGTCTTATCATATCCTATGCTGTCCTATCCTATCCTGGGGGGAGGGTGCTAGGCTGCCAATCACTGGGTGCAGGGTTCGAATCGAAACTCTTACCGGTCACCTGGACCTAGGTTGGATGTCAGATTCAATCATCCCTCACCTCATTGCTATGTCCTCCTCCTGTCAGGATGTAGGCCTATAGCCACAATCATCCGTCCAACCCTATCTTATCCTATTTTATTTCCTTGAAACCAGAATATAACAAATAATCCTTTCCTTTCTCTCCTTTCTTTTGCTTGCCTTTCCTCGCCTTCCCTCACCTTCCCTCGCCTCTCCGAAATCTCAACCCACACTGTGTAGTACACGTGTACAATTTCACGTAGCCAATTTCTCAAACTAATGCCCCTTAACTATTGTTCCACACCATTGTTTCCTAACTAATGTTCCAAACTGGTGTTCAGCACCTGTACTGGCCTAACTAATGTCTCTGCACAATGGCCATTTATTATGGGTGTGAATACCAATGTTCTTACACAAAAGGAAGAAAAATTAAGGTTGTGTTGGAATTCTCTTTAAGGAAAGAAAGGCATATCATTAATTTGTAAGAGTAGACTGTATAAGGAAAGGCGGAATAGAATATAACATAGAAGTAAAAGAACATGCAGGATTGAATCCAGTAAAAGAGAAGCAGAAGAGAAGAAAATAGTACAGGTATAAGTGAAATAGAATCTGACTCAATATGACGTCAGGGGGATGTTAGCTGACGTCCCAGACGTGATCCTGATGTCAGAAAAACATAAGGTGACGTCAGATGCCCACTGGGAGTTTAATAGCATGGCATAGAACAGAAAACTCTCTCTATCTCCTGAGAAACAAAATAACAAAACAAAAAGAACCCTAAAGCACATTGATAGAAGAATAAAACCAAACAAAAAACAGTAACAGAAATTGTGCATTTGTAATCTGTGCTGTCTGTCACATGTCAGTGAAATGTTTTAGCTTTTAGACAGTTCACATTTGCACAACCCTTTGCAGTGTTCCGAAGTTTTAACTTTGCGCCAGTTTAAAACAGATCTTGTTACCAGTTTCCAGTTTAAAGCTTTGTCAGAGACATTTTGCACAAGTTTGGCAGATATACTTCCTTAATTTCAGTTTCATGCTTTATGTGCTTTGTTGAGGTATGAATTTATCATGATGGTGTAAAATTGAAGGGATAGAGTAGTATAGGATCGGATAGGATCGGATAGGATAAGAAAGGATAGTAAAGTAGACATAAAAGATCAACCATATATTACTCTTTTAGTAGGTGTAACTCAAGTTATATAACCTTGTGTAAATTGAGGTTTAGGGATGTACTTATCTGATACTTGGGATGAGTATCTGTGCCGATCCAGTACTTAAAAGTAGTATCAGATCAGATCGGTAGCACTACTTTACATATAACCAATGTTATCGGTATCGGAATGGTATTTGGTATCGGTGGTATCGCAACAAAATACCAGGATCAGAAGTGAAAAAGTGGTATCGGTGCATCCCTTTTGAGGTTTCATTGGAATTCTCTTCAAGGTACCCTGGTACACTGCAGTTGGGTTAATTCCTGGATTAGGATATCTTATAAGCTGGAAAATATAAAAGTTGTTACTTGAGTAGTGCAATATCTAATCCCTCTAACCAAATCTTACTACAGGGAAACAAGAAGTGCAATGAAAGGATCATCTGATTTGTGACCAAAGTGGTCTTGTGACGAGTGATTTTTCTATGCACCATTGAGCACAAGGTGTAAATATTTGCCGAGGTGAAGACAACAATCAATTAGCACTTTTTATTCGGCAACAAAGAGATGATCAAGTTCTACAAAGCAAAAATGAAACAGTTGATCGCAGCTAGGACAATGTACCAGTCCCAAATTGTCAGACAGTGCACTGTCTTCAGTCCAGTAAAAATTACTGAGACAAGTTTATCAGCTTATTATGAAATATTATTCAATTTATTTATTTTTTCTGATACATATAGGGTACATTCGTTTCGCTGCTCCAAAGTGCTCTTGGAGTAGAGTAGTTCACTCCAGATCATTCGTTTTGCACTTCCGGGAGTAGTTTGGAGTAGATTGGAGTAGATCGGAAGTACTCCAAGAAATTGGGATATCCCATACGTATGATTGTTTACATAAATAAATGACACTTCAGAAGCTTTCATTTAGTGGCTGATTGCGTGGTTTCGGTGTGGATTGCTGCAATTTCTATTGACACAATTAAAGCAATCGATTGGAGGTGCCAATTACAACATAAATTGCTATTAGCAAGGGAATCCTCGTATCAAATAATGACGTGCCTAAGTACTCCTTTTCATTCGATTCTGACCAAGCTTGGAGTAAACTACTCCAACTTGGAGTAGTTTACTCTCAGAGTAGAAACGTCACTTCCTGGGGTAGTTTGGAGTAGTTTAGAGTAAGTGAATCGAATGTACCCATAGTTGTCATCAGCATCACCGACTGACTAAAATATACATGTAAATGAATCTGTGAATCCATGTCTCTCTCTCGATCTACCTATCTATCAATATTTCTATCTATCTAAATATCTATCAATATTTCTATCTAGATTTATCTAAATATCTATCTAAATATCTATCTATCTATCTATTTATCTATCTATCTTGGGGGAGGGTTGGTCTAGTGGTAGTGTGCTAGGCCGTCAATCACTGGGTCCAGGGTTCCAATCCAGCTCCTGCCAGATCACCTGGGCCTATGTTGGCTGGCTGTTTCAATCATCCTTCACCTTATTACCGTGTCCTCCTCCTGTGCATAAGTGCATAACTACAGGATGTACAGCCCCAATCATCCATCCATCCATCTGTCTATCTATCTATACATTCTACATCTCCATCCGCCTGTTGGTCTAGCTTTCTATCCCTCTCTCCCTATCTTTCAACAGTGGCCCTTTTCTTTTTTGTTGTTCTGTTGAAAAGAATTGTACCTCCCGATAATGAGACGGTTGAAGAAAAATGCATTACACACTTTCTGTCTGCTTATGACAGATTGCAAGAAAATCTAGAAGAGCAAAGCACTTGATAAATTTATCCATGCCTTGATATATACATTCTTAGATTCAGTTTGACATGTTGAGGCTCTGTCTCCATAAACTTTTTACAGAGCAATGTTTGGTATCATTCAAGGGTGTTGTTTCACATTATGAAAATAATTTTCAAGTGTGATACATAGTCTGTGCTCAGAGGAGCATGAAAATTTGTGACGTGGCAAAGCCACTTGTGCACCAAACACATTGTCATTTCATTGCACTTCTTGTTTCCCTGTAGTAAAGCCAAGCATTCACACTGACACACAAGCTTTTGGCAGTTTTCACTTGGCCATTTCTTGTTTGGGAAACTTGTTCTAAAGCCACAAACACACTCAAAGTGGCTAATGCTGTCCTTTTAGGTTTCGAGGGTGCCACTTTTGGTTTGACAGGTTAAAGCTACAACGGCTTCTTGCACCAGCCTAGCGCAACAACATAAAACCACAACATTCTTTCAGTTTCTCTGACAACTTTACTTTTAAAACAACCACTGCTTTCAAAATGAACTACAAATTCCAATAAACAACAACATTCAACAACATTTTCACTTCAATTTTGGTTTGGTATTACAACCGATTTAAATGAAAACTTTTCGAAACATAAGAATATAACATAACTTCATAATAGACAACTGTCTTAAATTTGCCACAGAGAGTTAAATATGAAATCAGCCAACAACAAGACACAAGGTACTACTTTTGATAGCATTTTCATTGTGACATTGAACAGAATTTTCGCAACAGCATTCAACAGCATTTGGACAGAACATTTTCTCTACAGTTCTTAACAGCATCAACAGTATTTTCATCACAGAATGCCACGACACATTACCCACAACATTTTCACCACAGTTTACAACAACATTTCACCACAGCAGCAGCTATATGAACAACATGATGCCACCGCCTTCAACAGCATTTCCACCGCAACGCTATTACACAGCTTTCAACGACAGCCATCGACAGTTTTGCGGCCTGATTAAAGAGACGTGAAGGCCTAATGAAGGGCCTCCAACGACTCCGGAAGTTTCACCTAGCTTTAGCGGCATGTAATTCAGTGACGCTTGACAGTGGCCCCGATCGATCAAACTATCCAGATCAATAAGGGCCGGCGACGTCAAATACGTGTCGTGCGTCAATATGTGTCACCGTCCTGGTGGTGTCATGCTCCGGGATTGCTCTGCTCCGGTCGTTGGACTCGTGTGTCACTTTTGGTCGCTGTCAGATTTTCGTGTCACATTTTTGTGGGTCATACTTTAGTGTGTCGTGTTTTTTGCCCACGTCAGATATCTCTATCAGAGTTGGGTGGCATATTGTGCGGCATATTCCCCACTGTCAAGTTTTCTGTGTCAGAAGTAATCAGAAAACTGTGTCACATTGTTTTTTTGTAGAGTTTGGTTTGTGAGATTTTGTTTTTAGTTTGTTGAGTAGCAGTCAAACTCATTGTACGAGTGCTCACTTTCCATATAAATATAATATCTGGAGTGTGGGGGTGGGTATGTTATTACGTTGGCCAGGTAGACAGATAGATAGATAGATGGATTGACCAAACGATAAACAGTGCAGTAAGAATATTTTCAATGGAGCTCCTGTTTCAATTTCTTTTATTTTGTCATTATCAATTTCTTGTATCAATTTCTTGCAACATTGCATGCCAATACAAAGTAATATGAAACAAAGTATTACTTATTTTTCTAAAACAACAGTTAAAGACCCTATTTGTCCAGAGAAGGATGCATTAACTGGTTGTGGAACTGTTGGTAATTGTTTAGGGTCTGCATCTTGTTTCTTCAGTTTCAATGATTCATTCTTATAGATTATTCGGCTTACCCTACCAATATGAAAAAAGTACACTTTCAAATGTTATGCTGGTCTTAAACTTTTCGGTATGCTTTTTTTTTGCTCTCTGTCTTTTTAATCTTTTTTTTGGTGTAATTTTTCTTTTGTTGGCTATATAACACCGTATGTAGTGCCCTTACGTATTAGTATGGAGTCACGCTCTGGGTCGAAATTGGATTTGGGATTGAATTTAACAGCGCAGAGGAAGGCTATGCGATGCCTTTGATTGCATTTGATAAGTCTTATGTTCTCGGTTTGAAGGACGTACATAGAGGAGTTTGGCTATTAATCGAATTTGTCTGAGTTCTATATGAAAGGGGGAGGTCAAGGGCATGTCATTTGAACCACGTGATAACCGAGAGGTCACGTGACCCTAAAAAGGTCATGTGACTTGTTGAGCATGCGCAATGGGGTACTATAACTCCACACAGAGTACTCCTGAGTAGTGTAGGCCCCACAAGGCCCTTATTTGGCCCTCTATGGCCCATTTTGGCCCTCTCATAGGGCCCTTTTGTCAAGTGCCTTCAATTGGGCCTCCTTTGACAACACAGGGAGCAAATTATGTCCTCCTTTCTGGTGCAAACAACATTTGAGAACAGAGAATAGCAGACGGAAAGGAAAGGAAGAAAAAAGGAAGGGAAGAGAAGAAAGGGAAAAGAAAAAGCAACAAAGAAGAGAAAATGCAGAAAAAAAAGAGAGGAGCAGACTAACGTACAAAGAAGAGTAGGTCACAGACAGACATACAGGGAAACAATGGAATCAAGGCATAGATAGACCATAGATACATAGATGGACCTATAGGCCCAGTCAGTTAGATATATAGAGAAAGATAGATATGGCAGACAGCCATACAAATGGAAAAGTAGACAGGTAGAAAAGTATAGAAAGATCGAACAAGGAATAGATAGATTGACAGACAGATGCACAGACTCGTCGACATAAGATAAGACACATGGATATATTATAGCACATGGATATTGAGTAGGTACATTGATAGACAGATAGGCCTCTGCAGAACACACTGACATATATAATTCCAGATAGAAGGTACAACAATTCAACAATTCAAGCAGATTGAATATATTTGGAAAATTACCTCCATTTTCCCCAATGGAACAAACTGCAAAGCTGCAGACAATCTCTAAATAACCCCTGTGTATACAACCCACACACTTAACAATTAGCCTTAATTCTAAGATTAGCTCTTGAAAGCAAGCCAACATATTAGGTAATTTGAGTATTTCTGTAGGAGTACATTTGATTAATCAAGTACGTTAAGAGATTGAATGAAGTGGTGCCACTGCAAATTAAATTATTGTCGAAGGGTTAACCTGTTTTTACGCTGTTAGTAGTTGGATCCTTGGGGGAAGGCAGCTTTGCACTTTGTATACAAAGGGTTTAAGGGATTTCCAGTTAATCTACCAATTTGGTACTGAAAGCTATTTCTATTTCTGAGGGTAAAATGTGTGCAAGGATTCTTGAAATGGTTAGGCTGTGTGTTCTATGTATTTTGGAGTATTTGAAATGGATACGCGTTATACAATATACAATTTTTTATAAATCGATTGAGAGAAAAAGTGTATTTTTCACCTGTCAAATGTTCTACTTTGAGTGTTTGTCCTAAACTTAACTGCCAAACCTGTTTAAGTGTGAAAAAGGAAGATAATAAAATCTGAATACAGAAATTAAATTGCAACATATTCGGTGTCAGATCAAAACTTTTCCTTAAAGGGCAACCTTAAGTGTATTTGATTCTCTGAATAATTGATGTGATAAAATGTTTGCATAACCTCAAATTGATTTCTGAAAAGAAAAACTAAAAAAAAAGATGGATAAACTCTTCTCAAGTGCATGTTTTATACAGCTTTCAATTTAATTTAAGGTGGGCCGCAAATAAATGAAGTGAACCATCAAAATGTTTAAAAATGTTAAAATGATATATAAATAAATAAGCATCTGTTTTTCACTTAGGTTTTATTACTTAAAAACTAACCTTTTAAGTACACATTTCCAATTGTGTGTCTGTTGTTTTTGTTGTTTTGGTTTTTTTTAATGTTTTTTTTTTAAGAACGTTCAACCGACAAGTGTGGGCTGATTTATGCAAGCATGCTGGATTTCATAATTCTCAGCCAAGTCATTTTCAACATTTAGGGTTCTAATTCATAGGTGTTCTAACACCACCCAGCCAAAACAAACAACCTGGCTTATTGCCAATTTCCCAGCGCCCTCTACCGGGGAGTGTAAAGTAACCCAATTAAGGGCAATAGGGTTCGTTAAGGTCTCTGCTTCAGGGCAAGTGGTGCCTCATTTAAGGGTAAAAAGAGAATGCCCCAAGCCTCCTTAAATTATTTATCAGACACCTCATTAACCTTAACGCATTCTGACATCATTTAAATTAACCCAATTACAGAATGTGCTCGTGACAGTTTGTGTGATGAGAATGTTTGTGATAACAAATATGGATGTAGCATATCGATGGTGAAAGTGCAAAACCTCGTATGTCAAAATTTTGCTATTTTTAGATTTTTGGTGGAATGATTATTTTAATATCCAATACACTTTGTTAGTTGATTACCTTGCCAGTTTTTTATTTTTGGAAGCTGTAACACACTGGTAACAGAATGATTTCACCAAACCTTGTATGTCGATATGTTTCAAAAAGTGAAAGTGCAAAACCTTGTAACTCAAATCAGAACTTTGAAGCACATATTGTGGGATATTTCAACTTTTTTTGAAAAACAATTACTGTGTTACTTTTTTATGACTCCCAGCAAGTTTCCTGATTAAAAATATTTTACCTCCCTATATTTGTTTTGGTGATGTAGGCTATTGAAAAAGAGAATGCACGAAAATTTGAAAAAATTGTCATTTTCCTCATTCTTGCCATTGTAGCCACTCAATAAAATTTTTTATTGCAATCTGTCATACGCAAATTATATTTTTCACTGTATATACATAGATTGAAAGAATATGCAATGCTGCAAGTTGCTTTAAAGTGTGATAAATGAGCGAGTTACAAGGTTTTGCACGGGTAGAAAGTGAAAGTGCAAAACCTCGTAAGTCGACATTTTCAATCACATCTGATGGTAACATCAATGC
Source organism: Platynereis dumerilii (assembly GCA_026936325.1). Classification (NCBI taxonomy): domain Eukaryota; kingdom Metazoa; phylum Annelida; class Polychaeta; order Phyllodocida; family Nereididae; genus Platynereis; species Platynereis dumerilii. Next base: position 44,411,584 of record JAPTHN010000004.1, on the reverse strand, counting down.
AAGGGGTAAACGACCTCTGACAAAAAATTTACTACAACAGGGTGTCACTTTCTATGTATCTAGTTGGCCATAACTCATTTATTAATAAACATTACCATAAAAAAGACACTTGACAGTTTTTTTCAATTTCTGAAAAACAGCTTTTTTTGACTTACGAGGTTTTGCACTTTCAACATCGATATACAGTAGAAGGTTGTGTGATATGCACACATACAAGGGTTGGGTTAAAATACAGATAAAATAAGTATTTAGATACACATACAACTACTTAGGCATATATTTAATACATATACCCTTCAATTGGTGAACATGATATTATATAGTAAGCATGTTTTTTTTTTGTAGATGATCAAAAATGATTTTTTATGTATTTATATGAGGCTGGGGAGAAGGTTATTGTTAATGATGTATGTATACACCATCGACCTACTAAAGTAAGCCAAATGTGGGGTTTCTGTTATTTCAAGAGTGACATGTGTGGCCCTGAAGTTTGAAACCGAAGCACATTGCCAGCATGGGGACAAATGCATCACCTACCTTGGTCACCGCAACTATTCTGTTTCAGATGGTTAAGTTTAAAGTGTTTGATTTAATGAAAAAATGAAAACAAATAAATAATATGAAGTAATGAAATATCGAGGAATACAAGTATAAGTACGTAGTTATGAGACCAAAGAAAGAAATGAACACAATAGAATATAAGAATTAAGAAAATAATGGATGAATGCAATGTAAAGAAAGAAATGAATGAAAGATGAAGAAAATATGCCTCATGGTGCTCTCATTTAAACACACATAGCAGAAACTTTATAAAGTTTATCTTAATGTAAATAAAAGTTTTCAGAACATAAAGTTGAGCACCGTGTCGCGAAACTATAATGAATGCTTTAAAATAAACATAAAGCTGGGGAGAATCTCAAATTCAGAAAACTTCTAAGAATAAGAAGACACAGTATGACATAGAAACTCAAAGTATAAATCTGTAAATCTATGTAACTAGAAGATAAAAGGTAATCTTGAGATAAAGCAAGATAAGAAATCAGGATGATATAAGATAATGTAATATGACATAATACAAGATAAAAGAACTAAAGATTCAGTAAGGAAGGCAGGAAGCTATCTTTTGCCATATATTCTGTCAAATACAGCCAAATCCTCTTATGTGAGATATCCTGTTTATGATACTATGCTGTAAACCTTGTCTTGAGACCATTCTTATTCATGATTAAATGAAAATAAACTTCTTTGGAAGATTACAGGATTTGAAGTCAGGTAACTTCCATTTGAGAAGATTTAAACTGTCTATGAATGAACGTTGTTATTCTTCTCGATAATTGACTTAGATGTAAATTGAAGTTTGAAAGATATATGATCCATTTAGGTGGGGTAGAGCAGTAATCCCGGTTCTTCCTGGGCCAATTTTAAAAACAACTTTGCTGAAGTGCAGTCTGTTTTGAAATATATACAGTGAAAAACGAGTTCCTGATACATTACCTATGAAGATAGATATAAGTTTCTGGTTGACCCATCTGGTCAATGCTATTTTAGAAGTATATTCAGAACACACCATTAATATTATGCACAGGGCAAGAAGAAGATGCACTATAAAACCGGCTGCGTCTCTTTAACCACAGCTTCCATAATGAAAACAAAAAATTCCCATCGTGCGGTAGAAAACAAGGCAATGAAGATTCTGTTTATTCTTACATTTAGAAATAATGTGTTACATATATAACTCAGAAGACATTACTATAACATAAAAAGAATCGGGAGTTGTTTGGGAAAATTTTTACCATCTTAAAAAAATTGACAATGAGATTCAAAAATTTCCAGGCAATGACAACAGCGAATTGTCTCATCTGAACACTATCTCGTATAGAATCATCCTGATGAGGTTTCAACTGTAGCAGTGTATTAACTGTACTTGGTTAATAACAGATTGGGTTCAGGCAGGCGTAATGATGAGCTTAGACTTAAGGAAGGCTGTGCTTGACAGAGCATGACACCATGTTCTTAGGAAGGATCAGGTGTAATGGAATTAGTTAGTATCATTTTCAGTGCATCAGAGTCACAGAGGCTACTGTGTAACAACTCATTTCATTGTGATTTCATTGAATTGTTTTTAGTTCCATTCATGCTGATTTGATTTTAGTCAGCTTGTATGAGCACTCTACGGTAGATGAGTGAAGAAATGGTAACTTGGCGGGTTGTGAGTTAAAAAAATATGTAGACACCACCATGATACTTATACCATTGGGAAGCTGGTATCTAGTTGACAAACAATCACATAATTGTTTATTTGCAGAAGTTGGATGTGCTTAATGACTGAATGGCAAAACTTGTGTGTTTTTTTAATGTTTAGGAGTTCTGTCATACACTAACCAATTCTTTGATGGACTTGTATCATTTTTCTTGAGTTCAGCTCACCTCATTAGTAATTTAACATGGTCCCGGCCTGTACAGCGCAAAAATACAGCAGGTAAAGTCTTCCCATCTGCCCCTTTCTACCATCACCTACATGTAAACGCCATTGTTTCTAATCATTAGGTCTTAGTTGTATGATGAAGTCTGGTGTATTGATATAATTTAAGACACATCCAAATATCACTGATATCTCGACTGCCTGTACAGAGTGAGCATGTTATTTAGTCCATGCACTAAAACATGCTCCTATTGACCCAAAATGCCCTGACTAAATTAGATTACCTGTCCATAAATCTGGTAAATGCAGATTGAATCAAGTTAGATATGCCCAGCTAGTTTCCTATCTAGTTACTCGAATGATACTCAGATAGATTGATGGCATCTTGTTTTAGTTAGGTCAGTATGTTAGACATGCCTGATATTTGGAGTTGCACTGTTTTTGTTGTTCTTTCTTTTCCCTGTCTATCTATCTATCTATCTATCTATCTATCTATCAATCTATCAATCTATCTATCTGTCTATCTATCTATCTATCTGTCTATCTTGGCCTATCTATCTATATATCTATCTATCTATCTATCTATCTATCTATCTATCTATCTATCTATCTATCTATCTATCTATCTATCTATCTATCTATCTATCTATCTATCTGTCTATCTATCTATCTATCGATCTATCTATCTCTGGATTTCTCCTACATTCAGAAGGTGATTTTAGCTTCATACTACTTGTCAGAGTTGGCACCACCTACAAACACAAGAGGCACATTCTGTTTTCTGGCCGTGGATTCTATCAATATTTACCTGAAAAAAGAGGATTTTAAAGTTGTAATTCCTTTGGATATTGTTGTGGAAGACACTTGGAACGCACACAGACAACTGGAAACGCTGTAAGCACTGACTTTGCCAATATTTTCTCCATATTTTCATTACCCAATCGTTAGAATACCCCCATTATTGCCCAGGGTGCTCATTGGAGTGGAAAAAATTGGGTCAATTGGAGAAAATTTGACAACAACTGTTTCCAAGTCTAATCCAAAGGTGTGAACAACAGTGGACAACAAAGACCAACACAGCAGGGTTGGCACAAAAAACCCACCCCCCGGGTTTAACCCGGATTAAACCCGGTTTAACCCGGACTGGGCAAAATGAGATATTTCCCAAAAAGTGGTCAAAATCCGGGTAAAATGGCAAATTGTTTTGCAAATAGCATGACAAACTGCAGAAATTGGGGAGCAAGGAAGCAGAACTAACATTAACAACAACCAAATCTCTTTTCTTTGTTATTTTACCACTATTGCACCTATCAGGCAACAATGCAAAAGCCAACTGATGCAAAAGCCAACTGATGCATGCACCCCGATAGTCTTGTCCGTCTAGATGTTAGACTGTGTTACACTGTAAATTCTGAAATTCTGAGTTGGCTCAAATGATTGAGTGAGACGGTTGCACAATTTGTTTGAGCCATGATAGCTTGCTGTTCTGAGTTATGATAATCTTTATGTTGTTATAACTTGCAAACAACAAGCTATCTTGGCTCAAAGGAATTGTGCAACCATCTCACTCAATCAATTAAGCTAACTCAAAATTCAAAATTTACAGTGAAGTGGAGGAACTAATAGTAAATTCATGATAATATACAATTTAAGGGTGATTCGTCTGGTTTAAATTCTCTGGGTGTCAGCTTGAATGTCCAACCAAAATTAGAGAAGATTCTTTCAATAAATGTTGAGCTGGCTGGCAAACTAAGAAGCCACATTGCAAGTTTTCGGAATTTTGACTTTTTTTAGTAAAAAGCAAGAAGTACACAGCTATAGTCATCTCTGCTGTTTGTGTAGGTCTAATATTGAATTGAGAAAGATATGGAGCAATGTTGCTTTCCTTGCTCAGAGTTGAAAAGTAAATTTTCTAAGATGTAATGGGCGTTCAAATCAATAAAACCCGCTTTTAACCCGGATTTTGGGAATAAACCCCGGTTTAAACCAGGTTTTGACCGGTGGCCTGGGCAAAATGAATAAAACCCGGTTTTTTTCCAACCCTGCAACACAGGGATCAACACAGCACAGCTGAGCTGATCAGGTCTGACATGGGGGATTCCCCACAAAATGACGTTTATTGTTTACCTGAAGGATGCAAGAATGACAGAAAAGCCAAAAAGTCAGGAAAACAGCTGGACATGATACAGTGTGCACAGTGTATGGGATGGTTCCACAACGAATGCATGAAGATCAAGAAAGATGATACGCAAGTCATTTTTGCATGTACTCTGTGTCGCATCACTCCTTCAAATGTGTCACAGATCTTGCAACATATGCTTGATGTTAAAAAACTCGTTGAGGATATTAAAAAGGAAAATGAATCCACAAAATGCCAACTCGTTGAAATAAAGGAAGAGTGTCGTATTTTGAGAAGTGAAAATAAGGACCTTCGAGACAAGCTGTCAAAGATTTCAAGAATGGCTGATAAGACATCACCCACACTGCTGGTTGGTGACTCTCTTTTGAAAGACTTTGATGAACGAAAGCTAGAAAATACAGTAGTCAAGTCACAAAGTGGCATCAAGGTCGCTGAGCTGAAGACACACCTCGAACGTGCCAAGTCATGCCAAAGCATTGTCATTTGTGCTGGCACCAATGACTGCGGTAACTCTGACTTTGATGGTGATGAAGTAACAGCCGAATACAAGAAGATAATTGATGTCGCAAAGACAAAGGTTGCTGATCCAAGCGATGTGGTCATCTCCAGTGTGCCACCAAGAACAGACTGCACGAAATTCCAGGAGAATGTTGAAACACTGAATGCTGGTCTTTGTGCGGTTGCAAGGGACACTGGTGCAACGTTCATAAACAACGATAGCACTTTTAAATTGGGTGATGGCTCACCCAATGACGGTTACCTTCAGGAAGATGGTCTACACCTGACGAACAAGGGCTCCAACAGACTGGCTCGTAATCTCAGGCTTGTTGATGATCCCAAAGTGAACATCTGCAAAACTCGGCAACCTAAGAAGCAGAAGACACCTCCAACAAGAAATGATGAAGTTACTCCGGAAGCAGATGCCAATGATGGATGGCAAGTACAGAAGAAGTCAAGGGGCAACCGTCGGCACTTGGGCACACAACATGAGCAGGGAAGCTGCTGGTACTGCGGTGAGCATAACCATGTAGCGCATGCTTGCAGACACGGACGCAAGATCATCTGCAACTATTGTGGTATGTCGGGCCATAAAGCCAAATTTTGCACAGCATAGGACCTTGGCCATGATGGGAGTGCCGGCTGTATAGATGAATACGCACTCTCTGTGGACCTCCCCATTTATGAATCTCCAAATGTGAGCATCTCACCATCTACTGATGACATAACTGAATGCTTCTCTGATGACTGTACGTTGAGTGTGACTGATGATGAACTGTATAGCACTGCAGTCTCAACTGAGACTGATGCGACTGGCGATGCAGACCAAGGTGACTCTCTTGTGCAAACTCTCAGACAAAGCAGAAACAAGCATGGCAAAAATCTTGTATTTGCACATGTGAATGTCAACAGTATCGGTGAAAAGTGTGATTATTTTAGGGACATTTTATCAAACAATTTAATTGACATATTGTGTATTACAGAATCAAAATTGTCCAGTGACTATGTGACTCAGGACCTTCAGATTGGTGGATTCAAAATGCACAGAAAAGATAGAGAACGTAACTCTGGTGGAATTGTAACTTGGGTCAGATCTGATATTCCTCATTTTAGAGATGCAGACTTAGAATTTTCTGTTGAAGACAATGTACACATTGAATCTATGGTGATAAATTTGACTGTCAAGAAAGAACAATGGTATCTATTGGTTACCTATAAGAATCCCAAGGTGTCAAATCATATTTTTGTTGACACACTGACATATTTTTATAATAACCTTTTGAGTACAACTTCTGCTAAAGAGATTGTTATGTTGGGTGATGTAAACATAAATTTGCTCCAAACACCTAACTGTTTAAGTGATATGTTTGATGTTTATGGACTTACTAATTTAATCCAAACGCCCACATGTTTCAAATCTCTTAATGGTACACTAATTGATCCTGTTGTTGTGTTAAACTCCAATCGGTTTCATGCTCCTTTCAATGTTTGTTGTGGTATGAGTGACTGGCACAATCTTGTTGGATGTGTTACAAAGATGAATGTCCCACGTGTGTCACCCAAAACCATTGTTTATAGATCTTATAAGAATTTTGATGAAAATGCGTTTATATATGATATGTCACAAATACCTTTTCATCTTAAATAAGTTTTTGAAGATGTTGATGATAAGTATTGGTTCATGAGTAAATTGTGTTGTGAAGTAATTGATAAACATGCACCTATGAAAAAACGTGTTTTAAAGAGTAATAATATCCCATATATGAATTCAGGGTTGAGGAGACAAATGTATAGGAGAAGTAATGCCAGAAACAAGTACCTGAAACAAAGGACAACCAGGAACTGGAATAATTATAAACTGGAGAGAAACAAGACCACAGCTTTGAGACGGGAGTCAATCAAGAACTATTTTATGTCGCGGTGCTCCACAATGTCAAGCCCCAAGGACTTTTGGAAGTGTGTGAGGCCATTCTTGTCAAGTACATCAAGTGATCAAGGCAACATCATCTTGAATGAAGACGGCCGTATCATCAACAATCCTGTTGAAGTATGCTCTATTCTCAATGACTTCTTCGCGAATGTAGCCAGCAGTATAGGTCCTGATGACAGCATACCTTTCCAGAATCCGGATTGGCTTGATATGGTCCTCGCCAAGCATGAGTATCATCCCAGTGTGAAAGCCATACGGGAAGATAATGAAGACAGTGAAAGTGGCGCATTTGATTTCTGTGAAATTACCGTGGAGACTGTGAGGAAGAAATTGGAACAAGTGAACCCGAATAAGGCTACTGGATACGATTCCTTCCCTCCAAAACTAGCCAAATGCACAAGTGGTGAGACTGCAGCTGCGCTTACAGAAATATTCAACTGTAGCCTCACTCAATCAGTCTTCCCGAAGAACCTCAAGTATGCTGAGATATCACCGTTGCACAAAAAGGGGAATGACATGTTGAAAGACAATTATCGACCGGTGAGCATCTTGTGTGTTTTTGACAAGATTTTCGAGGGCATCATTGCAGATCAGATGACAGACTTTTTTAGCCACAAGTTCAACAACATGTTGTGTGCTTACAGGAAGCGATATGGAAGTAACCATACACTCACCAGCCTATTAGAAGAATGGAAACGTGCACTAGATAACAATGAATGCGTTGGGACGTTGCTGATGGATTTGTCAAAAGCCTTTGACTGTGTCCCTCACAGTCTACTTATCTCCAAGCTAAAGGCTTATGGCTTCAGCCACAGTGCATGTCGTTTTATCGGAAGTTATCTGTCAGATCGAATGCAGAGGGTCAAGGTCAATGATCAGCGAAGCAGTTGGGCACCGATCAACAAGGGAATTCCCCAGGGATCAGGCCTGGGGCCCCTTATTTTCAACATTTTCATGAATGACATTTTTTATTTCATTGAGCAATGCCAGCTGGCCAACTACGCAGACGACAACACACTCAGCATGAGTGGGAAAAACTTCAACCTTGTGACTGCAGCCCTACAGCTGGATGCTGAAAATGCCATCGAATGGTTCACATTGAATTTCATGAAAGTGAACCCCAAGAAATTTCAAGTTATGTACATGAAGTCCATCTATAGCTCCTGTGATGTTCCCCGGCTTATGGTCCTGGAAGATAGTGAACTCGAAAGTGAAGATTATGTGCAGCTTCTTGGAATTACCATTGACTCCAAGTTAAGTTTCAGCAAACATATTGATGAGATCTGTCTTAAGGCATCCAGACAACTTAATATCTTACGCAGGTTTAAACATGCTCTTCAATTGAAAGACATGAGGAAGATCTTCAATGCTTTTATTCTCGCGAACTTTAATTACTGTCCAGTTGTTTGGCATTTCTGTGGCCTTGGCAGCATGAAGAAAATGGAAAAGATCCAGGAGAGGGCGCTACGCCTCATGTATTCAGATGCCACATCATCATATGAAGAACTCCTGAAGAAAAGTGACAATTGTACGCTGCACATAAGAAGACTTCGTTTGATAGCCACTGAAGTCTACAAGAGTATACATCACCTCAACCCTGTTTTTATGAGTAATATGTTTACACAAAAAGTTTCTAGTCAAAATCTTAGAGATCCCTTAAAACTAGTCATGCCAGCTTTTAAAACCATGAGATATGGCAAAAACACATTTTCTTACCATGGTGCTCACATTTGGAATTTTTTACCGTATGATATTAAGAAATGTACTGATTTTAATGCTTTTAAGATAATGTTGAAATTATGGGAAGGACCACAATGCCAGTGCTCTATGTGCTGTTTTTAATGATTATGATTTTACCTTGTTATTCCTTTGTTATTTGCTGATTTTATTGTTTTGTTATTTAATCGACTAATAGCTTTGAGCTAATGTTTCTTGTTTTTATTGTCGATGTAAAATAAATTTATCTATCTATCTATCTATCTATCTACTCTTGTGTGTTGGACACCGTACAATTGTATATGCACTTCATCTCCAAAAAATAAACAAACACATCATATGTACAGCATAGCAAGACACAACAACACTCTCCACTGGAAACACAAGCTCTTTTCTCTCACATTTTCCCCCAAATGGCAGAATATTAAAAAAGCTGTCAAAAAATAAAAGAACAATCTATTGTTGCAAGTAACACAGCGTCAAATAACAGCCAGTGAAAGACAGGACAATTTTGCAGGAAATTGGTAAAATATGGAAAAAGAAAAAGGGAGAAATATATGTGTAATTCTGCTGTGACAATCTTTCATCTAGTATGTATGCTGGAATTGTTGATAGATAGATAGATAAAAGAAATCCAGACAGACAGACAGATGGTGATGGAAAATTGTGTTTTACACAATGATAGTGATTTTTTGTGCTGGCAATTAACGTGAAGAGAGGAAAAATGGAAATGATAAAAAATTAATTAATGTGATTTTGTGCAGCGAAGGAAAAATTGGCAGTATATTCCTTTTGAGCAGTATGATTAATTAGGAGACTACACAATGAAATGCTTGAATTTGTAATTAATGAAAATTATCATTAATTAGTTTTATTGTATGCAATCCTTGTGAGAGCTAGAGAAAAGAACTTTTTTGGTTTTTTTAAATGTTTAGTTTATGATTGTGTAATGCCCAGTTCTCACGGCACGTTACGGAGAACTTTTTTACCACTGAGGGGCAGCTTGAGTTGAATTCTAGGAAAAAATGACCATCCCGGCGACATACAATGTTTATAAAACCATTACATAATTAATTAAAAGCATATCACGGCGGGGTCCTTTTTGTTCACTGCGGGGAAGAAAAGTTGTACGCCGTCCCCAATAGTTCGCCGGGGAAAGGAATTTCCTCCTCCTGAGGGATACTTTTATATCGCCCCGAGATATAAAAAGTACCCCTCAGGGAACCTATAACTGCCCCTCAGGGAACCTATTTCACCGCGGCGGGATGTCAAAAACTGCCGGCGAGGCTTCAAATGTCCCCCCAGGGGCAGGAAAGGTCCCCGCGGGGGCAGGAAAGGTCCCCGCTGGGGCAGGAGAGGTCCCCTCAGGGGCAGGGGATGTCCTAATATCCCGCCGGAGATGTTTTTGAGGCGTTCTCACTGAAAAAATCCACGGCGGACATCCAAAAATCAAGAAAATTTTGGGCTCTGTTCCGCCGTCATGAAAAAAAAGTTTGTACCTGTTGAATCTTTTTTGACATCCACGGCGCAGTTTTTCAATTTCTAGGAACCGCTGAGGGGAACAAAAACTTCCCCTGGGGGGATGTGAAAAGTCGACGGCGGATCACCCAAATTCATCCAAATTACCAGGAAATACTTCGACGCCGATTTAAATAGTTCTCCGGGAGCCGCCGTGAGAATGTAGCATAACTGAGCTTTTGACTTCCTGCAGGGAAACAATTAAGCGAAGAAGTAATTTGCCTTAGACGATATATAAACAGCTGTTTCAAGATATATAGATTGAAAGACAAATAGACATATTTATAGACAGATCTGATAAATAGACGGATAGAACGGTGGATGCCGATTGGGGCTTATGTCCACTATGTAGGATATTCTTGTGATTATTTAGGCAGTATTCGTCAGAATCAATAAAATAAAATAAAAAAAGGAAAAATATTTGAATGTAAACTAAACTTGAAAAATTAAACCTTTGAAAGTTACTTGATTGCCCCACGTGATAATCATCAACATTTTACTTGTCATAGTTGGCATTTCCACAACATCTTTAGAAATAAACACATGAAATGAAATGGAAAATACCCATGGAAACATTTATATTGGCCAAGGAAAACAATTACATGCTGTACTACTCAACCAGAGAACAATGAGTTGCAAATTGATAAAACGGAGAAAATAACTGATTCCTATCAACCATGAAATTGGTTAATGAAATTGGTTATCATTGGAAACATCTGCTCTGGACATGATTCTTATTGAAGGCATTTTGGAAGTTGGAGATAACCAGAGTTTAAGTTGATACACCTTTTTTTTTAAATTAAAAACACTGTAAAGAACTTTTTAAAAAGGTAATTCGATAATCTAACTTAGCTGTTTAATAATTTCAATTTGGTGCATACTACTACATAAACTTGACTAGACTTCATGTCCATTTTTTGTCAGAATTGAGAAATTGCTGTTGTTTTGGTGTCACAAATTGGCCACCCATAAGTTGAGATCATTCAATATTATATAATATATATTGCATATTATTGGATAACTTAAAACATACACAAACTGTGCTCCAGCTCAAACTCATTTAGTAACCCCTGTTAGTGTGCCATCAATCACTTCTGGATTTGGGAGTAACCTTGTATGGTGGCCTTGTAAAACTAGACCAAGGACTAAGTACTTATTTACCAGAAGAAGAAGACAGAAGAAATAAGAAGAAAGTTGAGTTAAGGTCATTGTTGTGGAGAATATGATAGGAATAAACCATTGTGTATTTCTTTGGGGTGGAGGGGGCATTATAGGAGGATGCCAATATACATTTCTATTTACTAAGTACTGCCTTTTGTGCTGCCTTGCAGCCAAGGCAAGAGTAAACAAATATAGTTATTATAAAGTTATGTTTATTTATTCCCAGATACATCTTGGATATAGATCTATACAATGTACAGTGAGTAGCATAAATTAGTACATCATTTTAAGTGTCCAATGAATGATGAACCACCGTTGAGTGGCACATTTTCAGTCTGAAGAAGAAATTGTCCATTAATAAACTGGTTTATTAATGTTGGAGGGTGTACTTATTACCACGTGTTACTGCCTATATCATAGATATTTGCATATTTCCTTGAGACAAAACGCAAAATTGTGTCAAACATTTATAGACACTATGGACATCGATATGAGAACCATTGGTTCAAGGTCCCAAGCAAAGACTGGATACTCATTTTAATACATTATGACCAGAATAATTCAGATGATGAATCTAGTCATCTACTAAACACTAAACAGTAAATCGAACCTAGACCTTCGAGCCTAAACACTATCATAAACATGACCATAAACACAGGGCCAATGCCTTGCCGTCAATAATCGCAGACCACACAAATTCAGAATGACCTCGTGCGGTGTCGATATAGGGCTGCAACGCTGGTGAGGTGCCGATTAATGTCGTAAACCGGTCAATGTTAGTCGTAAAGTTTTTGTCGAATGACCGAGAAATGCCGCAAATTACCACCAAGTGTCATGAATGCTCCCAGCATCAAAAAGAGAGTTATGGGTCCAGAGAGACAAATTTAACAGCTGCAGATGGATGGTCATTGATTAGGTTCATTTTTGAGTACAAGTCAGATTCTCTGTCTGTCTTTCTGTGTAGCTGCAAGGTCTAATGATGCCTCTCTATCTGCAAGTTTTTTGACATATTTATGTTTATTTCTATGCATCAGATTGCCTCTATGTGCCTACTTATATTATCTAGCTGTATATCTGTCTATCTCTTTCCTTAGAGGGTTGCGCTTTCCATAGGGGGGAGGGTTTGTGTTGCGGTAGCGTGCTGGGCTGCCAATCACTGGGTCCATTGTTCAAATCCAGCTCTTGCCAGGTCACCTGGGCCTGTGTTTGACGGCTGTTTCAATCATCCTTCACCTCATCGCCGTGTCTTGTTATTAGCCTACTAAGTGCAAAAATACAGGACGTAAAGCTCCAATGATCCATCAGTCTGTACTTTACATGTCTATCTGTCTTTAGCTGTCTGTCTACGTATCCATCAAGCTACCTATCAAATCTTCTTTCTCTCTTTCTTTTTTTCCTTTCCCCATTAACGCTGTAAGTTTATTCATATGTATATTTCTCTTTATCCGGCCATCTCACCACAGATTTCTTTTGTCTACAATTCTACATTTGCACCTTGGGATCAGTGCTTCCTCACGTAATACATCATCTTGAAGTTTTAAAACTATCCATTTCTTTACATTCTGAGACTTGCCCTTTCAAATTGCTCGCCTTTGGGAACAAAGGGCGAAAAAGCGTCGAGTAGAAGACGAAATAAAAATAGAAAAAGGTCAATTTTTCATCTTTTTGACTTCTTTGGCCAGTTTCAATGACAAGGGGCCTAATTTTGACCACTGGCTAGGCTGGAGGTTGCCTCTTGATTCATCAGTGCCTTTAAGGAGGGGCATTGGCCTTATAAGAGGCCTTAAAATGGCCTTAAAGGCCCAGCAAGTAGCCTCTAAAGATACATTGGCCAACTACACCCCCTTGAATGATGCCCGGGGATAAGCCACACTGGAAGATGGAGTATACTGGGTATAGGGCGGAGGAAGGTGGCTCAGTTGAAGGCCGATGTATAGTTGTATACTGGTGTGTGGTATCATACGAGATGGCGTTATATTATTTGTATATTCTTGTGGTATGTACGATAATAAATGTTGGATAATGTTTTCGGAATGCAATTATGTTTTACAAGAATTTTCGGAATGGAATTATGTTTTACAAGAATTTCGATTAGGCCTAGCTTATTTTGTCAAATTTCGATAAGCCTATTTGGTCAATTTCAAATTTTGATAAGCGTATTTGGTCGAATTGATGGATAGATAGACATATATAGATATGAAGATATATGGATAAATGGACAGATACGGAAGAACAGATACATCACATTATTATATAATATAAATTTATTTTGTTTACGTTATAAACTACATACATTTACTATAGTCTGGTAATTATGTTTTTTTCCATCATGTCAAGGCTTATCAAATATCTTTATTACAAAAATGAGCCAATAACCTAGCCCCTCCAGACCCCCACCCCCTGACAACTATCACAGTTTTATCACGAGGAATGATGACTTTACTCAATTATCTCTCCTTCTGGGAGAAGTCTCAAGGTTTTTCCAATAAAATATCCCTCATTTGCATCAATGAATTGCAGATTGCTCTTGATAAAGAATCTAATTTTCACATCACAATCGAATGACAAGATGACTTGGTATTTAGGCATGGAAGTCAATGGTGAACATTTCACAAATATCACTGTTGTTGTCACACATTTAATATGCCTTTAGACTCAGTCTCAGAAGATATATCGCAAATATCACATCAAGTTATTAGTTGCAAATTATTACACAACACATTCAAAGCGCATCAGCATAAGATTTTCTGATTTTTCCATCTGATAAAACCTCCATTAAATTTAACATTAATTCCAAGCGGACGTGTTTTTAAACTTTTAAACAATTAAACTTCCGGAGTGGAATGCTACATCTATAAAGTAAACATAGTGGTGTTTCATTTATATTTTATTATGAGTTCTACTAGAATTTTGAGTCATCATGGCAGGACACCGCTTAGACAAAATCGGCTAGAAACCTATCATCACACAACCTATGCAAAAAATTTATGAGGGAAACTTGTCGACAGTGTAACACCTTCCCCGGGGAGTTGGAGACCCTCTAAGATTGACATGCCCTTAACTACTGGTGCTAATTAAGGTCTTGGCATGGGACACCTTCTGCTTAGTAATGGCCAAAATCATTGATTGGGCTGATGCAAGTTTCTAGCTAGTTAAGGATCCTTCTTGTATGGTAGGGTAGGGTAAAGCAGCTGTGTTTGGAGCTGTTTGCTGTTATGAAAATGGTGTATACAAATTTTGTGATAAAGGAGAACAGTATAAGTTATTACAAGCAGCCTAGTGTTGAACACTGGATGGCAGTACTTGGATTTTAGGCCAGTTGTATGCCGCTTGTTGGTAGGGAAATATATCTATGGTTGGCCTACGAGTTGTGAAAGATTTAAGAAAATGTGTACTGGAGTAGATGAATTTAAACTCGTGAGTAATTGAGTATAGGCCTAACTTCTGCTTTATGTTGGATGTCACTTGGATGTAATAGAATAATAGAACCATTCATGAATATGAGATTTATAAGAAAAAAACATAGGCTGCGTAGCAGCAAACCTTCAGCGAAAAAACAACATTTTTAAAAGGACACCATATACACCATAAAAGTGATGTGAACCACATTGCATGTAATATTTGCAATAGTGGCCAGATGTTGCTCTGAAATTATCTATATGGCCCGCCATATGCCCGCCTGCATGCCAGGGTATGTGGAACGATGGAAAGACCTTACTAGACCAATATACGCATAATATGGACCAGTTTCATGCATAAACAAGGAATAAGTTGTGAGGTATGGGTCAGAATGTTTCAAAAAGCATTAAGAGTAACTATGAAGCAGACGAACAAAGGGCACTAAAATATTATATAGGGAATGTATATAAACTTTCATCTATGGACATACAATGATGACCAAGTTTTGGCCTGGAAACAAAAAATAATAATTTTAATTTATTTTGTCAATATTTCAAGATTTGTAGAATATCCGTGAATCACATCCACAAAAGAGACAAATTTATCATATAGGTGACATGTGTAACAAATTTCATCCATGTACCTGCAATTGTGACCAAGTTTTGGCCCGAAATGAAAAGAAAATTAATACATTTTTTCTCAATATTTAAAAAAGTATAGAATATCAATCAATCAGACCATGAAAAGGCACAACTAGACCATATAGGCTACAAGTGTGAAATATTTGATCCATGTACCGGTAACAGGGGCTGAGTCCTAGCCTGGAAATGAAAAAAAAAAGTTTTTAATATTTTTGTCAATATTTCAAAAAGTACAAAATGTCCATCCATGAGACCATCAAAAGGCACAACTAGACCATACAGGCTACATGTGTACCAAATTTCATCCGTGTGCATGCAATACGGGCTGAGTCCTAGCCCGGAAACGAAAAAAATAGTTTTTTAATATTTTTCTCAATATTTCAAAAATTACAAAAGTTACATCAATCAGATCATCAAAAGGAACAACTAGACCATATAGGATATATGTGTATCAAATTTAATCCATGTACATTCAATAGGAGCTGAGTACAGGCCCGGAAACTATCTATCCGGCGGCCGCCCGGATGCCTGCCCGGCGGACAGACAACTTTTGACCAAAGTGATAACAATACCTTCTTCGAACTTCATTCGCTGAAGGTAAAAAGGATGTCTACATATCCCCAGTTCTGCTTTGGGAAGCAAGAACATCTTTAAAGATGTTGTTTACCTCATGAAAAAACGAATTGGTTCAAAATCTGTAAATCAGCAAAATACTTTTAATCTTGTGGTCTGCCTATTTTTGGACAAGCACGACACACTACCACTGAAAAAAAAACACAAAGAAAAAAGAAAAACCACTCCCATCTGACAACATATCCATTCCACTTCAATTTGGATATTTTTGAGATCAAAGAAATCGTTCTGGCTTGTCAAATAGAGTTGTGATTTGGTTTATTCTATTATGGTGATATTATGCTGATTTGAGTCAGTAGAGAAAACATCTTCTTTGACAATGGGGGTGTGGAAGTCTGGCCCATGAATTTGTGATTCCATATGGGGTTGTGTTGGGTTGGTTGCCTTTTCTGAGGTTTTTGAAATGTTAGGTGATACCCAAGAGTAGGTGAGCCTGTAATATTCTAGTTGTAGGTTTTTGTGCACTTCCCTTTTTGTGATGTTATCAAATTGCCAAAAATGAAATAGATACATATTGGAATGAAAACATTTCCCTGAAGTAATCCTTGGTACTGACAAATTTGTTACGGATCTATTTAACTGCTTTTGATTTGTTTCAGACGTTTCTATCAAGGTGCACTATATTTATTGTTAGGTATTAAAAATGATGAACTGTAATAAATTTTCTAATACTAGTATGTCAAATTTTACTGATATATATTTCTGTACATTTTCAGATCCGCCCCACTTCGTAGTTCGGCCGAAACCCTACTACCAAAGGCAGTTGATGCAGCTCGTCATCATGCCTTGTGTAGCTGAGGGGGACCCTCCTCCTGAAATTGAATGGAGAAAGGTAAGGCTCTTTGTTATATTGTAGATAATGCATTTTGGTAAGTCATTAAATACCATGAACATGGTTTTTGTGATACACATGAGAATTATAATATATTGATACTATCGTGAATTCGCAACATTTCCAGGATTGATTTGTAAATTTTGCATGAATTTGAAACAATGGGTAAATCATAGCAAATCTATCATTTCAATTACTTTTTGCTACATGAAGTTTTTGGAATTGTAAATAAGATTGTTTTGAATTTGCCAAAACTGCATGTCTCCAAATTTGGTCCAAATTTGTAACTAAGACTAAAAATAATAGAAAATGGCTTCAAACAAGTTTATTACACAAGGTACCTCAGCGTTTTCAGAAGTACTTTCGAGATTGGGACTTCGATTAGCTTCAAAAAGGCTGTATGAAAACCTGCTATTTCCTTGCTGAAATTGATCGGAAGGCAAAAACAATTCACCCATTGTATCATCTTTATGTGTTGATCGTGTGGTGGACTTTGAAATTCATAATTGAAGTTCTTCATTCCAGAATTAGTTGCATTATGTACATTTTATCTCTTTGGTGTTAAGATTTATTATTGATTAACAGACAGAAGACTGTTCTGACAGACTATCGACTAAGATATTTAGTTACTTGACAAAGATGTAGTCTTGGACTAAAACTTTTCATAACTGTTACAATTAAAACAATTACATACTGCCACAACACTACTATTGCTACTGCTGCTACTACCAGTGTTGTCAGCTCCCAAGATGACAGATTCATGCACCTGTCGACCAAACTATGAGCAAAATATTGGCTCTTCTCAGAAACTGGCTCCACTGCAATGACTGCATGGCACCAGGGTATATATGGCAAGACCTTTTCAGTGAATTATAACACTGACTACAGCTGTCACTGCTATGAAAATTATTTCAAATGAATTTGCAGATACACTGATAGTCGATACTCTGTCACAAAACGAACTATCTTGTAGTATAGGGCGATAGTTGTCAAATTATTAGAACTGCATTGAAAACATATCACAGTTACTCGCGCCACCTATTACGAACAATATCTGTCGCAACAGCTTCCACTACAGCCACAATCGTTTGGTATTCATCTGCTGGACTCTATCCTATATTTGTCACAGCCTACGTCTGCTGACAATAATCTTACGCCGTAATCTCTGCCCATAATCTTCAGCCGTCGTTCAACACAATGAAACTGTCGCCAAGATATCTGCGTGAATCCACTATCTTAACAGGGTTATATTTTCTATTCATAGTCCCCCACTGCAGCCTTTATTATGCATAGATATTCATATGGGCGATAATAGAAGAAAGGAAAGCACATGGTTGCTATGGGTGATAATAGAAGAAAAGAAAGCACACATTTGCTATGGGTGATAATACAGCACTTGAGAGGACTATTTTGGAGACTTGAGGTTTTCATGGTTTTATGGTGTTGTTGTGGTAATATGAATCAGTATTGTGTAATATTGGTAATCGTCTTCCTGCATAAATTTTGTTATTTAAAAGATCATTGCTGCCTTGATTTTACTTTTATTCTTAGCTTCTTTTATGTCATAAATGCAATGACAAACTTAAAATGGTGGAGTTGCCTCAATTTCTCATTCATTATGTTGTACTATACATCAATTTTCTGCCTCTAGAACTAGATATATACCTCAGTGCTTTGAAGTTTATAGCCAGACCTGTGAAGAAGGTTCCCTATAAAAATAGCTTTCTCCTTTGAAGCTCGAAAATGCTTTTATCGTTACCTTAATGAATACTCTAGCTTCCTTGATATTCCAATTTTTCTTACTTTAGTCACGCTCGCTATATAAAACAAAACGCTACCTTGATAAGTCCTTCGACTTAATGCTCCATATACTCTATACAGCAACAAGTACACCATAGAAGACTTCATAGGGATAAGTGCAATCTCAATTCTCAAAAACTCATTTAATTTTTTTATCGAAACGCTAATGTCCTGCCTTGATACTCCAGTTTTTTGTCCTCGAAAATAAACTTGTAAAGCACTACTTTGATGATTCTGAAATAATTTAGAGTATTTATACCGTCCAAAATTAGTACAGCTGTTTATCCAATGTAATACCTCGGCTCGATACTTCTATTTTTTTCCCCTAAAAAATCAATCTCACTCCAAAACAAAAATTCACCCTCCGATTTTTTTAATATTTGTCTCTCTACAACAACAAGAGCCAATTGGAAGATCATTTTGTCTTTTATCTTTACTTTATTGCGATACATTGAAGTGGGCCTAAAATAATTTTCTCCAAAAAAAGCTTATTTAAAAAACAAAGACTCTGCCTTGTCAAAACAAATGGTCCTCTATATAGGAACAACAGCCCAGTGGCAGGTAATGTGTAATGGAAGGTAATATGTTTAAAAAAATCGTTTATCCTAGCTTTGCATGCTACTGGTGATATATTCCATTTTGGTTTCCTTAAAACCAGACTAGCTGTATCAGTCTTTCTTATTGAGCTCTTTATAATACAGACTCTATGTAATTAAAATTGCATCTCGAAAACGTATCTTATCTTTCCCTTCACCTTATTATATGTGTATGCCCCAGGTACTTTCTCTTTATCTTCATTCTAACTGCACTCCAGACTTTGATTCGGTCTTTCTTCACTCTGATGCTTGATAATATATTCTTACCTAAAATAAATGTTATCTAAAAGTAGTATAGAACTCTAGCTTCTTTTATACCAGGAATTCATCTTCATTTCTAAATATATATGATTTCCAAACATCTTGAGTTTCTCCTTAGTACGTTAGAGTCATCCTCCTAAATTAAACCGAATGAACTTGTCCCAAGCTGCATTTCCAAAAATATTGTTGTAAAAATAAGTTTTTTTAGCTTCCTTGATGTCTGAGAGAGCCATGCAATGCACAGAATGTCGAAAAATGTGGTTTCTTGATGGCTTTAAGGTACATTGTATGACACATATGTACATTGTTTCTTTTAATATTTTCATGCACCTTTCCAGAACATTTTGTTTTAGTCTGGTGCAGTGTACAATGACTCAACACGTACAATCTAAAATCAGTTGGGGATGGCACTCAAAAACACCATATGATGAATATTTCACAAAGTCATATTTGATGGAAATCTGTGGACACAATCTGGACATCTGGACATCTGGCCTTTGATGTAGGAGGTTAAGAAATACTGCTCCCAGCCACCTTGATACAGTCCTTTATCTTGGTTCAAGCTGCAGTTTTCCAAAAAAGACTGTTTCCAACCACCTTGATATAGTCCTTTATCCTTGCTCAGTGCTCAGAGCTGTCGTTTGTCAGATATCAGGAAAAAAGGAGAAAGAGAAAAAGAGAAAAAGAGAAAGAAACGGAGAAAAAAGAAGCAGAAGAAAGAAAAGAAGCAACACAAAATAGCTGTCACTGAAGACTGTCACTTAAAAGACTAGCTCGATCTTGAATCGGTATAGCTCGGAGCAAGTTTGGGCATTTTGAAAGGAAAAAAGGATTTCAGACGTTTAGCGAAAACTCAAATAGCTTCCCGTGCAAATGCATATAGAGCCACATAGCCTGAAGATTCAAGAGTGTCTATTGGCAAAAAAATGCTATAGAATTTGATGCTGAATTTTTATGGAGATTCTACATTGAGATTGCCTCAGAATTTTGCAGATTACTTCGACATCAAAAGAGACATATTTCGATACATTCTACAGCTGTTCTGTATTACATTGAATAATGCTTTTTGTAGTTTTATTGTATCATTTCTGCACTTTTAAATAGACATGTAATGTCCATAGATTATACTGTCAAAAGGGAATTGTGTTAAGCAAGAACTTTTAATCCGATTCATATCAATTGTTCTGTTTTCACTCTCTCTTCTTCTGATCAGAAACAGCTCTTAAGTGTCAGCTATTTGTTATATATTATATAGTGTACGTATTATTGATTTGATAAGGAATTCAATCATATTGGAATAAAGAACTGTTGTGGCATTATATTAGAAATATTATCTGATGTGGGAAAAATCAAATTCCCAAGACCAACACAATATTGTATCTTATTTCCTGACATTATCCTTGTCATCAAACATATTGAACCCATTAACTGTAAGTCAGACAGGCTCCAAAATAAACAGCCTGACACTTTAACTCTGCCCTCACCCTCTGTGGCAGTCTGGGAGTTAGACCCAAAACAGCTGCTCCGTGCTCCTATTTTCTGATATTATCTGTTCAAGAGTGATAGAGCACAGCCGTCGGAACACAAGCCGCACAACCTTCTGCCAGGCACAGATGTCTGCGCTTTGCATAGCCGTCTGCGTTCCGTCTGCACTCGCTTATCACTCCAATCAGAATTCTGTCTTTTGCCATCTGTCAAGAGCTGACGTGTGTCAAATCGAGTGGCTTCTGTTAAGGGATTCCGCATTTTTCCTTCATTTTGTGGAACTTTCGCTGAAAGATTGGCTCGGAATAACGGATGACAAAGTGTACCAGAATTAATGCGGTGCAAATTTTGGCTACAGATATTGGGCCGTGAAAGGTGGCAAATAATTTTGCTTGGTTAAGTTTCATATTACTTAGCTGAAGGTTAATTGTAAACAAAAGTTGGTACTGGAATTAAGGTCTTATAAGTATGTGTTTGGCTAAATTTGGTTACAGTCCTTGTCATACTTACGTGGAATATCAAGTTTTTTTTCTATGCTGTTGAACTGTGATGTCAGAGATGACTCTATTCTAGCATTGCAATATATGTAAGTTAACTACAAGCTGTGATGTCATTTCAAACTGGGTCAGATTCCCCAGCTTCTAGCCAATGTTGATCCTCCTGAACTGAGCGTCACAGTTTCAACACAGTGTCAGAGTAAGAGTTTTATCAGGGATAGCCCCTACAACTACGTCATCACAGCTTGATAGCCAATGGGCTGACCATAAACTACGTCATCACAGTTCAAACATTGATATATTGAAGGAAGCATTACATTTTTGATCCCAATGATTTATCACAACAATCACCAGTCTAATCCTACCGAATGGCAGCTTTGTGAGCATTCACAGTAGACAACTGTTATAATCCCCACAGAGTTGTTTGATAAATCTACAAACTTGCTGACTTACAACTTTAAACTTTGATGGAAGTTGGTATAAACAGAAGGCTTTGACAATTTGTTTGTAAACACATGGCTTATGTTATGTATATTTGTTCTGGCAGCCCATTGGCTGATAGGCTGTGATGTCAAACTTGCATGGGTTTTTCCCAGAGCCAATTTTAACTCTGACACTGAGTTGAAACTGTGATGCTCAGTTTGAGTTTGGTGGATTCGCATTGGTTAGAAACTGGGGAATCCGACCCAGTTTGAAATGACATCACAGCTTGTAGTTAATTTACATACATTGCAATGCTAGAATAGAGTCATCTCTGAGAATGTTGGTATAGTCGTCAATAGGTAAACTCACCAGTTAGTGAGGTCGTCAAAAAAAAAGTGAAATGGTCAAAAGAGGTAGTAGACTCGTCAAAAGACCTGGTAGACTCGTCAAAAGGCTGGCATACTCGTCAAAAGAGCTGGTGGACTCAACTGGTCAAATCTGGCCAGGCTACCTGGTGAGGTCGTCAAAGACCATGGTGAAGTCGTCATATTTGTGTGCAATAAAAGTACCATATATAGTTAGATCATGGACTTAGTAGAAACTAAAACCTCCCTGGTTAGATAGATCTCAGGCTTTTGGCTACTTAGAGCTGTGATCTACCACAGCCTCTCATATAGGAATTATATCTAAACTTTGAACAATTCAGTTATAATTTATAAATAAAATAATAAATATAGAACAACACTAAATGTCTATAATTATGTAAAATATCACTTAATTAATTGAAAGATGCATGGCCCGTTGTGAAATTTTGAAAAACTTACAATCTATGTATTTTTTATTTCAATTTTAATATAAATATATTTCAGTAATTACAGCATGTTTTAGTCTTGGCAAATAACTGTCTATGGGACAATTGCAATTACATTCAAAGGCACAAAATTCAAAATAGCGACACACCATTGGCTAAACCAGATCTGATAATTGCAATTGCAAAAAGACTGTTGGGTGGATATACTTATATCATTTAAATTAAATTTTAAAAGGGATATATATCTGGCTATTCACCAGGGCTGTATAACTATATCTATCTATCTACATACCTATGATATTTTAAGAAAAACAACAAATACAATATCACATTAAAATTTTATTTACTGTCATTGTTGTTTCTGAACTAAATTTCAAAATATACATGTTCAATAACCCATCTTCAAATTATAACGCAGATGCCGGATAATCTTGAAATGTCATAATATTTATATGTAAGACCTATACACCATTCAGTCCATAAATTGAGATATAAATAGCTATCAAAAACTTGTTCTTTGACGACTATACCAGCTCTCTTGACGACCTTACTAGCTCTCTTGACGACCTTACTAGCATTTTTGATGACCTGTAAGTTTTAACCAGTCTTTGACGAGTTCACTATGGTCTTTGACGACCTCACTAGCTTCCTTTGACGACCTCACCAAGCATAGGACGACTTCACCAACTGGCGAGTTGCACCTTTGACGACATTACTGTCACCCATCTCTGACATCACAGTTCAACAGCATAGAAAAAAAACTTGAGATTCCACGTAAGTATGACAAGGACTGTAAAATGTTCATTGTATTTTTTACACCTCTCTAGACTTCACCTATCAAATAGTTTATTTTTGGATATAATACTGCTTCGAAGAAAAGTTTACCATAATGATTGAATCATGGTTTATTAAAAAATGAAATTCTGAGAACCACTGAAGGCCAGAGATTGTGCTGTCAGCTATCATGTATGGATCTGAAAGGTCCTTCCTAATATGGGAAGGGGTGTTCTCATTTATGCTACACACTGTACACTACCCTCAGCCACAGCTGTTCTCTCATTGGTGCCAAAATTAGCTTCCCTACTTTTACTGTTCTCCGATAATTACCGATGAACATCAGAACCTCCGAACTTTCCGAAACCTTGTTTGCAGCATTCGAACCATCAGCAACCTTATCTGATCCTGTTATCTGATGAAGTTATCTGATGCTTCCTGATCGAGTGTCTGACACATGTGCAAATTTGCTGCACATCCATTTGCCAATGCTTATTTAAATGCACCTGCGTCAAGTGTAAGCTAAGTTTACAACAGTGTTTTGCAAGCGGGTTTTGCAATCGGGTTTGTTGTTGTTCTGGAAAGCTAAGAAATATTAAAGTATGAGATACTCCGAAGATAAATTCATAAGATATTTTGGTAAATGTCGCTGCAAGTGGACTATGATGCGTCAAGTGTAAGCTGAGTTTGCAACGGTGTTTTGAAACCATATTTCGCAATCGCATTTGTTGTTCTGCCAAATATGATTTGTGATGGAAAGCGAAGAAATATATACAAGTATGAGGAATTTGGAAGATAAATTCACTGGATATTTTGGAAAATGTTGCTAAGACTTGATTATTGAAGTTCTCACTTGGTTGTACGTGGCCGAAGATGCACAGTTGTTTTGGACAAACTATGCATCTTTTATTATTTGCACCCTGAAGAGTGTCTTGCTCCAGAAACAGATGATATCAGAATATGATATATTGAAATGTACTTATGAGAGTCCCCAAGATTTTGTGTAAGTATACATTCTCATACTGTGCATCCCGATAAAAGTTTCGTACTAAAAATTGGAAAAAATCATGGAGATTTTTGACAATGTTGCAATACATATGCACATTGCACAATTTATAGACCATGTAAAAACCATGTACTCAATGCTAACAGCTTGTGCATATACCCTGCTGAGCAAATACACTGCATGCGACCATTTAGCCGCACTGCATAGACAGCGATACGCTGATAAAGGTCTATTTACCATATACAACGGCACGACCCGAGACTTAGGTCCTTACACCATTGTAAACTTGAGGGTATTTGCTTAAAGTTGTTCAAACAACACTGATTAAGTGGGAATATTTGCTAACAATTCCGTGCAGGAAATTACCTTTTGTAAATTCTCCTTTCGCTATTTGTACGACGCTGATAGTGTGTCTTTCTATTATGGGATGGTTCGGAGGAGTTATTTTGTCAGCGTTTGAAAAGTGTGATTCTGAGTGGAAATGGGTGTAAACTTTGCTGTAAAGGAAAAAACTGGGTGTCGAAGAGTCAAAATGCCAATAGGGGTCAATATTTATCATGATTGTTGATTGAAGGGCTTGAGTTGTAGTGAAGTGTCAAAAAGTCGAAATAGGTAAAAACAAAAAGAATTTTAAAGTTGGAGTACTTAAAAATCAGTGTTAAAAGGGTAAAATGTTGAAATTATCGAAACCAGTGTACATGACCCAAATGAGTTAAAATTTAAAGGATGGAAATAGTCTTAAAAGTGTCAAGTAGTCCAGAGTTTGTTTTTCTAGAATCCTGAGATATTCTTTTTTTAACTGAATGAGCCATAGGCTCATTCAGTTATTCTGGTTACTCTTTACTGGTTCTCACCAATGGCAAATTATATGCAAAATCTCAAGATAGGCAAGGAGTTTGGGCTTCTTAGTTGCTGGTTTGATGTATGGAGTGAATGTGCAAAAAAATTTGGAAGCAAAAATTAGATTGGAGTGCATTTGATTGTGTTTTTGATGATATTTATCATGATGCATTCCAGCACTGACTTGCCTCTCCACTAGCCAGCCAAGAACTGGCAACCCTCCATATGTAAATATTGGGACTTTGCCAGGAATGCAACCCTAATGCAACCCATGCTTCAGTGATCAGCCACCTGTTGGCAGAGTTGCAAACAAGCCACCAGGCCACCTGTAGGCAGAGATGCTAACTAGCTCATGCATTGAGGCAATCCAATTGATGTCTGTTGAAGGAATTGCCAATAATTTTAGAACTAATAGCAAATATTTTCATTGCCAAGCTGTCAAAGCTGACAGAGTTTTCAAATAAATAAAATGCCATCAAGTCTGTATTGATTACCATCACTTTTACCATATATTTCTAGTCTAGGCCTATACATATATAAATTTCTTCCATCATGGATATTTTGAGAATATGAAAATGTTTTTAGGAGTGAAGGACAACATTCATCTGATATTTTTGTAAACAAAATATAACATTTGAATAAATACTATCTAGTGTGTGGAGTTATGTATACTATTATATCAGTTATTAATGCATTTTCTAAAAAGCATGGTTTGTACATGTATGTATGTCAGTAAATGTTAAAAAATACACAATTAAAAATGTAAAAGGTAAATCACTGCATAAACTGATAAATAAAATAAAATAGAATCAATTTCATTGCTTCTTAAAAACTGTTCAGTCTGTATATTTGACTCAGCAGTTCAGAGTCTTGAATTTGCTTAAATAGTCTAATTGCAATTGAAATCTTTCTTAAATATACATTTTACAGTCAGTAAAATCAAGTCTTTAGGTTTCTCGGATCATTACAATAGCCAGGTAGTTCACTATTCCATTGGGTCACTGGTAGTACCAACCTTGGATTATATATGGAACTGTAGTTGCAATAAGTACTAACTGTTGCATGGACTAGACTAAGCTGCTAAGAGGAGGGGGATAGCTCAGTTGGTAGAGCGTCGGGCTCCTATGGGGAAGTGCTGTGCCTGCATGGTCGAACCCAGGCAGGGTCATCCTCGATGAGCCTCTATGTATAAGTAGCCCCTGACCTTGTCTGAGCCAGCGGGACGTTAAATGGTGGTGGGTTGTATCCAGTGTCCTATGCTGGGGCAACTGAAAGACCCTGGACATCTCTGGATTAACAGGTTATGTTCCAGACTCTCAGCCTTGTCATTTCATTTATCACACAGCGATCGACCCTCAGCAAAGTATCCAAGTGACAATGCTGAGTATTGGATCATAGATGGAGCCACTAGGAATGTAGTTGCATGAACTTGACGTGGTAGTTTGGCAGTTAGATATTTTTTTAATTTTGCAAACTTTATCTATGGGACCTGCCCATTTGGCTAAATACTTTTTCATGTAACACTGCAAAGAACCACTGCACAATTAATATTTCAGATTTAGCATGTATCAATTTTGGAAGTTATCAAACTTTAACTAAAGAGAACGAAGATGGATTCTGAAATATGTGCGTACATCATTAAAGCTGGGGAGCTGTAACTTTAAAGGAGTTGAGTATAGACGTTACCATGTTCAACAACAAAAAAGAGCTGCTTCTACAACAAAAAAGAGCTGCTTCTAGCTGCATTAGGTCTTGTTTAAATACTAATTTGAAATTCAGAGGACCATGATTTTCTGAATATGTGAAAATGGGTGTCAAAACCTGAGTACACTTGGGTGGCTTGTGATACCACATATCGGCATCATTCAGTTTTGCAACCCCTGGGTTCTTGTTTCAGTTCTTTTCTTGAAAAGATCATTTCTGTAAGCACAAGAGAATCACAAATTTCTTTGAGGTAACAAATTTATTAAAGTACAATTCCATATGAGTACTGAAAGAGGTGCTATAAAACACTACTTTAGAAGCTATAGAATATACCATTGCCAAGAATTCTTTCTGACTGTGTAATACTTGAAACTGTTGGCATCTAACTTAATGAAGCTTGTTTTTAGCATTGAGAAACCAGAGATGAGTTTTGCTGATCAATATGTTTGCGCTTTTGGAAAAACTCCTTCGGTTCGGAAACGCTTTTGCAAAACACTTTTCAAAAACTTGTGAAGTACGTGAAAAACTATGCAACATCAATAACCGCAAACTGACAGAAAAAAAACAAGTGTGAAAATTCATGGTGTCATTATTTTGCCTGTCAATACTTCAGCGAAAGGGAGTTGATGAATTTGTAAATGATGAAATGGAGAATCGGAGAATCGTATATTCTCTCATCTCATGTCATTTTCAACTTGGTTGCTCGATGACATGGAGACTGTAGACTTGTTGAAGTAAAGAATAAAATAGGTCACTTTGAGTCTGATATGCAGATGGGTGTGCCCTGTATTTTGAATGATATAAATGTTACTGTTTGTCATGCACAATATGAATTATAAGGCGAAAATACACCCGATAAATTGTACTATTTTGAATGCTTTACCTAGCAATTTGCATATGTATATTCCATATAGATCTACACGTGTCGAAAATTTCATGGCTATGTCCTAATCCTGTCTAATTAGCCAACCACGTTGCACAAATACAGGACGTAAAGTCTTTTTATCCATTCATCCATTCTTGTTCCTCAACTTATCATTTATATTATATATAATCTGTTTGCTAAATTGAAATTTTGAGAAACCAATATAGACATACATAGACTCCCAAGAAAATTCATTAAAATCCATCGCATACGTGACGCCAGGCAATAATAACTTCATCGCTGCAATTCCAAACTTCCAAAAGTGGTACATTCCATAACCGTTTATCTAAATTGCAATTGGGTGTTGATTTCGATGGTGCTTAACTTGCATTTAGTGGTGATTTTGGTGTCAGTGCCACTTTGCGTGTCGTGCGAAAAGCCAAAATGGGATGTTTCATGAATTATGCAGAAATGCAGCAGAAATGCAGAAATGCAGACGTGGTAATAAGTGAATGCAGCAGCACTTAGAAGTGAAATATAAGATGTGATAAAGAAGATTGTACTTCTGATGCAACATGAGAAGTACGCAACATGAGACAGAATGCAGGAAATGTCGAAATGTGTCAAAATGCATTAGTACAATGAAGGACGCCATTGACAAAAATGAATTTGTTTGAAATTTATAAAAATAAGATAAAAAGAAATTGTTTCATTTTAGTGAAAGGTAATATGACACGCTTACAAAAAATTAGTCCATCCATACGAAAAACAATTCACAATTATGTCGGCTAGCAGCATTGGCAGCAGCTTTGTTTCAAATCTCTTTTGCGCGGGTTCAATTTCCGAGCTGTGCAAACCATCATCACTAAGCCGTGTCAATGCAAAATATAGGGCAAAACAACCACGTAATCCTTCCCAAAGTATCTCAATCTTTCTAATAGAGTCTGTTTCTCTTTGTGTCTATCTACCTTTCTGTCTATCTATATCCTAGATTTCTCATTACCATGACCCCTGTCTGTTCTAAGAAGCCTCAGTGCAAAATAACATGATGTAAAGTCCTGTCCAACCTAACTAATCCATATGTAGACTTGTTGGTTTATTTCATAGCTTCTTCAGTTGATATCACAATGTAATCTGAGATAATAAATAGAAACCTTACAATGCTGAATTTAGAACATTTCTAATTAGGCTTTGTAGTTATCTCCTTAATCCTGTTTTAAAGTTAATAAATTGCGACGTTATGTTGCCTTTTTGAAAATAATTTATGACACATTAAATATTATCTTCTTAGAATTGTTTGCGTGCTTGTTAGATTGCTCGTAAGGAACCCGAATATTCGCTAATGGTGACAAATTGGTCGTGATATGTTACGTTTTGCTTAAAACCTCATCTTTCTTGCAAGGAACATTCAAATGTAATGCTGTCTTATTTCATATTCACCCAAGAGGGAACAATGAGGAAATGAGATAACATATTACTGGGAATAAATGTTGTTTTTTTCTGGAAACAGAACAGAAAAGGCGCCTTTACAAAAGTGACAAATTGCAAAAAGGGCAAAATGCAAAATGGCGGTCGTCCACAAAAAAATTGCCGCATTTGTGAATTCCATCATATCTAATATCTCATCCTATGTATTGTTTCATGTGTTAGAGATGCAGCAGCAAAGCCTTACATTGTTATACGTTCAAGAGAAAAGGTGGTAATGGCACACGAGTGGCATCAGACAAAGCCATTAGTGCTACGAGTGTCTTTCCATTTATTTTTATTTCCGTCTCGAATAATTCGAATAATTCTATTCTCCAGAACTCGACTAAAAAGACACGGAGTGACATGTTCGTTAGTGAAATATCAAAGACGCATTGAGTTTCTGTCGACTGCGCATGTTGTAATCAGACGGCTTGCAACAAACGGTCTGTGATTTTCGAACGAGAAAATTATGATGACAATTTCTAACGATTTAACATGTTCAATGAAAACTTGATTGTTTCATGGCTGGAGATTTAATAACAGCAGAATAATCGCAATAGTTTCAGTGGCTGAAATATCAGCAATTGTTTGAGACTGATAACTCTTTTGCCAGACGCAATGTAATCCACGCGCTTCATCCTTGATCAATTATTTAGTAAGCATAATGTTTTCTGGCAATGTTGTATCTTAGGAACAACTACCATAATTAAAACCTCAACCAAAGGTCATTCTTCATGAGTTTGTTCTTTGAGTGCTTGCCCTTGAGCAACTCCCAATTTTCTATATGCCCATATTTTCCATGGATTTTGCACAGTGACCTTCATCCACTGCATTCTCTGTGTTCTAGTGTGTTGTTTACTTCAGGCTCAAGTAGCTATACACTCTCTGCTCCCTCGAGACGTGTCAAAGCTCTGCTTTGTTTTACGAGCTTATAACATATCTCATCTGGGTGACATATTGCACACATCTGCTTGTTAATGTTGCAAAGCAAGACTAAGGAGATTCTTACTTGGTGAATATTTGATAAGCGCTCTCCGATTTGGTGTCACAAAATGCGTCAAGAAAACGCACACAAAGCCTTCCGTAGAGATTACATTATTACAGTATGCTTATTACAGTATGCTGGTGTGAGGATGAAGTTTAGGGATGGTCTTAGAAAGGTGTCAAAGAAGCTTTGGCAGTTGTACCTGTACAATTGTGAGGAAGTAAATTTAGTATTTTGCTCAATTTACTTGTGCCCTTGAGTTTGGAGCTAGACTTGAAAAAGAAAAATGAAAAAACAAAAACTGAACCTTCTGTATAATCAGGAAATCCTCTTCCACTTTGGTCTTACCTTAGTTGGTAAACCTCATCGGACACCGACACTGATTGAAAGATGATTACAATGAAATGAATTCATCAAGGGCCAATATACCATATTTACAAAAAAAGACCTACTTTTACAACATTTGCCTCGTTCTTCACACCCTTGTTTACTTTATGTTCCCTTGGGACTCGTCAAAATCCTCCTCTGTTTTATGAGCTTATAACATATGGTGTGACATATTGCACCCATCTGCTTGTTAATGTTGCAAAACAAGACTTAGGAGATTCTTACTCGCTAAATATTGGATAAGAACACTCAAAGTTGGTGTCAAAAAATGTGTCAAGAATATGCATGTGATAGTTGTCCTGAGGGAAATAAAGAAATTCTGTGTAAAGAATATTGTAAGGTTCTTTTTGAAACATGCAAAACTTTTTGGAGTGTTTTTAGAAGTATCTAAAAGTTTGTAGCTTAAAACGACGATGGTTATAAATGTTCTTCATTGGTGTCAAAAAGAATGTTTTCCGGACCTTAGTTTATGAAGTTGTTCTGTCAGTTCTGGAAAAGAAACCCAGTAATTGTACAATGGACAGCCTCCAAAAGATTTGTGAATCTAATAATTTTGTAAATACTTATACTCATTTGTGATCGTCAATATTTACGAAAGAAAACTGTTCTACATTATAGTGTAAATATGCATAATCTATTTGGTTTGAAACATTAACATTGATTAAGTTTCCACCTGAACTTAAAAGTCTGGGCATACAATGCAGGGAGTAGTTTATATGGCATGCCATTGTGCTATTGCAGACATAATACATCATGTGTCTATATTTGTCATTATAACTGCTGTAATAACACCTTTCATGGAATACTAAAGCTTTATTGAAGCATTTTGCATCTGGAAAATATAGCATCTCATATTACATTGTATGCCATACAATCTTGGAGCAAAATATGTGCTGGGAATTGATGATGGAAGTCTTGAAACATGAGCTTCGCAGAATCTACACCAGAAATATGGGACAGCCGCAGGGCAAATTGCTATTTATCATCAACATATCTTCAGCCGTTTACCATATCTCAACCTGGAAGCAATCTCTCATTGAAGGTCTTTTTCTTTTATGTCCATATGTTGAAATATGCATTGTGCTTCTCCTCTCTTTAAATCTCTCTTTGGGTCTTTAAAGATGAACAATATGCAATGAAATGCGATATATACAATTCCAGATTCTTTAGTTCAGGCGTTTGACGGATTTGTAGAATGTGAAGTAGATATTGCATTGTTCCTATTAGGTCACTAGGTAGGTATATAATATTTGGTGCGTTGGAATAATATTTGTTGCATTGGAACAAGTTTGACAGATTGATAGATAGGTAGATAGATATTTTGTTCAAAGGCTGCACTGGTTTTGTAAAGGAAGATACTGGAAGTCCCAGTCAGATCGGAGGACCGATGTTGGGGAAGCTAACAACCCGAAAGGTTACGGCCTATCATCAATTTACAAGTCTATTAATTGGGGGCAGGATTATATAAGGATAAATGTATTTCTCCAGAAATTGATTGCTCCTTTGTTTGATAATCATTTTTTTTAAGGCTCAAATTAAGACTTATTTATTCATAATCGATAAAAATTTTGTTGCGAGAACGGAATTTCCCCTTTTTTATCCAACCGCCCCCGCCCCAACTTCCTTCCGGCACCCTTGCATTGGATGACAACCTTCCCAGTGCAGGACTAACCAAGTCACTAACCATGCAGATCTGCCTATAGATGCTTGTATATAGTTCTGGCTAAACTAAAACAAAATGCCATTAATCTTATCTGTTCATTCCCCTAACTAGATAGGAAACTGGCTGGGCATATCTAACTTAATTCAATCCGCATTTATCAGATTTATGGATAGGTAACCTAATATAGTTGGAAGCATCAGGGTATGTGGCAACATGTTTTAGTGCATGGACTAAATAACCCGCCCACTCAATCTGTAACAAGTAGTAATTGGATCTGGAGAGTCGCTAAAATTAGGTCACGACTCAAAATTCTCTTCTCCGTATATATAAAACACGACTTCTGTATGCTGCCGCCATAATTTTCTACATCTATAGTTATTTAGGTAGTTATTTTGTACACTTAATTATCCGAGGAGAGACAGGTATACTATACTTTAGATAAAAAATCCAGTTACTTGAATTTTCATTTGCTGCTTTTTTACAAAACACACGTACAAACACCATATTTTGCAATTTCGACAACCTTATAGCTTCTCCATAAGGAAAGACCTTATAGCTTCTCCATAAGGAAAGAGCTAATGATTCACTTCTCTGTGGCAACATGCTATTCACATTAAAGCATAAGTGGCTCCATCTTTAATAAGCCATTAGAATATTCAGCCTGTAATGCATCTCTTCTTTTGATGTCCTTTGATGTTCAGTGCACAATGGTGAGAGAATGTATCAGGAGATACCAAGAAAGGTCTAATAAGTTTTTAGCACTGATGTCAAACTAAAGTATAAGGATTGGAGTACAGTCCTCTGAGGGACGTTCTTGCCATCACACAGTGACAGAGTCAGAATCTTGTACATTTACGGGGTAAGTGTTTCGCTTGAGTTACTTCGGTCTGTACTCTCGGCCATCTATAAATTTTGCTCTAATTTCAGTAATCTAAAGTGTTTATTCTTAATCTACATTCTACAGGTTAGTAGATAAGATGAATGTAATATCAGGGGATAGTTGAAATAAAGCCTGAATTTTTCGTCTTCTTCAAAAATTTTGCCTAAATTTCTTTCGATCTTAGGAGCGTAAATTCATCAACGCTTCAAACATACAGTTCCTCACTAGATTTTCCATTGCAAAACATTGAAACAGTGTTTAAGCTACAATATTTGTATGACATGGTATGCAACATGATAAGGTTTCTGAATTACACTATGGCATGTCATCCTGGAACTGTTGTAGGGCTATGCAGACTGAACAAGGCTTTTCATTGTAAAGTGGCCATTTTAAACAAAAATAGACACTAGAATTTGATAGAATAGCACATAAATCTATGTCCTATTTCTCTTTTTTGCTTGCATTTATAAAGTATTCAATAGCATGACATTGCAAACCTATTTTGGCATGAATGCTTTTGTGAAATGTTAAAATGCTAAAAATCAAAACGGAGCCAACAACAGATTAAACTGAGAGAATGTTATTACTTTGTCATAGATATAGATATGGTTTTTTATAATTTGAAGATATGATATCAATTGATATTCATATGTCAGACTAAAGATATGTTGAGAAGGTGATGTATCAATTTCTGATTTATGTTGATGCCAAGGAGCACCTTTAGTTTGAAACAGTATTAAAGAACAATAACGTACACTGCTCAACACCATTTTACATGTTTACTTTGGCGCTATTATTACTTCACCTTAATTGGCCAATCATCTAATAGTATGACAAAGAAGGTGGAAATTTAGATTTTTATACCACCGATTTTCCATTTAATGCGATATCGTACATCCAGTATTACAAATATGATGGTTTGACTGGCCTCTTTAGTCTTAGATGTGAATTAAGCCACTCAATGTGAAGTATACTATTAATGTACCTCTTGTCATAATTGTGTATCACTACAAGATAGATGCGAAATTACTGCACTCATCAGTGTCTATGAGAATGCTGTGTTATATGCAGTTCATTTTTTCAGGTATTTCTACATTGGATCTATTTCATTCTTTGAGAGTACTGTGGTATAATATGGCAAGAGAGGAAAACTGCCTTTAGGTTCTGATATGCTGGTTACATACAACAGTTTGATGTGTGTTATGCCATTAAAAGTATCAAATGGCGTGACACGACAGTGGCTTCACTGCTGCGACAAGCCTTTTTGGAGGCAAAAGGGCCATTTTCGAACAATGACTGCGACCGACACCGAAAAATGGCGACAAAAAAGCCTGAATAGCTACAAAAAAGGGAGATTACAAAAAAGGTGAATGTACCAAAAAAGGTGAAAATGTCATGAAAAAGGAAGGAAATAATGGAAATAGAAATCAACAGCTACCGCGATATAAAGTTGAACAGTGAATGTAACTGAACTTACAGTTCAGCTTGCGGTTCATATACCTCTTCTCTCTCTCCTTTCATTTATTTCATTCCTCTCTCCCCCTCCCCTCCCTCTATGACTTTTTCGTCCGCTTTTCTCCTATTTTCCTTTTATACCTTTTTCATTTTCCCCATTTCTCCCCTCTCTCCCCCGTTTCTCATCTCTCCTGCCAATTCTCCCTCTATGACCGTCTCACTTTTTGTGTTTCTCTCTTTCTCCCTTTCTCTTTCTCCCTACCTCTCCTCTCCATCTTTCCTTCTCTCCTTCTCTCATTCTCTCCTCTCCTTCTCCCTGCCTCTACAGTCTAACCCCCTTCCTCTCCATTTCTTGCCACCTTCTCTCCCAAACCCTCCTCCCCACCTCCCTTCCCCAACTAAACCTTTGCTTGCCAACAGCTCTCCCCCTCCCCCTGACCTCTCACTCCCCTACTCTCTTGTTGTATAGGGTTTTTGGTGTAGATGACAGATCAGCTATCGAAGTTGAGATTTGCCCCGGGGATGAAAGCGCTGCGGAGGCAGAGCCCGCATCAATGGGCTATGATGGATAGTAAGGGGTTTTACAAGTTGCTAGGTATGATCAACATCTATTATCAGACTGTGCTGGGGCAACCTTTGGGGCCGCCTTTTGGGGCAGTGTTCTCTTCGTCGCCAACAGTGTTCTTTTTCCCACCGCATTGGCAGCAACCGTGTAGCACCGACCGACCTGCTGTTGTACCAGCAACTGTGTGCTGTATTCTCTGAAGTACAACGCTATGTTGTTGTCTAGCTTCAGAATGTTGGTGGTGTTGTTACCTTGCCCAAAAACATACTTGCAAAAAGCCGCTCCCTTTCGAGCCCTTATTTTATCCCAATAGTTAGATTTCTCCCCCTTGCATAATTCTTCAAAGCTACTCATGATTAGCATATTAAAAAACTAAGTTCTTAAACAATATCCACTTAGACTGTTCACTTGGATACACCACAGAGCATATGCTAGAAAGTCAATAACCCGGAGATGACTGATTTCCCCATAAATTGTGAAACAGTCTAGACCTTAGCCATTTTTCAAAATTGGTGAAGTAGCTTTCTCCTTCTACTCAAATGTAGTACCTTGCACTGTCTCTCTTTCCACACCTGTACTGTGTGTCTCACATCTTCTCTGTTCAAAATATCTGCCACTTCCTTTTCCAAAATGTACATTTAGAATAATTATCTTTTTCAAAAGTGATTGCTTCTTTACACTTCCAGTCTCTCCCTTTAGGCCATTGAAATTATTCTTTTCCCATGCGTATAACATATAAATATTACGATACCAGTCTGTCTATAACATTCTATTATTAAATTCTGTGTCTGTCTACAACTCCCATTTCTGGCCATCCAATATACATTAATTTCTTGGAATCAATCCTGTTGCGTTCGACTCCAAAATCTCCCCTTTATAAGCTTTACTGACATTATGCTTACTCTCTCACTGCCCTTGCAAAATTTCTGTCTGTCTTTCACGTTCTCTCAATCTGTTCTGTTCTGTGTGTCTATCTACAACTGGGATCTCTGTCCATCCTCTTTACGTCGCTTTCTCAAAATCGATGCTGTTGCTCTCGCCCCCCTTTTACCCGAGCTTCTCTCTCCTTGGCCAGGAGTTTGTTTGTATTGATCAAGACGCGTCCGGCTCATTCATCATTTCTGGAGCTGAGTAATCGGCCGAATTCTCACTTAACCTCCACTAATCAAGAGAGATCTACATCAATACCGGAGCAAATAAGGACCATCTTCCACCTCCGTCTCCCCAATGACACTCGCGACCGTTGGAATTGCTTCAAGCCGCAATGGGCTGCGATGATGCCCCTGTGTGTTTCCCTTAAATTGGAAGAAAGTATAGAAATATTCGTAGCAGAGACATACACATATATGCAAGTCATCTTTAAGATGAAACCAAAAAACTTAATTATTCGCCTCTATTTTCTTCCTTAGTAACAGTCGTAGCAGATGGATTAATATTGCTTGAAATCGCAATGGGCCCAGGTGACATCCTCTCTTTAGACTTCACCCGGAAAAAAATATGATGATAGTCGAGGCATATATATATATATATTATATCAAAGATTCTACAGTTTTGCACTGTGTTTTTGATAAAACAAACCCTTTGAATTGGGATATGTGTGT
The DNA here is from genome assembly GCA_026936325.1 of Platynereis dumerilii. NCBI lineage: Eukaryota > Metazoa > Annelida > Polychaeta > Phyllodocida > Nereididae > Platynereis > Platynereis dumerilii. The sequence continues at coordinate 44,374,629 of JAPTHN010000004.1, read as the reverse complement.
TTCATTGAATTAGTCATTTAAGGAGAGGTCGTAATGTATTGTTCAGCCACAACTGGTTGTTCATATGTCTACCTTTCCATCTAATCTATCAAAAGAACTACCTCAGTTTGTCAAAGAAGTTAGAATGAGAAAAGATCTATTTAATTCTATATGCACTGTACTTGCACATACTTGTGTGTGAAGGAGGTTAGGGTTCAGAGACTGGAGGGAGTGTAAAGGGCCAAGGAAGCTGGCAGGGAGTAGCTTTGTCAGTGCCAAAAAAGAAATGAGATATATCCAGTGACTGCTTAGCAAGTCAAAACAAAGTGAACCAAGAATGAACTCAACCTGCACTCTGAGAAGTAGGGCATAGTCTGACTTATATAGTGGCTGCTCAGACTGTTAAACATCTATCAATCTTTCTGGTTTGTACTTAACCACCTTTCTATTTAATTTTGTCTATTTATAGATCTATGGATGTATGAGGGTTAGCTCAGTTGGTTATTCACTGGGCTGCCATTCACTGGGTCCTGGCTCTGCAAGGTTCGATTCTCGCTCTGATCAGGTATCCTGGACTTGAATTGGATAAAATAAAAGCTGAATTGATGTGTCCTCCTGTTTTAAGTAGCCCACAAGGTGTGTAAATACACGACGTAAAGCCCAGATCATTCATGCTATAGGTGTATGTTCCTCAATGGACATCATCTGTTGTGCGGATAAACATTACGGGGTTGCTGTCCATCTTGTTATATATATATTATATAATAATTTTTCTATCTATCTATTAATGGGTTTAAAAGCATTGGGGAAAAACTGAGAGAGAAGCAGGAGACTGAAATTGAAACTGAAAAATGTTGCGGAGTGTAGAAAACTCAGGAGGACCATCGTAAGAGATTGCGAAAAAGAAATTAGATATAGATCTATTCGTAACTGCATAGTGACCTCAGAATGTGGTCAGAGTGAAGTCGATTTCGCTGTGCAAAGTTTGTTTGCCTAGACACCAACCAGGAACTCCGCGAAAGTTACCACTAAAAACTATGGGCTAAATCGCTGATTCGCAAGTTTTCAATTTTTTCTGTCACCTCAGTTTTCTCACAATCTGCATCTCTAAAAAGAAAACTGAATCTACATTCTTAAAAAGAAAACTGAATGAGTGTCTAGTTTCCAAAGAGTAAACTCAATTCAAGTACTGTCAAGTTGCTTGGTGCGTATAGTGGCAGACACCGATAAAAATGTCTTAAAACTGTCTGATTGTAGTGTCTTATATCCAAAGGATTCTACCCACACTTGGCTTTATTGTAGAATTTGTTGAGATGTGCATTTGTTAAGTTGTCTTTTTGATAAAATGAGATTGAAAGAGAATTAGCCAAAAGAACTGTCCATTTACAAGAAATCGGCTCTAGTTTGTAGTGAAGAAAAAAACAGACATCAGAAATTAATTGGCAGACGATTTCCATAAACATTTATCAAAAAGACAGCAGAAAGCATCTAAGAAAAACTGCTACCATCACCTACAGAATGAGGTTCTATAGGCCCTTTTTGTAGGGAATCATCAATAGATAACAGCATTGGATGACTATAAATGAGCTAAAGAAACAGCTAACATCATCTGTGGACTGCGATACAGTCTGCGACAAGCCGAAAAGAAACAGGAAAAAGAGACCGAGCGATCGCCATTCAAAACAGACATTGCGGCAGATCATTTCTCAATGTCATAACACCGGTGTTCCTCTATCACTCACTGCCATTTGCTATGTATGGGCTCTGTTAGGAGAGTATGGCTGGCATAATCACAAGTCTGCTACACATACTAATGTGACAGCCCTGTAACAGTGGAACACACAGTCCTCTTTGTGGATTGTTCTTTTTGTGGTGGTTGTTATTTTTGGCTGTGTTATATTGTCTGGGTGGTCTGGTAGTTCTATCAATATTAAATTGTTGTTTCAATTTGTTATCTGAAAAAATTGTTAATAGAATGATAGATGATGTTTGTAGAGTGCAGTCACAGTTTAAAACCAAAGTAATGAGTCATCAAGAGAAGTAACTTTATAATAAGTATTTATGTTATAACCTGCCATATGTTTTCTTTCGGTAAGCCGGGAATTGAAACCATACTGTTTGCAAACAGGCAACCGTATCTTTGTTATTAAAATTTGGGTCACCGGTGTGTCATCATTATCTTAAGAACCTTCTTTCTGAAATCCAACCAACAATCTGATATATCATTGTACTTGATAATCCGCTTCTTTTTATATGTAGCGCTTGTCCATGTTTGTCGCGAAGCATTATGATCATTTTATTTTTGGTAGCCAAAAACTGATGGGGCAGAGTGCGCACTCCGCTTGGTATATACATCCACAGTGCTGCTCACTTGTATGATGTATGCATTTACGAAGCCATTCATCCAATATGTATTCCTATAAAATTCATTAGAATATGTTTTTGGAGAATTAATCCTATAATTGATTGATTCAGGTGTCATCCTTGTATTTGTTCTCATCAATCAAGTTTCTTGAGCATTTCAAAACATCTTGGCTTACAGCCACCTGTCCTAATGAGAAACTTGACCTGCTCAGAAACTTGAAGCCTTTGTAATTGTACTTGATTAAAAGCTAAAAAGGGAAATTAAAACACCGGTGTGTTTATTGAGGTATGGTGTGAAATTTTTCAACCGAACAAGGAAGAAATTCATTTTCAATGATAATCGAATTGCATTGCGAATTGGAATATCATATAAAGGTAATTGGAAAATTAATTTAAAAGGTGGAGTGATAGTTGGTCTTACTAAATCAGTTTGATATTCTCATTCCCTTCAAACCAAACTGCCAAATTACCCCGTGTAATTCTTACTGTCTACCTAATTTTCAAAGCTACCCACACATTAACCAACCAACATTCCTTCATTAAAAACCTACTACCAGCTTTTGTACTTATACTAAAAATCTCCAGAGCAGTCAACAACTCTTTTCATCAACTCTATAACAGTGGGCTGCTCTAGTCAGCAATATGTTTATCTAGCTATACGTTCTATCTTGCTACACCTAAAATCACACCTACCAACCAACCTACCTCACTTCATGCTCACTACCATCCTTTGTACAATACCAATTCATTTCGTAAAATCTCCAAAGAGGCTGACTCCTCTCTGCATCTTCAACAACTGACAGTGGCCTCATAATCAGCAATTTGTCTATCAAGCTATACATGTATCTTCTATCTTGCTGTACCTTAAACACACCTACCAACCAACCTATCTCCCTTAATACTTACTACTATCCTTTGTACCTAGAACTGATTCCTTACCTAAAATCTCCAAAGCGGTCGACTCCCCTCTCCATCTTCAACAACTGACAGCGGGCCCCGCAAGTCAGCAATCTTTCTGTCGGAGAGATTTATTTGTTCGGCAAACAGAAAAGTGAGCTAAGATTGACCGTCAGAGGAGCACCATTGTCGGTTTGTTTGAGAAGCGTATTTCGGTGTTTGCACATTTTTCATCCCTCGGTTGACGGTGCTGAGTTAAGCCGTCTGGCCATTTGGTTGCTGCCCAGGAGCTGCGTTCAGGGATTGAGGTTTGGCTGCGGCTGCGACACTTGCACTTGTCTTGGATGGTACATATTGTACGATCAGTATTGATCGATTTGCCAATGAGTGGGGGCATTTTCGCCTATTTAAAATAAAAGTGTTCCAAGTTAAAGTGTATATTTGAAGAGACTTCATAAGTTATTCAAATTTGACTTACCTGTTCTTCTGTCACTGTTATAGGTAGTTGGTATTTATTCTGATCATTAATGCTAATTAGCATGAAAGTTTTGTTTTCAAGAGTGTTTTTGTTGAAGGTCATCATATCACATGTCTCACACCTCCTTACACCTGACTCTGGTTTGTTTTGGCCTACTTCCTCTGCCCTTTCCCAGGTCAGGTTCTGGGATCTCTATACTATGTAATGCACCAGACAATTTGTTATATTTTGTCTTTTCTCTTGTAATTTTATTATGTAATATTTTTTTGAGGAATAGAAATAAATTATTTATATGGCTTTCTGCAGTGTAGTTGGTCTCTTGGTGCTCTCCTGCACTAACTTATAGTCTGATATGGATTCCTTAGTGCATATGGCAATAACAGAGCACTCCTTCTATTGACTTTTTTTTACTGAGGTTAACCAGTGCTGGAGATTTTATCAGGGCTTTCATTCACAGAATTTCTGCTTGTGCAGCTGCTTCTAATTGTCTTGCTATCTATTTTTGGCACATAGTCGAAAGTCAAAAGTTTCTGCCCTCAAGTCTGCTCAACAGATGATCTGATAACTGATTTCAATAAAACTATGAAAAGTTTTACTTCATGTGAAACAATCATCATTGCACTGTATAAAGTCGAACAAAAACGCTTTGATCATTAGAATTCAATTTAAAAAAACTAAGATAGTTCCTGTCATACATGCAAAATATCATTATTTATATGGACAGATAAAATGTATACATGTAATATCTGTAAATGATTTAGTCTTATTTTCATTACAGGTGATTTCATTAGTACGTGATTCTTAGGTTCTAGATCCACCAAATACATGTCATTTTTAGTTAATCTGATTGGTTCAGAAACAACAGAACGTCACACATTTGATTTATCAAACGTAGTAAGTGCTGGTTTAGCATTGATTAATCACAGCCAAGTGTGAATGACAAGAATCGCATGGTAATGAAATTGCCTGTAACCTTTTCCCAATGTTGCTGCAGAACACTGTAGTAAGACAACTTGACAGATGTTTTTAACATGTCCTCAACTGATGCCAATATAGTCCCTTATATTGCCTGGCAATGCATGTTCTCTCAACTTGCAGAATATGTTACTTGTTGATCTAGGCATTTTTAGACTGTGCCGCTGAATAATGAAAAAATTGATTGTTTGTTTAATGATGAAACTAAAACCTACCAAGTTTACAGAGTAATAAGGCTAATAGCAATTTTTAATCAACTTTCTCTGTTCTATGAATATATAAGTGGAAGAGAAACTCAATATTGGTCTGATATTTGAATTTTAAAGTTTAATTAGCCTATACTGAATTTTATAATTAGTAGCCTGCTAAAACTAAGTTGTTATACTGCTCAATAGAAGACTGTGAAAGGCTTTTATGCCTGAAGAGGGAGTTTATCAGAAAAATTCTATAGATTTTGTTGGAAAATGTGTCAATTTTCATGATTTGGACTACATAAGTTACATTAACAACTTGTGAATGCCCGGACATGTCTTGCTGTGCCTCGCATTTCGTATAAAGTAAGAAAAATTAGCAAAAATTGAAAAAACAAAAGAACAAATAAGATGGAGAGCATAATTTAAGGTTGAATCGATGCAACAGGTACCGCCACGAAATGGTTCTGCTTGAATTTTTTATTGTCTGCAATATCTACAAGCCATATGTGCCCGTGAAGTATCATTTTGAAATATTGCTTCACAATATCAACAGTTTTATGTATTTTTTGTCTCAAACTGCCCTGTGTATTACCTACAAACTGCTTGCAATATATAGGAACTGCATGTACCGAAAACGTGTTCTGGCAATACAGATTGATATTGTCGCTTCGCAATATCACTTTGCAATGTCACTCATCAATATCATGCGTCAGTTGAACGTTTTTTTCTTTTTTGGTATTTTCCAAAAAACAGCCAGTATAACACAATGTACTTACAAAGCAATAGCTGCAGACTACATGTGTCTAAACCTGCTGCAGCAATACAACTTCACAATATCACTTTGCTATATCACTTTGCAATATCGCTTGGCAATATCGGTTCACAATATCGGCGTTTTGCCTGCTGTTTATCTGGCTTGTTTGTATCCATCTCCTGTTGCCTGTAAATCCATAGACTCCTGTCTTAATTTACAGCCTTGTGTTTACTCTAGCTTTTGTTCTTGACAAACTCAATCTGCGCCTCCCGCTTTCTCCAATATATGATATTGTTTCACGAACAAGTGGATCGACGATTTCCGAATGACGCGAAATGAAATTTTTCGATGTCTTGTCACTGACGGAATGACGTCTTGACATCATAGCCATGAATGTTCTTGTGAGTTTTATTAAAAGAATTGACAGCAGTGCCTTTATTAGAAATAATTATCTTACTTGAGTTGTTAATATTTCGAGTCAGTGACTTGGGAAGGACATCTTGACGTCTTGACATTGAAGCAATGTTTCTGCGAGTTTCATAAAATTTGTTAAATTCACTGCAGTTTCTTTATTATTAATGAACATTGAACTTAAAGTTGTTAATGATATGACTGGCTTCTCAATGTTCCCATGCTGTTTCATTATGCATTCTTCATAAAAGAATAGTTATTGAAGAATTTGGTTTCACAAGTTTTCCACAAGCTGGAATATTTGAAAAGAAAATTGTATTTCATGAGTCATGAAAGCTCATTTTGAGTGATACGGATACAATGAGCAGGTGCCAAAGTCATGTGTACTGTCATTTTTTTCATGTCATATCTTATTTCAGTGTTATGGCCCAATAGATCAACAAGACCTTGACATTTCACTAAATTTATCTACATCTTTAGACTTCCTTTTATTATAAAAAATGAAATCCTTTATATTGAATGACTCATGCCATGAATATATTTTACCCTACAACATATTTTCTCAATTTCTATAAATTCTAATATATTATCTTTTCATTTCCCAATTCTCTTGAAGTTTCTTCTGTATCTAAATTAATATATATCTTTAGAGGTTCGTGCCGATATGTTATAAAGCATATGAAGTGAGCTTTATTAACTTTTGGAGATGTTTTTCAAGAGGTTTTTCCTCATAACCTCAGGCAAAATTGACTTCAACAGCTTTCAATTCCTTCACTTAGTTGCCTGATTGAACCACTGAGACATTGGGTTGTTTACTCATGGAGAGATGGGGAGTTGAGGTGGATATTTTTAGATGTTGAGTCTCATGATTTAGTTATGACATACTCTAAAAAATGTCGGGACAAAATTGGTTTTTTAGATTCAAAATGGTTTTTTGAAAAACCAAATTTCAATGCAAAACCAACATGGATTTTTAAAAAAATCCATGTTGGTTTTTTGCATTGAAATTTGGTTTTTCAAAAAACCATTTTGAATCTAAAAAACCAATTTTGTCTGAAATTTTTTAGAGTGCATGAGGTGTTTGTTTACCAACCTGTTGTTTCTTGGCTTCTTTCTTAGATAGGAGATTAGTGGGGTTGATATTAGTCTGGTTTGGTGGCTTATTTGAACTCAGTAATGGATTAAGATAGAAATTGACTTTTATGTGGCCTTAAATCTGTTGATGTTAGGTTGTGGCTTCAACATTCTCCCATTTTATATGAAAAATATTTAGCTCGATTAATGTTTAATGGTACACTTCCTTTCATTTAGGGTATAGATGTTGAGTATAAACCCCTATCTTTCCACATAGTGATCTTAATGTGCCTCACAATCATGTCATCTAATAATTAGTGGCTTGCGCAAAAAATTCCAATTCAAAATTATGTACTGCATTTTTGGTTAACAGATTGAAAGTATTAGTGGCACTGTACCAACCAACTTGGAAACTTGCACAGCACAAAATAACTGCGACGTCATTGCGTCTTTCATTCAGCACCCGTGTCACAACGTTCGCTGGTCCTGGGGCTAATCAGAAGATTATTAAAAGCGTCCCATAAGGGACATGTCAAGAACATTAAATTTTCTTGGAGAATACCAAAAACCCCCTCTGGCTATTGCTCTCTAATGAGATTTTCGAGAAGTGCCATTCTTGATCATCAGATGTCTTGATTTTTGAGTTATCGGCGACGTCAAAATTAAGATTCGCTGTGACAAAAATTTGCTTCAAAAGTCTTTGAGGACATCGGAGAGACCTTGACATTTTCAAGATGTCTTTTTGTTCAGTCTAGAATTTTATATTGTTTCTTGTGTTATTGTAGAACAAAGATGGTTAAGGTAACTAGAGACGTACATACTAGCTTGTCCAGATAATGTACTGTATCCCAGGTCCAGTATCTGGTGATTGCTTATACTGCTTCCTTCATGATCAACTTACTACTTACAGTTGCAGAAACACAAGTGATTGCCAAAATGCTCCGAATGTGTGCGACTGTGAGTCGTAACATTCACCGGTGATGTCACATGTCTCTCTGTGACAAATAGAATAATTCAATGTAAAAGATATGTCCTGCAGTGACACAACTGATTTCATACAGAAATGTTATCACTTGGTGCTTCACATCTGTAACATAGATAATGACAATTGAAATTGTCACAAAAAACCACTGTCGAAGCTGTATATGCATTGTGCAAATTGTGGAATATCCAAAATAATAAAGGATCAAGAAAACATATCTCTTCTGTACAAACACATAAGAAATGGCCTGAATCTGTAGCACACCATCACTGCAGTATTCTGAGCCACTCCCCAAAAGAGCTGTTACTGTCAAGATGGATTCTTTAATCACACTTGGTGAACAACTTCCATCAGGGGCAGGAAACTTCAATTTCTAATCAAAGGAAACACTGGCTTTATGTGCTTTTCTTCCAAAGGTGGGATAACTAGCTAATTAAAGAAGAAGGAGAAAAAGTGTCCCATTTTGAATTGGGCAAGAGCTGAAGAGGAGGGAGACAAAAAAGGAAAGAAAACACATTTGATGAACTCCGTGCCTGATATAAATGTCGTGTCCCGAATTGGTAGTTTAAAGTGCATATTATGATAAGTTTTTGATGTACATGACATTGTACTGTTGTTCTATGCTTGTCAGAGAGGTTTTCAAGTAAATTTGATTAATTTACAAGTCGAGGTACCAAAACACAGTGCTAAGCTGAGGGGTTTTCAAGTAAATTAGATCAATTTACACTGTCGAGGTGCCGAAACACAATGGCAGGACCCGGGTTCTTTTCCTGGCCATTGCAGACTATATAGACTTGCTGTATTCTTGAATATTACATTATTTTATATTTGATCGGTGTTAGAAGCTGACATTGTGGAACTGTGCACTCTTAACTGATTTAGGACAAATTCGGATTATGAAATCCTGAGAGGTTTTTTGCATAGAAAACCACACCATTGGTGATGATATACGTAGCTACATGTATATAGTATTTCCACAAACCGAAGTAGGAATGATTGAGACCAAATACCAATTACTGAATTAGGTTTAAGGGATTTGGTTGGCTTTTTCTTTCAATTTCTTGCAATGCTTGACCAATCTGTATCATGTTACGCACTGTTTTGATTTGCATACATTTATACAGAAATTCAGACAAGGTGCATAACAATGAGTTTAAGATTATCTTAAACCATTCTGTTGCACTGATTTTTTCTGTCGCTTTCTCTGATAAAAGTAAATTCAAACTTTAATGAGAAACATTGTGTTTGTTCGGCATATGTCGGAGAATACTCCGTTCTCCGGATTAGAATTTTAAATTGGGAAGGAGGTCATCTGTTGCATTGGAAGTGTGAAAATGTGGATTAAGGAGTTTGGGAACTGTGAGAACTGATTCAGGAAGCGAGTTGCGGGGTGATTAAGGAGATTGGGAAACCGTCAATTGTTTAAAGCGGTGGGAGCACTCTTTTATTATCCCCTAATTGCTAGGGATAGAAGGAATGAAGCAATTGTAAGAAGACCAATCAGTCACCCCACAATCCATTCCAGTTGAATGCAACCAATACATCTAGCTAGATGCAAGAGGCGTTAGTTGGATTCAGCCAGCGTTGGCAGCTTTCCTTTGCCCGGGTTCACCGATACTTTTGTCGTTTTGACGTATTAGCGCCCATTGAACTGTGGCCTATATTAATCATGCAATGAATAACTCGGCAGAGGTATACACTGCTTTAGGTTTTGGAGTTCACCAATACTTTTGTAGTTTTGAGATATTAGCCCCTGATGCACTCCCAAGTCTAAGACTATATTAATCATGTTATGAATAAATTGTTTTGGAGGTAGATTCTGAGGAACCTGTAAGTTGATTCATTATAGTACTATGTATTTGTACCCAAAGCACTCAGGACTGTATTAATCACAATGCAACTAAATGGACCATGCCATAGACTCCCTTATACCTTACACTGTGGAATATACGAAAGGATTCTATGATACTATGCATGATTAATACGGTGTCAAAGCTTCAAGTACACAATTGGATGAGTGACATTGACAAACAAACTAGGAACTAGAGGCAGATCGTAAAGAGAGGATCATCGAGGCCAAAAAAGCAAAATGATAGAAAGTGGAGATGGAAGTAAGAAAAGTAAGAAGTGATGAAGACTACAAATGAAAGAAAAGAACAACAGAAAGAGAAAAAGAATAAAAAAGACGACCTGCGACCTGAGCCAAGCGGCTTGGCAGTGATGACTCAAGTGATGACTTCTTGTATGTATACGTCGTTATGGATACCATTGTTGTTATGGATGCGTTGTTATGGAAACGTTCTTTTCCGAAGCGGAGACAAATAAATCATCCTGGGGTAGATTTATGAGGCTGGTTTAGAGGTCTAGGAATCTTATGAATTTAAAATGTAGTCTTTTCTACCCTGCGTCCAACGGTAGCTCTACTCGGGCTCTACTGAAGCTCGACTTAGACTTGACTGTGGCTGGATGAAAGCTTGGCAGAGGCTGGGTTCCACAAGACACAGTACAACTGTACAAATTTATCATTTCACATAACCCCAGCATGATGGAAACTTAGCTGATGGATGGATGTGAGGGATTTAAGTCCAGTATCTGTAAAGTCAGTAATTCAAAGTAAGATGGGGGGAAGACGAAGAAATGAGGTGAAGGATGATTGAAACTGCTGTCCAACAAGAGCTGGAATTGGACCTGGAGCCCAGAGTTAACCTCCATCCCTTTCTAAGAAACCTGGCAGTATAAGTTTGTTTATAAGTACCGGTTATTACCTATCAACTTTGTGTTGAAGCTGGTATCTCTTGCGATTTCACGAGGAAACTTTTTGTGCAGTATTGTAGACCCTCAGCAGTTCCACAGTTCCAGACCTTTGCGTCTCTTTGCAAAGATGGATCGTTGACAATCAGAATATCATTCGAGAGACTTCCTCTCAACTTTGCATTTCATATCTTGATTATTTCACTCGGATACTCAAGCGGATAGCATCATAAGCCGCACAATACCCGTGGAGAATGCAGTCGGAGACTCCGAATTTTGAGTATCATTGTTCAGAGACAAGGGATTCTCAATGAGACACCTTATAGGGTGAAAAAGGATAAACATGGATAATATACAGTGTCTATAGTGAGCAAAGTTGAGTGATGAAGGCTTGATAGATAGATGGATTGGCAGTCAGTAGATGAAGACAGGGAGAGAGATGAAATATGGAGCTGAGTGAAGACAAATACTAGAAAATTGGTAAGACAGATAGACAGGTAGGTTAGTAGATAGATGGATATATTAGATATATAGATAGATGGGTCCAATAGCTATGACAATTTACATGCACATTTCAATCATTTCTTGAGAACAGTTGATGCAATTGAAAGAAAAATGATCATCAGTTTTACTTCATCGTTTATGGACATCCAGACATTCGTACAATGTAACAGATTTTTTGAAAATCGTCATTTCAATGCACATTGCTCAATGCTCGTGTATGGGAATTAATATTTTTCTCTGTACATGCATTGTACAAGTGCAGAATGTGGATATGGTTTATTGTTTGGTGACCTTTCCATTGTGCACCAGCCTCAGGACATCTGATATACAAAAATAAGTACGCATTACATCTGCAAAAAATAAGTATATGTTTTATATCGCTCCGGGATATTCTGTGCGACAATGAGATATGTTCCCCTGTGGTGCTCGCAGCTATGTCGTGTGAAGCAATATTCGCTATTTTTCCTGTTCACTCTTTTTATAATATCCTTATATATATATATATGAGAAGTTTCGTATCTAACAGGTAAAGGTAAGGCCAATGATACATGTATGTAATTCGTATTTAGATATAAATTGAGAATGAATTATTCCGACAACACACATATTATTCATATTGGTGTATATACAGTCGCGGACAAAAATATTCATACAGCTGAGTATCTGCACATACCTGGTATTTACTCTTGATTCAGGGATGCGAGGAGAAAAATTTCACTTTTAAGTCATTGCCCTAATCAATTATCATTGTCAAGCACTGCAAACTTAGGCATATCTCTGTTTTCAAGCTCAGGGAGCACACTAAAGTAAAATTTCAACAAGACAAAAGTATTCATACAGCTCGAACATGCTGGGTATAAAGTGCATCAAAAGCTTGAATTTCTATTCCAAATAATTTGTAACTTTCTGTGGCTTCTTTGGATAACCTCCTTAGAAGTCCTGAGTGCTTTTTTGGGTGTTTTTATCTGTTTTGGTTGACCCATACCACCCTATAGCGCCGGTATCATTTTACCATTAAATGTATGTGAGACTTCTGCAAAGATGCTCGCTAAGCCAAGCTAGATGCTCACACAAAGTAAAATTTGGTTTCATGGCTTGCTTTAATCATTAGTGCAAACTCTCATTTGGACTAAAATAAACTTGTGGCATGCAGGTGATGATTTGCACATGATGCAAAAAACCTAGGATAAAAATTGGCCAAGGCCCAATGCTATTTCAATGGGCAAAACTTTCTAGACTTCGCTAGGCATTTGGTACCCATGTATAAATCTTGTAAAACCAAATGCAACTTCTTGTAGTTTACATCAGGCACAACCTATGGCATAAAGAAAACTATGATGGACCATTTGAAGAAATGAGATTATTCTTCATGGACTTATTGCCATCTTTTGAGAAATGTCATATACATTAAATGGTAAAATGATACCAGCGCTATAGGGTGGTATGGGTCAACCAAAACAGATAAAAACACCCAAAAAAGCATTCAGAACTTCCAAGGAGGTTATTCAAAGAAGCCACAGAAAGTTACAAATTATTTGGAATAGAAATTCAAGCTTTTGATGCACTTTATACCCAGGGTGTTCGAGCTGTATGAATACTTTTGTCATGCTGAAATTTTCGTTTGTGCGCCCCCTGAGCTTGAAAACAGAGATATGCTTAAGTTTGCAGTTCTTGACAATGACAATTGATTAGGGCAATGACTTAAAAGTGAAATTTTTCTCCTAGCATCCCTGTAAATACCAGTTTAAGCAGAATACTCAGCTGTATGAATATTTTTGTCCGCAACTGTAGATATATTTAGTTTTCATTCTGATTTGTTGAATAGATAAGATATTTGATAGAAGGCATCATATATATTTATATTTAATGTTCTATTGTATATTAGATAAATTATAGTTTCATTAATTAAAATTTTCGAATTCGTAGTCGATGATGTATACAGATCTACCGATATACAAGTCAACCTTTTTTATATTCCTTTTATTTCTGAATTGTTTTTGCTGTCATCAGATGATCTCAAATTTCTCTGAATGCTGTTTTTTTTCCTGAATAGATCATATTTCTGTTCACACTAAGTCTTACCGAAGACAGGTCTCCTTTCTTCAGTTGTACCCTTCAAGAATAACAAGTGTGGTTTTTTTCTTTGTTGTAGAAGATGAAAGTTGTGACTTTACAGGTGCTTCACAGGTGATTCAGAAGCACTTGGCCTGTCTTCTGAGAAAGATGTGTCTGATTTAAGTGCTTCAATCAATACACATGGCTTTTTAGTCTCTTGGTGCTGCAGAATGTTTGACTCTGATGTTATTCTGCTTGTTAAAGTCATGTTCCCTGTACTTCTTACAGTATTTGAATGTATGTATTTGTGATTGTTCTTTTTCCAGATTTTGGTGGGTTTTTACAGAAGGCCTTTAGTGGAGTGGCAGATGTAGTAATGATAACACAACTTAAGTCTTCACTGAATTTAGCCCCATGGGAATTGATCAAAATGTACTGTGTATTGTGCCTTTTGCTGACTGTGTCGTGATGTCGGTTTACTGAGTAAAAAAGAGTAAAGAAATATAATGGTCCTTTTATCAGTTAAATATTCAAGGTCTATTTTTGAACACAGTGTGCTTCAGGTGTGGGCATTCAGAGCATATATGTGATTCTTTAATGGTATTCCACAGAGTGTACCAGTCCTTAACCTGGAGTGGAAGATAACTGGTTCCATTTGAAATACGAATGTTCGCTAATGGTCACTATATAACGTGTAACATGCAATACTTCGTTGGCTTCTTTTATCTCCGTTAACTAGACATGCGAACTGTACGCTTATCAGGAGAGATGTCTAGATCCGAACTGAAGAAATTCTGAGAAAAAAGTCAGTTGGGTGCTCAGAGAAATTCTAAATGATGTGCTGTAAAATATATTGGAGGCTCACTACTAATTTTGTGACTGTGCTACGGTATCTGACATCGGACGTAAAGTGAAGTATTGGACCGTAAGCTTCCATGTCACTAAGTTTAATTGTATCAATACAGTAACTTGATGTTCTTATGTCTAATTTGTGTGTATTGTTCTGAGCGTAATTTTTGAAGATCAAGGTTTTTGTGAAAATGTCGCCTGAATTTTCGCAGTGCTTCTTCAAAATAATCCATTTAGCGTTCTCCGCAACAGACTGGAAACTTGTGTCAAGAAGTTGCTTTTTATGTTCGATGGAATCTTATCAAAAAGGAGTAAAAAAGAAGTCAGCGGCGACTTCAAAGTTTTGCTTTAATTTACTGCTTACTATGAAGAATCAATGTTTCAATGATTGTGGGCTATTTTTGGCGCAACTCGGTGTAGTGCAATGAAGTTTTTCTTTACTCTGTATTATACTGATTCAGTACGACTGTTCACTTTATTTTTCGCTGTGAATTTGTAAACTGTCAAATCGATGATTGTGGTTTAGATTTTGTTGACATAATATTCAGTGCGGTAGGAGTTGTGCTACGGTTTTGGGTCTTTACAAATTAGTTGTCGAGAGCGCATTCTCCATAATAACAACCTCCTATCTTTGTGAAGTCCTCTATCATTATACTATACAAGAGGTGTTCAACTTATTTTGACAAAAAGTTCACCATAACACAGAAGTTGACATAAGTTACTTTTGTCCTGGCTGATAACAAAAACTGTTAAATATAGGTCTTGCCAATGTAAGAAATAATTTTGAAGTGTTTTGGAACAGTTTGTGTAATTTTATTAAACTTCTCCTCAGATAGGCGCTCCCGTCAGTTTTGAAAGCAATATTTCGCCCAGTGATAGTGGTAACAAGTGTATCTGCAGAAAATTTTCAGAAGAACCAATTTTGCTAAAACTTCTAGAATTTCATCAGAGGGTCTTTGGTGACGTGTCCACAAATTTACAGGAATTATGCTTGGTTATTATTAGATATTTAGCGTGATTTAGGTACTATGTTCCCAAATAATCTTCTATTCGAATACTATCGCTTTTTCTCTCTGTGGAAAGAAATTAGGAATGCTCTTTCTATGGTAGATTTTAAATTTGAGCTTACAAGGTATTGGGCTATCCTCTTGCAATTTCTGGAGATGGATGTGTGACTTTTGCTCTTTTAAATCACAAAACAATCAAAGCATGAATTTCGTACAGAGATTGCTTATCATTTCAAGCTTCTAACTTTTAAGTGCTCTGTACATTTATTTTATGCTAAAAATCACTCATTGATTGATATAGTCTTTTGGATGAAGCTAAGTTTTATTCAGTGCAAGCATTGTTTTGGTCCTGCGTTTAAAAGTTACAGCTGGAGCATGCCTCTAATGTTCCTTGTTTTCACGCACTTTCTTAAAAAATTGTGTTACATTTAGCTTTATTTTTGTAACTTGCACATTCAGAAGTTATGTACAAAGTTGTATCCACCTCCTGTATTGTTACTGGAATGCTATGTCATCTTTGTAAGAATTAACAGATCAAATAATTTGGTCAATGATCTAATTTTGTTTATCACCCCCGATTTGGCCATGAACCATGTCAAGGGAAATTCAGTTTTGAATCGGTTTATGAGGACGAACACCACTTGTTACTTTGTGCGGTATTTCACAATGAACATTTAGCTTAAAGAAACACAATAATCAGCTTCCACGACACAAGACATCATCCTTGAGGCAGTGAAACCCCTCCTCAAAAGGTGTTTTATCACACCTTTCAAACAACATGCAATTAGTTACAGTTGTAATACTTCTGAGTTATAAAAGTGATATAACATGCAAGATGAACAGGACATGGATCAGTCACAGCAATTTCAACTCAAAGCAGCAATAATTGTCGATTTGGCGGCTTTTTTATTTTTTGTCAAAATAAGTTGAACACCTCTTGTATGGCAGCTTTAGATGCGTACCGTACATGTATCTGCATATTGCAGCTTTCTAAACCATTTTATCAAGCCATTTGTAGGTACATGCATTATCAGGACAGACAATTTATTTGTTCATGTAACGATAACAGCTTAGGTTAATAAGTCATTAGGATGTGCAAGGATACATTGGCTCTATACATAATGGCAGTGTGTTGCTACTAACTCTGGAACAATTGATAAGCCAGTTAACAACAATTTATTGTCTGGTGTCCGGTACTTCTTTCTTCAGCCAACTTGCCTCACAAAAGTCACTATTCATTTTACCATGATTTTGTGATTCTTGGCAAAGATGTCTCATGCCAGCTCAACCGATGGTCTATCATTACAGGACGTAAAACCAAAGTCAGTTGAATTTCTCTTTAGTGTGTTCTCTTGGCCGCATTTCTACTCTGATGAATTGCCCAGTTATTACTGGCCCATTTCCTTTTCCCTTCTGAAGTGTGGTAAAAACCTTTGTTTTGCAAAACCTTTGTATTTTATACATACTTTAGTAATGACCAACATTGACTTACATAACTTCAAGTACCATATTCTGGGAAGGTTCCATATATTCTGCAACATGTGTATTGCTATGTCTAGTCAAAAGATATACATGTAGCTCAACAGTTGTCATCAGTCTGTCAAAACTGGACGAAAAACCAAACTCAATTGAGTTTCTGTTGAGCCTGTTCTCATAACTGCATTTTTACACTGATGAAATGCCTGGTTACTGGCCCAGTTACTGTCCTTCTCAAGACTGGCAAAGCCATTCTCTGCTATAAGTGCCATGGGAATGAGCTACTTTACAACATCCTATAATAATATTCTCGGTGGCCATCTTGTGTGCTCATTTTACACTCACCCACAAGGCTTTCTCATTTTTCCACTTAGAGTTATGAAATTTGGTACAGGTATGGGGCCATGGGTATGATTTGGGCAGTTGTCGAGAAATCCAAGATGGTGGCCTTTTTATGGCAGCCATCTTTCTTCATTTCTTGAACTGCCCATTGTGATCTGAATATTTCGCTTAGAGTTATGAAATTTGGTACAGCTATTGGCCTGTGGGTATGAATCGGGAACATGTTGAGACATCCAAGCTGCCCACCAAATGGCCACTTCAGAATGGCTGACATCCTTGAAATGCCCATTGTGACCTTGCTATTTCACTGTGGGTTATGAAATTAGGTAAAGTTATTGGCCTGTGGGCATGGATCAGGAAAATGTCGATAAATCCACATAGATTGATAGATTGATAGATACATAGATACATAGATCTATACCCACATTGATTGATTGCTTCATTCATTCACTCATTCTCCACACTGCCAAAGTATATCCTTTATCACGGGTGAATGCTAGTTACTACTATATTCTGGCAAAGTTCTGTATATGCTGCAACTGTATATATGCTGCAACATATGTGTGTGTTACTATGTCTAGTCAAAGACATAGGTCTGTTTAGTGTAGACAGCTTGTGGAATCCTTGAGTAAAGCTCTATTACTTACTGGACTAGTCCGAAGAAATTTGTCAATGTGATGTAATTTAGACTAATTGACAATCTTGGTGCCAGTCAATTTGTTTTTTTTTTGCAACTGGAAGTATGGTGATATATTAGAGGGTGGGAGAAGCCTGGATATTGCAAATTGTTTAAGCAATTATCCTTGGTAATATTTTTAAAATGTTTGTTATGAACCTTTATTTGCACTTAAAGTCTCCCTGCCCTATGAGCATGCCTCGGCGGTCCAACGTTGGCCCAGCGTCAGTCCGATGTCAGGTAGCATCGGACCAGCTTCGGGGCCACGTTAGACCTCCGAGGCATGCTGATAGGGTGGTCAATTGCACTTGTATGTAACAACTGCAATATGTGTGAGAAATTCCTGTAGAGCACCAAAGAAGACTATTGTCTTATCCGCTAAGAAATTAGCCTATGATAATGTGTAATTTTGAAAGTGAATTTTCAGTGAATACTCACCTATCTTCTTCAGACTAATGTAAGTTGCTTCTTGATACGCAAAGGTGCATTGATGCAATACTTTGCAATTGTTCAATAAGATTGCAAGTGGACTACTTGGATACCCATCTAACTACTTTGGACTAACAAAAATTTGCAGGCGATACTCAAAAGCACATGGATGCAATTTTAAATGTTACATCAAATGACATCAATTCAGAAGTGAAATTCTTGAAGAGCATTCGACTTCTTCGGACTAAGATTAGCATCACATCACACTGGTGGCTGCATCACCATCAGCAACCAGCAGCAGCAGCAGCGCCCAGCATCGCCAGACTTGGACGTAGGCAGTAGATGACCGTCAGCATCTCTTATGTCAAGTAAATGGGAATCGATTCCGCTGTGGGACGGTATCGCTGGCTGGTCAGCGAGCGTCCTGAGCCATCCTCCTCCAGGAATGGTCTTGAGTGGGTCCACCAATGTGGTCTCATGCTATGTGGTCTCATGCTATATGTGGTGTCTGCAGAATGGGTTGGACAGTGGGTACTAACTGCCACTATACAGCATTGGTGATGTGGGGTAGGTCAGGTTCATGATTTGGAGAACAGTACCTATGGATTTATAAATGCACTCTAAAAAAATGAAGGACATAACAGTTTTTTTGAAATTCCCTTTTTTTTGCATAGAAATTTAGTTTTTCCAATTCTTGACAATAGGTTATTTGCACAAACCAAAATTGGGAAATTTGAATGATATAGGGGACTAGCCCAAAAACCCCATAATGGTTTTTATCTGAGATTTATTCTTTAGAGTGTGGTTTGGTAAAATAATGACCTGATAAAATATTCTGGAATATGTTTTGGAAGAGTATTTGAGCAGAATGTAGGCTTGGATTTTTGAAGAATGACTGGGCACCCTTGTATTTCATGTTTTATACAAACATGTCAACAGCATTTACAAGAAAAACTCTAGTAAAACCCCAGATGATATTTTACATCGCTCGGTGTCCAGTGCACCGTATACGCATCAGTGCAAATCCTGACTCTGATCCGAGGTGATCTACACTGACTTGTGGTGATCTTTCGTAATGTCCCCATTTGCTTCCCGAAGCCCCGTCTTATATGTAAGACATTTTATTAGCTGCGACCGATCTGACCTTGCCGAGCTAGTGGGTCATGCAACTGAGTTTACTACTGTTATATAGTGTGTGAAGTTGCAATGTTAGCTTTTTGGTCTAGATATTGACCTTGAAGGTAATATTATAGTGAATTTATGGATGTTGCAAATAAAGGTCACAGGTCACCACATGAACTGTGATAAAGTGGGGATGGATAAACATTTTGAAGAGAAAGTTGTATCAAATGATGCGACTAGAAATTTTGTCAGACCGTATGTAATACTATATGTATTTTAGGTCAGTCGTATAGTTTGTGCAGTATTCTCAATGAAGTCTTTTCTGTCAGAAAATGTTAATTGATGAAATTTAAATTAATTTTTTTTTCATATATTTATAATTCACCTTAATGGTCTAGGTATTTATCCAATATCTGTGTTAATTTTCTCTAAAGATTCTTTGTTTTTACTGAAGTAAGACTTACGCAGACAAGTACAGATTTCATTCGGTCAACTCCTTGGTTTTTGAACTTTGGTTGTAGTTAATCGAATACCCAATTTCTCCTAATCAGATCATATCTGTTTCTCATATCTGATTCCCAATCATATCGAATTGCTGGAGATCATTACGGATGACATCAAACTTTTAGTAAGGCTCGACTGATCAATCAAACCACTGCCAAATTTGATTTAAGGCTTAGAAGAAGATCCTCAGATGACCTGCACTTGGTTTGGGTTTTAGATGAAGTTGTCTGGCTTGGTTTGGGCAAATCAGTTTAGTTCAAGAGTACTTGGTGGCTTTGGTGGACTTGTTCTGAATTTAGAGATAATTCTGCTGATCCTTGAAATTTTTCTGATATTTAATAGTATTTAATTGCAAATAACTAGTATTTGTATAGCCCAATGGGGCACTGTAGAGGTATAAGACTAAAACACACTCACTTGCACCTATAAATAATTAAAAATGATCATTCTTGATCTGGCATCAAACCCAGATCTTCCACAAAGGACGTAAATTTAGAAGGCAACATTTGATGCTTGTGGGTAAATTTGATAATTTGAATTAAGTGTAATTTCCTCTTCTGAAAAAGAAGTAATGCAGATATAAATATCCAAAATAAGAAGATTGAAGTGGACAAAACCAAATGGTATTAATCTTGTATCTAATGAAATCCAGGTTGGATGTCACACGTTATATCACATTTCTATTCCTTTAGAAAAATGTGGTTTAGAAAAAAATGACAGATTACAAAATTGGTATTCTAATTCGACGAGCCCATATAATAATACTATTGTGATGGTCAAGACAGGAAAACATCTAGTAACAATTCTATTTCACCTTCAGCAAGCCAAGAAACCAGTGCTCTACCCTGCAACTGTTCTAACTGCAATAGTCTAGACTTAATTACATTCCAGCTTGAGTGAAGATACTTGGATGGCCTTTCAGCCTGAGCAGTTAGTTTGAAACTCAGCCAAGAAAAATGGCAACAGTTCAGAGGGCAGGGTGGAGATCTTGCTCTGTCTTGCCCTAAAAGAACTGCCAGCACCAAAGGTACCACTGGAGGTCCATGCAGAAGTGCTACCAAAGAGATATTTCAACTTCAAAGTACTTCGGTCCACAATCCAGAAGAGAAGATTTCTTTATTCGCAAGCCAGTGAATGAATGTAAACGAATAATTACTGTCCACCAATTACGAAAAGCTTTGGATATTATATTTTGGAAGTTGCCCACAATTTCAGATGGAGGAATGTGCACATTGACAATATAGATAATACTAAATAAAATGCTAAGTACCAGTGTATTGCAACCAAAAGTTTAAAGTTTTGAACAATCTGAATATTTATGATGATGAGATTAGGTGTAAACAGAATAATGATGTCCTTCGATGAGACACCCCACCCTTATCTACTCATTGGGCTTTGATGATAATTTGGTTTTGTTTGACATAACCAATTTGGTAAAGAAGGAATTGGTAGGAGGTTTCTCATCTGTAGAGACAAATCTAAACCCAAACATGGTACAGCCACAAAAGTCTTAGAGAAGTTGCTAGTTTATTTCTGTCGAGTGTCGACCTATTGGTCTGTGTCTCTGGAAATTTGAACTTTTAAAGCTATGACTCAGTGGCAAGAGAAATTATCAGGATTTGGTTGCCTTTTATAATATCTAACTGATGCATAAATGTGGCATATGAAACTGCTTCCATAACTCCTTTTAAAACCTTTTGATACTTCAATAACGAAGCAGAAAAACCTTATTCACTTTCTATTAATTCAACCATGTACACTCAATAAGGTCTATTCTCCTTTACTCCTTTTACTCCTTGAGATATCTGCCTATTTTGAATCACCCTTAAATCTTCCAAGCCTTTTATATTTAAAACAATTCACCATCTCATCTACTTTAATAGCTAGACATTTAGACATTTAAGCCCCTTTATAGATTCCTTACAGATTCCAGACCTTATGTTTTTAATACAATAGGCATTCTGGAAAGCTCAGATCTGAGAGAGATTGCCTTTAACATGCAAACCACTAATATGGGATGTATAGAGCTCAGGGAAATTTTGTAACATCAAAATATCCCATTTAGTGTAATTGGTCTTCTCTTATATATATTCTGATCTAAATGTGTACTTAACATGGGCTTTTAAAAAGTTAATTGAGAATTTACATTTAATATGTATGTCATATATGGCTGCTATGATTGTACCAATACAGTGCCGTTAAAGATAATTATTGAAAAATGTAAGTTATGGGCCCGTATCAGGCACACATCCCATGCGCACTGCCTGATGGGATAGTTCAGAATATGATTTACATTACTCAAGTCTTTGTATACATGTATACATCACCAAGCCTGATTCGTCATAAATTGTGTTAACATTTACGTCTGAAGTTCGGACTTTAAACCGTTAATAATAGATTAATGCCCAGTGTCATGTAGTGTTTTAGACATATCTAAAAAATTATCTTAAAACTTTCTAAATGCTTCCAACTTTGCATGTCCTCTTATTCAGCTCACAGTAAATGAATGTTATTTATCTACACCTTCAAAAATATAACGTACAACTTCAAAATATGTATATCACCACTTAGAAGAAGTTGATACATAGGACATTACATATTCACAACATGTGCAGCTATACATTCTACACTCACAGTGTACAATGTTACATATGGCATTATACTCATGCACATAAAGTAAGGCATACTGCAAGGATGTGTAGTATGTCTTCTTCTTAAGTGCCCACTTGAGACCAAAGAAGCTGAAAAAGCCCTTTAGACTAGACTACTGCTAGACTGGTATAGTGTTTCTGTTCTTTGCAATTTCTTGAAGATTAATTCCATCAATACCTTATGTGGTTGGTGAAAAGCTGGGCTCTGCTGTTCAGAATTTTTGTCTTGAAGATCCTGGGTGTGAATACAAACTTCATGGTTGTTTTTCGTCTTGGTAACTTTATTGTCATATTGAGTTGGAGTTTTTTAACTGATTTTGGT
The DNA here is from genome assembly GCA_026936325.1 of Platynereis dumerilii. Taxonomy (NCBI): domain Eukaryota; kingdom Metazoa; phylum Annelida; class Polychaeta; order Phyllodocida; family Nereididae; genus Platynereis; species Platynereis dumerilii. The sequence continues at coordinate 44,351,833 of JAPTHN010000004.1, read as the reverse complement.
GTATTTTTTGTAAAGATTATTTCTACCAATGCATTATCTACCTTAATTCTTTAATTTCTTTTGTACTTGGCGAAAATTTGGGTTCTAGATTTCAGGGCAAAATGTTTTCTTTTTTGCCTCTGTATATGGGGAGCATACGGAAACTGTCCTATCTATATAATGGCTGCTGGATGGCTGAGTGGTATGGCCCAGGCCTGCTCTTTTTCTGGATAGGTTCAACCTCAGGTGGGGAACCCAAAATATTCTGTGGACTTTCACGAGCAAAGTCCCAGCTGGATGTCATTCTGAAGAGATATTAAATAAGTGGCTTTCTGTATCAGTGTCACAGCTGGGCAAGTGTAAGATCCCTCACATGGGGTAAATGTGTTACATGTTGATGACTTCAGTATAAGCTATAGCAAGTGACTGGCCACATACGGTTCTTCCCAGGCTCCCTCCAGACGGCAGAAATTGACTTGTTTTCTTTGCTGTACAACATGCCCTGAGGTGGTTCTGTGGCTATGTATTTTTATTGACCATCAGAGAGATGTTCTATATGCTGGGAATCCTCAGAGATTAAGTAATTTGGAAGCTACATCTTAGACTTCTGGCCTCTGATCTTAGTCCATGTGGACAGTGTGGATGTTTTTATAGTTCTCTGTTCGGTTGTTGTTTAGCGGTTTCTGTTAGTTTCAGTAACTTCTTTGAGTTTCTGCGATAAGAAAATATTCTGATTTGTCTTTTGCGATTTTATATTGTTTTCATCATATTGACAGATAGATAGATATGGTAATTGCAGCCCTCTAAGCCCAGGTCTGGGCGCTCACGAGGGTTGATTGATGAGCTGAGAGAGAGAGAGCAGGAGTCCTCAACATGTTACAATTTACCCCGTGTGAGGGATCTTTTACTTACCCAGCATAGACAGTTCTCCCGTGGCCTAGTGATTAAGACTTCTTGTCCACTGGCTTTGAGGGCGTGGGTTCAAATCTCACCCCGGGAACTCACTTTAGTCCGAGCCCATGGGACTTTAAATGGAGGCGGGTTGTATCCAGTATTCTATGCTGGGGCAACTGAAAGACCCTGGGCATCCCTGAATTAATAGGGTATGTGCCAGACTCACAGTCTTCTCATCTCATCATCATACGGCGATCGCCTTCCTCAATATAGCCCACTAAGGTGCTGCAGAGGCGTAAAACACAAACAAAACAAACAAACAAACTTACCCAGCATAGACACTGATACAAGGGGCCGCCAATTTCACGTCTCATCCGAACAACATCCAGCTGAGATTTTGCTCATAAAGGTACACCGAAAATTTCGGGTTCCCCAACCGGAGTCATACCCATGCAGACAAGGCCTTCAGCGGAGCAGGCAGGCACCTTGACCACTACACCACCTATGGCGTTATAAATATGTCAGTATATTTTTTGATGGATTTTTTAAAAATACTTTGTCTGAACTCAACAGTTCTGCGAGTCTCAACGACACATCGATTTTGCAACGAAGTTCAACATTACTGATATTGGCAAAATAAAACATCAAAGTCCTTTGACAAAGCATTATTTTTCTGTAAATATGAGTAATAACTGTTAAGCCATCACTTGTGTGCAACATGTAAAATCATGTAAAATGCGTAAAAAATGTGCAAGATACTGTGTCGACATCGTGCAACTATTTTTCTCCCTTGACCTTTGGAAGCCGAGACGTTTTCTGGTTACTTCTGACCTTTGGCAAACGCTTCTTTGGCACAGCTTCCCATTCTTACTTGCCATTGATTTTTTGCTTCTTTTACGTACATTTTTTATCTTTTACTTTTCTAAATGGCGCAGAAGTGTTGTACTGCAACGGTATTGGACGACAAAGTTTCGCGAGGTATGGAGTCTATGGAAAGAAAGTTTGTACAGAGAGGAGCCTGATCGATACTGTATTTTCCCTTAAGTTTTTACTGTGCGTTTAACTCGAAAGGAGTAAACTCAACAATGATTTGAAACACATTGTAGTGGATGATTTTTATGTTGATTGAGATAAAAAGTTGTAAGATTGTTTTAGAAAATGCTGGACCTTCTTCTTTGTTTTAAAAAGTATCATTAAAAAAACAAACTCGGAAGAGTTGCTGAAGGAAAGAATCTTTAAAGAAGTTTCAGTCTATAGGATAATGTAAACACATTTTAGCTTGGTAACAAGTACACACATTGTGTATGAAATTTAATGGTTTGTTACCCGTTGTATGTGTATATTTGCTGATCTTTAGTCAGAAGACAAAGCATCAGAGTTTGGATTAATCGTTGATCAATATTTACAACAAAAGTAAAACAGAAAAGATAAAAAGTCTCAGATGGATGGATGGATGGATGATTGGGGCTTTACGTCCTGTATTAATACACTTGGTAGGCTAATTAGGACAGGAGGAGGACAGGGCATAGAGGTGAAGGATGATTCAGACAGCCGTTCAACATAGGCCCAGGTGACAAGACGTCTCAGAAAAAGAAGTATTCTATATTTATTTTATCAAGGACTGGAAGTTGAGGTAAAATGGCTAGCTCTAAAAAAGAAAAGCCAAAAAGAAAAGGTCCCAAGAAAGTGCATCTTCCCAAAGATTTTTCTTTCATCTTTTCCACATTCATTTCGATCCTCTGCCTCTTCATGCCGTCTTTCAAGTTTCAAAAATTCGATTAACCGCAGACTCTAAGGGGCAAGAAAGTCCTCAGTGAACAACTTATAGATGAACTGAGTAGCACAGACAGTTGGACTATCCTATACAATGTACCAAGGAAGCTATGTGGCCCATCGAGTAACATCGCGGTTTGGATGTGGTTTCGATGAGATGTTAAATTTGCAGTCGATTGTATGAATAGTGGTAAGACTTAACAACTTATATACCTCGGGCTGTGGTTTATGGATGAGAGTTGCAGAGAGTTTGGCATCCTCTATTTTCACACGGTAATCAGTCGAGGTGTTCTTTGAGCACCGGATGGATCATTAATCTAATAGGACTGATGGCCCAATTGACCAGTAAGAACTAAAATCAACTGGTAATATGCCCTCCTTCTCGGCTGATCCTGGTTTTTTATCGGCACATCAGCTTCAGTTATGAAGCTAGAGGTCTTGTGTGCAGCAAGAGTGGCATTTGAGGGCTGCACTGTCTTAGTTTCATACCCTACCTTATTCCCTACCTACCTACATCCATGAATCAGTACATCATCAGTTTCAATCTCTTTCACAATATCTCCAATTTTACCATCTGACACATTGCCAACAGACATCATTGTGCCTGATGACAGCCATTCACCACGTTAATACCTCACACATTTTGAGGAAGGTTGCTAAAAAACTACAATTTTCATTTTATTGCCAATTTCTTATCACCATAAACATGAGTGCTCTTGTGTCCTGAGGCTATGAACCTCCCACCAAGGACAGAAGGGAAGGCTTCATGCTGTGAAAGCATAAACAAGGTGTTTCCAGCTATTCATTTGGGCATGGGGGGAGGGGGTTGAGGCAAAAGAACTGTATGTTCTGTACTTTTATTTATGTCATACAGAAGCTAAGTACTTTTATTTATATAAACTTCATACAAAAGCTATATGCTTTTTATCCATCTAATTTTTTGTCACATTGTGATATCATGTGACTGAATATGGCTAAAAATCAAAATTACCTACCTACCTTGAATTTTTTGTAAAATTAGTAGGACGGATAGAGATTCTGGTTGTGAGAAGAAGTGCACCCTTGGTGTAAGATGAAGCAACTGTCGAACATGGGTTGCACACGCCAAGAGTCGAACAAAGCGGAGATATGATATCCATATGATATTCTGTTGCGTTTGCAATTTTTCAGTCACAATTCGTGCTGGAAGGCAAGGAGGAAAGTCATACTTGATCCTCTCTATTTTGCAAATAATATTTTTTGTGTAAGAGGAGGCGGTTCGCTCTGTATATGATTTCATGGTATGCGTGATAGTTGAGAAAATCCTTGGATAAGAGAATCGAATGAAATACAGAAATCACAAACAGGTATTTTTTTCATGAGCTTCAGCGCTCAACAAATCTGACAAGGGACCGTCAGTGACATGTGACAGTCTTCCGCCTTCTTCTTCTCTTCTCTCATGCAGGGACAGAGACAGACAGGCAGAACCAAAATAAATAATAATCCATGGGAAAATTTTGAATTGATCACTGTATTATTTCGCATAACAAGACTAAGGCCTAGTGAATCAGTTGGGTTTGAATACTAACCACCACGACACAGATTTCAGTATTGAATTATAAGCTGTAATATAAAAAAAGACATTTGAAGATTCCCCTTCATAATACCTGTATGATACTAATTGTTCATATTACGAGACTTCAATATATTTTTATAGATATATAAAAATGAAAAAAATTATACAAAATACAGAAATCATATAGAATATCTATTTCCGGTATCTATACAATTACCGGCGTTATGAATGTCATATTAGCCTTTTGTATTTAGTAAGAGTCACAGGTCATATATAAATCATCTATAGGAATTCTGTCTATCACAAAAATATCTTTTAGGCAACACGATATCCCTATTGTATGATTTATGTTCGGTATCACGCCAAAGGTGTTGCAGTCTTCAAAGTCGAAGTCATTATATAGTCTTCAGAAGTATGTGCTTTATCTAAGAGCAGTAACCTTCAACAAGTGGTATCACTCCGTATAGTTATAAGTTGGCGCCTATATATAGTTTGCCTTGATTTTTTAGCAGAGGTCTTTTTGTCATAGAGTAGTGTACACTATCAGCGGTCTGATGGAGGCCTTTGTATAATGAATAGAGATATGTCATGCGATGGTATGGTACGTCTTCGTAGAGCGCAGGTGTAGAGACGTGTCATCACGTTTTGTCTTTTCTTATATCTTCAGCTTTTAAGGCCAATGGTTCGATACCAAGCCAAAGTATTAGTATTGAGAAACACAGGACATGAATCATGTTGATTCTGAAATAGCAATAATTCATAAAAAAAGCTTTCGAAAAAAAACTTTCTAAATTGCAAGACTTCTTTGAAAAACTAAATTTATGTTTTTGTGTCGCTATTATTTTTTAAACTTACCCATCCAAAATGAATATGTGGTGTAGATGGACTTGTGATATATATAAACAGTGTTTTGAAATGGTTAAACAGGGTTTTAAATTATATCTCGAACTTGCTGCCTTTTTTAAGGATGGAGATGCTAAACAGTAGATGTGTCCTCTCAACAACAATGGTCGTTTTCCCCAGGCCTCTAGTGAACATTTAACAACTTAAATCAATGAAACACCAAAGATACATAGGTCAACCCTGGATAAGGCTATGGGAAGACACCCAAGCCTTGACCTTAACAATCTGACTGTTGATATGCAATGGGCTCTATAGTGACTCCACTTGCGAACAACACATAAAAACCACATCCGTAAATCTTGCAAGGACGATCATGAACCGACGAGGCTGAAAGTCTGGAATGCGTTTGGAATCCTTTGAGTTCTGAGTTCGCATACCTTGAGCATGACTTGAAACCTTTGCACGATATCCGCCCATCACACCACTTGTGAATTGAAAGCAAGAGACGTGTGAGGATTTGATATTCGCATGGATCACAGCAGACTTCGCATGGATCACAGCAAATTCTTTGTGGTGAATTTTGTTTTATCTTCTTCAATTTTGTTTTATGTTCTGGCGAATATCTAGAACGCGAACCTAATGGCAGCCGAATGGCAACCAAGTGAAAAGACGCACTCGGTTTTGTTTAAATGATACCATTAAGAAGGTCACCGTGCAAAAAGGACAATCTTTCTTCCCTCTCTATCTGTCTGTCTGTAATGATACCATTTAAAAAGTCATCGCAGATCAAATGATCACAAACTTACAAAGACAATTTCTGTTTGATTAAGCGCATACTTTTAAATACTTTCAGAAGTTACATGAGTGTAGTATGTTTGATGCAAAGTACTCTTAAACACTTCAGAGACCCTGTCACGTCATGAGCATTCAGTGTGACACTTTCGATTTCCTACAAATGAGAAATGAATGGCAAATTGCATTTGGTGCATGTTGCAGAATTGCTTCAGGATGAAACTTTCTAAACTTGTTTTAATGAAGTATATGAACACAGCTTGGCTTAGTCTCCTCCACAACATTTTATCACAAAGAGTCAGAGAAGAAAAATAATGCAATTTGATATGAATTAATTTTCTTTAAATTTATGATTTTTGTTGTTGGGTATAGTTAGTGCTGGTGAGCAAATTTATCTGGAATTGGCGCATTGTAAAAGTATACCAGTCCTATTACTATGATATACATACATGCTCTTTGTTAAAATACCTGATGAGTATAATAAATTATAGTCCTGGGTGTCTCAATATAGTGTCAGATGGTCTCAGAACACTGATAGTCTCAGAACACTGATAGTGTCACAGCATACTGATTGTCTCACAGAGTCTTTGAGCCTTGCTCAGTCTTTGCTCTCCAAAAATGCATCACAATGGCTTACATACTAATATTAGATCACCATATTAGACCTCATACAGTCATAGATCATGATAAGACCTTGCGATAAAACTAAGACATCATAAGGCATCATAAGACACCATAAGACATCATTTTCTCGGTGGTATCAAAAATGCCTCTATCGCAAAGACTTTGGCCAGCAGGCGATGAGCCCATTTTCGGGTAAATCCTGGCCCATTTTTCTTTGCGCTTATACATAATCCCACTTCTCAACAAGTTGCCATTACTCATGCCTTCATACCCTCGGGCATTCCATGTAAGAAGCCTCCTAAGCCAGCATGAAGTAAATGTCTTAGTGGAAAAAGTACATCACAAACCATTGCCGTCAGCGACCAGCGTTTTAGCCCGCACTTCACCGATTTGATCTTACTTGCATGTTGGCATTGTTGCTTTCTTTAGCTTTCTTAACCATTAATAGAATGTTATGTTCCATTATACAATGTCATGAAGAGTGATGAAGACAACTGAAAGGTTAACTATAAATGGTCGATTAAATATGATTGTTCTTTTGAAGTTCACCTGAGAAAAACTATGATCTAAATGGGGGAGATTCATCCAAATATGAAGTCATCAATTATCCTGCAATGGATATGATAGAGGTTTATTTTTCTTGTCTGATGTCATCCAATATGTACATGACAGAAAAACTTTATTATAATGCCATACACAATAAATCCGAGGTGAGAAAACTTGCCTCATTGCTATGTCCACTATCCAGTGTGTCCTAGTCTTGTCTCAGTATAGCCACTGCATGGGTGGAAAATACAGGATGGAAAGCAATCATCCATCCATCTATCTACCTAAGTGGAATGTCTTCTGGTAGGACTATGTACCACGCAAAATCTGTATTCCTTATCTACCCATACGACATATATGTACTTACAAAATCTTTCTTGCTCTCCGTCGCCAAACTAGAAGTGCGCTTCTAATCTCTCATCTCCCTTCCTCCTCGCCGAAACAGATAAAAACATCACATCTCCACATTAGCTAACCTACCTACTTTTTGCTGTTAAAAAAACCCACATTTCTTCATGAAGCAATTGGATTATTTCAGCTGTCACCTGATTCAATTAAGATAATGAAATAGGATAATATTTTAAAAGCATCAGATAACAAGCATAATATAATATGTTGCAAACAGAGGAAAATGGGTTCTTGTAAGAATTGTAATCTCAAAACATATCTACTTTATATCGATTAAAGGCCTTTCCCATTGTAGCGCCTAGTCGCAGTGTGGCTGTGATGCTTCTTGGGTCACTGGGGGATAAGTAGCTCCTTTCCTTAGAGGAGTGTTCAGAAATAAGGTTGGTATGCAAATGTACTTACCATGTGATATCAATGTTTCGGATTACATTTACAAAAATCGGTATCAGTAGAAGTTTGTCAAATCTGAGTTTAAATCTAATTTCGCACTGCGCTATCCTTACGTTTCAAAAGGTCTTCGATCTACATAGTCTACATGCGAATTTATAGGAGAGAAGGAATCTTTTCCTATGGATGGATTTCAGTGCTCTTTTTTAAATTCTTTTCACTGCGACACCGTCTTATACATGATAAAACGGAGCTTTTAAATCATTGTACGACATACTTTGTTGGAAACTTTGGTGGAGTGTCTGGAATTACTTGGAACTTTTCAAGTATGTCTCATGATTAAGATTAGGAATCGTTATATGTCCCTCAAGAATCTCTCAGAACATATCAACCCTTTTGGAGCAAGTGTGTGTATTGTTATAGACTTACACATGTTTAATTGCCAGTATTTGCCACCCATGGAAAACCATGCAGATTGCAGGATTAAGGTTTAGTGATGTGCCAATAGTGCTCCATGGGTCATTTATGGTATTATGGCCCTTGCCTATCCTCTTAAATATAAAAAATACAGATGTTAAATCTGATTCTCTGTGAAAATACAACATGTGATGACTTATTCAGTGCAAAAATACAGTATGTATTACGTAAAGCCTTATTCAGTGCAAAAATACAGCATGTAAAGCCTTTATTCAGTGCATCTTATAAAACATTCCACCTTACTTTCTATGAGGAACATTTTGGTTTCCACCAGGGACCTTTCCAGCAACCTATTGGAGCTCTTGCGGAAGCCTATTGATGAAGTAATTAAGCATGATACTCGAGAGCGGCTTTCCCTTGTGGAATCGCATTACCCCAACATGGAAATAGCGACATCCCAAAATGAACAATGTTCAAAATGAGCAACATACGTAAAGGGCAACGTTGAAAAGCACCCTCATCATACAACATCATGTAGAGTTTGGCTTTGAGCGTCTATATGCCCTGGAACATGGCGCTGAGTAGTATCAAACACATGCAATATTGTTACACATAACACTGATATGGCCCGTTGATGTGGAGCGCCAAACATTTGGATGCATACAACAAGATCCGATATTATCCAACACGATGCAACAAGACGCACATACAAAAAATATTGTGTTGTTCTCACTTCATGTGGGGACCTGGGACTTATCGAACATTGCACTCATTTTGAAATGTTACTCTTGGAAGTTTTTCTCTTGTGTTGAAGAGCTTAAAATATTGAACCATCATAAATTGGACTTCTTGCACTGATTGCAATTGACATTAAAATATTTTGCAGATTACGAAACTATGACTTGCACTCTGAATCATGACATGTACGTATTTACTAAAGGGCCAAATATGTATGTATTGGAATGCACTACATTGTGGTTATTTATAGAAGAGCAACATGTCATGTTTGGGCCCAGGTTATTTTTAAGAAAAGCAGCATGTACATGTACACAAACCTTGAACCTTCAGCATTGTGCAGGACAGTACGCCATACAAAATGTACAGCGAATCCTTTTAGAAAATGTGCAGTGTAATATATGCAGGCAATCGGGTGCCAATTTTGATATATTTACTGGAGCGGAGACAAATTATCATGAAAAATATTATACATGTTAGGAGATATTTGCTTGAATGAGCACAACCTTACAATATATAAATTACACTTTATATATGCAAGTGTATTGGGGGACAGACATCAATAATGTACATGCACTCAAATCTATGCATGTCTTGCATTACTTCTAGAAAAGGGTTGCTGCTAAATTTAATGTTTTTACTAGAAAATTATTGCTGCTGAACTGCATTTGATGTCTGAAGGATGCAAAAAGGATACTTGAAATACATGAGTTGCACACATGTCATGCATCTGTGTATTTCCAAAATACCAAAAACTTTCCGAAAAATGTCTGTGGTACACAAATGATGAAACGTGTGATTTGTGTCTGAACTTGTGCGTAAATGTCATTGTTGCTCAATTCAAGAATGTTTCATAGCTGTGACATTTTGCAAGTTGTACAAAGCAGATTTGACATTTGTGAATTTGTGTACATGTACTCAATGTCTGTCTTGCAATTTGGAATTTGCATTTGCTTTAGAGAATTCAAGACCAGTGGCAACTAGATAGATGGGTGAAGAATGAAAAGGAGAACATTTACTAGATAATGAGACTTCCGGAGCTCCGGAGCGTTGGTCAAGTTTTGATCTTGAACTTAACACAAACTGAGAGATCTTTGTATAGTGAAAATTAAAAAGGGGTGTCTGATAAGGGCATTCCCAAGTTCAATTTCTATAGAGACAGATAGATGGATAGAAAAAGAAATATAATTTTATTTTTACATTCTATGTGTCGAACTGTTGCTTGTGAATCTAAAGCATAGCCAAAATATAAAATAGCCGAGCAGCAATGGCAAACATAACAATGATATGATATGATAAGGCCTCCCCGTCTCAGATTTGTTATTATATTTGTCTTATTCTGAAGGACAGATTTTTTTTAAGGATATCACAGTTTTTATCCACCTTTTGGTTTCGCTAACATCATTTTGATCTATAAGTACATTAAGGTCCTACAGACTCCTACACTCTAGGGCTTATTCTGTTCTTGAATTATTAATGAATAAAATATGCTAAAATAATTGGTAGCACAAGGCGCAATACTTGGACCAGCATTGTTTCATTGGATAATATCTTGTTTATAACACATAAAATGCTAGAACAATATGTTTCATATCCGATGAATGTCACCGGTGGGTTTTAATGCTGCTATTCAGTATGCCCGAGGGATTAGAAGCTGACAAAAGATAATACGGCCGGGGTTTTATGTTACACCGCTGGCGTAAAAAGCATGAAGCAATTAGGACTCACGGAACAAGACTCGTACGCGTCTACTTGACATTTCGGCATGTTGGAAACAAACACACAAATTGGCTGGGTCCCGTTACAATTAAGCCTTTGTATGTGTCACAGCTATGTTGTGATGGAACTTCGATAGATAGGTAGATGTAGAGATAGAGGTAGAGATAGAGATAAAGGTATAGGTCGAGATAGCGATATAGATAGATAGCGATAGAGATAGATAGATATACTAATTAGAATCAATGTCCAATGTAGACTGGTCTGATAGGTTTTGAATGAAATGAAAAATGGACTGGCAGAGAAACAGATAGATGTTTAGATCAATAGATTGACAATGACAGATCGGTTATTGTTCAATCAATTGACATTATGTTGGCTAAAATATGGACAGAGCAGGTAATAGCTGAATAAAACAATTTCAACTGGCTATCGGTCTACAATCTACAATTAAGCCTTTGTATGTGTCACAGCTATGTGTGTCTATCTACCTGTCTTTCTTTTTGTCTGTCTTTCTTCTTGTAGAATTCCATCATTCATAGTCAGTCACATTCATATAAACCACTGAATCATAAGAGTAACTTGTGGGGAAGATTGTATTGCATTTTAAAGCTCCATGCAATTGGAAGTGATGTGGAGATGGAGCCCATTTATGCCTTGGAAACACCTTGGTTCTTTGCCTCCAGCTTCCTTCAGCGTTTCTTTATGTTGCCTCGCCTGCGAAATTTATAACAATTGCTTGCATTGATACGTGGCGAATTGCTTGATTTACTAAACGTTCTTCCTCATGTAGGAACAAAAGCAGAAACCATTGCTTCGGGGGATTATATGGTCGATGTGTCACATTAAAAAAACCAGGCGTCGCTTTGGAAAAACTGGTTCCGATCGTGAATTATGATCCTGAATTACTACCATGGATTACAATCATGGAATATTTTGCCTTTGGGTTCAGTTGTTGGTTATAAAAAAGGCAATGTAGCATACAGTATTGGCACTAGCATATTGTATCCAACCTGCAGCAACACATCATTGGCTCAATATTGTGAATGTTAGTTGTTCTAAATGGGCAATGAAGCATACAAGTTAAAGTGTGTCGTATACCTGGACACGATACATGTTGCTTCATACAATGTACATGGTCAGCTCCGCATAGCTTTAGCACATAGGCTTATTCATGTATCCACACATTCGTGGTTTGACAGTATAAAGATTTCGCTAAATGTTTCATGTTAAATAGTGTCATATATTTGGACAAGATACATGTAGCGATGATGTAGATTCATGCAATGTACATGGTCGGCCCGACATAGCTTTGGCACATTGGCATATTCATGTATCCATGCATTCGTGGTCCGACAGTATAAAGATTTCGCTAAATGTTTCATGTTAAAGTGTGTCATGTATTTGGACCAGATACATGTAGGTTCATACAATAATGTACATGGTCGACACGACATAGGTCTGGAAACTCACATTGGCATATTCATGTAGTATACACACATTCATGTTTTGACAGTATAAAGATTTAGCTAAATGTTTCATGTTAAAGTGTGTGATATATTCGGACAAGATACATGTAGGTTCATGCAATGTACATGGTCGGCCCGACATAGCTTCAGCACATTGGCATATTCAAGTAGTATACACACAATGTCACACATTCATGAAGATTGGCTCTTCAGAGCAGCCCGGAAGACTTGGTTAGTGAGTTATTGTCATCATCAATTACTCGCCTTTATTCCTCCGTCTTTTGTCTGTCGCGGTCTCATGCTGGGCCTGAATATGCCTCACAGGGTGTTGCTAATACGATCAATAAAGAGCCGTTTGCCATGCAGTGACACCAAGCGCTGTCCGCCTGATGTTACTGAGGCCACTTTTCTATTATAACAACCCTTTGCTGCCAGACTTATGTGATATTGTATCATCAAGAGCACAGGCTTACCCCAAGGTCATCAATGACAATGCATTGGTTAGCTACTAATCGTATTCCTAATATCATATTAACAGCTTTTACCATCATGTGATACCATCTGCCTGATGTTACTGAGGCCACTTTTCTAAATTATGCAACCTTTTGCCGCCGGACTGCTATTATATTGTATCATCAAGGGTACAGGCTTTACATCAATGAAAATACATTGGTTAACAGCTAATTTCATTTGTACAGGTTTAGGTTGTCATGAGAGCAACCAGTCTTTGCCTGATGTCACTTCTGGGCACTTTTCTATTATAACAACCCTTTGCTGCCAGACTTATGTGATATTGTATCATCAAGAGCACAGGCTTACCCGAAGGTCATCAATGACAATGCATTGGTTAGTCACTAATCTTAGTCCTAATAAAATAGATATTAACAGCTTTTACCGTCATGTGATACCATCCACTGGGTCTAGCCGATGTTACTACTGTGGTCCCTGCGTTATAAGACCCCCTGTTGTAAGACCGCCTTGTCTTATGTGACCGCCTTCCTCCCGCACTAAGTAGTATTTCTAGTGCATTTTGCACCCCGATATGAGACCGCGCACCCTCACGAGAGACCGCTACATGACCGCAGAAGGGGCGGTCTTATAACGCAGGGACCACTGTACAGGGCACTTTTCTATTGTAACAACCCTTTGCTTCCAGACTTATGTGATATTGTATAATCAAGAGCACAGAATCAATCACCAATGAAATACATTGGCTAATTGTTAATTTCATTGATTGTACAATAGGTTTAGGCCATTGTCATGACACCTACCTCAGTCTCTGCCTGATGTTACTGAGGCCAATTTTCTATTATAACAACCCTTTGCTACCAGACAAGTGCAAAATTGTACCATCAGGAGTACACTACAAGGCCTAAAACTAACACTGTTGTCAATCTTTCAATCTCCAATGAAAAGGCAGTGGCTAATAACTAATATCATTGCTAACAGTAACATGTTAAGATTAAAGACCCTTCTTCATGATACTAAGCACATTCTGCCTGATGTCAACGCAGGCCACATTTATATTTTAACAACCCTTTCGGAACAGAAAAGTACAAATGTATCATCAAAAGGACTAGCTGATGCAATCGTCGATAAAGTGATTATAACAACTTCAGAACAAGAAAGTGTTTACTGTTGCCAACTGAAACAATATCTTGTACCGCTTGTGTGGTTACATTATCACAATGTTTTAAAGATGCAGTAAGAATCGGTTAATTTATGACAACCATTTGGTACAAGATTCCTTTTGTTCAATCATCAAGATTCCAGGTAGTTTAAAATAAAAAAAAGCCAACAAGGATAGAACGATGAGAGAATTCTTACATAGAGAGTTCATCGGTATGCCCCATGGTGAACTGACAAGTCGCTTTTCTGTATTGCGGCTACCCCAGACTCCTCTATTGTGTCATCAAGTATGGTCTTGTACGACGATAACATTGTCATTAAGAGTAACAAAGGCGTGTTATCATTGCACACTGTGTAGCATGGTGATGGCTGCCATATGCTGGCACAATGGGCCACTTTTGCTTGTAACAGCCATCACATCCCGACTCTTCCTGTTATATTGTATTGTGGAAGGAACATTGTCATTATAACAGGCCTCTGAGAATAGCGCCATTATAATAGATTAGCGGGGCCACTATTATGTGATAAGAACCTTTATTACCGGGCAGTCTGAGGAAACATATTGTGACAAACATGTAGTACGAAATACGAGTACAGTAGTACAGCCACTGAAGGGCTCTAAGGTGTAAGAAATGTGTCAAGTGTGGCGACGAAAGGCTTGCAGTTTGACAAAATTTAAGCATGAACAATGAAAGGTTCTACAGTACAGATATATATATGACAAATGTATTGATTGTGAGCAATCAAAGGCTCTACATTATGAAATGCATCAATTATGAGCTATGAAGGGCTCAACGGTGTGACAAATGTATCAAGTATGATCAATGAAAGGCTCTGCAGTTTGACCAATGTATCAAGAATGAGCTATGAAGGGCTCTACAGTATGACAAATATCAAGTATAACCAATGAAGGGCTCTGAAGTTTGATAAAAGTATCAAGTATGAAAAATGTAGGGCTCCACAGTATGACAAATGTATCAAGTATGAGCAATGAAGGTTTCTACAGTATGACAAACGTATCAAGTATGAGCAATGAAGGGCTCTACAGTATGGCAATTGTATCAAGTATGAGCAATGATAGGCTCCACATTATGAAAGTTTTAATAACAGCCACATTTATTTAAAAAAAACAAAACAGGTTGAGCGCCTCTCCAACGAATACTTATCTAAAATCCTATACTGTGGCACTTATCTGACATCTTATACTGTATGAAAGGCTGTTTTCCTGACAATGACACTTCGGTTAGAATGCATAAAAAATGTTACCTGTGACATCCAATGCATTATTGGGATAATGGCCTAAGATATTATGACAGCCCTTGGCCTTTGGCTTTTCTATGACATTGCTTTTCACAGCATTATCTGCTGATACATCTTATTGCCAACAGCTTATCATAGTCGGGAATATTACAGTGGAATTTCTTATGCAATGTTGACATGTCACTTATTTCTATAATATAAACATCCTTTAGTATATCAAAATGTCAGTTGTAACATTTATGACATATGGCATTACATAGTCCATCTATAGATATTATTTTGACTCCAGAGTCTGTCACTTACCTAATGCAAATACATGTTATTACTAAATCACCATATTTATGGGAAAATTACAGTAAATCACATTGCTATTATAATCAATAAAAACTTGTTCCTGACATTCAGAGTCTGCATGGCTGACTTCTTGTTGCAGAAGAGCTTGGAAAAAACATTTAGGATTTATGAATATATGGTTACCAGGGTAGAACTTTATTAGTTAGTTTTGTCTAAATTGGAAATGGAAGATGTAATGGTTTCATAGAGATTGTTAGCCTCCTCCAGAGTAAAGTACTTATTGTTCTGTCTGCCTTTTATTATACGTTCGTGTATAACATCCTCCCAACCCTTCATCAGCTGTGCATTAAAGGAAATGTAAAGTACAAAGTTAATAAAATATGTCCAAGCCACCCTCTCCCCTCTATATCTCTCATTCTCCCGGTTTGTCTTTTTGTACAACTAGCTATCTAGAGTCAGCCAGAAAGCTATCTATGGATAGCAACATTAAGTTAACTCTTGAGTACTGTTGCGGTCCTCAATTTAGGTCTCACACAGTTAACATGCTTTCAGTGTCCAAAATAAGGACACACAGTAAGAGTTTGAGAGATATTTGTTTATGGATATATACAGGGTGCGGCAAAAAAATTTGCACCACTTGAATTTCTCTAGAAGATCAAAGAGAAAATTGCAAAATTAAGTTTTGAGTGATGAGATATCTAGCCAAACATATTAGCAGTTAACTAGAAGTTGAATTAGTGTAAAATTAAAATTAGCACACTGGCTATTCTCAATAATGTACAGCCTCTGCAAAATCTTGCTTGCCCAAACCAAAAGAGGCTACAATACTTTGGCGAATGCTGGCCTGCTGATCATTTCTAAATGCCATGAATTTTAAATCATAAGGTGGTTTAAAGAAAGAGAATAACTCCAGTGAATATTTGGCACAATAAGACCAGTTTCTGTGGTCAGGTCTTCATTTTTGCATTGTTTGCTACTGATAAAAGAGAGATTCATCATCATTTCCATATAACGGCAAAAAAAATTAACACTGGGGTGTTCTAGTGCGTTCTATTCTGGCTAAGACAAACCCGTGGTATAAGCCAACAGTATAAAGCAGTTTGGTGGCTGAACAATATCACTTCAGGCCCTCTTAGCTGAAGATTTTTGATTGCATGGGTTCAAAACTTGGGAGATGAACAAAAAATATTTCAAGTGGATCTTCATGAGCAAAATGCCTGATGGATGTAAATTAGATGAGATAATGAATTTTTGGTCTCCAGCATCAGTTTCTGTGCTGGGCAAGTAAATATCTTGACATTATGGGTGAATATGTATGTATAGGACCCCTACTTTCCCAGCTCATCAATCAAGCCTTGGAGTACCAACAAATTGCCTTGGAGGGCTGCACTCACAAAATATGTCTGTCTATGTATTGATCAACTGCAATGTGATATTCTAACAAGATTAGGTATGGTATGTTCTGCCAAGAGGAGCCCAGAGAGGTCATTGGTATTCGAGTTTATCCTCCAGTCCAAAATCAGAGACCCCCCTATTCATCAGACCTCAAAATTTCAAATGTTTTTACATGGGCAAACGTAAAGAGAGGTGTCTGAAACACCCCCAACGTTTCAATAGCTTGATTGAACGCTGTAATTTGGGTATACTTGACAAAAACAAGATGCACCTGAAAAAACTGACGTACACTGTTTTTAGAACTAGTACGTGAAGAGTAATTCATAAAAATGGAAAATGCTTTGAGCAAGTAAATTCAGATATACATGGTTTGGTTGTGTCCGAATTTCATACTAATCGAAGCATTGGTAAGGAAATTATAGCAATTATAATTCATAGTGATTGCTGGTGCAAGTTTTTTTGCCGCACCCTGTAGCCTAACGAAAGTATAAATATGTCATGCATAGCATGTAGATGTAACGATGAGATGACGAAGGACAGTTTATAATCAACAGGTGTATGTGTTTGTCTAGTCCAAAATAATAATTTATGATCTTTGGAAGACTTCCTTACTGGCAGGGGGAGGAGAGTTAGCTTAGATGGTTTGTCTTCTTGTCTTCCCAACTCTGGGTCTTTGGTTGGATTGTTGCTGCTCTGGCCGGGTCACCGGCCATGTTGGACAGCGGTATCATCATCCTTCGCCTCAATGTTGCGTCATCCGTCTGTCTTAATGGGCCTGCCGTGTGCATAAATGTAGGATGTAAAATCCCAGTCATCCTCCATATCAATCCATGGTGAACATCACAGTGTGTTTCATGTATCAAACATTGCTTTGGTTTCTTTCAAAACCTGTTGCATCATTTCGAAAGGTTCGGATGTTGCTGCTGTGTCGTGATGATTTTGGAAAGGTGACGCGATGTGGCGATATAGTGTGGTGATGTGGTGTGGTGTTATAATGTGGTGTTGCGGTGTGCTGCTTCCGCCGCTGGTGATGATGCTACTCGGGATGCGGAGGCAGGCAGTTGATGCGGATAAGAGAGGCAAAGTGTGAGACGTGTCATGCTATATCATATCACACAGACCCATACCCTTAAAGCTGGCCTCTGTGAGAGTGTTAGCTGTCAGAGCTAGGTGTTTCTGATGTTTTACGTGTTTCAGATGGCATTTGTACATCTCTGTGATATGAAATAGGATGATTTTTTTCTAATAACTGCATGTAGACAGGGTCTGAATACAGGCGTTGGTACATTTTGAAGATGACACTGTGTATTATGTGTTTACCTTTAAAGATCAATGTGTATTTCCCAGAACCAGGTATTTCTGATCAATAGGTGTTTCAGATTGATACATGCATTTATTTGATCTGAAATGAGGTTGTTTCTTTGAAAGTGTATCTAATATTTTGGGTTCTGATGTGGAAATGTTACATCTTTGTCATCTGATATACATGGTAAAGTGTGTCTTATAACTCTAAAGAGATATGTGTTGTAAGTACAGGGTATGTTGCTCATTGACATTTCACAGATTCTAAACAGATTTTTCCAATACATTTTAGAGACAGAAATGTCATGCTGTTGCATATCACAAACACCCGAACCCACCAAGCTGGCTTTATTCTCTGCTGCAACCTGCATGCTTCAGTATGTTCAGGTATTTATGATCTTACAGATCTGGTATTTCATAACCACAAACTTTGTTGAAAAGGAATAAATACGTGTAAGAAATTAAAGAGGATGGAATTATTACTAAGACAAATGGTTAAGAAGATAGATAGATCTATACAATTTTAACAGATAAATAGAAACATAGACATGTACAGACGGATAGATAGAAAGAATAGTGTGATGTTCAGCTATCTCAAGGCCACAATTTACAACACTACAGTGGTATGATTTAGATTTGTGAAGGTCCTCTGAATTCTTCCCATATTCTGTACACAGAACTCTGTACCATGGATTCCTTTGTGCTGCTTGTGCAAATACTTGTTGCTCCAGCTATGGACCTAGAATGGTCTATTATGACAGTTATTGGCTCTATAAGATCCTGTACACTGTGGATTTTGCTGTTGTTTTCAATGCAAGAACTTGTGTACATTTACAGCAACTTCTGAAATTATGTGTATGATGATGAGTTGGGCCTTGTTAACTGGTAGGCAGTGGTTGAGCCTTGTACAGCAGTAGAGCATGTTCAGAAGAAGAGCCTTGTTCGGTAGGAGAGCCTTGTACATGCAGTGGGAGGGCCTTGTTCATTAGTAGAGCTTTGTTCAGTAATAGAGCACTGGACAGTGATAAAATGCACACATGTTCAGTAGTGGCTGGGGCACAGTGACTGGGTTGCTTAATATGTCAGAACCCAGGTTAGAATCCTAGTCTGAGCAACCCATGTCAGGTGGATGTTTCATCCTGTGCCAAGAGTGCAATACGCCTCATTACTGTGATCCCTTATTCTCCTATAAGCCTTGTCAGTTCTTAAATACACAGCATAAAGTACAGATTTGTAACCCATCCAAACCTCTCTGTGTAGTGTGTACATGTTACAACCAAAAGATTCACAATGTATGTACACTTTGTACAGTAGGCTCAGTACCATAGAAAACGGATGAATGGGTATTTGGGCAGGCAGAGATATTGAATGGGCAAGAAAAGAAGAGAAATATGGAAAAAGAGAGAAAGAGGAGAATATGTATGAATTGTATGATTAAATCTCTTGAGTACAATCCTGTATTACACACCGGGACCTGGAAATCTGGTAGTTTTCAGAAGAAAATTTAAGAACAAAAAAACGTCTTGTATGAGAGAATATTGGAACATAATTTGAGATTTGTATGTAGAACAAAAACATCTCTGTAAAAGGTGCCTGGGCCTATGCTGGTCGGCTGTTTCAATCATCCTTTGCTCATTGCCATGTCCTCCTCCTGTCCTAATTAGCCTACCTTGTGCATAAATACAGTACATAAAGCCCCAATAATCCAACCATCCATCCTCTGTAAATGTTGGTAGTTACTGGTAGGAGTCTGTCAGATTATAAAGCAAGCTGGTTTTGTAACAAAAGTGGTTTTATGATTCAGAGAAACCGTATGCTTTACTAACAAAATACAATACAATACAATTCAATGTCCTTTTGAATAAACCATCAAAATTTGATGAATGTTTTGTGCAGTTTAGCCATCCCTTTGTTCCAGAAGAGACCAGCACAGCATTCTCATGTTACAATTTTGCTTTCAAATCTGTTCCTATGTTTTTAGGATGAATGTTTTCTTGCCCAGATTTGTGCAACAGGAATTAATGAACGTTATTATTGTCTGGTGAAATTTTAATTTGGCTTCTCGTCAAATGTTTTAGGAAATCATTGTTATGGGTGGGTGTGTCATTATTGTTCTATTCTACTTGTGTGGTATGCAGGATTCTATTCTATTCCATATTATGTTTTGTTTTCCGAGAGATTGACTGGTCTATTCTGTTATGAGAATAGATTGTCCAATTAACTGTTTGAAAGATATGCTTTTCTCTGATTTTTATGTTTCAATGTCTCTTTCTGTTCTATTCTATTCTATTCTATATCAGTCAGAGAAGAGGATAGATAGGGTTTAAATCTATTATTTTCCTTGATACCCAGTTGGTCACAATAAGTACATTGTACTTGTTTAAAATCCCCCAACTGCATGAAACCATTTAATCACTTCAGTTGTTGAAATCAATTTTTATAAAGAAAGTCAAACACTTATAAGAAAGGGAGGAAGAACCAAGAACCAGAAAAAAGATTAGGAAAAAGTCTAAATTGATGTTCTGGTCCACAACGTCGGTGTCCGAAGTTTGCTCGATGTTGGCCGAAGCTCAGACGAGTGCGATGAGCTATGACTTTCGCGGGGAAAGTATAAAAAAGGAGCAGAGAAAGTATAAAAAAGAGCAATAGAAAGATAGAAAAAAGGAGTAGTTATCCATCAGAGTAACACCATTTTAACCCCCTAGCTTTAACCCTGCAAGCCACCAGATGGCATTGGGCATTACCCTCTTGCAACCCTGTTAACCCTTATCTGACATGACCTGTGATTGACCTCTTATCAGTAGAATGACTACTAGAGGCAGAGGGTTAAATGGACAGGGTAAGATCATAACCCCCAAAAGGGGTAATCAATGAAGCAATATTAGGAAAGGGCAGTACTCAGGGCTGGGTATTCACTGTGGAGAATTGGTGCTCTATGGAGAGGAAGGGGACATTGGATTGGTAAACCTTGTTCACCACAACTGTAGACAGGCATTTTCAGCCCAAATATATGGCAATACAGAATGGGAGAATATGAATGAACTGTATTATCACAGTTTATGATACCACAATTCTTCATGGAACATTAGTTTTCAATGGAATGGAAGAGAACAATTGAATTGGTAAAGCTTGTTCACAAGCATTTATAGCCCACATATGTGACAGTGGAAGAGGTAATATGATACCATAGTTCTGCTTAGAACATTGGTGTTCTATGGAGAAGAAAGTGACATTGGTTTGGTAAACCTTGTTCACCACAACTGTCGACAGGCATTTTTAGCCAAATATATGGCAAGACTGAATTGGAGAATGTTAATGAACTCTATTATCACAGTTTATGATACCACAATTCTTCATGGAACATTAGTGTTCATTGGAATGGAAGAGAAGCATTGAATTGGTAAACCTTGTTTACAGGCATTTATAGCCCACACATATGAAAATACAGGAGGGTTCAAAATGAATGCAGGGATGATAAAATAGAACTATATAACATAACATAATTCTTCTGGGAACATTGTCCTTAGGCATTTATAGACACCTTGATACTTTACATTTAAGACCAAGAGTAGGCCCAATTAGGAAAGAATAAGGTTTGTTTTCAATTGAAAAATACGGCATGAACTATGGAATATAGAAGTAATTGCAATGATTGTGATTATTGATAGAAAGCAACAGAAATCTTCTCAGGTTGTATAACATATAAATGAATAAACATAAAATAAGAAAAGTTAATGAAAAATCATGTGAAAGAAATTCAAGAGCATCTCTAAGCTTTCTGGAACAGAGTGGTTACAGAGAGATACATGTAATAAACCCGAACCGAACTGTTACAATCAATAAAAGGATATCGGAGAAGGGCGGTACCCTTTCTAGATATTCCTCTTGGACCATTGGTGTTCATAGACTGGAAGAGAACATACAGGTTTGATAAACCTTTTTGACAGGCATTTCTGGTAGCCTCCTTAGAATGGCAACTGCTTACCTGACGAAGAAATGACAAGAAATAGGAAAAAGTATTAATGCTGCTATGGAATGAAAGAACAGAGTACGTAGAATAACGATAACAATGATGAAAGCTATACTGGTCATAATTTGATACAAAGAATGAAACATTTTTTGTCATGTGGGATTTGGAAGTGAGTTTGTACAATTCCTGTTACAGCATAACCAATATTTGGAGAGAGAGAGAGAGGGAGTACACAATATAATGGATAATGTTCAAAATGATGAAAAGCGAAAACATGTCATGAAACATCATAAACTCATAAAGTAAATGTGCCCTCTGGGTTGACACATCGGTCAGTCTCATTTCTGCTGTATTTTGGTCACATATACAGGCAACCTAACACATGGTTGTTTTGTTGAAAGATCTCCATGGTGACAGATTTTTAGCACTTCCTTAACATCAATCAGTGTTACCTTAAGCTATAATCTGGTTCCCTGAATTTGATGCTTAGGATACCTCAAAGGTGTGTGATTTACTCCTATTCTTCCCTCGATTTTGCCTTTTCGGGTATCAATATCTGAAAATCTGCAGACGTGAGACAAGTGTTGCCCAACTACTTGACAAACATGCTCATGTGTCACTGTTTGTCATTTTGGATGCATGTCATTAGTGTCAAGAATATCCTCTGTCTGTAGGAATGGATAGATTTCCCTCCCAATTCCTCTCAATGTCTATATCATTCTCTGAAAATATTTGGGCATGACTCAAACACTGCCCTACAACTTAACATGGCTAGCTCAAGTCGCACCACCTACCATTTTGGATAAGAATTAGTCAAACAATACCTCATATTTGTATGAATGAATAAATTCCCTCTTAATTCCTGTACCTTTCTGGAGACTCTGCGGATCTGAGTCAAACATTGCCCTGCTGCTAAACGTACATGGCTCAAGTATCACTCTCTGACATTTTGCATGTGAGTGATTAGAATCACTTTACTGGCCTGGCAGCTGAATATTACTGTTTTCTTCAATTCGACTCCATTTTGCCTTTTTGGGCATCTATCTCTGGAAATCTGGAACCCGGACGTGAGTGGAACATTGCCACGCTACTCGACACCCTGGCGTAAGCTTGCTCCGAAACTCACAGAGCTCGCTCCGCAGCTTGTTGGGAGCTTGCTGCAAAGCTCATTGGCTGATAGATAACATGATTTCCATGGCAACGGAATGGCCTCTTTGTCAAGATCATGTTTCGCTTCCAATCTCAGAAGCAACAGCTGACAACATGAGGCAGAAATCCTACCCACAATGCTTGACGAATGTTAACAACTACCGTTAAGGACAAATGTCCACACCGCTACTCGAAATAATGTGCCAATGATGTGGCAGATGATGTGGCAGATGATGTGGCAGATGATGTTGTCATGTGCTGTTGTCATGTGGCGAAATATGTTGTTACGACAATGTTACGTTGTCAAGATTGCATAATTTGCTTTGACGATATAAGATGATGTTCTAGTAAACACAAGTTGATTTTTTGTATTAACTTTGGCTATATATTTTATTTTGAAATAATGGAGAATTTCTGATACATTACGTTTCTTTGTTTTTAAGTCGACTACAATAGAGTTTATCAAAATAAGGCTAGTTTTGTCAAGATCTGGCACTGCTTTACATGTACACATGTATACATTGTTTTACATATAAGTTATATTGTCAAATATATATGCTGTACATAATGCGCTTATGATCTGTGACTTTTGACATCTTCTGTGACATAGTGAAATAATCAGTGACAAATTCTTTGAACAGATTGCTTGACAGAAGCATAGGTTGTACAATGACAGACTCGATGACAAGTGACAGACTTCATGTATATGACATGTTTCACTTTTTGTCTGTCTATTATGAAAATACACCATCTTTTGAAATAAAAAATAGTTATTTTAAAGTTTTCCCACAAGCGCTTTTGGTATATTTAACTTATCAATTTCTCTTTATATTTTCAGTCGGACAATTCATTTCCTCCGAAAAACAGAGTGGAGCGAAGTGGTGGCAATTTGACAATCGTAAACTTGGACAAGGAGGACCACGGAACTTACGAATGTGTGGCCAAAAATGTTGTCACCAGCGTCATCACCTCTACACTGCTTATTATTGAATGTAAGTGCATACAAATATTATTGAATGTAAGTGCATACAAATTGATATATTCAGGGAAAGTCTCAACTGTCACTGGTATATTGTACATTGTGGTAGCTCCTATCTGTTTTTCAAATTGACATTGCAATAGGTCTGTCTCCATTTGTAGTTCTGAATTTATGTATAGGTGGCATCTCCAAGCAATGGTAGCTCTGTTGGAATCCCCTTTGCCTTTCAACAAGGTGATTGGTGTTGTTGACCAAGCCAAGGAGTCTGACTTAATGAGTGTGTTTGTTGAATGTTTGATTGTTTTGGTCAGCTATTGATTATGTTCTCAAAATGGCAGTTCAACAGAAAAGTGTGTTGTTGGTTAGAATCATGTAGATTGGGGGATTATAATGTGTTAACAACTAGATTATTGTTAACTGCTGATCACTGGATTTAATTTAATTTGCAAACCCAGATAATATGTCAGCTGGTGGGCTTCCCAAAAGAAAAAATTTGCCCTACCCCTTATCGTAGTGCCACATGCCCATAATACCTGTCGTAATCCCCATATGGAGACAGACCTATTTAGTATGTGGTTTAACAATGTTCAGTTTATCTGTGGTTGATTCCCTTGGTGTAGTGACGGAATAGGAAAACACAGTATGAGGGTACTATTGTACATAAGTAATTTGTACTTCATAGGTTTTACTCTCACAAAATATTATTCATCTACACTTCCATATTTCTAAATGTGGCTTGTTGTTTAAAGTCTAGCATAAGCTGTCTATCCGTATTTGTATGAATTTAAACTTAGCTATACCCATCTATCCCTATCTATCCCCAGCTATCCATAGCTGTCCATAGCTATCCAATTATTGTTGATTAAACATGGGGTAAAGAGATTCCAGTGTATACAAATAAATGGAAATGGATAGTTATGGATAACTATGGATAAGCCAAGCTATGAGTACTTAGCTAAAAACAGCATAATTGAGCCAGTTTTACAAATTTGTACTTCATAATTTGAAATTGCTAAAATTGTATTGTAAAATTTGCTTTTCAGTGACCACCCCTCATGCTCCATACAATGTCACTGTAGAAGCAACAGACACAAAAGCCAAAATCTCCTGGTTACCCGCCTATGATGGGGGCTACCCTCAGCACTATGTATTATGGTAAGTCTCGCTGTTTCTTTTAAAATTACATATTTGCACAAATCAAAAGTATTTAAGCTAACTCAGTAACTATATGATATATTGCTCTTTGTCACAGTGGCAACCTCCAAAATTGAGAGTCTTTGGCCCTCGTTTGTTATAATATCACTAGCGACTAGCGTCCAAAGGGAAAGCCTAGTAAGTCGCTTTTTGGAGTTTCTGAGAAAAATGACTTTGAAGTTCTAGTCCTTTCAGTAAGAGATGGACTTACTGGGATTTGCCAGTGTCATTCTGGGGTAACGGGCCACTTCATGAAGATCTAAACTTAATAAATATATAGAAACATGTGTCAGAAATTCTATTGTGACCTTAACTCAATTTGGCTCAAAATATGACTTACAAGGTTTTCCCTTTGGACGCTAGATTGGTGATGGTATGCGATTGATGCAAGCTCGCCAGCGATCAAAAATGTAATCTTCAGACTCTTAGCTTCGAAACGAGCCTAAAGTTGTCAATACAACAGTCGTTGACCAAAAACTTGTTGTTAATAAGCATCTTTTTGGGGGTTTGCTCCTGGACTATAATAATATGCGTTCCATGATTTCCATTTTGTTGAGACGGGTGTCTTTAGTTATTTGTAACTTTTCCAAAAAAAGATCACTCAAGTACGACGGGCAGCGCCATAGATCTATCATAAAGAAACCTACTTACCTACAATTCTACATCTAGCAGACATTTTGGGTTGTGGGAGATGCTTTGTTAAATAATCTCGAAGATGTGATTCATCAGTTCTTTGAACGGTGAAAATGGATAATACAACCATGATGAAAACCATGCCTGAGAGAAGCACATCAACTTGTTATCAATCAGCTAAATTCAGGTGCATTTTATGCACTTGTCCTTGTAAGAACATCTGCCTGAACAGGGATAACAATTCATCTTAATTAATCAAAAAAATTAAGAGGGTTCCTTATTCATTGGTTACGAAGGGAATAAGAAAAACTTGTAAACACAAATGAGGCAGTGTATAACAACCTAGAAAACCTAAAATGCTATGGAAACATTTGATGAGTTATTTTAGTGAGGCATAAAATGTCATTCTTTATGCAAAGAACGTGCAAAACCACCTGAAACTAAAAAAGAGTAATGAATTCAAATACAATAAAAACAACAACAAGAACAAAAGGCAACAACAGATGGTTTTTCAATTCAATGTAAGCCATTCTAAGGGGTTTTTCATATTTTATGTGAAAATTTTCCCATGGTGTTTAAATTCAATTTGATCTCGTTGAATGCTTTCTAGTTCTAGCAAATTGTTTTCAAACCCTTCTCATTCCATCCAAACACTTTTCAGTTCTATGCAAAATATTTCTAATTCCTTCAAAACCCTGCCAATTCTACACCGATACTATTCAAACACATTAAAACCCTATTCTAACATTCAATGATATCAAATGCCATCTGATTCTAATCTAATCGTACCAATTCTATCAGAATGTTTTTCCACACATTTCCGACTCTATCCAAACCCTTCCAATTCTACCCAATAACTATTCAGACTCTTCCAATTATATCCAAATGCAATCTGATTCTAATCTAACCATACCAAACACCAATTCTAAAAGAATGCTCTCAAACCCTATTTAAGCACTTCCAGTAATATCCTTTCTGATTCTTCGTCATCCCTTTGCATTTGATTCAATTCACATCCAATGCGGCCATGTTCCTTTTGATTTCGCTTCATTAAAAAAATCTTTGAATTATTTTTCTGTTTTAATTTGGAAGACACCTGCAAGATCCTCGACTTCATTAGGGGGACCATCTGTTGAATATGAATTGATTTTGTCCTCAATTCAATTAAGCGAGTTGTTTGATCATTGCATTTGTCCTCATCTGGTTAAATAAGACTGCTCGTCTCTGAGAAAGGTTTTCGATGCATTTACGAATTCTTTCTTGGCATTTTTGGCTGATTTTCTTCATTGATAATTGAAAATTGAACCGTCTTTGGGCCTTTTTAAAGGTGTGGGCGTGCAGTTGTCTTTGGATTTAGAATTGATAGGGTTAACTTGACAGGATTCAATAACTGAAATGACTCTACACACACAACATCTGTTCAAGATATGTTGGCTTAAAATACTGTCACCAAACACTTATAATACCAAACCATAATCTATTTGAGCGCCGGTGAGCAGATTTATCTGGAATGGGCGCTATATAAAATCATACTATATTATTATTATTAAATTATTTCGTACTATGGCATTATAATTGGTACTGTAAGATATTGAAGGCTGTGAAAAAATCCTTTCACAATCAACTTGCCTTTGGCAGACTTGAAAAATCATTTGGGTGCACACCAAAATCAGCTAGCTATGCTATTTTAAATTTAGGTACAGTTTTTTTGCTGCTTAGATAAGCAATACAGAGAATTGAAGAGACTTGAATGATACAAATTTTGACAATTTGTGAGAGAAAGGAGTCTTTTTTTTTATCTGAAAAAAAAATCAGAGCCTCAGGGTTGTTATTAATGTTCATCAGTTTGATCTCTGGTATGTGATAGAGACTCAGAGAGGTCATAGCTTGTTGCAATTGGTGAAGTGTATCATATCCATCATGATGCTGTAATTATCGACATGACATGCTGTTTATTTGCTGTATATTTGATGAGGTCCTTTGAGCAGATGTCATCTGCAACCGGAAATGGGCGATAATGTGATGATCCTGGAAGCTCTAATTATCATATCATCACATTTTATTACAAGTTTATTAGGTATTTACTGTGTGTTTATCCAGTGCATGCATGTGTTTACTTCCTCTGATCCTGTAATTATTATAAAAGTAGTGACAGAGGCAAGAAGAAAAAAATTTTGTTTCGAAAGAGCTAAAGAACTATATCCTTATGAATCTAAGAAACATTTTGCACAGTAAATTGTTTATACATTTTGAGGAAATAATTATATTTCTGAGAATCTCTTTTCTACATTATAACTCGCACTACTTGTTGACAAGTTTGTTTTGAAACAACTTGTTTATAAGTTGTCACTAGTTGTTTATCAGTTGTTTACTACTTGTTTACCACATCACATCAAGAGTCCCTGTGACTCTGCATTTCTCACGACATGAAAGACTTCACAGTTACCCCTACATAACAAGTAAGATTATGTATAAAGATGAAAAGATAATGAACAAGATAAGACAGATATAACATAGATAAAATAAGACACATTTATATGATTGGCACCTTCTTTTAAGGTGATGTTCAAAAGAAATAGATTAACATGGGAATTAACATTGATATATTTGCTAATATATTTGCCATGAATGTGACACATGAAAGGCATTCATGACATTGATAAGGAATTCCAAAAACATTCCTTAGACATTCCTGACATTCCGGAGACATCTCATGAACATTCTGGAGACATTCATGAACATTAATTTTCCAACTCTGAAACATCTCTGAGTCAAGATTTTTCTTTGATCTGAAATGGATTAAGCAGCCTCTGAATTCAACCCAATGCCATTACATGGTAATGCTAGAACTAGGTCACGTAAGCTACTATTAATTACCTTTGATCCATGGTAATGCATTCTAGTAACATGTGGTGAACCATCCATTATTAGAAATGTCATTCCAATGTCATTATGTCAGGGGCTCAGCAAGTCGTAAGAAAAACATAGCAAAGCCGGCATGATCAGAGAAAATGAGGAAAAATCAGAATGTGCCAACTTGCCAAGGCAAAATCAGAGAAAACATGAATGACAGGAGTGAACAAGGCAGCATTCTATGCTAAACAAGTAATTATTATACATAAATAGGCCTAAAGTTGTACAGTATTGTTTTGTATACATGGTATAGCACATCTATGGACTATGGTCAACAAAACTAACTTACTTAGAATAATTTATGTTCAACCCTATCAGAGTCTACTGAATAGTTACTGTCTAACCACAACTGCACCAATGCACCATTTCTCACCCTAGTTTTATCAGAAACCATGAAAAATAAAAGAAAACAACCTCACTCAAAAATTACTTGTGACAAACAACTTGCAACCACTAATTTATCATCATATTCTATGACAATGTTATTTTGCCCATTTTCAATTATTCCCTAACGATTTTCGGCACGCAAACAACCAACTACATACTCGCGAGTTTTAATTACAACTTCGCTAGTCATCTTGAAAAATGTAATTAAAGACAAAAGTTATTGATATCGTTAAGAAGTGTCAGACATCAGTATTTCTCACGCTTGGAAACATGTTAAGATATCCTTGAAATTATGAAGAAAAGTTCTTGAAAATTTCTCAAGATATTACAAGATGTTTTCATAAGACTTTGATATTGTTTCAATGAAATACAATTACTGTTGTTTCAAATTTTGCAAATCCACTGCAAGACTTGTAAATATCTTTCAAACAGCTACGAGTTGTTGAGATTAGACAATGAATTGGCTCAGTTTAATTAATAAAAGCTGAAGTCGCTTTAGTCTGATTTCAGAACAAGTTATTGTCTCTGAAGTCGCTTTAGTCCGATTTCAGAACAAGTTATTGTCTCAAGTAGTTAGGATACTTTGGTAATCCATTTTAGAAGTTAGTCATCTTGTCAGATAGGCCTATATGATGAGAGGAAATTTAGTATTTCACAACTCACATTTTGTGACTATTATATCACTATGCTAGAAATTTTCCTCAGTCTTTTCAATTGCGTTACTCGTAGGTGTTATTCATAGGTGTTATTCAGAGATGTTTTTGCGAGGTATCTTCATCTCCCTGCCGGATATTATCACAGGATATTACAGGGGAGATTACGGCGAGATATCAATGGGAATTCTTTACTGGAATATAAATTACAGCTCCCAAAATCTGTTTGAAGCATCACTAATACTTCTTCAGATCTTGAACATCTGTCATCGAGGTAATTTCGTAAACTCATAAACGTAAGCGCTTCACATATTTATCATTCTCCTGGGTCTCTTGTAGAACTCCCCGAGCAGTGATCTAGTTTATTTTGAGCTAACATTTTGACAACATTTCCATATTTATCTGTATATACTGACAGTATTTACAATGTATTTGCAATCAGTATGGTATTTACCTAAATTTAAAGGGAATACAGAAATACTATATTTACCAATCTCTTCAAATATCTCATTGGATCTCATTCTCATATTATATGTGTACAGTGACAACAAAGGTGATCAATGCCTTGAAGGTCATGTCATATTAAACACAACAACTTCAGAATTTCTGAAGGCACTATGACATGCTGGCATCTATTTGTGCTTTTTGAAGAAGCATACATGTCCGCTTGATGCTCGAACTGTTACACATATGTATTTCCATTCTTAAATTAGTGTTCTCATCTAGTCGGTCTAAGCAGGCTTTTTATCACCTCTTCATCAAGGCTCTGCTGACTTGACTAGACGTCTATATTTGTCTTTTTTTGTGACAGATGCTGTCAATATAATCATTCTCAACTTGTACTCAAGCTCACCTTGTGTGCCTTCTTGTTTGACATCCTGAATATTGGAGCCTTCCAAGTTAAGTGTATGCTCTAATTCAATAACCGCAACTGGTATGAATTGGGCCTATTTGAAATTGAGGATTAGACAAAAAGACAGATTGATTTATGGATTCTTAGATACTCAGAAAAATCGATTTAACATGGTTTGATAAATGAATAAATATTTTTGACTAACAGATTTAGAGAGCGATATAATGAACATTCAAATAGTTTTGTCCAAAATAATCACTAAGATTGGTTGTTACATAAGGCCATAAACATCTATAATCACGATAGAACTGGACTGAAAAATTAATCTCTTCTGTCTGACCCCAGTCAGCTCCAGTCTGCCTTCTTCAATATTTACACTGCATCTTACAAGTTGGTATCTGTGAGGTCATGAGTTGAAGCCACCTCTGAGATATTGATCAGATTCTATAGAAAGATCAGAAGGCATGATTTGATCTTGATTTGATCTTTGGGCTATTCATTCAATATTTGATTTCTTTTGGCCTGTGTAGCTAGCTACCTCTGTCCCTTTGCAGAAGGGCAGAAGACATTTACAGCTGGTCCTTTACTGTAAAAGCTAGAGATTTGAACCTTTATATCTTTACAATATTTAAGTTATTCATAGTGACATTTGCATACGTTGCTGTAGAGTTAAACCTGTAACATCTGCCATGAACATGTGCAGCAATACCTACAAAGCATTTACAGCAGGTAATTTTCACTAAGCAAAATCTAAATTAGAACGGTTACAGTAACCATTACAGCTGAACCTTCCTGGCATTAACCTTTAAAGAAATCTTCATTTAGAGTTGGTCCTTTACAGCAGAAATATTCGAGTTGAACTGCTTTTCCACATTAAACCTTAATAGCATAAACTGCTGTCTGCTTCGCACTTTAATAGCATAAGTTTACACTATCATACATCAGAGATTGTGTTGCAATTTCAGCTAACATACCCTATCTCTCCCTCCAATAATCTTGTCACATGTAGGCTATATAACTTACTTTACAGTCTGTAGGCCCATGTCTCTTTCTCCATTGTCACTAAGTCCAGCTATAGGCCTTTCTATCATGGTGTATAGGGCAACTAGACAGTTTTCCAACCAAGAAAAACTTCAATATATGTATCTAGAGATTCTATGACTTTGAGCCTTTTTGCAGATTGCAATCACTCCACCTCTTAATCAAAGCTTTTTCGACATGATTTCGACCTGATTCCGACTCTGATTTTGACTGATTTTCCTGTGTGTCCCTTTTCCACTATACGAGGCTTGTCAGAAATTCTGATTTGCTCAGATGATTACTTGCCTTCATGGTTTCCATATTTCTGCTGTCAACAAATTTCCCTCTTTGATGCCGTGAATCAATCGAATTTAATTATCTCGACTGATGGAATATGAAAAATCAATGTGAGCGGTACAAATCCAGTCTTCGTATAATTCTGTATCGACGTCGGATCTCTCAGTGTATCAAGCTTTCAGGAATGTGTAGTAAAGCGGTTCCTTTCATTTATCTAAATCTATCTATTTATCCTTTTCATTTATTTATTTTCATTCCCATCTTGTCATGTTGGTTCTGATAGAGCATTTCCTATACAGTATCAGCACACTGACTGTCAGTTGAAAAATACTGTCTTCTACTCACAGATCTATGTTTTGTGAAGCTTGGCCATTTACATATATATGGTCCTAATGTTAACCATTGTTCCTGGGCAATGTTTCTTCAAATCGATTCCTAGTCAGCTTTGGTCTTTTGGTCCAATTTTTATGTGGTTTTTAAAAAAGATTTGTCCCTATCTTGATGACATTCAGTCCAAATGTCTAACTTTTTGTTCCAATATTATCGAGGAATGCATCTATCTCTTCCGACTGATGCTTGGTTTTGATTTTGTCTCGCAGAACCTTCCGCTCTCATGTCGACATGGATTTATTCTGAGTCATGCTTCTGCACAAATTATTTCTATTATCTGAGAAAAGGGAGAACCTTGATTTTGTGTTTCCATCAAGATTATCACTCGAGTTGTTTTTACCATTGCACAACGACGTGACATTGTGAAATTGGTTAGAAATTGGACTTGGAAAAATCTGAAGAGTGTTGTTAATCAGGTGCTTGCTGTTGCAACAAAGCAATTTCCTTAAGTTGAGGATTTGAAATGTAAATTTGAATTAGTGTATTTAGTAGAAAGGTAGGCTATTTCATCTGTAGCACCTTATGGTCAGAGGTGACTCAGCTGAGCAAGTAGGACCCCTAACATGGACATAAGCTAATGAATTTTGCTGACATATCGTCCTCCCTCTTCTCTACTATTTGTTGCATTTTCTTTTATTTGTTGTTCTCATATATTTTTCTTGTCCCATCTCTCCTCCTCTTCTCTCCTCTCATGAGAGTGGTAGCTCAGTTGGTACCTGGCACACTGGGCTACCAATCGCTGAATCACGGGTTTGATTTTTACTCAGCCGGGTAACCTGGAATCATGGTGGGCAGCAGTCTTAATCATCCTTTGCCTTAGATCTAAAAATTCTATCTTATTCAAAACAGCCGATGTTGGTTGACCGCTTTTGTCAAACTACCTTTGCCGCCGTGATTTGTCCTTCTCCTGTCATATACCAGGGCGGATCCAGGATTTTTGGAAAGGGGGGGGGGGGTCGCAGCAATACTTACAACATTGGAGTCTCTAGAAATGTTTTTTTTTTCGCAATAGCAACATGAAGGATTTATCTGATTAAAGGGGGCGCGTCCCCTGTGCTCCCCTGGATCCACCTATAATATATATGATGACATTGATTAGCCTACCAAGTTTATGACTACAGAACATAAAGCCCCAATCATTTTCCTCTCTATCTCTGACTCCTCTCTGTCTCATCCATCTCCTCTCATCAATCAATCTTCATGAACGACAGTATCCTGCCTTACAAGACTGCATATCCATACCTGCCTGCCTATTCCTTACATGACATAATACATATTGTATTATATATAGTCGCGACTTCTATGATGACAGTCTAGAGCCAAGCTCTAAAGAGAAGAGCCTCACTTAATCTTCTCTATGCCTGCAAATTAAATTTTTGCACTAGATGAGGTGGCTCACTCTGTAATGGTTTTATTGTCGTTGGCTATATTAAGCCCCTGATGAAAAGAGTGATGTCATCTGCAAAATTTTCCTGTAGACCTGATTAGACTATCATATTTTCTATTTTAGAATCTGTAGATAGAATACAGACGGATTAGATAGATAGATAGATAGATATATCAGCCAATAGATAGAGATAAATAGAGATAAATACATAAATAGAAAAAAGATAGGCCCCTCTGAGATTAACAGAGAAAGGAGTCCAAAACATGTGATATGCATGCTAGTTTCACCATACAAATTAGTCTCAGCCCAGACAATGATACAGGGCAGTCCTAATTTAAAGTTCCATTAAGAGATATCCAGATGGGATGCTACTCACGCAGGTCTGTCAATATGTTACTCCTTGGAGGGTCTGTTAAGATTGAGAGTGATCCGGTTTTATCCCGGGGGGGGGGGGGGTACTCGGCAAAATTTTGATACTGATGTTTAGCACGCGTTCCAAAAGTCGTACCCTACGGTCAGGTTTTCAGAACCCTAATTTCATATCCTATGGTCAGGTTATTATAAAGGCCCTATAGCCTATTTCATGGACATAAAAGAGAAAAAGTCATCAGAAAAGGTGTGAAAACTAAATTGCAATTAAGAATGACACCTAACACTTGAAAGTTCAATGCAAATTAGACATTGCATGATTGCAATTTCAAAGGGGAAAACACCATTGTGTGATGTCCAATTGAAGTGTACCCTATGGTCAGGTTCTCCAGGCCTCAAAAAATGACCCTGTGATCAGGAAATCTTCTTTAAAACCCTATCTTTTGAGCGGCACATAGGTAATATGACTTCAATGTGAGTGCCCCCCCCCGGGGGTTTTATATCCTGTATTTTTTAATGTAGCTGGTCAACTGAGGACTTCATAAGATAGAATTTGAACCTAAGCACTCTACCAATCACCATGTAGTGTACATCACCTACTTTCTTTTCTGTCATCCATTGATATTCTAAGAGACATATTCTATCTATATGCATTCTGTTTATATCTATCTATATACATGTATCTATCCATCCATATCTATCTATATAGATCTATCTATCCATATCTATCTATATATCTATCTATCTTTCTATCTTTATCCACCTACCCTGCCATTCACTTACCAATCTGACTACCATCCACGAATTAACATAGTCTTGACACCTACATTTTACCTGCTCACCTACAATCTAAGTATTGCCAAATGTTCGGAATTTCACACAATGTATCCACTAGGGAGACAACTCCAATATATCTTGGTAGAACTATTTTTGGCACACTCTAAAAAATGTCGGGACAAAATTGGTTTTTTAGATTCAAAATGGTTTTTTGAAAAACCAAATTTCAATGCAAAACCAACATGGATTATTAAAAAAATCCATGTTGGTTTTTTGCATTGAAATTTGGTTTTTCAAAAAACCATTTTGAATCTAAAAAACCAATTTTGTCTGAAATTTTTTAGAGTGCAGTCTGCGTGGCAGCCGAGTCAGAGGTTAAAATTTCTCATTTCCATCTTCACACTGTTGTGGGACTCCGGGGTCATTTCATTTTTGCTTTATAAATTATCGAGTAACGCCACAATGGAAGTCGTCGTCTTTAAGCACACTGTTATTTTCTGGCAAATGAATCGTATAAATATAAATCAACACTGATGAATTAGAGGGCCTGGAAGGATTGTCAATTTTGATGTAAGCTATTTTTTTTTTTTCCCTTAAAAGTGCCCTAAATATTTGTTCACAGTAAGTAGGTTTCAGGTATTTCATTTTTAATATAGATATATATTATTTAGAGAAGATGCAAGTTTGAAGACTCGTATCAGTTACAGGCAATTTCATTACCATGCGATTCTTGTCATTCACACTTGGCTGTGAGAAATCAATGCTAAACAGGCACTTGCTGCGTTTGATATATCAACTGTGTGACGTTCTGTTGGGTTTTAATCAATCAGATCAACCAAAAATGCTATGTAATTTGAGGGCCAAGAACTTTAGAATCGCGTACTAATGAAATCACCTGTAATTAGACTTCCAAACTTTCTCAGCGCAGGCCAGCCGATGGCAGCCATTGCTTCTGCCGTTTGCAAGGGGCCACTAATTTAGCGTCTCTTCAAAACAACATTCAGCTGGGACGTTGCTCAATGCTAATCGGTCTTCCGATATATTTGTTCCCAGACCAAAAATCGAACCTGGAACCTGCTATCTTCAACAGTAAATCTGAGGCCGGAGTTACTGTAGGTTTTCGGCTTTCTCAAGACTCCATCTCGCATTCCTTAAAAATGGCCACAGTTGACGAAATAACAAAAAACAGTTTATCTACAAAGAGGTGATACTTGACTCGGTTGTCTGTAATACCATTTGCTAGCTTGAAGTGTTGGTGATATTTTCCACTGGTCTTCCAATCTTGGCCATTTCCCTCGTTTCCTGGCCATTTCCGCTGTTTTGACACCTGGGAACACCCTCTCACGTCACGTGCCATGACGTCACGCACGTACCTAATGACGTCATGGCACGTGGGGGGATTCCAGTTGACAGCCAGTGACACTAGAGGGCACTCAGGTCGGTTGGAAGTGATGGAAAGAAAACAAGAGTCAAAAAGAGTGAAATAAATGGGAAAAGTCAGAATTGGAAAATTGCAAGGAACTTTAAAGTTGAGTGTGATTTGACAGGCAGTCATGTCACTGCAGATAGATTAAAGGAGAATAGTGGGAGATAGATGGATACATTGTAGATAGATGGATGCATGACTGAGGCGTTAGGGCTTGATGTCCGGTGGTTTTTGCACTTGAAAGGCCCATTCAGATGGGATGCGGATACTTAGATAGAAAATAGATTATCATGGATGAATTATAGACTGATAATGATGGAAAGAAGCAAGATAGAAGCAATAGATTGATGAAAGGAATAGATAAAGAAATAGCTGGAAGCGATGGATAGAAGTGACAGATACAAGAGATGGATTGAAGTGATAGATAGAGGTGATGGACTGAATAATTCAGTGAACTGATAATAATGTTATGTGTGTTAAAAGCAAATTGCTGAAGCAGTCTTACATCATGTACATATAGGCCTGAGCCTATGTTATTCTTTGCAATCTTGTCAGGCTGTGCTTTATCATTACATTTTATCAACTATGCATAGATGGATGATTGTATAAGATAGCAGAGAGCACATCAATAAAGATCGTCACATCATCCTCAGAAGAATTTGCCGAAATATTGGGTTGAACATTACCCTATTATCACAAAGTCTTTGCGATGTGTCTTTTCGGCTTCTCTGCGATACACGATCTCCGTGCAATTCCACTATGATCCATGACATTAATCATAACTGAAATCATAGCTTATAGGTGAAAGTTCACAGTAAATTAATGGGGAGATGTCAGGTGATAGTTGTTTATAGATGATGGCATTATGGCTTGTGGTATTTTACTGTTGGCAGTATTGTGTGTCATGGGTTCCCACTGTCTTGTTTTTTGTGAGTGCCTGATGGATCATCCTTTCTTGTATTTTCCCCCTTTGTACGTCTCAGTGTATGTCTCTTCGAAGCAAGTAGACGAAACCAAGCAATGCACCTTATATTTTGATTATATGCAACAATACACATTATATTTTGATTTAATCCAGCAATAAACCTTATATTTCGATTAAATCAAGCAATGCACCTATATTTTGATAAAATCCAGCATTGCACCTTATATTTTGAATAAATCCAGCAAGATATATTAAATTTCGATTAAATCCAACAATAGACCTTAAACTTCGATTAAATCCTGAAATAAACCTTATATTTTAATTCAATCCGGCAATATACCTTATATTTTGATTAAATCCTGACATACAATCTGCAGTATTGTACACCAGTCTTTAATCCAGAAATATACCTCAGCCAGATTATTAACAAGTAGAAGAAATTATTCTAGAGTCAAACTCCTTTTGAGGAACACTTGATCAGTGGATTGATA
Source organism: Platynereis dumerilii (assembly GCA_026936325.1). NCBI lineage: Eukaryota > Metazoa > Annelida > Polychaeta > Phyllodocida > Nereididae > Platynereis > Platynereis dumerilii. The sequence goes on along the minus strand of JAPTHN010000004.1, from coordinate 44,314,002 downwards.
GCCCTGTGGTTAAGAGCAGAAGGCTCTTGACAGCTCAATTAATGGTCCCAGGTTCAATTCCCAGGAGGGAGTACAAGGTTAATTGGAACAGAACCTTACATTGTGGTTTCCCTCTTGAGTATTGACAGAGGATTGTCAATTTAAAGAAGGCCACTGAGAACTAGGTCAGTGGAGCTATCTGAAGCAAGCCATGCACTATAAAATGACTTTTATGAAAGTAGACTGAATAGTTTTTATTTAGGGCAAGGTATATTGACCAAATTTTTTGTTTACATTTTACTCTACATTTTTTAATGATTTAATATAACAGAAAGATATCTGGCATTATATTACTTCAAGTCAGGTGATAGGTCAGGTTTTGTAGGACCAATAAAAATCTGTTTTTGTGAAGCGATTAAAGCAAATCAGTTCCTTTTTTTCTATCAAACACCATCACATTCACATGTACTAGTGTGCTTTGATATACTAAGACAGACTACAAAGTACAGGCCTAACCAGGCTACATTCTGTACACAAAGGGGAGTCCTGGAGACTTCATATACTCAACCAAACAAGTAGAGAATTCTAGACTGTATTAGAGAGATGGCAGTCTGTGATTGCAATGGAATTTGATACTTCCTGTCTGGCATACTTAGTGATAATGTATTTGCACTTATAGCTATCTCATTTCCTGCATACCATACTTCCTTAAGTGACACCATGTTCCATTTTGTTGATGGTGTTCATACGATTAATGTTTGTTCATTTCCCTTTTGAATAGAAATAAAGCTTTAAATGTATTAGTGGTCCCTGCAATATAAGAACACCGCTTCTGCGGTCATAAAGCAGTCTCTCGTGGGGGTGCGGTCTCTCTTCAGGGTGCAAAATACACTAAAAATAACTACTTAGTGCGAGAAAAACCAAGTTAGTCTTACACAAGAGGTTTTTGAAAGCAGGTAGGCCTACCACTGTACTGTATACAGATAGGTCAATAGGAAGGTATGCATGTAGTCTTCTTAAGGCCAGTTTATAAAAAAAAACTCTGGTTCACTTCTGTGGTGATATAAAGGCAAAAACAGAGGAATCCTCTACCGTCTTGATGACTCTTACAAATGCCATCAGCTGCACTCTACATCAGTAGAGGTCTACTTACATGCCTCAGCAATTTACATAACTAGGACGATCAATTTACATAACCAGGACAAGCCATTAGTCAAGAGCAGACAATAGCAGACAATAGATTAGGCCCAGACCTAGAGAGCAAAAGCATGTTTGTAAAGACGGCCAAGCCAGAAATAAGTCTTAATTGCATCCTATTCCCCTCGTAAAACACAAGATGGGACTGGCTCAAGTGTCTCAGTCCTCTATTCAGACACAACTGCACTGGCTAAGGGTGTAACAAGAATTGTGTAGTTGAGATATATACAATATTATATACATCGTAAAGTCTCCAGTGTTTTCAACCTTGTTTTTTAAAGTGTTATTTACGTCTTCTGATTTAAGTGTAGAGGATTTGTTTATCTCCATTCTGAACTGTATTTTTAGGTTTCAGCAAATGTCTTGTAATTGTAATAACAAAAATGTGACCTGCTCCACCAAAATGGGTTCAAAGTCGGTCTGCAATCATATTCAGTTGTGAAAATGACTTTGTTTTAATGGAATTTGGCTTTAAAATGATGTTTAATTTGTCTTGATATCTCCACCCAATCCAAAGATATGGCACCTCAAACATTGATGATACGAAACATCAAACTTTGAGAAAATGGCATTTGAATTTCCCGCCATTACAATAAAAGAACTAGGAAAATTGAGAATGATGCCCAATTTAGATAATTAAAAATCGGTTTTTGGTTAAAATCGTCTTAAATAGTCAAAGCAAATAACTTTAGCTAAAGCAAATTACTTTAGCTAAAACGTGGTACCAACAGCTAAAAATCATCAAAATGTGACCTTTTGACACATTTTGCTCATTTCTGGAAAATACAGATTGCCTACTTTGAACTCATTTTGGTGGAGCAGGTCACAAATACACAATTTACCATTTACAGGGCTTCTGAGAAACCATGCTTGTATATATGTCAAGTAAAGGTCAAAGTGGATCTTAAAAAAGAAGAAGCTGCATTCCTTTGAAAACTATTAATTTTGGAAATTTTCCGTCATAGACACTTGGATAATAAGCAATGACTTCCCCAGAAAATACATACCCCTAAAAATATATTTGTAATTTCAAACCTGAGGTGATCTGTCACATAATTAAACCCACCCTAAAGTGGATCCTACAGGTACCTTTCAGCCCTCTGAACATAAACAGGTGCATTGGTATGATATCATGTAATTGAGCAAATCAAATTATGAATCCTTTATGGTCTTCAACGTTTTACAATATAAATACGATCAGCCACACTTTACATCCATAGAAGTCTCCTTACATGCTTCAGCGATTTACATAACTAGGACAATCAATTTACATAACCAGGACATGCCATTAGTCAAGAGCAGACAATAGCAGACAATAGATTATGCCCAGACCCAGAGAGTAAAAGCATGTTTGTAAAGACGGCCAAGCCAGAAATAAGTCTTAATTGCATCCTATTTCTCTCGTAAAACACAAGATGGGACTGGCTCAAGTGTCTTAGTGCTCTATGCAACACATTGGTATATTGTATAACAGCTTAGTTGGGTCTCAGATGTGGCAGGTCTTAGTAGCTTGGACTTAGTAAGGATATGGTAAGGTCTCAAGAGTGTGTATGTAATGTATTGTAACAGAGTGGTTGTATTCATTTTTATATCAAGCTAAGCAAAATGAGTCATATCTGTTGCAGGAACAATCACTGCTGAAGAAATCAACAGCACATTAAGCATCACTATACAATTTTGTTGTTTTTGATTTTTTTACAAGGCTTCATTGGATTTGAACAACTGGCTTGTTAGCCACATTTCAGGAAAAGTGAAATCATATGATAGATTGTTTGCCGTATAAATTGGAAATTTTCTGAAAAAACTTTAGGTCAGCTGCCAGAAAAGAGTCATTCAGCTATATTAGTAAAAATTATCTTAATACTGTAAACATTTATTTCAGGTACCGTATGCAAGGAACTGGTAGTGAAGAATGGTTGACGTTACGTGTTCCCGAGGAAGCGACGTCTATTACTTTATATGAACTCCAACCAGGGAAGACTTACCAATTCTGTATACTGTCTCGGAACAGACTGGGGGATGGTCTTTTCAGCAACATTGTCAATGCAGAGACTTTAGGTAGGTTGATTTAGATTAACAAGCCATTGCGAATGATTTGTTTTTGTTTGTTGTGTGGCTTGATGAAGATCTTTGCTTTCAACGTTTTACGTTATGATTTGTGAAGACATTTCAAGCTTTATACAAAGGCAATCACAGGAATATATGAATGTGAATTATCAAGAATTTAATTATAATGTCATTTAAATATTTGAGATGTCCCCTTTGAGAGACAATCGGCGGGACAATCCCTTCTAGCAACAAGATTTCATGAATAATCCATATTTTCAAATGTAGATGTTCCAAATTATGATTTAAGAAAAGATTCATTTTATGAATGATAACAACTATTTGTGCAAACAGGTAATCATGCAGAAAAGCAAACATTTGACAATTTTAAAGAATTATCAATTTCATATTGAAGTTCAATAATAAAAATTAAACACTGACTTTTATATATTCCCTGTGTTCTCTCCATGTCCCCTTCCTGCTACACTGTCTTATGTCTCGAATATGATTTGTATGAATCAGTGTGGATGATGGGATTATGTGGTTTCAATTCAATATTTTTGCATCCATGACATAATATTTGATCACAAATGATTAGGGCTGTGTACCTGTCTCAAGATCACATTGAATCAAAATTTATATGTGGTGGTTTCAACGATTAAAATTTACTAAAATCTAATGCAAAAAAAGGGTTTTTCGACCCGGTGGTAACCGGGCAACTGATAAAAGAGATTTTATATCTTTGGCAATGTTTAATTTCTTTTTCAAAAATATAACCGCGTGTGTGTGGTGCGTGTAATGATCACCTTTATAATGATTATCTATATATACTGGTTCAGCAGCACTGTTTTGGATTGTATGTGCAACCTGGTCTTCAAAAGCAATAGTCTTATGAAAGTTTTGGCCAATTTGGTGTGTTATTGGGTTTATTACACCATGTCGCAAATCATAATATATGATCATGAAGTGCAGGATTGCAGGAAGGATATTTTTAGTGTGGAAGCCACCAGTAAAATAAATGGTTGTTCTAATAATTCAAATTTATAACATAGTTCTATAAAATTATTTTACTAAGAACTGCAGGAAAATTCACAGGGTATTCACATCTGGTACACAGTCCTATGAAAAATTGCAATCAACATAGCCTGGAATCTGTCCTACCATGTTGTTTATTTTTTGTAAAATGTGAAAAAATAATGTTTCGTGATGAAACTATGGTCAATGGCGAGCTCAATAGACATAAATAATGCTGACATTGACCTAGCAGTGGTGTGCTTTCAGAAATCTTCTTAGTAATTTTCTATGTGTTGTATTGCAAATTTGAAATATATAAATATATAATGAACATTTCAAAGATACCAACTGCAATTGAGAAATGTAGTTGAGATTGCAGAATGATCTTAACGATTGCAGAAGTCTTTTGCAATCTAAAACTTTCAATTTCAGAAGTTCTTTGACTATCAGCCGATATGATTTTATTGCAAAATATCATTGTCATATTATATGTCATTGTACTATTAATATATGGCAGGGTAGATTTCCATGCAAAATATATCACATGCATGTTATACATGTAACACATAATTTCTCCTCAAAAATTGACATGTTCAATTTGTTCATTTGTTATATTTTCTGTTTGTCCCAGCTTAAATTCCTTATATTCTTAAGTTAAGGTTATCCCTAAATTTGTAGTTGTGTCTTGTTGAATAGTTGTTCATGATTGCATAAAAAATGCACCATTGTCAAAGTGCAATTAAGGTGATGGCTGGTCGATTGCAATTGAATGCGCAATGTCAGGTTTTCAATATCAGGGAGAAGATGGTGGTGTTTCAAAGCTTGACTTGGAAATAATTTCTGTTGGGGTTAAGTCGGACAGATATCATAATTATATGAGGTTTTTTAGGAACTTATTTTAAGAAAGATTTCAGAAGATTTTTTCCCTAGACTTATTTAGAGAGTGTATTACTCTCTTTTGATAAAAAAATAATTTGTTGAAATTGATGCCCCAGTATTTGGTTAGGTAAATCAAGTTTCCAATTTTGATTTCTTAAGTTGCTATGTTGGCTGGATAGTATGGTGGACACAAGATGAATGAAAGTGTTTTCATGTCTCGTTGCAATGTAAATATTGTCCAATTGTTTTATAATGTTTATTGGCTTGAAATGTACAAATTATCTTCACAGGAAAACGTATTAGAGGTTAAAGACATGGACGATTAAGTGCAATTATGCCAATTAAGCGCAATTATATGCAAAACAAGTGCAATTATATGCAAATCAATTGCAATTATATGTAAATCAATTGCAATTATATGTAAATCAAGTGCAATTATGTGCAAATCAAGTTCAATTATACTTTTCGACAAATGGAATTAGTTAAGGCTCCAAACATGATTCAATAAGAACATCAATCAGAATCTTTTATTATCTGTCGTCTATGAATCTGGCTACCAAGAAGTTTTTTACATTGTAGTTCTATTGTATATCAATGGGTTAATGATCATCTGGCAAACGTGTTGTAATAGTACAATGGACCTATCGGATTATAGATTGATTGAACGTATATCATTGTCACTCTCTGTATTCTAAGTAGCTATAAATGACGAAAGTGATTCTCTTATTCCATAGATAGAAAACAATAAGTAATGTTCTTTACTAATGATGTATGTATTAACTCAGATCTACATAGTCACAGTCAGTCTCAGGAAGCAGATATCAGCTGGTAGAAATTGATGGTGCATTTTTTCATGCTACTCATTTTTCATTCATTTTGAACACTACTTCTTACAGATGCTTTTCACAGATCTCTGCGTTTCACAAATGCCTATCACCATACAAGCATATATCATATCAATACAAAATTACTTGAACGAAATTTGTGATTTTTTTTTTACCTCAGAATTACGGCCACAGTACAATGGCTACTCGTATGGTAAGTGTGAGTGTCAGTGTGTGAGCTTGAATTATATCCAATTTATGTTATGTCCATTATGTTATGTCCATTAAGTCATGTCCGTTACATGTCCAATTTGTTATGTTCGATTCCGAACCTTCCAATAATGATTTATGTCCAAAATGTGATGTCAAAGTTACTCAAATCTGTTGTCCAAGTCAGAGAATAATTCCATGTCCATGATCTGATATTAATTGTTACTGTAACTATGGTCAAATTGTTATGTCCAAAATGAACCAAATAGCCAGTAGAGGCAATTGGAAATTATCTGAAATGGCTTGCGAGTGAACCATGAGGTGATATATCTAACATTTCAGTATGCAAATACTAGATGAATGCTTAACTGAGTTAACAGTATCTGATTATTAGACATCTTCAAACAAAAAATCCCAATTGTGTGTGGCCTGGTTGTTTTGATACAACATATAAAACAGGAAAATATATCCCATAAAGGGCCCTTTAATCCTTCTTTTCCTGTTTCATTGTGCAAATGTGATATCTGTTAATTAATATCTATAATTTCTGGTATATTTATCTGGAAGAATAATAAACAAGACAGTTTAAAATATAATATAGTAAACTATAATGCTGAAATGTCTGATATTTATTTTATTGTTTATACTCTTATCATTGTACACAAGAACATATTTGAATGTTTAGATTTGTTTATTTTAATGGTTAGTCTCTTCTGGTTAGTTTTAGTGTCTGTACACCTCTGCTCTTTGTTTTATGTTTAAAGCAACATATTGGTAGATAATTTTGTGAAACATCTATTTTATCACATATCTGAATCAGCTAAAATTTGATTTATGTTTAATTTATTTATGTTTGTCTATGCTGTTACTTCTTATTGGCATATTCTTTAAATTGATATTTGAGATAAGCCATTCCTGACATCCTTGCACGTATTCTGGAATCTTCCCCCTGTAATGAATCATAATTTTCTTGACTATTGCTGAGCTGTTTACTTTAATGCATGGCTTACTTTCTATTGAAGACTAACAGTAGCTTTAGTTTGGGGGCTTCTTCCAATAGGGGAAGCATGGCGTTTGGAGAATTCTTCAAGCAGCCTGCATCCGAGTTAGCTTTGATTGAAATAGTGGTTTATCTTCTCTTTCAAATGTTTTTTGTTTGTATCTTGTATTCACAAGACCTTTGCAATTTTGTTTGTAGTTTCTAATTCAAAAAGATCACTCTCATCCCACCTGCTTCGATTTGTTAAGGTGGATATGATTTCCCTGAACCTGCCCTCCCTGAAAGTATTCATGTCTTATTATCTGTTTTTCTTAGTAAGGGTGCAAATACTGGGCATGTGTGTTCTTTCCATTATCATATCCATTCCTTTATTTGTGGCACTATTTGAAACCTTTTTTATGATTATTCCACCCTATTTGGTTTATTCGTTATAGAAAAAAATATATATTTATGCTTTTTTTAGGTTTTGGTCTTCCCACTTTTGTTGATTTTACATCCTCATTTTTAGGCTTTCCATGTACAAATTGGATTATTGTTCAAGTGTATGGTCCTCATGGTCTGTATCTCTTCTTATTTGTTTATATTGCTAATTTTTTCTGTTCTGGTTGAAGTTGTTTCCATCACTGTTCAATACAATAATCAATCCTCTTAAATCTTTCAAAGTGCCGTAAATAAATTATTTTCTTATCTTTTACTCATTCCATACCGCGGTCCTCCTAATTGATGGTTTTCGTCAGTGTAAGCCAATTGATGGGTTATACTTTCAGTAATTCCCACCCTTTTTTCCCTCAACAGTATGTCGATCCAGACATTGTTACTAAATTGGAAAGGGGATATGATCTTGGTCAGACTATTTGTTACTATAAAGTTTCACTGATCCTTTTGAAGTTTTTTTAACAACTTTGTCCACATCATTTGGCTCATTCTGAATTTATCTTTATTTTACGTACTTAAATTGTTTAATAATGTTATTATTTATTGACAATTACATAAAGCCTTTCTGCCCTCTCTATGCTCGATGATTTTGCAGCTAAATTTCACACGTATATTTATTTTTGTGAAATGTTTTGGTTTCGACGTTCCCTTGCCTTTTTGTTTACATCTTACCATGTATTATTTGTGTGCAATTCTTCGTTCACAACACAATACAGCATTGGAAGTACCATTTTTGTTTTGCAAATATCTGTTATTTATTGTTCTTCTAGTCTTCTTGTTTTGATATTTTAGATGATTTATTCCCGTTTTCTAATTAAACAAAAATTGATTAATTGTGTAAGTTATGATTAGGCTTTTTTTATTCAGTCGCTACCATGTGTTATTGTCTTTGGAATTTCCAACATTTCCATCAATCTAATAGGTTTTAGAATACATGTACTTAGTTAATTTAATTTATTGCACAATTTACAGGACATCAGTCTTTATAGTTTAATTTCTTCTTTAGTTTGTTTGTTTACTTTAATGTTTTGTCTTATATATGTTCAGGAACTTAGTGTTCATTTCTTAGGGTTGTTTCAGTTTTTCTGGCCCTTTCCAGCTACATTCTTACTTTCACAGCACAATCTATAAACGGTAGACACTGACACATCTACAATTTATACTAATTATGTCTTTCAGCCATAAAAGATCCTTCAGATCCTGACCCTTATGGATATGATGATGAGTATTACTATGATGAGGATGATATCAATGAGGATGGAGATTATACATATTATCCTGATGGTAATTTACACTAGGTGTCTCTGTATGTCAGTGTCGTGGTTAAGCACTAGTGTCTACCTCTTGTGGAGCAAATGAGATTTGTTGTGTTTTCTTTGAGTTTGTCTACTGTTTGGCTGTTGTACTTGATATTTAGTCTGTAACCTATGCTTTAGTGTAACATTTGTATTATTTCTGCATAATACACAGATTTCAATACAGAAATTTCATTTAGTCTCGGTTGCAACTTGTTTCTTAAAGGCGACTTTGACTTTATACCGAATAGAAATGCTTGGCCCATCTTCTTGTTGTATGATAGTTTAGTTACTTAAGATTAGTTTTAAGTATTTTTGTGTATGACATTTCTAAATCTACCCAGTGAGAATGAAATAATGAATGTGTGTTTTCGATGATGTGTATACTATTTATTGTATAATCAAATTACTGCTTTATGGTTAGTTGCACTGTGGCTTTCATTGTTTTCTTTATGAAAATATGACGTTAATTTTTCTTCTACAACACTTGATTTGCTGAAATGACATGCCGAACAAGACTACGGTCACCAAACTCGCCATACTTCATCTTTCCAGTACAGCTACAGCAGTAGCCCATTGTTCTATGAGGATATTACTATGGCGTCAGCCACCAACCAAAATTCTTGAAACAAGCAATTATATTTTTATACCATTGTATCGTGTTTTCTATGGTGATTACTGTATCTTCCATGGGCAGTGGATCACCCATCTATTGGATAATAATAGTGTTGGAACCAGAAATTTTCAGAGGACCTTCAGTTGCCTCTAAATAGCCCACACCGGTGCTGAGGGGGCGTAAAACACAATCTCACTCACTCATTCAGAGGACCTTCATGAGCAAAATCCCAGCTGGATAGCGTTCATGGGGTAAATGTGTAACATACTGAGGACTCCTAAAAACTGTCATTATATAATTCCTTAATCTAAATACTGACTTTTACTACCTAAATAAGATGCCGTTTAACCCAAATAGGCCTGAATCTGCTTCATTAATTTCATTGATGAACTTGAAAAGGGTGAGCTTTGTGGTTTGACCCCGGGAAGGTCCTCATAAGCACGTCTAACCTAATGGTGATGACATACCAAATGCCACACAAAAAATTTCTTCTTTACAGCCATGGATCTTTCTAGTCATAAAAGCTGCAGATTTAAAATTTTGATGATCAGTTTGGTGTCAACTGAAGTTTTTGCAAATTTACATTCTATTTTGTTTGTTCATGTTTGCCAAATCTTAACTTTCACTTATCAAACAACAATATAAAGACACAAGAAAACATCGTATGATTGGTTGAAAAAGTTGTGATGTTCGAACTGCTTGCTCAGTGTGGAACAATGCATTCATGTGGCAATTGTGACTATCAGAAGTGTCAATCACTTCTTGTGAGCTATTATTGAATTTGTTATGTTGCTTTTTATTTCAACTAAAGTTGCACATTATACATATTGTAAGATGCATGCTTGTATACTTATCTTTTTACCATATGGTTTGTATTGAGATGTAATTGTATTTGTGTGAAAATTAAAATAATTCTATATTTTGTTATTTAAAATTACATGGATATGATATGTTTTTTTACAGCAAAGAATATTCAATAGTAGTGGTTAATATTATGAGTAATAATTGTTTTCAATTTATGAAGACACTGAGATCATAGAGACTTCCTGATGGCAGTTTTAATTTAATTTACAATACAATTGTGATGCTTTCCTCCTCTTGTAAGAACATGTACTTCAGACTGAAGGAATCACACCCAGTAATTACTGCCAATATGTTCTGTAAAACTGCATAGTTTGTACATACACAGTGATCTTATTTTGTTTAGAATCTTACATTCCTGTCTGACAATTAATCAAATGTAACACCTGCATCAGTCGTAGATATTCTGTAAAGATGTAAGTTAAGTGAGCCATTCAAAGAAAAAGTATACAGTCGATAAACAGTCATAAGCTCAATTATTCATGTAAAATAACTTTTTAAACACCCGAAAGCTCAATTAAAATGTTGTGAACTTCCTATCTAAACAACAAGGAGCTTAAGTAAAGTATACAAACCAGGGCTTTGGAGTCTGAGTCGTGAATTCGGAGGTTTTTGGGTGGAGTCGGAGTCGAACTTATAAATAATTTATATAATTTACAAAAACACAGTTACAAAAATTGTGAAATGTATTCCAGATTGGACACATAACTTACTAAACAAGTATTCATGTGCAGGATCTATGAAAATATTCAAAATAATTTTTCATCTCCTCTGCTAGCCATGTCATATTTGTGTGCAATAATGCAGACAAGCGGAGTCAGGAGTCGGAGTGGGATTCGTAATTCAGGAGACCTAAGGAGTCGGAGTCGCTTTTCGGAAAGTGAAAGGAGTCGTGAGTCGGAGTCGGTTCACTTACTACTTGACTCCAAAGCCCTGATACAAACACCCAAGAGCTAAAGTAAAAAAGAAAAAAAAAAGATCGAAATGCCAAAAATCTCCGAAGTATAATAAAAGTTTGAAACATCCAAAAGCTCCCTAGTGTACGTATTGTGATGAACTTCCTAAACAGCCATAAGCTCAAGCACTGATGTAGAAGAAATGTCAAAACACCCAAAGCTCCCAAGTATAATCTGACAAGCTTTCTAAACAACCAAGACGTCAAATGCTAACGTAAAATAATTTTTGAAAAGCAAAAGCTCCCAAGTAAAATGCGATGAACTATCTGAACACCCAAGAGCTAAAGTGCTCATGTGTAAGAACTTTGCCATTACCAAAGGACTTGAGTGTTATGTAAATGTCAACATGAACTTTGTCAATGTGAAAGAGTCGTTAAGCGTGTTAAGGGCACTTTTCTTTCAGCTCTAAAGTGTACGGTTAGTGTAAATAAAAAAAAACACTTCAAATTCCTGCAAACATTCAGGTTACAGAGAAAATTCTATTAAAAGGATGTATATTCAATTTATGTATGCTGAATTTGATTTGATCTGTTTTCAGGTTATGATGATGTTGGAACAATACTGCCCATTCCTGGCAGCACACATCGGCCGAATCATTATGATGAGAAACGTAGGTTTCATTGAATTATCTAAATTAATAAGAACTAATTGCCATTGAGATCTCATCCGATGTAGACAGTACATGTACAGTTGACAGATATCACTTTCTTTTCAAAACCCTTAAAAAATGAAAATTTGAAACTAAAAAATTGGGGTACATAGTATATGTGACATTCTTACGAATCTGACAATTACTGGATGTTGTAATGCAAAAAGTCTAACATCATTAGGTGTACTTTAACGTGAATCGATAAAATTGCTTTCAAGTCAAATATATGAAAGATTGTTAAAAATATTGAGGTTTAGGGTTTTTTACTCCCAAATCCCAAATATATTTATTGTATATCACTAATATAAATTTATTTTAAAAAGTAATATATGGAATGTGTTCTTGCCTTAATTTGCATAAATTATCTTATATTCAGCTGTGTTGCCAGCCCCTCCAAGGAATGTTAGTGTTAGAAAAGAGGATGAGGGATTGCTTATCACATGGCTACCTCCTCTAAATACAACGGTAAGAATAACAATATTGTCAATATATGCCAGAAAAACTGGCCTCATTACTCAAAGGGCATTCAACAGGCCTAGTAAAGACATCTTTAATCACCAGGGAACAGTTATTTGGTCATATTAAATAAAAAGTAAACTAAGTATACTGCTTGTAAATCATACTTTAGTGGAGCCATCTTAAAAGCAGTTTTTTGTGCCGTAAATCTCTGTACAACATCTCTAGAATACCATGAATGTCTATCTCTACTGATGGCTAGTTTTAAATTTACCAAACATCTAGGAATGTAGACTTGGTCGAATTTCATATGTGGATATTGAATTCTAATTATGCTACCATTTTCCACCAGGTTCCAGTGCAGTACTATAAAGTCATGTATAGAACAGTAGGACAGTGGGTCCCTCTAGCGGAGAAAGTCGTCGAAACTTGGTTCAAATGGCCGACTGTTTCCAGGGGCGCACAGTATTTATTTCAAGTGTACAGCTTTGGAAATGGCTCTGAAGGAGCCCCTAGCAAAATTATAACCCACTTCACTGTAGGTAAGTAGAGTTAACATTTTCCAGCAGAAGTTTTCAAATAAAGTAAATAAGAAATATTGTAATTATACCATTAACAGGAACATTTTTGTAAAGTTAAAAATCAATTTTTTCACATGTAAATGTAACTTTTTGCTCAATTTGATCTGTTCTGTTTTATTTTCTATTTCAGACCCCCTCAAAGGAGAAGGCATGTCAAATGCGATGATTGGGGGTGTAGTGGGAGGGTTAATATTCTTATTTATTGCTGTTATTCTCGCTGTGATGGCCATTAAGTTTTTCAGTAAAAGACGGCAGCAAGAAAGAGCTGCAAGATATGGTATGTATCAATTTTATATTGTCACGTTATATAGAAATGTCTGTGTATATTACAATTTCTATATATTTTTATATGTAGTTTGATGTGTGATCTAGTCCCTGATTTTCACGTAGCATTCTGCTTCAAAGTTTGAATAAAATACAAAATCTCCAGAGGGCTGTAGTGAAATTATTGTTATTTTGCCGACTGGTAGCCCGCGTCATTTCAGTATAGACGTTATGTTAACAACCCCAAGTCTTGCTTCAAAATGAGGCTCCCCTGAATAAACTCTTCAGACTTAACACTTCCAACCAAATTTTGATGTTGCCCTTATTAACCCCGTACTAAGGTTTGGCTCAATAGTTTGGTGACAACTTTTCTGATCCGGATTTAATTCACAGACAGAATTGGCTGAAGAGTCAGTCACCCTTAAACAATTCTCAGACTCTCATTCCATCTTTACTTTCATGAGAACTCTCATAATCCTGGCTATTTTAGTTAGTGACACATTCTTACTTTCTGTGAGTGCCATCTAAAGGTAACTTCCCTTACTTGTCACCTTCTAATTTTAGTACTTCGCCCCTTCTATTGTGGTCTCACATGACAAATATTAAGCCAGTTTTAAGGAAAAGGTGAATTGTAACCATGTAGTTTGGGGGAGTTCCAATTGAGAAGTAAAATAGGGTGCCGCCAACATTCTAGCTTTTCGGTTCAGTTTCATTCTTCTATCTGGCTCTTATTCCTACGTACAAAGAAGATTCCCGCATGGCTATTTGAAATGTAGTTGATGAGTTTGTTCATTAGATTTCATCAAGGAATGTGGTACCCTCTTAAAGTTAATATGATAAGATGGAACCTGTTTTCACTGTTAGTGTTTACTGTTTAAAATGCCAGGGAAAGATGCTCTATTTGCTCATTGTGTTTTGAAACTGGATTGATAAGAAATATATTAAAGCCTTTGGCAGTCTAATATATTGACTTTATAGGGTACTTATTCTTTATTCTCTTTGTACAAATACTTCACTGTGTGACATAAAAAATTTATTCAACGGGGTGAATTTTCTGGTTTAAGGTGGTTCTGCCCCTCCGGTGATTGTCGGTTTAGTCAAGACACCTTGTTAGTTTAGTTGTAAGAAATGTGTTATTGCAAAACCAAAAGGACCAGTCTGTTTCCGAGACTTGCTAGTATAAATAGATCATCCTCATTATAATCCGTTGCCTTGGCATGTCAAATTTCTTACAATATGTCAAGATTTCCAGAAGATTCACCCTAACCATATACAGAAACACATGCATGTCATATTAATATACAAATTATTCAGAGCATGTTAAGTACGAATAGCATGTGTATTTTTTCCTCACCATTCTCTTTATAAAACAAAATCTTGTGTTGTCTCAATTTCTTTTTAAAACACCTAATTTTGCTCCATCCAGTATTGCTAAAAGTTTTTCTTCAAATGTGGCGTCCCGTTTTTGGTAATTTTGATCAAGCGTAGTGATACTTTTCCAGTTGATTATTTTTAATGGAACAATGAAAAATTGTCTATCATTCTAAAGAAAGTAGTAGTGTTCTGGGGAAAAATACTAAACATACATTTAGTGACATGAGGGTGGATAGATTTGATGCAATATTTTTGAAAAACTATTCAAGTTTAACGATGGTCCAGGCAAGTCCGATATAAGAATTGAAGTGTCCTTGGATTTAGACGGTTTTATGTGTTATAAATATTACTTTGAGCCCAATGTTATTAATGGTTGAGATTTTAAACTAAAAGTAATGGGCATGAAACAGGATCCCTAGTAATTTTATTAACCATATCTTGAGCTATTGAAGGGAGTGTTCCAGAATAGATAATAAGCTTATCATAATGATTTCTATTGGCCCCATGCAGCAAGGAGACGCCAGTACGACGGAGTATCTATAGACTGGTCTTATGCAGAAACTGACCAAATTGAGCCTCTGTCTTCCGACGGTGGAGGTACGTGCCAAAAGAGCTGACCAATCACCAGTCATGGGCACTGCCAATAATGCGATATTATTTTGAATTAACTTATATCTATTATGCAGTGTTTAGTGTGGATTAGAATCTTTGGTGGTGGGATTCGTATTATTGGATACATGCACTGTGCTGTTTCATTAAAGGTTCTTTGAATAAAAGAAGGAAACTTGAATAACTGTTCATAGGTCTAGTGGATTTTTTTATTTTGACTCCTACCCCTTGTAATATATGAAAAACTATTCAATTCGTACTGAAACTGAGAAACTGATTTACCACCTACCATTAACAACTAGATGAGCCTATCTTAGTTCAGAAAGATATCACACCAATGTAAGATGTTTTTGACAAAATATTCTCCATTTCTCATCAAAAATACAAAAAAATGTTTTTCGTATTTTGAAGATAGTTTCATAACTCTTTATCCCATTAAATAGACGATCTGAACAATTCCTGGACAAGCCGTTCCTGAAAATATTAAGTAGTCTGGTCATTGGTCAGTTCAAATTCCAAAACCCCCTGATACCCAAATCTAATTATGATATTTTTTGGGATGGATTTTTAATTTTTGAGATAGGTATTTTCTGATGTGTTGATTTTTCTTGATGTCTCTTTAATCCATGGATTTCATTGGGAAAAGTGGCATCTTTATTTTTAAAAAATCAACCATAGAAAAACACAATGGAAGAGCATCCTTTTCATCGAAATGATAGTTTTATAAAGAGAATGGTGATTCGGTTCATGTTTAAGATTAAATGTATTGCATATCATAGCCATGAAACTATATTTACATATATGTAACTATTTTGTCCAATTTTATTTTCTCAGGCAATGTAAAATATTTTGGTCCAAAACAAGTGGAGGCCAATAAAAAGTAAGTATATATTTTCAATTTTGATATTTTAGTGACTTCTATGCATTTGCCTTGAAGTTTAGAAAGTCTTAATTAATAAATAATACAGACATTACTAATGCCAATAATAAGTAATTGCACTATATATTAATCCAACTTACTTCATGTAGAGATTATTACTATAAATATATAATAGATGAATATTCGTTACTAATAATAGTTATACTATAGTTGATTATTCGCTGTTAATTACCTTATTAACCTGTAATAATGAGAATCTTCGAGAATGATGAATACTATCTTAGAAAGACTTGACATTTCAGCAATAACCTTTGGTATACTGATAGATTTATGAGGCAACACGTTACAAATGTTTAGTCGTTAAAAAAGGTTGTGAGGATGCATTCACATTAATACAACAAATGTTTATTATAACCCTTTACTTATATTGTATCTTTGTATTGTTTCTGCTGCACAGGAAAGTTAAAAAAGGTGAATATTAGTTGACGTTAAGTGTTGTTTGATAATAAGAAAGGTTGCACACCTCTCAATTGAAAGAGTGTCTCACTGTGTACCCCTTTGCATCATTCCAATTTTTCCACGGAATGCAGTTTTGAATCATCATTTTTCTTTGTGTTATTTCTTGTGTTATTTCTTGTCTTTCTTTCTCTGAGTTTATGTTACTGTGTCTGGTTGTTGATATATGTTTTGTTACTTTGAATTTCATAATTTTGTAACGTTTTACTTTACAGTACAGTGCATGTTTGAGAATAGTTTTTGACAAGCTTAACAAAAATTAAAATGTCCATGAAAATTGTTTTGACAGATTTTTTTAAAATCCAAATAGAAACACACTTCAACCTTTCTGGTTTGAAATCAACACTGATATTTGATTAAGCATCTTTGTTCTTTTAAAAGTTTGAAGAACAACTTATACAAAGACCAACCTCCAATAATGTTGGATGAAATTGTTGCTCGTATTCTAGAAGTTATTTTCTGAAACTGGAATCTGACAAAAAATCAAATTATTGATTCCTGTTTATATAATTCTTATATTCTATCATAAATATCATTTGAAAAAAATACTCTGATTAATATTCTGATAATTTAGAAGTTTCATTTCTGTCATGCTTTATCAATATGGAACCTAAAGCTTACTTTTAAAAGCATAACAAAAGAAAAACTAAAAAATCAATTTTAGTTCTATTTTCAATATTACAAATCTTTTAGTTGTCATTTCTGTCACAATTTAACAAAAAGAAACTGCAGAGATATTTGTGATGCAATATCATACCACTCTTAATTTTAGATGTCCACTGGGTGTGGGACACTGAATTGTAAAACTGCTCAATTATTTTCTTGTGAGTATTTCAATCACAAATACCTTTGCAGAAATATGTGTCTAGATTTTTTTTTCTATTTCTTCTTTTTTGAAAGTATTTGTCGTTATTATTCTTTTACATCCATTTAAGAATGGTGTCAAAGAACATACATAAATGTTTTTTGGAATTGTAAGCAACCATGCCCCTACACAGTTCAACCTGTGGCCTCTTAGAATTTTTGAAAAACAATTCAATGAATAATTTCGAGAAAATAAATTTTGCCTTTTGAGAGACATAAATGATTGAAAAGTCAAATCTTCCAAGAAAATTGCTCCTTTCCAACATAATACATTATTCTAAAAGTACAACATTTTATAAGACTGTGAATGAGACACCTAGTTTACATTTGTTTCTTTCAAATTATCTATTTTCTGAAATCCTCTCTTTTCTAATTATGATGTTGTCTGGTGTATTGAACACATCAACTATATGAGGTTGTGTAAATGTATTCAATTGTATTGTGAAATACGGTGTTTTTACTTTATGTTGTTTATATTTTATACCTCTACAATAATCTTCTTATGATTTCTATGATTAATATTGCACTCGGATATGTATTAATTGCACCATTAATGTAATGTGACTCTTGTTATAAATCCTTTCTCAATGTGAATTATTTTGCATAATTCTTCCTGAATTACCTGACAATTGATGATAAATTCCTTTCTTCACCCTCTTTATAATGCTCTTACAGAAGACTCTATCGGTACATGATAGTTTTTTCTCTTTTTCCCTTTTTTTCCAACAATCTTATTTTTTTCCTTTCATATATATATATATATCTCGTTATAGTGCAATTTTGAAACTCGAAACTTTATTTGATGAATAGACTCAATAGAGTATAATGATATAGTATTGGATATATGGTAGTATATGATATGAACATAGTAATACATTTTAGTAAGTAATTGAAGTGCATATATATATTGTACAAAGTAAGAGAGTTGCATGGTTATCTAATTAAGCTACGACCAAGTAAAAACAAGTCGCTTTTTACCATTAATTGATTTAAGCCTTGTATGTTTCTTGTTTGTTGTTTTTAATTTTAAATACATTGTCTTCAATTCTACACTAAACTGTTAGTAAATCATTTAGATATATTACACAATCCATCATTGACATAAGTATTTACTACAGAGTGTAGAGAATATGTTCAATCTTGTTTAAGTATCTCATGTAGTATTATTATATGAAAAAATAGCATGTTTTCATGTGTAGATTGTTTCTGATGACATTATACTCTTATTTCTATTGATAGATTATTAATTTCCAAATTATTGAAGATTCTTTGCAAGATACTAACATCGGTCTGTTTTTACTAACAAAAATATTATGTTGTTTTGTATAAGTTGTAGCGGGGCAGATTTGTCATGAATAGGGGCGTAATAGTGCATTTATACATAGAAGCATGAAACTTAGCACACATTTCAAAAACGTCTTAAAGAAAATATTTAGATAGGGAGCCACTTCAGATTTGACCTGGTTGACACATGGCAGCCATTTTCCAAAATGGCGGCTAATTTTCTCATTTTCCTGCTTTCTGTGAAGTGCCTATAGTATCAAAGTATCGAAACAGTGCTCATTATTCCTTCCACAGATCTAAAGAACATTATCAATTGATTTCTGGATGGAACTGACGAATTTTAGGGTAGTCAGAGTTCATTTTGTTAGAACTGTTGAAGAAAATGTATCATTTTCGCGGTTTCCCATAGTTTCATGGAATCTCAATTAATTTTTAAACATACTACATATTTGAATTCCTTGTAAGAAGAGCTTTCAAATGAATGGTCGCATCAATAGTTTCCGTGAACTTTTTGTCAAAATTAAAGAAACAACAAAATCTTCAAAAATCATTTTATTTTCATTTTTTCCATTTTCGCACCAAGTTTACGAAACCCATTAATGCGACCATTCATTTGAAAGCTGTTTTTACAAGGAATTCAAATATGTAATTTATTTTGAGATTTATTGAGAATTGGAGTAACCATCCGTAACCGCGAAATCCAGTGTTTGAATCAATATTTCTGACAAAAAGGACTCCAACAAGACTGAAAATAGACCAAGGCTACCAAAAAATGTTATGGTAATGTACTGAATACTTAGAGAAGTAATAAAAAACAATATTTACGTGTATTCTATTTGGAGGAACTGCACAGAAAGCATTAAAATAGGAGAATTGACCGCCATTTTGGAAAATGGCTGCCAGTAGCCACCTAAGCAAGATCTGAAGTGGCTCCCTATCCAATTATGTTTGTATAGATGTTTTTTAAGTGTGCGCCAAGTTTCATGCTTCTATGTATAAATGCACTATTTTTTTACATACCTGCCCCGCTATTGAGGATTCTGGAGTTATAGTATTTTTGAAAATCAGCGAAATGTTCATGCAAATATGGAATAGAATGTAACAGATGTGTAGCATCTAAGCTTCTTTCAACATGTAAATAAAATTAATTGCGAGAGAGAATATCGTAGTACCGGAGTTACTTTCGAAAAGGTAGTGAAGAAAAATTAGAAGAGATGTCTGACAGTACTTGTTATGTGAAGACATGTTAGAATTGACTGAGTGAATAAGTTTATCATTACATAAGCTAAGATGCTGAAAAGTACTAGAGTTACAGGTAAATAAAGTGAATGGAAAGAAATACAAAGATTAAGGAAGTATTTGCAATATTCAAGAAACATATCACAGCAGAAGAAAGCGATATGGATATGGGGTGGTAGAGTAGTAGGATTGAAGACAATGGTTATGAATGTGTTGTTCTGTCCGTCTTGAGGGACCGAGGCCGCAGCGTTTGACCTCTGAAAACATTTTGTTTATCCTTGATAAAAGGTATTGATGCAACCTTTAAATCAAGATGTTTATTTTGACCTTGACAAGGTGTTCAACTTCCTTTAAATTAGCTTTAAAATCATGACCTTGCAAGGTTTATGTTTGGCCTAAATGGACAATAATAGGTGTCATCAACCATATTTTTGTTCAAAACCTTTTAGACATTGCCAATGCATTTGATTTCCCTGGTATTTGGTTTGCGACAAGGTGTTTCGCAGTGTTTGTTGAACCTTGACAAGGTGTTTTTTCAGTAAGGAATTTGTTAAACCTTGACAAGGCATTTGATTTCACTGGAATTTGTTTTACCTTGCCAAGTTGTGTTTACCATGAGGTTTCTGTTTTGACCTTGACAAGGCATTGACTGACCGTCTCCTTCTAAATTAGCGTGTAATTTGTGCTTATTAACGTTACGCTGCAGGTCAAACTTGCATAGTGGCTGACGCGGAGTCATTGCCTGTTGCTGTTAGCATGGATAATCATTTAACACAACCGCCTCCTCCTCCTCCTCCTCTGCCTCCACCCAACAGCAACAAGAAGAAAAAAGTGAAAGAAACTCCAATTTAGGTAACAAAAAAAAAATGGGTAAACCATTGAATCCGTGTCAAAGTAAAGTCAAGAGTATGCGTCCGTGTTGTTTGCATCCCTGAAATCAACAACTATCCTGCCTGTAGAAGTTTGTACATATCTTGTTGTTCTACCGTTTGACTTTGTGAAAGACTCCAATTCAGTCATAAGTGGAGCGACTATCTACATCTAAATATCCCCAGTTATGCTTTTATGAGTGCTGAAGCTTGTGAATTTCCGTTGCGTTTGCTGTTGAGACCTTGTTGCTGTTTTTGCTGTGAATAGTACTTTTTCAACCTGCATAATTTCATTTCATATCTTTTGGTGAGACCAGTAGAGTGTACAAAAATATCAGTATGAATGGCCTTTATTTTTTCTATGACTGCTGAAATTATTGCTATGGCTTAAAATGTGGCTAAATAGAGTGATTTGAAGCTTCAATGCTGCCTTGTCTTGTTAGTTGTGTGCGTCCAGTTTCTTGCGTGATGGTTGTCTTTTGTGATATTGAAGAAAACTACAACATGTCATGTTGTGGGGAATTTCATTTTTGATAAATTGTTTCTTTTTCTGTTGAATTATTGCATCAAAGAAAATGGTGACATAGTAGACGGTTAAATTTTTAATTTGAGCATTACGTGATGACTAAATTGACAATTTTTCGAAGGTAATACATATAAAACAATATTAATTCTTCAGTTGTTTTTTCAAGCCAAGTTTGTTTTTCGCCGGCTATTCTTCCATTCCTTTTCCGAGTTCATTTTGAGACTTGGTGCAAATGTAGACCAAAGTATGTGACCAGTTTACTCTAATAGATGCTTTCATTGCTTTAATGTAATCTTCGATCAGATCCTATTATTTTCATAGAAGAGGAGGTTCATATTTTCACATTATGATATGGTCAGCTACCTTCCCTGAACGATCACTCTTGTTAGCGTTATCTAACATCTGAGATACACTTCAGTTTCAGTGTTTTCTGTCACTTTCTTCATGACTCCAAAGGAAAGTCAGGCAATTATTTATAAGGAGGTCCTTATGTTGATTCCATGTTTACATTGAATTTTGTTTTTGTTTGTAAATGTGAGACTCACTTTGGAAAATTACATTGTACCACAATTATGCCCATTATTTTTTTGCAATCAGTGATATTGCATTCTAGTTATAAGTAGTGTCCTCAAGATAATATTGTCTTTTGTTTCACAGATTGTATGCCTAATATGGCATTCACTCTTCAGTTTAGTATCATTGATGAGATGTCTGTGTAATGTATAGAAAATTATGTCAATCTTATATTAATATTTGTCTCACATTGGTTACAGATGACTTCTGTATCTTAGGCCTAATGATATATATTGGAGTGGATCTCAATGTGCACCAAATACGATTAGATGGAATTTGGTGTGCACCATCTGTAATTAACAATACACTGATTAAATATTCACATTTGGATTCGGCCATTGTTACATGTCAGTCTCAAAACACAGCTTCTTTAATTAGTTACATGTCACCTATATCAGGAGTTGTATGACAGGTAGTACCTATTCTTTTCAGGCTTATCATTACCTTACTTACTTTTAAGAATAATACTGCAAAGTTTCATAAACTGTTTGGAGTCTTTTTTTTTTCTTTGGTCATATGTTGTCACCATTTTCTTTGCAATTCTGGGGTCAGTTTGTATGTCCGAGACTTTCAAGAGTCTGGACTTAATTATGGCCATGCCTTGGTCCCTTTTTATGTGTGCAAAATTATATTATATACTCACAGACTTATTTATTTCAGATATTTTTCTTTTCATCCATGTTTACAATTAGCATGATCGGTTTTATGTTATATGTTTTATATGTTACCTGTGCCAAATTTTTTATACTCCCAAGATATTTGTTATGCGTACCTGCATGTCTTTGTCTTTCTCTGAAAATTATACATTTTGTGATTGGAAGTAACAATCGTCAGGGCAAAATAGGAAGTCATTCATGAAAACTTTATATCCTCAATATGATAGGCCTACCACGTTACTGAACTAAAGAGCAGAAAAAATGAAGGCGCTAACCATTTATCTGGAAATGAGCTAGAAATCAGTGAAAAAAATAAATTCTGGAATAAATGTTCATAAATATTACCTTTGTGGTCTGTATCGCAAGTGTATCAGGACTAAATATTTCCACTGATAGTTATTATATTCATTCCGTAGGACCATAGTGTATCAAATTAGATCATGCTTGAAATGGAGAACCAGTTTTCGTATGCTCATAATTATATTGAAGGCAGGACCTAGCTGATTTCATGTTCAATCTGAAAGCGAATAAAATTTTAAAATCAATGTAAAATATTGAATTTATTGGCTACAATCTAGTTTTCTAGATGCAGACATGTAGATTTTTAGTTCTGAAGAAAAACCAAAAAGTACATGCAAAAGCAAAAAAATATATATTATTTGGTTTTTAAATTTCTGCTCAGGTTATAGTGGCTTCCTCTGTTAGTGTGTTCAAGAACAATAATCTTGTTTGTATGTCAGCTTTTGGTAGTTCATTGTTCCTTTGTGAAATCCCTCAGGACTTTTATCTTCTTGTTGTGTGTTGATAGGAAATGAATCCCAAAAATAAATTCCATTTTCATGTAAAAATAAATAAAATGTGACCCAATTTTGGATAATCCCTTCAAAAAATCTATAACAGGTATCAAATTGTCCCTTAATCCCATGGAAAATATTATTAGATTTTTTTAAAAAATATACTGTGTATACCCTTGGTGAAAATTGATGTGGTGTTTGACCTTGTTGCTATGGTGATTCGCTTATTGTTTCTTATATTGCAATTGTGATGCAATAGTGTAGATAGATATTTGCAATGACTTTTCAACAGTGGTTACAGTCTACAACAGTTACTGTAAGAAATAATGTTTTAAGAAAATATATATGTCATAAAAAATTACTGTGAAAAGAGTGGAAATTGCACAGTGAATGTACATGGAGCATTTTCAATAGATAATATCTTACATGAGCTGTTGACATCTCTGAAATGTGCATTATCAGAGTTTACCACAGTGCAGTATTTAGTATTATATACACAAATATCTTGATAAAGTTGTATTTTTTGTTTATTTGTTTTAACACTTGTCCTTTCTTCTACTTCTATTTCTATTTTATTAAATGTGTCTTTAATCATAAGTTAACCTTCTCTGCCAGAAAATCTTTATGCTGAAAAATTTCTTTGCTATTTTATATCATTAAGAATATACCTATTATTTTTTAATTTTACTCACTATAGAGCTTCTTTTTATCTCTTATACTGCTGTGCATTACTGATAAGATACTTCAGCAAAGTTAAAAACAAACTTTATCAATATTTATCTTTACCTACTGATAACATACAACACAGATATGTATGTCAGCTCATTGAATGTATTGAATATGTCATTGTAATAAATGGAAATTTAATTAAACCAGGATTTTATAAGGACATCATGGATAGGGGTAATATGTTTTATTTCGGAATCATATAGATTCCATGTGACAGATGCGTACTGGCCTTCAATAAGTACACAAGGTTACTGATGGCTCCTGTGTAACAGTTTATCAGTATTTTTGTAACATACCATATGTTGTAAATTTGGTAATTTTAAGTAAGTAGGCCTACTACTAAAATACCTAGATTTATGAAAGGTTTTTATTAGGCTTTACCCTAACTTCGAATGTAATTTTAAGTTTTAAAATATTTTTAATAGATGTTATATACTCGTCCAACCATTTTTATCAGTGCAAGTTTGCGAAGCTGTGAGCCTCAAAATAGTCACTTTTTCAAATCATAGATTTTCATTGATTATATATAACTTGTTTTGATCACCTGCATAATACAAGTTACTTTTCATGCTACTGTAAAACGTATTATTAGAAATCCAGTATTTAATTACGAGCACTTTGAAATGAATTTTTTCTTGCTTTACTAGCAAACTAAGCATATCAATGGTGTTATGACACCAATTGCTTTTTCAAAAGGTCGCAGTTGTTTAAGCATCTGGTTTACTATAAGACTATGACATTCATTTTTACACCTCTGACACCAAGAAATTAAGAAATGGTTGAAAGGATGTTGCCAGAAATAATTGTTTCATATTCATAAATATATTTTTACAATTAATCTAAATACGTATAATGCTTGTGGTGGTGAAGTTCAACGCAAGCCATTAATTATCTATACTGGATTGCAATTCATAAATGTATTGGTGTCACATTGCTGTTACTGTAGTAACTATATAAATTCACCCTGTAGTCTTCTGCAAGAAAATCTTAACCTATATATTGCTCTTAACTTCAGTTATTAAAATGCAAGGCTTGCAATAGATCAATGTAAGATGTAATTACAATTGCTCATTTTACTGTGGTATATTTGATTGCAGTTTGGTGCAAACATTTTGGGTGTATATATTGCACTTAACTGCAATTAATGCATAGATATAACAACAAGACTTATAATACAGATCTATCGAGGGAATGCATTTTTTCTGTTGTATATTATAATAAGTTTTGGTGTATTTGGTGTATTGCACTAAACTGCAATTAATGTAAGACATAATAACAAGACTAATACAGACCTATGTTTTGATAGAATACCTACTTGCAATGAATAATATTAGTTTGCTATTTGATTGCAGTTCAGTGCAATAACTTTTGGTGTATTGCGCTAAGCTTCAATTAATTCTTAGATATACTCAGAATGCAGGTATATAATAAATATTATACCTAATTGCAGTCACTGATATCACTCTTCTATTTGATTGCTGTTCAGTGCAGTACTTTTCCATGTATTGCACTGAACTGAATTCAATTAATTGCTGAACTCATAATACAGATGTTTCAATGAAAAACCTAATTGCAATTGCTAATATTAATCTATATTCAATTGCAGTTCAGTGCACCAGCAACTCAGATCTCGCAGAGGCAGTACTGTGAAGGTTGCATGGCAAAGGATGAGGAGGGAGATGCAGGCATCAAAGAAAAAACATCATCATCATCATTCTCCGTCTCCGGACCACAAGCATCTCACCCCTAATGATGCAGAGACCTCCTCCTGGTTGTGTCTGCGTAGACGAAAGAAAAACCGCAATAAAGATCTTAGATACGAGGTTGATGTGTATCACCCCATTCAAACGATATCCCGGCGGCCCGACGGAAAATTTGTTATCGATGATCGACAGGATTTACTTCAGAAAAATCAAAATGACAATAATAATATATCAATGGATTATTATCCAGGAACTTATCAAGGATCCTACCCAGGGAGCTATCCTGGTCATCCAGTTGCAATAACACCCAATGCAGGCCAAGCTAATGAAGGCAATGATAATTTGAACATTGAGTTGAACGGTCCCTCTCAAAAATCATCTCGACGTATATCTCAGCCAAATAGGTATCGCCATAAAGACTTCAGTATTCCTCAGGATTATTTGTCAAGGAGAAATGACCCAGTAATAGAGCCTCAATCAAAAGTTAGAGATTCTTTTAACAATCCAAGAGACTCACACAATAAGAGGGACTCCATTTCCAAAGGTGCTCCGACACGAAAGAACTATTTAACTGGAGCATCTCAGGGTGAGGAGAATAATAAGCCATCATACAATCGTGTCCATACCCCACAATATCAAGCGATTCGATCGCCTCAGATCCATGTGCGTTCACCTGCAGCCGAGTCTCACCACACACCCCTTGGAGCTGGCTGGTTTGACGACCCTTACTTCAAACAAAATAAATCTCCCTACAAGTTCAGTGCCTGGAGACAAAACTTAACCCCAGCTACTTCCAATGCTACCCCTAGTTCTGCTACCCCTCAGACTCCTAGAGACCCGTTAATCGAACGATTGAGAGATGTCATCTCAAAACCAAATGCTACCCCAAACAACCAGACTTACTTGACAAGCAGTCCAGATCACAACGCTTCCAATGGGACTCCTTTTGTCATCAGTGATGTTAGTTCTGTCAATCCCTCATTCTCCACCAATGGCGAACGTTCTCACAATGAACATGGCAATATGGTTATCAGTGATTCTAGTATCGGTCGTCCCGATTGGACGAGAGAAGAGTTAGGTGCTCCTCCTGGTGTAAATGGTGATCACCAATGGAGTTATCCTCTCCCTGGTGATTATTACCGACAAGTTCGTAATCTAGCTGGACAATATGGACATCCACTTGACAGTCCAGGGAGTGTGGCCTTGTACCAAATCCCAGAGAGTCAAGCGAGCAGTCCACATGAATTGACTTACACGAGGGACCACCTCGATCGAGCTGTTCAGAAAGTACGAGCTGGTCATACTCCCCAAGGAAGTATGGACTCAACTGAACACCCAAATGTAAAGCAAACGGGTAGCAAACAGCCAGCAAATTTCCGTACAAGCGTAGCACCTTATAAGAGCTATCCTTTAACTGGGAGTACGAGCAGTTCAGGGGTCGGAAGTGCGACAGCAGCAGCTGCAGGTGTAAATGGACAAAACTTGCCTCGAATGCCAGTGTACCAACGTCACCTATCATCGCCCAACAGCAGTGGTATAGGGAGTAGGGAGAACTCGCATAGCACGGGATCAGTGTCTCACCCAAACGAAAACCAATGGGATAACGGCTTGAATATCTTAACGCCAAATGGACTCAATGCTGTTGCGGGTATGGATGACCATTTAAATGAGTGGTATCGCAACAACACTCAAACCCCACCCGGTCGATATTACAACGTACGGCAGCCTAAAAATCATCAACATAATCGTAATTATCGTGAACCGCATTATTCCAATACACAACAACCTCGGAAGGATAGTAAAGACTATGCAGCCAGTCAGGAGAGGTGTCAAAGACTAAGGGAAGAATACCTGGCCTACCAACTAAGTCAACACTCAGGGGACAAATTCAAGGGCGGAGGTCAGGTTTCCTCTTACGTGCAAGAGATTGAGAGCGAAATGCTGTAACAGCAATACTACTGCTTCATGTTAATAATCATCCATTCTCATGTGTTTTCTAGGAATTTATCCTCTTTTAATCAATTACAAAATGACACTACTACTGCTGCTGCAATCGTTTGCATATGCATAAACCCATTGTTGGTCAGTGAAGACTGTTGTTCGTAGTCCTCATAGGCGGGATCCTACACAGACAGCCGCTGGCCCTTGTCGTCGTCGTAATCGTAACTTTTAAATATTAAAGACTAAGAGACTTTTAACAGTCCCACAGGTTCGGATAGAACGGGAGTTGCTCTAGGCTACTGGCAACACAAAATAATGTTGATATTATTAATGTTATGTTAATGATATTATTACTTCATGTTATATTACTGTGCGGACATCAATCCACTCCATCTTACCTTTTCAAAAAAGACGGTACTGCTTCTGGAGTGTGTATACAGTACATGAGGGTGAGTGTATGTGACCTTCAACTTTGACCTTGGTTTGACCTAGTTTTGATCTTTGTAGGTCAAAGGTCATGGCTATGGGGCTCTGACTGGTCAAATCAACCGAATTAGATGTCTATTAAGTCAAATGCGATCTATTCAGTTAAAATTAGGTCAACCAATGTCAAAGTTCATGCATGGTTATTTGCAGTCACATGACAAGGTCACCTGACTGTACTTTTAGGTCACATGACGTCATTCCAAAAATAGGATCACTTGAGTGCTCCAGACATTCAAATCTTAAAAGGTCTACAACTAACTTCCAGTGTGGCTCGGTGAGTGCTTGTTTGATAGAAATTGTTTGATAGAACACTTCAGCAGCCTCGTGAGAGTCTCATACAAATCTAGATCTTCATACAATGTGTGTGTGATACAGTGTGTGTGACACAGTTTGTAATATACGTTTGCTTCGATCCAAATGCTGTCAAATGTTCATCCGGGGTGGAAAATTCAGTCCTGTACACTTTCAATGTGCTTGAATGATAGTTGTTATGCCATGATGTTCTTAGATAATATTTGCCTTTTTTATTTTAAGAGATTGTTATTCTCCGTCATTCCTTCACATACATACATTCCACAGAACATTTTAAAAAATTCCTGTCGACTAACTGTATTGACATTTTAAAGTTTTTTTTTGTATATCATTACTGATGGTTATGCTTATGCTGTCACTGAAAATCAGTGGTAGTTCATAGCGCTAATCAAAATTGCAATCTCTAATGTCAGGCACGGATTGAACTTGTGCAGAAATTTGAAACTTCCACCATGGATTATCAATGGGTCTGTTTATCATTCCACCATAAAATTGTACCAGTTTCCAAATATTAACCTGCCTTTAATAATTGTGCATTATAATTTGCAAATCAGAGTATTTCAACCCTTGACATGTTCAGAATCCAAGACATAACTTCTGGGAAGAGTGTATTTGGAGCAAAAACTAGACTGAATACTTTATTGAACATTTAATTATAAGTTAATTTAAAGTGAGGTAAAATCCCAAATTTTACAAAAAAGATGTGAAACAGCTTTTGTGGTCAGTATGACAACTCATTTCATCGCATTGGTGGTGAAATTAAATTTGCTTGAGGAGATATTTTTGTTTACGTTGACTTTTGAAAGATATACGCATCTTTTAGAACTATTCTGATGAAAAATAACCTTCCAACTAATGCCCTCAGCAGCAATTCATCTGTAAAAGTTTTGCTGTTTAATCTTTTTCTGTGAAATATTAATAAATAATCATATAAGTAATTAGAAAATGAAATGCCTTGAAATTATAGTACTATTTTATTGGTGAGATTTTAAACGGCCCAGTGTGTATATGTCATGCAATTGTGTACAAAGCGTCAAGATGCACAAGAGTTTGGAGACCAGTTTTATGACGTTTAGTATCGGTGAGAATGCCATGTGAATGTATCTAGGTCAAATGACTGTATCTAGGTCAAATGGGAAATATGTGAGAAGTATATGAACTTATTGAAATATCATGAAGTAATGCTATAATTGTTAAAAACATCCTGCAAATTAATGTTTAACCCAAATGGACTTTTACAGCTGCAACATCCAATGTTCGATTAATGTATTCCTTTGCCGTTTTTAAAAAGTCATGCTTTATATTTGTTCATATCTTGTTCACATCATGTTCATATCTGTTCATTATGTGTGTTGATATGTTATCAATTTAACATACATTAAGTTGGTGCTGTGAAGTCTTGCAATTGTTTTTGATTTGATTGATTTTGTTAATTAGTTACTGCAATTGACTGTTCGCAAAGTTCTCAAGCTTCTCTTGTAATTGCAGTTAGATAATTAGATGAAAATTGTAATTGCATCAGCTATGTAAATTTCAACTACAATGTATTAATTCATAGGGAAATTGCAATCATATCTCTCATACATTCCATTGTAAATTCATCGTATTATTCTTTTGTAATTTATTGTTAAAAACTTGATAGTGTACCAAAAATTGATATTTGCACCTTATTTTTTCATTTATTTTACTTCGTGAAGAGCCTTTAAAATGTCCTGTTGAGAATTGTTTTCCTGATTTTATCGCTTTATAAAACCACGTGCTTGTAATCTGGAAACCAAGTATTATACATTTCTTTATTATCATATTGTACATATATATACATAATTATATAGATAAAGATGCTGAGATTAAAGAGAAGTAAGTTTCTAAGAGATTAGCTGTACCATGCAAAATTCTTAGGGAAATTGTGAAAGTCTCTAAGGTTTTAGAAATTATGGAAGAGATTCTAATTAGAGAGAATTGAATGAATTTAAACCAAAAACGTTAGCAATACTCCTTAAGTATTTACATGATTTATGATGTAAAGGACAACTTAGAATTTCTGCGGAAAAAGGTCGATGGTCTGTTTTAATGAGAATGAAAAAATTGTAAAACTTCTGTGGAATTTTCTTCAAATCCAAAACCTTCTAAAATAACATATCTTTAAGCAACGGAGATGCTATTATTTTTTTGAAAACAAGCTCCTATTTGTTGGCAATCCCCTAACCATAGGGTAAATTTTAAAGAACTTATGTCTTCCCATCTAATTAGCTAGAGTCGGAAATCTTCTTTTATAAATTCTGGTGGAACCCCTAAATCATTTTGACCTTTTTCTCAGAAATCCTGCTGTCCTTGACGTTTATTGTGTCAAAACTCAAATAATAATAACACAGGTGCTAATGTTATTATATATCAAAGTTGTATCAGAGACACTTTATCACTGTTAATTAATGTTGATTGCCATATTGACACTATCTTCTTTGTAGATCTATAATGTATCAATTAAATTCAATAATATTAATTAAATTTATTGGTTTCATTGTGTAAATTGACATTGCTATGGTAATAACCAAGTAACAGTTGGGACTTCAAATTGTTTATCAAGACGTTGGCGCCACCTATTGTTGTTCAGAAGAATCACAAGTTACGCAATGGAAGTCTATGCCATAAATAAGACGTTGAAGAGTTGTTTTCTTCCTTCTTTTTATCCAATTGTACAAAGAACTTTGTCTATGTTGTTGTTGCTTTACAAACCTACCAATCAAAAATGTTCTAGGTGATGACATTTGAAGGACGTTGTAATATAGATGCCTGAATGTTAGGGGAAGACGTTTTGCAATGGCGGATTCATAAACGTTCAACAAACATTCTGGAAATGTTTTCCAGAAACGTTTCTAGAAACATTCTGGGAACGTTCATCGTACATTCAGTGTGTATGAGGAAAATTATGATCTTTTTTTAACATTTAAAAGATGTTTAAGTGATTTTTGGAGAAAATGCGAAAAACTCTTGTTATGTTGTGTAGTTTTTCAAGCTGAATGATAGAGCGAGTCAGTCGGTTATTGTAATGTCATTTTGATTACAATAATTATAATACTTTGACTGACTATGAATCTGTTTTTGTGATTTCAAATACACAGATGTTGATACTAACTTTTGAAATGATTTGTTGAGATCATATTGTTGAGTTTTGTATGTTATTTGTAATCATCATTTTGTCAATCTTTTGTACATTTTCTGTTTTCATTATCAGTAATTGCAATTATAAGTATAATTTCAATTGCAGTTAAGAATATAAAATGCAATTGCAGTTATAACTGTACTGCAATTATTTCCTCTGTTGCGTTTAAAAAACTTTTTAAAAGTAAAAACATACTTCTCTCCGATTTTTAGGGGACTTAGGTAAATGAAAGATCTAAAGGATCTATAAGTTAATGTCTCCAGTCTCAAATTAGACTCTCGTTTAGGAACCAAGTGGTTCAGATGAAACTGCTAACCAGCCCACCCAATTTCAAAGTTAGACTGTTTTTTGTTTCCATTGACTAGTTATTTAATGACATGTGTAGGTTTTCTATCAAAATTAAACATTTGTACAAAACAATTGAAAAGTGTTTGTCATTATTCTTTCTTTTTTTTATACTAAAAATGTATCTGAAAATCAGAATCTCAGTAGAAAAATGCTAAATATGCCATATATACAAAGGCTAGCCAATCTAGGTCACTTGTAACATGTACTGTTGGAAGTTCTGAAAATTTATTGCGAAACTAAAAATAAAGACTGTGATGATAACATAAGCAAGATGATATAAACTCATATAAATCACAGGACCCACATAATCAAGCAGAAACACTTAAATTCAAGGTCTATATTCAGAAACCCTGGACATTGGTGCATTGCATATTTTCTGGCGGCTTGACAGGCCCTGTCCAAAAATAAGTAGGCCAAACAGAGATTGGACTTTCTTCATGGTTCATACTCGAATGTTGTGGCAGATGGCAGCACTGTTGGAATGTGCCGCCTTGTGTCATCAACACGCATTGGTACATACTGGAAAAGACCGTTATCCGGTCGACAAAAGTTTGCTCAGAAACACCAAAACAGACCCTTCGCCAAATCTGTCATGTGCACTGAATAACATTTTCATCAGTGCACCACAAAATGATGGTTATTTAACATTCTTGAAACCCTTAGGTTCTGTCAGAAGTGTTGATGGTCAAGTGAATCTTGTTTGTGAAGAGATCACCCTCGGGTGAAAGCACAGTAAACACCTCAATATTTGGCCCCTATGACCTAAGAATTTGCTTCCTAATGTAGCCCATCATTTTTTGACCATTTCCATCTTCTGGCCTTCATGGAATCAGCCAAATGATGTCTTTGGAGTCCTGACATATGATTTCAGGCCAAAATAATTT
This sequence comes from Platynereis dumerilii, assembly GCA_026936325.1. Taxonomy (NCBI): domain Eukaryota; kingdom Metazoa; phylum Annelida; class Polychaeta; order Phyllodocida; family Nereididae; genus Platynereis; species Platynereis dumerilii. The sequence continues at coordinate 44,280,993 of JAPTHN010000004.1, read as the reverse complement.
TGCATAGCCGCCTTGAGGTCCATCTGAAGCTCTTCAACCACCTCTCTCATGGAGGTTGCAGGTACCTTGTCAGTTTTGTCGTCAGTGACTCCAGGAATGCTCCATTCCTCTCTTAATTCTCTCCACAAACTCCCAGACTTCCTTCTTATTCCTTTCCCATCATTGATTGCCTTCATGATATTGTATTCTGGTCGTGAGGTCACTCTGACCATGTCAGGGATAGTTTTTTAGTCCATTTGTGCACGAAGCAAATCTGACCACCTCTTCCTTTTTGTCTCCTGAGGAGTCACTTTTAGTCACAGCTCATTCTAACCTTCCACAGGTATGGCTGAAACTTTAAAATGATCATGCTGTATTGTTTTCACAATTTTCCTGTAGATGGGAGATGCTTTTTAGCAAAAGGAAGTTGATCGAAAATTTTGGTTCCTCACCCTGTACAGAATTACTTTTGTCTTATAAATCAAGACAGATATTTGCTGGGCTGCTATGAACTACATAATGAAAGTTCCATGAAAATCTAGGTTTTTATGCTGAAATGGACCATTGGCTTTTTACAGTTTTCGCTGATGTAATATTCACAGTTTGCATGAACTGTGACAGATTCAAAACATCCCTATTATTGAACAATCTCTGTCGTACCATCGTGCATTTCAATTCTTATCGTATATAGGCTGTCATACAAGTAGGTTAGCAGGCAGTAAGATTCACTTTCACCGAAAAATATGATCACAAGAGTTTGCAACACACTCCATTCTATATTTATCACATAAGTGCCATTTAAATGATTTCTTCAGTTCAATTTCAATGAAATGTCATATTAAACATGTAAAGCTACAAATTTACTGCATGATTAAATTGTTAGGTTGTTTATTGGGTGATACTGAATGATAATGATGTAAATTAAAGGTGTGTGATAAATCAAAAAATTAAAACTCAAATATCTCAAAATTTTCCCAACAGAATATTTTAGTTTTTACATTGATACGAAGCATGAGACCTCCTACTCTAACGCTACGCTCGTAACTTTTTCGGTATATTTTGAAAATCTTGCATTTTATTCAGGCGCGCTGTGTGAAGAATGATGTTAGTTTCTCCAACTGGCGAAGCACCAAGGCGTCTTCACCGAGGGCGGTTGGAGCTCCTGAAATAGCTTCTTAAGGAGGTATATATATTTTTCACTATTTGGCAAGTACACAAACTTGTAAAACAGGAAAAACGAACATATATATACACGAATTTAGCATTCGTGTAAGTATGAAATCACGAATTTGTACATGTGTAAATCGTGTAATTACGAACATTGCAACCTTAAACTTGGCTAAAACTAACTCTAAACTAATTTTGGCCCTAAAACTGAAAGATATAACACCTCCACGAATGTTAGTAATGGCAGTTATCCTCAGTCCAGTGTGAATCCTTGATTCTGATTGGCTGAGAGCCGCGGTGTATGACACCGTACACCCTGTCTGTCGTCACCAGACAGGGTGTATGAGATAAACAATGATGTCACAATTGCAACCATAGGATTGTTATGACGTAATCCTTGTAGCAACAATAGTCATGACGTCACAATGCCATTGTTAGAGCCATTGTGACATCAACCAGGTGTCAGCACTGGTGATGACGTCGCAATGATGTTGTTTTGTTACTGAAAGACATTTCAGACTCAGTTTGCAAGATAATCTATGGGCATCAATAAAACAAGAAGTCTGAGGATAAAACCGTTACACCCTGCTCGTTTTTCGAGGGTACGGGAATATACACCACTCAGGCCTCCATACACCACTCAGCCTTCGGCTTCGTGGTGTATGGAGTCCTTCGTGGTGTATATTCCCGTACCCTCGAAACGAGCAGGGTGTAACTGATAATACCACTCAATGCCAGTCACTTTCTCACAGTGAAAACGAAATGTTCAGTAACAGTTCACATATATATGTTTTCACAACTTCACACCTCCCCAAGCCTGACCCAGAGGAAAAAAGAGTGCATTTGAAGCGCCCGAATTATTCAAATAAGCCTTCATTTATACTCCCTATATATACTGCAAATCCATACGCTCCAAATATGCTCACTTGTAGAAAAGTATATATATGCATTTTTGCAATACAATCGGGAGTACATTTGGTAATTTAAATCGGAGTACATTTGGTAATTTAAATAATCCGAGTGCTTCAAATGTACTCTTTTCTCCTCTTGGATCGATACCTACCTTTTCAGTGAATGCTTCCCTTCAAATTCTTCCTCTCTCCCATGCTTTTCTCCCATGCTTTCACTACAAACTTGCACGAAGGCCTATCTCATGGGAAATTCTAGTATCATGTATTGCATACTGGTGATTGTCCCCTTGATCCCCATTGCCTCTTTTGTTAACAAATTTAAAGTCCCTCCCAATGAATCATTATAAGCAAAACAACTTACCTGAAAAACGAAGTGAGCTTCTTCCTGATGATTTTGCACAGTAATAAAATTTAGTTCTGGGTGCCATCCTCTTTGTGTTGTTAGATTTCCAAGATTCCTGCTGTTGAAAGAGACAGTTAACTTCTTTTCTATGGCTCCAGTGAGGTGCTTCTCTTAATTGCAACTTGTAACTCACACATGACTGATTCGTCTATTAGACAAACCAGACATCTGTGAAACATTGGAAGCTTTCACAACTACAATTTCATAATTAATCCTCTGTGTCCTGTGTTTGTGTCTTGCAAAAAAGCAACAATGACACGGAGTCAAACAAAGTTCTGAGCTGGAGAAACTTAGGCCAGACAGCATTTATCTTTAGCTTCTCAGATCTTTTTAGTATATATTTGATCTTATTTGTGTAATAAAAATCGATGTCTTTGTTCTTTTTTCATAACCTTGCCAAATTTAGTTTAATTAAAAAATTTATGAAGCATCATAATTTGTAAAAAAAATAGGCTGTTATCTAATGGAAGTGTTTCTAGATATTAATTGCATTAAACATATCATCAATGCTAGACATTATCTGTAATCCATTGATTACAAGACCCTGCCACATAATTACTGATTTACTGATTTTAATTAATCGCAATATAAATGCAGTATTTTCAGTGACTGCCCTGTCATATCTTGATCACAACATTTATTCTAATTCCTAAAATGCAGACAAAAATTTCTATCATGCAGACCAATGTTTTTTAACAATGCAGACCAAAATTCCTACTAGGCAGACCAAAGTTTCTATCATGCAGACCAAAGTTTCTATCATGCAGACCAAAATTCCTATATGCAGACCAAATGCAGACCAAATTCCTTATCATGCAAATGCAGACCAAATTTTCTATCATTCAGACCAAAATTTCTATCATGCAGAGCAGATGCAGACCAAAATTTCTATCATGCAGACCAAATGCTGACCAAATTTTTTAACAATGCAGAGCAAAATTCCTACTATCCAAATCAAAGTTTCTCAGTGGCGTCAGTTCCTATGGGGCTGGTGGGGCAGATGCCCCACCACTTTTTCGCCAAAAAAAAGGTAAATAAATTCAGAGCTTCGGTAACTCTGCTGTTTCCATGCAAAAAAATTTTAAAAAGTTGTCAGTGCAGGGGAAGGGGCAGTGAAGACGGGCAAATCCAGGGCTCAGACGGCCCACCACAATTGGCTGTCAACAGTCTTAGTCTGTGTGGTCTGCATCTAGATTTTGGTCCGCATTTGGTCTGCATACTTTACCCCTCTAGCTAGGCCTATGTTGTACTACCGTAGCTTCCATTGAAATGAAGCCCTAACTGTTTGTTTTAGAGCTGGTCCGCATGGTCCGCATGGCCCGCATGGTCTGCATTTTACACTGACCCTGAAAATGCTCCAAGAGCTCAAACGGCCATCACTAGCGGGCGTTAGTGGAACTCTTCTTTTTCCTGCTCTCTGGTGTCCCCGCGCACATGAAAACTACTTCCGGAAACATCCCCCATTTTGTCGGCCTGTACAATGCAATGAGACCGGGATTTTCAGATGTCCATAACAGTGTTTAATCAGCCTGACATCACTGGATTAGCCCAAAACATTTGAATTCTGTATCTAATCAATGGATCCCTCCAGTTTTACGAGACATAGGGGAGAGCGGGGCATGATGGGCACCTTAACTTTGAAGGTCCACCATGTCATTACTATGCCAACAAAAATTACTATTTGTTGCTGACTGGTTTTGCATTAGGTTCTACTTTAAGCATAGAAAATCTTGTTTCGCTCAATGAAATAGTGTTTGAGTTATAAGCACTTTTAATTTTTTGGCAGGTGCCCATCATGCCCCGCTAGGGTGGGGCATGATGGGCACCTTGTTGGGGCATGATGGGCAGCTTCAAATTTTGGTCAATACTTAAGGCATTATAGTTGTAAAACTGAAATAATTCCAATATTCTTAATAAAAAACTTGCATTACATGATAAATGGTAGTAATTGAACCAACTCAGCAAATCATAATCACTTTTTCATCTAAAAAATGCGGGTAACAATCAAAAAACGTAAATTTAACGTCATAAAAGGTGATTTGGCACACAAATTATGTTCTTAATTATATGCCTGATGTAGTAAATAAGATAATACCAATAGATATTGATATAGGCAGTATTGTCCAGTCTCGCCAATCTTCAACTATTATATTGCAAGAAATACATATGCTTATTTCAAATGGGGCATGATGGGCCTGGGCCCATCATGCCCCAATCAAGAGACCCATCATGCCCCAAACTTCATTTTTCATAATTGCCCTCAGACACCAGTTTCCAAGAATAAAATCAAGTCAATGAGTTTTCATGCAAAATGTTGAGATATCTCTTTGTGGAAGTAAAACAAGAAAGCTGTTAAAAAATAACTTACGCATAATCACAACGCACTTGGAAAATCAGGAAAAAAAGTTGTCAGGGCTTCAAAATCCTAGAAAGGGCAATATCTGCTCAAGTATTGGTATCTGAACCATGCAATTTTTTCTTCAATAAAGGTTAGCAAAAGGTATTCTAAACAAGAAACATCAGCTTCCTCCAGTGTTAGACTTTGGAGTTAAAGCCCAAACCCATCATGCCCCGGGGGCCCATCATGCCCCGCTCTCCCCTACCTGTGATTAATCCGGATATTTCGCCCGATGAAGTCCGTCAGGCCGATTCCCGCCACATTTTTCTGCCTTCATCCCGCCATAACTGAAGATATACGTCGTCAATCGACTGGATAATGGTCGGAATTCAAGGTAAACATTCCATTTAAGGCTCGGCGATACAATCCGTAGTGTTTCAGTAGTTTTAGAACTGCCCTGGAGCCCATTGACTTCGCAATGGTACAAAATGGCGGCGTGTTCCCGGAAAAAGTTTATTTGTGCGCCGAGACGCCGGAGAGCAGTAAAAAGGAGAGTTCCGCTAACACAGCCTCTTGAGAAGAGGAGGCAAGTCACATGACTCAGCATGCTCTACAAAGCAACAAACAACAAAGTAGACATGCCAAGTCACGAGGATTGTCTCATGCCATGCAAAAGGTCATCCAGCCGCACAAACAACAGCCTATACTAGTCTTCATCGTCCCTGAAACGTCACGATCATACCAGAATCTTGGTTTCTGGTTCTATCCCAAAACCATCAGGGAATGGAACATCCTCCAAGAGGAAATAGTCAGAGCTGACTGCATCAACTCATTTAAAAGCCGCCTGACTAAACATTTATGTAAATAGACTCATCAGCTTTTTAACATGTAAATATGCACCAAAGTGGATTTTGTCAACTGATTTTATCACCCACGCATGTGCACCTGCTTTGCACCCTCGACTGAGCCATCAGCAGTGATGTTGTCGAGTACCACGCAGAAGAAGAATATGGGTCCAACGTTGCGGAATTCAAAAATTCGCTTTTGCAATTGAGTTTACACGTTTTGGCCAGCTATGAAAGCAAGCTTTTTTTTCGAATGTCTGGTAAAAGTTATTATTTTAGACTTCAAGTTCAGTTCGTGACTTCCGTTTCCAAAATCCAGACCATCTTGGTAACAGGGTCACTTTTGGCATGCCCTAGGCCCTATTGTAGTATGACAATTGGGTCCAAAATTGGTGACGTCCTGTAATCAGCCTGCTGATCTTTTTGCCAATCTTAGGCATCTTTGCGATTTAAATTTGCTAGTGCTTACTAAAACGTAGGCTAGGTGGCGCTACAACTAGTCTATTCAGCCTCAGTTTCATTTAGCAACAGCTCTGACACAACACCTCATCCGTCTCATACAGTCCATACTTCAGATATCAATATAACCAATTCATAGTTAAAAAATGTTACATGTAGTCCAGAAGTCACCATTCAGATAGAACAATGGTAAGCGGTCAAAAAAACTGGAGTTTTGTCCGAAGACGGCGCAGCGATCACCAAATCAAGCCAGCGTTAAATCTTGTCACATCGGAGATGGAAAATCATTTTCAGTGCTGTGATATTTTCATCAGAAGAAGAAGATCTCAAGCAATTCAAGAACTCGAAAATATCAACGCATCCAGAAGGCACATTTCATCTGTCAATGGCCTTCGCTCGGCTCACCAACAATATATACAGGAAGCTCACAGAGTGAAATGCGCTACACGACGAAAAAGTCTGGACGACGTTTCAGAACAAATTGCTCTCCGTTTGCTTTGTAGTCGTAAGTAACTGTCGGCCGGTCAGCTATTTCATTAATCCAAAAACATTATACAAAAGGTGGCGCTTGTGTAGCTGTTAGTGTTGCAAATCCAAATCAATTAAAAAGAAGAAAGAGTTCTAGAAATTTGGCAGATTTTAATATTAGGTCACGCAAATTTAAGGAACCCTGCAAAAGTGAAATTCTTGGTAGGGAAGACCGGGGCAAGTAGATCCTGGGGGCAAGTAGATCCTTTGTGAATTTGAGGGTAGGCCTATACACATTTTTTTTAGGATGCTGGCAATCCAGTATGATAACAATATTCATTTTAGGGTTAGCCCAGCAATCAATAATCCTAGATTTGTGATGTATTTAAAAGGAAAGTTATGAGGCAGGATTTTTTGGATCTTCCCCCTGCAAATTGTTGTTTGCCTGCTTGTTTGAACAACTCTAATAATTTCTGAATCTTCTTTTTTCCTGTGCTTTAGGTTGTGAGAGAGGAGCCATAGATACTGAATATGACAATGTGTGGATTCAAGGATATGGTCCTGAAGTTATAAACAATTACAAACAAAGGATTAAAGGCTCCAACTGCACATGTCCTTACTCCAGTATTTGTCCATACTCTTCTCTAATAAATAATTCCAGGACTTCCAACAACTCCAGTCGTCATTCACAGGCTCCTCCAAGCGATTCCGTTCACTACTCGGGCCGAGGTTCACAGCCCCCTCCCAGCAATTCTATTCACGACTCCAGCTGTCATTCACAGCCCCCTCCGAACAACGCTATTAAAGATTCCTGTAGACATTCAAAGCCCCCACAAAACAATTCTATTCAGGACTCAAGTCATCATTCACAGCCCCGTCCAAAGAATTCCTCCCATGACTGCAGCTGTCATTCACAGCCCTCTCAAAACAATTCTATTCATGACTCAAGTCATCTTCCACAACCTGCGTTCGCTCCAAAAAAGTATATTCAAAGTTGTCATTCACAGCCGACTCCAAACAATTCTATTCACGACTCAAGTCATCTTCCACAGCCTGTGTTCGCTCCCAAAAATTATATTCAAGACTCCAGTCGGCATTCACTGCCTCCTCCAAACAATTACATTCACAACTCCAGCTGTCACTCACAGCCCCCTCCAAACAATATTCACGACTCCAGCTGTCATTCACAGCCCCCTCCCAGCAATTCTATTCACGACCCCAGCAGTCATTCACAGCCTCCTCCAAACAATGCTATTAAAGATTCCTGTCGACATTCAAAGCCCCCACAAAACAATTCTATTCACGACTCAAGTCATCTTCCACAGCCTGCGTTCTCTCCAAAAAATTATATTCAAAGTTGTCATCCGCAGCCGACTCCAAACAATTCTATTCACGACTCAAGTCATCTTCCACAGCCTGTGTTCTCTCTAAAAAATTATATTCAAAGTTGTCATCCGCAGCCGACTCCAAACAATTCTATTCACGACTCAAGTCATCTTCCACAGCCTGCGTTCTCTCCAAAAAATTATATTCACGACTCAAGTCATCATTCACAGCCCACTCCAAACAATGCTCTTCATGATTCCTGTCTATATTCACAGCCCCGGCAAAACAATCGAATTCACGACTCTAGCCAACATTCACAGCTCCGTCCAAAAAATTCCTCCCTTGACTGCAGCTGTTCACAGCCCTCTCAAAACAATTCTATTCATGACTCTAGCCATCATTCACAGCCCCGTCCAAACAATTCCTCCCATGACTGCAGCTGTTATTCACAGCCCCCTCAAAACAATTCTATGCACGACTCCAGCGAACGTTCTCAGCCCTCTCAAAATAATTCTATTCATGACTCCAGGCGGCATTCACAGCTTCCTACCAACAATTCTTTTCAACACTCAAGTCTTCATTCACAGTCTCCTCCGAACAGTGCTATTAATGATTCCTGTAGATATTCAAAGCCCCCACAAAACAATTCTATTCATGCCTGCAGACGTTGTTCCCAGCCCCCTCCAAACAATTCTATTCCTGATTCCAGTCGAAATTCCCTGCCCCCTCAAAAGAAATGTAATCAAGACTCCAGCCAATGTTCACAGGCCCCTCCCAACAATTCTATTCACAACTCCAGCCATCGTACTCAGCCCCTTCGAAACAATTCAATTCACAACTCAAGTCATTTTCCACAGCCTGCATTCGCTCCAAAAAATTATATTAACGACTCCAGTCATCATTCACAGCCCCCTCCAAACAATTCTATTCACGACTCCAGCTGTCATTCACGGCCTCCTCGAAACAACCCTATTGAGGACTTCAGACGTCTTTCACAGCCCACCCCTAACAATTCTATCGAAGACTCCAGGCGTCATTCACAGCTCCCTCCTAACAATCCTATTGAGGACTCCAGGCACCATTCACAGAACCCTCCAAACAATTCTATTGAAGACTCCAGATGTCATTCACAGCTCCCTCCAAACAATCCTATTGAAGACTCCAGGCGTCATTCACAGAACCCTCCAAACAATCCTATTGAGGACTCCAGGTGTCATTCACAGCTCCCTCCAAACAATCCTATTGAGGACTCCAGGCACCGTTCACAGAACCCTCCAAACAATTCTATTGAAGACTCCAGGCGTCATTCACAACTCCCTTCAAACAATTCTATTGAGAATTCCAGTCGTCATTCACAGCTCCCTCCGAAAAATCCTATTGAGGACTCCAGGCGTCCTTCACAGCCACCTCCAAACAATCCTGTAGAGGACTCCAGGCGTCATTCACAGCTCCCTCCAAACAATCCAATTGAGGACTCCAGGCTTCATTCACAGCTCCCTTCAAACAATCCTATTGAGGACTCCAGGTGTCATTCACAGCTCCCTCCAAACAATCCTATTGAGGACTCCAGGCGTCATTCACAGAACCCTCCAAACAATCTTATTGAGGACTCCAGGCGTCTTTCACAGAACCCTCCAAACAATCCTATAGAGGAATCCATGTGTCATTCACAGCTCCCTCCAAACAATCCTATTGAGGACTCCAGGCGTCATTCACAGCTTCCTCCAAACAATCCTACTGAGGACTCCAGGCGTCATTCACTGAAACCTCCAAAGAATCCTATTGAGGACTCCAGGCTTCATTCACAGCTCCCTCCAAACAATCCAACTGAGGACTCCAGGCGTCATTCACAGCTCCCTCCAAACAATCCTACTGAGGACTCCAGGCATCATTCACAGCTCCCTCCAAACAATCCAACTGAGGATTCCAGGCATCATTCACAGAACCCTCCAAACAATCCTACTGAGGACTCCAGGCGTCATTCACAGCTCCCTCCAAACAATCCTATTGAGGACTCCAGGCGTCATTCACAGAACCCTCCAAACAATCTTATTGAGGACTCCAGGCGTCTTTCACAGAACCCTCCAAACAATCCTATAGAGGAATCCAGGCGTCATTCACAGCTTCCTCCAAACAATCCTACTGAGGACTCCAGGCGTCATTCACTGAAACCTCCAAAGAATCCTATTGAGGACTCCAGGCTTCATTCACAGCTCCCTCCAAACAATCCAACTGAGGACTCCAGGCGTCATTCACAGCTCCCTCCAAACAATCCTATTGAGGACTCCAGGCTTCATTCACAGCTCCCTCCAAAAAATCCTATTGAGGACTCCAGGCGTCATTCACAGCTCCCTCCAAACAATCCTATTGAGGACTCCAGGCGTCATTCACAGAACCCTCCAAACAATTTTATTGAAGACTCCAGGCGTCAATCACAGCTCCCTCCAAACAATCCTACTGAGGACTCCAGGCGTCATTCACAGAACCCTCCAAACAATTCTATTGAAGACTCCAGGCGTCTTTCACAGCCACCTCCTAACAATTCTGTTGAAGACTCCAGGCGTCATTCACAGAACCCTTCGAACAGTCCTATTGAGGACTCCAGGCGTCTTTCACAGCTCCCTCCTAACAATTCTGTTGAAGACTCCAGACGTCTTTCACAGCCACCTCCTAACAATTCTGTTGAAGACTCGAGGCGTCATTCACAGAACCCTTCGAACAGTCCTATTGAAAACTCCAGGCGTCATTCACAGCACCCTCCAAACAATTCTATTGAGGACTCCAGACGTCTTTCACAGCCACCTCCTAACAATTCTGTTGAAGACTCCAGTCGTCATTCACAGAACCCTTCAAACAGTCCTATTGAGAACTCCAGGCGTCATTCACAGCTCCCTCCAAACAATTCTATTGAAGGGTCCAGACGTCTTTCACAGCCACCTCCTAACAATTCTGTTGAAGACTCCAGGCGTCATTCACAGAACCCTTCGAACAGTTCTATTGAAGACTCCAGACGTCTTTCACAGCCACCTCCTAACAATTCTGTTGAAGACTCCAGGCGTCATTCACAGAACCCTTCGAACAGTCCTATTGAAAACTCCAGACGTCTTTCACAGCCACCTCCTAACAATTCTGTTGAAGACTCCAGGCGTCATTCACAGAACCCTTCAAACAGTCCTATTGAAAACTCCAGGCGTCATTCACAGCCCGGTCCAAATTATTCTATCACAAGTGAATCTAGTCACAAGAGAGGTAAGAAAATATGCACAAATTCTTGATTTTTAATGTTATGTCTAAATGGGCGTATAAGTTTGACACTGATTTTGAGGCCAATTTATGCCAAAAATGAATTTTTTTTCAGGCTTTGAATCCGTGGCCACCAGGCGTGTGTCTCTCTTGTCCTTTAAACCAGTTTAAACAACTATAGCTTTATATCCTTGTTAAACTTTAAAGCACATGATCTCACGCCAAGCTTAAATTCTATTCTGTGTGTTTCCAAATAGATGAGTCCATGCACAGTAAAACGGAAACTTCATACTCACAGGAGTTATCTTATGATGTCTTTGTCAAGGGCATCAAAACTGGTGGTAAGTTATTTTTCTACATGAAGTCTAATCATGCATTATATCTGGAACATTGTATCTCTTACAAGGGCCGGGTCAATGGCATTTGTGATGACATATTTGACTTGTACTTGGTCTTTAGTTTAGTTGGTTCAAGTCAAGTATCTGACTCCTTCTCATGTACTACAAACAGTATTGTTAAGGTTGTTAAAAAACTTATAGTCAAGGCGGTGGGTGTTAAATAGTAGAACAGTCGCTCGCAAGGTGATAAAAGCATGAAACTTGGCACAAACGTTCAGAAGGACCTACTCTACCATTTTAGGCCGGGAGCCATCTTGAGATTAGTGTTGTTCCCTCCGCCATCTTGGATTTCAAAATGGCCGCCATTCTGAACCTATTTTAATCAATATCTCAGGAACTATGATAGATAGAGAGTTGATTTCAGTGGCTATGCCCTTTATATCACCTTGCCAATTCATAAGGGGTACTTTGGATCTATTTTGATGGCAGCCATATTGTTTTTCAAGATGGCCGCCATTAAAAACCCATTTTCTACTGTATCTCTGAAACTAATTGAGTTAGAGACTTCGTTTCAGTGTCTATTTCCCATTTTTGGGGTCAAGGAATCAGTAGCACTCATTTTAAAAGAGATTGAGTGGCATCCATATTGAATTTATTGATTGTAATTACCAGGATGAACCATTCTCACTCTATCTTTGGTGCTAAAAAGCGGGAAACACCATTTCATTGTACTATTCAATCATTTACAGGGACTGTCAGTCACTTACAATAGCAGTAAAACGATTTTCAGCTCTTGATATAAAAAACCTTTAATGTTAAAGTTACCCAGAATGATAGGTCAGGATTGGACCAAAAGTTTATCTGATTTTTACACAATCTTGTTCAGTATGCTTGTGTTGCTGATTGTGTGAAATTTCTTTGCTGTACGATTATTTTATCTTGATGAAATGACCCTACAAATGCACTAAATGACCCCTGGATTTATTTCGGGTACGCACGGAAATAAAAACCAATCTGACTTGCTTTCTACTTTGTGACGTCATCACCATTGTAAGAATTAGTCAACCTATAGCAATATATTTGTAACAATGGATATTGTGACGTCATCTATAATGGATGTGCTGGAGGAGGCAGCCACTATCTAGAAAAAGCAAAGGAAATAATAAAATAATTCATGAATTCAAAGATACACTTTAAAAAAATAGCTGTAAGCATTTATGATCACAATTTTATGTCATCAGGCATGTAATATTGCCCATATTTAGCGAAGGATTTCATCATTCAGGGCAACTTTAAGGTTTCAGAAATAGAAATTTTATTCTAAGAAATGCCAATGCTGCAGCCTTAAACAATTTTTTTCAACAATATGAAAGAAGTCTGACCCGGTCAAAGCTTGTATCAGTGGAGATGTCTTTCATACTGCATTTGCATTTCTTATCCTGACTGGCTCCTTGATTGTGGAAAAGCATTTAGTCTCGCATGCTACTTACAAGATTCAGATCCAGCGAATGATAATTTACAGGATCTCGAGGAGAAGATTCAGTTACACAGTGTGAAATACCAAGAATTTTCGAATATGAAGCGAGAGATAACCTTTTTCTTGAAATATTTAACAGGTGCCAGATATTTGACTGCAAATATAAGTTGCTGTCCAGTAGAAATGAATTGGTAAACATTCTATGAGGATAACTATTAAAAAGAATTTAAGAAACAAAGGAGACAATGAAACAACTTTGACGATTATTCAATTGGACCACAATATCTGTATGAATCAGTTGAAAACTCATGAGGCACACTTATCCTCTGATACGTTTTCAAAAAAAGGTGTTTGAATTGTCGAGCTGATAACTTAGAAGTAATATCTAAGATACTGTGGGTCAAAGAACTTTGACTTGATTGTCAGAAAGAAGTTATTTCAAATGTAACCAAGAACTTCATTTTGTTTTATGACAACCAAGTACGCTGTTAAATCTTGGTAAAATTGTCTCCACACGACAGCAACTTAGACTGGGAACTAAATCTGACGAATGGGAGACCATTAAATATTTCTTTTGCTGTAACAATATTTTAGATGTTAAAAAACATGGTCAGTCAGCCTGTGAAGGTGTATAGTATGAGAAAAAGTTAACCAAGGCAATGTACCAATCATTGCATGTATTGTTTGTGATAAAGAGCCAATTCCTCAAATTGAGGTTGTTGAAGTCATTATTTTTGCTAATGCTGTCTATCTTCTAAAATTGACTCCACCTTTTCCCTGGTCTATTCCAATTTTCATGTATGTGGCCCATTGCCGCCAATTATTGGCCTTCTTATTTTGTAAATAAGCTCTTACGACAACAAAAATTAGGAGTCACCATCGTTTATAAATATAGATATTGGTTACAAGCATAGCAGCTTTGACATTGTAATAAATCAGCATATATAGGGCATAAATTCTGTTAAAAACTACACTGATACAACATTGTAAGAATTTAATAAGTTGTAGGGGAGGAGTATAGAGGATGTGGGTTTGTGGGCTGGAATTGACGTCAAGTTGACGACTGCTTGATCAATGTCATATTGTCACAATGTCACAGCCCGAAACCAAACACTTTTTTCGGGTTAGTGTGCACATAAGTATATAATTCCACAGCTAGGCACTATTTGGGAATGTTAATAGATTTTTTGTGAAGTACCATTCAAAGAAGCAATGTCTTGAGTTTTTGTATCCATGATCAAATCAGCTACAGTAGCTCATCCTGAATTTATGATTGAATGTCATCCTTATGAACAATTATGAGAGAGTGTTAACAGGTTTTAGACATTACCTGCTTTTCTTCACATATTTGTAGCATAATACATTTTTACAAATAATGTGTAATATGTTTTAGATGTAAATACTGACACATGAACAGAGTCTTGCTTGTGCTACGAGGCTTTTCCAGATGACATTTTCCAATCAAGTAAGCTTCAAGTCAAGGGTCTCAGCACATTTAGTAGTTAGCACAGAATAAGTAAGCCCAATAACAGGTCAGCTATTACAGAATGACTCAAGAATGTATCAGTTGTTGACATACTTGATAAGGCCAATAAGTGAAAGTCCGTCCAGCAAAGTTCTGAGGTTGGAACAGATCCGAGAGAAGTACAAGTCAATTCTAGATGATGGAAAGTTTTTGCAAAGGAAGTTAAAGGCTGCAAGAAAAGCATATTTTTGATTTCATAGCATGAAAAGATGTTTGTGTTTAGATAAAAACTAATTGGTGTCTACACACCAAGCGCTAATATTGAATTAGTCTTATGAATAAAACCAAAACAATGTTTTTATATGTTTTTTGAATGTTAATAATGCTTGCTGGGTATATTCATGTATTGTTTTTATTTTTTAATTCTTAGAACTCATGATATTGTAGTCTCCCAGTAAACGAAAGAATCCACTGATATAATCTTTCAGGCTTTTTAACTCCAAAAATATAATGAAAAACACTTAAATAGTAGTGAAATGGAGCAACTAAGGGGGAGAAATTAAAATACTGTGTGAAAGTGACCTCTACTGGCATGAGGTAAAATACACATTTCTTTGAGTAAATTTTCATATCTGATAGCTTGATTTTTAAAAGGTATCTATAACAAGAGTTGTAAATCTTTTTACTGCTGGTGTAAGTGATTGACACTCAGAAAATGATGAAATAGTACAGTGAAATGGTCTATCTCACTTTTTAGCTCCAAAATATAGTGAGAAATGAGTCATCTTGGTAATCGTAATCATAATATTCAATATGGATGCTACTCAGTCTCCTTTGAAATAAGTGCATCTGACTCCTTGACCCTAAAAATTGGGAAATAGCCACTGAAACGAAGTCTCTAACTCAATTAGTTTCTGAGATACAGTAGAAAATAGGTTTTTAATGGCGGCCATCTTGAAAAACAATATAGCTGCAACCAAAATAGTTCCAAAGTACCCCTTATGAATTGGGAAGGTGATATAAAGGGCATAGCCACTGAAATCAACTCTCTATCTATCATAGTTCCTGAGATGTTGATTAAAATAGGTTCAGAATGGCGGCCATATTGAAATACAAGATGGCGGAGGTAACAACGCTAATCTCAAGATGGCTCCCGGCCTAAAATGGTAGAGTAGGTCCTTCTGAACACTTGTGCCAAGTATCACGCTTTTATCACCTTGCGAGCGATTCTTACACCCATCACCCTGACTATTTATAAAGAAAATCCTTGCTGTAATCGCCCATCCATTGTGTAAACTGTACAATGTATCACTGAATCTGGGCACTTTACCTGATGATTGGAAGGTTGCTTATCGATGGTGAAAGTGCAAAACCTCGTATGTCAAAATTTTGCTATTTTTAGATTTTTGGTGGAATGACTATTTTAATATCCAATACACATTGTCAGTTGATTACCTTGCCAGTTTGCTATTTTTGGAAGCTTCAACACACTGGTAACAGAATGATTTCACCAAACCTTGTAGGTCGATATGTTTCAAAAAGTGAAAGTGCAAAACCTTGTAACTCAAATCAGAACTTTGAAGCACATATTGTGGGATATTTCAACTTTTTTTGAAAAACAATTACTGTGTTACTTTTTTATGACTCCCAGCAAGTTTCCTGATTAAAAAAATTTTACCTCCCTATATTTGTTTTGGTGATGTAGGCTACTGAAAAAGAGAGTGCACGAAAATTTGAAAAAAATGTCATTTTCCTCATTCTTGCCATTGTAGCCACTCAATAAAATTTGTTATTGCAATCTGCCATAGGCAAATTATAATTTTCACTGTATATACATAGATTGAAAGTATATTCAATGCTGCAAGTTGCTTTAAAGTGTGATAAATGATCGAGTTACAAGGTTTTGCACGGGTAGAAAGTGAAAGTGCAAAACCTCGTAAGTCAACATTTTCAATCACATCTGATGGTAACATCAATGCAAGGGGTAAATGACCTCTGAAAAAAAATTTGCTACAACAGGGTGTCACTTTCTACGTATCTAGTTGGCCATAACTCACTTATTGATAAACATTACCTTAAAAAAAAGACACTTGACAGTTTTTTTCAATTTCTGAAAAACAGCTTTTTTTGACTTACGAGGTTTTGCACTTTCACCATCGTTATATTATTCCCATTTTCAAGAATGGTGACCCTCACAAAGCTTCTCAGTATAGGCCGATAAGTTTGACATCTGTTATATGTAAGATATTAGAAAGAGTTGTGAGAGAAAGATTGCTTGAATTTATTTTGCTTAACGATATTTTACCTAAAGAACAACACAGGTTTGTTCCGAAAAAGTCAACTGTCAGTAATCTTATTGAGTGTATTACAGTCCTTGTCATACTTACGTGGAATCTCAAGTTTTTTTTCTATGCTCTATGCCGTTGAACTGTGATGTCAGAGATGACTCTTTTCTAGCATTGCAATATATGTAAATTAACTACAAGCTGTGATGTCATTTCAAATTGGGTCAGATTCCCCAGCTTCTAGCCAATATTGATCCTCCTGAACTGAGCGTCACAGTTTCAACACAGTGTCAGAGTAAGAATTTTATCAGGGATAGCCCCTACAACTACGTCATCACAGCTTGATAGCCAATGGACTGACAGTAAACTACGCATCACAGTTCAAACATTGATGTATTGAAGGAAGCATCATATTTGAGATCCCAATGATTTATCACAGCAATCACCAATCTAATCCTACCAAATGGCAGCTTTGTGAGCATTCACAGTGAGGTTTATTCACGATTGACCATATGGCCAGACACCTTTTGAAGTTGTGTCACAGTTATTGCAATTCTATTGTATTTGGCAACTCTTTCAAAACTCTCTTTTGTTTTTGACCACAAGTAGTCCGGCAAAAGTGTACAACAGTTGCAACCTGGAGAGAGTACAAGCAACATGAGAACATTCACTTGATTTGCAAATTCAAGGATTAGTTCCAGGCCTTGGTTTTTTATGTAAACTGTTGAAGAGAAGTGAAGTGTCACTGACATTGGTATTTAGCCATCCCCCTCCCTGTAAAATGCTTTTTCAAATTTCAATTTATTTCCTGAGGACTTCAGACACTGACTTAAAATCTGCCAGCACATGCAATTAAAAGAAGGGATCACACAGACAGCGAGAAACTAGTCGGGGGGGGGGGGAGGTATTTCTTAAATGACATATCATCCCGACAAGGCCAAAAGGTCCAATGCATTTTCAGTTTGTGGCAATGGTTTTTCAGTAAATTTGTGTTCCTGATTAACAAGTCCATTTCCGAAAAGATAACTTGCCACAAATCTGCATCGAGCTAACACACTTTATATATACACATCTTCTCCCAGATGCCATAACATTCCAAACACATGTTCAAGTTCACATTGCACTAGATAATATGAGGGGGATTTGGGAAATTTATTTAACCGTAGCGCACAAATGATTATTTGTGTTAAGCCTGCGAAGTCCCCAAATTTCATTAACAAAATCAACAAAACTTTGCAAAAAAAATGTATTTATCTCTCATAAACTGTATTAAAAAAAATAACGTGTAGGCACTTTAAAGGGCGCTCCTATAACTCATGACACTGCAAGTTCTTGAAAACCAAAGAAACCATTAACCATCTAATCCATTTCTCTTTTTCATTGTTTTCCTTCTTTCTCTATGTCAAGCTGTCAGTCATGCTGTGTTTCTAGCTGTGTTTCTAGCTGTGTTTCTAGCTGTGTTTCTAGCTGTGTTTCTAGCTTTCTACCCATCTATCTATCTATCTGTCTATCTATCTTTCTTTCTTTCTTTCTTTCTTTCCATCTAACTTACTACAGTATGTTTACTTTATTTTTTGTCCATAACCATCTTTCATTCATAGTTTATTTCTACTCATGGATTTCCCAAGCTGGAATTTTGCTTGAGAAAGTTCACTGAAAATTTTGAGTTCACCATGCACTCTGGGTTCGATCCAAACAGGCAAAGACCCTCAGCGGAGCAGGTTGGCACCTTAAGCATTCAGCCACCCAGCCTATTATATCTATCTATCTATCTATCTTTCTATCAGTCGATCTTTTCTTTTTTCAATTTGTTACATAATATTAAACTCCCATCTTCTTTCATATGTTACTTTATGTTACTTTATATTCTGGCTGGCTTTCACATAAATTAATAAAGTATATCTCAGTTGATCTTATTTTGATTATCTAACAAAACTGTCAGAATTGCCTTCTGGCTTGGTGTGATACACCAAGTAACGCCTACAAGACAATACAATTGTTTGGAGTTTTGGTCCATTGCACATCCAATCCAAACAATGTTATCAGACTTTAAACGCATTTAAGTTGTCTTTTTAATTGACCTTTCTTCTTTCTCTTATTTCACAAATATATGAACTTTGATCTATTTGTAACTGCACATAAATTTGTCCTGCCTTTTTGAGCTAATAATTCTGCATTAATACGTAAGCCAAAAGGGGACTATTTCTCAAAGAGTAGGATTGCCTTTGACCACTTGCTGGTGAGTGAGACATCTGAGTCAGAAGTGGTCAAATACAAAAGAAAAGCATTGATGTAGGGGAGTGATCAGGCTGTTGTCAACACCTAAAGGTGTTAATCTGTGCTTTTGGCCATATGGTCAATCGTGAATAAACCTCAGTAGACAACAGTTATAATCCCCACAGAGTTGTTTGATTAATCTACAAACTTGCTAACTTACAACTTTAAACTTTGATGGAAGTTGGCATAAACAGAAGGCTTTGGCAATTTATTTGTAAACACATGCTTATGTTGTGTATATTTGTTCTGACAGCCCATTGGCAGAGAGGCTGTGATGTCAAACTTGTATGGGTTTTCCCAGACCCAATTTTCACTCTGACACTGAGTTGAAACTGTGATGCTCAGTTTGGTGGATTTGCATTGGCTAGAAGCTGGGGAATCTGACCCAGTTTAAAAATGACATCACAGCTTGAAGTTAATTTAAATATATTGCACTGCTAGAATAGTGTCATCTCTGACATCACAGTTCAACAGCATAGAAAAAACTTGAGATTCCATGTAAGTATGACAAGGACTGTAATGATTGGACTCAGAACTTTGACAATGATACAGCTACACATGTAATATACTTAGACTATTCCAAGTGTTTTGACAAGGTTTGCCATAACAAACTCTTATTTAAGATGAGAATGCATGGTATAAGAGGTACTGCTCACCAATGGTTAGAAAGTTTCCTTTTGAATAGAGTACAACATGTGAAAATTAACACCAGCAGCTGCAAGGCACAGTACTCTGACCAATTCTGCAGACCTGCAACAGGTTGTATCGCATTGTAAACTGAGTATGTATGCTGATGACACTTAGGTTTATAAGTCCATTAAGAATGATATTGATTGTACTTTGTTGCAGAATGATTTGAATAACATTGCTAAGTGGGCCAATACATGACAAATGGTATTAAACCCAGAAAAAAATTAATTGATGACTGTTGGCAATTGTCGAAGCAATTTTGATTATGTGTTAAATGGAAAGTCGATTGAAAGAGTAAATCATATAAATTACATTGGAGTTACCATTCAGTCTAATCTGAAATTTACTATCCATTGTGCAAACACTGTTAAAACATAGGCTGCGCAGCAGTAAACCTTCAGCGAATAACACATTTAGAAGATTACAATTACATCATAAAATTGATGTGTTTACCAAATTCCGTATATTATAGGTATGCAACAGTGGTTGAGTGATGGCATTCTATTATCTGTTATTTGCCTGCTGCCCTGCGATCTACCTGTGTGCTTGCCAGGGTTTGTAAAAGCAGGGAAAGGCCTTATTATACTAATTTACTTATATTATGGTACGGTTTTATGCATGCACCAATATTTTTCCGATCATTCAAAAAGTGTTAAATACAAGTCAAAAAGCACTGCTACATTTTATAGGTGATACGTGTAGGAAATGGCATTGCTGTATATGCAATAGTGGGCACGTTTTGGCTCCTATAAGAAAATAAGTTTTTTTAATATTTTTTCTCAATATTACAAAAAGTATAGAATATGTATCAGTCAGGCCATGAAAAGGCACAACTAAGACACATAAGTCATATGTGTACCAAACTTTATCCATGTACATGCAATGCCAATAGTGACCAAGTCTTGGGCCAGAAACAAAAAATTTTTTTTTCTCTTTTTTTTTTCAATATTTCAAATAGCATTTAATATTTTCCACCAGATCTTTCAAAGGGCACAACTAGACCTTATAGGCCATGTGTGTACCAAACCTTATCCATTTACATGCAATAGTGACCGAGTCTCAGCCCAAAACACTAAAAAAATACATATTTTTCTATTTTCCAAATTTTTGCAAAAGGTATAGAATATCCATCAATGAGACCATCAAAAGGCACAACTAGACCATATAGGCCACATCTGTACCAAATTTCATAAGTGCACATGCAATAGTGACTGAGATTTGCCCCGGAAACGAACAAAAATAATTTTTATATTTTCTCAATTATTTCAAAAGGTATTGAATATCTATCAATTAGACCATCAAAAGGCACAACTAGACCATACAGGCTATATGTGTACCAAATTTCATCCATGTACACTCAATAGAGGCCGAGTGCTGGCCCGGAAACGATCTATCCGCCCGCCGCCCGACCGCCCGCCCGCCCGCCCGGCGGACGGACAACATTTTTACCCAAGTGATTACAATACCTTCTTCGAACTTCGTTCGCTGAAGGTAAAAAGCCTATTATGTAATTGGTACTATATTTAATACTTTTAAGTTTCATGAACATAGCTTTTATCTGAAAATGTATCTATGTTTTGTCAGACCAATACTTGAATATGCCAGCCAGGTCTGGTCACCTATTCTGAAGTGTAATATTGATCGCATTGAGAAGGTGCAGAGATATTATAGCAGACGTATATGTCCTGAAAATATGACCTACTTAGATAGGCTAAACTACTTGAGAGTTGACTCTTTAGAACAACGGAGAATAAAAAGTGATCTTGTATTATTTTTGTTACTGTTGACAGAGCAAATTAAAATTGACATTAGTAATAATCATAGTATTGTACATCGAAGCAGGGGACATTCCAATCGATTAGTTAAGAACTGGAGCAATTTAAATGAGAGAATTATTAATGTTTTACTGTTTGTTCTTTTTCATTGAAGTTGTGTAATTTTCCCGGTAGGGAGAGTATGTATTGTTAAATTTTTTGCCTCTTCTCCCCTATGCAATTATATTGTATTATGTATTCTCTGGTCAAATAAAAATCAAATCAAATCTGGATCAAATAGTTCCAGGGTAGAACAATAAGTGTGTTGTTTGCTGGTGATATCATCATAACAAATATTTTCATGACAACGGTTGTTATGCAATGATTTTAAATATATAAGAGTCTCACTGGAGGCAGGAAGCATCACATCCATCCATTATTCTGTATTAATTAAGCCAAAAGCAAACCAAAGAACTAGCACCAGCCTGCCTGAGCCAAATAAAGAAAATCTTGCAGTGTTTTGATATTTCTAGTCTTTGCTTATGAATTGCTTCATATATATTTACCAGATAGTGCAAGGGAGCGGTCCATGATTATACCAATCTCTGAAAACGATGAAGAAGCTTCACATACTGATGCGTCATTTTCCAAAAAAGGTACAAATTACATTATTAGATTTACCATTGCCCTAATTCCCCTTAATCGTGGCTAAAGTAGTAACAGTACATGTAAATCTGACAAGACCAGATTCAGGAGCAGACTGGCGGCATTACGGGCCGCGTGGCAAAATAAACTAACGGGGCCCCTACAGTCCTACACAGGTCTACAGGCCCACTAATAGGCTTACTATTGATTCACTCAACAGCTTGTGATATTGTTAGGTTGTTTTATCATACACTGTAGTATATATACTTCTGAACTACCATGCATGTTTTATATATTTACCAGATGAGAGACCGGGACTGTACATGACACGCCGGTCCACACCAATCCCTGCAAGTCATGAAAAAACTTTCCCAATGGATGGGTCATTTTCAAAAAAAGGTACAAATTGCAACAGAGAAATGGCAGTGGATGTGGAGCTAGTTAATGAATATTGATTTACCAAAAATATTTCAACATGGAAATCTTCAAATCTTAGGCCAGACTTTTTTTAATTTTTAGCTTCTCGGATCGATCGACCCAACAGATTTTCTGCCTATGGAAAAAAAAAATTAATATAACTAGATTTTTTATCAAATTGACATTATAAAAAACTGAGATTTCACACTTTTTTTTTTTCTACTGACCGAACCTAGAAAAAGTGCCTCGAGAAAATTCGAGAAGCTAAAGATCAATTATGTCTGGCCTTAAGCTTGGAAAAATAGTTAGATGATGTCATTAGACCTATAGAATTACCCTGGCCCATAAGTATGTGTCTGACCACAGGCCAGGACATGAATAGAGTCCTATCTTTATTTTTTACTCTTATTGGGTCTGGACAGAAAAATAGGTCACTTTCAGTATCGGCCAATTAGAGAATTTCTTGGAAAGGCTAAATTTGTTAGAACCCCTGTGATTGGTCGAGTTCATAACTAGTTGAATAAATTATGACTGACTCCTTCAACTTTTCAAGAAATTCTCTCCAAAAGCGAAAGATAAGGTTTATGAACAATGAGAATCTCATTTTCAAAATTTAAATTATTTTAAAAAGTAGTTTTTAAAAAATTGATTAAGACCACAGATACTCGTATCCACTTTTGACAAAAAGTATAAGTGACCACTGACCAGTGATGCTTACTTGACTGACTGAGTTGAAAATGAAATTCAACTGACTTTTTCAATTTATTCAACTGACTCCTGGGTCACAAAGAGCCCACAGAGCCAATCAGATTAAGCTGGCTTGTCCGTGATCAGGTGTGAAATAATCACATTCTGATATCAATCCAGGTTTGCAGACCTAAAATATAATTTTAACAATTGAGACTCTGGACAAGGCAGACAAAAAAATGTCATTTTTGATAACCTGCTACATCAGTACATTGTGCTACAATTGTGGGGAAAGATGTCATGCATGGCGAGATTGAACATAATATTTTTTAACATTTCCTTTTCCAGTGAAACACCACTTTAAGTCGGATTAAGAGCTTCAGAATATTTACTTAATAGGTCTAAGAGCCTATTAATCTAGGTGACAATATTTTCATATATATTGTTAAGTTTGCTTGATTGATTTTGCTTTTATCATTGAGTCATTAATATTGAGTTAAAAAATATCTTTCTATTTCCAGATCAAGAATTAGGCCAAACTTTGGATTAATCAAATTGGATAAGAAAAGTAATGTAAAAAAATTAAGAAATAAAAAAAAAATTGTATAAGCATGAAAAATTTAATTGTGTGAGCGATTATTATCCGCAATAAATGCAATGCACCAACAGAGCAACTAAAAATATACTATTTTCAAAAGTATTTATTATATATAACTGTTTAATATTAGCATGTAAAGGCTTATAAATGTTGCTGTTGTTTTCATGCTTTCAAAAAGGTCAAAACACTGTCACTTTTTAAAAAGGTCAAAACACTGTCACAGCCAATGGATTTTTAGCCATTGTCTAAATTATATTTTTTAAAGTATTTATTAGGCCACTGTTATTAGCATGTAAAGGCCTATGGTTTTTAAGGCCAACACACTTCAACAATTTTAAAGGCCTGCCAATGAATTTTCAGACATTCTCCTCCTGCAAAACTTGATTATTCCAATATTTAATGTGTTGAATACAACTTAGTAGGAGAATGTAATGAGTTTATGCATAAAAACATTTTTCTCTGAACAAATTTCATGTTTTATGTTATTTTTTTAGGAAACCCTCACAGAAGGCATGATCACATAAATGGTTATCCTATTTAAATTGGCTCAATTGACCTGAGGTTAGAATAGGGACAGGTGGTTATAACCACGGAAGTATATCATATGATATAGGCCTACTTCCGTGGTTATAACAGTCAGTGCCCAAAAATGCTAAACAAGATAACCTGGCCTGCTATTCTGTAAAGAGGGCCCCTTAAAAACTGTCAGAACATGATAATATCACAGGGAGAATATGTGGCAAAGTACTTCTTTTTTTTAAAATTTATTGACAGAGAAAGAAATATGAATTACAACAAAACAAGGGGGTGCTTCATGGCATGTGATGTATCTTTAAAGAAATGTAAGTTTATTAAATTCTCCAATGACCACGTCAAAACACAAAATAATTGCCAACTTGCCGGAATCGGTAGAGGCAGCAATGTTACAAGTACTTCCCAAGGTAGCAAGGTCCTTTCTCCGAGCCAACGCTCTTCTCCAGCCCTCTCACTAGGTGGTGCATGGTGCAGTGAGTTGCTGACGTCACGTGGCAACCAACCCAAAATGAGGCTCTATTGTCTGTGGCATTTGTGATTGCGTTCTCGACGGTGTTCGACATTTTGGTGAGAATTTTCTTTTATCTTTCTTTGTTGTCTAAATACCTGTAGTTAAAAAATGTGATTAATTTATAAACTTGTGCAGGATCTAGGAGTCCAATATGGCATGCTGCTTGGTTTCTGTTTCTACTTAAAATGAGTTATGAATTTATTTCTTACACAAGTGTACATATGTAATTGCCTGGATTCTGTAAATTTACAGTTACAGACTAACAGAGAAGTCAACACAGGTGAGCTAATTAATCTAGATAATTTGGTTAAAGTTAAGGGGCCGACCAGATGATCTTTGGGGGGGGCTATGGATATTTGGTGAAAAAAAAAGATTGTTTCCCACTTGACACTGAAAAAAAAAGTTTGTTCAGCACATGCCATGGAAATTAAAAAAAAGTTTGTTTCCACCTGTACCTAGAGTACTAGGGTACAGTAATGTTAAAAAATCCGATTAAAAAGTTTGTCGCGACTGCGTATGCGAAAAAAATTGTTCGTCGACGCGCCGCAAACGAAAAAAAAAGTTTGTCCCGGGGGTTAAATCCATAGCCCCCCCCCCCAACTATCGTCTGGTCGGCCCCTAATCACCCTGAAGTACACCAGCGACACGGGTCTATTGTTTGAGCTTGCCTGGTTGCTATAAACAAAGCCTACAGAATCACATTACTGCCTGTTGTTCAATTGTGATATCACCACAGCTGATGAGGTCACAGTAGCCAAGCTCCCATTGTGATGTCATGCCCCTGGTGGATTAGAGACAGAACAGCTAAATTTGCCCAATCTGGGCTCCACGGTCATTTATGACCTTAGGCACCTACTGATGTAGGCCTACGTCACAAAACTTTTCTGAATCAATGACGTCACTTTGATTGTTTTCTCGACCAATCAGTGTCCAGAAAGCGGTACTCCCTGCTTGTCTGTTGATATACAGACCGGAACTAGATTGAATTTGCCTGTTGTATACATGTAGCTTTGACTGACCACAGCTCAAAAACGGATGCGGATGGACCACTTCATTTTTTTACCAAATTACAGAATTTTAAAAACATGGTAATACTCTAGCTATTTTTTTTATCCATAACAATTAATAATTTAAGTATTTTTATTAACATTTTAATGTAAATTCAATTGGCCCTACTGAAAAAGTAAGTGCGGATAGAACACTTTTTTTTGGCTGGATTTGTAGCATTTAGGCCCAGTAACATCATACTGAAATTTCAGAAATATGGTAATACTTAAACAATTATTATGACATCACCAACATCGTATTGCCTGATGATGTCATAAACGAAAGATGGCTCAAACATGCAACGGGGATTGTGACGTCATATCCATTGTTGCTCCATGGTGACGTCATGTTTTTGTAATGACAGAAAACAGTCTCTTGAAAACCGAAATTTTGAGTAATAACCAGGTGATAAAACAAAACAACCACGCATCAGGGCACTTCGTAGAATTATCACTCACTGTTGTGTGAATTAATATCACTCTCACCCTTCGGGCTCGAGTGATATTATTTCACACAACAGCTCGTGATATGGTTACTCAGTGACCCTGACTTGGGTTTTTTTGTTATAGTAACAAGGGATTGTTCCTTCATGATTCTTAACCCGACTGTGTACATTAACATTTCTAATCTTTATAAGAACATGTTTTCAATCAGTCATCGATCTTTTGATACAATTATGATACTGTATTTTGTTATGAAATTGCAATTAACCTTTCCGCCGACAAAACTAGATTGACAGTTTAATTTTTTTTTCTTTTCAGATCAAGAATTTCTGTCTGCTCTGTTGATATATATTTCACCAGTTGAAGATGGTTTTGAAAATGGAAAAGGCGTCTGATTCAGATGCAAAAGTCTCGACTTCTCCCAAGGGTGATCACCCGATAACGGAGACCGAGGCTTCTGGGTTGGCAGGGACAAAGTTTGAAGAAGTTTTCCAAAGGCCAAAGGTCACCAAGAAAATCAGGTTGCCTTCGGTAAGGCCATCTTTTGGGTTTACTTTTTGTGTCAACATAAACAAATTATTAAAAGGTCAGACGAAATTAATTTTTTGGATGATGGATAGCCTATCCCTTTCCAGAAATTGTAAAATCAAATTTATCAAAAATTAAATTCTAAATTAATTTTTTATTAGCTTCAATTTGTGAGGATAGCAAATTAGAATAAAAGGTACTTGGATCAGAAAAAGTTCACTTGGTTTCAATTACATATTTATAGGCTTTTATTGACAGAGAATAACTTTGGTACTGAAATTTGTTAATACTTTTTAGCTGCGAGTGGTTAAGGTTCCCGCTGCTCCGGTGAAGGTCTTTGCCTGCATGGGTTCGAACCCCGGGTGGGGAACCCAAAATTTTCAGTGTACCTTCATGAGCAGCAAAATTCCCAGCTGGATGTCGTTCAGATGAGACGTTAAATTGGCGGCCCCTTGTATCAGTGTCTATGCTGGGCAAGTAAAAGATCCGTCACATGGGGTAAATGTGTAACATGTTGAGGACTCCCACTCTCTCTCCCATCTCATCAATCAACCCTCGTGAGCGCCCAGAACTGGGCTTAGAGGGCTGCACTTACCATATCTATCTATCTATCTATCTCAACAGAATTTGTATAAATTGACTGCCACAATGATCATTGAAAAATTTTTGTCACTCGTTTAAATTCTACTGGCCAAAAATCATCAAATAATTTGTAGTCCACAATTGTTTTTATTGAAATGTAGGCAATATGATTATGGTGTAAGCTAAATAACAAGCTATTACTTATATTATTTTCATGCATTGATCTTTGGCTAATAGATCTATGCTCTAAACAATTCTTAATTTCTTTATTTATTTGCTCTAAACAATTCTTAATTTTTTTATTTATTTGCAGGGCATGCATTGCAAGGTCATTGATCTGGAGAATACATTCGAAATTGCCAAACGCCGAGAGGTCAGCTTTCTCGACAAAATATTTTAAACTGATTTAAAATATTTTATTTGGAATAATTCCAATTTTTAACTTCAAATTGAAACTTTCTTGCATGCATTGACCTAAATATGTTACTTGGATGGTAGGCTGATATTTACAAAAATTTCCCAATTATCCCAAAATAAATGTACATTTTCACAAAAAAATGTTACTTTCGTTATCAGTTAATCAGTTAAATTGAAATCTTCCATAAAGTTTTCATTTTAGAAATAGGATGAATTATCATCCTGAAAAATTGAAAATATATAATTTCTTTACACTATTTTCTGCTGCAGTTAATCAGTAAAATGAGAAATCATCCCTAAAGTTTTCATTTTCAAAATATGCTGATGAATCAAACAAGTTAATGTTTCTTTGTAATATCTTTTACTTTTTTCTTCTTTTCTAGGCGTATGTGCAAAAGATGAACGAGCTCCGCCATAGGGATAAGGAGCTTAAGAAGCAAAAGCTTCTTATGGAACTGGAGGAAAAAGCCAACTCCGTGGGGGACCTGCCCTACATTCCGGATCCCCGGATGACCGCTGGGAGGATGCGTGAAATTGCTGAGTCGTTCTGTGTGGTCGAGCCAAAGGAAAATGATGCTGTTTCTTCTCCAACTCCAGCAATGGCACACGAACAACCCAGTTCATCTGAAGCTTCAGTTAGTCAGGTAATTAAAAAATTATTAAATGTGTCCATTCATTTTTTTATGAATATAATTTCATGAAGAAGATCACAGTGATGCTTAAGGTCCCCAGAAGTAAAAAAATATGACCCTTTTTGCTTTTAAAGGTATTTCTTAACACATAATATAACATAACACACATTTATAGGTCATAAAAATGAAATTTGATTACTTTATCTCAGATATTTAATTTTGAAAATCTCATTCTGGATGACAAAAATGTATTTATAAAACAATTGTATGCTAGCACCCTACCGCTAATTGGTACAATGAATAAACAGTCATCTTATGGCATTTATAAAATATAGTTATTTCAACATTAATTTTCAGGACTCCGTCAATAACATCTCCGATCATGGTGACAAGAGTCCGAAGCAGAAAAGGAATATCCTGAGCAGAATTTTCTCTGCAGCTATTCCTAAGATCTGGAAGAGAATATAAACTGAAGCTGTTTTATTTTTATTGATATTTATTTGTATTTGTATTGTGCTGATTAACCCATATATTGGGTGTCCAGCGACTTCAGGAAAGTGGAATTTTGTTTATTCCACATAGCTCTCTGTGATATTAACTTCAAAATTATATTTATACATTTTTTAGACACCGTTTTACTGCTCTTCTTCCATTTACTGAATTAATATTGTTATTGTGTTGTTTCATAGTTTGTATATATGTTGTTTTTGAAATTTTGGATATCCATACATTCCATATTTCCATTAAACAGTATACAAACTTATCTCTGGCTTCTGATATATATATACAAGACTTGCATTCACTTGACAGTCAGTAAAAATATTACAGTGATTAAGCAAGGCAGCGACCAAGAGTGCAAAAATTGGTGTGCCCAAAAGACTGATCGATGACTTTTAATTTGACAAAAAACATGTTGCCAATAATGTTGGCATCCCACACAGAATGTTTTCCATTATTGGTTGGTCCAATGTGGTTTGGTTTTTCACCATGTTGTGGACAGACATATCCTCTAATTTATGGCTCAAACCAAGAAGCAATTCTGTGAGACTTCGTATCGGTAGTGAGCACTAAAGATTGCTTCGTTAAGTCCAGGTTCTGATCCAAACATATTGCGGAATAGCTAGGTGATGACTGCAGAGTGCAGACTTCAATTTGTGACAGCTACTTAAAGCTAGGTGTATAGACCATTTTTGTCACAGCTTTGGATAGTGCACCTGATTGCTCCTACCACCAAGCCAAAAAGGTAATGGAGACTTCCTGAAAACCGAACTGTCGCAAGACAGTGTCAGGCTTAAACTATGATCCGAACAGCAAGTTAAGCCAGAGATCGTTTTATTAGCTCTTCCTCCATCTCTCATCTTGTTCAAACCTTCATGGCTAGCATTAATGAACAGTCAGCGAACATTCCAACTTGTTGTCCTTAGATATTAGAATAAGACTTTCAGGAGTCTGTCGGAACAGTTTGCTCCCGGTTCCTTGTCATGTTGACTACTTTTATAATGAAATTATATCATATAAATAAAATTTAATCATAACACATCTCATATACAATAACAAATATCATAACAAGACAATTTGATAAAAAACTTAGTTCTGCCTCATAATCTGGGCCAGACTGAAGCAGCTGACATAAGCATTATCATCTCAACTTTACATCTGCTACAGAACCTTATACATTTATACCAGGTCTTCACTAATGTCTCCATTTTATGTACATTAATATTAAACATCTATAGTTAAAACAATATATTTCTGTAACAAAATCTACATCATTGGACCACACAATTCTTGTCTTTTTTCGCAGCGGTCGGTTGCTGCAAAGTTTTTGGCCGCATTGGTGGGTTTGGCAACAGAGCAGGGTTTGGTTCGATGAAACTGCCATCTGTGTACAATTTTGTGACGTAAACGACAACATTCCCCATTTGACTGCTTCTGTACCACGCGGTTTCACTGTCGATCAGCAATCCTGCAGAAGTGTGGACTACGGGGCATGTTTCAACCGTCAAGAGGTTCGCTCCTGTAGAAAGCAGAAAGACAATAATCATCCTCTGGAATATTTTCTTTGGCAGGCAGATTTCACATTAGGGGCAACCAGATGTTACCTGGGAGTTTATATTTTACCCCCACAATATATTTTTTTTCATGTGCAAAGCAATGACAAACTGTTTTTTCACATGTACAACAATCGTTATTGTCACAAATTTAACAGATCGGAAACATTCTTGAGAGACATTTATCTGCTTCACATTCTATCTTTGCAATACCACTACTGTAAGAGATTTACACCATCACAATATGGCAGCCATTTTGTGGTGGCTATCTTGGATGGTGTAGAAGTTGAGGGCCTCCACAAAATGGCTGCCATATGTGATGGGGTAAGTCTATTGTGATAGTAATACCAAATCTGCTGAGCTAAAATCAGCTTTTGAGAGAATAATGGATGGCTCATGATACAGAAGACCATTTGTAATCGTAAGAAGCTTCTGAGGGGCCAGTGAGGGCGTAAGTTCAAATCCACCTTCTATCAATTGCATCTGACATTACCTCAATGTTTTTTGCTGAGGCAAGTAAAATGCCTCACCCTTGGGAACAAGGAGTACCTGGTGGGACTCACAGCCTTATTATCTCATCATTACGTCTGCCTGTGGCAGCTGTTCATATAAGCTGAAAATTCTTCAGAGCCAGTAGCATTGAGGCATTTTAAAAATGTATAGTTACATTGAACTCAAAATTACAAAAACTAAAAATGAAATGCAATTACTTGCAAAACTATTAAGTTCAGGATTTCAGGAGAGATCAATTTATCTCTTCTATAAGATTTACTTTGTCTTATGATAAGACTTACTTGATGCCCGGAGCCATGCAAACATTGTTTGAACAGTAAACAGTTGATCCGTGAAGTAGTTTATGGGTACTTTCTTTGTTCCTCTGTAAATATGTGGCAGGAATGTCCTGATAAAGAAAAAGAGATACATTCACTCGCTACACACAGATTTGCAAATCTCAGTTTATGACTTAAAAAGAATCACTCTTCACGAGGTATTCATCATCTTATTGATCTTAGTTTGAGATGGCTTTTTAGATATACGAAAAAAAGAACAGGGTAAAATTGGCCTGCTGGGGGGAAGTTGGCCACCTAGTTTACCCGTCTGAATGGCAGACATGCCTACTTTCCTCACTGACACAGATGGCCTAATTCCTGAAGAAACCTGTGTTAGTGAGGAAAGTAGGCATTTAGTGGGGTTGAAGCTGGTGGCCAACTTCCCCCTGACAACTTCCCCCAATTTTAACCGGTTCTACAAGATTATGTTAGGGAAACAGTCTGGTGAAAATGAGAACTGGATGCTGCTGCCACCTATCACAAAAGTTGATTTTATATGCTACAGCATTGCTGTCCCAAGAAATAGTTCCAATTTCATTGCTCATTCACAAAATTTCTATTCAACATTGATGTATACCAGAGTCAGACTCGGCAATCACATTCTCTAAGGAAGTAGACAAGGCCATTAGCACACTCAGAAACAGCCCCGGTGTCTTCCAGACAAAATTGTGTGTGCTCCTCTGATCGAAATGATGTGTGGACGCTCGCAGGAGCTCGCGGAATAGCACACTAATCACTAGGTGGCAACACAAGACAGCATATGTTCTGATCTGCCAAGGCTGGAAAAGAAGTGGCAATGCAACAAGTGGCAATGCAAGAGCAGTCCACTTGTAGACAGTTAAGGAAACCAGTTCTATTAGTTTTAGATTTATAAGCTGACTGACCTGTGGTATAGATCCACAGTTTTTGCATCGTCGTCCTGGAATATACCATCCTCTGGCAGTTCATAAATCATGTGCGTGTAAAGTCGGATGTAGTAAACGAACAACTCCACTTCGGAATTTCCAATTGCGACGGTCTGGGTCAGGTCTAGGGGAGTCTTCTCTTGGACTAAAGAAAAGCAAGAAAAAGAAAGATAAGGGTACATATATATTTGTCATAGTCATGACTTTTCTGAACTTGCTGTAAACAGGAGCAGCCCTGTGGAAACATTTTCCAAAGGCAACGATACACTGCATATCTGCTATCCGCAAGTTCTTGATTTGATCTTGTTTTTGTCATTAATGTTGAAGTTACTCTTTCGTTTCAAAGGGTGTAAGTAATAGTAAACTGAAAAGTTCCAGGCGGATAGTTAATTTATACGATTATGTTCATATTTATTGATAGACCAATCCAGAAATAGACTGACAAAAACTAACATTCATTAAATGTTTTTCAAAGTACATGTTGCATGTCAAGGATGGGTGTGGATGAACTATGTACAATCATTCATGAAATGACTTTGGTGAACAACTAGGCCAGACATAATTGATCTTTAGCTTCTCGGATCTTTTCGAGGCACTTTTCTCCAGGGATTGTTTTTTATGTAGAGCAGAAAAATTGTTGGGTTGGTCGATCCTAGAAGCTAAAAATTAAATAGTCTGGCCTCATTGTGACAGTGGAAGGAAGTTCCTTTAATGCTTTACAGACTTGGGTCAGTGGTTTGCGAACATTTGTCAACCATTTTGCATGTGTCATATATTCGAAGTTTGAATGGACGTACATATATGTGAACATTTTCAAGAATGTTTCCAGATGTGTGTCTCCATCACAGGCGTTACAATAATTTTCCAATACAGTTCTATTATATTTTGTTGGTATTCTGCGCAAGTCCCTGCCTGTCCCTTGAATCAACAACCCTGCGCCCCATTAGCACACCATTACAGCAGGGTGGTCAATTCAGCGACTTGCCAACCTTGGTGTGTCTGTGGTGGTCATGAGAATCCCAGACATGGTGTGGGATAGTGCCGGATTGCTGTGAACAATTGTAATACCTGTGGTGACTGTGGTCTTGATAAATGCCGGGATATTAACAGTAAGTATAGGCCTACCGTTTTTCTTGCTAAACGATGATTATATTGTAGGCCTGCATATTTCATATGAGTACAGATATAGGAAGAGATATATACAATGCAAGTGAATAATCAAGATATACATTATTTTGTATGTACAGTTGAATAGATATTCATGTCATACATGTATGTTCACAAATTCTATGTACACTACAGCTTGTAAATAAAGAATATTTTGATGGCGATAACTAAAGAAGCAGACGGAGGAAGATGAAAATGTTACAAAAGCAGAATCAAAATGAATTGATATTTGGAAAATCTGATGAGTAGTTCTGTACATTTGTGACTCACCTGTTAGATCCTTAGATGCTAGGTTAAATGAATAAACACAATCAACGAACACGTGTTGAACTGAGCGTGCAGCTTGAAAAATTTTGTATATATATCAAGGGCCACAGAGATTTGGTAAAAAGCACAGGTACCGTTTTTGTAAATCACTGAACTATGAAAACAAAATGATCTTAAATATTTATAAATACTACATATTCATTTTACCAAAATAGAATTAATAAATTTCAACATCAAAACGCACATTTTTTTGCCACTCATCCATTTATTTATAAGTCAAACTTCCAAAAATATGGTGGACACTAACTCGGGCCATGTAGTTATATATAGCTATATGACAATCAGTTACATACCATCGACTCCTCTGGTTCTGCATCTGACAGTTTGAATTCCAACAACTTCTAAGTTACTATGTTGATTTATCCAATCTCTCGTTCGATCCAAAACAGCAGACATTGGTTCTAGAATGGGAACGTCCAAGTCCGGATTGTAGCCGATCACTTTCGGAACAAAGTTGTGAAACTCTGTAACAGGAAATTTAAAACAATTTCTTAAGTTATTCATAATGTCAACCGCTCGGCGCAAAAAGAGACTTAGTGCCATTGAAATATCATTAGGCTATCACCTGCCTATGTATGTGTACTTGTTTTACAGCCTTCCACTTTGATATAGACACAATGAGGATCAGTTCACTGTGAAAAAATGCATTTCTTGACTAATGATAGCTGATGAAGTGTCATCTTCTCTACTTCAACATGGGAAACATTCTCAGGCTGTTTGATTAGTCATGATCAAGAGAAGGCCATTTGACTTGTCAAAACTGATTTCAGAGTGAAAATCAGATACATAATCCTTTCGTTTGGCTGTCACCAACAAGCAGGATTAGTCTCCTTAAGTCAAATTAACATTGAAAGTATTGGGTATGATCATGACAAATCATAAGTATGATGACACACTAAGTGCCATTTTCACAGTGCAACAGTCCACTCTTTTTCTTTATCAAAGTGGAAGGCTGTAAGTGACAGGCATATCATTTAATCTAGCCTAGGCCACTACCTGTTTCATTCTCCTTATGCCAATGCTGTGGATTTTGGTGTTCAAGAGTTTGGCACCAGTTTGGGGAATAATTACCAAAGATTTATTCCAGACAAATTCTTTGCAAAGAATACCTCATCGACTTACCAATAGGTTCCACAATAGCATCCAAGTCGAAAGCGATAAACAGCCTCATGATATTGACGTATGCGGTTTCTCCATGTTTGCTGTCTTGCCAATACAACTTATCCGGCTCTACTTCGTTAGGCCAATCGTCGACTGTAATTTCTTCAGTAATCACTGAAATTACCCTTCCTGTAGACCAAATAAAAATATGCAATGAACAGAGTACTTGTAGGCCTACATACATATTTTTTCAGATTTAATTTATGTATAATCCAACTTCTGTCAGGGTAAATTACCAACATTCAAGGCATTGGTCAAATGTGTTTGGATTTGTTACTCATTTTTTAATTCTTTTTGACAACTGTTTTGAAGCACACTTTAGAAATGGAGAGTGTTTGTCAAAAAACGACTACAGTTTGTAGTCTTACAGTTTTACATCACCGGAAAACAACCAACCCTCTGTTGCCACACACCCTGATGCTCCAGACCAATTTGACTATCAAGCAAATTACTGCAATGAGCTAGAAAACTACAGAAGTCAACACGTTCCCCTGCTTATTAAGTACAATCAAGACAAAAACCCTTTCAGGCTCTTATGCAGTCACTACCTAAAAATATGATCAAGTCTGAACAAAAAGGTATTGACTCCATAAGACCAAATTGAAGGGAATTGACACAGTAGTTCAGTGTACACACATTTTCGTAAAAGCTCATTTAGTCATAAAATCTATAGTACTGAGATTATTAAGTCATCATCCTACCCAGAATAGGATCCTTTTCCAATTTCTTGAAGTATTTCTGCACTGCAACATCAATAGTTTCAAAGGTGTTGTCCCGCCGTTGTTTTCTTGGAATTATGTTCTCGCAATAAATTCTCTGAGGAATTTCTTCCGTGTCCTGTTCATCCTTTGTTGGAGTTCTTACCCAAAGTCTGAAAAATTAGGTTTAAATTAATTCTATTAATTTCATATAAGTAGAAGTGCAGTTACTCGTTGCCTCTTCCATCGTATTTTCACCTGTCGTTGCCAAAAGAGCTATCCCGGCAGCTGATTACAGCTTGCATGGTTTTACACATCAGTAAATTATTAGACATTCCCATTGGTTCTGATGTGTTAATATATGCCCTAACATCAATAAATTTATAAGATTTTAGTAGTATATATGTAGAAATTTTAAATATTAATATATATGTAGAAATTCACTTCTACCCACATCTGCCCGGAGATCCACTGCAGTTGTCCGCTTAAACTACAACAAATTTTATGCTTAATAAGTCAGGAAATAATTTGTTTGTTTTTTAGCTTCTCAGATTGACCAACCCTACAGATTTTCTGCCGATGAAGAAAAAAGGAAGCTTACCAAAATTCCATTAAATTTTGATACTAAAAAATTTAGATTCTGGCCTCTTTTTGTCTTGTCAACTGACCTTAGAAAATGTAGCGCGAGACGATTTGAGGAACTAAAAATCAATTATGTCTGGCCTAAGCAGTCCATACTCACCTGAGATACCTGAAGTAATACTGATAATCGAACTGAGCCCTCTTCGCAGAAGACTGCGCGTCAGCAAAATGTTCGAACTCTGTGATAGGGTAAGTGACGGTTTCTACTTTGAAGGCTTTGACATGTGGGCTACAAGCGAGCCAGTGGTTTGCCCGGATTAGCAATTCTCTACAAATAAATAAATGTGAATAATTATTGTGAAAAAAATGGACTGAAAATTGAAGAGGGAATATTTGGTATCCTATATCAAGCTTGATTATACCTTTCTACTCCTGTTATAGAAGTATAGATCTAAACCAATGGAAATTGCGTCCCATATCTGGGACTTTCAAATCTTTCAACCAGGTCTATCTTATAAAATGTTAAAGTTATTGTCGCCCAGGGGTTCACATTTCTGTAAGACATCAATTTTCTGATGCTGTAAATATCAACAATTAAACCAGCCAGTTCTGCAAAGAGCATAGCGAATCTAGCGATCAACCTCTGAAGAAGTGAAATTAAACTTCAGTTACTAACTTTTCCAGACATCTATAGATTCTATACTTACGTCAGGGTTTCGTATCGGGTAGTTGTTCCAATCGCCATCTTTTGAGGGTGGAAGTCCACTTTATCGATGGGGACATCAACTTCGTATCTTGGACCATCAGGGCCGGTAAGTGCATTTAATGAGTAAGAACTTTCATTGGTTGAATGGACACTCGCATCAAGGGACTTCTGTGAGTGAAGTGAATGAAGCGAATGGGAGCTTCCATACTTCGATTTGGAATTCAGAGACGTTGCACTTCCTTTAATTGAGGGAGATAGAGAATGTAAGGAAGGCATTGACTTGCGATGGATCATCCCACTGGCACTTTTGGATCTTTGAGAGTCAATCGATTGATAACTAGACTTCCGTAAGGGGACACTCATCTGCGATTGGTAGCTTGATTTTCTCGACGGTGTACTCATCTGCGATTGGTAACTCGATTTTCTCGAAGGTACAGTTGGTTGTGAGCTAGATTTACGAAATCGAGGGGTGTCCGTAGATTGATAGCTTGATTTTCTTGACGGTGTTTTCGATTGATTGGCATCTTTTTGATTCTGATTTCCATTTATCAGACTTGATTTGTCTGCTTTTGATGATACACCATATATCTCATCAACTGAATCGATGTCCTGTTCATACGTGAGCTGAAAATTAGGTCGCGAGTCCTCCGATTGGTAACTTGATTTTCTTGACAGGGTGGACATGGTCGAGGTCAGCTGGCTACCTGCTTTTGGTCTTGCAGAGACTCCTGTTCTTGAATTTAAGGAAGATGTGTCCGTATTTAACTGCTGCCCTGTTTTCCATGATCGTACCACACCTGGTTCAAAGCTAGATTGCGATAAAGTCGACTGAGATTGAGAGTCATTTCGTAAGCTCGATGTAATTGACCCATTAGCTGATCCATTCGATTTGCTTGATTTGTTTGATTTAATAGATTTAATGCTCGCATATATAGGCTCATCTGAAGACTTAATGCTAGATCTCTTTGGCTGTACAACTTCGATTGAAGGATAGCTTGCATTGCTGGACCTGAATGACTGTTCAGAAATTATGCTCTCATTAATTGAGTGAGCGATCGAGTTGATAGATTTGGTGTCATCATTTGGATGTGAAATTCCATTAATTTTATCTGAAAAAGAAAAAAGATAAAGATCTAATACAGAAAAATATTGAAAACGACTGAAGAAAAATATTTTAAAAAGACAGAAACATATATGTATAAAAAAGTTATGAGAATTTTGATAATACACCGGATATCAAACTTTTCAAAGTGATAAGACATGTAACTCCAAGATACTCCATACTTTAGCCAATGTTGATGGCACTGCATGTCTTTCATGCTTCAGCTCCTAGGTTTAAACTAAGTTGGACTATGGTGCCACCTAGGGTATCATTGCAAGCCGGCACTTGGAGCGCCCTCCCAACCACCATCCCCGAAGAGACAGGATCACTCCAATACAAAGGCAAAGAGCATGCGTTGCAGAAGTAGACACCCTGAACACTCTCACCGTTTGGCCAGAGTTACATGTTTAATGAGGAGCTGCAAACTCCTCTTGTTTTTGTCTTCAGTGAGTCACCTCAAAATGTCCAATTTTGCGGAACTGACTTTAAATTCCAAAGCTAAGCAGCAGCTCCTCACATTCCGCTTTCCGCTTGTGGCACAAGTTCTAGTTGAAAATTGAATGTCGACGGTTAGCCCGAAAGTTGTGATTTTGGTTTTTACAGCTGCTTGCAGCCTGTATTGCAGGAGCAATTTTCGGTATGCTTCTGACCATATAGGAAAGTCGCACTATATCACCTATCACATTGAAACTTAGTATACAGTCTCAATATAATTTTCTCTTGCTTCCATAAACTTTTGGTAAACTTCTGTGACATTAAACTTTTTATTTACGAAACTAAAATGTTCGTTTTTGGCGCGAATTTCAAATGACCAGCTGCAGTGAAACAAGCACCAACAGCAGCAGTCAGATCCAATGTTTGCAGATTCAATGGAAAGAATGAAGGAAGGAATGAAAGAATAAATGAAGGAAGAAAAAAGGAGGGAAAGTCGGAAGGAAAAAAGGGAAAAGATAGATAGATAGATAGATAGATAGATAGATAGATACTAAGTCTATCTACAAGCAGCTGTTAAAGTGCTTGCACGTTATTTTTAAAAATATTTGATGCAATTCTTCATGAAAAATTTTGTCATATTAGTGTCTCTTCAAAATAATATTTTTGTGAAAACTGTTTTTCATTCATCAATTGAATTGCAATGATAATACTGGGGTGGCAGATTAACAGTAAGACGTATCATTAATAATCATCAGTGTGAAGGAAAGATCTAGTTGTTTAACTGAAGATATAAAGTATACATGCTAGATTATTATAATGAGCAGAAAAAAGGACATTACATAACTATTATGAACAGTAAAAAAGAATAATAAAATATTTACTGAAGGACAGTGAAGGTACATTCCGGAGATATAGATAACTCAAAGATATGAGCAAAAGTGAAGTGTCTGATAACACAGCACTTGATCTGGCATGATACACTGCTATTTACAGAAATATTTATTTATAAGTATAAAACATTAAAAATGAATCAATGCAAACTCAGTTTAAATCATACCAGGGGTGTTCAGAAAGTGCTGACCCAATTTTGCTGAGAGACTTTTAATTCTCTTTGAAGCAGCTGAATCAGGTTGAATGAAATTTACAGTGAACTAATTCCAACTATATTACCTAACTATTTATTTTAGAAGTTATTAACTTACTTTTCAGTTGTCATGCAAAGAAAAGGCAGTGCACCCAGCAATTTCTTTTGACTAAATCCAACAAACTCGCTGCCTATTTATCCATAGAATTTTTGGTGAAAAAACTACTGAATATGACAAAAAGTGTTTCATGACAGGCATACAGTCTTTCAAAGTATTCTCAATTCGATTCAAATATGTGTCTATATCTTAAAAATATTGCAATTGTCAAATACTTTCGCCCATCAGCTGACCTGCCAGGCCTATAATAAGGACAGGGCTTCTAAGTCTTAGCCTTTTGAATCTTTAAGAAAAGTGAAAGGGCCTTTTTAATCTTGAAAATGTGTCCTGAAGCTGCATTTTTTATCTTAGAAAACATCCTTTTGAATTTTTAACACTCTGCATGAACAATTTTATAATCTTTCACTGACCTTAGAGAATCAAACAGTGAAGTCTGAAGATCAAAAGGTCATTTTTCCATGGCCAAATAAGACCAAGTCTTGTTGATAAAGGACATGTATACATTTTTGATAAAGGACATACAAAACAAAAAGTTAAGCATCACTTACCTGATGTTATGGAATTCACATTCTTTACAGTATGAGACATGGTAATTTGCAACTATCTCCTCCAAACGTAACTCCAATGGCAAACCTGGCCCTTCCTCATCATAACATTTCCAAAGAATGCTTATTCTCAATTTTTGAACATGTACTGGGCATGATTCTACCCAAGAACATGGTCCATATATCTATTTTGATCATTCCTATTGGAAGTAGGTTACAGATAAGAAAGTTTATGAGAGATACAGTATGACATTTTAAATATAGTTTCCTCAGACTTGTATTGATATTACTATTTGCTTTTGCTATCTCGACCGGTATGCTCTTATTTGGTTAAGTCAAAATCTGCTGTGAATGCAAGGTCATATATCACTGTAAATTTTGAGTTTTGAGTTAGCTTAATTGATTTAGTGAGATGGTTGCACAATTCCTTTGAGCCAAGATAGCTTGTTGTTTGCAAGTTATAACAACATAAAGATTATCATAACTCAAAACGGCAAGTTATCATGGCTCAAACAAATTGTGCAACCATCTCACTCAATCATTTGAGCTAACTCAAAATTTCAAATTTTACAGTGTATGGGGGTTACATTCAGTTGGACATCGGACTTAAGTATGACATCAGTTGAAGGTCAGTCAAAAAACCTGGCTGAAGGACAACGTTTATGCGACATAATTCCTTGGCATCATTGCGAGGTCCCTTTTTGGGTTGCTTTCCATGCATACGTATACGAATAATATCAGGTTCTTGTCCCAATATGGTCATATCTAGGCCTAATTACCATACTGGTGTCTAAAGTGAGGTCTCAAACAAAATACACATGCTACAAGTGCACTTTATAAATAAAAGACTTACAAATAAAATAATTAAAGGCTAACATGATGTTTGTTGAGAATAGCATTTCTTGGCTAATAAACACCAAATTGGTTTAAGAGGACTCACAATTTCATTTCAAAGTCTTACTGTATGTAAAGATGATCAGTGCTAACAAGAAGGTAGCAGTTATTTCAAGAAAAATCAATATTAGAGATAACTTCAGTAAAATGTCAATGATTTGATATATGGATGACGTAAATAAGATTATGTATCATGTCAATATTTTTTAGGTTCCTCAGTTATCATACAGGCCTGCCAATATAGGCTGCCATGCATCAATTTTTGCATGATTAACACGTCCCAACTGAATGTGATGTTTCCTGATATAAGACAACGCAACTAATGATTAGAAACTGAAGCAATATGTAGATTACATCTCAAGTTGTAACCTTGAGGTGTTAAAACTGTAATTTGGAGCTAAGAAACCAAATTGATCATTCTAAACTGGAGGAACAATAACAAAACATTCTATAGATTGCTTGAATGTCTGCATTTCGTGTTTAGATGTAATGTAATACCTTACATTAAATGTATTTTGAAAAGACATTAATTTGATATTATGACTGTATTTCATTGAAGATGGCAGTTACGTAACATTCGATCTATTTCATTGAGGATGGTAGTTTAGATGTTATGTATTTCATTGAGGATGGTAGTTTAGATGTATTGTATTTCATTGAGGATGGTTGTTTAGATGTTTTGTATTTCATTGAGGATGGTAGTCTAGATGTTATGTATTTCAGAGAGGATGGTACTCTGGATGTTATGTGTTTCATTGAGGATGGTAGTTTAGATTCTATGTATTTCATTCAAGATGGTAGTTTAGATGTTATGTATTTCAATCAGGATGGCAGTTTAGATGTTATGTATTTCATTGAGGATGGCAGTTTGGATGTTTTGTATTTCATTGAGGATGGTAGTTTAGATGTTATGTATTTCATTGAGGATGGTAGTTTAGATGTTTTGTATTTCATTAAGGATGGTAGTTTAGATGTTATGTATTTCATTGAGGATGATAGTTTAGATGTAATGTATTTCACTGAGGATGGTAGTTTAGATGTTTTGTATTTCATTGAGGATGGTAGTTTAGATGTTATGTATTTCATTGAGGATGGCAGTTTAGATGTTATGTATTTCATTGAGGATGGTAGTTTAGATGTTATGTATTTCATTGAGGATGGCAGTTTAGATGTTATGTATTTCATTTAGGATGGTAGTTTAGATGTTATGTATTTCATTGAGGATGGTAGTTTAGATGTAATGTATTTCATTGAGGATGGTAGTTTAGATGTTTTGTATTTCATTGAGGATTGTAGTTTAGATGTTATGTATTTCATTGAGGATGGTAGTTCAGATGTAATGTATTTCATTGAGGATGGTAGTTTAGATGTTATGTATTTCATTGAGGATGGTAGTTTAGATGTTATGTATTTCATTTAGGATGGTAGTTTAGATGTTATGTATTTCATTGAGGATGGTAGTTTAGATGTAGAGTGGGTCGGGGCAAGAAGCCTGGGTTAGGTGAGAGGCCAGGGTTATATCTAAACTTACATTTTTGGTGCTTTTTCTTATTGATAGAATTGAAGCTAGAGGCTTTTTAGGTGACGTCACCAATTTTCAGGGCAAACAGCACCAAACCATAGTAGTAATTAAAGAAACAAAAAAAGGTGCATGGTTTATGTAACTTTGATTAATTCTTTGAAAGTGGTTGACAGAAATAACTTTGGAAATATTTAAAAGTATAATGGACATCTGCATTGCTTCACTTTATGACCATCAGATAAACATGATTTGGATCATGTTTTTTGCATTTTAGCTCAAAATATAGAGGTAAAATTAAAATATGTGGGTTTGGGGCGAGAGGCCCCACATGGTATGGGGCATGAGGCCCCCTTCACTGAGGCCTCGAAGCTGCTTCAGGAACCATTTAATAATGTGTACTTTACCTTAAATCTTGATCGAATAGCTAATTGAAATGGAAAAAAATTGGCCAAAATTGAAACAGGGCAAAAAATATTAAAAAATCGA
This sequence comes from Platynereis dumerilii, assembly GCA_026936325.1. Classification (NCBI taxonomy): domain Eukaryota; kingdom Metazoa; phylum Annelida; class Polychaeta; order Phyllodocida; family Nereididae; genus Platynereis; species Platynereis dumerilii. Next base: position 44,237,914 of record JAPTHN010000004.1, on the reverse strand, counting down.
TGTATGAACAGAAAAATTCAGAAATTCAGAAAAAGTGAATAGAATGCCTTAAAAATGATAGAAGAACCCCAAGAAATAACTTTCAAGCTGAATTGCCCCGCAAAAAAATAATTCCATAGGATTATAATAGGAAGGCTTCTAGCCAAATGGGTGGTAAGAACGCCATTTTCAAGTTTTTACAAAAGTGACCGTAACTCCTTTATCAGTATTTGTAGACATTTGTTTCACCGGTTATAAGTAGAGTCAAATGATCCCTTCCTGACAGAATAAGAATTTGAGTAATCATCCACAAAAAGTAGGTCAAATCGCACCTCAAAGTTAAGGGGGGCTGCATGCCCCACGCTACTCTATGTATTTCATTGAGGATGGTAGTTTAGATGTTTTGTATTTCATTTAGGACGGTAGTTTAGATGTTATGTATTTCATTGAGGATGGTAGTTTAGATGTTATGTATTTCATTGAGGATGGTAGTTTAGATGTTATGTATTTCATTGAGGATGGTAGTTTAGATGTAATGTATTTCATTGAGGATGGTAGTTTAGATATGAAGTGTCACCTTGAGCATGACAGTTATTATTTCTGATCATGGTATTGCAGAAGTTCATTTGACTGCAGACATGATAGACAAGTTGTTTTCTATTTAATCAACTATTAGATACTGTAGTGTGGGTGGTAGACTGGTAGTTTGGATGACTAAGCGGTAACTGTATTAACATAGTACTAACTAATCAAGATGTCATTTAAGATTACGAGTATCACTAAGTATTCTGTGTCATAGTATATCATCTTAACACAGATAAGAAGAACCAAAGAATAAAATTTGGATAGCTAGCAATTAAATGTACATAAAAATATTGCATGCTTATATAATAAAGTTTCACATCCAACTTATCTCTGTCAATGAATCCATAAATTTTTTAGCTTATGTCCATCCACTGGTGATAGCATTGCCATAATTCTATCTGCGTTGATACTTGAAGCGACACTTAGCAGTTGATAAACCCAACTCCAACCAAGTGGTATCCTATATATAACTTTTGCTCTTAAGATTAAAACTTGTATAGGCCGGGTCTACTATATCATTATCCCAAGTCTATGATTTTTTTTTCTCCCACAGTCTTTGTTTCTGAGTACCTAGCAGGTGGAAAAGCAGAAACAGTGTACGCATAATGAGAGAACAGCTTTGAATAAATACATGTTCTCCACTCAAATACCCAAACATCTTCCACTTACTTTGGCATTTGTAGGGGTTTAAAATATTGTGTGATGATCTGCAACAGTGACAGGTTCCTCAAAATGGTAGTCTTTGGCTGTAGTCACACTTGGGCTTGACTCCGTCTATAAGTTGAACATGTGCTGCCACTTTGGGAACAATCTTACAAGCTCCAATGAGCGGTCAACAGAAACTGAGTGTGAGGAGCTCACACAACTTTGATCCTCAAGAAACCGGGGAGCCGTTCCAGAGTTTGCTGATGGCCATGTCTACTTTCTTAGAGAACATGATTGTCTGGGCTCACTTGGATTGACCAAGATATTGAACGGAATTGCGGAAACTTTGTGAATTTGCAATGAAATTGTAACTATTTCTTGGGGCAGCATACAGTGATACAAAACTAACTTAGTGTGAGGTGGCAGCGGCATGCTGAACAACTTTCTTTGTTTTTGGGAATGTGAGGATTTCAACCCCCCCCCCCCATCAAAGAGACAGGGTTGAACCATTGTGCCCCAGAAGTTGTCAATTTGTCTGAAGAGCACATTGATACATATATTCCATACTGGCCTTTATACAAAATCAACAATAATGCTATGATGGGTCATTTTCAAAGTGGTTGGTGTCTTTTACAAGTATCACACTTTTCTTTCTGAATGAGATATTGAGATAATAAAAAGAAACTTTTAAAATAACCATTATGAATATTGAATTGAATTATTCTCCTTTTTTTTCATTTTTTTTCATATTATATGTGTGTCATTTTTACAGGCAAATAGAACAGAAACATCTTAAGTATATGCAATTTTTTATGTAATAAAATAGAAACATCATATTTAGGCTCTATTTTACAAACAACGGGCAAAACAAAAAGTGCGCCTTTTCTGAATATAACAAATTAAAACATTCTGTCATTATGCTCTTTTGTTTCTAAAAAAAATTGCGATCTCTTCAATTTAACATTTGAAAAAAAATACTAAACAAGCACATATAATGGCACAGCATCGCCCATGCCCCGCATGTTTTATCCTATGTTTATCCTATCCGTTAGCCAGTTTATCCCGTTCGTTTATCCTATCCAGTTATCCTATCCATTTATCCTCTCCGTTTATCATATCTGTTTATCCTATCCGTTTATCCTATCCGTGTATCCTACCCGTTATCCTGTTCATCCCGTTTATCCCGTTTATCCTATCCGTTTATCCTATCTATTTATCCTATCCGTTTATCCTATCCGTTTATCCTATCCGTTTATCCAGTACTGGTTCATCCCATTTATCCAGTTTATCTTATCTATTTATCCTATTTGTTTATCCTATCTGTTTATCCTATCCGTTTATCCTATCAGTTTATCCTATCCGTTTATCCTATCCATTTATCCTATCCATTACCCTATCCGTTGACCCTATCCGTTTAACATATCCATTTATCCAATCCGTTATCCCGTTTATCCCATTTATCCCGTTTATCCTATCCGTTTATCCTATCTGTTTATCCTATCCATTCATCCTATCCGTTTATCCTATCCCTTTATCCCATCCGTTTATCCTATCCATTTATCCCATCCGTTTAGCCTATCGGTTTATCCTACCCGTTATCCTGTTTATCCCCGTTTATCCTATCCATTAATCCTATCCGTTATTCTGTCCGTTTATCCTATCCGTTTATCCTATCCGTTTATCCAGTACCCCATAGAATTGGCTCATCCCATTTATCCTGTTTATCCTATCTGTTTATCTTATCTGTTTATCCTATCCGTTTATCCTATCTGTTTATCCTATCTGTTTATCCTATCCGTTTATCCTATCTGTTATCCTATCCGTCTATCCTATCCGTTTATCCTACCCATTATCCTATTCGTTTATCCTATCCGTTTATCCTATCCGTGTATCCTATCCATTTATCCTATCCGTTTATCCCATTTGTTTATCCCATTTGTTTATCCAATCCGTTTATCCCATCCGTTTATCCTATCCGTTTATCCTACCCGTTTATCCTACCTGTTTATCCTATCTATCTATCCTGTCTGTTTATCCTATCCGTTTATACTATCCATCTATCCTATCTGTTTATCCCAGCCATCTATCCTATCCATCTATCCTATCTGTCTGTCAATCCATCCGTCTATCTATCATTCAATCCATCCGTCAATCCATTCATTCATCTATCTATCTATGTTTCTATTTATCCTATCCGTTTATCCTATCCATTTATCCCATTCGTTTATCCCATCCGTTTATCCTATCCGTTTATCCCATCCGTATATCCTATCCGTTTATCCCGTTTATCCTACCTGTTTATCCCATCTGTTTATCCTATCCGTTTATCCTATCTGTTTATCCCATCCGTCTATCCTGTCCGTCTGTCAACCCATATATCCATCAATCCATCTGTCAATCCATTCCTCCATCTATCTATCTATCTATCCTGTCTGTTTATCCTATCCGTTTGTACTATCCATCTATCCTATCCTACTGTATATCCCATCCATCTATCCTATCCATCTATCCTATCTGTCTGCCAATCCGTCTATCCATGCATCTATCTATCTATCTATCTATCTATCTATCTATCTATCTATATGTCTATCTATATGTCTATCTTTTGTTTACATTAGTGTATATTATAACCAGTATTTTATTTACATAAATATAAAACGGATTTATATAGCAAGTTGCCCATAGATTGGAGGGAAGAGAATAGAATAATATGAAATAGATACAATATAAGCCCGTGCTACCTGTAAAATTAGTTGGAAAGATGCATGAACTATACTGAGATGCAGGAATTGCTGAGTTTCCCAGAAATAGAATGTGGTGCAAAGGGAGGAACTGGCAAAGGACTTGCAGGTGCTGCCCTCTTGTGTAATGTATCTGAATGAGCTGCTTTGCAGTGGCCATTCTGTGTACTAAAACTCACCCTGTGGAAGGGAAAATGGCCACCACAATGCAGGCTTTCTGGACCTTGATAGCCTCTAAAACTGATAATAGTAAATTTTCTAATATTGAATTAAACTGAAAATACGAACCGTTGTGCACATCTACAATGGTATCAATGTGTTATGCATATGATAAGAACTTCCAGAGTGGGCTGGTTGAGGCCACAGCATTGGTTGTTTCACCCCTTCAGTAGATTTCAGCACTAAAGCATAATCGCCCTATGCATAGCATAGCATGGGCGATAATTAGGTACAGTCTGGGTAAAAGGAAGCTTATTTCTATTCTCTTCTTCACTAATTAAAAAGGCAAGTAACACATACGTACAGATCATATATATATACTTTTGTAATAAAATTAGAAAAATTATATCTTTATGCTTCTCTTTCTTTTTTCTGTTTGGTCTCTGTGCATTTTCAACAATTTCTCTTTTTGTTTTTGAAGTTCTTGTGTTTGTTGTTCTTTCATTTTTTGATGCATTGATAAATCACCAACAGCTTTTTCAACAACATTTTGTTCAAGTTGTTGACCATTGACAGTTTCAAGTCTATTTTTAGTCTCAAACAATTGAGATTGTCTTTGTTGTTGTTTATGCATAGCTAAATCGCTAGATGGCGCTTCAGGTTGTTGTACAAGTTGTTGATCAAATTGTTGTTCTCGCTTCTGCTGTTCGATTTGTTGTTGATTGCGGATGAAAACTAATGCACTTTCATCTTTTTGCTGTTTATTTTGTTGTTCCTCCTTATTTTCTTGTTTATTGTCTTGATCTTTGTTATCTTGCTGTTGATCGGCTTGATCTTGACTCTGTTCTTGCTGTTGAGCCGCTTCATCCTTGTGTTCTTTTGGCTGTTCTTGCTGTTGCGTATTTTCCTGATGCTGCTGTTCTTTATTGTCCTGTTGTTCTACAGCTTTCTGTTGATCTTGCTGTGTCTGTTGATTTTGCTGATCTTGCTGTTGATTTTGCCGAACTTGTTGTTGATTTTGATCTTGACTTTGCTGTTGATCTTCCTTCTTCTGTTCTAAGACCTCTTGTATTTGTTGTTGAGGCGGCAAAGTTGTCTGTACCACATTTCCAAGCTGTTGTGGCTGTTTTGTTGCCGTATCAACAGCAGCTGCTTCTTCTGGTTGTTGTTTTTGTTGTTGAGTAGCATCAACATCAGCTGATTCCTGTTTAACCATGGGAGGTATTGTTGACTTTTGTGCTAATAATGTTGTCACAATTTTGTAAGATTCAAAATTTTGCAGTTGAGTAACAGGCTTGTCTTCTTTCTGCTCAACAATTTGTGTTTGTTGTTGTTGTTGTTCATTTGAAGGAAGTTTTGTCTGTGTAGCCTGCTGTTGCTCGACAACATTACCAAAATTTTGTTGTGGCAATACAGTTGAAATAACAACATCTTTTTGAGCATTTTCTTGTTGACTCTGATTTTCATTCAGTTGACCTTGATCTTCATTTTGTTTTTGCTGTTTATCTGAACTTTGCTGCTGTTCTTCTTTATTTTTTGGCTGTTCCTCTTTCTTCTCTTCCTTATTTTCTTGCTGTTCCTCTTTCTTTTCTTCTTTATTTCCTTGCTGTCCATCTTCTTTCTTCTCTTCCTTATTTTCTTGTTGATCTTCCTTCTTTCCTTCGAATAACTTCTTATCTTCTTCTTCAAACTTCTTGAACTTCGCTTCTTCTTCTTTTATCATCCTTTCTTCATCTCTTCTCTTTTTTCGTACTTTTAGTTTTTCAAAAACATCCTTATCATCAAAATTCTTTAGGCCGAGTCTTTTTTTGGTCTCGTTTGCAACAGAATGTCCAACATCCCCTTCAAAACCCTCCTGATTTTCTGTTCCTCCTTTGCCATTGGGGTGAATAAAAACCACGTCTCGTAATTCCGTTTCGTTGTAACCCTCCGGGGGAGGAGGCGTGGGAGGGTTTGATAGTTTTTGTTCGTTTTGCTCAGAGACTTTCGATAACGTCCTTTTAATGTATTCGATTGTCATCGTTTGCTGTTTTGAAAGTGAATTCTGCGCAGGATTACTACCAACCACAGTCTGATAAAACACCATATGCAAACAGCATCCAACAATAAATCCAACAGTGATTGAAAAGAAGTAGACGGATTGTCTGTTTAATCCGCGACTTGATTGAAACATCTTCGCAGTTTATACTGATAATTTCCTAGCTTTTTGGCAAGTGATGTGTCATGGCAAATAAGGGCTGGCTGTATCCTCTGTGAGTCCTAGCTGTGACCCATGTTAAACCTGAAAGTGGAAGGTCAAAAAATATTACAGATGAGTAACAAGATTATTTTTTAAGATCCGATTTTGAAAATACAATTAAAATCTGTAAACTTTAAAAGCCAAAATGTCAAATAGAATCTGTCAATGGTTATTTGGCAAGTAATAAATATATAATAAAGATTCCTTAAAACTGAAATTGTAACTGCATGTATATCAGCAAAAAAGACCTATTATATTAGCACTCTGCATTAATTGTGATGCAACAAATTATTTATTATGCTGTTGGTCTCCTATACTGAAAAATTATTGAAAAATGTTTGTCTTGAAATGTTCTAGTTCTAAGCTCAGTTGCATGAGGCCTGAAATCAATTATGTGACCTTTGCTCCAGGTCTTCCTCTAGTTCGTTCAGGTGTATCAAAATGCATTTTACCATGTGAAAATTGAGTAAATATTATCTTTCTGACTTCTGTCTTAGCAAATACAAGTAATTTGCAAGTTTACACATTTAAAAACTTCAAGCAGGAAATTAATATTCAATCTATATCATTTGTTTTCTAGAACCACTTAATATTATGTTATATGAAATCAATTTTCTAGAACCATTTTTACTGCTAATTCTCAAGAGCAGAAATTATGTGGTATATATGTAGTGGACTGCACAGGATCCATTGATCATACAGTGTAATGAATTTATATTCTAATTCTCTGGATTTCCGTGATATTTTTCAGAGATTTCTTTTTAATCTAGAACCTATAGAGAGCATGAGTATATTGTGAAAACTGCAATTTTAATTTCTTATACAAGGCCTACATGTGGGAGCCAGATATAATCCCTCATAAAAACTGTATGTATTTTTAAAAATTTTCCTCTTTTTGACAATTTTCCATAACACTCAATGTGTCATTGAGCCTTGCACACAGTGTAGACATACATGTAATTGACAATCTATTCCAATTTCATTATAAATAGACTAGTCTATAATAAGTTGTGTGGTACAGTGATTTTAGCTTTACCTACAGGTGACCTATACAAACACATGAAAATACTGAATTACATAGCACCTTCAATTATAATTCAAAAGACAATAAATACAGTTAGCAACTTAGCATTCAATGCATTCTCACCTTCTGTCTATGGCATATCCATGATTACAATCCATAATTTTAAAGAAATGCTAATGCTAAGATCTTCTCTCAGACTGTAAGATCTAATACACCCCTGCCAATTGGAGCATAACTGCACCCTTGCCATGCATGTATGCCTTTAATGGTAGACTGCATTTCATGAGGACAAGTTATTTATTTAAACAAGTGTTGCTATTTTAACATGTTTGTAAAAAGTTCATTTGAGGTAGCAGCTGTATTAGCCTTTTGCATTTGATTAGGGTAGCTTTGTGAAAATAATTAAATGTTTGCTCAAGTTTTTAACACATTTTTAAATTTCAAAACTCACCCCTTTTATTTATGACTATTTAAGACTGTTTATAAAGAAATAAAATTTTTTAAAAAAATTGTGTTGCTTCCTTGTTTGTATCAATTAACACTTTTTAAAATTTCACTTGTTTACTTTCATTTTTTAAGCAAACATAATATTTTGGCCATAGGCATAGATAGGGTGGTCTACATAATATTAGGGACCGATCAGAATTTATGATTCGGGGGGGGGGGTGGGAGTTTTGCTGGAACTTCCCGTCAAAAATTTATACCCCCCTTGAGTTTCATGCAGATTTTTAGTACCCCACCCTTAGGTTTCACGCGTATTTTTAGTACCCCCTCCCCCCTCGGCATTCAAAGCAATACACAAATATATATATACTGTTATACATGGCCACGCGTACAGATTCGCGTAATTTAGTGGACTTTTGGGCGTAAAAAAGTCCAATAAAATGAGTTTATGCGTGTTTTTCAACATTTTTTCTTTGTTAAAATTTCTTACCCCCCCCTTGGAAGTGTTGTCAAAAATTAATACCCCCCTTGAAACATGTGTGAAAAGTTAGTACCCCCTCGGCAAAAACTTCCACCCCCCCCACGCCCCCAGTCATAAATTCTGAACGGTGACGGTCCCTTATTCATTGTGTAAGATCTATTAGTAGAGCAGCTTCGCGCAAAAAATGGCCAAAATAGTTACGAGCCGGACAAAAGCGTGAAATTTTCGGCATGTGTACTTTGGGACTTGCCGGACAAGAATTGCCTAAGCTCCAAAAAAAACAAACCTAGGGAAATGCATTTAAATTGGTTTCCATGGCAACAAGTACCTTTTTCGAAAATCCCTCCCGAAATATGTTTAAAGTGATGCTATATCAAGGATATTGATGCTATTATGATATTTTTTGGCAAAATGAAGGACAATCAAATATTGCATCACACATGATATGAAATATCTTTATTTACCCAGGTGTGTTACCATGGCAACCCCAGTTCATATGAAAATGCTCTTAATAGCTGCTTCATCAGATTGGAAGTTTTATATTTCAGTCAAATTTGGGTCTAGAAAAATTATTTTTGTGTCAATTTGTCAGTCATAATGTCTTCTGAAGAAATTTAAAAAAGTAAGGTGATAACTCTGTTTGTCTTGTCACCATGGCAACAGATATCCAATATTCCAAAGTAACTTTTTGTTACTACATGAACATGACCAGTGATAAAAGAGGCGTACATATAATTTTTGACCTCAATCATGCATCAGCTTGAAGCATTGAATGTCAGATATCCTGACAGGGGTTCACATACGGACAATTTTAAAGTGTGTTGTCACGGCAACCAAAGATAAACAATTATAATATTTTGTTGTATGCCACACTTTAGTGGGTATTCACAGGAGTTGCAGTGGAACAATTTTTATGAAACTTTGCAGAAACAAGCAAAGTGTCTTCAGTATGTATGTAGCAGTGTATTTTTGCAGCTTTGTTGACCCCTTTTGACTATGGTGCCATCTACTTGTAAAAAAACATGTGATTTGGTATATTCTCATATTTTCACAATAGATGGAAGAATGGATTTTTAAGATTAGATCATGATTATGATACCTCCAGCCATCAAAATAAATTGTTTGTCATGCTTGAATCATGAAAGTTGAAGAATATATAACATAACATGAATATAAGAGAGGGATAAAATGCAGAAATATCAAATGTAGTAAAATTTAATTATATTTTTACGAAGTTATCTTCCATAAAATTAAAAATATTGCATGTTAGAACCCCATTCCCAGTCTATTTGGAAAGCCTTCAATCAAGCCATTATTTTAATGTAAATTTTTGTTACAAATATATGGCTGTTGGTCGCTATGGCAACCAATTTGAATTTGTCAGATTTTGCTATAATTGGGCAAAAGTCTTTTTTTTTATGGAATATACTTTAACCAACTGAATCAAAAGTGTACAAAAACATTTATTGAAATATCTATTTTAAGATAAGGGTTAGTAATTTCAGGTCACATGACCAAATAAGGGAGTTGCCATGACAAACATGTTCAAATTTGACACAAATTGAATCATTTTTTCAAGTAAATCGATGTGTAACACTATTTATCTTTCAGGAAGAAGCTTGATTTTTACTCTTTAAGAGAGCTCTTGATTAGTTCTTTCATGTTGTATAATATTTATGTTGAAATTTGCTTTTATCAGTTGCTATGGCAACAGATTTGAATTTGTCGACATTTCTCATAGTGTGATATAAATGGCATTTTATCACTATTTAGTGAATCTATATATGGTTAAAACAGATGAAACTAGAGAGAATTGTGCTCTGGAATGCAGATTTTACAATTTTTAGGAAATATTTTTTTCGGTAACAGGACTTTATGTTGAGTAACCAGGCTACAATGGCTGAATTATGAAATATTTTAAGTGCACAATTTTGCTAAGTTTGAATTTTATCCCATTGAAATGTCTTTAAATATAGATGAATATAAGTGTATTCAGCTTTGCAAAAACGTCTCTTTGTTAAGACCTTTAAACAAAGTATGTTTTACGTAGAAACCAACTGTTATTTGGTTGCCATGGCACCCAGCCTAAGTTTATCTTTGTGGCGAAAGTGTAAGAATGGTGATCATTTTTATTGGCACCCACCACTGAAAAATGTTGCATGTTACATGAATTACTACAGGGGAACAAGAAGTGCAACGAATGACAATGTCTTTGGTGCTCAAGTAGCTTTGCCACGTCACAAATTTTCATACTTGACTGAGCAAATTCTGAGTATCACACTTCAGGATTATTCCTGTTTCTGTGAAACAACACCCTTTTCTACAACAATCTAATAATTATGTCGTGCTTTGCAGCAACAGTCATCAACAAGTGAAACTTGTTGGGAGTGCACATTACATACACTTGACACCCATTGTGAACTGGGGGGTGGGGGGGGGGGTTATTTCTTAAAAGGGCGTTAAAAGCGCATTGCTTCTTAAAAGGGCATTGTTTGATTCAGAAACAAATATTTCAATACATTGCATGCCTGAAATAAATAAATAAATACCGAACACAAGAATGCAAAAAATGGTACAATCCCACATCCAGATGTATTAGTACACAACAACTTTGTTCATATGTCTTCATCTTGGAAAGCACTTGTAACAACCATCTTCCGTCTGATTGCCATGATGCCTCCCCTAATTTGCATGTACCAGAGTTAAACAACACAAGATTTAAAGTCCATTATGGCATTTCCCATTGTCTGTAGTTGAGACAGAGAGATCATATTGAATTTATTTATTTATTTACTACATCATTCATTCATTCAATTACACACAGAGGTTTTGCTTAGGCAGAGTACGAGCAGTTTTTTTGGGAGGGACAGATATTTGTTAAAATTTCAAGATGAAGATTTCAACCTTTCAAACAGCATATCTTCGGAACTGCACTGTAACAGTGAAATAATATTTGGGGAGCAAAAGCTCCTCCTCAGAAATTATTTATTTCAAGATAGTCCAGAAAGAATACAAAATAAACTTTTCACTTTTTTATTGAAAAAATAATAATTTCAAGCCCCCCCCCCCTCTCTGAGACCTAATGGTTGTTTCAATTATAAAACAACTTATGGATTAAATAAAAGTGTTGTCTTCAGCTTCGGAAATATTTGCACTTAGTGCTCACTGGTGCATAGAAAAATTGCTTGTCACAAGACAACTTGAACAACTGACCATATGATCATTTCGTTGCACTTCTTGTTCCCCTGTAGTAACACCTATGCACATATATCATATTGAAAATGTCAAACCCATTGGTGTCTGAGGTCACTTTACCTATTAAGGGGGTAAAAATCCCCAAAATAATAGTCTAACATTGTCATTAGTCAAGAACATGTCTGTTTTTTTCCCAAATCAATCCGAGCTGAGATTCATGTGGTAACTCATATCTTCCAAATGTGTTTGTATGCCTGTTAAACAATAGAATAACTTTAATCATAATGTTGCCATGACAACAATGAAAAAAGAAAATGCATTACAGATACTGATAAGTGAGAAACCTAAACCATTGACTTTTTATTGCATCTCGAAGATGCATATCTCCCAGAAAATAAGTAAACTTCAGATCTTAGCTACTTCGGCCTTCAAGTAGGATACTTCTTATATTCAAAAAACTATTGAAGGAGCCAATAAAGGGTGGCTCCTCCTAATGTTAGACTAAATTATTTTGGGTGTTTCTTATAAAAAACGTATTTACCACTATATATACTTATATATAATAGGTCATGTGACCTAAGAAACCAATAGGTGTGACATTGTCAGTATGATATGATATAATGTCAAAAATCAATTTTCAAATTCTTGTAACATCTTTCTTTTCCTACTAGTATACACCTCTACTTATATTTGGACCACAGTGAAAAACTAAGGCTGGGTTGCCATGGCAACATATTACAATTGCTTTCCATGTGAATAAACATGGTTTCAAAGACTTGACATAGGGACATTGTAAAGCAGAATACATTTATATTGATGGACACATAAATGGGTAAAATTCAAACTTAGCAAAATCAATTAGTGAAAAAAATCTCACAATTCAGCCATTGTAGTCTGGTTACCCTACATTCAGGTCACGTGACCTTATAGATTTCCTAAGAATTGTAAAATCTGCATTCCAGAGCACTATTCTTTCCAGTTTCATCAAGTTTGAACATGCATAAAAACACAAAAATGCCACTTATATCAGATTATAAGAAATGTCGACAAATTCAAATCTGTTGCCATAGCAACTGATAAAAGCAAATTTCAACATGAATATTATTCAACATGAAAGAACTAATCACGATCTCTCTGAAAGAGTAAAAATCAAGCTTACTTCTGAAAGATAAATAGGGTTACACATCGATTTACTTGAAAAAATGATTCAATTTGTGTCAAATTTGAACACGTTTGTCATGGCAACACCCTTATTTGGTCATGTGACCTGAAATTACTAACCCTTATCTTAAAATAGATATTTCAATAAATGTTTTTGTACACTTTTGATAAAGTTGGTTAAAGTATATTCCATAAAAAAAGACTTTTGCCCAATTATAGCAAAATCTGACAAATTCAAGCTTGATTGCCATAGCAACCAACAGCCATATATTTGTAAACAAAATTTACATTAAAATAATGGCTTGATTGAAGGCTTTCCAAATAGACTGGGAATAGGGTTCTAACATGCAATATTTTACTTTTATGGAAGATAACTTCGTAAAAATATACTTAAATTTTACTACATTTGATATTTCTGCATTTTACCCCTCTCTTATATTCATGTTATGTTATATATTTGTCAACTTTCATGATTTAAGCATGACAAACAATTTATTTTGATGGCTGGAGGTATCATAATCATGATCTAATGTTAAAAATCCATTCTTCCATTTATTTTGTAAATATGAAAAGAAGGGATTTATGAGAATATACCAAATCACATGTTTTTTGCAAGTAGATGGCACCATAGTCAAAAGGGGTCAACAAAGCTGCAAAAATACACTGTTACATACATACTGAAGACACTTTGCTTGTTTCTGTCAAGTTTCATAAAAATTGTTCCACTGCAACTCCTGTGAATACCCCCTAAAGTGTGACATACAACAAAATATTATAATTGTTTATCTTTGGTTGCCATGACAACACACTTTAAAATTGTCCGTATGTGATCCCCTGTGAGGACGTCTGACATTCAATACTTCAAGCTGATGCATGATTGAGGACGAAAATTATAAGTATGCCTCTGTTACCACTGCTCATGTTCACATTGTAACAAAAAGTTACTAAGGAATATTGGATATCTGTTGCCATGGTGACAAGACAAACAGAGTTATCACCTTACTTTTTTGCATTTCTTCTGAAGACATTAAGACTGACAATTTGACACAAAAATAATTTTTCTAGACCCAAATTTGACTGAAATATAAAACGTCCAATCTGATGAAGCAGCTATTAAGAGCATTATCATATGTACTGTGGTTGCCATGGTAACACACCAGGGTAAATAAAGATATTTCATATCATGTGTGATGCAATATTTGATTGTCTTTCATTTTGACTAAAAATATCACAATAGCATCAATATCCTTGATACAGTATCACTTAAATCATATTTTTGGAAGGATTTTCGAAATGGGTACTTGTTGCCTTGGAAACCAATTTAAATTTGTTTCTCTAGATTTGTTTTTTTGGAGCTTAGGCAATTCTTGTCCGGCAAGTCCCAAAGTACATGTGCCGAAAATTTCACGCTTTTGTCCGGCTCGTAACTATTTTGGCCATTTTTTACACGAAGCTGCTCTACTATATAGGACCCTTGTTGTTTAGTTTTACATGTCGCCCTTTTTCGACTGAAACAAACATTGTTCAGAAAGGTGACAGCCTGATCATAGAACCAGTGACGTAACTGAGTGGTCTCGAGTGGGGGGGCACCTGAGGGGCACGCTATTCTCTGGAGGGGGCACCCACTATACTAATTGTATATTTTAGCCAGAGTTGGAAAGTTCATATATGGGGGGCACCTGGGGGGGCACAGGTCCAATATGGGGGGCCTGTGCCCCCCGTACCCCCCCCCATAGGATGCCACTGCATAGAACAGTTCTATGGCCAGATCAGCCTATAGGCTATATATATTTTTTTTCTTTCCAAGATGTATTTCGATACTGCCATAGGCATACCGGTAGCTTAGGATTTAAATTGATTACTGATTACTCAGTGATTAGTCAGATTTTTTTTTTTTTGCATAAATATGAAAAAAAGTAAGACCTCTAATTTTTTTTGCAACTTATTAGGTTAGAAATTTGGAAATTATGATCAAGTATGATTAACACTGAAGCCATTGACCTGATATTCTGATCAATGATTGGATCCACAACTTTGATCCAAAATAAAATGATCGAGTAGTGGCGCTGCAGTCTCCGAAGTTGCTAGTGGCGACATCTGTTCTTTGTTACTATCAAAATGGCGATGTAAACATTGGATTGTGCAGCAATGACATTCGTTTTTCTAAAGCCGATTTTGATGGATGTAAGTTCGTTTTGAATATTTAAATGATGTATTATATAATTTTAAGCCAGGGTGAATATTTATGGAGCGTTTTGACGCCTGTGTCTGTTGATTTCTGCTCATAAAACGACCTCAAAGTTGGTGCCATTTTTTGCAAGTTGCTGATCGAAATTTTTTTGTCAACTGCAATGTTGATGAAGCAAATTTTGGTGACTCACTCGTCACTCAATGCATTGCTTCAGTCATGCTTTGTAATTCTAAAACTTAGGAGTACACACCTGTCTGTCACTGCCAGCTTCCAATTGACCAGATTCCCACTGGACGTTAATCCTTTATTTAATCCTACCTGACCCAATTCTGTAATTTTGGTCATGCTTCATTGATTGTGTATTCCATGCATGCTGAAGCATGCACCAATTGACAGGTATGGTATGGCTTCACTTAGTATACTAGATTGAGTTAATCCCATTGGTGGGTAGATTATGGTCCCGGTTGAATGACCATAGTTTTGAAGGTTGAGTTTTAGCATGATTTTCCAGGACCTTGAAGAACAGGTGGAGATATTAAAACTGTAGAATTTGTTTTAGCCAATTTATTTGCAGGATTTTTTGGAGGTCTGAATGAATGTATAGATCTAGGAGGATAGTCTTATGAGCCAAAGTTTGCACATCAATAATATTATTAATTGGTCTATCATTAGAGTTTGAGTTTTGGGAGTGGCAAACTGTGGCATGGATCTGACAGTCCTGGTGTCTATACATAATATGTTAGAATTTGTGAAATTGTGTTTCTAAATGCTAATCCACACTGTTTAAATTTGAATAGTTCATCATCTTGACTTCTTGCGCTGACTTTTGATATTTGCATTGTATTTATAAGTCAAGTGCTAAATTTTCATTGAATATGATATTTATTTTTCAGACCCCACCAATGTGATGGAAGAATGCATTCCAGTTATTAATTGATAAATATTACATCAGATTCATTTTGGAATCAAGATGAACAAATTACAAGCCAGTCAAACTCTGAATGGTCAGACCATATTGGAAGAGGATTATGATGAGAATTATGAACCCACCGAGGAAGGTGAGAAAATATTTTCGATTTGTGTGTTTGATTTTGAATAATTTCATATGGTTTAACTTGCATGTGTGACAACTGGAAAAATTTGTGCATTTACAAAATAATGAATCATGTTAGATCGTGATAGAGTCATGACATTGTTTGGCACCAGACATTTTTTTTAAAAAGTAACGTACAGTAAAAATCATGAAATGTCAGGCAATTAAAAAGTAAGAAAACGCTTACCTTAATTGACCAATCATATGATTCTAAAATAAGTCAGAGAAAAACTTCGCAATTATATTTATGATTTGGCACTCAACCTCTAAATAGCCCACACCGGTGCTGATTGAGCGTAAAACTCAAGCTCACTCACCCGTTGGCACTCAACCATTATCATTATATTTTTCAGAAAGAAAAAAATATATATATTCTTAATAAAATTACATAGTATGACTAATTATGTGATATCAATTGTCCAATTGAATATTGATTTCATCTCAATGTATATCATGTGTCTGGTCTGCTAATTGTGTGATAATCGTTTTTTTGTCATTGTTTATTTTTCAGAAATTTATGAGTATGCCCAAGTTATTGGCCTAGATCCGGATAATGACACGGAGTTGATGTGGATTGCCAGGGAGGGAATTAATGCCCCTTTACCCGACAGCTGGAAACCTTGGTGAGGAGTGTCTTCTATTTTCTCTTGTTATTTAATAAAAAAGGCAAAACTACTTCGATTTTACTTGTATATCCATCAACTTCAGTATTACATCAACAAATGCGAGACACTGAATGGGGCTAAGGGAGTCAAAATAAACTTAAACACCATGTATAATTTATTGTGTCTATGTTTCAGCTTTCAAAGAATTAAAACGTTTCTAAATTTTTTAATCAAACTAGAATGTAGTGTTCAATTTTCAAGGCATACTTTTGAGATTGCCCGTCAAGGGCCGTCACTTTATAGGCCTACCTCAGTAACCTCAGTGTGAATTCATCAAACCAGAGTGAGGGTTAATCGTCTCATTCTGAGATGATATCAGGCGCACAGTATTGTTGTTATGGTGACGCCACCTGGAGGAATTGTAGTGTGTGCAGATTGAGCCTCACTTTGAGTTTTGATCGCTGAGATATCGAAAATTGGCTTTTTACTGCTGTTTTGGTTCTTTTTTTAATTCAAGGATTGAAGTTTTAACCATGTGTTGAAATTATATGTTCGACAGTCGTGATTAGACTCGAAGCTACATAGGGTGTCAGATATCTTCATATTTTATTTATAAAAGTGCTTCTTTTTTAAATTCAGCCAAGACCAGAATGGTGACATCTACTACTTCAACTTTGTCAACGGAGATTCCATCTGGGACCACCCCTGTGATGAATATTACAGGGACATGGTCGAAGCTGAGAGGGTCAAGCTTGCTGCAAATGCTGGTACGTTTATTTTATATCATTGATAATTGATATAAATATTTCTACCCAGAGCAAAAAAGAGTATAAAAGCAGTACAGCTTCTCAGCGAGGAAGTAGGCCTGCAAAATCAGTACAAAAGCATTATGTAGACCCACGATGCAAGTGTACTCCATTATACTGATTTTGTGCTTCTAGGCAAATCAATAATCTTGAAAATTGCTTGATATTTTGGCTGATAGGTCCCGAAAGTTTTAAATGTTCAAGCTCCATTTTAAGTTTATATCTCATCTTTGTGTTTATTTAGATTTATGATTCACATTAATAAAACCTTTACTCTTTTTTTTTCATTCAGCTAAAAAGAAAGGCAACAAAAAGGATCCAAAGAAAAAAGATGGCAAAGCTAATAGATTTTCAAATATTGAAAAACCTGCTTTAAGTGGTCTCAACCCTTTGAAGAAAGATGGCAGCACTGTTGATAGTCTGCGCAGCACACAAGGTGGCGCTAATACTAGTGGTGCCCTCGGTGGCACTCTTGGAAATCTGGGAAACACTGGACCTGCTTCGACTTTTGGGGGAACTGGTGAGTTCCAAATAGGGCATTTTGTAAAATTGATTTATGAATTTTGCTATACTTATTCCACCTCAAAAAGTTCCGGATAACCAAATAATTGGTAAATTTGAAAAGGATTTACCTGATCGTTAGCTCAGTTGATCGCAGTCCTGGCTTCCGAACGTGTGTCCTGGGTTCGCTTTCAGCTCTGGCAGGGTCATCTGGACCTATTTTGGACAGCTGTTTCTCAATTCTTGTTTTCAAATTTATAAAAAATATGAAATTAAAATGCTTATTGTATTTTGCAGGAACGTTATCTGTTCTTGGTAACACTGGCCTGGGAGGTACAAAAGGACTGAATCCACTTCGAGGCTCTGGCGGAGAACAAATCATAAATTCTAGTACTGGACCTCGTCTATCTAATGAAGGAGCGATGCGGTCGTCTGCTGAGGCTTATTTGAAGGGATCAACCGAGGTGAGTTATGAAGATGACCTTTGACCTTGGCTGACCTTGAGTTCAAGGTCAAGTTCAATGACATTCTGGGAAAATGGATGCGCTGACCAGTAACCATTACAAATTGTCAGTTGAGAGTTGCCATCTGTTTCAGAACTGAATATTCTGATATATCCTGCTAAAATGATAGCCAGATACCTAAGTGTTCTTTGATTCATGAATTTTACTCTTTACCTGTATACTATGCCAAAGTTTAGTTTTAAAAACACTAATTAAGAATCATCAACACACTAAATGTAGAATTATATATCAGTCATTTTTCAATCCGAATCTGGAGTGTCTGGAACCCTGCAAGTTTTAGAATCCATTTATCGTTATACTGACTGAGTCTGTGTTATTTGTAAAATTTAGCGTGTCATACTTTTTCATCGCACCCTATAAGAATTAGTCTCAATATGCCATTGCTTTATTCAGGCTCCCAAATTTAACAAAACTCAAGACGTAAGTATCCATGGATGTTGTTGTTAAGATGTTGTCTTGTTAAACTTGCACTCAAGTAGGCCCCTGCATGTTGATAAAAGAGAATAATATCTCATATAAAAGGTGTTTGTATTATTGTTATTGGTGTATTGGTGTTTTAGTTTTAAGTTACCGAAAATATGCATCAATGTGCAAGATATCTTATACACTTATAGGATTAAAGTAAATTTTACTTTTGTTTTGTGCATGTACAAGTGAAATTTATGACATTCAACTTGGTTGGGTTTTCCCCGTTTCAACCCTTGAAGGATTCAGTTTTCAGTTTTTCGCTGTTCCAGGTTTTGATGCATGTCATTGTAACAAAAAAGGAAAAAGAAAAAATTAGTTTTGAAATAAATTATAATAAATTATAAATGTATCAGTGTGACTGTTTTCCTCATGTATCAAGTGTCATGGTGACCCAAGTGACATTTTGCTTTCAGTGTATTTCCCTTTTCACTAGTTTACTTATCATGCATTTTAAAAGAAGTTTCTGCGAATTAAAAAAAAATATATATATTCTGTTCCATTTCCAGTCATTCCTCGGCACTCATAGTTCGCTCAAAACTGGTACAATGGACCTGGACCTATCAGCCACTGGTGGCGCCCTCACTGGTCGATCGGAACAAGTCCACATGCTGGACGACCTTGACCTTAGTGATGATGACCCAAAGGTTTGTGTTTGACCTAGTTTTGAGATTTGATTAAGTTCCTCCTATGAATTGTTTGATATGTAGCTCGTTGTTGAAAACTCGCAAAACTCAACAGATAAATGCAAAGGTATTCGGCTGAAGACTTATTTGCTTATAAGTTGAGTGATGGTATTATTTCGGATATATGAAAACATTTGGAAAGTAGTAAAGTACTCCTTGGCCAGTCTTTAGGACTAATATTGAGTATATATTCGCTTTGTGGATTCATTTTAGAGCTACATTTATTATTTTCAAAGTGATGTTTAGCCAGCCATGTACATATACTTAAAACTAATAAACAGTTATGAACTCGGCAAGTAAACATTTTGAAACTGCAAAATTTTGCAAAACTGGTTTTCAAAACAAAATTAATACATTACAGAAAATGATGTGATGTTTATTTTATTTTCAGGGAGATAGCCTACAGACTAAGTTTAACATTAACTTAGATATGGGCGAACTGGATTATCAGGAGTCGGACGCATCTGAGGAAGAAGCCAAGAAACCTATTTCCTCTTCTGAAAGCGGCAGTGATGGATTCGACAAAGATGTGGTCAGTTATTTTGTATTCTCTTCAAAAATAATTTGTTTGAAAAGGACCAGTAAAAAATGATTTCATAAATAATTCCACAACAGAGCAAAACTTCTCAAATTCCACTGTCTTTGGTGTTTTAGAACCCTGTGATTCTGTTCTATTACCTATAGAACTCATCATTGTATTTTCAACTTTTCCTAATTTCCTTAATTATTTATTTGTAGGATTTCCGACAGGATAAAAATCTATCGGAAAGACTTCTTGATGTCGATCTCCTTACTCCTGTGGGATCTGGGGTGAGTTTCCATGGCAACCATTTAAATTTTATTTTCTTTCAAAGTTTTATGTTTTAAGGTAAATACATGTTGTAAGTTGATGTTGTATAAAAAAGTTTAAGAAATCATTTTTTGTCATTGATATACATTATATAATTATAATATTTTAGATAGGAAATTTTGTATGCTGAAAATCCGTTTTCATAGTTATGAGTGTAACCTTTACAAAATCTTGTTAAAAGATTCTAGTGTCCAAATTTTTGTCTTGTTTAAAAGTGAAGTTGGTTATGATGTAAGATTTGATGTTATGTCAGTATTTTGTTGTGTTTAAAAACTGTAAAATTAAGTTTTTGTGGCTTTCTTTAAATTGGCATACATTGCATGTGGTTTTGAAAAATTTGTTTCTGATTTTGTTTTTTCACCGTGGTGTATGGGCTTTGCATGTCGTTATCTGTGGTTTTTTGTTTCTTTTCATTTTGCGATGTTTAGGATTTTGACTTTGCGGAAAGTCCTCAACTGCGATCGTCTGGTTCTCTTCAGGAGAGAAATGACCCAACGGGACATAGCACGTCAACAATCGATCAGAAAAAACCAAAAGAGCCAGAGGAGGGGGAGAAGAAAGGGGCGGAGGGCTCGACGAAAAGCTCGGCAAAAGACGGAGCATCTCCTGAAGATGATGAGAGGAAGAAAAGAGCAGAGATGCTTGCAAACGCTGCTGAACGGTGGGTGTATGGATTGGATAATATGGTGGTAGGGTGTATGGAAGCCTCAAAATCCTCATGTGGGGTCAGGGATAAGGATTAATGTATCTGCTATTGACGAAAAGAAAATATGACATGCTTTTGTAAATCTAAACCCAATAGCAATATTCTCTCAGTGGAACATTAATTTCTCTACTTCATTTTGGATTTCAAGTCCTTTATGAATCAAGATAAAGTCATATTGAGATTTTGTCAGAGAAAATCTGTAAATCTTTCATAGAATCAGGGATTTTATGATAAAATTTCTTTTGCATTTTCAGTCGAGTGAGAGCCGACACGTCCCCTGTCCCCGCTGCTCGGCCTTCCCTCAGTCGCACAGATTCCTATGGCCGCACGCAGTCGCCGCCCTCTGAAGCATCTCGAGGACGAGGGAGGATGTCCCGGAATGAACTGGAACGTTCCATAGAAGACTTGAAACAGAAATTAGAAGCGGAATCTCACGATCGAATACTTGACATGTTAGAGGTGAGTGAAGTCAATTTTTCATTGCCAGGGTCTTCTAACCGAGTATATCCAGTGCATTGATATTGACCAACAATGTCCTGTTGGGTTGATGATACTACAATTTAAGTAAAATTTTGAGACCTGAAGTCTCTCAAACTCGGCATTTTAGTCAGTCTAATCAACTGCCTAATGAGAAAAGTTTATCTAATTATGTGTACCCTCAAATTTTGAAATTTCTTAAGTTCCGAATCTTTTATTTTCCCTCGATGTAGAATAGCATCATTTTGTATCAAACAAAATATTACTGTAGATCCTTGTAAAGAGGAAACTATTTTCTTTATGCGGATAGGCCTACCATTCTTACATGACAATATCTATAATGCAGTATAATCGGCAAAAGTGTGATATTGATTGTTACAGATAAAGATATGAGATTTTGGGAAAAATTTAAGTGAAACTTCTATTGAAATATTTGAGATCTAAGTCACAAAAGATCTTTTTCTATTTTGAATATTTCTCTTCTTCAGGAGAAAGAAGCGAAGTTGAAAAAGATTAAAGAACAATATGACGAAGAAGCAAAAGAAGAAGAAAGAAGATTGAAAGAAGACCAGGAATCCGCTATAGCGTAAGTACTTTCATTTCATCATTACGAGTACATTTGATTAATTGTTCACTGGAACTTACTGTTTTGCCATAACTTTTCTCTTTATGCCAAAAAAGTAAGTTCCAGTGAACAATTAATCATTATACATGGATATACCTGGGACGAAGAACAACTTATTCTCCATACATTTGATTGTTTGAGTATTATTAGTAGCCAATGAGAAACGACACCCTGGCCAAACATTGGTACTAACGCAAAAAAAGTTCTCTTGTAATATAGAGAAAAATTCTATTGTGATACTACTAGTGTTTTATAATACAAATTCAACCTAATATCTGATATACTTAGTATTGCTTACAAAGTATTTCTTTGTCAAACAGTTTCCATGGTAACCAAAGAATTACTATGTAGGCGAATTTTGTTGATTACTATTTTAGTTTCATCTGTTAGCTGTTTGATGTAGGCCTGAAGTATTTAAAGCGATCTAAGAAGTACTTGTGACAAACATTAACATCTCTTTTCATTTTCAATTTTCAGAGCCCTCCGCGAGGAAAACCAGCAGGAGATTGCAGAATACGAAAGCAAATTGAAGATCGATAAAGAGAACATGTTGGCACGATCGTTCGACCTGCTGAAGAACGAGAGAATAAGTGAAGAAAAGAGATTGAGGGAAGAAATGGAAAATGATCTGAAAAAAGTCAGAGAAGAAGTTGCCGCTTTGCAGAAAGACGAGCAATCCAAGTTGGATAAGGAGAAGGAACAAGCATTGGGGAGGATAAGGAAAGAGGTGGGTTGGTTGTTGCTTCATCTCAGAGTTACCATAATTATGGAAAAAGAAGGAATAATTCTTGTCTTGGAAAAGCTAAATAATTTAATACTCAAAAGTTGTGGGACTTCCCCAAACTGTTTTTACATCTGCTGGAGCTATTCTTGGTACCATACTTCAAGAATCATATCGTAGATTCATCGTAAATTCAATATTAAATTACCAAGTATTTTGATTTAATCTAACGCTAATAGCTATCAAAACATTAATAGCTGAGATAGCCCTTGAAAGATGGTTAAAAGTTTGGGTGTCACAAAAAATGATCATACACATCTTTGATTTATGAAAACTGTGCACTATCTTAATTTATTTAGGGCTGTTCCATTTAAAATTCCTTGGGCGGGGGGGGGGGGCTCAATTTATTTTTCGCAAGATGGATGGGGGTATCGACAATAATGCGGTTCAGATGCAAAAGAAATCAATTTACATGTGCGGAGGGGATCCAAAAGATGTGTATGTATGGCGGACACTATCGCTCCATGAAGATTACGCGTTGTAATAATAAAATTTGGATCTGATGAAAGTATGGTTTGTAAAAAATTCACATTTGCTGCATGTAGGGTCTCACAAAAAAACAAAGTTGGTGCATAGGGCAGTCTGGAAAAATTTACATTTGATGCATTAAGGGGGGTAAAATCTTTAGCCTATGCCATAATTCGTTCCTTTTCATCAAATTTACAGGTCGAACAATCGTCGAAAGCAGAACGAGAAAAATTGGAGAAAGATCATAAAGAAAAATTAGAAGAATTCCGAGAAAAACTGGAATCAGAATTATCCGTGGACCAAGACGAACAAGAAAAGAAACACGCTTACAGGATGCAGCAGGCCCGGCAGGAGATGGAGGACAGGCATGACAGGGTACGGAGATTTTGAAATTTTAGAATATTGAAGAATAGAGGTTTTGCTATGTTATCTCTTCTGAGACTTATGAATGTTTGGTCACAAGATGGCGCCAACCCGTAGGGACGTACTCTCTGAGTAAAATTAATTCAAATGTTAACATTGTTGATATTAGCTATTTAATAAGAATCTCTCTCTCTCTTGTCAAAAATTGTTGAATCAAAATAAAAAAGAGATCCAAGAATATTCTTCATGAAAGTTTCATGTCTGTGATCCGTGATCCATGTCTCCTACACTCATTGAAGTTTAAAATCATTCCTTTAGTTAAGAATTAATTTGCATGGATTGTAATTACTGAAAAGAATATATTATGATTTGTATATATATATTGCCTCTTTAATGAATTTTAGGAAATGGAGAAGTTGAAACAAGAATTGCGAGAACTCCAAGAATCAGAGAAAGAAAGACAAGAGATAGAAGTGAAAGCTGCACGGGACAGGCAGAGGGCCATTGATGACCTAGACAGAGGGGTGAGTATGCCAGGTCAAGTCTTATAAGTAATGACCTTCTAAGATCAAATTAGTTTTCTGGACAATGTTGATATTTATTAACTTACTCTTTTATCGTATTTCTCAGTCCTATACGCAATACTTTTTAACCGGCCGTTATTAGAGGAGAGCTTAAGGGCACATGCTGGTCGAAAAATGGTGAAAATATTTTAGAAAATGGAAATTCTGATTTTGACAGTTTCAATAAATTCAGATGTCCAGACAACAAATGCAACTGAAATTTTGCAAAAATTCCTATACTAACCCTGTAAACAGCCTTGCCAATCTTACCATTACAGTTAAAATTATGAAGAGTTTATTTCCTTTTTTGCCATTTTCCGAAAACTGCAAATTTTAGTGACTTTGAGTGCTTGAAAAAATTCATAGATCTCAAAAAACCGCTGAAGGAATCAGAATGAATTTTGGCATGCTGGTTACTGACAAGTTTCCTTCCGCAATAAGGCTATTTTCAGAACAGTATTTGGATTAAAGGCCGTGGGACAGCGATTTGAACCTGAAAGATTGTGAATTCGCTCCATAGTCCCATGTTCTCGAACCCAGAAAACCCTATGAAAACATATTTTTAGTCTGAAAATAGTCTTATTGCGGATCCGAATACCTAAAATTATGAAAATAAATGAGTTCTGATTATTCTGATAGCTCAGTCTTGAGATGAATTTTTTGTAAGGCCGCCTACTTAAAAATATGTAAAATTCTTTGTTGCCATGGCAACCGTAACCATGGCAACTTAAAATTTCACGGAGGGTCATAATTTGGTGCCCTGAAGACCTGTGTAAAATTTCATAGCTCTAGCTACAACAGTTTCTTCTGGACAGCATACACACATTTTTCGACCAGCATGTGCCCTTAAGGTGAAATGGGGGCTTAAGGTGAAATGGGACTCTTGTCCACTTGTCCATGTGTAAATGTGTCCTGTCCATGTCCATGTCCATGTCCACTTTTCTTGTCAACATATTTTGAATTGCCCATTGCGACTTTAGTATTTCACTTGGATTTATGAAACTTGGTACAGGGATTCACTTTGGGGTCTTCCTCAGAAATTTTTGGAAAAATCCAAGATGGCTGCCAAAATGGCCACCATATTTTAAAATACCCACTGTGACTTTGCTATTTCACTTAGATTTATGAAACTTGGTACAGGGATTCACTTACGGGTCCCCCTCAGAAATTTTTGGAGAAATTAAAGATGGCTGCCAAAATGGCCGCCATAATTTGAATCGCCCACTGCGACTTTGCTATTTCACTTAGATTTATGAAATTTGGTGTAGGGATTCACTTAGGGGCCCCCCTCAGAAAATGATTGAAAAATCCAAGATGGCTGCCAAAATGGCCGCCATGTTTTAAATTGCCCACTGTGACCTTGGTATTTCACTTAGATTTATGAAATTTGGTACAGGGATTCACTTAGAGGTTCCCCTCAAAAAAATTTAGAAAAATCCAAGATGGCTGCCAAAATGGCCACCATATTTTAAAATACCCACTGTGACTTTAGTATTTCACTTAGATTTATGAAACTTGGTACAGGGATTCAAGATGACTGCCAAAATGGCCACCATGTTTTTAATTGCCCACTGTAACTTTGCTATTTTACATGCAGTTCTGAAATTTGGTATAGGCATTTGCTAAAGGGTTCCCTCAAAGTTTAATGGCTTGCAGCAAACACTATCTGGCTATCACTGCTCAATACAAAACAATCCATGCAGTAATATATAAATCACCCTCTTCATGATTTCAATCCCAAATATACAATTGCCAAAGGCCGGTTTTGAATCCATGGATTCTTGTGTCTTTTTCAAAGTTGGAAGACGTCTTGAAAGACAGAAAGAAGGAGTTGAAAGAAATGCACCAGAGGGAGCTGGATCTCGTCAAGCAAGAACACCAGAGGGCGCTAAAGAAGATGAAGGAGGAGCTTGATGATTTGGTAAGTGGGTCTTTTGAAAATCTGATGATGCTTGAAATGAGCGTAAATTCGTTTCATTGAAAAAAAAAACGAAATTCTATAGGTGACATACTCTTAACCCTTACTGGACTAAAGTGACATTATGTGCATCCCCAGCTTTCTGCCTGAAGGGACATTTATGTCCCTAAAATCTGCTGTTGTCCCTTATGACGTCACAAGCACAGGATTGTTTTTCTAGGACTGCTCAGTCCAGTAAGGGTTAAACAATTAGACATAATTATCCTTGACATGTTTTGTATTGTACAATGTGACAAAAATTTACTGAAATTTATCGATCTCTAAATTTACAGGAAAGATCAGAAAAGCAGAAGTTGGAAAACAAAATGGAAGATCAGAGGAAGAGTGAATTGAAGAAGCAAGAAGAAGAACTAGCCAAGTTGAAGAAGAGTTTTGAAGAGAAGAAGAAAAGAGCAAAGTCTGATTATGATGAAGAAGTAAGTATTTTTGTAACTGCAGACTCTGGCAATGGGCTCTGCTGAGAAGCAAAATAGCACAAGCCCCTAGGAGATGGTTCTCCCAGAAATAATTTGTCATACAGATTAACATGATTAAGGAAGGGGAGGATTATCTCAGTTGGTAACACTCTGGGATTCCAATCCCTGGGTCTCGGGTTTCGGTTCTCTGGCTGGGTCACCTTGAGTCCTGGACCTATGTTTGACAGAAGTTTCAATCATCCTTCATTGCTGCAACCCTATTTTAAAGTTGTGTAAATCGCATTAAAACCTAGACGCTTTAAGTCATGAGTTAGTAATATTCTCTTGTAAATTTCAGGACGATAAGCTTCAAGATGTCCAAGAAGCCCTCGACCAAAAACGGCGAGATTTGGAAAGGCAAGCGGAACATTTGAAAGAAGAAGAAGAAAGGCTGAAGGAGATGAGAAGGAGGCTGAAGGATGAGCAGGAGCAGTTTGACAAAGACCAGGAGGTGCGTTAGAACTGTTTTGATGAAAAATTTCAGTCTATGCGTGTGCCATATGCCACGCCTTGGACGGCGGGGGTCAATTCAGTTGGTAGTGTACTTGACTCAATCACTTATTGCTCAATATTTGTCTTGCTGTTATTTTATTATGACCTTCTTCTCATATTTCTCCTTCTCCAGGAAGCGTACACCAATCAGAGAATCAAACTAAGCACAGATGACGTCGATAAACTCCACCAGGAACGCAAACGTCTACAACAAGACGTAAAGACAGAACGCCACCTGTTGGAAGATGTCAAAAAACAGAAAGCCGCCCTCCAGGTGGAGCTGGCAAAAATGCAGTCTTTGAAAGAGCAAATGGAAGCTCGATTAAAGTGAGATGAATTCAATTTCTTTCTATTTTAGATTTTTTTCAGCGAAATTTTCTCTAAATCAAAAATATTTTCTTGAGATGTGAAAACCTTCGATTTTGAGTCACTGTTTTCCAAAAATGGCTCCTTTCCGGAAGTATGAGGGTCGTTTTAAGCTGCGATGCTCCCGATACATATTTGAAAACATTGTCTTAATATATTTGCTCATTGCTTGTCATCTTGCCTTTATTACAAGTTATCAATGTGCATAAATATTGGATGAAAAGCCCGATCATCCATCAATCCAGTCATTTGTCTGTAACAATTTACATGCTCTTTTCAATAATATCATGTAAAAATTTTTAATATTTTCTTACAGATTGATAGAAGAGAACCTAGTAGATGGTTCGGAACGTTTGGATAAAACACCAAAAGCTTACTCGGACCCTCTTCAGTTTGAGACGACTCCCTCCGCTTCGCCGTCTGAAGATATTCTCAACAGGAGAGGACTGAACGGGCATTTGAGGTCAGAAAGGGTCCACAAGGCGTACAGTGCTGACGACCTGTCTATGTCTGCTGGTAGGTCAAAAAGGAGTATTTAGATTTATTTCTATTCATTTTCTTTGTTGTCAATATTATTATAGTGGACATATCTTTTGCAAACAGAAGGATAAACCATGTCAATATGCTCAGTATGAAGTAATGTCAGAACGCACACCAGTAGAAGGCTATGTTATTATGTGGATCCAGGTAAAGTACTTTTATTCTCTGGTTTTGGCTCCTCCTGTCTTAATTGGCCTACCAAGTGCAAAAATATAGGACGTAAAGCCCCAATCGTCCATCGAACCATCTTCTGATTTTGGCAATATCATTATAATCTTGTTCTTTTATTTCAGTTTCTGAATCTGAAGATCCTTTGTCATCACCTCTTCGACGTCAAAATAATTATCGATACATGGAGGAGGAGTCACATTCCAAACCCCGCAGAAAGGTGTGAATTTATTGCTAATCCTGTGTGACACAATGAGACTCGTGTTTACAGTAGTTGTATTGTATTATATTGTATTGTATATACTATGAGTCATGCACTGCAGTGCAGGCACGAAATTCGTGGTGAGCCTTACAGCTTAGGGCAGCCATAGTACGGCGCTTATGGGCAGAGACAAGGGGAACATTGCCCAAAGCTCCCATGCCTTAGCATTCTCCAGTGTTGGTGACCGCCGTATGATGATGAGTGATGATCAGTACAAAAACGCCCTTTCATCAAATGAAAGAGGCTTAATCGTGTATTATAAAAAGTGTATCAAAATAACCATTAGTTTATGTTTCCAAGATTCCCAGGTTTTTGCCCAAACACTTGTTTTTGGAAGGAATCATTGACAGTGGTAGAAATCTACTTCAACATATTCAAGAGCTCTGTGGCGTATGGTTCCTGGGAGGGACTGTTAAACTTATTTTTAAAGAGTATAGATTGAGATCTTAAAAGTTTGTACTTAGCCTTAATAATTATGATTGATTTTCAGCCGAAGATGGGCTGGCAGGACGAAGACTCGATCAGTGATGACACTTCAATAGATGAGGATATCATGCGACTCAAGCACAAGCTGAATAAATATCAGAAGTAAGTCAAATGTGTCTCTTTCAACATTGATTGTACTGCTCTAACCTTGTTAGTACATTTATCAGACTCATATTCGGATTCAAAAACATTTTTATTCACACAAAAGAAACTTCCATTAGTTATAAAAAGATTTTAAAAACAGTAACTCCATACAGCACAGGCCTAGAAAAATTCTAATGTTGAAATTTCTGAAAGTGTTGCGAATGTAATGTATATCTTGCTTAGTTTTTAGTCAGAGACAGTCACACACAATCTGACTCAAAAACGGCAGTCTTGGACATGCAGGCAAATTTCGGTCGAAGTCAGAGAGGTAAGCACAAACTTCAGTCTTACAAACAATAAATTCTTGCTTAATTTTTTCCAGCAAAAACATAGATGAAATCAAAGACCATCTCGTCCAGGAGAACAGAACGATCACTCTTGCTCGTGACTTCTTGCGTAAGCAGAAACAATCAATTCGTCAGAGGCAAGCCGTCTTACAAGCCGCCAGAAAGGAGTTAAACGACGATGTATTAACTTACCAAATTCGTGGAGACTCGGGCGCACATTTATTGGACGATGTGCGCAATAGTTTAGATCAAGAGGCGAATGAGATAAGCAAGTTAAAACTGAACATGACGACTGGAGCGAGGTTGTTGAAAGAAAAAGAAATCAAGTTACGGCAGCTGGAGAATATGGCTAATAATGTGGTAAGTGGGACTTTTTGGAAATCTTTCAATTGACTGATGGGTGGTTATATTTTGCCCTTAGGGAACACAATATTCAAGAATGATCATTCGGATATATATTGAAAGTTATTTGGTTAGTGCACGAGGTATATACGGTATATAAGATTCCACTGTATTGCATATTATTATGAGAATATACATGAAGGAAAAAATATGACTGTTGATGTTACAAACTGTAACAATCTTGTAGTGAATATTTCAGTCTCAATTTGCTGAAATTATCTATATAAAGCACACTGTAGATGTGTTCATTCTTAATATTTTAAAACATCTCAAGCTATTATTTCCGAATAGTGTCTCCATCCAATCAAATAAAAAGTATTGACAAATTTAAAAGTTTAATATTGCAAATCAAATCTTGTGTTTTTTTTCAGAGTGGTGATGAAAGTGCAAGCCTCAAACAATTCGGTTACCATGGCAACCAGAAATTACGGATGTCAGATTTGGAACTTTCTGATTCGGACGAGAGCAGTGGAATATCTTCTAGCGATTTAAATGTTGAAGAATTGCACTTAACTCCCACCAAACATGGGCGCAGCAACAAGGGACAACTGGAGAAGATCTTGTTGAAAAAACATCCCAAAATGCAGAATATCGAATCTTCAATCTTTAAGATAAACAATGAACTCGGAAGAGTATTAAACCTGCTCGGAACTGCGGGTGCTGCTAACCCTGTCCAAGTTCCGAATGTTGTTGCTGCTGACACTGCTGCCCCCAGTGGTAATTGGGCTAACTACTCTCATATTCCTCCAGGTGGCGTCACTAACAATACGTCTGCTTTTGTGCCAAATTCGTACACCTATCCATCTCATCTATCTGCCTATGCTCCTTCAGGTGATTAATTAATTACTTTCTAATTGAGAACTTATAGAAATATTTCTCTCGTAACTAATCAATATAAACTTAGAAATTGACCCTTTAAGTATTTCTTCTGCTACTCAATCGCTGGTCTTAGTGTTTCAGAAGTGATAACATAATCTCTGATGTAACTAAAATATTATGTGCAATTAGTGTGTTAAAATCTATTTTTTTTAGGTGACTAATTAATTCGAAAAATTTTAAGTCATGACTTAAAATTTCAGTAACATTGTTTTCCAATGAAATTAATTACAATATGAGTCAGATAATACTGTTTATAATTAATTAAATTCCAACTACTTCTTACTTGACTTTCCAGGTGTCTCTATGCCCACCGGTCTGCCTAACTACCTGACATCTGTTCCCCAGGGATATACACCAAATAGGTACATGTAAGTTGAACAATGATTAATATTTTATTTGTAGAAGTTGCTGTGATTTTCACATTACTCATCACTTTTTTCAAGATTTGCTTGAATTTAAAAAATATTTTACTTAAATATTTCAGGACTCAGCCGATGCATAAAGCAGACTTCGGTCCTGCCTATGAAAGTGCCGAGATGGCCCTGGAGAGAAAATGGCGGAAGTATTTTGGAGGTAAGAATAAATTATTATATCGTTGATGCCTTATTTTTTTAAATATCCTGAAATCTCTTTAACAAAGAGTCTAATGATGTGCTAGATCAGTCTACATATGTGACCTGCTCCACCAAAATGGGTTCAAAGTCGGCCTTCTATCATATTCAGTTATGAAAATGACTTTGTTCTACTGGAATTTAACTATAAAATGATGTTTTATTGGTCTTGATATCTCCATCCAATCCAAAGATATGGCACCTCAAACATTGATGATACGCAACATCAAACTTCGAGAAAATGATATTTGAATTTCCCGCGATTGCAATGAAAGAACTACGAAAATCAAGAAGGACGCCCAATTTAGATAATTTAAAATCACTTTTTGGTTAGGATGGTCTTAAATAATCAAAGCAGATTACTTTTGCTAAAACGTGGTACCAACAGCTAAAAGTCATCTAAATGTGACCTTTTGACACATTTTGCTCATTTATATAAAATGTAGATTGCACGCTTTGAACTCATTTTTGTGGAGCAGGTCACATATTTGCTAAGGTGCCCTGCATTTGATTTTGAATGTTAATAATCCATTATCTGAGTCTCAGCAAGTTTTCTTTGTACTGAAATCTGAAAATAGGTGGAGCCACATGTTGCTTGCTCAGAGTGAATTTGTTTGGCACTAAATTAATAAAATTGAATGAGCTCAATTGGAAGATATGTCTCATCATAATGTTCCTTTTTCTATTCAGACCAAAGGGCTCCCTTACTCACAACTAGTCACCAATTGCAGAATTACTCATTCACACCTCAGTCTTATAGTATGAAGTAAGTACAATGCAGAAATTATTTGTAAATAAAAAAATTAATTTATTAAGAACAGACTGTTTAGCCATTAGAGTCCTGCAAAGATATTTTAATTGTGTCAGCTGCTACAACAGATCGAGCATGGTGTATTGGTTTTGTGTTCTATGTTTAAACAACATTTTGTGACAACGTAATGGGTAAATTTAATTGCAAGATCTGATTCATGAAAATGTCAGCTGCCTGCTTTGGCTCATTTGAATGCCTGTATTGGCCAGTCATGTGACCAGTCAGGTCACTCATGTGACCAATTCCTAGAGATTGCAATGATATGCATTGTCTTGTTTCTCCAGTAGTCTTGGAGAGACTGAAATTAAATAATGACTTATGAATTTATTATCTTAATTTCAGAGATAGACTGGCAAGTTTCAAAGCAGCTGCGGGTATCAAATCTTCTTTTCCCACTACAGAAGAAATGTTGTCGGAACATCGTCAATGGTTACGGAAATTCCAAAAAGATGTTGGTCTTCCGGAAAAGAACACTTTCGCTAACCTGCCGAGGAACAACGTAGAGCTCAATTCTATGTATCCTTTGATTTGAACTTGAATTTAAGAAGTACCAAATTTGGAGAGTCACATGTAGTTAGCCCATGAATTACATTGCAGCCTAGCATTCAAGAAGATTGACCAGAATTGTGTGCTTACTAATAATGCTAAAAAAAAGAAAAACAGAGAGTTCCGTTTTCAGAAATGCTGATTATTAACTGCTCACAATTAACCATGATATCATATAACCTTTTCAAGATGACACGTAAGCCTAATATATTCTTCCAAAAGAAGTCTTTGAAAATTTCAAATGTAGTCTGCTCGACATGCATGTGTAGTTGTTCCAGGTTGGGGGCAGGGTGTTTCCCTCGCACCAACGAGTGATTCTTTGATGTAATGGATAACGCTCCTGCCTCCCGTGCAGGGGACCAGGGTTCGACTCCCACTCCTGGAGTTGTTACACATGTTTCACTTCAGAAAAATTATACTTTTATACAATTCAACTATACTATAGACATCGATACATGTGCTGGTGTCCTTGGACAATCCTGCAGATTTGGAAAAAAACCATTAAACAGGACATGTGTGGTAGTTCATACAAATGTAATACGATCCTTAACTTTACTTTAGTCACAATTCCATGCACAGTTACACTCCAAGTCGACGACCGTCCATTGACTCCCAGCGTAATGAAGGTTTCGGAGGAGGATCTGGGAAATTTTCAATTTGATATTAATTTATTTGTCACATAAATTGTGCTATTTATACTTATAGGGCTATGACAATTTTACTACTTTTTATATTGGTCCATACTTGGAATATGATTTGAGATTTCGAGTATTCAGATCTGATACTTGTACATATTGCAAATGAGTTCTGTTTGATATAAAGTTTTCTAGTTATCCCTTTCTGACATGAATTTTATTTTCACTTTGTACATATGTTTTTGCACTCATTCTATTGTATTTATTAGGTATCCGATGGCACATTGATATTGCAGATCCACCTTATGTCATTTAATGCTTAGAAATGTTACGATGAGTTCTAATACAGCTGGATGGAATTGATGTTCCCTTGGTAAAAATATCACTTTAATTTACATTGTATGAGTGTGCAATAGGTGGAAGAAATCCATGCATGTAGACATCTGATGTGTCAATTAACAGAGTGACTCCATCGGTACTGTTTTCTTACTACAGAGTAATTTAATACTATGATATTTATTTGGAGAACTTGCATTCCAAGAATTATTATATAATATGGTATGCAGATTAAGAAAATGTTAATGTTGGCAGCTAGCCCAGGCCTCTGTTTAAGGCAATCCTCTATTTGAGGTGAGGTATCTATTTGAGGTGGGGCCTCTATTTGAGGTGGGGCCTCTATTTGAGGTTGGGCCCCTATTTGAGGTTGGCCTCTATTTGAGGTTGGCCCCTATTTGAGGTGGGTCCCTTTTTGAGGTGGGCCCCTATTTGAGTTGGGCCTCTAATTGAGTTTGGCCTCCAATTGAGTGTTCATGCAGTTTTTGATATGCATGGGGACTCAAAGAAGCCTTTATTCAATGAAGACTACTATTTACGAATTTGGAGACATAGATGCTCATAGATAACCAGTGCCTCCATTTGAGTTGATAAGGCTTTCGACTGTAGTCTGTATTTGTATGTGAACAGTCTCTCAATTGTCAATCTTCCTTTATGAGTTATGAGAAATTTAACTTGCATATTTTATAATGTCACTATTATGGAGTGCAACTGTCTCGATGCTTTAATATGCCTAAATGTGAAACTAATTAAGAAAGGGTTTGACAAACTGTGAGAAAGAATGAGAGAGTGAGGAGGGAACTTGCATGTTATTTTATCATCTTAGTTATATGCTTTTTGTGAGGGAGAAATCAGATCTATCCATTGATATGACTTGCCTATATTGACCTGAGTGCACCCAGAGCCTGAGTGGTATTGCTGGACGAATAACTGTGTTTAAGGTAACTGAACTATGGAGTATGGAACTATGACAGTTGTGTGGCTTTAAATGCTAAAATGGATGAATGAGTGTATGGTAACTTGTGTGGAAGAATAATTAACAACTAAAATTTTTGCTCACTGTCTAAGTCAATTTGCACAAGTGTCATGAAGGTATTCAATGCTTTCCAAACATAAATTAACTTCCTAAGTCAGTTACAGCTGTGTAAAAGTCTCACAATGGTATATAATATTATTCTATTATTATACAAGCATTATTAAGCATATATATATATAGATGTGTATCAAATGACGTCCATCCTTGTATGAAATTCAATGCATTTATTGCTAAAGTGAGAGCACCAATGAGTACCATTTGAATTGTGAAAGCAATTCTGAGAGGTTCGAAAAGTTGTTCACAACTTCAATCTGTAAAGAGCTTTTCTCATCCCGTCTGAATCAAATCACCTTGGTTTCTGGGCTTTAACAATCCAAGGGAAGGTTTTGTGCAGCCATATTTTGTGATTAATCTCTCTGTGCTGGGTTCTATTCACTTGAAGAAATGAACCATTGACATTTGCTCTTTCATGAAGGGTGGTGTCAGTTTTGGGAGTTCTAGGTACTGTATTGCTGATCATCTATGAAGAAGCTGTGATTATTGGAACGTCTTGAATGTAGCGAGGTTTGAGTATCAGCTATTATGATTGGGTATAATACTCTATAAGTGTCACTGTGTCAAGAAATATATCGTTCACCAAAATCAGAATTGTATGCATGAAAAGATAGCATTATGAATTTATGTTAATAAGCTCTGTGATACGAAAATCATTTACTCTAATTGCATAATTAAGGTATTGCCTGAAAAAGGGGAATTCTGTAAAGTCTGAATTGCAGGTCAGACACTTTAGCAGCTTGTGCAGCCCTACCATTACACCTCACTCACACAGTGTTCGTCGAACACGATGACATTTTGCCGTAGCTCAACTTCAGTTGCACTTGGAGCTTTGGTTGATGGCTTGTTTGATACCCCTATTACCTGGCCTCGTGTCTGTTTAACAATGAAATAGCTAAGGTGTAATGAATGGTAGGGCTACACAAGCTGCTTAATTGTTTGATCTGTAAATCAGATTTTACGGAATTGCCCATATAAAAGTGTACATAGGCCTACACATTATTAGGAGCTGCTGCCGCTGGCAGCCAGCTCCTTTTGTATTTGTGCTCATGATCTGTGAGTCACTTGAAAATGCCCCAAATTTTTGTAAAGTTTTCTGGACTCCCCTCACCATTCCAAGGGTTCATAACTGAAGGTAATTGTAGGATATGTAAACTAGCATTACATGTGGGTAAATTCCATTACATTCTTGCTTTGTAGAATATGCTACATGCCTCATAAATCCTGTAATTTAGGACTCTGCAGCTGGCTTCACCATTTAAAATTGGTGCCAATTTAGTCTGTGAAAGGACAGGTTTTGGGTCAGACCAGTCCTGCACTGTGCCAGACTGCCAGTACAGGTGTTAACCAGTCCATTCAGGCCCCCAGTCCTGTTACAGGCTTGTATGCTCAGTGATGCATAAACAAAGTGGGAATTCCCCTGGTCTGGGGATTCCCCAGATTCACTGCAAGTACAGTGCTATTTAATTGTAAAATGTTGGTTGGCTTGGGTTTTACTAGCAGGGTTGGACTGAAATGCAAATAAACCAATACCTATCTAATAATTCTAAACATACATGTACTAACACAGTCCAACTAAATCAGTTAAATGTTTAGTCATATACATATCTCACTAAATAAGGCCTTAACATCACATGTGAGTCCTAAGTCTCACACCTCCTTACACCTGACTCTGGTTTGTTTTGGTATAATTCCCCTGGTATAATTCCCCTGCCCTTTGCCAAGTCGGTTTCTGGGATCTCAACACTTTGTAATTCACCAGACAATTTGTTACATTTTTTTCTCTAGTAATTTTATATGTAATATAAATTTGGATATTTGATCCTCAGAGGTTAGATTAATTCAGTATATCATTACTTGCTTGTTAGAAATGCAGGGAAGTTCAATACAGTAAAATTTTGAAAAGATAAAAACATTGTCTTAAAGTTATAATGTCTCATGAATGCTCATACAATAGCCACCCCAATAGCAATGCAACATTGCTCACAATGGACATGTACGGCCTTTGTTTGAACAGCAATTAAGACATTAGCCAGTGTTTGAATAGTAGTTTAATAGCATTCAAAATGAATCAGGGTTATGCCATGAAAATATTGTGCTATTTCATATTATTAAACAATAGCACAGGCATTTGGTCAGTTAATCTAAGTCACTTTCATAAAAATGGACCTATCTATCTATTTCTCTTTCTATCTATCTATCTATCTATCTATCTATCTATCTATCAATTTATATCTATCTATCTGTCTATCTATCTGTCTACCTACCCCTCTATATTTTGCACAAATGTTTTCTTTTTCTTGTCTAAAAATCAATTTAATTCTCAAGCAGTAGGCTCAGCAGCTCCTCACATTCTGCTCGCAGTGTGAATTCTAGTTACAAGCAGTGATCTACTCAGTCCTAACACATAGGTACACCAGTATTCGATGCTCTTGAGTTGATACATGTTGATCTAGTTTTAATAACTGTCTAGTCCATATACACGATAAATATAATTACTTAGATTTCCTTTACTTCTATGAAATTTTTTGTCATCTTTTGATAAAAGTATTTGTTCATTTATGTTGTTTAATCTGTCTCATTGTCTTGTGGGCATATTTATTGCAGTATTTCACTTTATATATATATATCATGTTTTTCTCTGATTTATATATCACTAGATTTTGTGAGTGAATATTTAAAAAATTGACTGTATTACATCAATTAATTTACATTGTCTGGTCACATCATAAGTTTGTCACAATTATTTCACTAGTCCACATTGTTTTACATGAACTCTATTGAATATTGCGAGTTCAACCATTATATCGGAGCCAATCATAGGTCTCTGCCACTTTACACTGAATATGCCATGTGATATGAATCCATAATCTATTAACCATCTTTACACCAAATCAGATTGTACAGAGAATTGAAATGTTGCTTCAACCGTCCATTGCGAGTCAATTGGTAGTTAGCTTGTCTATTCTTTAAAATATACAAATGTTCTAACTTTAAAACTTAATTTAGAAATTTGTTAACTTAATTAATTATTGATTGCCATATTGGTTGTTGTAATAGTAATTATTAGAAAACATAATGAAAGAAATATAATTGCAAATTTGTACGTATGTTTATCAACTGTTTTAATATGTATTTCAAAAATTAACACATATGATTCTGCCTCAGTGCTGATTCAAATAAACATTTGAACATTTTGAAATGATCAGCTATTCCTTTGTTTTTTGCCCAAGGCTCACTTCAGCAAAGCAGATTCTCTGGGTGCCATGGCTATATAATATTATACAAACATTAGCTATTGTGCAGGGCAATAGTGATATCTATTTCCTTTTAGGGTGTTTAACATACTGTTTCCACGAGGCCAGAGGCCAAAGAAAATTGGTTATTCTCCTACGGAGAGGGAATCACATTATGGGATTTATCAACCGAGGGAATTAGCCCGAGGTGTGATAAACATATACCCGATCCCATGGTGAATAACTGGCTCATAAAGAAAAGAAATTGAAATGGCAATAATTTTACTTTTACACCAAGGTTTCAGGAAGACGTTATTTTTCCTTGGAAATTGGGAATCATGTTTTCAAGCAAATCACTCAGCTCTTCATAGAGGAGTTGAATCCATGAAACCCCCTGGTATTTTATTTATGCCCATGTGTCATGACACTGGCCTGGCTGCTCTTTACCCCTAACAGTCTAATAAACACTGCCCTGACCGAGGGGTCATTAACGATTTATCATTCTGACAATTGTAAATTCGGAGACATTTGCACAACGTACATTGTTATAGTCTCCTTCAAAAATTGGAAAAATTTCATGTTTTTGTCAAATTGTACTACTACCTGAAAATTTTTCTTATACACAATATTGCAATGAAACATTTCAGTCAAAATTGAGGCTGTAATTTTTATCCTCTAGATTTCACTCAAGCTGATAGATTGTCTTAACTATTATTCTAGTACTCAAAACAATGCAGTAGATTTTCATTGCTACCTTTATTTTATCAATTCAGAGTCACACTTTCCAATATTGGTTGATTGAAAAAAGCTCATGTTACCCTTGGTGAATTGCTGCTGAGTGTCAGAGTATGCCACATGTGGCTCCACCTATATT
Organism: Platynereis dumerilii; assembly: GCA_026936325.1. Lineage (NCBI taxonomy): Eukaryota > Metazoa > Annelida > Polychaeta > Phyllodocida > Nereididae > Platynereis > Platynereis dumerilii. Next base: position 44,198,962 of record JAPTHN010000004.1, on the reverse strand, counting down.
CAGATTTCAGTACTAAGGATACTTGGCCAGGTCAGAGAGGAAGCAATAAGGCTCTCTGGCCAGGTTCTGCAATAAGGTTTAGCAAAACAAGATGATGGCACTCAAATAAATCTTGGACATCTGAACAATATGTGCACTGATGCAAAAATCATTAGACCATTTTTTTTTTTGCAAAATGGTCGCGTTTGTTTGATTGTTGCAAAATTGTTGTTGGATTGTCTGTTAGAGAACGCATCATGTGCTCAGCGGCCTCTGCTGTTTGGGCTGCATTTGTATGTTGACCAAATTTGGCTAAACCCGAAAAGAAGGTTGTGCTACCCGGCTGATCTGGGATGTACCAACACAACATAACCGTAGCTTGTAAAATGTACATGTATGGGTTCAAAGCTTGAAAGAAAAAGCAAGAGGAATGACAGTTACTTGGTTCCAAAATGACCCAAATTCACTGCCTGTTCGTTATATCCAGTGCAGGGACGGATGCGCGGGAGGGGGGAGAGAGATGAAATTTATATTTTTACATGTCAATTACGCGGTAGCCAGGCAGATCACTGGAATTTTTTGGATACCCCCCACCCTTGGTACAGTGGATTGCTATTTGAGTGATGTCCACTAAGGTCTACACTAATTTATGGACTCTTGTACGTTGTATTTGTTTGATGAAAAAAATCAGTTAAAAAAATATGCCAAAGATTCCATTCCTACATTCTTTTTTCTTTATATACCGACTCTGTTCAATTTCCTGTAACTTTTCTTTGGTTGTACTTTTGGAGACATTATACATCGTTGTATTTATTGTCTCCTTCATAAATTATGAAAAATAAAGGTTTTCGGTCAAATCTGCAGAGGTTTGGAAAATTGTGGCTATCAACAGTATGGCAATGAAACATTTCAGTCAAAATTAGGGCTGTAATTGCTATCCTCTAGATTTCAATCAGGCTAACAGATTGTCTTAACGCTTATTTAAGTACTTTAAACAATGCAGGCGATTTCAATTTCTAACTTTACCTTATCAATTCAATGTCACACTTTCCAATATTGGTTGATTTAAAAAAGCTCATGTTACCCTTGGTGAATTGCTGCTGAGAATCAGAGTATGCCACATGTGGCTCCACCTATATTCAGATTTCAGTACTAAGGATACTTGGCCAGGTCCTGCAATAAGGCTTAGCAATACAAGATATGGTTGGTACTCATATTAAATCTAAGACATCTGAACAATATGTAGACTGATGCAAAAATCATTAGACCAATTTTTTTTTTAAAAATGGACATGTTTGATTGTTGCAAAATTGTTGTTGGATTGTGACAGACAATGCATCTTGTGCTCAGCGGCCTCTGCACCTCTGCTGTTTGGGCTGCATTTGTATGTCTACCAAATTTGACTGAACCCACAAGAAAAAGAACGTTGTGCAACCCGGCTGATCTGGGATGTACCAACAGCCCCACAGGTTCATCATGGTCAGCCAATAAGTGCAGGAATTACAACCATTTACCGGCGCCAGAAGTTAAGGCAAGCCACAGACCAATACACCTATTCAGCAAATAACCTGAGATTTAGACATTTTTAACGGTCTCTTTTTCACCTTAGATGAGATTCACATGCTTTCTGAGAAGCATTTTTATGTTAAAGCTCATTTCAATCAAGGATCGGAGAGTACTTGGAGGTGAAACAGCCCCAAAAAAGAAAAAAAATTTGGGTAAAAAATACACACCATTAATTGTCATCACTCAGGACTCATCCTTTTTGATTTACATTTAATCAACAAAAATTTGTTTAACATTTTGTCCTTGAAAGCAAGTTAATCAACATTCACATAATTAACATACCTTTGATATCATCATTTATTAAACTTCCTTATGGTAATCAAAATGTACATGAAATAATGAAATAACGTAAACGATATAAGACAATAAACTCAGGTCAGTTAGAGGAGGTCAGGCAGAAGAGACTGTCTGTCACAAAACATACATTTATAATGAAACAGCTAGATCTTAGAAATATCTATATCCCTTACTAAAATTGCTTCCCATGCATCCTTTGTCACGCAGGATCTCAGCTATGACTGATCTCAAATACATAATCTTCTATCATACCTTTCCTGTATACCTGCTCTGTGTTTTTAATGTCTCGAAACTATTGTAAATGCCACCATTTTAATTTACTAGGAACTCAAAGTTTCCTATCTTTTAGCATTGAGCCCCCAACCTCCCCACTTTGCGTAATATCAACAGCAGTAGCCAGCCAGAGTGAGTGTCATATATGTTTATTCTTAAAAAGCTTCATTAACAAAAGAAAATATATAGAAGCAAGGAAGACAGGAGGAAAGCAAGGAAGGAATGAAGGAAGGAAAATTGCAGGATGGCCCTGGATGGGTAAAGAAGGACAACGGTATGGATCAAAGAAGATAAATATTGGTGATTGCTTTGAAGACAAGACATAACACATGTATATGCATGCGAGGACAAGAGGGATGGAGACAACATAGATGGATGATTGGGCCTTCCTGCATTTATACACCAAATAGTACAAAGGTTAGGGATGGGGGGGGGAAACACTCAGATTAGGCACTGGACCATCAAAAACTTCAGGAGCGCATGGCCTTCAGGAGTAGAAATTTTGTTTAAATTCACCAATCACCATGAACAATTATTAGTCACATCATTCTATCAAAACCTAAAAACACTGTTGAAGGAAGCAAGGAAGGAATGGATGAAGGAATTAAGGAATTCGAGAGGTAATAAAGAAGGAATTATACAAGGGAATAGGGAAGGAATTAAGGAAAGGGGGGGATGTATGAATGAAGGAAGCAAGGAAGGAATGAATGCTTAAAGGAAGGAAGGGATGAAAGAAGTAAAAAAGGAAAAAAAAAGCAAGGAGTCAGGTCTAAAAATACGAAAAGAAGTGGTGAACATGACGAACACTATATGCGGGAACAATTGCAGGGTTAAGGGGGCCACCGTTTAATCTCAACGGGGGCCTTGGAGTTTTTTTTACATAAATAATTTGTTGTTTAATTTTGGTGAAATAAATAAATTCCCTTCAGGCACTATTGAAATAAAAAAGAACACTATCGGACGACAAGAGGAATGGACAGCAGTTGGACGCATGATTGGGCCTTTGCACGATTGGAACTTTTTTTTTCACAAGTATTCCACAGATCATGTTGACATATACACACAACTCCTGATTGGGTAAATTACCAATACAATGTCAATGCACCCTCTACCCGTCTTTAGACGGGTACACTGCTAGTATATAGAAAAATTGTAATGCAATATGGATTCATTCCAAGTATGAAGTGAGATTCATATCCAAGAAAAGCAATTATATTGATCTACAATTTTATCTTTGCAAAAAATCGTAATCACAGAACAGAATGGAGAAATATGCAAATATCGGAATTAGAAAACAATTGAGCAATAATAATTCATATATATAGCTCTTCCAAACAAGTACCAAACAACTTTGACAGGTTTAGGGACCGTTCAGAATTTATGACTGGGGGGGGTGAGAGTTTTGGCCGAGGGGGTACTAACTTTTCACACGTGTTTCAAGGGGGGGGTATTAATTTTTGACAACACTTCCAAGGGGGGGGGTAAGAAATTTTAACAAAGACAATTTTTTTAAAAACACGCATAAAATCATTTTATTTGGACTTTTCTACGCGCTAAAGTGACGCGAATCTGTTTGCGTGGTCGTGTATAACAGTATATATGCGTGTATTGCTTTGTATGTTGGGGGGGGGGGGGTACTAAAAATCCGCATGAAACTCAAGGGGGGGGGGTATCAATTTTTGACGGGAAGTTCCAGCAAAACTCCCACCCCCCCCAGTCATAAATTCTGAACGGTCCCTTAGAATAAATTTTTTCACAAATGAATCATCACAATAATTTATCAATAAATATACAGACCTTTCATTCATTGTCAAATGATCTAAAATGGCTGGAACATTTTGACTGAAACACATTAAGTTGAAGCATCAGAAGCGCCACTGTCTCTTGATTGGAGTATTCCAGTGTCTTGGAAGGATAAGCAAATAAATTATGTTAATTTAGATAAGTAGCCCACATTGCATATCAAGACCTTGAATATTCAACAAATTAGACTTTGCAGAAAAATGTCAATATAAATGTAATCCTTGCAAACAATTGTATAAATCACAAAATTGATTTTTTTTTTGTCAACTATTCAAAGCATCTTCCAAGTCTTTCATATGCACTTCTTCAATATTAACAGTTGTGTCTTCTTCCGATTTATTTTGCTGGTGCCAGTGTTTCTTTTTGTTCTTCTTTTTGCCACCAGGTGGATTCCGCTGAAATGACCTTTGGGCTCCTTGTCCAAAACTAAACGATTTCGGTATTCTGAAAAATTTGAGAGAAATTTGATGAAGTCATAAAAAATTGCACAAGTAGCCTAGAATTTACTATTTTTAGGACAGCCCACACTCCACAACGACTTGAATTGATTACTCTTGATTTTTTAAGCACTTTGCGAATGAGTTTTTTTTTACTTCTAGAAAAATTAAAAATTCCAAGTTTAAATTTTTTATTTTGCTCACCTACGCCACGATGGTTGGTGAATGGCAATATATTATACACCTCATTACCAACTTTTTTTAGTTAAAGGGGTAGGATTCTGCGTCTTCATGCGTACAAGAGTTGGGGCAGACATAGGCCTATGTAATCATTGTACCACAGAGCCACACTTTTGCAATAACAGTGTAGACTACAATTTTCACACAAAAATTTATGTCTTGATGATTGATATTGTATGTCTTATTCGGGTTAGATACATACTTGTATACAAATTTCCGGCCTGATTCAGAAACATGCGCCTGGCCGTCCAAACTTTCAGCATCTCCACCAGGGGGCTTATGATCTACCCTCTCACTAGGTGGCTGGCTTGGTTCCGTTTCCATGGTTTCTGTATTTTGAACGGGTGCTCCTTTTTGTTTTCTGGAAAAAAATTAAATTTTGCATAAACACAAGCAATGGCTTAGACAATGTAAAAATAAGGTGAACATCGTTTTGTTTCATAGTTTCTTGAATTACAATAATTCAGAATGCCATCAGTTGGCAGAAGTGATTTTTCACCTTGGTTTGCGAGGAGTTCGGTCGAATCTGAAATTGGCAGGATATTTGTGTGTCTTCATAAGATGATCTCTTCTCTCGTTCGGGGTCTTGAAGAAACAGTCACATCCTTGCGATAAACACTGATACTGAAACAGCAATGTACAGAGTTTAAAATAAGCTAAATGTAAGCATCAAGTTGTAAAAGGTACTGAACATTTTTGGAAAAATGTATGTCACTTCATTAATGTGATCTCCCACAATTTATAAGAATACTAAATTGAAAGACCAAATTGATTCCTTACCATTGCTTGTGTCTCGGACTTAATCTCAAACATGGGGTCATGTCTTTCTGAGAGGTGGATCTCAAGTAAATGAGAAGTAGGGAATGACCGTTTGCAGGCTGTGCATTTGTTTCTATGGATGGAATTGTAGTGGACTTCATATCTGAAATTTAAAATTAAATTAAATATTAAATTTAGATCAAATCAAATATCAGATTAAAATGATCTCAGAGAACATTTTTAATGATGCGTTGTGTCAGAAAAGTTGTTAGGCCTACATGAATTGGTATATTTTCCCAAAAGGTTTTTTTTTTTTTAATAGGCCGATTAATTTTTTACTATTTTATTTTTAAATAAATTAATTTTTGTCCCCAAATCATGTTCCAAAAGATTTTTTTTCCAAAAAAAAAATTCCCCCCGAAAACCCTTTTTCTATCTGGCCAATTTTACTTTCCAAACTCCGTCCCTCCTCACCTCCCCCCCCCCCCATTATTTCCATTATTTCTATTTCATGCATTGGCAAAAATTTATAGTATATTGCCATACAAAAATTGAACAAGCAAATGACGGGAAAATATGAACATCTTACGTATTAACATTTGTGAATGATTTGTTGCAGTTTGTCACACCACAGGAAAATTCTTCAGAGCTGAAAAAAAAATTACAAAATGTTGAGAGACAGCACTTAAAAAATACATTTTACATTTTGGCAAGAGTGTAGCTCTAATATTTCATACACAACCAGGTAAAGATGAATAACAGATTAGGCAAAACGTTTTTCTTAATTTTTCATAAAATATATTTTAAGGACTTATTAGACAGTAAGTACTCGAGCTCCTGGCAGCTTATTAACCAATTTTAATCTCTAAATTTGTTTTCCTGTTTTTAAACATATTTTTTCAAATTGTAACACTTTAATAATGAAGTAAGTTCTGTTCCATTATAAAAGGGAATGCTCTTTTTGTCTTTCTTTTTTCTTCTCAGTTTCACTTTAAAAAGAAGGTAACAAAACCAGGAACTTCCTATTCTTTTTAGGTCTAAGTGACCTTTCAAAATTTTCTAGGTCACCTTTTTATTTTCTCTTCCTCTTCATATTCCAAGAATAACTTTTCACTCAGACTGCAAACAATATCCCCTTCCAAAAAGAATTCATCACTGGCGTTCCTACGCCGAGCACAGGGTTGCCATGGCGATACGATGGACAATTCAATCAGCTGATCAGAGTGATCTCCTCTGCACGGTTGATCTTCTGATGGGACAGCTGTGTCCATCGCAGAAGGCATTTTTTTAGATGCTAAAAACTGCCAAGTAGCCTATCTGAAAAACATAAAATTTTATCACAGGTCAAAAATTTTAAAATATGCCAGAGTTTTGCTTCACTTTATGAATAGGCCTATTTGAAGCACCTTTTAAACATTTGGGTGGCAATTTTTTTCAGAAATAGAGACTCCATATAAACTGTAAAGCTGTAGTTTGATCTTCATTTGACAATTATTGTATGACCACTGGCCTAATTGCATGCACCAAATGCCTCTTACAACATCATTTACTATAACACGCATGCCTGTAAACGGAAAATAAACAAATTGTACTGATAACTTGACTTTTAGGGAGACCATTCGGCATTCCCTTAAAATAAGATCATAGCAAATTAGCATGACACTGTCAGAACAAGAACTATCAGTCCAACCAAGCTCTGACTCAGTGAATTCACTCAGGTGTGAAAGGTGCTGTCATGAAATCCAATGAATGAACTTAAAACTGTCACGATTTTCTTCATTTCACCTGGTTTCATGACAATTATCTCACTTTGTCAGCACAAAACTTTGATGCTGATTAGTCAAAAGAGTTCTTGACTACCTTAATTTAGTAAAACAATCACTTTAGAGTCAATCAATAGCTTAATGTTAGGCGAAATCTCAATTTAACTACCTGTGAAGTTTCAATTTTGACAGTTCTGTGCTCATGAGCTGCTGGCTGAGGGGGATTCCTCAAGGATTCCCTAAAATGACGTCACAAGTCACATGACCGAAACTGTCACGTGGTCTGAAAACAAGGTCACGCCCCCATGCGGACACACGTGTGTACTCAACATGTTCTATGAACTCAGTCAACAAAATCTGTGCATTTAACGTCCTGCTGGCGTGGAATTAGGATCTGATCAGTGAATTAATTAGTCTGGAACTTGTTCTTCCCAATACAATTGGAAAATGGCCGCTGAGAGTTGTAAGATCAGCGTGGGCACCAGGAAAAGTGAGGTATGGCATGTTACACAAATGCATTCTGCTTATGAAATGTCAAGTAGCCAAATAATGTACTGACTGGATTTACTGATTGTCAGGTAAGCTTGAGTCAGTTGAATGTTGATCTCATGTGTGTGCTTACTCCATTCTGACACTCACCTGTCATATTGTATTGTGAACATCTGTGACAAATGTATGCCAACCAAAGTCCTGCTGCATGGTGTCATTGACATTGTTCAGCCTAGTAATAATATTGAACTACCAACCCAGGTAAAACCCTGTTTTAGATGCATAAAAATAGCAGAGAGAGAGAGAAAGAGGCACAGAAAAGTTTACCCCCCCCCCCCTAAATTAAAACAGAAATGGTCAACTTGACTTGGGCCCACACTTAAATTTTAGTTTGTGATATTACAGAATAAAGATTGTGTTCGTGAACAATTTCAGCAATTTTCTAAGAGTAGGCATAATACTGTATAGTGCTGTACAATGTCAATGGCTTCATTAAATAGTAAAATTACTAAAAACGTGAAAAACTTCATATGATAAAATAACTCCGGCTCTCAGAAAATCTCAACAGTAAAATGAAGATGAGAAAGACAACCTAGGTCAAAGCATAATGTTCCTTGATGTCATGGAAGTTCATTTGGAAAATTGTGCTAAGGTGCAGAATCTTAATTTTTGTGGTTAATTAATTCATTCAAATAAGTAGAGGCATATGTCACGATCCTTTTTATAGTATTGGTAATGCATGTTCTGTCGTGATAGGGTTACCAGTGAAGCATAGCGTCACAGCGTCCCAAAGATCTAAATAAGGAAAATATAGGACATTTATCTATTGAAATGATTTTTGTGCTGACAAGCTGTAACCTTTCTTGGGCTATCTTTGGTCGTGCAGTTATAAATTGCTTAATGCTTATGCATCTAAATTTAAACAAAACTGTAAATTGACTTAAGAAGCTGTCTTTAAAATGATGTTGTGTAGAGCTTCAACTTTGTGTCACAGAATGATATGTTTATATGGGATGATTTAGAAATATGTCCAGTCATCATGATAACCTGTCCCAGAAATACCAAATGTGTATCAGGAGGCCACCTAGGACTGCTCATTTCTAAGTCCATACTATTTACTGAGTTCATTTACCAAAATAGAACTGTCCAAGTGTCATCCATAACTCTTAAAACACTGTGCCTTCAGGAAAATGGGAATAACAACAACAATATTTATACAGTTGCGAGAAAAACCTACATGTTTAAATTTTCATTACTATAATGATATGATCCAAAGAGGCATACATGCATGAGCCGTTTCCTGAAATCTGTCTTCTTATTAAAGGCATTATTATATATGATTGTGTAATTTATTAATTTGATTGTGAAGTGCTATCTACACACATCCATAATATAGAAGTGTGAACTAAAGTTATAACCTGTTTTCCAGTGTTTTATGAGATAATCCCAAATTTTGCTCTCATTTTTACCACTTAATAATCACTGGTCAGCATTGATTATATCTGTATGTATTTTTTTATGACAATAATTTCTTTTGAAGGATTTGTGATATTTTGTCACACACTGCACAACATGAGAATAGTGTAAATTTTCTGTGTCACCCTAAACTTCCTAATTGTTTTAGCCCCCTGAAGTTCCTGAACATGTTAAAAACCATGTCATGTACATGTGTGTCATTTCAACCAATACATGCTATTTTAAGTGTCAAAAATTATTACAATATGATGGCGCAAGTTGAGTCTCATTTAACATGTTTAACCTTTTTCTGTCAATGCTATTAACATGATTAAAATGGCATAGATAAATTTTTATATATTTGAATTTAAACCAAACCCTGATAGATACTTAGATAGATATTTGGAGTGCAATAAAATTAAAGTAAAATTTAAGGTATAACAATTAAAAAGAAGCAGTCTAATAAATTTGTTATCATTGTTGTGACCGCTTGTTTTATTATCGAAGAAACTGAAGTGCGCTAAGTAAATGATCCTTTTTTCTTTGACATTGATAGATAACATATTATGATGATAAAGTTTTATCTAGAATGGCATCGTTGCACAGTAATACAAACAAACTTATCTTATGTATATCATTATTGGATGTTACCATATTAACAGTGAGAATGATAGATGGGAGATAATGAAATAATATCAAATATTGTAACATGGAATTGTTGTATTGTTTATCATGTTAACTTGTACCTATGTCGGATGATTGCTGCTGATGATAATTGATACTGTCATAACAATTAATTTTACTGATATTCTAATCAATTAAAATCTTGCACATTGTTTATTGAAAAATTTGTTTATTGTTGAAGTTTATTGGCTTTTATAAGTTTTAAAGTCTTGAAATGAATGGGAAACTTGAAATGTGGAATATTGTGTTCGGTTTTAACTTACATTATAATATTAATATGTAGTGTCTACTGTCTAAGTAGATTTTAAACTTAGGATGACAAAGCAAAAATTTAATTAACTGGGTTTTGTACACTGAACAGGAAACATGATTTTTAACACGAGAATTTAGTTGTTTGTTAAAAATAAAGTTTGACATTTTATGCCTGTCTTGGTGTGTTTAACAGCTTGGAAAATTATGATATATAGGATAGGATAATCATGATAACACTGGGTTGAGCGTGTTGAGTCTATGATAGGATAGGACAGGACAGGCTGTGGTGGTTAACTCTATTAATCTGGGACAGCGATCTGATTATAATTGATTGATTGAGATTGGCTGTTTGAGATAATAGTTGCGGTGCATGAGGACTTTTAAATTAATGATTTATTCATTTATTTCATTATAAAGACAGAATTTGAGCTGATCACTTTAGCAGAAGGCTTTATTTTACATTCTCTGTTTCTCGTATTTCTCAAATTCTATCTAAAATTCAGCATGTTCAGCTTTTGAGTTTAAAATTTGAGTAAAGCTGTTTATATCAATTTATTGACTCAAGTCACTTTCTGGGACATTTGACACGTAAGCTGAAGTTTCTAGATTCCGATTGATTTGTTTTTTGCCCAATTCTCAAATTGTATTGTACCCAGATGTTGACATGTTGCAGAAATGTGCATGTCCTAAATAATGTAAATGTGTTGTAGATTTTCAATCATGTCATTGATAGAACTGTTCTGATATATTGTACTATTTAATGTTTCATAATTAGAGATTAGGTTAGACCTATTTTAGGCTATTTGTCTCGAAGTTAATTTCAGAAGGTCTTTCGGACATTTTGTATTCCGTGTCAAACAAATCTTCGTCAGGAAATATATATTTAAAAAAATATTGAAATGTCTTCTTAAGGTATTTAACATCCATGAGTAATTTGTTTTTGGAACTAAATTTAGCAAAATTTTTCTGAGTAACATGTGATGAAAATTTAGGACAATGGTGCCTAGTCTAATCAGCTAATACGTAAAGAAAATAATAATGTGTGTTCAAAAATAACCTTTAATACCTGTCCCAAATTATGGGCCAAATAACACCCACAGACATGCTTCTTTATTTGGACTATTCGAAAGCAATTTTTATAGACCTTTTAAAATTGAACTTTAAATATAATTTAAGTGGCATGCTGTTTCAAACTTTACTATTCAGCTTTTGGTGGCTGGATTATTTGACAGTTTTAAAGAACTGTCATCACGTTAAAAGGCTTCATTCTGCTTTTAGTGAAAAAAAAAAATTCTTTTTTCAAGTATGTCTCTACATACTAAATGTACTATGTGGGGTTAGCATCACTAATCCAGTGAATGACAGTTAATTGTGAATTAAATAAGTAAAGTGACTATTTGTGACCCTCAAGCACCATAGTATTATTATGATTAAGTGACTGATAAGATATAAAACATTTTGTGCTTCTTTTAACTATTTTTCCCTGAATAAGTCAGTCTTGTTCGCTGTTGCATCCAATGACCTAGGTTGAGTTTATATAAGAGTCTAGAGAAGGGAATTGAAAAAGAAATTTGAAGCATTTACATTTATATAGATATATAACCTCGGTCATTTTTCAGCAATGTTCAGGGTAGAATTGTGTGGCCTATTTAAAAACAGGTCTGTTAAGGACTTCAAGTTTCAAGAAAAAATTAGATTTTGACTGTGATAAAATTTAAGCCCTGTAAAAAATTATGAAAATAAGTCTTAGGTTATTTGAGGTAGGCCTACTTAATATGCCATAAATGTGTTACACAGTGTATATTGTATCTGATATTTTATTAACAACAGTGACTGATAAAAAGACATCGTTTTTAAAATACTTTCACCAAGGTCACGATTGGATATTTGAATTAAATTTGAATGATGTTTTTCTCGAATTGATTCTTTGAGGTATTAACATGAGACATTGAATTGGTAGCCCCTTGTATCAGTGTCTGTGCTGAGCAAGTAAAAGATCCCTCATATGGGGTAAATGTGTAATATGTTAAGGACTCCCGCTCTCTCTCCTATCTCATTAATCAAACTCTGTGAGCTCTCGGAACTGGGCTTAGAGGGCTGCACTTACCATATCGATGGTGAAAGTGCAAAACCTCGTATGTCAAAATTTTGCCATTTTTAGATTTTGGGTGGAATGACTTTTTCAATATCCAATACATGTTGTCAATTGGTCACCTTGCCAGTTTGCTGTTTTTTGAAGCTGTAACACATTGGTAATAGAATGATTTCACCAAACCTTGTATGTCGATTTGTTCCAAAAAGTGAAAGTGCAAAACCTCGTAACTCAAATCAGAACTTAAAAGCTCATATTTTTGGATATTTCAACTTTTTTTTAAAACAAATGATTGCGGCACTTTTTAACCGGCCTAACAGCGGAGGCCGGTTAATACAGGAGCTGTAAATGGATCAGGTGAAACCATAAACAGTAACCACAAACCAGTAACCACAAACCAGTAACCACAAACCAGTAACCACAAACCAGTAACCACAAACCAGATGTAAACCACGGTTTTTCCCCATTGTGACCTTAATATTTCACTTACAGTTATGAAATTTGGTACAGGTATGGGCCTCTGGGTATGGATTGGGAAGATGTCGAGAAATCCAAGATGGCTGCCGTTTTGTGGCGGCCATTTTGGCAGCCATCTTTCTTCATTCTTGAACTGCCCATTGTGACCTCAATATTTCACTTACAGTTATGAAATTTGGTACAGGTATGGGCCTCTGGGTATGGATTGGGAACATGTCGATAAATCCAAGATGGCGGCCATTTTGTGGTGGCCATTTTGGCAGCCATCTTTCTTCATTCTTGAACTGCCCATTGTGACCTTCATATTTCACTTACAGTTATGAAATTTGGTACAGGTATGGGACTCTGGGTATGGATTGGGAACATGTCGAGAAATCCAAGATGGCTGCAATTTTGTGGTGGCCATTTTGGCAGCCATCTTTCTTCATTCTTGAACTGCCCATTGTGACCTTAATATTTCACTTGCAGTTATGAAATTTGGTACAGGTATAGTACTCTGGGTATGGATTGGGAACATGTCCATAAATCCAAGATGGCGGCCATTTTGTGGTGGCCATTTTGGCAGCCATCTTTCTTCATTCTTGAACTGCCCATTGTGACCTTCATATTTCACTTACAGTTATGAAATTTGGTACAGGTATGGGACTCTGGGTATGGATTGGGACCATGTCGAGAAATCCAAGTTGGCGGCCATTTTGTGGTGGCCATTTTGGCAGCCATCTTTCTTCATTCTTGAACTGCCCATTGTGACCGTAATATTTCGATTACAGTTATGAAATTTGGTACAAGTATGGGACTCTGGGTATGGATTGGGAACATGTCGATAAATCCAAGATGGCGGCCATTTTGTGGTGGCCATTTTGTGGTGGCCATTTTGGCAGCCATCTTTCTTCATTCTTGAACTGCCCATTGTTACCTTAATATTTCACTTACAGTTATGAAATTTCGTACAGGTATGGGACTCTGGGTATGGATTGGGAACATGTCGAGAAATCCAAGATGGCGGCCATTTTGTGGTGGCCATTTTGGCAGCCATCTTTCTTCATTCTTGAACTGCCCATTGTGACCTTAATATTTCACTTACAGTTATGAAACTGGTACAGGTATGGGACTCTGGGTATGGATTGGGAACATGTCGAGAAATCCAAGATGGCGGCCATTTTGTGGTGGCCATTTTGGCAGCCATCTTTCTTCATTCTTGAACTGCCCATTGTGACCATAATATTTCACTTACGGTTATGAAATTTGGTACAGGTATAGTACTCTGGGTATGGATTGGGAACATGTTGAGAAATCCAAGATGGCTGCAATTTTGTGGTGGCCTTTTTGGCAGCCATCTTTCTTCATTCTTGAACTGCCCATTGTGACCTTAATATTTCACTTGCAGTTATGAAATTTGGTACAGGTATAGTACTCTAGGTATGGATTGGGAACATGTCGATAAATCCAAGATGGCGGCCATTTGTGGTGGCCATTTTGGCAGCCATCTTTCTTCATTCTTGAACTGCCCATTGTGACCATAATATTTCACCTTACAGTTATGAAATTTGGTACAGGTATGGGCCTCTGGGTATGGATTGGGAACATGTCGAGAAATCCAAGATGGCTGCCATATTGTGGTGGCCATGTTGGCAGCTATCTTTTGTGGGTATGAGACGGTAACATGTTGAGAAATCCAAGGTGGCAGCCATTTTGACAGCCATCTTTCCTTTTGAAATCTGTTCAAACTGCATTGATTCTATTCTAATAGTCTAGCATCTTCCAATCAACTATTTCTCCTATCTTCCAATATCAGTTGCTCAGTGGTTTAAGCAATGGCACCTTCAATTTCATTGCGCTAGGTCGGTTTTGAATCCGCGGATTCTTGTTTATGGCTCTCAGGAAATTTCCCTATTAAAAAATCTATACCTCCCTATGTTTGTTTTAGTGATGTAGGCTATTGAAAAAAATTGTGCATGAAAATTTGAAAAATTGCTATTTTCCTCATTCTTGCTATTGTAGCCACTAATTAAAATTAGCAGTTGTTATTAATTATGGTCAAATCATAATTTTTACTGTATAGCTATAGATTGGAAGTACATTCAATGCTGCAAGTTGCTTAGAAATGTGATAAATGATCGAGTTACGAGGTTTTGCACTTTCACTAACTTGCAAAAAGTGAAAGTGCAAAGCCTTGTAACTCGACATTTTCATTCATATCTGATGGTAGCATCAATGCAGGGGTCAATGACCTATGACAAAAAATTATGCTAAAACAGGGTCTCACTTTCTATAAATCACGTAGAGCCTAACTCGCATATAAATGAACATTACCATAAAAAATCATCTGTGATAGTTTTTTCCAATTTCTGAAAAATGGCTTTTTTTGACATACGAGGTTTTGCACTTTCACCATCGATATGTATCTGTTTATCTATCTATCGTTTCCTGCCCGTTTTTGTTGAATTTTGATGGATGTCTATTGCTTACTTGGCAAGGTCATATAAAATTTATTTTTTTAATGGAATATATTTATTGTTACCATGGTAACTACACAAACAATTCTTTTTGTTACAGTTGGCCCTGATTCAGACGTACCATGTGATAGATGAACTAAAAAAACGAACACCTGGCCTCGATGTGGAAGTTGGTATGTATATTTTTAAGTTATCAGGAGGGTTCTGATTTTGGACTTTGGACCTCTTTTGACACACTGGTCAATTTATTGCAAAATGCAAATTGTACGACTGAAACAAAGATATTTTTGCAAATTTTGGTTCATTATCTCAATTTGTTCCCTTTTAGGCCAATTAATTACATGCATTGTCCAATATCTGTAAATTAAATTATGCGTATGGCATGCATGTGTTTTCACTTTTGATAAAGTCATTAATGCCATACCCCTATCCTGCTATATATGCTATGATGTAGCAGTCTGATTTTCATGGGGTGCATGTGAAAAGAAGTGAATGTAGCACCCCTATCTTTTAATTGAACAATGGAATATTAATTAATCTTAGCCATATTGAAATGTTGTCAGAATGGTATGGGGTGACCGGTGACATGATATTGTTTTATTGGAATTAATGTGCGCATGTATATTTTTTAAGTTATCCAATGCCCATTGTACACTAAGTTCAGTTAATTACAGAATTGAAATAATGCATGGTAATTAGTATTCATCGCTACTAAATGATAACCTATAAATAGACTTCCAAAAACCAACTTTTCCCATTTCTAATACTCGTAAATCTTATTTCAGTTTCCATGACGACCACAGGAGATAAAATCCTCGATACAGCTCTGTCAAAAATCGGAGAAAAGTCTCTATTTACAAAAGAATTGGAAGTAGCCTTGGAAGACAAGAGAGTTGACTTTGTTGTCCATTCGTTGAAGGATCTTCCCACCACTTTGCCAAATAACATGATGATTGGTGCAGTTCTAAAGTAAGTCACTTCAGTGATTAAGTCAGACACACCCCTAAGGGTGACCAATGAAAATGGATTCAAGCATGTTATGCAAATTAGGACGGTTACGTCTATTCACACATTTCCGTCAGTCGTACAGACACGATTCCAATTGAAACAGATAGATCTCACTGAGACCTTTAAAATGATAGGTCTCAGGTCTCCGAGGACCCAATAGTCTCCATGCAAATCGCCGGTAAATAATATTTGAACTGGAGAGAAATCCTGCACACTGATTTGCTGAGACGCAAAATCTTATGATAATATCCAGCAATGGAGTGATTCGTCTCGGGTAGATTCTCTGGGTGACTGCATTGTTCTTGTTTTAGAAATATTATTGGGCGTTTCAAGAGTGTTTGAAATTTACTTGATGTTTTCTTTCTCTTCAGACGAGAAGATCCCCATGATGCCGTTATAATGCATCCCAAAAATAAGTCGCATACCTTGGAATCACTTCCCAAAGACAGGTATGTATAAATTGTATGTATGTAAATATATTAAATGCTGATCTATCTGTGCTGATAGGTATTAGTCTGAATTGATCTTTTGAAAGTGATATATTGAGGTGATGGAAAGATAGACAGTGAGATAATCATAATGAACCATGGTGGCATAATAGTGACAAATTTAAAAAAAAGTGTTCAAGAACACACTAAATTAGGATTTTCTTGAATATGTCATTTCGGATTGAACATCCATCTCTATAACGAAGAACTACTTTGAAAAAAAGTGTAAAAATATGAAGGCCTAGCTTTGATCTGCGTATATAATTTATGATAATTCCATTTGCAATATCTAGTCCTATTTCTTTTACAGTGTCATTGGAACCAGTTCATTACGAAGATCAGCACAACTGAAGCGACGCTACCCTCATCTTAAATTTGAGAGTATTGTATCCTTTGAACTCAATATATCTTCATTTGAGCTTTAAAATTAAGATAATGGTTGATATTGACCGCAGTTGTACATCAAATTATTGTGATAAAACAACAGCTGTCATTGAATAGTATAGGAAAAGTTTTAGTTTTTTTAGTGTAAATCAATTTGAGATATATGCCTAAAAATAGACTAGGAATGATCAAATTTGAAATGTTTACTTATAAGTTGTAATGATTTATAAGTTGAGGACAAAATTTGTCAATATGTATGCATATTTGTGAGAGGACAAGATATGCTTATTGCTTAGGCCTATAATTTTATGTAACTTTGTGAATAGTGAGTATACTGTACAATTTTAACTCCAAGTGCCTAGATAATGGCATAATATAACATAAGGTCAACAAAATGTTAATGTAATAGGATGAAAAACAAATTTGAATCTAAATTTACAAATTTTGCAAAAAAATTAAAAAGGAAAATAATTTTCTTTGAGGCAGAAAAAATTATATAGATTGAGTCAATAACATATATTGATTCTTCATTTGCCTCGAATGAATTTTTAAGAATTCGATTAACTTTTCGATCGACTGCGTCAATCTGTGAAAATGATGCTATAACAAAAATTTTAATAAGCCAAGAGGACCCATTTTGTACAGAGATTTATCCTTGACGATCCTGTAGCGTGGTAATTTGAACACTCGTCTTCGCAAACTTGACCAAGCGGACGACTACGCTGCGTTGATTCTTGCAGCGGCTGGGGTGAAGAGGATGGGTTGGCAAGAGAGAATCACTCAGGTATGTTGTCTGTCTGTCCAAATTTCTGTCTGTCTTTCTATTATATATCTATGCATTTGGGACGGCTGTTTCAATCGTCCTTCGCCTCATTGCCGTGTCCTCCTCATGTCCTAATTAGCCTACCCAGTGCATAAATACAGGACGTAAAGCCCCAATCATCCATTCATCTAAACTATGCATAAAAATGAACTATTTAGGGGTGGAGAATGGAGATCAAACCAAATAGTGTATCCAACATAGAGTGACTCCCCATACTGAATAAACAATAGGATGGCAGGTTCTTAGTTGTTCACTAATTTTCAGCCGATCCTGCCCTTCATTCAGTCTGGGGAGGTCACTCTGTGTTAGACATTACTTGGTCCACTTGGATTTTTCACCAAATTTATATTTTTTCTCTATAACTGAATAAATTTTCTGTGAATAGTAGGTGCAAAAACCCCTGTACTTGAGCTTCTCTGTCTGAATTGTCACTCTGCGTTTCCATTCTTTCAATATCTTCCAAAAATAATTGTATAATTTTCAAATATCTTTTTGTAACTTTCAGACACTGGAGCCAGAAGATTGTATGTACGCAATTGGCCAGGGGGCGCTTGCCATCGAATGCCGCAGTAACGACCCAGAAACGCTCGCAAGATTTAAAGATTTGAATCATTACGAAACCATGTTGCGTTGTATTGCCGAAAGGTCTTTCTTGAAGACTTTGGTGAGTGTTGCTTTGGTGATGGAATATTTTTGAATGTCGCATCTAAAGTTGTTATTGATTTACTGTAATTGTGTACATGTAGTAAAATGTCTATTTATTCCAGGAGGGAGGATGCAGTGTTCCTGTTGCCGTCCACAGCAGAATAGAAAATGACACGTTGGTCTTGAAAGGGGGAGTCTTCAGTATTGATGGAACGGAATGCGTCGTTGATGGGAAGACCACTTCATTATCAGAGAATGATGAGCCCAGTCCTAAGGTAAATATATTATGAGAAATATTGCTGATTTAGATATATAACAATTTTTATGGCAATTCATCTATCCAAATTTTCTCTGAATCTTGCACTGTTACTTTTCTTCCTCTGTGATTTTGTCTTAGTTTCTTGTTGGATTGTATTCATGCTATCCTTTCATTTGAATGAGTGAGTGACTGAATTGTGGTCAAAAAAATATTTTATTCCTTAATCGGTTGAAAATATATTTTCTGAAAAAGTTTGATATGATTTTAGAACATACTCTGTTATACTTTTTGAATTCATGAATGTTCTGTTCTAGTTTTGACTACTACTTATACACTATTGCTTTTCAAACCTCTCTTTCAAAGCTATACCATGTAGTAGAATTTATTTTAAACGTTTCTTTGCACTCTTTATAATTTCATTTTAGTCACAAGACCCTTCTTTGGTGAGTTGCTAAGGAAGCTGTCCTTTGTTGCTATGCAGAGATCTGAACCTACCCTCCGCCTTTTTAATTAATCTCTCTTTAAAGAAATCTTCCATTCTAAGCGTTTTGTTTGTATATACAGTGTTTTTCGCATGATTGTCTGTTTCCAATTGCAGTGTTATGTTTATGTCTTGCAGAATGTGCCATTACCACTTAAATCCCTCTCTCTTTGCATGGTTCCCCTTGTGTTGAGAAAGTACTGTGGCCACTACAGTACAGCCAATAGGCGTGCCCCTTGCAATGTCCAAAATCGGCTTAGTTTTGAGTTTATATATGGTGGTAGTATAAGTTACCAACAAGCTTGAAACTATTTATTTTGATATCATCCAAAGTGTGCTATGTTACTGATAGCTTTCTTTAACTTTTACAAAACAGTATAATGATTTTCTTTGTTGTTTTGTTCAATTTTGGTCTACTGCTTACCTCTGGGCTGTCCTAATTAGCCTACCAAGCACATAAATACAGGACATAAAGCTCCCATCGTCAACCTATCCATTCTGCTAACCTCTGGGACCTGAGTTCAACGATGTTGGACAGATGTTTTGTTCTGTGTCAAGGGTGCCTCATTGTTGCGGTCTCTGCCTGTTTTCTTAATCTATATTGTCAGTGCAGAAATACAGGATGTAAAGCACTTTCGCTAACTCAACGCAACTTTTTCTTTCAGAAACAAAAAACAAATGGCACAAAACAATTTGCTTCCGTAGCGGCACATGACTTTTCTATTTTCCCACTTCGGGCCGCCGAGGATCTTGGGAAAGATTTAGCCGAGCAAATGATCAAAGAAGGCGCTGGGAACATTCTAAACGAAGCCAAAAGAATCACCGCCGAGGAAATTATGCGCCAAAAGGCGGAAAAGGAACAAAAAATGCTCGAAGCAAAATCGAAAGAACAATCAAGCGAGAATGGACACAAAGAAGTGAAGAGTTAATCAAATTGAAGTTTAAATTTCTTATTTTGAATGTTGAGAATTATTTTTGTTGAATATAGGACAATTTTAAGACATGAATGTTTTAAAAAATATAGACTGTCAAATATTAATATGCTATATTTTAGAAATAGCCACATATAGGATGGTTTTACTATGAAATGATGAATAAACCCCTCATGTAGGAGCTTGTTGAGCCAAAAATAATATGTGAAGTTAATAGCTTTAATCATAACTAAGTTTTATTCACCCTTTAAACTAGATGAATTACAATTATTTACGATATTGGATAATGTGGATATGGTATGAACAGTATGAGGCTATGCAATGTTTAGAAATTTAATATTTATTTAACTCTGTAGCATAGCATTAGCTTGGTCCTATGGTATGAATTAATTTGAAAGGACATTCTGTTTTAACCTAGGTTGAATTTGAATAGATAGGTTTTTTTTTTAAGATAAAACTCTTCTTGATACAATGATAGTACAGTATATTTAATGTGTATCTCTTATGTTGAAACTTGGTGTTAAATGTGGGTTATATGTGACCAAAGCTTAATATTGCTTATGAAGCACGTAAATGTCAATGTAGTTCTCAGGCACTGTCTCTTTTTGAAGTATTTGTTAATGAAAATCTTTTAGATTGTATTTATAAGGTTTTATAATGCAAGATGTAACTTGTAAAGTAACTTGTATGGCTTTTGTAAATTAATCTATTGATGCTACTTTGAATTTAGGTTTGATACAAGCAATAGTGTGGGAGGCTGTCACAGAGGGCCTAAGGTGACATAATTGCCGCAATGTGATTTCAACAATATGTAAACTTTCCGGTTGTGCCACAAACTCGCATTGAAATTGCTACATATCTGCATGCATTTGATTTAGAACTGGCCTGTCGAATGTCTAAAATATATTGTTGGCAAAGGTCCTGTTCTGAGCCTTAGTCTGGTGGTTGTATAATATGCTCCAGTTCGACGCAAGTATCCTGAACCAAATGTGATTGATGTGATTGAAGTGCCATCTGTCGGATGTTTCCAAATTTATCTGTGCCTTTATAACTTGTATCAATCATAAATTGTTTTATGAAAAGTAAGGTTCCTGTAAATTATTTTTTATGCCTTATGACAGTAATGTCAAGTCTTACGTTAACAGGGTCATCTCGTATTATAATGATATAAATTTATGTAGGCCTATTTCACTGATTTATGTAAATTAATTATAGAGTTTAGATAAAGTGCGATAGATATTGTTTGAGTTTTTTTGATAGGATGACAAGCATGTGACACATAGATTAATCCTGTTATGCAAATTAAGTCGGCACGGTTTTGTCTTTTCCCTGTCAACAAAGTCTTGAGCAGCGAGCTGGCTTTTGTTGCGACATCCGAACTCATGATGTCCTGACATTGAATTGTTTAATTAGGTGAAGGGGTAAAGTTGGCAATCTGGGGGAAAGTTGGCAAGCTATTTGGAAGAAATGCCTACTTTCCTCACTGATGCAGGTTTCTTTGGCATAGTTGCCACCTTTGTCAGTGAAGAAAGTTGGCATTTCTGCCATTAAGTGGGTTGAAATAGGTCGCCAACTTTCCCCCGGATTGCCAACTCAGGCAACTTTACCCGTTTTACAGTAGCCATTTGTTTTCTTTGCTTTATTTGTGCAGCTTATTCTCATACTTATTACTTTATTACATAAAGGCTGTGTTTGAGTTTTGCACAAGGTAATGATTGTGATAAATTGTCATTAAGATTATTCTGTTGAGTATACATGCAGTGGATATCAGACCAGGATAGGAGAGAAGTTTATTCATCAATTGTGAACTTGGGTTCACAACTGGGGTTCTCACATTACTCCGAGTCACCCTTATTAGGATAGGCAATTAGATTAGATTAATTTATTGAGTATGACATACATGGAGGTTATTGAAAGTACAGCTGTGTTTCACAAATCTGAGAGTTTACATAATTTGAGCTAATTAGGTGATTTGTTTTGCTTAAATTATGTAAATATTTATTTCAATAATAGCACTGCTACATTATGAATGAGTTTTATGTTTTATTGACTTAATTGCTGCAAGAATGTATTGTCTGTAATTGATGAGAGTGAGCTTTGTAATTATAAGGCAGTGTTCCATTTTGCAATGTGATGTGCACTTAATCACCGCTATGATGTTTTTATTTGTATTTGTGTTTCTATAGATACTAAACATATCATACCCTTTTCAACGTTCTGAAAATGAAGTTGATGATTTCTTTGTTTGGGCTATTTTGTGAGCCAGTATACAAATATGCCTATTTTGAATTTAGAAAAATATTTCAACAGTGGACATTGAACATTATTAGCATCACAATTTTAGATACTAAGTCTTGTAATTTTGTAAGTCAATAAGTAGCCGAAGAATTGACATGCAGTGGACCTATGCACAACTTGAGCTTAATAATTATCTAATCACTCGACCAAGTAATCAACTATTGATTAGTTCCTTATCGTGTTTTTTGAACGATGATATTGAAATGTGCCTGAAAATATCACGGAGAAATGTATGATATATTGTGTTGTGTTTAAGGCTGTGCCCTGTTATTTTGTTGATATAAAATATTTGAATTGAACTTTTTTGTTTCTTTTCTTTTGTTCGACTAAAGTGTCATGATTGTCATCTCAAATTGATGGGAACTTTCCAGGAACAATATGCCAATATTAAACGTTGACTTTATTGCATATTTGGATGATGGAGATACTAGATTTCCGAGTGTGTTAGCCAGTCACAGAGGCCAGACATAATTAATCTTTAGCTTAGAATTGCATCTTCTCAAGGCACTTTTTGTGAGGTAGGAGAAAAGAAAGCTGTAACAAATTTTTTATTGCGTCAATTAAATAGAAATTGCAGTTAAGCTCAATTTTTTTATCAGAAAATGAATTTGATGCTTCAATCCGAGAACCTGAAAATTAAAATGTATCCGGCCTAAGGCCTCACATAATTGATTCTTAGCTTCGCAGACCCCCCGAAACAATAGATTTTCTGCCGACGGAAAAAATTTTTAATTTTTTTTTTACATTATAAAACTTTTTTTTCCACCTAGAAAAAGTGCCTTGAGAAGATCCGAGAAGCTAAAGATCAATTATGTGTGGCCTAATGTTGGGTATGGATCATTGATCACAGAGGGATAGAAAGTTCTGCATTGGGGCAGCTTCTTAATTGTCTTGAGAGGAATGCATGTGCCTGTCTTCTTTGATTAGCATGAAATTCCATGAATGTAGATTGCTGAACGTAGCTGGAGGCTGACTGTACTTGAGGTTATAGACCCTAGCATGTTTTAACGTCAAGAGCTCTCAAGAGATTTGGTTATTAAAGTGCAATAAAGAAGGCCTACCTTGGAGCAATTAGCTTAATTAGGCCAGTTGCTTTTTGGTAATAGCCTACTATATTCACTTCAGCAAATTCTCTGGGTGACTATATTAAATGGTGTAGGCCATTTTTTTAGCTTTTTGGGATTAAAAAAAATTACAAACTCTCAACAAAATAATGTCAATTTTTTTTTACAAGTTAATAATAACTATTTCAGTTTTTATTTGGGGGAAATACAAGGCTTTTGAGACCAAGTTTTTCATAGCTCTATATATATATTTTTTTAAATGCCGAGAGCCCGAAAAAAAAAAAGCCATTCAGATTGTTTGCTTTCGTTATGTTGACCAGTGTAAATTTATTTGAGTAATACCCCGCCATTGGAGACTGCTGAGCTCACGTAATTTTTGAAAGGAGTGCTATAAGCTACTATAGTTCTCTGCTCTTCTACCAGTGCAAATGTCTTTTATAGATTTTCATAAATAATTCTGGAAATTGAATGCCAAGGGTTAGCTGCAGAGCATTATAAATTTTGTGACAAGTGTCGCCATCTGTTTTGCAGGGAGCACTGACTCCTGTCGGCCTCTAGTGGAATTTTTTGGCACTAGCACTCCAGGGGGCATATTTTTGCCATTTTCACTTCAGTTCACATGCGGGGAGGTGGAAGACTGGAAAACTGCTTAGATCTTGCTTAAAACCTTCTGAAATATCATGTAAGTATATGAATTATCAGTATTTGATGTGTTCTATAACCTGAGATGTCTAAATTTTATGTAAAAGGGCGGGGTGTAAATATTTCAAGGTGTCCTATTTTTCCATTATTTTTGGGTTCGCCACCACACCCCAACCAGCTGAACAGGGTATATTTAACAGGGGTGGGGGGCTGGGGGCTATGGAAAATTCTGTGGCTATACAGCACAGTGGCGTAGCTAGGAAATTTTCCAGGGGGGGCAAAATATTCAAGTCAGCTATGGAAATAAAACATTATTGTTGGGGGACCTTTTATCGCTGTCGCGGCAGAGGCGCGCCATCGGCAAAATGCAACGTTTGATGGCAGTGTAATCATTTCTTTCCTGGTCAGGATGGAGCCAGGGGGGGGCGACCGCCCCCCCTGCCCCCCCTGTAGCTACGCCACTGGCTGACAGCTCTCTATTTTGTTGTACAAATGCTTTAGAGTACATGTACTGTAATTTAATACCTGTCAAATGATCTGATGAAAAAAAATGGAGAGGGGGAGGGGGAGGAAAGGGGGGGGGGCACTTTTAATTTTTGCTGTTACATTTTATTATTATTCTCAAATTTTTCCTTTTGCTATTGGCAGTAGGCTTTATTGGACAAGGTGCACAAATATAATAAGCTACTTAGTATTAGATTTATATATATAAATATTTTCTAATTGAATTTTCAGCAATTAACTAATTAATTAACCCCCCACCCCCATGATGCCCCACTACATTTTCAATGGGTAGACTATATATAGTCAATTCCAAAAATATTAATATTCATTTTATACTGATACTGATAAAGGGGCCAAAATTTTCTCTTTGCACTAAACTAGTTCTCAGCAATAGCCTCCCCCCAGTTGGCCCAGCCAAGCAGGCAGATATTGGGAACATGCAGGCGAGCTTGCTGGCACAGCCCACTGGGAGCCCAGATACCATAGTGTGTCGATGAAAAACCATGTCTTGAATTTTATATGCTTCAGAAACCATGTCCACAAACCATGTCTTAAATTTTATGCAGAAAATGGAAATTGAGAAAAAATCAACTTAGAATGTTCTTTCATCATTGAAATATGGTAGCCCTATAGATGCCTTAATTGAAGTTGAAAAAAAACCCTCAATTTATTAATTGGCATACGAGTTTAATTTAAGTGATTTCACAGCAGACTATTGTCATATTTTTAGTTATCAGATAAAAAAAAATATGTAAAAACATTTATTTTGAATGAAATTTTTTAAAATCGCTATTTAATAGCTTCTGCCATAGCCTAGGCTAATTGCTGTGTGGTGTGTATTTTTATGAAATGCAAAAATTAGTGCATATAACATTTAACAATTATCAAAGGTTTTGCAATGTATGTTAGCTGTATAATAAAGGATATACAGAACAAATAAAGACCCCCCCCCCTCACTGCCCCCCCCCCATCCCACTTCCTGAACTAATTATCTTCATATGTGGCAATTATGTAAACAGAGTTTAATTTCTAGGGTTCAGAAACCCCCCCCCCCAGGCCAAGCATAGACCCTTGTATAAGGGACATGTATAATTATGTGTTTCAGTGAACGGTTTATTTAAATTATTTTGACTTTGACCTTCAAAATTATTGCAGTCATTTTGACTCCTTTGGCTGAAGTTCATGGCTTAAAAATTATGATACAATTTGGAATTAGGCCTTTCAAAAAAAAACATACAAAAAAAGGAGAAAAGTTACTTTATTCCAAAAAAATTAAAAGAAAGTTTATTCCAAAAAAAGTAGCTTTATTCCAGATGCGATTTATAATGCATTTTAATTTCCTATGAGAGCAATGCTAAAATATATGCACATTATATTTATAAACAATATATGTTTTTTTTTATGGCAGTGAAAATTGTTTTTTACACTTTTCCAGGAAGCGGTTGTTTGATTTTACAAATAATTCCAGTATGATAAGGAACTTATGATTAGTTGGAATTTAGAAATAGCAAATAGGCATTCAACTGGCAGTCAAAATAGAATATGAAAATTTTGTTGTAAGTCAAAGTCATCCAAGCCCTGTACCTTCAGTAAAGTTTGGTTAGTGACAAGAATATGCTCTTGAGTGATGCACGCCCCTTTTTATGTCATCCTGTTATTTTTGGTTTATCTGTAAGCCCCCCCCCCCATCCTATCTCCTTTGATGGCCTTTTCCACCATCTGTCCCTGCACAGTGTACATGCTCTAGGCTAATGTTGTCTGTTTTATAAATCTAGTTATTTGTCTCAATTTTCAGTTATCTGTCTATCAAGTATCTGTGTATCTTAAGTTATCTGTCTATCTCTAATTATCTGTCTATCTCTAGTTATCTGTTTATCTAGTTTTCTGTCTATCTATTTTGTTGTCTGTTTATCTGTCTATCTATAGGTCAATATATTTTCTCTATTTATATAAAAATCCAGCATTTTAGGCCTATTGCGCTAGATCTATCGATAAAGCTGTCTATCCATCTATCCAATTATCTATCCTGTTGGATCTATCCTTTTATCCATTACCCTGAATATTTCCCCAAATAAATAGCAAACCATAGTCCACACACAGCTAGTTTACTAGGTATTCTATAACTCCTATTACAGGCAAAACCTTCAATGTTGTTGCCTGCAGCAAAATCCACATAGCCACAGTATCATATCTGCAGACCGGTTAATCGGCAAAGTACGGTAATCAATAGAGGGAGGGGAGGAGAGGGCCTTCAGGGGGGAGGGGGGCGTGGGGTTGTGTAGAGGAATGTGGAGGGGGGGGGTCGTTCTCTGGGGGGTATCATTATTGAAGAGGGGTTAAAGCAGAGGAGAGGGGGGGTTGTTGGAGCAGGGGGGGGGCAGTAGAGTAGGCAGGGGGGTGTACCTATCTGAGGGGGCAGGGGGGGGAGAGGTGAATTCTACCAAGCAAACTAGATGGCATTATGTGCCCCCCACCTCCTCTCAGGTCTCGTGGTCTCCCCATACAATATTTCTATAGTAGGTTAAACTAGGTCTATCTATAGTATAGTAGGATTGGTGGGGGGGGAGGTTGATATATTTTGGGGAGGAAGGGTACTGTATTTGCTTGTTTTCTGTTTTTTTTTTTTTTTTTGCGGGGAGTGATCCTTTGTTTTTTTTGGCCCTTTTTTCATTTATAAAAATATCAAAGTCATTAAAAAATAGATAGATTATGCCTGCACCATGACAGTCATGCTGACTATAATTTACTGATTAGGGCCGGCCCTATATTGATTTTTGAGCATAGTATGTGCGTGATTTGGCTCCGCAAAAAAATGTTTTTGTCTTTTTCACAATTTGCATGTGAATCAATCAAAAATATCTTCACTGAGCCTCCCTCTGGTGCCAAAATACAGGACATAGTGCTGCTGATGCTCATTTTATTGATCCTGCAACAGATCAGCTGTGTTGGGTGGGGGGGGTAGTTGGGATGCTGATCCACAGGCAAGGGGGGGGGCACAGGCTAATAGGAATGAGGGGGGGAGGTTCGATCAATATTCTGGATATTGATATTGTAAAAAATGGGGAAAAGTTAGAAAAAAAACCCAAGTTATCACATGATTAATTTGTATGTAGGATGTGCAAAAATGATTTTAATATAACAAGCCTAATATTCGATGTCGTCAACTCTGTTATTGGTTTAGGTCATCTTGATAAATGTAATTTGTAAAACGTCACTGAAAATTATAATGATATTTTCTGTAAATGCTTTTCAGAAAATTTAGGTGGGGAGGGGTTTGGTAAGCTCAGTTGGTGGCCCTCTAGGCTTCCTGGGTCATGGGTTCGAATTCAGCTCTGGCCAGGTGATCTGTATCTATGTTAGACTGTAGTTCCAATCATCCATTTTTCGTTGCTGTGTCTTCTGCTGGTCCTTATTAATGTATCGTCAGGGTTCGAAATTAGCGGGAGTCCGTGAGTCCGAGACTCCTTTATTTGTCCACGGACTCCCATTAGATGAGAAGTAAGGAGTCCGTGGGACTCCTAAACTTTGAAAGCAGCCAAATTCACGGCAATTTGGGGCTGTGAACAATAGCAATTGGCCTTGAATCCAGCTCACTCAGCCATCCAGTGTCATCCAATCCAATTAACACCATCAATCAAATTAGAATCAACACATAGGATGGGGGTACATATTAATTATATGCAATCAATTGAATTGCAATCATCATATTTCAATAAGCATCAGAGGTGAATGGCTGATTGGACTTCTTTGCTCACTTCAAGCTAATGAATGAATGGGTTAGGTTTGCACTCTCCAGAACATTGTAAAAAAAAATCATAGAAAACTAGAAGGCAAATGGAATTTGCAAGTCTATCTGCTCAATAACCCTGAAAGCCAGCCACTGGACTTTGAGCCATCCACTGAAAGGTACATACCAGTTCTCGATGATGATATCCAGCCTTGTGAGGTTTTACGTGCTACACAATTGTTGAAGTCGAATAAGGCCGCCGGATCAGATGGTGTTCCGCCAGGTTTACTGAAGCATCTGAGTGACAATTGGATTGCGCTATTGACGTTTTTCTTCAATGTCATCTTCAACGGGCAGTACCCCTCTCCTTGGACTGTTGCAAAAATGTTCAACATTTTCAAGAAAGGTGACAGGTTAAACCCAGGGAACTATAGGGGAATAAGTATCATGCAATGTGTGGCCAAATTGTATGACATGACACTGAGTGCTCGCTTCAACTTGTGGTACCGACCAAAACACCCCCAAGCCGGGTCACAAAAGAAACGTGGGTGTGAAGAACAAGTACTTGTTCTCCGACTGCTTGTGGACATTGCAAGGAAATGCAGGAAAACCCTGTATTTAATGTTTATTGACTACGAGAAGGCGTATGATCGCATCGACAGAAACAAACTTCTTCTACACTTAGACTCTATGGGATGTGGAACAAAATTCCTTCGCGCCATCAAAGCCTGTCTCCAAGAATCTTTCTGCCAAATTGGTAGCGAGAAGTTTGCGTCAACTTCGGGAGTGCGCCAGGGAGCAACTACAAGCTGCAACTTGTTCACTTGCTACATTGATCCCACTATAGAAGCAGTGGAATCATATGGCGCCGATGGGTGGCTCGAGTACCTGCATATTCTTCTTCTGATGGACGACACAGTGGTTGTTGCCACTTCCAGAGAGGCCATGCAAACCAAGCTACAACTACTCAAAGAATGCAGCGACTCCTTGGGATGAAAATTAACTCCCCCAAGTCACAATTCATGTGTGTGAATGGGCAAACATCTCTATTCGATCTGGGTGACAGAACTATTGAACATACCGACAGCTATACATACCTTGGGGCTCTGATCAGTGACGTCTCAATAGCGAGTCAAGTGAAGGCACACTTCTTACAAAAGAATGCACAATTGCACAAGTTCTCGTCATTCCTAATGAGACATGCAGATATGCCCGTCTACATGAAAATGGAAGTCTGGAAGAGTGCATTTCAAAGTGCCATATTCTACTGCTGCGAGACCTGGTTCACTAAAAACTTAAAACCAGCTGAGTCTGCCTACATGTCCACTCTGAAACACTTGCTTGGAGTCCGTCAGACTACGTGCAATGACATTGTTTGTGCCGAGTTACAAATTGGGTCTGCAAAGAGCTTTATACTGCAAAGGCAACTTCAGTTTCTGAACAGTCTAATATCGAGGTCAGACTACAATGGATCTTACATAGAAAGGATAGTAAGAATGGCCGTGGAAGTGAAATGCCCAGCAGGGAAGATGATAGAAAGCTTTCTTAGTGCCCCACGTGAGAGAAAGTATGTGGAAGAATCGAATCTGCAAATCATTACAAAAATAAATGAGTCGGAAACATCCAGGAGGGAGGTTTATAGATCACTGAACCCCACATTCACAAAACATCGCATGTATGAGAAGGCTGCTGATATCCCTGAAGTGCACCGTATTGCAGCAACCAGGATACGTACGGGATCCCACAGGCTAAAGATTGAGACTGGAAGGTGGTCCAGGATTGCCAAAGAAGACCGTCTGTGTCCATGTGGTCAAATACAAACTGAAGCACATGTGCTATGCTCGTGTGTTCTAGCTGCTGATACTCGCTCAAAATTCCAGTTAAATTTCCAATCAATTTTGCACTTAATGAACAGTGACTGTAAAAACCTATGCAAGTATATTTATGAAATTATTAAGCTATATGAAGCAATGTAAATCTCATATGTAGCTCAGAATTGAAAACCTCGATTACATGATGTAAACTATCATAATTGGTCTCCGGACAATAAATCTACTACTACTACTAATGATATCAGAGTTTGGGTTGACTTATATAAACACAAATTAATTACCAAATTATTCAATACCAAATTATTGAAACTGACTCCTACATTAATTTTGTCCATGGACTCCCTCTAGCTAAGATGTAATGCATCCCACTCAGTTCCAGACTCCCTTGTGTCACCCAAGTAAGTTGAAGTAACCAATCCAATTGAGATCAATTAACCAATTCAAAAGGGTGTGATTGTTTTTAGGATTGTTCTGGAAGTGTCAAATTTGTATTGGACTGCCATATCTGAAGTGTCATCCTGAAGTGCTATTAACTTCCTTGCCTTCAAATATGCTGAAATTCTTAAAAACAGAGCTGCCAATTGTACAATGCAATAAGCCTGTAGCCACATACAGATTGATGGCAGATTGTCTTCTCTGGATGATCGTAAACCATTTCATACTTCCTATATCTATATTAACTGATGTTTTTGGAGACCAAAGATAAACAAATATTCAATATCGAATCTCTAAAAAAAATCCACCTATCCAAATACTAATTCTCATATTTCTTTGGACTCCCACATCATCATACGGACTCCCAAAATCTGAAACATAGGAGTCCGAATGACTCCCATCAAATTCATGCTAATTTCGAACCCTGAACGTATTCATAAATACAGGACATAATGCCTAATAAATGCCTTAATAATGTTAATAAAATTTTGTTTTAATTTTAAAAATAGTCTGAAGACATGAAAATGGTATTTTAGAAATAAATGATTCATATATTGTATATCGTAAGAAATTCAATCTGTATTTTTATAAACTCTTTGTTGGTTCTATTTTATAGTTTCATTAAATGTTTTTATTCATGTTGACTATTGTATATTGTGTAATACCACTAAGTGGCAATATATAATATATGTGTGGTAGTAGATACATATGTAATGCATTTCCTTTTGCTAAGATAGGTAGATTCCAAAACCATGATTACGTAAATTGCAAATTTGGGAATTTGATGCATATTTCGTGTACATGCATTAACTTCCCCAAATAGACGATGATATAAGCCTACACGTTGTAGTGATATATGAATTTTTAATTTGTGAATAACAAGATCCGAACTAATAGATAGATTGATACACAGAGAGAAACTTTATGAGAAAGCTTGAATAATTTATTTCACTGTGGAAAAAAATCTTCCTTTGGTGTCATGTGCTGAAAAAACTTTTTTTTGCTTTGCTCAGTTGGTAATCGCAGGGTCCCAGGTTCGAATCCAGCTCTGTGTGGGTCTCCTTGACTTCTATTTGGCGGCAGTATCAAACTTACTTTGCCTCATTGCCGATTGAGACTATTTATGTCAGAAATTCAGGAGGAAAAGCCCCAATTATCCATCATTAAAAGAACGCCCCACCCACTGGTTTTTTTAAACAAGGATGTTATACCATGTTGCAGCATCAAAGGAAGCTATAAAATAAAGAAAAATTTGAAGGGAATTATTTACATCTGATTTAAAGTCTATCATGTATACAACCAGCTTGAATATTCTAAATTTGGTAT
Source organism: Platynereis dumerilii (assembly GCA_026936325.1). Lineage (NCBI taxonomy): Eukaryota > Metazoa > Annelida > Polychaeta > Phyllodocida > Nereididae > Platynereis > Platynereis dumerilii. Next base: position 44,167,092 of record JAPTHN010000004.1, on the reverse strand, counting down.
TCAGTTTATTTGCTATGGCAATATCTAAACAAATCTGAAATAGGGAGGAGCCTTCATATATAAATTTAAACAAACAATTACATATATTCATGCATTAAAGGGAAAAAATATTGCCTGGCTTAAAAATGCCAGTTCTGATGCTTGGATGGAGAATGTAGAGTTATAGTATTTTGTGGAATATTTTATAAATTTAAACAAACAATTACATATATTCATGCATTAAAGGGAAAAAATATTGCCTGGCTTAAAAATGCCAGTTCTGATGCTTGGATGGAGACTGTAGAGTTATAGTATTTTGTGGAATATTTTATTTAATATTTTCTCATTTCAATGTCATGAATTTCTAAATAATTTTAGTTTGTGCCAGTTTATAACCCCAGATATAAATATAAATCTTTTAATAATGACAAGGGAGCCTCCCTCCCACCGGCCCCCCCCCCCATGACCAAATTTTGCATATTTGCTTGGATATGTACATGTGTTACGGTCTGTCTACCTATCTGTCTAGCTGTTTGTCTATCTATCTATCTATCTATCTATCTATCTATCTATCTATCTATCTATCTATAGATCTACCTATCTATCTATCTATCTATCTATCTATCTATCTATCTATCTATCTCTCTCACTCTCCAGGATCACTCTGTATACTTTGTACTAACTAAATTTTATACATATCTATCCCATAAGATTCTATCTATCTATCCATCTATCTATCTATCCGCCACCTGTCTATCTTTTGCCATGGTTAGTAAATTTAAGGGGAGTAGTTTGCACTTCAGACATCAGATATAAACTGTATGTATAAAACCTGATATAGGTTTACTTGAAACTCCATGGTTAAATTTGGGAGCATGGGCTTTAAAGGCTGCAGTATGTATAAAAGGTCTATTCTGCATAGCTGAGCTGCAGGGGGAGCTATATATAGACCTAAACATTTTTCTGCCCCCCTGCCCCCTTTTTGTCCCCCCTTAGTAGTCCCCCCCCTGCCCCCCATGAGGTGAGGGAGCATTGGGTTATAAATGGAGGGGGGGTAACATCCAGGGGAGTATCTTCAGTGGAGGTTATTTGACATATTTCAGCCACGGGGCAGGGGGGACCTAACTGCTGGGGGCTTCAATCTACTGGGGCGGGTTTCAATCTATTGGGGGCAGGGGGCTCCCCCCCCCACTCCTCCCCCAGTAAATAGATTGCAGTAGGGCGAAACACTGACTATGTCTGCTCCTGTGAGCTCTGCACTAGGCCTACAGGGTTTTTGGAAAGCAGAAATTTGGAGGGGTATGTGGAGGGGGAGGGTTAGGGGGAGTATTCTATACTAGGGTTGGTTTGCAATGTACTAGAATATTATATTCAACATTTTGGGAGGGGTTGCAGTTTATAGTGGAAATATGTAGAAGATAATATCAGATCATGTTTTAGATAGATAGATTGCTAGATAGATAGATAGATAGATAGATAGATAGATAGATAGATAGATAGATAGATAGATAGATAGATAGATAGATAGATAGATAGATAGATAGATAGACAACTAGATAGATAACTAGATAGATAACTAGATAGCTAACTAGATAGCTAACTAGATAGATTGCTTGCTAGAAAGATAGTTTGCTAGAAAGATAAGATAGTTTGTTAGGTAGATAGATAGATAGATAGATGGATAGATAAATTTGCAACGAAATAAATCAATGGATCAACAGCTATAATTAGGATAAAAAATATTTGAAAAAAAATTTCATGTTATTTTTAAACAACGAAAAAAAGTGATAGATGTCCTGAACACTCTTCTCTGTTGAACCTCTTCATTGCTCTATAAAATTTTATTTTATAATGAAAAGAGAAAAATAGTGCATGTTGAAGTGAAAATTTTGATGTAGTTAGACTCCAGAATTTGCCCCCACTTCTATTTCTAAGTCGACCACTCCCCTCAACCCCCCTGCCCCCCTGCTAACAACCTGCCTCAAAATACCCCCCCTCCCCATGCTATGAGGGTCACAGTATATATGAATAGGAAATGCATAGGGGTATTGCAGCTATAAGGGGGTTATTTTGAGGGGTAGAGGGTTCAGAATGAATTACAGGGGGGCAGGGGGGTGTTGGAAATGGAAGGGGTACATTTTGGGGGCACTAGTGGGAGGGGGCACTGCAGTCTGCAGGATTGGGTGTAGTTTTGGGGTTCACTGTCAGGGTGAACTGTGTGGGTTGTATCAAAGATCTTATTTTATGGTAAGACATGCAACTGCAGACTCTATATCAAAGACCTAAGAATGATAAGACACAACTGATGGAGTACATTCAAAGACCTAACAGTGTGGTAATACATGTAACTGCAGTGTGATAAGAGGCATGTAACCGTAGTCTATATCAAATACCCGCAGTGTTATGAGACAAGTTACTACTGAACAAACCAAAGACCCGCAATGTGGAAAGACATGTAATATGTGGCGCATCTGGCTGCTTAGGTTTATAAATTCAGGAAAAAGAGCCCCAATCAACCATAATCCATTCATCTTTGGTCAAAGATTGAAGACCTTATTCTGAGTCACTTGGTATAGTCTGTTTCCCCTGAGTTGAGAGCGGAAAAATGCACAAACTGCCACACAAGCCTATCAAATTCCACACCTTTAACACCAAAAACTGCACTATCTTGAGCTAATACATCTGTTTCTCATAAAGCATCAGATCTGGTCCTGCTTCATCAGTGTCCATGGGCATATCTGGTAACTTTTTAGGGGTTTTCAGCAGAGGTAAAACCCCTTATATGCATGTGCACCCTTTATTGAATATCTACACCACTGATACAACTCCTAGTGTCACCAGGACCTCTGTGGTTCCCTGAGTGATAAACAGGTCATGGTTCATCAATGCTGTTGACATCTTCAGTTTAGGAACTGTTTGAAGCACCGCTCTCAACTCAGGGGAAACAGACTATAATAAGGAGAAATAAGTGTGTACTCCCAGATGACTGTTTGACCATAGTGAGTTGTCTTTTCGCAAATCGCAATTATAGTTCTTTGGTTTATGAAACTGGAGGGACATCCCCTTGCCCTACTGAAAATAGAAGTCTGATAATATTGGCCCTGTATTAGAAGCTGTGTTGGTGACTACATTGCATTGAATAGATTGATAGTTTGACAGATAAATCAATCATCAACAGAATGATTAATTGATAGATAGATAGATAGATAGATAGATTCATTTGTTGATTCATTGATTCATTCATTGATTGTTTCACAGATAGATCAATCAATATATCAATCCATATATAGATAGACAGACAGACAGATAGATAGATAGATAGATAGATAGATAGATAGATAGATAGATAGATAGATAGATAGATAGATAGATAGGCAGATAGATAGATAGATAGATAGGCAGATAGATAGATGGGCGGATAGGCAGACAGATAGACTTACTGATTGGTAGATTGATTGATGAATTTACTGCAAATGGTCAAAAATCGTATGATTTTCACTGTTGGAACTTTTGAGGTCAGCTGTTGAAATCAGGCCAGCCTTACAAAAATCTTTTCTTTTTAAATTTATTTCACTATTTTGTTGCCAGACTTTAGCTGCTTGAATATTTATAATGGAATAGAGGCCGTAGAACTTTGCGGTATTATTCAATTAAAGAATATTGGTTGAATTTGGATATATTGGGAGATTTAGAAATCTTATCAATATTGATAAATGAAATATATATATATGCAGATTAAAATATTTGTTTAAAATGTATTTGGAATTTAAAAAATTTTATCTCTCATGGTATAGGCTGCAGATGGAGGAATAAGATATAAAATAGGATGGAATGTATGCTATACAGTATAGTGAGTATACACTATCAAAACTAGTACATGTAATAGGATATCAGGAATTAATGGGCTTTGTAAACTTGCTGAGTTGCTCTTTCAGAAAACACTACATACCATAGATGAACAACTTTCATTTTGAAATATATCTAATGAACAAAAAAATGAATGATAAGTTAATGAACAATAATGACCATATATAATAACACATGAATTATAACACCCCCAATGGCCCCCCCATGAATGATAACACACCCATGAATGATTACATGTATACCCATAAAAAGATAACAGATCCATGAATGATAACACACCCTATTTGATGACACGGTTGACACCCATGAATGGTTATGCACCCATTAACACACACCCATGATAAAAACACCCATGAATGACAACACACAGTATGAATGATAGAGCCCTGATAGCACAACAGGGTACACCCTTATGAAATGTAAGGCTAACACCTCATATCAAGCAAATATTTTATATTCTAAAACATTTCTTTCCAGACCTGTACGGCACCAAGATGGTTCTTAAACGGACCAAGAACGAGGTGCGTGCCGCTTTGGCGTCAAATATCATGGAGACATGCCGCCAGGTCTTGCCGGACATAGAAGAAATCTTCATTGAAGGACTACTGGGGGTGACTCTGAACAAGCGAGAAATCTTCTTGGTGAATCTGAGTGACATCTATTCGAGAGAGGAGGCTGGGCCCCCTCCGAAACGGAAGAGAGGGCGAAGAAGTGGGGTCAATGCAGAGTACAAGAAGGAGTATACCCTCGAAGAAAGTTTTGACGTTGAAGATTCTCCCTCGAAAAGATCGTCCGGTAGTCTGCCCGTCGCCCTCTTCAGTGATGCCAGTAATCAGCATGAGGTAATAGTTATGAATTTGTTCTTTTCTATGATTTATGTTGTCTTTTTGGACAATATTTTAATAAATAAGGATTTCTTAATGTAAAATATTTTCAAGTTCTCAAGATTTTACAGTTCTACAAGGACAGACAATTATATTGTCGGAAAAATGCAATGGGAAAAGATTCTGAATGGCTTGTAATTCTAAGTGTTAATGGTATTTTATGTTTTTAGTTTAGATCGAGACACAAGACATAGATAGAAAGATATGAGGAGGAGCAATAATTGTGACAAATTTTAGAATCTGTAGATGGAACCACAAGTCATTGATTCTGAAAGCGTAGATGGAGCCACAAGTGACATATTTCAAGAATGAAGATGGAGACTCAAGTTGCAGATATTTGGAAATGTCTCAATGCAAAATAGAAATGCAAAGTAAAGATGTGAAAAATTTCATAGATGTTTCTACATATGTGATTTGTTTCAGATGGATGAATCGGTTCAAGATTACTCGACACATTACATTAAGGAAGAAGAAATGGTTTTGCCGGAGGATTATGCAATTACGAAAGTCGGCAGACGTCCCAAGATAACTTTTCCTGAATTAGAGGACGTAGCCGTCACAAGGAAATCACCGTTGAAGGTTCCCAGCATTCCTTGTGTTCAGCTGCCGAAAACGGACATGAATTTCATCGACCAAAGAAATCACTTTGTACAACCTGAACAACCACTGGATATTCGGTCTGATTCGCAAGTTGAATTTCAGCAAGCATCAATGGCGGAGCCTGAATTGCAAGTTACTCAGCCTGAATTGCAAGTTATTCAGCCGGAATTGCAAGTTATTCAGCCGGAATTGCAAGTCAGCCAGCCGGAATTGCACATTCCCAACCCTGAATTTCAGTCTCAAAAGCAACCTATCAACTTGGATCACCCAGTTTTAGATTTATCTGTAGATAAGAGGCACTCATATCCTCAATCCTCTTTACCTGACAATATGTCCCAAAGCAGTTTTCCACAAAGCTGTGCTTCAGGTGTTAACACCATTGCTGGCCTGTTGACCGGTCCGAATAGGAACAGCATCAAGAGTGAAAATGACAGTTCGAACAAAAGCCGAAGAAAAAGAGGCCGCCCAAGGAAGATTTCTGATGACTCCATTAAAGCCACTGGTCCATTGACACACTCAACCAACTACAATCTAACAAATAACAATCAACCAATTCAATTGACAACCAATAACATTCAACCATGTCCATCAACCAGTCAACCAATTAGCTTGAAATTAGAACCAAACATAGGCATTTACTGCGATCAACCGCAAGATTTTTCCAAGAAATCTGCCAAAGGAGACTTTTCCAATGAAGTGTTAGACCTCAACATGAACTCTGCTGTCAATTTTAACTCTCAGGAGGCTGACAATACTTCTTTCCGATACACTTCCACCCCTGAAATCCCCCACACTTCAAATGATTCAAATCCAGACTCAGCCAATTGCTATCAATCTACCATACATCCGAGTGCAATTGACCAATCAGAATCCAACTCCAACGGCCAATCAGAAGCCTTCTTGCAAACCAACCAAGAAAGCAACCAATCAGCTGAGAGTATGACAAGTCCTGGCCAATCAGAGAACAGCTTTCAATGTGGACCTGTTTTCCCTCATTTGGAAGAATACGATCAGATGGCCTTCAATTCATCAATGGAGGATAGGAGTTTAAACGTAAGTGGTTTTGCACAATATAAAATTTTGTAAATTTCAGGAAAATGTCTTTTTTGTAAACTTAATCCTTAAAGCCCCTTGGTGAGTAAAAACAATTAGACCTGTGTGTGATGATTGACTAGAAGTATGTGTTTTATTTTGTCTGCGAATTTCCAATAGGATATTGGTATCTTAATAGTTTTAAAATAATTGTGGTATATTTTGCCAATATTGGAAGTTTCTCAGTAATGGTTTCAATTCAAAATCCATTTTCAGGACTCCAATGCTGAATTCCTTGGTGCCAATGAAAGCCAAGAAGAAGGTAATATAAGTCATAGTTCTATCCTATTTGGTAGCTATTCTTGAAGATTTACTAGTGATTCCGTTCAGTTTACTTCATATCGTATATACTCGGGTATAACACGCACTTTTGATGCCTCGAAATTACACCTCTAGAATGGGTGCGTCTTATACACGGAATATATACCAAATTATTTTTCACTAAAAAATTCATGGTAAGGGTGCTATCTGTTGTCACTTGTGCAATAATTTGAAACACAAGAATAATTATGAATTACAAGTAATAGCAAATGTTTTATCATACCAATGCATGAAAGCTCTTGAAGTTGTGCGGCTTGTGCTCCAGCGCTGGTTACCAGGCACCCACCCTATGTCCTGCTGAGCCCTGGAAAGTGCTCTAAGTCAGACAAGTGTCCTGGAAAGGACTGTTTTCCCATCTAGCTCGTTACAGTATAATATTCTATTACATTAATTTGTTCAACTATTTTTTACAGAAGACACTGACAGACTTGAACTAACAAGCACAGGGCGTCCTAAACGCAAGACGTCAATGTCCCCATGGACGCGACAGTTCTTCAACATCAGCACTGGAGGAGAGTCCAAAACCGTCCAGATTAAAGCTACACAGAAATGCCCCATATGTAATAAGGTCTTTTCAGCTGGTGAGTATTGAGTATTACTGGAAATAGAGTTAGTTAATTTGTTTTATGAAGGATGGTTCAAAATTTAGAACTGTTAATAAAATTTTTATGTTGGGAAGGAATTGAAGAATGCTCAAGAAAATTGGTATACAGAATGATACATCAAAAATGTATTCAATTGAATGGAAATTTACACCATAAATAGTGCTAGTTATAATCAGGCTTGAGTGCCAATCGGACTGAATGGCAAATTATATAATTTCTAATTTTCAGAACAATAGTGTCTTTCTGATTTGATAATAATTCTTATGAAGTATTATACACACCCCAGCTTCTGCATCGATATGCCTAAGTCAACGTTCCTGAATCAATCAATTTCAATATTCAGAGTTAAATTCAGAGTTATTATTCCTCTTCTCATACAATGTAATAGCCTTTTCAAAAAAAATTGTTATGCTTTTTTCCAGGGTCACACCTCAAACGTCACTACTTGGTGACACATACAGACAGCAGCAAATTCCAGTGTCGTATTTGTTCGAAACGGTTCGGGTCATCAGATCATCTGAAACGTCACATGGGCACTCACGCCTCCGAAAAGAAATATAGATGCCACTTGTGTGAAAGGAGGTTTAACGTAAAATACAGACTGTCCGAACATTTGTCTGAGAGGCATGGAATCTATGAAATATCTAGCGAACTCAATATCGTCAATGACTACGACAATGGTGCTGTTGCTATGGTAGCTAATGAGGTTGCCATGGAAACTAATCAGACTATTAATCACAATGTTGTAGCAGCAAATTAAGCCATTTCTACCAGATTTCTTTTGCATTTCATGAATTGTGTTAATTATTAAGAGCCTGAGAGGTCTAAAACTGTTTAGATCATATCTCTGATGTTTTAAATATTTTTAATTGGAAAGAAAAAACTGTCTCAAGTTTTAGTCAGGTAGCACAATAACTATTTTGAATATTTATTAGGCCCCTTTATTTTTTGTAAATATTTTAGCTGGTCTGAATTTATATCTGAAGTTTTGTTTTGGAGTTGTTACAGTTTGATTCTTGAATGGAAACTTGCTTAAAAGTTTTGAGGGAAAATGTAAAAAATTAATTTATTTCAAATCATGAAATTGATATTTGTGGAATATATATATTTGAAATTATATTGAATATTTAATTCTGTGACATTCAATCTTGTAGTCAATTTCTTTTATCTTCCCCAAATTAATTTTATTTTTATCAATTCGCTTTTAGCGGGATAATGAATTTATGCTCAGAATGTATATTGTAAATTTTATCATTTTCACTCAAATTGGGCGTATTGCAATATAATATGCACTGAAATTTAGATTTTTTTTAAAATCACAACTTTAGCATGTGTATTGGCGATTTTATCGGATCCTATTTATAAATTAAGATTCCAATTTTATCTATATTATTATTTGATCTGAGTGTTCATGGAGCAACGTTATAGAATGGATGGATGTGTGTTGAGTGTTTGGTGCATTTACAATTTATTGGACCATTATTGGTATACTGAATACATGTATTGTATTGAATTTGTATTGGTATTTGACTATGCAAATATAATACAGGTTGAATTTGAGTCTTGTTGAGTTCAGTCTTCGTAGGAGTTCGGGGGCTGGGGTCAGTTGCCCGCAGGGAATTTTTGTTTATTTTGTGTAATTTACGAAGGGGAATTTTATGAAATTTCAATGCGCTGTACAGAAATATAAGAAAGTTGAAATTTAACATATTGGACATAAAAGGTTACAAGTCATTAGAGTCAAAATTCTGTCTGAATAAAAATTTCTTCAATTGCCTATAAAAGGCTGATTTTGTGGCCTGGGGTAGAGCACTACACTGTTTTGAGGCCAAAATTTCGAACTTATATTTAAGTTGAGTTAATCCTTTGGCAGTAGTTTAATAATAAGAGATGACATTTTTCTAAAGCTCAGACTTGTGTGATTAGGCATGTCATGGTACATATTTTCAATGGTACGATATTATCATAATAATTATTATGGTTAGAATTCAATACAAGATTGAGACGCGAAAATCTGCTTTCAAGCGCTCTTAAGCTTGGTGCCGTTGAAAATTCATGATCTGATGATACCACATTCGAAATTTCATTCTGGAGTAATTACAAAATATTAAAATGTTGTGCCTCAACTTTGCATAGCATGTGATTTTCATCAAAGGTGCAGTGTGGTGATGAATACATTTAATTTTGTGTCCAAATTCTGAAGTGTGTTGGTCAGCTGTGATGATCTTGTATTATATATATGGGCCTACAGGTTGAATTTAAATAGTTCAAATTGCGATTGTGGTAGCATGATTGAGAGTTAAAGGTGTTACAAATTATTAAACTGCTATGTTGCCATGGTATTTGATTTTCATCAAAGGTTTATAACTTGTAGTCTTGTGCCATCACTTTGAGATTGATATTGTTCAACTGGAGAGTACCCCAACTACCCATAAGCGGGATAAGGTGTGTGATCAGAGTTAATGCTGACAAGTGGTGCTTGCATTGATGAAAAATCTGAAGAATTGAATGCAACATTAAAATGCTTTATTCCCATAGCATGTGAATTTCATCAAATTTTTGGTATATTTTGTTAAAACTCCCAATATATATGTTTCACTACAATAAAAGCGTGTGAATCTCATTTTGAGTATTTAAATTAATAAGTAACAAAATAAATTATCCGTCTCATCTAAGAGTTCTTAGGAATGAACACATTTCGTCCAAGAACATGGCACCTTTAACTTTGTATTTCTTGAAAATGTTTTGCAAAAAGGCATGTGAATATCATCTTTGAAATTTGATTACGGTGAAAACGTTCCGAAAAATTAAGTGTTAACGTTTTGATGAAACGGGTTGAAAACGAACAGCAAAATGTAGATTTCTTAGGGGTTAGGCATTTTTGTGCTTCGTCGGAGTGGAAACATTTCTCAAAGACGACAAAATATGAATTCTTTGGATTTAAATATTTTGTGTACTTATTGATATTAGCCATTGCCTTTTAACCTATTCATTCTTGTGTTGTGGTGAAAAACCTTACACATTTTGATGAGTTTCAATGAAAAAAGTTTCCATTGATTAAAGCACCATCTGGTGAATATTTTGGCAAAATAATGTCTTGAGACTCCGTTCCAGACTCATTCCTGTCAATTTCCGTCGACTGGCAATTATTTGTAAATTAGGAAAATTATTCTCCGCTCGTATCCGAGAATAATATTATTCGATCACTACCGCCTATACGATCAAACTTCACTGAAGTGCATGTCTCTACTACATGATCACCAAAGCTGCGGAATTTACTGTACCTTGTGTCCACCTAGTGGTTTGTTTCTTAGTACCAGACAGCAAATCCATTAGTTTCAGGGTGTTCTCTAATGCATAAAAGTTTTGAGAAAATGTGGTTATTTTGTCAGGAAAATGGCCAAATAATAGTTCCAATAGCTACTTCTCACAATAATTTATTTCAATCAAGAAATATCATAACAGTAAAAGCAATAAAATAAATAAGATACATATATGCAAATATAAATGCTGTAATATAATCTCATGAATCATGATATGTGATATTTTAATTTAAAACTATACAGGCTTACAACTTCAAAGCGAAATATACAAGCAATGTGGCAGCTCCCAGCCCGTAATTCACAACATTACACAAGAGGGCACTGCTGGTTGGTTTCTCCTGGTGGTTTTCTCTTCGGCGGCTTTTCAAATTGGGGGATTTTGCTGATTTCTGCTCACACTTCTGTAGAGTGCAGATGAACATGCCCTTTTTCGTACAAACGCATGAATTGCAACCATCTTCGGCTGGTATGCTGGTACCTTCTAAATGTTCTAATCCGTCGGAGTCCTTACATTTCGCTTTTTGTGGTATGCAGGCCTTTTTCGTACAAGCCACTTTTTGGTCTCGTTCGCAGGTACATCGGTTGCAGCCATCTTTGTCTAGGAATCCATCTCCTAAAAAATAATGTGAAGAAAAAAAGTTGACTTGACATTAATAATTATATGGAAAATTTGTTCCTGCAGTGAAATGGTAGCTCATTTGCTTAGATATCTTTATTCTATCCATGGCACTTCAGCATGTGCGTTAGTACTGGATGGATTTAGATTTCCTTTGGCATGATGTGTTCATTTGTACCACACACTACCTGATTAAATGTTGGTGACTATTTGAGCTTTTTTGGGCCCAAAGTTAAAGAAATCTGAAAAATTCCTCTGCCTCGCTGCATGCACTATCATTTTTTTCTGCAGCACTAGCAGCCAAGAGGTATATATTTCTACACTTTCTCTACAAAAACAGTCATAAAACGTTCATAGAAGGTGCTAAAGCACCAAATACCAGCATTTAAATGTTTATTTGATGAAAGAATTGCCGAAATTAGCACGGAATTGAAGAATGCTGCTACAATAACATTTAAGCCTAAGTCTTAATCAACTTCTTATGTGCAGCATCTTGCAGTAGTCGAAGTTCAATTTTAAATGGACAGCGAAGCTATGTGCTCTCCGAGCGCCTGTTCTAGTTAATTTTATGGTCTTCTTACCTGTCTTGTAAGTCTGTCCATTGTAGAAACAGTTATCAGGGTTAGTGCCACCAGGTAGGCATCCTTCCGTACAAGACACAAATCCATTTCCTTCGCAGTAGCAGGTGTTGCATCCGTCGTTCGAGGGGAAACTCTTTCCTTCTTCGTACTCCTTCCCATCGTATTCGCATGTGGCACCCAGTACAGCTGGAAATAATTGAAAGAAAAATCCATTTTTTACTGAATATTATATAATTTATATGTGATGAATGTTCATAAATGCCATTATCGAAATTATTGACCAGTAAATTTGTGTTGTAAAAAATTAGGCCCATGTGGCCCCGGTCTCCTCACCAAATGACAAAAAAAGTTTTTAAAAAGAAGCTTATTAGGAGAAAAGTTTTAGATTTCAGTTGTCATTGAAGAAAAAGATTTACTTGACCAATGACTTGTGTTTTAAAGTGCATGGATGCCTTAATTTTTGGAGGGGGGGGGGGGTTAGAGACAAATGTTCTGAGTGAGGATTGTGAGTGATAGGGGCCCTGGACTTTTAAATATGTCTTATATTTTTGCACTTGTTGGGCTTTGATTCTAATATGTCTGGCTAATAATCCTGAACCTGATGCACATCAGTGTCAGATCGTACTCCCAAGTCGCAGCATGGCAGAGTGACTGATTGCAATTGATCCAGAGAATGAAGTAAATTGCACTTTCCAACTTTTGAAAATGCCCTCTAGTTAGGCCGGACATAATTGATCTTGAGCTTCTTGAATCTTTTAGAGAGCTTTCAAGGCAATTTTTGTAATGTCAAATTGTAAATTGAATTGAAAGCATTCAGTAAGCTCAATTTCCTTTTTTTCATCGGCAGAAAATCTGGCTTGGTCGATCCAAGAAGCTAAAAATTAATCATATCTGGTCATGTTATTTATTAATATTTGTCGGTTGCCCCAGCTGTGGCATGAAGCTGATAGCATGGCATCATGCTGACCATAAAATTGGCCAGAAATATCTGTTATACAACACATTGCTGCCTGCAAGTGAAACAAATGACACTTTGCCATTAGGTCCATGCTAACAGCCTCAACCAAACTGCTTTGGAAGCATGAATTCTCAAGCATGAAAGCTCATCCGTTGAGATGAATCGTATTGGGTCACAAATGACGATGTTTACCAGTGGCAAGTGGGATAACAATGACTGCCAATTTTCTTTGCTGCATTCAGACTGCACAGTTAGGTATGGGTCAAAATCTTTGATAAGTAAGTAAAACATATGGCCAATGTTTTTTCAATTGGTTCACTTACTCAGCAAAGATTTTGACCAATATACATGTAACTGTTTGTAGGGCAAAGAAATTGGCAGCCTTTTTGTGTCCTACATAGTATGTCTCAAATATTGTCCCTTTATTATGACCCCATATGTTTTATAAATTTTCATTGGATGAGCATCCTTAATTCTTTCCAGAAGCAGTAGTTGAAAATGGTTTGCATGGACTCAATGGCAAAACATCACTTGTTTTATGTACTTACAGACAGCCCTGTACATGCCATATATGCAAAAGTACAGCACCCCAGGTCCAATACTTTTTGTGCTACAGGGCCTCAAAAGTTGAACTTTTGAAATGCTGTATCTCCCTTAATATTCATCCTAGAAAAAAAAATTGACCATTTTTGAAAAGCTCAGAATGTCAGCTTTCCAATGGTGTATAGCAATATCCTGTAGAACGTCCGCTTTAGAATCGCGGTGGACATTGAAAATTTCATGTCACTTTTTGGGCCTCCCAAAACATATTTTGGCCTAAAAAACTATGAAGCTCTTTATGGATGTTCATGTATATTTTTTTGTGTGGTACCCAATATGGAACCGCATAATGTCTCCAAAGGAAATTTGTCTACTTCAAGTAAATTTTCCTTGCACATGTAAAGTATGTATGTAGGACCTGTTGTGACATCATTAAGTCCTCAAACAGCCAAAAGTAATCATGCATGCTTCACTGGCTGTACAATAGGACAGGCATCCAGGAACCTCAAAACCTACATAGCATCAGAACTTGGCATGAATATTAGCTAATATCATGCTCTGTTAAATGGGAAATAAACTGTTGCAGCATAAATTGCCAATGGCGTAAGGTCAAATCTCTCAAATGTGAGTCAAAGTACTGAGTATAGAGCAAAAATAGAGAGATAAATTGAGATGTCAATGGAGTAGAATACATAGAAAGGTAGAAAGAAAGAAAAAAAGATAGAAAGATTGATTGATAGATCTATAGATAGATATTCTTTCTGTCCTGATTATGATAGAAACTTGGGAATGGGTTCTTAAAACTTTTTTCGCTGAAGGTAAAAAGTATTTGATGGAAGTATTGTGATTATAATAAATTTAAAATATAATTTCAGGGCTTGTTAAATTTTGTATACAGGTAAAATTACAGACATCATGCTCTGCACTTAATTTTATAATAAGAAACGCAAAAGTATTGATCACACGTGGTAGGTCAAAACTGGAGAGGGGTGATAGGGACTTTACCTTCTTTATTTTTGCACAAACTGATAATACTTCCAGTATATTTACTCCAATGAAGCATATAATGAACTGACAAGTGTATGGGTAAAAACCTGATATTATAATTGGCCATTCCATAAAAGAAAAAAGAAAACATATATCAGTTCACTCACCTGGAAGCTGCAGTGCACACAAAACCAATATTAAAACTTCCTGATGTTTCATATTTGCGTGAGAAGTCCAGTCATATGTGGTAATTAAAACTTTGTGTACTGCAAATACACTAATTGTCAACTTCTGCAACTTTAGAAATCTTTTTGAGACAAGGTGTATATCACAGTACTCCAAGTTTGTCACAGCAGCTGCAATATGTCACACAGTGCTAAATTCTCAAGTTTACAACATAAAATCCTGCAACAATTAATGTACATTCACTGATTTAGGTATTAAAATATATTATAGACGTCAAATGCTTCCTGTCCTGATGAAGAATGAACGAAAAAGATTTTGTTCCTCTGGATTTGTGTAAGTAAATGAGCCTAGGGGAAAGTGGGGTTGGTTGGGCAGTTTGTTTACTTAGGGCCCCTGCCAAATTGGAAGGATTAGGTGAATAAATGTAAACATGGCAAAGGTCAGCAGAACAGCTGTGGGTGTCATGGGACTGAGGCTATAATTGCTTGTGGCACTTCTTTGATTTTATCTCTATAAATAAATACACAATTATAAACAGATCACGACATCATCGAAGTCCAGGATGTTCTCCGGTTGTTTGTTCCTGTGTTTAATTGGTAAATCATGTTTATTTCTGGGACTGTTTTGTCTGTTTGGTTTATAGCTTCCTGAGTTGTGCTGTCTATCTATTCTGTAGTCCTGTAAGATCTTCCTCAGTGACTGATAGCCTTACTAAATGAGGTAGAATTTTATCTATCTATTTTTGTAGCTAGTACAGTGTCCATACAAGTGTCTGTAGATCTATCTATCTTTAGTTTTTTGTATTGAACAAAATCTACCAGTTATTACAAAATAACTCTTCCAGTTCCTCCTCCTTGTTCTTCCTTCTCTCATGAATGCTTTCCTTCCTTCTCAAATTATCCTCCTTGTCCCTCCCCTTTAACTTAATTCTTGCAGATTTTTTCTGCGTTGTTATCTTCCTCCAGATGTCTTCCTCAGCCATCTGTCTCAGAACTCTCACCCGTCCTTCTCTTTCTCCATTCTCTTACTCAATAATTTCTATTCCTCTTCAATCTCCTCTTTCTCCTTTCTCCAATTTCTCCCAAGTCTATCCTTTCTTTCTTTCCTTTCTTTCATATCCTCATTTTCTCTTGCTTCTGTCTCTCCTCTCCCATCCCCCACTCTTCTCCTCTTACTTCTCTTCCTATTTATCTTCCTTCCACCCTGTCATTCATCTCCTCCTTCTAATTATCTCTACTCTTCCTCTACTCCCCCTCTCTTCCTTCTTTTCTTCTACTCTTCCTTCTGTCTTCCTCCTCTCCCATTGCTTCTTCTTTTATCTTCTATTCCACCTCTCAGAGCTCTCCCCTCTCTTCTCTCCTTTTCCTCTCTTTGCCTTAGCTGTTTCCATTTCTTCTCTTCTATCTCCTCCTCCTCTTTATTTTCCCCATTTAAACCAGTCCATTTTCCCCAGGTGGCCCACATGCTCCCATTTCCCCTACTTGTTTGCAAGTGGCAGCTGTCCTCCACCATGTGCCAACTTGTTGGTATGGTGTCTGATCATTTAGTAAATAATATGTCACCATCATAGCTCTGACTAGAGTGTGACATAAACCTTGTATGTGTCAAATACTTTTGTCATTTGTAAACGTATTTGTGTATTTTTGGTTGAGGTTTATGTTGAGTCAGTTGTTTATGCCTGTTGATTCAACTTAATTGTGTTGTTACCTTGACTGCAGGCTTAACAAGACTAATTTTTGCATAAAAGGAAGGTATTAAAATTTTTAAATAATAATCATTGTAGTGAGTCAGGTTTTAAACATGATTATGTATTTGTTGTTGATGCAATTATATTTTCAGAGAGTTAAGTTGAAGATCTCAAAATTTTATCAAAACTTTAAAAAGTGTCTATTGACCAATTACATAAATTTGTATTTCAAACATATGAATTCACTAGTTCATTGTATTATAATCTGAGTGGTTAAGGTTCCTGCCTGCTCCGCTGAAGGCGTTTGGCTGCATGGGTTCGAACTTCGAACCCGGGGTGGGGAACCCAAATTTTCGGTGGACCTTCATGAGCAAAATCCAGCTGGATGTCATTCAGATGCGAAGTTCAATTGCGGCTCCTTGTATCAATGTCTATTCTGGGCAAGTAAAAGATCCCTCACATGGGATTAATATGTAACATGCTGCTGAGAGCACCCACTCTCTCTCTCACCCATCTCATCAATCAACCCTCGTGAGCGCCCAGAACTGGGCTTAGAGGACTGCACTAGCCACTCACCATATCTATCTATCTATAATCATGTTTTAATGGCCATGGTGAGCCCTGAATTAACACTTTTCCAAAGGGGTTTCTTATTTTGCTCAATTTTGCAATGATGCAGCTACTCAAATATAAATTGGACCAATAGACCAATATGACTGATACTTTGCTAAACTGTCCAGGAGGCTGCAGCAGAATAATTTGCTGGATTATAAGTATCCCACACTTGCCTCTAATTGGTTCAATTAATGAGTAGCCGGCCCAAGTATCGAATACAACTGCATAGAACAAGCAAGGAGGTGGCACTCTGTAGAGTGCATAGGCCGCTCTGTGTCACCTTTCTAAGGTCTATGTATCATCCTCCAGGTCTCAATGCTAAAGCCCCTAGTGTCAGATTGTGACAGCTCTTCCTTCAAAAAATGTGGGCTCTCTCATCAGTCTCATGCATGACACACAAGCAGGTGAGCATCCCTAGTAGTATGTGCGTATAACCAAAATGTAATCAGTTCTTCGTTGTGGTCAATAGAAATATCCTGGTGAGTTTCAGTTGAATCTGTTGAGCAGTTTTTTCACAATCGTGTTGACAGCCAGACAGACAGACACACACATGCGAATGATAATATTAGTCCCGTGTTACGGCGGGCTTAACGAGGCTTATCATTTGCTGTTAAGGCGTTAATAACACTAAGCAGCACTGATTATAATTAGCTCATTCGGTAACTGCAGAGCTCTAAACTCACTGCATTGGCTTGAGCTGATTATATCAAACTTAGAAAATTGTTATTTTTTTCAAGTGAATAAATGTCTGCTCTGTGGAAAGCAAAATTTAGATAAGACACAGTTCAAGCACTGAGTTACATTTATGTGTCATCCGTGTAAAAAAAATCCTGTGTCGCCAAAAATGCAGATATCTGGACGAAACTTGCTTTATCTGATGCAGAAAATAGTTGGCTTCCTTAATAGAATCACTTTTGTGGTGTGTATATACACTTTCTAGGTACGATTAACTAAAATAGGACAAAAAACAGGCAAAAATCACCGATTTTGGGTGACAAAAAAAATGACACCTTGATGTTTAACGCTTCATATTTTGGATGATAATGGTTCTTTTACCAAATTTTTTTCTTGAGGCTCTCCCTAAGTTTCTTATCTATCATATGATATCCACATTATGTCGAATATGGCAATTATTTGAAGAAAAATATAAAAAAGCGATGCAAGGTAGGGTGACAATTTTGTTGTGATTTCTCGCCTCTCAAGGAATAGTCAATTTTAATGTGACAATTGTGGCTCTAATTTTAAAGACAGAAAGTTTATATTTCACAGAAATGTTCTTTATTATGTAATAGGACTTATACTATCTTTGATTGTCTGTATCATGTGTCAAAACGACAAAATAAAATAGCTTACCAAAGATGGCCCTGTCAGTTCAGGACATGTCAAAAACATATACGTAGCCCCGTAAAAAGAACTTAATCTCAAAAAGTTCTCAAGATAATGTGCTGAAAAATAAACTTTGCCCAACTAAATTGGTTACAAGCAGTTTATATTGGCAGAGCCCAGTTTTGGATAGTTTTTGAGATTAAGTTTTTTTTACGACAAAATTTTATATGAAATTTTTTAGAAGTTGTATTTTATTTTCTGAATTTCGTCTAATTTGGAGTATTGATGAATCTTCTTAACCGATATGGTTGTAGCAGGCACTATGAACATAAATGACCCTCTTAAAATTATGTTTTGATGAAAATAAGGCCCTTATACTTTGGGGTTTTTATATATAGGTTGCAGGTTCTATAAGGTCATATAACTCCCATATACTGGTAAATAACATGTCTAAAACTACTCAAATATAGTAAAATTTACTCACACACCACATTTATTAATAGTTTTGTGCCTGTCTGGTCAAAAATGCAGTCATATTTAAAGTTACAGTTTACTCCTTCCACCAAGGTGATGCCAAGAATTAGCTCTGTAACTTCTGCAGGATAAAAAAGGCATTCAAAAAATTTTACCTGACACCCTAACATGCAGGCATCACTTGGAGATTATTGGGAGTAATTATATTTGAATATCGCATTGATTACTGCTGTTGGTTTCGGTGAAAAGTGGCTGATGCAAGTTGATGATGTCGGTCTGACCTTTCTAGCAAAAATAGTATTTAAATTGGCTTCAACTGACTTAATAACATGCCAAAGTATGAAATCAATAATATTTTGTGTTAAAGGACTATCATCTGAAAGAAAGTAACTTTTAAGGGCTGTGGTTATACATTTTTATCAGATTTTTAGGCAAGCATGAGGTCCCTCCCATTAATTGTGAATAACTTTTGAACGGTTAAATATTTTGCATTGATTCTTTCATATTATTAATCCTCACATTTTTTCGCATATATCCCATGCACTTTGATCGCAAAATATGATGTTTTATTTTTTAACCCTTACGACACCCAAATGTAACTCGGACCTCGCACGGTGTCATAAGAATATTTGAAAGAAAAGAAGAATCAAAGGATTCAAAGCCGGGGAGAAAGGGTTGCGAATGGTGTGATGCCTAAGATGGGTTTTATAACTTTGTAATTCTTTTAGATAAAATTTTGAAAGTTGTTTTTATTTATTTAAAGTACATACATCTCTTATGTGCAGAAAGTGAATTAAGATTTATTTGATTACAAAAAAGTTATGAGGGGCCTAAGTTTAGGCCACTCAGTGAAATGGGTCTATTGCAAACTATCACTCTAAAGAGTAAAGACTGCTGAATACTCTGAGTGAATAGTGTTCCTTCTTGTGATACTGATTCTGTGTATATTATATTTGTATAAGTTAAACAAAACCAGACTCATCTATTTTATAAAAACATTTATTAAACTTGTGCTCATGTCTGAAGCCAGACAATCATGCCAAGTATATTCTTGGATAGCAAGATGCTCCATTAAACGGAATTTGTTTAACATCATGGCACTAAAAACATTACAAAAATATCACAAAAAGTACACGGTATTATCTCATTTCTGAATAGCAAAAATTACATCTTTAGCACTGATAATAGTTTTAAATACTAGAGATCAAATACAATGTATAAATATGACAGTTACAACACATGTATGTGCTTTGTCCGGGATATCATATATGTTATTTTGAAAAAATAAATGTAAGAAAAATCTGATTGTAATATAATATAATTACTCTCCGAAGTTAGTTCCAAGACAATTAGTAAAATTATCAATATTGAAAAATATAAATGGGTTATTAT
Organism: Platynereis dumerilii; assembly: GCA_026936325.1. Classification (NCBI taxonomy): domain Eukaryota; kingdom Metazoa; phylum Annelida; class Polychaeta; order Phyllodocida; family Nereididae; genus Platynereis; species Platynereis dumerilii. Next base: position 44,147,059 of record JAPTHN010000004.1, on the reverse strand, counting down.
TTGAGATACTACACAGATAAATTACTCATGATGATAACATATTTATTATTATTTATAAATGATACACTTGATTTGGTCACAACTTGCTTTGAAAAAATTAATTTTTATCAAAATATGATGGGTCCGATTAATTAGTCAGTTTACCTTAGATAATAAATAATTTTGCAGTAAGGTCATGATAGCAACAAAGAGATGTGGAACTAGGGAAAATTTATACTATTCACACAATTGCCTTTTTAGTGTACAGTTCAATTGACCAGTTAATTGGTATTTGGGTCACATTAAATTGAAGTGATAAACAGTATACACATGCGATATAAAGTCAAAATAGTAATTTGAATTTTAATTTGAAGCTTCATTGAAATTCCACCAGGTGGAAGTCAAGTCATCAGAAATTTGAATTTTTAACTTCAATGTAATTCCACCAGGTGAAAGTCAAGTCATTAGTGGATTATAGTTCATGCACTTCTCAATGGAGGGCACCAAAGATGGCTGCAAGCAGAGCCGCCAAGAGGAGAGTGAAGGTGATACGGTGAGACTCGGAGCCGCCGGGGGTGGTTGACACAGTGGGTGGCAATGTGGGTGCTTGATAGCCGTAGGTATAACAATCATCATTGAGGAAGTTCGTCATGGCTTGAAACAAGTGTTGAGATTGTTGGGGGCTGTTGATCGAGTGGTCTTCATCAACGTAGACCTGAAATGGACATGAAACATGACATATCATTACCAATTTACCAAGAGCATAAAATTAAAAATGATACATTATAATTAATAATAAATGTGAGGACAATAATTATTATTGTGGGGATTCAATGGCAGATCCAGGCATGGTCTTCGGGAGGGGGGGAAGTGCTTTTAGCGCACACGTATTTTCTTCAAAATGTTAATTTTCATCTTGGTGGTCTGGATAGGGCCTAGCCCCCCCCAGGCCTCCCCCACTGGATCTGCCACTGGGATTTGATTTTGAAGGATATGCAGTGTGTGCAATATTAGAAAATTGAGTATACAGTGGAATCATAAATGAATATTAAATTCCTTGCAAGTGACATATTTAAAATTTCAAGTGTGAGAAATAACAGTGTGTTGCACTGCAGTCTAGCTGCATATATTTTCTTTGGAGGAAATATAGCAGGGTAATATTATGTACAGCATGTGCAATTGCAGTTCAGTCAAGTTATTCTTTATTTATCCCCACAAATAGATATGCCATTTTTAATGAAGCTAGCCTGCAGGTAAAAAAAATAGATATAGTTACCTGCGATCTGAACTGGACCTCAGCACGAGTCAAAGCATCAACGAAAGTGGTGAAGTGGCGGAAGTGGACGTTATCTGCAAGAAATATGTCAGAAGATGTTTTGATTTACAGGTCAGAAGATGTTTTAATGAGGCTCTGGATGGGGTTTTGCGTCCCCCTGTCTCTTGGCCATTTTACTTTTGAATTCCCTGTCCCTTTGCAATTTTTCTAATGGTACTTTTGAATTCCCTGCCCCTCAGCTCTGAATGGAGTTTTATGTCCCCCTGTCCCTTGGACATTTTACTTTTGAATTCCCTGTCTCCCATAACCCCCCATCCAGAGCCTCTTTAATATAATTCAATCTATAGTATACATGTGAAGTTTGATTGTAATGGAACAACCTGTTTTTTCCCCACAGTTTTTATGTATATTTAGGTTATGAGGGTCAATTGATTGTAAACCGACAGATAAGCAATAAAAATTAGGTTTGAAGTACCAATTGCACTTTCTAAATTTGGTGCATCACCCTTGTGATTATATATGAGCAAAGACAGATCCCAACTTTTGAATAATGATTGGTACAATTGCTACAATGGTACATGGAGGAGTGGATGGCTGGGGTGTAAATTGAATTTTAAATATCAAAGAAACAAATAGGAACATATGTGTAAACTTCAGCTCTAACATGGAGTGACTTGCACAAACTAAATGGCAACAAATATAGAGTGGGACAATGTCAAAATTTTAATTTAAGACACTTCAACCCCAGTACAACCCACCCCTCATAATTATGTAATGGAATTTGGAATATTCCAAATAATTTGGAGACGTCATATAAACAATTTGTCGTCTAATAACTTGGCACTTGTTGTAATCTTGTATTTTTGCCTTAGAATATCTCTTGATATCAAGAATCTCTGTTACGAACTATAATAAGTGTTATGAAGACGACGAGACGTCGCCGAAAATTATGGCTAAAAAATCTACTAGATCTTCTAAAGGTAAATTAATCAAATATATTGATCCGAAGATCGAAAATCTACACTCTAGATAAATAAGGTTTGTATATTCACCGTCGTGAGTGCCGTGAGCAATGAAGTATTTTCTGTCCTTGAAATTTGGAGCGTATTGGAACAGATCGGTCGCCTGAAAAAGGAAGTAAAGATATTTCATATACATGCCCTCAGGAATACACCCCTTGTTATTACCTCACACAGGGTCCCTGGATAAAGTTTGAAGAAATACGCCACTAGTGCAGTTAAAGAAGAGGATCAAAGGAACATTATGAGATAAAATGAAAAATTTCTGTTGGGAATTCTTTGAGATATGACAATTGAAAAATTTTGGTTTGTCACACCACAAATATCACGGTTTAATGATCAGTAAAACCTTGTGTAACGGTTTAAAAGTGAAGTCAAGTCTGTGGTAAGCTGAGTCCAGTATTCTCATATGGTTTCCAAAGTTATTATTTTAGAAGTACAAATTATAGTGTTATAAACCAAATTTTTAAAATCGTTATATCTCAAAGAATTCCCAACAGATTTTTTTTTCATTTTTGTCTTAAAATGATCCCTTGGGTGTCTTCTTGAACACTACGCTAGTGGCATATTTGTTCAATTTGTTTAACCAAAACTTTATTCAGGGACGGTGTACCCACTTCATTGAATGGTCCACTGTTTTACCAACAACAAAAACTATGTGAAGATTGCTAAACCCAGGGTTTGAATCCTCAGATTCTTGTTTACACCATATATGATTATTAATGTACTTCAAACTCAGATGGCACTTCAAGTTCATCGCTTCGTCATAGACTGTTTCATGAGAAAATGTGCCTTTTTTTAAAGACGTTTGTTTACATTCTGTTTTTTGTAATAATTCACTTACATTATAAGCTGCTTCATCATCAGTAATAAGGCCCATGTATCTCTCAGTGTAAGCAGTGTCTGAAATAAAATAAAATAAGCTCTCACCAAAACTCAAAACTGTATATATACCACAGAAGAACGGCATGTAGAATTCGTATATATATTATCACATTACATGTTTATCCCTACCATAATATCGTTTGGATGAAACAGGAGCGACAGCCACGGCGCATCCGAAAGATGTTTCATTTCTTCCTAATACATGGGAGGCGGCAAACCCTCCATAGGACTGAGAGGGGGAAAAAAGAAGAAAATTTCCATTAATGCTTTTCTTGAAATTCCTGTTAAAGCAGCAAACAGGGCTAAAATGTGGACATTTTACAACTTACAACAACTGGAAATACTCCTGAAGGTATTGACAGAGAGAAAGAAATAGGGTGAGTAAAATTGAAAATCACGTAAGGACAGTGAAAAGAAATAAATAGGTTGGTGGATGTTAATTAAATTTGTCCTTTTGTTGTCATATTGTATGGTATGGTATTGTTGTTACTCACCCATCCGAAAATAGCCGCTGGGTCGTCATCGTGGAGGTAGTCCAACTGTTCCCTGAGAGATCTGGAAATGGCGTTAAAGTTGTTAGGGGACAGTAGTGACAGCATATGCGGATGACTTTAGTTGCTTATATTAGTACATACTAGCTGTTCACCCGATGGGGTTTGTCGCTTTTCAAAAATGTGCCGAGTTCGAGATTCTTGCCAGTTTAGAGTAATGTGAAGCCATGCAGCTCCTATTTGCAGGTTCCAGTCAGCTTTCAGTTGGATGAAGTAATGTGGATTGTTTGGAGCTACTATACAGCGGGGTGTACAGCACTAAAAACACTGAGAGAGTGGAGTTGTTGGAAAATATCATTTTTTCTAAATGCATGACGCAACTTAATTTCTGGGAAACGGGTAGTTATATTGGACATAGAAGTGCAATCAGTGTGGCAAAATATGCGGAATTTAGTGGCCTGCAATATGATATGCATTACTGGCCTTGATGTGGCAGGGAAATATATAGCTGCCAGATTTGTATGTGGAAAATGTGGTTTTTGTCAAACTCCCAATAGGAATATCTGGTACCTGGGTAGTTATATTGGCCATAGAATGTCAGTCTGCATATGAAAAGATGCGGAATTCAATGGCCTTTAATATTAAATGCATTACAGCCGTTGTTGTGGCAGATAAATACACAGGTGGGATATATTTATGTGAAAAAACATGTTTTTTTGCCAAATTCTCAATATAAATTTGTGTTACCATGGAAATAATGAATGTTAATAGGTGAAAGTTGCCCTATCGGGAACTTCAGATGAATTGACAGGCTTAGGAGTGTAATTTAAGGTTTTGTGGGTTGAGTGGAAAAAGCCTTATGAGTGAGATGAGATTCCTGCTATGGCTATTATTATGATTTTAGATAGATAGGTAACCAAGTTGCACTATAGTTTGCATAAATACATCTGACCCTGGGCATGCAGTTAGACTCGTAAAACATATGCAATGAATTATAGCAATTATACACAAATAATCAGTCAAAAGCATAGCTCTGTAGTCAGGAAACAAGTGAATTTAATTTTTCTAAATTATTTAAAAAATAATAATTTAGGAATCAGGAGTGGCCAGATTAACTGTCGACTCCAACTGCACCTGAAAACCGAAGTTCGACTCCGACTCGGATCCCACCCAAAACACCCCGATTCCACGACTCCGACTCCAAAGCCCTGGTCAAAAAATGTCAAATTATACTTACTCTCCAAAAGCTATCTGATCTTGGATTTCAATGTTAGCCAATTGTTTGTACATTAGGAATTTCCAGTCCTCTCCCAAGCCGATTGTACCCCTGGCATCTACGGAGGCCACAGCTACGTTAAATGCACTTCCCAAATATCTGAGCCAATTGTTTGTAGTTGAGCCGTAACCGAACCTGCTCGTTACCTGAAGACTGCCTGGTCCACCGTAACTGGAATTTAAGAATTTTCAGTAAATTGAACGTATTCAGAAATGATGTTAATATATTATACGACCAGTAACGACCTGGCAGTTGTAGATCCAAACTGGCATATTAAGCTCACCCAGTAACAATGGAAAATGGATAACTGTATATATATTTGTTTAAAGTTGTAAGTTGTCATTTATGTTTAAAGTTGAAAATTGTGACTCTTTGTAAATTGTTGGTTCTGTACCCCTGTTTTACATTTTGTTACTGTTATGAAGTCACATAGTGGTAGATAAGCCCTATTAGGGCTGGGTATTTACGACTGTGAATTTCAATGAAATGTGAATAACCTGTACCTGCCACTATAATCAATAAAAAAGTTTTAAAAAGTTCAAGTATAACGGATAGTGTACTCACACATAGACAAGAAGGGGATGAAAACTACCCTGTTCCCTGTCTGGGGGATGATAAACCTCTGCTGAAACATCTGTAATAAAAACGAGAACGATGTACATTAGCAAGAGCAGACCGTCCCCATATCCCCCAAGCCCTGCACATCTGCTGATACAGCTTTAACTGCCAAAATGCCTATGTTTTTCTTGTGTTAAAAATTGCCACCAGGGGGGGCAGTTGTGAGTACGAGGGGTGTCCCAAAAGTTCTGACCAATTTTTTTGGCAGACCTTTCTATTTGAAGTAGCCGTATGAAATTTTCACAGAATGAATTTCAGGTATCTCACTATCCATTTTGAAAATATGGTACCCGTTTGAGCATTTTAAATAACTTTTCTGTTGCCATGGAAACAGAAGGTCAGCGCACCCAGCGCAGCTCAATTTTTTAGGCCAAATCCAAGTGTCTAGGCTTGTAAATAAGCAAGGAATTTACTGTAAATATAATCCACAGATGATCATGAAAAATATTATTTGGAAACATAACAATATCTCAAAGTTTTTCATTTACATTTAAAGTCACTGGGAATCAGTTTAACCCATGTGCTGAGGTGATCACCTGGGTCCTCCAAACTGTGCTGTACCTAAATTGTGAAATTTCAGTGTATGTGGAGACTGCTTCATTTCTCGTTATGACTATCATTTCTTTAATTTTTGAATTTGTATATAAATTTTAGTATCACTCAAAGTTACAGAAGGCCTAATCTGGTAATTAAAGCAGATGAGATTGGGTTTTGAAAATAAGGTTCTTGAGCACTGCCTCTTGACAGCAGATTGTTTCAGCCAAACCGTCTCAAGCGCTGTTAGGCAACTGCTGGAAAACGCCTTTGGTAATTGCCTCAGCTGATCAGGTTGAAATATAAATAAATGTTTATAATCTAATGGAAGTTATCTTGAAAGACTGCAAGCTTATCAGGAAATACATTTACTTGCAATCATTTTCTTTTTTACTATAATTTCTCTGACTTTTAACACAGCTAATTTCCTGAACTTCGTCAGAGAAATTGAGCTGCGCTGGGTGCACTGACCTCTCGTAACCATGGTAACAGTACAGTAACTTAAACACTTCTTACAGTCTTGATTTTTTTCAAAATAGATGTTCATATACCTGAAATTTATTCTGTGAAAATTTTATTTAGCTATTTCATATAGAAAGGTCTGCCAAAAAGATTGGTCAGAACTTTTGGGACACCCCTTGTACATGCATGTGGCGACACCTTTGGCTAGCCAAAGTAAAAATGGCAGCAGGCCAAAACCACAGCAACCTTGCTGACAGTTTTATTTGAGAAATAAAACTGGTCAAGATATTCACTGGTTTAAGGTAACATTTGACAAGTTTAGGGGCGTCTGTAAATGTTGGGAAAGAATAAGCATAGTGCATGGGGTGGTGTTTGAGATATTTGATGGACACCATGACATGGAGACTGAAAGTAGATCCCCCATCGCATAGCGTGGGGGATAACTAGATATCCCACACTACATGTTGCACTCAGTCTTTTACAATGAGAGTACAGCAATAAGCCCGTGCTACCTGCAGGGACCAACTGGAAGAGACCTTGCAGCAGCTGGCCTCTTGTGATGAGTGGAAATCAACTCTAAACTTATGAACATTAATTAGGATATTTAGAGGAATGTAATGGCCTTCAGAAGGGGCAGAGTTCTACCTCTTTCTACAGGAAGGCACAGTGAAAACAGGTACCAGATTTCAATGGGGTTGGGGTATCACCTGGACTGATGCCTGTAGTGACTGATGCTGACATATATATGTATTCAATGATAACAACAAGGTTGCTTACAACAGGATTCTGTGATCCTATCAGAAGCCCTGGGTGACCTCAGTGTCTCATCTCATTGGTCGATCTGATCTGGGCCAATAAATTGGGGCAACAAAGGTCGTGAAACTTTTAGCCAATGGTGAAGTGTCTTACTAGTTGATCATCCATATCATAATCCCTCGACAGTTATTGTTTAGTGTTGGTTTCTCTTGTTGTCAAAACCTGTACATGTGTTATTTAATCCTTTCACATTGCTTGACTTGCAATTGTATATGCAATAATTTTAAATCAAATCCCACTTTTTATTTACTCTTCTGCTAAAAGCATCACAAGTACATCCAACTATCTGAACAATTAAACATCCCAGAAAATTGGTCAGATCCATATTTGAGGAAATATGTAATATTTAATCTGCCAAAGCAGGGGAGAGCGGTAAACAGGTCTGGATGGCCTACAACACTGTTGTATTTCTATTTGCCTGTACTCTGCGCTGATCTATTGTATTGCCTACATTATAATTTATAGGCCTAGTGGTTTGGTAGAGGTAAATATCAGGTGATATTCACTTAGGCCGAATGCCGAGGTATCAACTTCAGTTCTGCAAATTGACCGAAACCGAAGTCCACAATTGTTTTGTTGACAATTTTTTTTGGGATGGTTATTTTTTTAGAATAATTGTTTTGAATTTTTTTTTTTGCTTCTCTTTTTCTCTTTTTTTTTGGAATTTTTTTTTATTTTTGGAATTTTTTTTTTTTGGGCAGGGGAATTTTTTTTTTTTGGAAAATTTTTTTTTGGATTTTCTTTTTTTTGGAAAGTTTTTTTTTTTGGATTTTTTGTTTTTCCAACGGTGGTGGCGCTTCCATCGGTAAGGCCTCTCGTCTCCTGTGAGTGAAAAAATTAACCAAAATTCTGTCAAAGTCACTTCTGTAATGCTTGCCATGTGTTTTTCTCTTGAATAACTCTGGAGCGGGCGTTCTAAAATTTTGAAATATTTTTTTCATTGATATTTAAGTCAGATCAATAAATTTTTTCTATTGCTTTTATCACTTTCCATTTTTACGAAAACATGGCTGAGAAAGTAATGTCAGAAGTTCAGTGTCAAAAAAAAAAAGATGGCGGTCAGCCCTTTTAATTGAAAGCTTCATATCCACACTTTCTCAGTTCATACGTGACTAGTGTGGGAAGGATCGCTGAACGATTGCAATTTGCTCTCGCTTACCGCTCTATAAACAGATCGAAAATAAGTTCCCTTTTGTGGAAACTTGAATATATCAAAGACCTCTTTTCCAATTTCTATAAAAGCTTACCAATTTCTAGGCCTGCATATTGACATTGTGACTGTGTATTTGTAGCTTGATTGCTTTGCTTGTGTTTCATAGATCCACTTTATCCACATGGAATTTTCAGGACGTTAACATTGGGCAATGATTTGCAGGGAGAGCCATAATTATCAAAATCATTGACCTCTATTTCGCATTGGTTTCACATATTATGACACAGTTATTGTGTCTATGACATTGCAATGAACATATAGTATCGTCCAGGGTGTTCAAATAATGACAAAATGCAGGAAAATTTCCATAGAGCATTTATTCTTGACTTCCTCGCAAGTTTTCCCAACTGGGGCCAATGTGAGCAGTCATATCTGGGCCCAAAGTGGATACAAAAAATAATGAAATATGAGATCTAGAATTGATATCAGTCAGAGTTTGGCATTGTTTTTTAACTTTCTATATTATGTACCCTATGATATTCAGAATACATGAAAGGTATATAGGGACGAAAAATGGTTAAAAATACTTGTTTGTTCTCTCTGACATGTAAAATTGTATTATGGAATCACCCATCAGCATCCTCTTTAATGTTATGGCACAGTAACATGGATGAATGATCTGATTATAGTAATGCGAGCTTTGCAGGTATGAAAATAGGAATAGGCAGTGAATGAGAAAGATTGGTGCTGAGCTGTCGTAATCAGGGCAGAGTTAAATAAAAAAGGTGTGCATATAGTTCGAAGAAATGACAGGAAGTGACTTTTGCACCAAAGGTAGCATGTGTTAACACCAAGAAGAAGAGATACACTCATCAGTTAAATTCCTTACCAGGCAACAGGTCTATATATAGCCTATTATTAAACAAAGAAATGAAATATACTTACTGACGTCATTGTTCATAGTGAATTGCATGAATTCTCTCACTGGAAGATCTTTCGCAGCAAGAGCATCCTTTAATTCCTCATTATCCTCCATCACGGCAATTTGTTCTGTAAATTATGCAACAAAATAGATCAGACTTGTATATTTCCTATTTTGAATCAATCCTTGTCTTCAATGCAAAAAAAACCCACATACTATCTTACACTCAGTGATGGAACAAGCTTTCAAAAAAATTATTAGCTTAGTGAAAATTCTCACTAGAAACTGATATTTTCCCAATAAGTAATTTCCATTGAGATTAGGAAATTTCCATGAATTACATTACAGAATTCAACTTTTCTTTTACAGTGAAGGTCACCATCATGATTCTTGACAGATCCAGGAAAAGAGTTTTAACTTTTGTGTCGTTTTAAGAACGGGCCATGGATTGGAATTTGACTATTCAAGGAAACAACCCTTTACAGCAAATTCATTTAATATGAGTTTCTCTGGCAAGTTTTCTCAGTATCCAAACAGTATTTTCAGCCTGCCTGATTGGTCCACAAGTAATAAAACATCGTCCTAATTTCTTTGTTGAACGTAGGAAGCTGTGAAAAATCTAGTAGGCCTATTCTGCTTCAGTGAGCAGCTTGGTTTGTGAGTGGATAAGATTAACAGGGAAACACTCACAACCACACCAGACATATCAACAGCTTTTGATACACGTTTTTAAGGTATTCAATTTAGGCTTATATGTGTAATTCAGTGTCTCAACCAATCAAATGAACTGCATTTGCTACGTTTTGCTATCCTGTGGAAGAAACTCATACTTGTTGAATTGGCTGTAAGGTTGACCACCATTTAGTCACTTGTATCTTGTTCATGTTTTTGGCTGTTAACATAAAGATATACTTGGAATAATTATGACACAGGTCTCCAATCTCATTCCGGACTGATTCAGGAAATGAATTTGTAACTAAATTATGAGGTTTTATTTATGAAGACGTATTTGTAGTTGTTGTGATGCTGGTTGTTATCGGGGGCACCCATGACAGTGTGTTATTATAATGCCCATATCAGTGTAAGGTCTTGGTTGCGCATCTTTTGTGACATGGAGATTCATTTTTTTATGCAACTGGGAAAATATCTGTTATGCTGCCAGCCAGCCCAAGTGTCATTCAGCGCCTCCAAGCCAGCTGATATGAATCATTTTTTTCCCCTGCCAGCAGTTTCAACTGCTTTCTCATTACCTGTTTGCAAATTGTATCGGTTGAACGCCAAAAATTTACTCCCAGCTCAGCAGCCTCCCAGCCAGCCGGGCACCTGCTGCATAGGCTAACAGATAATTGGTATAACAGATCATAAGGTGCCCCTGTGTTATCAATCAAATGACAAACCAATTGTTACACTCTGTAACTATTTATACTTATACTGGACTTGAACAGCCCTTTGTTTCAGTGTTTGTGCTGGGCAAGTAAAAGATCCCTCAAATGATGTAAATGTGTAACATGGTGAGGATTCCTGCCCTTTCTCCTTCTCATTTCATCAATCAACCATCGTGAGCACCTAATACTGTTCTTAGAGAAGGCTCCATCACCATTGATATTTATCTATGTGTCTGAACAGGTTTTTAAAATCCATCAGCATAAGTGTTTCAATGTTCCATCATGAAGTCATACTTGATTTGATTTTTGATTTGATTTATTTATTCAAAAGAACAACATATGAACAATACGAAAAAAATGGGAGTTTGAAGTAAAAATTACAACGTAACTCCCACTAAAGAGCAGAATTCAACATTTTCAAATTACTTAAACAATTCTTGATTGAAACTGAATTGATAGTATTTTCATCTAAATTATTCCCATTATTTACAATTCGATTGCTCTAAAAATATTTCTTTTATCAGTACGGCTATAAAACACACACAGCTGTTTATTATGACCTCTTCTTCTATGTACAAATTTATAAACTTCTTCCCTATCATTTAAATTGAGGTTTGTATGACAATTAATGACTTTGTAAAACAATATTAAATCAGAATTTTTTCTTTGAATGTCCAATGAATCTAATTTAAAAAAATTTAGTCTTTCTTTATACGAAACATTTTCATAGTTCAATGTACGTCAGGTGAAATACCTTTGCACCCATTCTACTTTGTCTTTATTACATTGTAATATTGGTGACCAAGCCTGACTGAATATTCTAAAAGTGGTCGGTCAAACATAACAAATAAACATTTTGAGATAAAACTCGAAATTGTGATTCTCAAAAACTGAAAAAATTTTATGAATAACAAAATATGCTTTGCTAGTAATATTAATACAATGGACCGTATATTTACTTACCTGTATAAGATGAATTATAAACTTGATAAAGTTCGTAACGAGGCACATCTGGACCAAGGCAAGACAGTAAGAAGAATTCTGCTGATGGAGAGAAAGAGGCTGATACATAATCACAATCTTCAACCTGGCAGGATATGCACTGAATGTTCTCTGGGTCAGCCGGATCCATGCTGCAATTAGAAGGTTAAATTTAGCTGTTTTCAAGAATTCATCTGGAAAACCACCCTAGAAAGGGAGGGGAGGAGGTCGGTCTGGTTTTTTTTTAGGGGAGGGAAGTTTTTTTTTGGGGGGGGGGGGGGCGGAGGAATCGGCAGGCTGGTTTGGTATTTTTAGCTCGAGCTTTGACAAGAACTGCTTGGTTTGACCAAACTGAAGAGATTTTGCCAATACAAACGGTTGCTGATTTGTCTAACCAATCACCATAAGACCAATCAGCAATCCTGTGTCATGTCGAATAGGCCTACAACCAATGGTCATTCGTTATTTTCTGCTTGTTTACATTGACCATTTGCTAGTGTCTCATTCATTGCCTTGCAGACAGTCTTGAAAAGTTTTAAAAGTAAAATTATGTCATTGTGACATAATGTTTCTTATTGCAAAAAGTATCGAAAAAAGTGTGAAATTAATGTCATTGTTACATAAAGTTTTGTTGTATATTTTCAGGGAAGGTATTTCGCATAATGCCTTCTGTTATATTGATATTCCTATGCCAAGAAAAAGGCTGGAAAGGAAGAATGAAATAAAGTCTGACAGAAAGGAAAAAAGAGCTAAAAAGGAAGGAAGGAAAGCTGAAATTAAGAGAGGAAGGTAGCACAAAGGTAGAAAGGAAGGAAAAGGCAAACAAAGAGGAAGACAGAAAGGAAGGAAAGAAGGAGGAAGAAAGGAAGTCTGGAAGGAGGAAAGGATGATGAAAGGAAGATAGGATGTATGAAAGAAATTCCTTCCTTCCGGCCCCATGTTTATTTTCCATTCCTTTCATCTTCCAATCCTTTTCTTCCTTCCTTCATTTCCTTTTTCTTCCTTCCTTCATTTCCATCCTTTTTCTTTCCTCTTTTGTCACCTTCAATGTGACACTTTGTTTTTTTCGCGGAACTGACGGAACAAAGTCGTTTAGTTTGCCTTGATAATATACTTCTTGTTGGCCTCATAAATATATGTACTGTATTATATAACCATATGAATATTGTGCTGATGAACGAATGAAAATTGTGTCATTCTTAAGATATACACACCTTTCAAACACTTTTACCAAGGTTAGCTTTTAATATCTATCATTTACCCATAACAACTCGGACAAACTCTTCTCCTTTAGTTGAAGAACTTGTTTTTTTTTTTAAATAGCTAAGAAACCTAATACTATAAATAGTTGGGGGATAGCTCAGTTGGTAGAGCATCGGGCTCCTATGGGGAGGTCTCTGCCTGCATGGGTTCGAGCCCAGGCAGGGTCAGCCTCTCTATGAGCCTCTATGTACTATAAATAGCCCCTGACTAGGTCTGTCCCGTGAGACCTGTGCATAAATGGAGGGGGTTGTACTCAGTGTTCTATACTGGGGCAACTGAAAGACCCTGCACATCCCACAACTAATAGGGTATGTGGCAGACTCACAGCCTTATCATCACTCATCCATCATACGGCACTCGCCATGCTTGTAGAGGGCAATGACCCTCTAGAGCATTAAGAAGATCTGAGCATAGAGGACCTAAAAGAGGACCTGCGTTCAGTAAATACTTGATACTTGATACTGATACTATAAAGCAAAAATTGTTTATCTCATTGTAGTCACAGCCCAATTTGAAGCTAATTTCTGAGGAATTAACATTGCAGATGCTCATTCTCATTCTTGTAGAGAAATAGAATCAATACTTTGTAGTCAGTGTAGTTACCTCATCAGGTGTCTATTCCTTTGAACTCCATTGGTTGAGTAAAAATACCTGAAAAATAAATATAAAGCCCTGTAGTGCACTGCGAATAGCCAGAAAAGTCCCTAGCCATACAAAACAATTTAAAAATAGACAGGCACTGCTAATAGTCCAATACCTTCAATTTTCTTCACGGGGTGGAAATGGAGGGGAGCTCCCTTATTAAGAAGCTGGGGGAGCTATGACCTGCTCCAGCTCCCCCAATCATCAGTGATAAATATAATAATATAATTAGCATGTTTCTTTTTTCAGTCCACCATGACCATATGTGTATTATTAGCCAAAATATACTCTGATTTAAAAGATTTTTCTCCTTTTGAAAAATTTGGAAGAGCGCCGCAACCGTGACAGCCAAGAGCTCCTCCGATTATAATTTTCCATTTCCATCACTGAACAAAAAGTAGTACTATATATATATATATATATATTTATGAAAAAGAAGGTAATTATATTCCATAGATTGTATGAAAGATGTCAATATGAGAAAGGACATTGCTATGCTGGATATGGACAGATCAGCACTGGGAATTTGTTCTAGAAAGTCTCTGGAAAATTTTACTTACAGTATTTTGTCAGAATCAAAGGCAACCAATCCCTGGACTTCTTGTGCTCCAAGCTCTTCAAAGAAACGAATAGTTCCGTATGTGCTATTCACCTGTAACAAAATACATATATGTATGAACACTCCCCAAAATCTTGTCAATATATATCATGTAGGCCTAAATGACCATGGCCCACAAATTTATATTAAGCAGCTTGTGTTGAATTTCAGTTTCATTGAATATAGAACATACTTTTTTTGTTTCTTAATTAAAATTTAGTGGAATGAACAATTCTTTCATTAAAAATGGAGTTTGAAAGAAAAAAATGAATGCTGTGAAGAAAAATATATTCATTTAATTTTTGGTATGCCATATATCTATCTTAAGTATTACATTAACTAATTAGAATAGCGTTGGTGAGAATAAATACATTTTTAGGTTGGAATAGGTAGATAATAACGGCAATCTCTGAATGGATGGTATATTTAAGTATTTGTTAAAAAATGCGGATATCAAACTTGCGAGCGAGATGAGTATGTGACACCAAAAAGTGACACCCAAAAACTGAAAAAGTGTATATTATGTCACTTACTGGAATGGAGATTGAGATTGAAGCAATTTGTTTGTATGATCCGTCACTGTTTGGATTCATCAGGTATGTGTAGTATAAATCTGACTCAAGATCAGGAATGGGAGCTGGCCAGGGCTGAAGTAAAGATAAAAACAATTTATAGTGATGAACATCCCATTTTGATTACACGATAGAGAGAATGTTGGCCCTGGGGGGGGGTTCTCACTATATGTTGGTGTACACCTATGCTCGGCTGAAAAGGGCTCTTCAAGGGCTAATTTTCCCTAGCTAAGGGTCCTAAAATGAGGTCTGAATATTCCTAGACATGGTCCAACATTTCCAGCACTCCGAATTTCGCGTAAAAATCACCTGCCAAAGGACATCCGTGGTGGAAAAAAAGAAATTATTTGGGACAAATAATTGAAATAATACAGCCGACACGAAAAAAATGCCTCTTTGAGGGCGAATTTTCCCTAGTCCAGGGTCCTATTTTTGAGTTCCCGGCACTCCGTTACTGGGTCTGGGTGCGAGACGCCCCCCAGGATGTTGGCGCTGTTACAGTCAACGAATGACGAGTACTTACTCTCTACTGCACTTGGATTTCAATGACCTCTCAACAAATCCTATCAAATACATTGAAATGTGGTGTCAATTTGTCTTTGGGCAACTTGTGACCACATTAAAGAGTGATGTGACACATTAAATTACTTGCCATGATAGCCTTGCCAGTATAGGATATGACCTCACAAATTGCTTAAGAGTCATAGAATATAACATGGCATGGATAGGGCTATGACCTCACAAAGAACATTTCAGCACAAATTCCTTAGTGGATAGTTGAGACTGCTGCCTCCCAGACCAGTTTCATATATATAAATATGAATATATTTTGAAGGGGAATAAATGTACTACTTACTGCATCTATCCATCCATTGGTGACATCTTGACGGTAATTCTGAAAATGTGAAATAATACAGTCTGTAAGTTATCTTGCAATTCTTATTGGAAAATGGAGAGGTTTTGATATGTTTACTGCCTACATGGTCCATAAATGTATTGGACTATTGGTTGCCTTTGCAAAAATGCAATTAGATAGCACCTGCACACATGCAGTCCAAATTTCTAAAAGGGGTTCAATTTAGCTGTCTATACGTGTAGCGATTCATAGCTAGACTGATCCATAGCTATCCGTATGCCTAACTATCCATTTCTATTCATCTGTATACATTGCAATATCTTTACCCCTTGTTTAAACAACACTACAACAGTATAGGGGAGACCGGGGCACGTTGGTCCACTTTTCTATTTTTTGGCTCTCAATCAAAAACTACTCTGAATATACGGAAAATCTATTTACCAACAGACTTCCTAACATTTACACCTTTATGCCAAAGCAAGTCTATCTACATTGTATAGTTGCAGAGAAAAATAAGACTAAAATATGTTTTTTTATGGTCCAACGTGCCCGGGAGCTGGGGCACGATGGACCGCCATGTGGGGCATGTTGGACCACAGATTAAAAGTCCAGTAAAGAAGAAGAAAGTAGTATTTACTTGGATGATTATGTAAAGTCTTGTTTCAGCTAGAAGGGCTGTAAAATCGAAAATTAGCCAACTGAACTGATTGTACCTTCATGTTGTACGGGACTTAACTAGTCGCTATATTAACGTAAGAAATAACACAGCTGGCCTTTTGTCGACTATTCATTTTCTTTCTATCGGGGATTTCATTGGGGGATTTGGACAACTCTGCATGTTTCATAAAAAAATATTTTAGATGGTCCAGCGTACCCCAAGGTCCAATGTGCACCGGTCTCCCCTACTTACTGGTGGCTGGCTGTGGATATCTAGGGATCGGTTTAGCTATAGATATCTTTATGTGGCTATGCATAGATAGCTGAGGCTGGACTTACGACTATACGCGTAGCAATTAACAAAACCTCTCTAATAAATATTTATCTGAGTTTGAGTGTGCGCAATTTTATACTTACATCAGTACAGTCCACACTTGGTGGATTGCCTCCATTTGTAGTGAAAGCGCAGATCTGGATAATTGCAAAAGTTTGGGCTCTGTTGGCCCAGGTTATGGCCACAGTATTTGGTGCAACAAATTCCACTCGGGTGTAGTAATGCTCGCTGCAAAAGAAAAAAAAAGACATACATTTTATCCTTGGGGCAAAAGGAACTGTGGCCAATTTCATATAACTGTTATTTTACTGTTATTTATAGTGATGCAGACCGGACCACCTTTTAGAGGGTGGTCCGGTATTTACAAGGGTGGTCCGGTCCTGGTCCGGTCAAGGATGAGGTGGTCCGATTTTGTTACTAGACCGGTCCAGAAGCGATCCTTCGGCATTTCAAAAATTATTATAAATTGAGGGTGAAAACAAGCTATATGACATAAATTTCATTTTTAGAGATGACAAAATTCATGTGATACTCTTCATGACATGAAAAATCACTGGACCGGTCCGGACCGGCACTTGACCGGTCCGGTCCAACACTGAACCGGTTTTTTGTAGGTGGTCCGGTATTTTGGCGGTCCAGGGCTGGACCGCGGACCGGACCGGTCCAAGGCGGTCCGGTCTGCATCACTAGTTATTTATTAGAAGATATGTATGCATCGCATCTTCTATTGGAATTGTAGTCCTGGATTTTGTGATCACCCAACTTTCTGTCATGTTTTTTGGTTCAATGGGGCCATTGAGGACGTGGATGACCATTGGCATTTGCTTGTTTTTCTATTAGGCATTACATGTGGGTAGTGGCAATGGTGTCTGGGCTTGAATGAGTCCTTATTTCCGATTTTGATTTACGGTAGGGAGCTTTTTAAATTACGCCAAAAAAATAATAAAGGGTGCATTCGATTGCACAAGTCTTAAATACTCCGGATACACAAGTAACCACTGGGTCTACAGATATGGCAGACCCCATTTTAGAAAGCTGAAAAAATTCTCTGTTTTGTCCTGCCAATAACACATCTGTGTGTAGTTGTTTTTAAGAAAGAATGACCACTTGGGAAAATTTCTTAAACCATTTTGTTTTATCAAATGGATAGAGAGGAATAACCATGAGGCCAAGATGACCGTCAGCTTGCACAGATATATATATATATATATATATAGGCCTGCTTAAACACTAAATAAACAGATATATTTACATAGACAATTATGTAATTGGCAATCCTCATTCTCTTAAGATTAGCCATGTCAAATTTAGGCCTAATAATTGTTTTCCAGTAGGGAAGACCGGGGCTGGTTGTCACAAGGGCAGGTTGTCACACTTTTTATTGCACTAAACTAGAGGGTCCCACAGTTCAACCACTCACTGCTTACGCCTTTTATAACCCACTTGAGTCTTTTTGGGAAATCTTGACCCCTGGAGGGGAGTCTGGTGGGACCAACTTTTTACACCAAAAAACTAACACAACTATAAATTGGTGATTTATACATGCTACTGATTACTTAAGATGTATGCAGATACGGCACAGTGTCTAGATCAATCTCAGTTCGGGAAAGTGCAGAATTCGGGAGCATTCCCGAATTCGGGACAAAGGTGTGCCCAAATTCGGAAACAGCTCCCAAATTCGGGAACAAAAGTGTTCCCAAATTCGGGAGTTTCATTTTTAAATGACCCTCGGACGTTGTGTATTAAGATCGGATGGAATTTTATTAGCCAGACTGGTTGTTTGCAAGGTAATCTAGAATTCTACCCTGTGAAAAAAAATTCTGTGCTGTGGTTTTCTTTACAGAGCAAATCAAACTTTTTAAGATGACTAATTCTGTCTTATACATGTACATTACAAATTCCATTGAATTATTTTCCGAATTTTGTCAGGCTATGCATTTATTTGAATTAGAATTTATTTATATGCCATGATTAACCGATAGTATAGCAGTGAAGGTGCTGCAATTGTTGACTTGAGCAGCTCAGATCATATTTTCATCTATATGACTAATTGTTGATAAATTGTCATTAAATTCAATTTAAATTACCTTATAAAATAACTTATTTGTTAAATAAACTACAATTCGACTCACTGGTTCACACATTGCAGGTAGAATGAGATTTACTGCAGATGTTTCTCTTGAAAGTATGCTATCTGTCTGACTGAGTAGTCGGTAGTTATGGGAGTTGACAGGAGTTACCGGGAGTTGTGGGAGTTAGCGGGAGTTACCAGGAGTTATGGGAGTTGGAAGGAGTTAGTGGGAGTTACAGGAGTTAGCGGGAGTTACGGGAGTAGCAGAAGTTAGTGGGAGTTACGGCAGTTAGCAGGAGTTAGTGGGAGTAAGCAGGAGTTAGTGCATTGACCTTAGCGGGAGTTGCAGGACGTCCAGGAGTTCCGGGAGTTACATGCTTTTAAAAATGGGGCCTATCTATCTATCCCTTTATCTATCCCTATATCTCTGCATCTGTCTCTATATCTATCTGTCTCTGTATCTCTCTGTCTCTATATAGATCTATCTATCTCTAAATCTATCTATCTCTACATCTATCTACATCTCTCTATTGCTATGAGAAATGATTGAACTGTCCAACTTGTCTTGTCCTCTCTTGTCCTACTCTTTCCATAATCATATACATCACTCAATGGCGGATCCAGGGGGGATCTAGAGGGCCACTGAGATGGAAAAAAAAATTTTTTTGAAGAAAATGTTCCGATATACGAGCCCGCGAATGCCAATACGACATCAGACCCCCCTTGACTACGTTGTCTGTATCCACAGCTGTCACCGACAGCTAAACAGACAGACAGAGAAGAAAGTTATGCACAATCAAGAATGATACATGATAAGCAATTTATAAAACATGTGTTTAACAGAACAAGCCCATTTTGGCTCTTTATTAAGGAGAGACCCCTCTGAGAGCTACCTTATTTGGCAGGTTTCACCTATACACATGCGCTTCCTGGGCCACTGTCCAAGCCCACACAAAAATGGACACTCGCTGGAACTTTTAGTGTAAACTTGACTAAAAATCCATTACTTTCAATAGCTCATAGCTCAACTCCTTCCAGTTGCAGAGAAAATAACAAAATACCCTAAAATGGACAAAAATCATCCACTATACTCTAGAAGCGGACCTGATGGAGAAGAGATGAGAGTTCCCCCGTGGCCTAACTGGTAAGTGCGCTTGTCAACTGGCTTTGAGGGCGTGGGTTCAAATCTCAACCTGGGAACTCACTTTAGTCCGAGCCCATGGGACATTAAATGGAGGCGGGTTGTATCCAGTGTTCTATGCTGGGGCAACTGAAAGACCCTGGGCATCCCTGAATTAATAGGGTATGTGCCAGGCTCACAGTCTTCTCATCTCATCATCATACGACGATTGCCTGCCTCAATATAGCCCACTAAGGTGCTGCAGAGGCATAAGAAACAAACAAGCAAGCAAGCAACAAGATAGAGAAGAGAAGCATCCTGGGTAACAATAGAAAGCAAACTAGAACGGTGCTCGGAGAGCACATAGCTTCGCTGTCCATTTAAAATTGAACTTTGACAAATGCAAGATGCCGCACATAAGGGGCCGACCAGTCGATAGTTATGGCTTTTACCCCCCGAACAAACTTTTTTCTTGGTGTGCCTAGCGTCGACCAACGATTTTTTTTGCACGCGGAAACACGACAACCTTTCTTTTCATAAGTTGAACATTGCGCTTCCCTAGGCACAGGTGGATACAAAATTCTTTTTTTTTCATGTGCTGAACATACTTCTCTTTTTTCAGTGTCAGCCTGGGAAAAAACTTATTTTTCACTGAAAAGCTATAGCCCCCCCCTCAAAGATCATCTGGTCGGAGAGTAAAAGTTGATTAACACTTCTAAATATGAAGGCTAGCATGTTATTGCAGCATCATTCATTGGATACAATTGCTTGCGAATTTCTACAATTATCGGATTTTCATCAAATAAACATTGAAATGTGGCTACTTTAGTACTTTGGCACCTACGAACGTTTTGTAGCCGTTTTTGTAGAGAAAATTTAGAAATATCTACCCTCTTGGCTGCTAGTGCTACAGCAAAAAATGATAGTGCATGCTGCACTGTAGAGGGCCTTTTCAGATTTCTTTACAGATGATTTCATATTTGTAGACATTGATGAAATAACAAAATATTTTGCAAAATTTCTAGCCTGACATCAGGAGATCCTGCCAGGTGATTGGTCAAGTTGCCTATTGGGTGTCACTTTTTTCAGCTTGCTTCAAGCAAGTGATGTATTGCTGGAAAAAGGATGTCATAATTTTGACCAATAGTATACTGCGAAGGCCAACTTGGTTTTGTGGCAGTTGTTTAAGCACCTCAAACTGCAATCCACATGAACTCAGTCATTTCTTCATCGACTGTTGTATGTCACACTCCTGTGTACAACAGTTGATTGTTTCAATTGATGTTAAATCTGGGTTGAGGGGGAGACTGGAGTTTTACCTGAGTGGGTGCTACATGCTTCAAGAGAGGGGGGGCAGTACTAATTTTTGCCCTTTGTCCAGAATCTATTTACCTTGCAGGCTAAATAGAATTTATGACTTGGGGGGAATGGGAGTTTCATCTGATGGAGCACCAATTTTTCACACATGTTTCAAGTGGGGTACTTATTACTCACAACTTGATTAAGGGGGGTATGAAATTTTCATAAAAGAAATGGGACATTATAAAAAAAAAAAAAGGGGGTATATATTTTTGACAGAAATTTCCAAAAAAACTCCCAACCTCCCTCCCCCTTCCTGGAATCATAATTTCTGATTAGTCCCTCAGGACAGGACGGTTGCCCAGTGATGTGGCCAACATCCATAAGAAAATCACAGTGGGAATCAGATCAGGGACCCAGCGATAACTAACCCGTTGTCTTGCCGCCTGAGCTGAGCCCCTCCTCTGAGAAAATGTTATATATTCACAATTATACATGTTTATTTGCTGTATAAACAGTCATTACATGGTCACCTGATCCCAATCATCTGAATGCACCGTAGCCTATTGGACTAGCAGAATGTGTGTACTAAAAATGTGTGAAACACAAACTGAAACTCTCACTTGAAACTGCTAAAGTCAGTCCCTGTTAGGAGATCAATGGCTTAAAATGCCATGGTCATCCATGTAAAACGCTTTATACCACTGTTTGCTTTTTCCGGCCAATCAGAAGGCAGGATTTCGCTCTGATATAATGCATATCACAGCTCATACACCTGACCATGATATTGCATGCTTGGCTGACTACAAGTTGACAAAATTGAAGGAAACACTCAAAGAAAACTGACCAACAAAGGATTAAAACTGAACAACACAGACAGTAAACAAGGAGGAAGATTGTATCAAGTGTAACTGGCCTCAATAAAAAGGCTATATTCACGAGTTCTTTTTTATAAATACCATTATCTGAAATAATGATCAAATTTAAGGTCACTTGATAAAATAGTACATTTGGGATATGTAAGCTGCAAAAAAAATAGCGGAGCAGTAGACCAACAGTTTTCACCCAATTTGGCAAGCTCAAAGAATTATATTTTCTTCTTAATTCGGGGGCTGCCGCCCCCGAACCCCTGCATCTTCTTATTTCGGGGGCTGCCGCCCCCGAACCCCTGCTCCTTGCTTTCTGTTATTTTTCAAATGTCTTTCATAATTTAAAAATAACATTTGCTAAGAAACTGTAATAATCAACCGCCCCACAGTGACCTTGGCTGAGATGGCTTCACTATCGACCTACCTATCTATCTATATATCTATCTATCTATCCGTCTAACAATCTATCTGTCTATCCATATCTATCTATAAAATTAATCATTGAAATTAATGTATTGTGTTATTTCCATCTATCTATCGATCGTTCTATCTATCTTTCCATCTATCTTTCTATTTACAAAATTAATGTATTGTATTATTTCCTGAGAACAAAGAATTCTGACCTGTTGCCTTCACGGCTGCCAACATTCAAATGAACTGAGGAACATGAATGTGCAACAAATACAATGAAATGTTGTCAAACAAGAAGGATTGAATGCAAACAAAGGGATTTAAATTAATTTGTTTTGTACTTAGTGGTATAAGTTAGATAACACCCTTGTTTGTGACAATATGCAATAATCCTCGGGCTAAAGCCCTCGGATATATTGCATATTGTCACAAACGAGGGCGTTATCTATTACTTGTCACTTTTCAGGAGAGAGTGGTGTCATACCTTCTCTCGACCAATGAAAATTGCAAGAAAAATGATGTATTTTCTAACTCAAATGTCTACAAATATGAAATCATCTGTAATAGTGAGCTCGAAGAAGCTCCAATAGTCACCAAAATTTAATCAGGTCTTGTGTGGTACAAA
The DNA here is from genome assembly GCA_026936325.1 of Platynereis dumerilii. Lineage (NCBI taxonomy): Eukaryota > Metazoa > Annelida > Polychaeta > Phyllodocida > Nereididae > Platynereis > Platynereis dumerilii. The sequence continues at coordinate 44,123,945 of JAPTHN010000004.1, read as the reverse complement.
TGAACACATCATGCCAAAGGAAATCTAAATCCATCCAGTAGATTTGCAGAAAGCAACTCACATACACACTAACGCAAATGCTGAAGTGCCAGGGACCACAATAGCTTCTCAGTGAAGCTAATAATTACTCCTCAGTCTCATTGAGTTTGTTTGAGTGAGTTAGTGCTTTACACCCCATCAGCACCGGTGTGAGTTATTTAGAGGTAACTGGTGATGCTGATGGTGCCAAAGAAGCATTGTATTGCTTCTGATGTCACAAATACAATGGAGAGCATGCAAATCAGGTCTTTAAGCTAAAGAGATTCGATAATTAGCTACAGAGAGATAGACAGGTCAATAGCCAGGTCAGTGGCCAGGTCAGTAGCCAGGTCAATAGATAGATGCATGGATAATAGGTCTATACTTGTACAGATGGATAGATAATACTCTCGTGCAGTAACTCTCTCTGCTGAAACAAAACAAACAGTTTTTACTCTTCAGACTGATGTATGTTCCTGAATTCGGGAACAGTTTCCGAATTCGGGAACACTGTTCCCGAATTCGGGATCGCTCCCGAATTCTGCACTTTCCCGAACTGATCTATTTAACATTTATAAAGAAATTTTCAAAAAAAATTCATAATCATTCTGCTTCTCATCACACTGATTTCCTGCTGCTTGGATAAGCCTTCATTTGCAGCACCCTTGTACACAGTAGCGTGTTTGTTGAGGTATGCACTGGGCAAGTATGGTCTATAGAGGAGTCCTCATATTCCCAAAATAACTTGTCTTAGTCAAGAACTGCCTTACAGAATCCCACTTGCTACATCCAAGCTCTGAACCAAATTCGTGACAACCAGCCCCGAAAATGTGACAACCTGCCCCGAGTACTCAATTCTAAAACATGTCCAATTAGGATGTTAAGATTTTGAATGATATAGGTATATATTCACTAGATAGATTTAAGTCACTCCCCTTCTGACATTCATATAGCATGGCAGTGCTCCTGCATGCTTTAAATAGAAATAGTAGCATAATTTAGTTCTACACAGTGTGACTACCTGCCCTGTGACTACCAGACACCCGTCTCCCCTACATGTGAATAGTTAGTATCACACGTATTTCCTTCATAATTCAATTTCATCTCACCCTGAAGAAAAGTAATTAACCTTTCATGTTGCTGCTTGAGTGAAAAAACCTCAATTTTTGAGCATCTGAGAGGTTAGCATCCCTGGATAAATTTAAGTTTTCCGTTTTTACAATGTCACTTACGTAGCTGCTATATCGGCTGGTGGGTCAATATCGACTGCTTCTGGAACTCCAGTTCCACTCTGTAGAGTGTCCACCAAATGCAATGTTGCAATTGTGTTACTGCCAAGTGTTCGATCTTCACTGAGGCCTGCCTGTAAAAGGAAAAAGGAAACGTTTCACCTTTAGTTCTTGCCACTCAAGAAAGTTTATTTAGTGGTTTAACGATACATTTCTCCAACTTATTTTAGAAGATTTCTTGTAATGTCTATTGCATTAATGGTCATCTTTAGTCTATTAACTTGGCGTAAATGTGTGTTTAATACAGTAGTGCGAAATAATTGCAGTAAAGACTTCAATTAAATTCACTGGGAGAAACTTCATGGACTAACTGCAGTTAACCCATTATTCAATACGGATGCCAGTGAAACTGATGGATGAAATTTGTGAGGTTTCTATGCAATAAACCAATTGGAAGTGTGGACTACCTATATGATCTTATATCTGACAAAGAACAATATATCTTAAACAAGAACCCGCGGGTTGCATAATGCAGGTGGAATATTCTAATATCGGGTTGCGTTTGACAAAATATTTTCATATGCTTATGAGTTCTGAAACTTCCAAGCTTTTTTAAAATAGCAAAAAATAACCATTTTTGTCTTTTTCTCTTTAATACACAAAGTAGCAGCTCTTCATGCACACCAGATTTTAAAAAAGTCATTTGATGTTATTTAAAATCAATCAAATTATGTATTTAACTTTTTCAATTCCTATTGAAATACACAACAAAAAAGGAGTCAATTAAAAAAACTTTAATATTGTGTATTTAAGCGAATCACCTTGAATAAGTCAAGGCCAAATCTGACAGCTGATGTGACAGTCTAGGATTATGTACACTGTCCTCCTCAGGATTTGGTAAAAAATCCCAGTTCCAAAAATCAATGTGGGTTAGATCAAGACTGTCTGCTAGCGGCCAGTAATTACTTATTGGGAATATGGTCCCATTAATCTAGGATACTAGGAAAGGGACATACACTTCTGAGCTGCAATATGGACTGAAGAAGCCTGAGTAAACTAGAAGGTGTCTGCATACATGGCTGCGAGCGGCCATCGTCGCTAACAAAAGAAGGAACAACCAAGGGGACAAGAACTGTACCAGTACGCCTGCAAAAATGGCTGCGAGCGGCCATCTGCCTGTGATAAAATGAATTTAAGCCTTTGACAGAAGAAGTAAAGCGTCCGAGCGCCAAGAAAAGGATCAGAAGCTCCGATCGCGGCTGCTAGCGGCTGCCCAAAAATGTATATATGTATATAAATCATACTTAATTTTATTGACACACTCATCCCATCTGTAAATAGCCTCAATCGAACTCATCCAATATTTTAAAATAACTTTCCGTCCAATCTCCCCATGCGCACAGGAGAGACTCAATACCCCAGATCTGGGCATAGAGGTCCTTACTCAGGACCTGCGTCCATGTATATACTTGTTACTTGTTGTTACTTGTTACTTGATTATACTTCGGGTGTGACAAACACTTGACTTTTGAAAGCAAAAAATAGGTGTATAAAACGTCAAATATGTCTGTTGCAAATGCCTTTTTTCCATTTATTACAAATGGAAAAATTAAATGCTATTTCTTTTTTTCGGCTGTCAGAAGGGTATAATTTTGTTAATATAAATGAGAATATTCTGTCTCTTAATACCCTTCATATAACCCATAATGCTCCTACACACCATTGCAGATGTTCTCCATTTGTGAAAATCTGAAAACGACATTCAAATGGCGAGATCAAGGTGCTCCGTCCAATCCACAAAACCAATCTACGAAAACAATCTGTAATTGGACATGGAGCACAGAACACATTTGTAAGCGAAAATAGGTATATAGAATGCCTGAAGTACATTTCAGATGCATTTTTCTTATAGGAAAAAGAAATATTATTTTTCCCAGCCATCATAAAATTTTTTTTGTAATTTTGGTTATAAATGAGAATACCTGTCTCTTAATACCCTATGTATAATCTGAAACGCTCCTACACACCACTGTACATGTTCTCCATAAGCGAAATCAGACTTTCAAAAAAGAAAATGTATACTATTTAGACGTCGAGATCATGGAATTCGTCCCAATACACAAAACCACTTTTTCTACAGGTACTATCTGTCAACAGTCCTAGAGCAATAACCATTGGACTTTTTAAAGCGAAAATTGATACATAGATTGCCTTATATAGCTTCCCGATACGCTTTTCTTGATTCTTAAATAGGGGGATTAGATAAAGTTAAATCTTACTTTTTCGGTCAGCAGAAATGAATAATTTTACCTCATATTTTGACAAATACGATTTTCTTTCTAAAATAACCCATAAATAATCCAAAATGCTTCTGTGCACAAAACAAGGGGTTCGGCACTAATGGAAAATCTGATTTTCAAAAACAAAAATGCATTATTTGATAGCAATATGGGGGTGCACTTTCCAATCAACAAAACCCATTATATGGTCATAAGTGACTGGTATAATGCAGTTGCGCATGCGCACCTGCATTAAAAAGACCCCCTACATAAATTTCGTTTGAAGAATATTTACTGTTGTAGTGAGGCTTGTATCATGTATTTAAGTGTATAGCATGGAAGAGAACCCTGAAAAAGGTGCTGCCAGAGCAAAAAAAAATAGTGCACTGAAGCGCTCGAATTATTTATATTACCAAATGTACTCCGATTGCACTGCAAAAATGCCTATACTTCACAATGGAGAATATTTGGAGCGTATGGATTTGCATATCTATAGGGAGTATAAATGAAGAGTAATTTAAATAATTTGAGCGTTTCAAATGTACTCCTTTTTGCGCTGGGTGGCCATGCCTCAATTTAAAAAATTTACCATTGGATAAGCAGCCCGATATTGGGAAGCATATGTGTCGCTATTCGGCAGGTACAATGGGTATTCCACAATTGGGACATTAGTATCATCAAATCTTCCGAAAACTAGGTACTGGCCGTCGTCAGAAAGGTAACTGGCACTAGCAGATCCCAGGACATCCTCTGAAAATATAAAGGGGTATTGAATAGTGCATGGTGTGGGGACAAATATTTGGTTTTAATGCAGTGGATAAGTATATTTTACGTATTTAAAATCAGAAATTGTACAGTGAATTTCAAAACTGGAGAACTTTTTCATATATTTAGAAACAATAACTATACAGGAAATTTCACAACAAAAGTTCTGACCTTTCTATTTGAATTTTGTCTTAGAAATTGAATGGCGCTGAGTGCACAGACATAAATTTGGTTAAACATTATTTATAATTTTTGCCTTGGAGCAGTGTAAAGAGGGTACTCAAGCAGATAGTGGCAGGAAGTCTCATAGTCATGTTGACATCTACATTGGGGAGAGTCAATGCAACCTATGTTAAACCAATGAGCAAAGAGATCACCAAATTGTGACCTCAATTAGCCAATGACAACTTCCTTTTACGATATGATAATACGATAATGATTTATTGTCACTGTATACAGTTAAATTTGTTATGGCATAAAAAAAATTTGTTGTGGCTCTTTGCGGGACAGTTCGACAGGAGATAGTGCTGGGCTATTCGAATTTTGCATGGCAGTGACAATCTTTTTAAAGAAAGCAAGGCCACAGGATGCCCTTATTTGGAAGAGTAGGGAATTCCACAGAGATATATGCTGTTTGGGATAAAGGATTTACAATATATTTCTTTGCACATCATTGGAAAATTTACTTGCAGATGAAATGGCCCTATAGTGCTGTAGTTGTGAGCAGGTTTCAAGTTGTCTAAGATAGATGTCAAGTAAAGTGGGCAGTGATGGTAAAACATCTGGTAAATTTTGAAACGTTTTTGTCCCTGCCTTCTTGAGGATAGAGGGACCGAGCCTAACTCCCGATAAAGCCTGTCATGAGAAGTGTACACATCTTTTTGCACCAGTTGCAATTCTGGCTGCTTCAAGTTGCACCCCCTCATGTTCGTCAGATCGTTCATTGGTGCAGCTGTCAAAGAATATGTCACCATATTCAAGAATGGGCCTAATGAAAGAAAAATAACAAAGTGCAAGATACTTCCTGGCAGCATGGTACTTTAAACATTTTAGAAGGCCAAGGCCTGAGATGTGATTGCTCCAAGAAAGGTTGCTTTGTAGGGTCAATGCACTGACATTTCATTTCCATGGTAACAGAAAAGCAATTTGCAATGCACGCTGTAAACAAGTACCATATTTTCAAAATAGATAGCAAAATACCTGAAATTATGTGGCAATTTGTTCTGCTACTTCAAATAGAAAGGTCTGCCAAAAAAGAAATTGGTCAGAACTTCTGAAACACCACTTAAATAGAAAATCAAGAAATATAGAATTTTTTAAAATCCTTGATTGGGTCATTTGTGATACACTGGGTTATATAATGTCTTTCGTATAATACCTCTGGTATAATTGTGCAGATGTTTTCAGTGTAACTTTTAGGGTTGCAGAAACATACCCCCTAAAACAGTTCAACAGAGCAATCATGACATCAGCTGTACTGCAGGAGTGAAATGAACAATAGGTCGATCTGTCTCCATTTGTGGTTCTCAATTTATGTATATGTGACATCTCAAAGCGAAAGCTGCTCTGTTGGAATCCCCTTTGCCTTTCAACGAGGTGATTGGTGTTGTTGACCAAGCCAAGGAGTGCGACTTAGTGGGTGTCTTTGTTGAATGTTTGATTGTTTGGGTCAGCTAGTGATTATGTGCTAAAGACAGCAGTTTAATAGAAAAATGTATTTTTGGTTAGAATCATATAGATTAGGTGATTATAACATGTTAACAACCAGATAATTATTAACTGTTGGTCACAGGATTTCATTTCATTTGGAAACAAACCAGATTATATGTCATCAGATGGGCTTCCCCAAAGATGGGTGGATGGATGATTGGGGCTTTACGTCCTGTATTTATGTACTTATTAGGCTACCCAGAGGAAAAAAGAGTATAAAAGCAGTACAGCTTCTCAGCGAGGAAGTACAAAATCAGTACAAAAGCAGTACGTTGACCCACGCTGCAAATGTACTCCATTATACTGATTTTGTGCTTCTATGCAAATTGTGTACTGATTTTATACTTCTAGTGAACCAATTCGAATAATCACGTACTGCATATGTGCTCCTCTAACTTCTAAATGTCATTTGAACATTCCATGTACTGAATTTATACTTCTATGACTTAGGCTGCTTAGATTTAGTCACATGTGGGTCATGTTCACTTCCAGAACTTGGGAAAATTTGCAGGTGTGTCCAGGTTTTAAATTACAATACATTGAATTAATGGCATAATTTCCATTGTATTAGATACAAATGTTTTACTATTAGTAGTGGCAAAAAGTACAAAATGGATATAAAATTGTTCCAGCTTTCTTTTTTACTCTAGGCTTAAGTAATTAAAAGCGTAGTTATTCTAATTAGATTGATCTGGCTGAGGAACTGATATTATATGTGGCCTATAAAATTAATGAAGCATTGATTTTTAGATACTTCAAATGTACTGCGTTTGTACTGCAAAAATGCTTCCTGCTAGCATGCATAGCTAGTATGCTCCTTTTGTACTCCCTGCAAGGAAGTATTTTTGCAGCGTATGGATTTGCATATCGGGAGTATAAATGGAGCATAATTAAAATAATTCGAGCGCTTCATATGTGCTCCTTTTGTACTGTAAGTACGCTGCGAAAATACTGCATTTGTACAGCGAAAATACTGCAATTGTACTTCAAATGCAAATTTTGTGTGAAAAAGTCTCTCAACCATGCAAATGGTCATTGCGCAATGTACTTCTTTTGTGCTTCCAATGTACTCCAATACCATACATGGGATATACTGATTTTGTACTGTTTCTGTGCTGCGAGCGTACTCTTTTTTCCTCTGGGTAATTAGGACAGGAGGAGGATACGGCAAAGAGACAAAGGATGACTGAAACAGCTGTCAAACATAGACCCGGGTGACCCGGCAAGAGCTGGATTCGAAACCTATACCCAGTGATCGGCCAGCACGCTACCACCAGACCAACCCTCCCCCTGGCTTCCCCAAAGAAGAAAATAGCACAGCTGCCTTAGCGTTGTGCCACCTACCTACAATCACTGTCGTAATCCCCGTATGGATACAGACCTATTGTAGCCTAACACATAAGAGTGCAGGCTTTAATTGTTTGTCTACTTTGCTGACGGAATGTTTATTTTCCAGTGTCCACAGTGAAAAAAATAAAAAAATATGTGAAAGTAGCTAAAAGTACGTCATTGGACTTCTTCATTGGATATAAGAGAACAACCAGATGATATTAATTTTAAGAGGTGGTAGGAGGGAGGGTAATGAATTTTAGTGAAAAAAAAGTTATAGTTTGTTCAACTTGAAAATTTTTATCATAAACTCAATATTACCTTCATAGACCCAGTCAGGAATTCCATTGAAGATTGTCACCTCCTCTCCATCAGTAGTGAGTTGCATGGGGGCAGAATCTGGTGCTTGTTGGTAGTAGATATTATTCCCTTGAACAAAAACCTGTATATTTTTGAAGAAATTAAAAATGTATAAATTTATATATTTTAAACTCATTCTGGTCAATGGTAGGGTTTCCAATGAGACCGGGAATTCTCGAGAAGTCTCGAGATCAGCAATGACTCAGCATTTTCTCGTCTCGTGAGAAATTCTCAAGAATTAAAATGTTGATCTTTGTTTGACATGGTGTTCATGTGTTTAATGTTTGTAACTGTTACAGAGCATTGGGTTGTTTTGTTTTAATTGATGTAATAGTTACATTGTTGAAAAAATCTTGCAGTTATCAGGTCACATCGCCTCCTTATAGGGGGGGCCGACCATTTAATATCCATGGGGTTTGGAGTTTGGCTCAGCGAGAAATTATTTATTTCACGGTAGCAGAGGCCGTAATTAATTTATTTCAAGTGCGTGAAGTCCCAGAATTTTCATTCCAAAATCAAGCAACACCTTGTTAAGAAATAACCCCACCAGAAATTATTTATTTCAAGACTGCCCAAAAAGAATTGATTTATTTCACCAAAACTGAGCAAGAAATTATTTATTTAAATAAAATCCAACCCCCTCCCCCTTGATATGAGAAAATGGTCTCCCCCTGATGTGCAATTTATTTTTTTTGAAAGACAAATTCAGCCCCTTGGAATTCCAGGAAATTATCATTTACCCCACTGCCTTGCAATACATCAAAACATTGACAAAAGTGCACAGAAATTCAGCAAAGAAATTCTGAGCAGTCCTTGATGCTTACCAAGCCATTTCCCTGTGGTGCCCAGTTGACATACTGCAGGCGCTCATTTTGAAGACTTGCGTCACTTGGGAAAGCGATCCTGAAATATGAAACATATGTTGACTTCTCAGTTTTCCATGTGAAAGGAGGTGAGATTGTTATGTTTACACTGATGAAATATTTATCTCAAACTGGGTAGGCCAGAGTTGTAGATGAACATAATGCGTTTGTGCTCAGCGAGGCAGTGTTGTCGTATTTCCGTTGTGGCTACCTGGGACTAAAACAGCAAACTTCAAATATCTGATTTTTGGATGATTTAGCAAAGTACTGAATAATTTTCACTTGTCAGATTGCCACTAAGACCAATGGCTATGATTGGATACACTATTGAGGCTGTATATGCCTCACAACTGCAATTAATGGAATGAAAGGTCAGTAGCCATGGATTGCAATTTAACAAAATGAGCAAAAAATGCAAAAATGTTGATACATCGACAAATAACTGAGGTAAGTAGAAATTAGACTTCGATTGTTTATTGCTTATAACAGGAACACTGCGCTGAGGTGCCCCCATGAGCACTAATGAAAATGCCTGTATTATTAATGAAGAATTCCTTTCTCAGAGAGGCTCCAACCCTCCAAATCCTAATACCTCCCAATCTGCATCATTACTGCATGTTCATACTGAGATTCTCCACCATATTGTATTGCACTATTAAGGTGATAACTTGCTGGCTGTTACATAAAAAAATATATAACTCCTCGCTTGCATTTATTCATCAACTATTTTAAACTAATATACCCAGAGCAAAATGAAGTACATGTGCAGCGCAGGAAAATGCTGAATCAGTATATCCCATATTTGGTATTGGAGTATATTAGAAGCACAAAAGAAGCACATTGCACAATGAAGATTTGCAAGGTTGAGAGACTTTTTCACACAAAATTGGCATTTGAAGTATGAATGCAGTGTTCTGGAAGGTCACTCGTACAGATTTGTGCCATTTCGACGACTTTTGCGCTGAAAAAGTGCAGATAAAGTGATTGCCTGTTTTATAACATTTTTTCTTCGTTAAAATTTCTTACCCCCCTTGGAAGTGTGTCAAAAATTACCCCCCCCCCCTTGAAACACATTTGAAAAGTTAGTATCCCCTTGGGCAAAACTCCCGTCCCCACCCAGTCATAAATTCTGAATGGTCCCTTAGAGGAGCACATAATCTTGTACACGGTTAATAATAATAATCGGTTATTCAAATTGTCACTGGAAGTATAAAATCAGTACATAATTTTCATAGAAGCAAAAAATCAGTATAATGGATTGCATTTGCAGCGTGGGATCATGTACTCCTTTTGTATTTTTACTTCTTTTGCTATGGGTCCCATCTTGAACTTCCCATTGTGAAAAAGTTGACCTGAAGCAGGGGAGCATACAGAAAATGTCGGCCGGGGGGGGGGGGTGGTGGGGGTTTATGATTGAAAATGTATTGAAAATATTGGAGTAAAATATTTGTGCTGGCCAAAGGGGGGGGGTGTAGCCCCTAAACCCCACCCCTGGATCCGTCACTGACAAGCAGCAACAAAGGAATAAACATCTACATGTACTCACTCAGTGCCAGTTTCTGTATTGTAGATCATGGCGCGTGATCTGAATGAATGACGCCAAACCTTTTGATGGTCATAAGTCAAGAGAATGAAATCACCATTGTAGTTTGGGTAGTAACCTTGGATTTCATTGTTCACCTGGAATTTTCCAAATTGAAACACATGACTTTTAAAGGCACTGTCATATTGTGGCAAAAAAAGGTTATAAATTAATAATTTTATGCTATCACTATATGTACATGTGCCTGAAATACAGTTATATATTGAGAAAAAGACGTAAATATTTTGATTTTGAAATTACGCTGGAGGTTATTCAGTTTTGGACTGAATCGTGCATCAAAAATGTTCATATGAAAATTAGACAAAAAGTGAATTTTGTAGTGATTTTTGGAAATGTGAATGCCTGGGGAAAATATAGGGGGAACGAATGGAACGGGGACACAGAGAATCGGCAAAGTTAATTTAAGCTGCATTTCAAAGATTTACAATTGCATTTTCATTTTGAAAAATTTTATTTGAATGTGCAAGTGACCACTACATATGCACACCAACAAAATAATGACACTTCTTGAGATTTTCCAGATATGGGTAGCACAATGACTAAAAAAATGTAATCATTGTACCATGACCAGTGACACAGTGAATCGGTGCCTTTTATTTCGTGAGAAATTTATGGCTCCTCATTCACTGCGCCACTCATAGCAATTTTTGACATAATTCATCAAATTGAGCCAAATTCAACCATTTGTTGCAACATCATCATGGAATTTGTTTTATTAGACATTCCTCTCACAAATATTTTAGTAGTTCAAAATTGATCTAAACTTTTTTATCAAAAAGCTAGAATATGCTGAAAAATGTCGGTTATCACACACAAAATTATTTTTCACTTCATAGTGTCTAAACAGTCCCCCCCCCTAGTATGCCTGAAGTCTCATTTTTAGCAACGCGAAGCGCTAGCTCTTACTGAAGAAATTTTGCCAAAACTTATGACCATAACCGTGGGTGCTCCTGCTTACCAATCTCATTCAAACTTAGCATACAGCCTCTCCTGGATCATGGCGATAAACTTTTGGTGCCCCACTGTTACAATACGAATTAATAAAGAAAACAAATAGGCTTCTTTTCACGGGGTCAAAGGTCAGCTGAATTTGCATGCCGCATGGTTACAGTAGGCTTGGCCAAGTGGCTGCCTTGTGCATTCAGTCGTGACAGTATGGTTCCACTGTTGGTCTATATACTGCAATATTTTAAGGAGGGCAGCTGCCCCCTGCTTGGTAGGCCTATATTATGTTGACATTTTGCACTGCTTAAAGTGCTTGCACTTTGTTTTTATAAAATGGATATATGTGTGATACATAACACAAAGATTTAATCGACTATATAGGCAAATAAACAAAGCAAAATTTTGATTTATAGAATTGGCATTTCGAAATACTCACGAAGATGGCATTTGGAACCAGTGTGTCAGTAACATCATTTTCAACATCATAACGTTCTAGGTCCCCCGAGGTATCATTCCTAAACACCAGATGGTCAACATTTGGGTCTGAAAATTAGAGAGAAAAAATTTGAAATTTGAGACATAGGCCTACATGGATAAACAGAATGGGTAGACAAAAGCTGGACAGAAAGACAGTGACACCGTTGTTAATGATAAATGATGCCTTGATGACATCATACTGATTCTGAATCAACATCGTGGCAGCAGGTGACAATTAAGTTAATTAAGTGCATGTGACAATTAAGTGTCGACAATTGATTTGAATCTTAGGCTGAGAGAAATAACATCAGCAAAGCCTTCAGTGAAGGAATCAGAACACCCACTGAGCTGGCCAATGACAAGCCTTCACAGATGTTATGCAAAATGAGACCAGTGGCGTCCCTATGGGTGGGCACGGGGGGCACGTACCCCCCCATATTGGACCTGTGCCCCTCCCCAGGTGCCCTGCTTATTAACTTTCCAACTCTGGCTAAAATATATAGTTAGTATAGAGGGGGCCCCAAGAAAATCGAGTGCCCCCCAGGTGCCCCCCCCTCAAGACCACCTAGTTACGCCACTGAATGAGACAGTATTTCCTCAATTTATAGCCACGTTCAACGTCGTTCATAAGGCATAGACCGTAGAGACACCATTCTTACATTCCTAGATATTTGGATAGATCTCTCTCATAACTTTAAAATGATTAGTCTTCGGTCTGTCTAGGGCAAAAACTCGCAAGGGAAATTGCTGGTAAATATTTGAGGAGGAGAGAAATACTACATGCTGATTGGCCAAGACGCTCGAGATGTCATTTTATGTTAATTTTTTTTGTCTCAGAGCAAACTGTCTAGGGCAGAGTCCCTGGGTGAGAAACTGAGAGTAATCAGGTGTTATGCATATAATAAGACTATACTATATGGTGGAGAATCCAGGTATTGATCCTCGTGCCTCCCTCAGCCTAACACATGGCTGAAAGGAAATCTTACTTATCTGGCAGGTGGCATATCATACATGTAGTTTTAAGCAGAGTTTTAGTGGCTCTGCACTAGCATGTTTATGTGCTTATTTATTTGTGCTATTTTAAACTGTTTATATGAGCGAAATTTCATAAGTATAATCCGAAAGAGTCTTTGCAACCATGTTTTGGTTTGTGTGGCCACTGAACAGCGGTCCGTCAAGGCAAAACTATTGCTCTCGCCCATCATTTACAAAATTTTGCGATATACATTTTACCTGTAAAATTGTGTAACAAAATAACAGAGACATCAACTTGATCTCATAAATACAAGATACATATATATAGGCAGCCATCTTGGTGAAATTGATAAAATTAGGACCACTCCCATTCAACCTTTTGATAAGGCAAGTTGAAATTGATTGGCACAGGAATGAACTCATGCAGTGAGTATCCATCATCAATAAATATATGATACATTATAGTGCTGTCCAATGTTATAAAATAAGTCATTCTGCTTGTGCATGTTTGACCGCTCGCCTTACACTGGAAGAAAACGTGAAGATAGGACAAGATAAAAATTGTGACATGTTACTGATGGGCTTATACTCTCAGTGGCACTGCATGGGACCCCAGACAGATGGGTACTCAATATACCAAGCTATCCATGTGTGTATGACTGTGCAAATCAATGCAATAAAATATGTACATGATCAATTGAGCATCATTGAGGATAAAATACTGACAGGGATGGATTGATACATAGTTTTTGATTACCATGGTCAATTCTATGGTTGAAAGATCCATGGATTTTGAGTCCAAAAATACACCTACTGAAGTTTTTCACCTCACAATTCTTATGAAATGGTGAACCATGGCCTGGATATTTTCCAAGAGAAAACAAGAACACTTAGAACAGTCATTAGTTGCCGTTCTACCCTGAACAACTTGAGGAGATAACCTGTAAAAAAAGAGGTTATTTCCGATTTATCGGAATGATCTGGAAGATTGTAGCCTTTCTAGATATCGCTATTCTTTAATAATATCTTGCTAGTCATTGCAAAGGCATATTTAATAAAGAGCAATTTTTAATTTTAACACTGAAATATTATGTTAGTCAGAATATTTGGTTAAAAGTCAACCAACAGCACTGCCTCTCTTAATTTCAGTGGGAGATACCCATTTCTTTGTTGATGAGCAACATGAAATTGCATTTTTCTTTGAATGAAATTTAATGCGACAAAAACTTTTTTGGATGCAACCCGGCTCTGTTTTATGGCGCATGGTATTTCAGGTGTGAGATTGAGACATCCAGGACTTTTTCATTGTATCTGTGTGAACAAGATTAACAAGTATGAAGTTTTCATAGCGCAGGAGAGAGAATAATAGAAAAATGTGAACTTGCGAAGCCTCAAAAGATAAGGCGTCTGTTATCTTATTTGTCTGTGGCTGAGTGAATAATCACAATTGTCTTTAATAGAAAAGTAAATTGAATGTAATAAATTGTGTTCTTGGTTATCAGTGTGGTCTCTGCAGTGCATGTGTAGTTTGCAGAAAATGTAAGACAGTATGCTGCTCATATAATAAGATACATTGCCAAGTGCCAAGGTGAATTGTACGGTTTTTTTTTCCAACTTTTTTCTTCATCAGTAAACTTAAATTTGATTGCCTGAAGTAAACACTGTAGATTCTATCAGTGGAACTTTTTGTTATTGTTGTTTGCTTATTGCGAAATATCCATTCACTGAAACTAATAATCTACTTTTATATGTAAAGTGACACATCAAAATAGCATTTTCATTGAGGAAAACGAAAAAAAATGTGTCAAAAATAATTTGCGATTCATTGTGTAATTTGTGCAACTCGGCATTGGACTGATCTATGCGTAGATTAGTGACTAATGTGTCAAGTGCACAAGATAGATCTATCTTATCGATCATTTCATGATTTTTGTGGTTTAATTTGCGAGTTCACTCGCATTTGTGAGCGAACCAGTTAAATAAGGGGTAGTCAGAAATTTTGGATCGTTTGTGAGAGTCAAGGAAGCACTTATCAAAGTTTCTTTTTCTGGAAATTAATGAAGAATAGGCTAACTTGAGGCGTCTTGCTTTTTTGTGTGTCTTTTGTGTCTTGTTTAATTACAATTTAAGTTTTTAGTTTCAACGAAATCACGGCAAAACAGGAAATAGAAATATTGTTGTTATTGTTTTACTGCCCTCTGATTGGCCGAAAGAATTGCGATTACTTCCCGATAGTTTTTCCGATACTTCTAATGGGGCTAACATTACAATTTTAGGCTCTTTAGAATCCTGAATCCTTAAACCATATGATTTCGTTTTTTCATGGAGATATCTTTATTCATTGCCGAGAATTCGTTGAAAAAAAAATATATATTTTTGTACAGTGTTGGTGCTGGTCTATTTTTCGGAAAAGGTGTGAATCTTTACAGGCTCATTTCATCCACTTAGAATCATCATATCTTCACCAAATTTTCACACATTACAGTTTAGAACCTCCCTGAAGTAATAAAACCATCATTTCCACTCCGACTGTTCATTAAGACCCTTTATTTTCGCTCGTGCGATAACGTCTTTTTACCGCAAATCCCTTCTTTCTTCATTCAACTTTTCGATCATCAACTTCAACTTTGCTGTCAATTTTAAACCACTTCTAATCATCGTAGAAACCTCATAGTAGGCTCATTTTGTTCGCAATTTCATTCTCTACAAACCGGTAATTTTTATTTTCTCAAATTGTTGAATTTTAGCCCTAAAAAAATGCCCGTTGCACATCGTGATTTCACCGCTACACTTAGTGTATTATAGGCCTACATCCCAACATCCAATCACATCTCTCCATTTCAAATTTCCCTTTCCTCATCTACCTATCCCTCTTATAACCTCATCTATGCCCTCATCACATTCCACTATCCATCCTTTCTTCCCCTTCTCCCTTTCCTCTTCCTATTATTCATATTTACTTAAATTTTTCACTTTCTCATCATACAGTCAGCTCATTGGCTGTCAATGTAAACATTGTATGTCATTTTCATCATCTGGCCTGTATATGATTTTCACCATCTGGACTTCCCAACCACCACATCTCTCATTGTAAACATTGTATTTGATTTTCACCATCCGCCATCCAACCCTTATTTGTAAACATTGTATCCCATTTTCACCATCTAGGAATCAAAAGTAAACATTGTATATGATTTTCACCATCTAGGACCTCAACTCATACTTGTCAACAGTGTATATAATAGCATTTTCACCATCTAAATCATAACTCCTTTCATCACATAAGTCCCCCACATCTCCTTCTCTCTCATCACTCCATCTCCCTTCATTTACCCCCACCCTACTTCTACTTTACCCCACCCTACTTATACTTTACCCCCACTTACCCCATCACTACTTTTACCCACAATTTCCTCTTCCCTCATCCCTATACTTAAATTACTTCACTTACCCCACTTACCCCCACTTACCCCACTTACCCCCACTTACCCCCACTTACCCCCACTTACCCCCACTTACCCCCATCACCTCTCCTCCACTTTAAAACCTCTTTCTCTCCCTCCCCTCACATCCTACACTTCAATTACCTCATTTACCTTCACCTACCCCCACTTCCCCATCATCTTTTCCACCAAAAATCTCTTTTTTCTCCTCCATTCACTTCCTAAACTTAAATTACCCCACTTACCCTCGATTACCCCCGCTTACCCCCATTTACCCCCACCACCTTTTCCACTTAAAACCTATCTTTTCTCTCCTATCCTCCTTCATCATCTCTCCCATCATCACTATCATTCCATACCATGAGTCCCGATCCCAAAAAGGATAAAGCCGCTAGACGAGGGCGCAGCCGCTCTGAAAGCCGAAAAGAGTCCAAGCCCCCACCAGTCCCAAGTAAAAATCAACAACTTCACCTCATGGATGCAGACATAGCTGCCCAAGTGCTTAGTCTACAAAGAACAATAAACGAGAGGAGAACCGGTCTCTGCTGTAATCATAGAAATACATAGAAGGGACATGAGGCTGTATGATGCCACCTCAAGATGAGGTCACCAAATCCGCCATATTGGAACTGCCCTGAGACATGACGTCACAATAGACTAATTATGATGTGACATCATGCCATTGTTATAAGTGACATCACAGTTATTGGTGACGTCACAGTCCATTGTGCCAGTATTCAGGGCAGTTCCAAGATGGTGGATTTGGTTGCTTCATCTGCAAGAGCCTCATGTCCCTTCTATGTATTTCTATGGCTGTGATAGTATCAGCAACTCATGCAGTGAGTTTGCCAAACAGGGTCTAGGCCCTGACACAATCGCGAATAGATTAAACAACAAGATTAAACTTAAGCAAGCCTCCCAATCCAAATCCCTCTCCCTAAATAAATATCCCTCCTATAAAACTCACTCTCGAGCTCCAAGCCCCCCAAATACCCGTCACTCTTCCCCGGCCCAATACTTCCCGTGCCCACACCTTTGCTGGTATTCTAGACGATGAGACGACTGGGAATCTTAGACAGTTAGACTACCATCAATTTTTGAGAAACAAAAATTTGAGAAAAATATCAGAAATCCTCATTTTTCCCAGTTTTTTGGTTTTTATGAAATTTTCATAAGATTGGCCCTCCAAATGAGCTTAGTCATTTAAAGAGGTATAATTTAGACATCTAAATGCAAAATTTCCGCAATGTACAGGGCGGGTAAGGGAAATCTGGAATGATCTTTAAGTTACTGTATAGCCCGAACAGATTATTGGAATGTTATGTGACCAACAACACAACAAACAGTGGTTAATCAGCCGCAAATCAGGTCAATCTTGCAATACTGGGACAAGAAATGGCGACCTAGGAGCAGAAAAGCAAAAGGGTGGCAGATCTCCTGTCTGCCCAAGTGAAGCCTCGGACCATATCTGACATTGTTAGTGTGTCACTGAGCACTGTATATGCCATCAAACTATCCGTAGCCAGTGGGAAAGCGCTGCAGAGGAAGCCTGGCAGCCGTGGGCAGACAAAGAGGTCCAGGAATTTTGTAATTGACCTCCATACTCCAGATTTCTGGCCGTCCTCAAGCCCAGACCTTAACCCTCAGGACTACGCAACCTGGGGCGTTTTGGAGAAGGCCACCAATAGAAACCCTCACCCTAATGTTTACTCTCTGAAAAAAGCCATATAGAGAGAGCGGGGCAAGATGTCAGCTGACGTTGAGACAAACCGTTGTAAAAGTTTTCGAAAGTGTGTTGAGGCTGTGATTGCAGAAAATGGTTGTCACATAGATTGAAATGTTGTCTATTGTCTAAACTTGCTCATTTGCAAAAATAATTGTTCTGTGTTCAGTGGAAATGGTTGAAAATAAATAAGTTCTGCATCTGTCGCAATTTTCCAGTTTTCTCTTACCCACCCTGTAACTCCAAAATAGACAGAATCATGGAGCATTGAAAAAATAACATTTTTTCACATTTTTTGCTGAATTTGCTGTTATTAATTTCTGAAACAGCATTTAGACCCCCAAAAGGAAATTAAGGGTGTTTAATACATAAAATGGTAGAATTGCATGCCCATAGGTAGAACTCTGAAACGAAAAATTATTTTTTTTTAATTTTCAATATTTTACAAAAACTCTGCTAATTGCGTAAATATGAACACCAAAATGCACATACATGCCGTAAGACCCATTAATGTGCCAAATATCATATACACAAGTGCAATAGTTTAGGCACAGCGGCCAATACACAATGTGTGCAGCCGCCTGCAGTGGATCCAAGCAAGATATAAAAGGAAAACACGTCTTAATTACAACATGCCTGGTATTCATTCCTATGCCAGATGTATGCTCTATAATCAAGTTATGCATATCTCTTGACCCAAACATCTCCAAACAATATAGCCAAGACAGGGCCCAAAAGACATTCTGAAAATGTTCAAATTTCAAATTTCCCGCCAAAACTGTCCACTTTGTCACTGTGACTGCATAAATGGAGATGTGTACACACCTCCATTAATAATTGAAGGTCACTACTCGACCGCTATAATACCTATTAGCAATTTCGTAAACGCACCAATTTTATGATATTATTGTAATCTTCTAAAGGTGTTATTCGCTGAAGGATTGCTGCTGCGCAGCCTATGTTTTCACCAACTGTCCCCAGACTTACATGGCAAATTGTATGTTTACATTAAACGAGTGCCCGGGCATGGGTCGAAGTTGTCTAGCACCCGGGTAGAAAAATTTGACTCTAGCTACTCTTACATTTTCAGACAAACAACTGTCTTTCCATTTATCTGCAATAATAGAACTGAATGAATGAATAATATTAAAGTGACTAGAATCTAACCTCCCGATTCCATATTTGTAACAAATATAATTCAAAGTCCTACTTGTTCTACCATAACACAACAATGCATTAGGCCTACTAAAAATGAATTTTAAGACTGGGTTATAGCTGTGGTATAGGTTTTCGTGTTCCTTCTTTGTAGCGGTTACTGCTTCCCATGCATATGTGGCAATTGGTATTATGCAGGCCTTTACCATCTGCCACACCGTTCTCATCTTAATACCTTTAAGGTCTGGGCTTCCTGCTATAGCCATAATTGTATTGTAAGCCGCTTGTACTTTCTTTTTTACTTCATTAAGTTGTTTATTCCGTTTCTCCACTTTTTGCAACCATCAGTATCTGAAGTTCAGGGGAAGGGGCACTGCCCCCCCCCCTCCGGCACCTCGTTCTATCACCGCTAAGTCTATCATCTGTTATATTTCTCCGATCATGCATGAACATCTAGGCCCCAAATTCGACTCCATTTTCCCAAGAATCAACACATTAAGGAAAACAACATAAGCATGGTGAACTCGCATGTGTTCCGCTTGCGACACAAATTCTAGTTATCTAATTGTGCCCATTAAGATCACAATCCCAATGCTACTTATTTTGTAACATATGCAAAAGTGTCAGCAAATTTTTCATGTTATCTATAACGAATGTGTAAGCACTTTTTAGCGGCGTCAGCCAGCTCTTGCACCAAGCATTTGGGACAAGTCTTGTTAGCACTCTGGTGATCGTCCTCTCTCATCAATCTCATTCAAACTTAAAATACAGTCTCAATGGAATTTTTGCTTGAGCCCAGTCAATTTTGGTGTTCAACTGTATCAAACAAAAAATTAATTTAGAAACTAAACAGACTGAAATTCAAGGGTCAAAGGTCAGGCGAATCTGTTCACTTCATGCATTTCCGTGAGGGGGCGTGGCATGTAAGCAATGATACTGAGTGGGCCTATAGCCTGGGCCTATTGATACATGACATTGTCATTGTGGCTGTATCAATTGAGTCAATTGACAGCTGATGCGACCCACTGTTCACTCAGTGCATTGAAGGCCAATTTATAATAGCAGATTAACTCCTGGACCTTTTTATCATTCTTGATTGCTATTCTTGATTGCTATTCACGATTGCTATTCACGATTGCTATTCACGATTGCTATTCACGATTGCTATGCTTGATTGCTATGCTTGATTGCAATGCTTGATTACTATGCTTGATTGCTATGCTTGACTACCATGAATCTATAAGTTACCCCTTATAGCTCTATGGGATTACCATTCATGGAATACACAGCCTCAAAGCTCAGCATGCTTACTGCATAGCTCCCCATTTGTCAAAATCTGAATGCATCAGACCAAACAAGGGAACAAACCAATCACAGGCCCAAGCCTAATTCAGGGTGTGCTTGTCATATATATATTCAAAGGTACCATGTTCTTCCTGGACCTGCAAACTTCATCTTGACAGAAAATAGGTCTTCTTGGAATCAGCCAACATCAGTTCTAGGAGTTCTTTCAAAGGTCACATTTGTAAGACAGTTTTCTTTTAAAAATGACCTATTTTCTGTCCTGAATAACCTAGCAGATTCAGTCAGAGGCTTGTCCACAGCTAGGCTACGAGCAGCTGTAACTCACCAGACATTGTTTTCAATATCTTTGCTCCATCCAATTTAAATCAAAATTTTTTTTAGAAATAGTCACTTTTTTTTTAAATTTCGGAAATTATAAGGTTTAGTACGATGCTGGACGGGCAAGTGTGAAGAGTATCCGGGCAAGTGTGAAGAGTATCCGGGCAAGTGTGAAGAGTATCCGGGCAAGTGAATTTTTAGCATTACTTGCCCTGAGGGCAAGTGATTAAAAAAGTTAACTTCGAGGCCTGCACACAGATAGACAGACAAGTATAAATAGATTAGGTATAGATAGATCACAGGCCCAAGCCTAATAAGTCTTTCCTTTACTTGTCACTATTGTATTTATCTGAATGACACAATTCAAAAGTCTAATGTTCCCAGGGACATGGGGGATATCAAATCCCATCCAGAGCAGAGGGACAGGGAATTACAAAGGAATATGGCCAAGGGATAGGGGGACAAAAAACCCCATCCAGAGCCTCACTAGTCATGAACCTTTGACGCCGCTTAAAGTGCTTGCACGTTATTTTTAGTTTTGTTCCCTTTAGCTGGAGAAGCCTTGTGATTAAGACATGTATGATTGACATAAACTTAATCAATATCTCTCAGGTGACAAAAAAAAAGTTGATCTCCTAGCACGCAGATTATTAAGAGCCCAATCACAGACACCTGATAGCATTGTGTCGTGCTGTAGACCCTATGTAACATATATTGTGTAAGATTATACAAGGTGAATGTTTCAACCAACTTCTATTGAGTAACACAGGCATGATTTGGAGAAAGCTCAGACAGAAGTAGCATTGCAATTGATGACCACTGACACTGAATACGATTAATATTGTTGATCAGTCAAGAGTATGATGGAGTAGTTTTCGAGAAACACGCAATGGCCAAGCAAGTTTTAAAAATGCGTGAAGAATTAGAATTTGATTTTCAATTTTATATTCATTCATAAGTTGTATAAGAGTAATTGGCTGTGTCTGAGAATGATCCAGTTTACACAAATTTATGAGGAATGTCAAATACTTGTGCAATACAATAAATTTATTAAGTATTTAATTAATATACAGTGTCAAGATACATTTCCATTCAAATCTCCATTGATATCAAATTATACTTGCTGATAACATTGTGATAAATGATAAGAGCAAACTCCAAAACATTCACAAACATCTTTGACAAATCTAAAAGTTGTTTATCAATTCCACTTGGGGTAAGTTTGCACAAAGGTCATCACAAATGTGCTGGTGTCTGGAGACCTTGGGGGTTTGGGTGGAGGAAAGGTATAATTAAATAAATAAATAAATAAAGCTTTATTACATTGTAACCACACAGGTTAAATTGGTACAATTATGTATATAGTATGATATAAACATAAAAGATATGTAGTCAGACTGTAAATTAAGAATATAAAGGTCAAGGGAAGATGTTTAGCTGGCAACAGAGTTAGTCACACAAACAGTTTTTTAAAAACTCAAATATTAGGAATGATAAGACCAGAATCCCATTGTTAAACCACTTTGTGATATAATTTCTTATGGAAAATATTTCCCCATTCTTGGAGAAGTCCAAGGTCTTTCTTATCTATTTGACAACCTGCATGTGATATACCTTTTAAGATACCTGTCTGACACAGAACTTCCCCAATATGATATTGATATGTGAAAAAAAAAAAAGTTTCTGTTACCTATAAAAAGCTGACCCAAAAAGACATTAACAAAAAATTAAGAAGACATATCTATAAAGAGAAATCATATACAAAATGACTGCACAGGATGATCAGATGAAGTGGGACTACTGTGCTTAGAAGTATGGTGAAGTTCAGAAGATTAGATAAAAATATCTATAATTCAGTGAAGTGACTAATATAAGAAACTACAATTGGATTGCAGTAATCTCAAGTGTCTTTGAAGGACTAAAGTATGAAATATGATCAATCAGTTTGGCCTACATGATACGAATGTCTGACATTCGCAGAGGTGTAACTATGTACTTAAAATGTAGTTGGTTTTAGGGTGTGGCGGTTAGTGCAATAATGGATGCCTAGATAGTCAAAAACTTCAATACTAAAATGATTATGTTCAATCACATGCAGAGTCAATGGGAAGACTCTATTGATCCAACGACTTTTCTCACTAATTTTTTATTTAGAGTGGATCTCTTGTCTATCTAATTCAACAAACTAAAAAAATTCTACAATTTCTACGTTGCACAAATATCTTTTAATGATTGGGAGAAAAAAAGGCATCCTAGGCTCATGTATTAATGCCAACATGAAAAAAATTCTGGAAGCTTTTACTATTTTTGTACCCTTATTAAATAATAAATATTCCTCTTTGTAATACAATTTCAATATTCTTGCATCTTTATCAATCTCAGAGACACTTTTACGTCAGGAAGAATTCAAATTCTGCCATCAAATTCTTGTTTTATAGATTTAAAAAAAGGTTTACTTGATTTACGTCTAGCTAACCTTTAAGGAGCGTACTTAATGTATCAAATCACTAAGAAGAATTGAGAGGCATTTGAAAGACAATTATATGGCACTTCATGTCCTTCATGTCCATAAAACTTTACTCTAAATCACATTAGATCATCGACGAGATTAGGTGCACATGAAAGTTTTTTCTACTTCAGTAGTATGACTTCCTCTGACATCCATTTATTATAAAATTCAAGACATAAAAATTATAAAAAGGAAACAAAACATTTCTTTGACGTTATTTTCTTTCTCTACATTCCCAATTTCCACTAAGTGGAAATAGTACATGCCCCAATGGGCTTTTCTAGTTTATTATATAACACAAGGCAAAAACCTCAAAATAGAGCATCTGTTTACAAATTAGACGCCACTTTTATGCTATAAATAAGGGATAATAGTGGCAGGATCAGGGGCACCTCATGACAGTGCGTTATTATAATGCCCATATCAGTGTAAGCTCCTGGTTGCGCATCTTTTGTGACACTTAGAATATTTTTTTTATGCAACTGGGAGAAAATGTCTGTTATGCTGCCAGCTGGGTTGCCAGCAGCCCAAGCATCATTCAGCACCTCCCAGCCAGCTGATATGAATAATTTTTTTTCCCAGCCAGCAGCCTCAACTGCTTTCTCTTTACCTGACTGCAAATTTCATTGGTTGAATGCCAAAAGTTGACTCCCAGCTGACAACTTTGCCAGCTGGAAAATCCTAGCTGACAGTCTGCCAGCCAGTCGGCACCTGTTTCATAACAGATATTTGGTATAACGGATCATGGGGTGCGCCTGCAGGATCAAGCAGAAAATGTCTGTCATCTGCAGATCTTTTTGTCCATCTCAATAATGTAAGAAGGGTGTTGCATCACCCTTACCAAATGATTGCTAAGCAACGGGTGCAAAAAAGAAAACAAAATTGGCAATAGGGCCTATCTGTTATATCTGTCAGTCCAACCATTTAATTAATTTCTGATAAGATAAAACGATAATGGTGGATTTCTTCTGAGGGATGAAATATATATATATAAAAATCGTCATTGAAAGTGGCCCAATGCTCTTTGGGCTGTTGTAGTCTTTTCAAAATTTTTTAATTTCTCAAATGAATCATCGAGAAAATATCTACAAGAATAAGCAAATTTCCATGCATTTTTTTTCTGTTTGGTGAAAGATTATCTCTAGCAAACACAATGGCCAATAGGAGCCTCTCTTTCAGAATTGTCACCATCTTATAGCCCGTAGTTCACGCAGCAACAACAGGCTGGGGTTATAATGTTAAAAAACCTCTTTGGATATGTGGGCTATAGGTATATGCTTTTCTCCGAACTTCGCATTGTTTATATTGCGGGCCCAATTACCAAAATAATGAAACCAAGTATGAATTTCTATACATTTGCCAGCGTCCCATGCCAACTCTTCGTTTCATTTGCTTTTCATGCCAACTCCTTCGATTCATTTGCCTCTCAAAATTAATTCTCACCTCTCAACCATTGTCCTGAAAATGACTTTGCCCGGACTGACCAGATTTCATCGAATGTCATTCTTGTTTCTTCGACGCTCTGAATTCCAGCAGCACCTCCAAATTTTCCGTATTCATGCCCTCCATCTGAAACAAATTTAGATACAACAACACTATTATGGAGGTGTTTTTCAATTGATACCTTTTAAATCTTTATTAATTTTTAAAACTTATCAAAACCTGGAGAAACATTATATTACTACAAGATTCAGATATTTCCAATTTTAGAAAGTGGTAGAGTACAGTTGGAGAAGCATAACACATTATATGCATTGTCATATACATACACATGTATAATGTATATACATTTTTTACACAGCATGCCACGACATTGTGATTGTGCTCAAACTATGCAAGTTCCAACTGGCTCCAAGTAGCTTCAACTTGCAGCAGCCTCATTTGTATCTCTGGAGCATTGACTCACTGTTCCGAAGCTCTACTCTGTGCTTTTGAAAGCATTTTGTGGCAGGTGATTATTTTTTGGATTTTAAAATATTGATAAATATCAGGATTTAAAACTAGAAAATGGGCAGTAACAAACTTGCACTTTACCTAACTGTTCTAGAACCCCAATTTTCTCCCTACTTTAATGCGATCGAGTCAGTCTATATGACATTGACACAGGTTCGATGGAAACTCAACTTACTATCAATTTACAAATTGTGTCATATATTTTTTATTTAAATGCAGTAAATCTTGGGTTTTCCTTGAGCAACTTAACTGAGCATCTAAAATCTTCAGGTACAGGTATGAAAAAAGGTTATTTACCATAGGCTGGTGTGGGAGTTGGTTCGGTGACAGGATTCCAGTACGACAGCCATACGTGAGATCTAACGAGCCAGACCATTCCTAATACGGTCATAACAATGACACAGAGAGTGAGTAAAATTGCGATGAAAACCATGAAATTTGAGGGCTTCCTCCTCTGTTGTATATGAGGCTGGATAACATAAGGACTGTTGATGATGAGTTGGTCCTTGTCATCTTTTTTGTCCTTTTCGACACCCAACCCGATTTGAGTCATTTTGAAAGCTTTTAGTTTTAACTGAGCAGTCCAGGTATGGTTTGTGGTCTTGTGAACACTATCCGGGTGTGGTCGTTGGTCGTTCCTGTTCCTCTTCTGATGGTCCGTTAATGCTGTTTTCTCCTCAACGACTACCTGCTTCAGTATTGCTACCAATATAACTTGGCAACCTTATCTTGACCTTATCTCAAGATGCCAGGGAGAGATCAAAGTCTGTAAAAACTCAGTTATATTACGTTATCGGTGTCTTTTGATAACCTCTGATATTGACTGATAATGGTGCAATGTATCGCTTTTAGCTTCCCATTTTGCACTATAAGAACTTATGTGAATTACTGTTGTGTGATGCTATTTTTTTTGTTCTCAAGCTTGCCTGGTTTTCCCTGCACCTGTGCAATCAGCCAAAGAGACTAGTTTCACTAGTGAGAGAAGGTTTGGTTTGAGGTGGTTGTGGTAGTGGTAGGCCTATTGCATGAATACTTGGACATCAGAGCAGCTGGGTGGCCGAGTGGTTAAGGTGCATGCCTGCTGCGCTGAAGGTCTTTGCATGCATGGGTTCGAATCCTGATCAGGGAACCCGAAATTTTCAGTGAACCTTCAAGAGCAGAATCCAAGCTGGATGTCGTTCGGATGAGATGTTAAATTGGCGGCTCCTTGTATCAGTGTCTATGCTGGGCTAGTAAAAGATCCCTCACATGGGGTAAATGTGTAACATGTTGAGGACTCCTGCTCTCTCTCCCATCTCATCAATTAACCCTTGTTAGCACCCAGAACTGGGCTTAGAAGGCTACACTTACCATATTATTTATCTATCTATCAATCTATCTATCTATCTATTTTCAGATTGTATGCAAGGAGCACAGGTCCAACCCTAATAGAGTCTTTTATTTACTTGTAACTGGTATATTCTAAGGTTCATGCTCTTGTTGGACCTGTTAACTTCACAGTGGTTTAAATTGGCAGGAGCTCACCGGAGCTGAGCTCCAAACCTCTTGAAGGCACTGGAGGGATCAAGGTCCAGAGCTCCGGCATCTCTTTGCAACACTTAATTTATTGACCTTACAGCTGAAGTCAATTTTTAAAAGGACAGATTCAAGAACATTTTGACTGTATTTGGAGCCTGAGTATCATATTTTCAAAGCATTTAATTGGGTTATATTATAACAGTCCAACAATCCTCTTGATTTGCTGTGAAATTACCTTTGCCGCCTTTGTCATGTTAAACCATCTACCAATATGTTAACAGGCTCTCTTAACCAAAAGCAATCACTCATAAATACATGTATTAATCGGAAGGCAAATCAGTCTTTTGTCTGTAGGTCTAATCATACAGGACTGCTAGGGTACCGTAACGTAAAATTTCGATAAAAAAGTTTTCGCTCTTTTATGTGCGAAAAAAAATTTTTCGTTGACGCTTGGCGAGCGATAAAAAAAGGTTTTTCCGGGGGGTAAAATCCATAGCCCCCAACTATCGTCAGGTCGTCTCCCAAAATAAAGTGGCGCTTAATTTTATAAAATTTTTCATTGACACATTTGAATGGTTCACAGAGCAGAGGAGTCATTGTCAGGATGAACTACTGAATTAAGCTGAGAGGCTATTTGGTTTTACATTTTACTAATTAGGAGTAAGGAATTGTTCAGAATTTATGTCAGTGCGGGGAATTTTTTTTGGAATTTGGCTAAAAAAAATACAAGATACCCATCATTTACCCCCCCCCCCTTAGATGTTATGCAGATGTTTAGCTCCCGAATGGCCAGCCAGCTAAAGGTTCAGGACTTGAATTCGAAAAATATAAAAAAGCCTGGCTTTTGAATCGTCGGATTCTTGTTTCTCTCTTTCTGTTTTTAATCTTTGTCGTCTTACTCTTCTTTTTTGAAAGCACAGGCCAAGATCAAAATTATCAAATTATTGCTTTGCAATTTTTTCCAGCAGTTTTCATGTGAGTCATGTGAGCAGTGCTAATGTGGTGGCGCTTCTATCAATATTTCTTGGAGCGCTCTCTGGTGTGAAAAATCATATTGCATGCCCAAGCAAATGTTAAATTTTTTCAGGAAATAAAGTCATGTAAATCTTCCAATAGTTAAATAAATACAAAGAGAGTTGTTAATTAATATATGCGTGTCATTTTTCATTACGTTTTTATCTGATTTAGCTGTAGAATTATTTTTAGCATTTGTCTTCTGATTGGAGGCAAGATCACAGGAAGGCGCGGAACAGGCTGGAAATGAAAAAGTTTCACAAAATTCTTGAATAATTTGACAAATAACAGCGTAAGTATGAAGTAAAGAGTGATGACAGTTATCAATAACTTTGAACCAATGGTTGCACCTTTACTTTACAGGGTTATTTGGGAGAAGGCGTGTGTTTAACACTTCATTTACCGTCTTCAAAGTTAAAATGGTTGAAACCTGGAAACACCTGAATCCATGTTGAGCTGCTCCCCCCTACTAGGGCCCCTCTCCCCTTGTTCCCATGAATTACAAAGTCCAAACCTATCTGGCTATTGGCATTATTGCAATTTCAAACACAAGCTGCAGTCTTTTTTTTCGCCAGGCCAGTTCCGGCTCATTTCACAGCTTCACACACCGGCTATGCGAGGCATTGGCGTAACCAGGTTTATTTCCAGGAAGGGGCAAGAGGGGGTTACGCCACTGGTGCGAGACAAATCAACAGCATTTAATAAGACCAAAGGTGAATTTTTTGCAAAGGCTTTACTAGAACTTTCAAACTCCTAAAAGGTGGTTGTGAAATGGCTCGTGTGGCAAGCTAACGGGAAGCTCACTGCCAGTCAGTGTGCGAAATGACAGGGGTCCTGGCCCCGGGTTCGATAGTACTGATTACCTACGAAAGGTTTTGGACAAGTGAAATTTCACTAAAACATCATCAGTGCTTTTCCTAGCCATTAGCCTCATTAGCATTGGCTAATGCATGAGTGCTTTTCCGATTCCGGGTGAACTCGGCGCGTCGGAGAATACGGCGCCTAAAAAATAGTGAATTCGGCTCAAAAAAGGGAGAGTTCGGCGCAGGTGAATACGGCGCCTACTGAATTCGGCGCCCTAAACAGATTCATTGCAAAACTATAGTTAATATGTGTTAATACCACCTATAACAAGTAACTATATATTGCTAGTTCAGTAGTAGGCCTAATAAGTAGGCTATATTTGTTGACGTCTATAAGATTAATAATTAAATTAGTGTTTTGATGCATTCAAAGCGCAAATTTCGCCAGACACTTTGGTAGCTAATGGCTAGTTCTCACGGAGACGTATCAGAGGGTTTAAGTGACGGCGTTTCTTATATTTCCAGGAAAGGGCAAAGATTTGAGCATGTTCGCCGTCAATTTTGGCTTTACGGCGCAACAGGAACAGCATGCGTCGCTTTAAGAGGTCTTTCTACGCAATTCCTAGAAATTTGACGATGCAGACACACATGGGCGTCCACACACACATGGGCATCCACACTGGGATGGGCATACAGATGGCCATGCACATACAAATGGGCATGCACACACAGATGGGCGTGCACGCACAGATGGGCTTACACACACTGACGGGCGTGCTGATATGGGCGTATACATGCAGATGGCTGTACATATGGGCATGCGCACACAGATGGCCATATCAATGGGCGTGCACACGAAGGTGGCTGTGCACACACAAATTGGCATACTCACACAGACGGTCGTACTCCCAGCTAGGTGTAAAGGGGGGCGTGCACACTAAGAAGGCATGCACTCACAGATGAGGGTACCAACACAGATGGGCATACACTCAAGAGATGGGCATAGGCCTACAGGTGGGCGTACACATAGATGGGTGTACAGGTGGGCGTGCCCACACAGATAGGCATTCAGGTGGACATGCCCACGCAAATAGGTGCGTACACAGATGGGTGTGTACACACAAATTGGCGTGAACACACAGATGGGCATGCCAGACGAGCTACAGATGGGCGTACACTTGACGATGGCCGTACACAGGCATGCACAATGGATGTACACATATACGCCCCTCGAATAAACCCCCCGTCAAATAGAGGCCCCACTGCGCCATGGACAACAACGAATATATATCTATTTATTATTATTATTATACGACTGAGCTTTTTTAAGCCAGGTCCAAACAAGCTGCACTCAAAACACAAATTGTTATTCATCTTTTATGGATCGACACAGTCACACTTGATTGCACTTGATCAGCAAAAGGCGTCCAGCAGCGCCGGCGGTCATATTATCATCGCTTGCGATTCTAGTTGATTACGTAATGTGCCAAAACCAACGTTCTACGCCACAACCTTCCAAGAAATGACTTCTCTTGATGCGTCGCTCTCAAATCGCCGTTGTGAGAACTAGCCATGAGTTGCGTCAACTGAAGTTGATCAGTGCTTTTTATTTGTCATCATGACTTCAATCACTTCATTAATCAATTTATTTTAATGCATTCTTTCTAAATTAATTGAAAGTTGTGTTGTGTGTTTTTCTGGATCGATCTATACAACAGGCCTAATCAGAGCCCTTGGGTCTGTCATCAGTCCATGACTCATGTGATTGGTTAATCAGAATACAGGAGGCGGACTTCTGTGGAAATTGACAAATAGTGTTGCTTGTCAATCATTTTCTGCTCCTCCCAGACAGATAGTTTATGCAAATGAGCAAGGTCCATGACCCTTTACTAAAATGTTATTCAATGTAACAATTTACGTTGTTTCAATAGTTGCGCAATGCAATGTAACCATTTTCCAGACTTGATCAACAAAACATTGTCTGACCTTTGTTGCTCTGAAGTGAAAGATACACTGTTGTTGTCCCCCTCCTTGTCACTTACCTGGTTTTCTTAAACTTTCTTAAACTCAGTGACCTCTTGATTAAGATTTACCTGTGTCATTAGAAAATGAGGAATTACAAGATCTCTGGCTGTGTGGGTCTTAGAAGGATGGGGTTTTCTTCTAACCATGCAATTCTTCTTAAAGGGTGAACTATTTAGGCTTAAGTTGGAATATTGAAGGGTGATTTAAAAGTTTTCTCAAGACTTGATTGATTTGTTTGTTTAAATAAAATAAAATTAAAAAGTTCTGTTCTTACTTTCATTCTTCATTTGTGGCACTCTGTGTTAAATTTTTTTTTTTTTGTTCGAATAAAAAGTAGATGGCTTTTGTTTTACTTTCGTTTATGATTTTGTAGGAAGCATATGTATACCTTTCTGTTCTGACCTGTTCAGTTATTCTGAAGATGTGAATGAATTCATTGCCAAAAGTGACTCTAATGAGAGCTGATGAGAAGTCAAAGGTGTGAAGTGCAGTTATTAGGCCTAATTGCCATCATGACACAAAGGTTGCCACTATCCCTGGCTTTTTAATTGCAATGATTAATAGTGAATTTTGCTGGATATTGAATCGCATAAATTTACTTCAGAAACAATTACTTTGATTGGCTTAATTAGTTTAATACAAAGTTACAATATTGCCAAGAAAACACACATATTACCAATAAAACACAAGTTAAAATCTTTATAATTTTCTTCAATTTTATGCCACGGCTAATATGAGTAATAACAAACACAAATTAGGGACAAGCTCCAATTAATAAAAACGCACAATCAAATCAAATGTTTTATATACAGATTTGCAGTCATTGAAAGCTTGGGGAATAAGCTTATTCCCCAAGTTGAATGTAGCCTACAGGTTAAAAACAAACATTAATGCCTTAACCACAAGGCCTACGTAGCTAATGTGTATTGCAGCGTCGGCTGGATGAGCATTAATATCAATTTAACCTGTCACAAAGTAGCAATGTAGCAGCTTTAAAGTACAAGATGATTAAATGGTCAACAAATTAACTGTTACAAACGATAAAACAAGCCTATACTATAACTAATCATAGTAATCAAGCATTATTTCAATCGCGCCGAATTCACTTTGGCGATCGCCGAGCTCACTTCTTTTGACTGGCTAATTAAAGAGAGTTCGGCGCCGCCGAATTCAGAACGCGCCGAGTTCACCAGTTTCCTGCTTTTCCTAGCCATTAGCCACATTAGCATTGGCTAATGCATCCTCCATGTGGCTAATGAGAATTGCATAATATTTGTATGCAAATTAGCCACACATCCATGCAATTCACTGAAAATTGGCCTTGTGGCTAATTGCATTTTGATCCTAGGAAAAGCACTGATGCATCTTCCATGTGGCTAATGAAAATAGCAAATTTTGAATGACAATTAGCCACACACCCATGCATTTGACTTAAAATTGGCCTTTGTGGCTAATTGAATTTTGGACCTAGGAAAAGCACTGCTAGATAGTTACCATGTTATAAAATTTTTGTTGGGACTAGGGCTTTCTGAATGCCATTTCTCACACTGTTGCCAGGGGGGAGGGTTGGTCTAGTGGTAGCATGCTGGACCGCCAATCGCTGGGTCCAGGGTTCGAATCCAGCTGTAGTGGGTCACCTGTGCCTATGTTGGACGGCTGTTTCAATCATCCTTCGCCTCATTGCCGTGTCCTCCTCCTGTCCTAATTAGCCCACCAAGTGCATAAATACAGGATGTAAAGCCTTAATCATCCATCCCTGGGGTGCTCTCAGTCTCTCACTGATTCGCAATTTAAGTGAGTGAACCGTTGATTTGACGTGTTGTCTGTAATTGTCTTGGTCTATATTTTGACAATTTGATTCTTTAGTGAGTTTTAATTTCATCCACTCTTCCATTAATTACCTGTTATCTGTTATGTATTAAGTAATATTATATTCCTATTTCATTTTTATCTCATGCCCTGTTCTGTTAATGTAGATACTCTTATGTTATTAGTTTTCTTTTGATTTGCACCCTTTTGCAAACCAGTTGTAGTTCAACTAAAACATACATCCTTCCATTGGCTTTTTTTAAAGTTAAGACTTATGAATTGAAATAAGTTTTGTATCTCCCATCATACTCGGTAGTATTTGAAATTTTTGCAGCAACATGAATGAGCAATCTTCTGGATATTACGGAGGCCGTGGTCGAGGAATGCTGAGGTACACGGAACAACAGTTCTATCAGAGGGTCAGGCACCAAAGCCATTTTGGCGGCGAAGATTTCGCTCCTCGTGATTTTAACCCCTCACAAGTGCGCCCAATGAGACCTGGCAGGCCAGACAATCAGAATTTCGGACAACGAAACTGTTTTGGTGGAGACAATTTTCCTCGTTCAAATTTTAACCCCTCACAGTCACAGATGCGTCCTATGCGACCTGGCGGGCCAGGCAATCAGACCTTCGGTCAGCGGAACCAGAACTTCGGTCAACAGAACCCGAACTTTGGGCCTCAGAACCACAACTTTGGTGCTCAGAACCAGAACTTTGGTCAGCAGAACCAGAACTATGGATATCAGAATAATAATGTACAACCGAGAGGTTTCATGGGCAACAGAAGCTCGTTGCCTACTCCTCCAATGAATCAAATTCCTGGCGTCCAACAACAACAGAGTCCTCCGCGTGGGAGAGGTATATTAGGCTTACCGGCATTTCAACAGCGCCAATTGAACAACCATTCCAGGCATCCCCAACCTCAAGTCACCAACAGACAAAATCTATTGAATAATAATTACGATCAAGTTGGAAATAGATCTCAATGGCTCAGAGGATCAAGTGGACGACCCGCTCAATTCCAACGCCCCGGGTTGCAATCAGGGCCAATCCCTGTAAGAATTAATCATCCGCAGCGGAACATGCATCCGCGGTTTTCCTTCAGGCCTGATGCTGCAAAAATGAAAGTGAAAAACGCTCCGATACTAAGTCCTGTAAAAGAAGAGTTGCGGAAGGAATTGAAGCAACCTGGACGTGAAGTAGGGAAGTGCAAAAATCCTGAGTCTGCAGTCTCTGATGACCCCAAACCTGTAGGCGATTGTGTTGTAGTAGCTGAAAAAGTGCGGAAAAACATCGCTAAAACATTGGAATTCGGACAGGAGGATAGCAGAAGAACTCCTGAAATTGATGAAGAAAAGGGATCAAGAGGCAAAATTCATGAAAAACTTTTGGAAACAAACAATTCCAAGGCTAAAAAAAGTTTGAATTGGAATGAAGAGATGACAAATGATGAACTAGGCTCTGACCGAGGTGATCTCGAATTATCTGCAGAAGGAGGAGTGGAAGAATTGGGAAAGGCAATCGTTATCCAACCTGCTGATGGTGGTGAAGGAGAACCTGTAGAAAACCCGAAGCGGAAGAACGAGGATAATATTCCTGAAAATACTGCCGAGCCTGCTGTTGAGAGTGGCAGTGAAGTGACAGAAAATACGCAAGATGATTCTAGGACTGTGGAGATAGCTGATGCTATTTCTGAGGCCGAAAATGTACCAACCAATTCCGATGTCAATTCATCCAAGCAAGATATTCCGTCAAAAACTCCGGAAAATGATAAAATGGAGGAATCTCAGGAGACAATTAAGGAACTTGACAGACCGACAGAATCCAAAGAAGTTTCCGAGCTTGTGCAGAGTATTTCTGAAGTTAGAATATTGTCAAGTGACCAAGATAGACAAGAAACTAATGATGACCAAGCCGAAGTTGTAGACAATTCTGAAACGAAAATGAATGTTGAAGATAGCTTGCATTGTGAGTACTGGGCATGTTTCCGTATCCCTAAGCATGAAATGCATGTTAGTTGTTTTTTAATTTTTGTTGAAGCATGTTTGATAATTTATTAAGCTTAGTTTTGGATAAGGTGATACTTAAGCTAAGTTTGTTATGTGATGAGTGTTGCTGTTTATTTTGTTTTGCTGGAACTTATGTTACACTAAGTCTGAGCTGTTACTGTTTGTATTCCATTTGAAAAAGGATTGCATTTAGCACAGGTTAAGAATATCATTACGGTAGTACATTACCATTTCTTATAGTCAGCTGATAATGTTTGTGGTAGTGATGCACGGATAGTGAAAATAGCCGAGTACCGGATAATCCGGCAACACTATCTACCGGATACTGGATAGGAACCAGATATTAAGAACCGGATAATACTTAATCCTACAAAAAGGATAGTTTTGCAGCTTTCATTGAGATTGACCATGCCAAATATCCGGTTCTGATATCTGGTTCTGATGTCCGGTTATGATTCCCTAATTCAGCCAGATTCTGGATATCCTGCAAATTCCAATATCCGGCCGAATGCCAAATACTGTGTGGGATATCCGTGCATCCCTAGGACTTTGTGGACTGTTCATTCCAGCAGATTTTACCAGGGCTTTGGAGTCGGGTAATAAGTGAACCGACTCCCGACTCCTTTGGCTTCCTGAAAAGCGACTCGTACTCTTGACTCCTTAGGTCTCCTGAATAACGACTCCGATTCCGCTTTCGGCGTTATTGTACAAATATTGTGAGGTTAACAGGAGAGAAAAATTAATTCTACAAAATTTTCATATGATTTAGATTTTTGTACTTGAACTCTTGTTAAGCAAGTTTTGTGTAACATTTGCGATACATTTCAAATTTTTGTAATTGCTCTCATGTAAATTATATTAATGATTTTTAGGAGTCAGGACTCACTTATTCCATTTTCGACTCCGACTCCACCTGAAAGTCAAAGTTAGACTCCCGACTCCACCCAATAACCTCAGACTCTACCTCCTGACTCTGACTCCAAAACCCTGGATTTTACTGTTCTGAGTTAAACAACAGGATGATAATTTTAAGAGTCACAATTTTGTTCCCAGAAGTTCAGAGTTGGTCATAAATATTCGGACTCCCAATTCTTGAGTATGTACTAAAATGATACACTAAGTTTTTATTGAGGACAATCATTTGCCTCACTTTAAGAATAGATCACATAATTATTTTTTACTAAGTTATAACAGTGTATACGGCCAAAAGTACAGTTAGTCAATTTTGTCATTCTAGGCGTCAACTTCATGGTGTTCAGGTCATTTACGAAGTGGTACAAACAAAATGCGTTTTGAGTCATACTAAGTGCAATCAATAACTACAAGTCAATGTCTTAGAATTCCAGACAACTACGTAATTAAAAACAACAATTATCAATAATCATGATACTGAAAAGCTTAATTTGCATAAATCATATCTGAATCTTGACATTTTGCAACCAATTTTGCAACAAATGATTAATTGGTGAATCGTGATTCGTGAGCATAAAATTTTAGACTTAACCCAGTAGGTCATGATCATGTAAACACTTAAAAAGTTAAAAGATAGTTTGAGGTGTTTTTTTTGGCTGTTGTGTAGATATATACATATAAATGGCCATTGATTCTTTTTGTTTTTACTGTATTGAATTGTCAGTATGTGAAGGAAGATGTTTCTTTGAGATTAGATAAGGCAAAAGGTTTATCTTAGGTCAAGGAAAACGCAAATTGAAGAATTATATATTATCAGAATCTCTCAACAGTCTTTGCGAAGATTCTAAATTCCTTTGCCGGACCGAAATTTATGTCTTGGCCATTTCCGACAGGCAATCTTCGCACAGACTGCCTTGGTGCTACTAATATAATGCTCTACTAAAGTGTAGATGAATCTCTTATAACATTGCATCATATTAGATCATTGCAAAATAACTTGAATAACAGATTAATCTGTATAGCTAGCTTGTTTATTTGCCTACTTAATACTTTTATAAGTTTATGTAAATTTACTGTAAATACGAGTGTACTACGAGGTATATCATGATGAACTCGACAGATAATGACATTATGTTGACTTTACAGTACTTGTTGCTACTTGGAATGACAGCAGGTTATCAAATTAGATACATGATATTCAGATATCAACTGAGATAAATGTAATGAAAAAAGTGCAGCGTCTTTAATCAATCATGGTACCAAGCATATCGGCAGCTATCTCCGTATCTCAGAGATCTTTGGTGACAATTGTATCATTTGTATGTACATAAAGGGTGGGTCCTTTTACGTTTTAGGATTTTGTAATGACCACACCTGCACTTGTTGGTGTGGCATTGTACCATTGTTCTTGAGTGGTGTTTTTTAGCCTGGGTTTTGCCCAAGGTAATCTAAGAGAAAGAGGCAAAAGAGGCCAGGTCGTCAACAAGGGGGGGGGGGGAGCCTCAGGGTTTGGTCAGAGATAGTGTGCTGGGCTGCTAATGGCTGGGTCCACTGGTCCAGCGGTGGTCCTGGGTTCGAATCCGGTTTTATGTTAAAAGTTTAATATTTTGCCCCTCGCGAAACCTGATTTCACGGGTATTACTGCAATTTCAAGAAGTATGAGTTTCGGTTATAGGACAGTGAGACGTAGCAAATGCACTTCATGTGATTGGTGGATTCACTGAATTACACAGCATCAATCTAATTTGAATAACATGAAACGTATTTCAAGGCCAGTTGACTATCTGTTGGTAATTTTAACTGTCTGGTCTCACCTGCTAATCTTATCAATTTATGAAACTCGGCTGCTCACTGAAGCAGAATATTACGTTTCATACCTTCATACGTTCAACTGACAAATATGGGAGACGTTTCATGGCTTACCAGCCAAGCTGAAAATACTACGTGGATACTGAGAAAAGCAGCAAAAGAAACTCTTACTTCTTGAAATTGCAGTAACCGAATTATGCTTGAGAACAAAATTTAATGTACATTTAGATTATTAACTACAAACATCACAGTATATACATGTTGGCACATGTAGGCTTGCATGATTGTGCCCCACTAAGCTTTGCTCTTTAACTATACGATTTCGGAGGTTCATGATATATTACACAATCTTGCTAATTTAGCAGAAATGTGCACAATGAGCACAGGTATTTACGTGAGTTGATATTATTTGTGTGATTAATTTGTTGTCGGAAGTGTGGCTCTTATTTCGGAGGTAGGAATTATTTAGTTACTGCTTCGTGGGTCCTCATACCAGGGCCCACTAGGATTTTTGGAAGGGGATGTGGGACATGATTGGTTTCTTGAACTCTTGTGATTATATGAACAAGATGAAGATGCTGCCCAGGGTGACGCCGCATTACAGGGCTGCCAATCCATGTTTACCTCCCCTTGGGGTGGATGGGGACAGTGTTTGATTAATCATAGGTGGCTGGTGACTTACATCAGTGTTATTGCATTGGACATTTAACAATTCTAACATGAGGCAGTGGTAGATACTCACTGAAATGCTGATATAAGGATAAGGGCAATTAATTTTGTTGGTTTAGTTCCGCAATTGATTAAAAGCAACCTTTTATGGTGTAATGATAATTTTGATGTGTTCGCCAAATTGTTTACCATGTTTAAGCTACTAACTTAGTATTAAATAAAGTACAGTACCTGTAATTTGTTCGCATTTTTAGCCTGACTCACCAGGCTAATTCAGGAGTAATGGTCTGAAAATATTGTCTGTCAACTCTACTGTTCAATAACTATAGGTTCACTATATCTGTTTTTGTGTTTTATTGGTTTGTTAGGGTAGCTAGATGTATGGAAATTACTTTTTTTTTTTTCAAATTTTTTTTTTCCCCCAAATTTTTTTTCTTCGAAAGATTTGAAAAAAAAAAAAAAATTTTTTTTTTCAAAAAGAGGAAATCGGGCAACTTCTGTTTTTCAAATTTAAACATTTTTTGTTCCAAGATTTACAATTTTTTTTCCTAAATTAAAAAAAAAGAAAAATTGTTTTCCTAGATAAAAAAAAACAATTTTTTTTGTTCCAAATTTTTTTCAATTTTTTCAAAGGAGGAAATTGGGCGACTTCAAGATTTGAAAAAATCGTACACATTCTTTTCGTGGTTATTTGGATATTATTTTGTACATATAACAACACTTCACTTGCCGCAATTCAGAACAACCTTTCTCTGCCATTTCCAAACTATAAAGTAGACTTAATTAACTATTTCACCAGCATTGCTACATATTTTGCCGTCATCACTGCCACTTGAGCCAGGCTTTGAATCCGCGGATTCTTGTTTACAAAATACATTGCTTAATTTCAATGCTTTAAATTTTGTA
The DNA here is from genome assembly GCA_026936325.1 of Platynereis dumerilii. Taxonomy (NCBI): domain Eukaryota; kingdom Metazoa; phylum Annelida; class Polychaeta; order Phyllodocida; family Nereididae; genus Platynereis; species Platynereis dumerilii. The sequence goes on along the minus strand of JAPTHN010000004.1, from coordinate 44,085,512 downwards.
TTACAGTCTTATTTTGTGTGTTCATATTCCATGTATTGTGGGATGTTGATTACCTTGGTACCTGAGCTAAATATATATATTGTTAACCAAATTGTTATATTTTGACATTGTCCTATGACTAGCAATAATGTATGCATTATTGATTTTGCCGATTTAAATATTAAGACATATGTGACCTGCTCCACCAAAATGAGTTCTAAGTAGGCAATTTATATTTCCCAGAAATGAGCAAAATGTGTCAAAAGGTCACATTTCAATGTTTTTTAGCTGTTGGTACCACGTTTTAGCAAAATAAATTTCCTTTGAATAATTAAGGCCATTTCACAAGAAATTGATTTTAAGTTATCTAAATTGGGTGTTCTTCTTGATATTTTTAGTTCTTTCATTGCAATGGCGGGAAATTCAAATGCCATTTTCTCAAATTTCGATGTTTCGCATCATCAATGTGTGAGGTGCCATATCTTTGGATTGAATGGAGATATCAAAGCATATGAACCATCATTTTAAAGCCCATTTCCAGTAGAATAAAGTCATTTTCACCACTAAATATGACAAGGGGCCGACTTTGAACCCATTTTGGTGGAGCAGGTCACATATGCCCTCTGTTTATGTATGAAGATATTTTTCGATGGCATCATGGCACAATTTATTTTGCTTGGCCTGAAATTTGCATCAGTACAGTCAATGTAAGAGCATCTTTCTGCTTCTTTCTGCATTACAATTTAGTATCTTTACCTGTTTTAATATCGTATTTGTCATTCTCACAAATTCACAATTTCAGAACCTCGTGAGCTAACTGTACTATCACAGCTACTCTCTGGCGACATGAGAATGATTATTTGGTGCATAACTTATGAGGATCGAATCCGATCGATGACAGATAGTTTTTGCAGGATTTATTAATATTTCGGGGCAATTATATTTTCAGGCCCTGAAAATGACTTGACAAAAACAGAGGAGGCACAGCCTGAAGAACCCGTGCATGTGATCAAAGTTGAAGGTAATATTGATTCAAATTTTCATTTTATAATTGAGCTTTTACGGTAGTTGACAGAACAGTCAATCTGTCTACCGGCATGGTCTACACATTGTCGGCCAATATGTAATATAGGCACGACTCTGTAATGAAGCTGTCATGTTGTAGAAAGGATTTTGTAACAGCATTTCTGTCAAAACCACATTCATTACATTCGATAATGCCATTTCAGTTTCTTTAATGTACTGTAACTAAGGTCCCAGTGGCCTGAATTACATATATCAAGAATCAGCAGTAAGGGGGTGACCATTTCATATCCAGGGAGGGGGGGCTTGGGAGTTTTTCTTCAGTAAATAATTTCCTGCTCACTTTTGATGAAACAAATTCATTCTGAACAGTCTTGAAATAAGTAATTCCTGGTGGGGATACGTTTTAGCCGCCTGGTGTTTCTAAGTTAGGGGCAACCATTTAATAATCAGGGGGACTTGGGGCTCTCGGCAGGAAATTATTTTGTATTTTTGTAAATCATTTCAAATATTTGGCCGACATTTTGTCCCTGTTGGACAGCAATCTATGCGCCAGACAATCCCTTATCATATTAACAATCCCTTATCATATTATACTGCATCTAGTTTAAATTTCAGCTTGTCGATTATGGAAGAGATTTTGTGATAAATGTAGATCTCTTTTAAGGTTACCAGAAATTAAGGCCAAAAATTAATGCTTCCAAGTTGTAATGTACTTCATAGGTCTTCCAGCTCCTGTCATTTTAAGTCTTTCAAATTAAGTAATAAATAATCTCTCTCTATTTCCTTGTTGTTTAAACAATTACCACAATTAATTGGGATGCTCTTGTCAGTCGTGCAGAGGATTCTAAAATTCAATGATTATTTATTTACAGGGGATTCTGAATCAAAACCGATAACAATGGATTCAGACGAAGAAAAGGACGAAAAGACGAATGGAAGTGTCCTCGGAAATATCGGGGTCTTTGAGTCATTCAGTGAAGGTAAGCAGTAAGCTTGGGTTGCCAGGAAGACATGTAAGTTTCCAGTGAACAATAATACTATACATGTTTAACAATCTTTAAGTGTGTGAGAAATTAACACACTCTGCCCCCTTCTGACAATCGCCAAGATGAATCGGTTACTTGAAGCCTGCAACATGTTCAATCGGACAATTTTGCCCTCCGAATGGCTCCGATAATGATAAATTTCTAATTTATGATTTCAGATTTCAACCCAATTATCCTTGATGATGATGATGAGGATGAAGATGATGATCTTCTGGCAGAACCAGCTCATCTCAGAAAATCTGATACTCTGGAAATAGTCAAGGATGAGAAGCCGGCCGAGACACAGGCTGAGCCTACAACACTGTATGTATATTGCAGCAGCTAATAACTTAGTAATAAACTTAATCTGTGTTAATCCTAAGGGCTATTCCCATTTAAAACTCTGGGTGGTGGGAGGGGATCAAATGTGAATTTTTCCGGAACTCCCTATGCACTAACTTCTTTTTTTGCGAAGCCCTACATGCAGTAAATGCAAATTTTTTACACTCCCTACATCAACTGCAAATTTTATTATTACAATGAGTAATCTTCATGGAGTGATACTGTCACCTCCAGACATAGCGTATTTTTCGGGTCCCCTCCATACATTCAAATTGATTTCTTTTGCGTCTCTCCATACATCTGAACCGAATTTTCGCCAATCCCCCCCCATCCATCTTACGAAAAATAAATCGATCTGACCCCTCCCCCTTTGTTTCCCCCATCCCGTCAATATCAGGAAATGGGATTAGTTTATGTTCTTGTGTAATTTGAAGTGCACTCCGAAGACTGACTCCCTAATTCAAATGCAGATGCCAAATCAATTTAATCAAATAACTTTTGTTTTATCCAGTTCCGCTGGCCTTGAATCTGTGGCTGTCACTGACCCTGAACCAGCGACCGTCTCGTCTTCAAATTCAGGATACGGCCTTCGAGAAAGACCCCCGTCTTCAGCCTCAGAATCTAGTCGAGATGTCTGTTCGGACCCAGAAAGCCAGGTGATACTTTATTTTGTATGTTAAAAATTGTTTAACAGAAGCTTCTAAAGAATACCACCAGGTGACTATGCCAGAATGCTTCTATCCTGTTGGATGATAAATTTAATTTACGTATTTATAGTGCAGTTTATTCAAATAATTCTTTATAATCTCAGAAGTATTTTTATATCTGATTGGTTTAAGAAGAATGAATTTTATAAAGTTTAGTTTTTGAAGTTCAAATTTCATAATAGATAGTAATCATTATCTATATTAAAAAACTGGAGGTCATAAAACCGGCTAACAAGTCTTCAAATTTACAGAATGGTCCTCAAGAAAATCACATCTATGATGACATTGTCAAAACTACCAACTTTGATATTATATTTCTTTTTCTTTCTTTTTCTAAGAATAACGCTGCTACTACCTCAGGAGATGAATCTGACGAAGTCACAACAACAGCCAGTGGAAAACGAAAAAAATGTAAGACTGGCAACTCAAAAGTTGCAAAGACAGATAACTACTCCTTGGACAGTCTACTTATTGAACGCAAAACTAGTGTAAGTGTCTTGGTGATATTGAAGCTACATAATTTATTCACTTGAGCTACTGTTTTCTCATGTCAAATCTTGGAAAAATTGTCCTTCAAAAATTTTAAAAGGAATTGTTGTTACTGATTTATATTTTGAAGACGTGTTGTACAGATGGATTTCCTTATTAGCTCGTCTGTTTTCTTTGAAAACGAAGAGCTATTGTCGTCACTCGATCGTCGTCGTCGGCGTCGTTGTCCCGGTTAAGGTTTGTGTAAGTGTCCATTGTGACCTTAGTTTTCCACTTAGAGTTGTGAAATTTGGTACAGGTATGGGGCTATGGGTATGGATCGGGAACCTGTCGAGAAATCCAAGATGGCTGCCAAAATGGCCGCCACAAAATGGCCGCCATTCTTGAACTGCCCACTGTGACCTTAGTTTTCAACTTAGAGTTATGAAATTTGGTACAGGTATGGTACAGTGGGTATGGATCGGGGACATGTCGAGAAATCCAAGATGGCTTCCAAAATGGCCGCCACAAAATGGCCGCCATTCTTGAACTGCTCACTGTGACCTTAGATATTAACTTAGAGTTATGAAATTTGGTACAAGTATGGTACAGTGGGTATGGATTAGGGACATGTTCAGAAATCCAAGATGGCTGCCAAAGTGGCCACCACAAGATGGCCGCCATTCTTGAACTGCCCACTGTGACCTTAGTTTTCAACCTAGAGATATGAAATTTGGTACAGGTTTGGTACAGTGGGTATGGATTGGCGACATGTCGAGAAATCCAAGATTGTGGTAATTTTGGCAGCCATCTTTCTTCTTCTTGAACTGCCCATTGTAACCTTGAAATATCGCTTTGGGTCATAAATGAAATTAGGTATTGGCCTGTGGGTTATAATCTGGCACACATTCCTAGATTTCACATTAACAGACGAGCGTTGAAACCGCTTGCGGTTCTGGTTATCAACTATCATTGATGGATTTCAGGTGTATTTATCTTTTATTCCAACCATGATGATCAATTTCTTCTTTCTGATTTCAGGAAAGGATCAACCAGGAATTAGAGGAGCTAAGCAAAGAACTGCAGGTAAAATATTTTATTTGCGAAATGATCAACTTGGACTATTTGTATTATTTATCTGGCCTGTATCAAATATATGGGCGATTTCAAACTTACCTGGTTAGCTTCATCTATTTGTGTTATTTTCCCTTCCAGCAAGACATACAGGCGGGAGGAATTGACAAGCTCAATTTTGATAAGTTTAAAGGTAAGTACAAGCATACAGAAAATTATTTGCAACATCAGAAGTTGTTACGAAAGCTGTGCTGCGAGTGACCGTGTTTCTTAATGAAATATCTCTAGATCCTGTAGTGCCGGAGTTGTGGGCTAATCTCTTTGTCCATTTATCCATTTAAAATGTCCATTGAAACCTAGAAAATCTGGATGCGGTATCATGTTCGTGTGACGTTTTTAAAGAAAATTACAGAGGAATTACATGCATTGTAAGATATAAGTTTACTAGCTGTTCACCCATTGGAGTTTGATGACTTACACTATAAGTTTGTGGGGTCAAGGGTGAGGATAAGGAAATCTTGATTATCGCAAGGGGAAATTTGATAATTCTTGTGATAACTTTTGTTATTTCTTCCTGAAACATGTCCCACTAAAAGGGTTCATATCACTTTAAGATGTATTATCAATGTACTGAATTGGTTGATTTAAAATTGTATTCGTATTCCAGTTTCTGTCGAAGAATTATGTCCGGAGTACAGGCAACATTTGGGCACGGTAAGACTATTGTAATTTGTAAAATAGAAGATTTTAAGTTGTGATTGACAAAATGAATCAGGATTTCCCAGTCATGGAAAAATTTGGTCATGGAAAGTCATGGAAAAATTTGATCACGGAAAGTCATAAAAAATATTTTCTAGGAAAAATTTTAAATCATCAAATGTCTTGGAAAATATGAATTTTGACATCTTTTTATGCTTAAATTTGAATGACCTTGCGTATTTGCATCCCAAAAACATGAGCATAGATCCAGTCATGGGAAATCAAAACTTTGCCAGACAGAAGTTAGAATCATCAAGAAAGTTTTCAATAGATATAGATAGATAGATATTTATCTGGACGGAGTCCAGATACTGTTTGGCTACACTACTACTTCTGTCAGCCTTGACTTCCTGTCAACTATGCCAGCATTAAACATGACATATAGTGGTTTACTCCACTCTGCTCCTATTTCACCCTCCACCTCTGCACACATGCCATCCTAATGCGTCAGAGTGATGCAGCAGATAGAATAGGGCTAGATCTATCTGTAACAACTGTAGATAGATGCATACAGTGCCGAGAATAGGCAGAAATCACTAAATCTGATGCATTTGACTGCTATCTAGCCCACCTGTCTGTAGCTTAGGGGGGACCAGTCCATACATAGAGTCTGAGCCTACACATAAGCTTTGATAGAGTAGCAGGTTGCCATTGGAATGAAGCGATGTGATTGGTTGATGTCGTCTGGCTGGTTCCCGTTGTCTTTGCTGCTGTGAACAAGTAGTTCTTGGGTTTCCCGCTAGGGGGACACTCTCCCTAGCCATTTAACGTGCAAAATGCGTACCAGTGCCAGTGGATTTGTAAGCTGTGTTAGGATGGTGCATGGAATAGTAATTGGGGGCGCACCTCCACCTCGGGGGCGCACCTCCACCTCGGGGGCGCACCTCCACCTCGGGGGCGCACCTCCACCTCGGGGGCGCACCTCCACCTCGGGGGCGCACCTCGGGGGCGCACCTCGGGGGCGCACCTCGGGGGCGCACCTCGGGGGCGCACCTCGGGGGCGCACCTCGGGGGCGCACCTCGGGGGCGCACCTCGGGGGCGCACCTCGGGGGCGCACCTCGGGGGCGCACCTCGGGGGCGCACCTCGGGGGCGCACCTCGGGGGCGCACCTCGGGGGCGCACCTCGGGGGCGCACCTCGGGGGCGCACCTCGGGGGCGCACCTCGGGGGCGCACCTCGGGGGCGCACCTCGGGGGCGCACCTCGGGGGCGCACCTCGGGGGCGCACCTCGGGGGCGCACCTCGGGGGCGCACCTCGGGGGCGCACCTCGGGGGCGCACCTCGGGGGCGCTGAATGCTTGGCCTAGAACTGCTGCGAAATCTAAATGTCATCAATGGCACTTCCAAGAAAGTGCCTGATGAGTGCAATATATCTGTTTGCTTACAGATTTGACTTGTTTTGTCAATAATATACACTCATATGCCATTGCAAAAAATGCATCATGATATTACTCTACAGCTCTACGTAACTCAAGCCCTACAAACTTTCATCTCTCCCAATTCAACATAAGTATCAATCAAAACACTTTTGTGCGTTGCCACATGTCTAGCAAAATATGCATTTCTCCCTCTCAAGGCCACTTAGGTCTAATGTCCTCATAAAATGGGACCCCTGCTACTACAATTCAGCTTACCAAACGACTAGTCCTACCTTGTTTTACAATGGTCAGGTCGATTATCACCGTCCAGATATGCAAATTCCAATTTGCCTTCTAGTTTATACAAGCTCTTTAGAGATATTACAAATCTGTGAGAAACCCGATGACTTGGACAAGGCCTACCTGTACCTGATCAAAGACTCAAGCGCTTGATCTAAATTTCGGTTAACTCTTCTCAATTGAGTTTGATTTAGTCCTTCCACTGAATGATTTAAGTAATTGAAACATCCCTGGTTGTACTTTGAAATTATAATTATTTTTCGCTATTTTTGGTATTTTCAGATGGACATTCAAGAAGAGCAGATCCAGGACTACCATTCAGGAGAATTGGTTTTCCGATCTGGCAAATACAAATGTCTCTTTTCTTACCCGGAAACATTGAGCCCCATGAATTGCGGAGTTTCTGGATCTAGTCACGTTGATCAGCAGTTGAATTCACTGCCGCCTGGTGAGTATTCTTGGAACTGCAACTGTTGAATCATATCTGTTTGAAATGAGGCTTCTTGAGGGATGTTTTCACTTATTGAGACGAACAATTCGACATAGAGGCCCCCAATAGGCTTGTGTTTAGTAAATTACCTAACCTGACCTGACGAGTAAAGTTCTAATCCTAGTCCAATCTTTGAAGAAAACAACAAGAGTGTGGAAGTGTGGAAGACGTAAATTCTCACGCCAAGACCCAGCTTTGATACTCCTTGTCCGAATTTATTGTTTTTCCTCCTCAGTCGGAAATCTCACTCATTAGCTGGACATCGTGGACACTCGCACTACGCATGTTGCGCATGCTAGATAATAACTTTTGTAACGTGTGTGATTGCGATCGGCTGAGTAATAAAGAAATGCTCTAGCTCTTCAATTAATCACCTGAGCTAGTTTATTTAGGATATTAGTCAATTGAGTTGTTGTGTCTATAATGATAGTATTTGCTGTATTTACATTTCTATTTCAGATATGCTGCTGGAGTTCATCAGTGGAGATGTTCTCGTTATTTGCTACAAAAAGGTCACCAAAGGCCACGAGCTGCTGGACTGGCTCTTTTACCTGAGTGAGTACTCCTTGATAAATACAGGACGTGAAGCCCAACCATCCATCCTCCATCCAATTCTTTGGGGGGGGGGGGGGGGGTAAGCTCAGTGGTGTCGCTGGGTCCACTGTTTGAGTCCAAAATTTTCCTATGTTGGACGGCAGTTTCAATCATCCTTCGCCTCATTGCCAGGTCGTCCTCCTGTCCCTATTAGCCTACCAAGTACATAAAATAAATACAAGACGTAAAGCCTGGATCCTCCATCCTTCGTAAATGCAGGATGTAAAGCCCCAATCATCCATCCTTCTATCCAATATTTTGTTGAAGGATGAGCTCAGTTGTAGCATGTGAGGCTGCCAATCGCTGGGTCCAAAGTTCGAATCCAGCTCTTGCCGGATTACCTGGGCCTGTGTTGGACGGCAGTTTCAATCATCCTTCGCCTCATTGCCATGTCGTCCTCCTATGCTTATTAGCCTACCAAGTGCATAAATACAGGATGTAATGCCCCAGTCAACCATCCTTCCTATTGTTTATTTCAATGGTCTACTTTTATTTCTTTCCAGTGTCTATTCACCCAAAGAACATTGTCGGCACGAGGTGTTTCCACGTGTTATCGCAACTACTTTTCCTCGGAACAGGAAGTTCAGCCACCTGGTGGCCAGGCCCCAAACACATGGCGACTGTTTTGATTAATTATGGTATGTTTCAACTTGCTATGCTGATATAAGTAAATAGTTTTATGCTGAATATATTTTTTATGTGCTGTCTAATTTCTATTGACTTGAATTAAATTCCAATAATTAACTCTAAACTTACATGTCTAATTCATGGAAAATTCATTTACTTGATTCTAGGTGTTAATGTGGCCAACCTTCCAAAAGGTTGTATCGATGACAGTCTGACTGAGGAAAATTTAAAGTAAGCTGTGTTAAAAGAACTAAACATCTACTTTAATAGTTATTTTATACACACCCCAAAACAAGCGGTTTAAACTTGAACAGTTTAATGGGGCCACACTTCAGTCAATGATAATCTCCAGGTTGGGAATTAATGACCATTTAATTGATAAAATAAAATGGAAAATTAACGCTTTGGATACAAAGTTGGTCAAGAATAGTAGCAATAATATGGCTCTCAAATTCAAGAAAATCTTACATAAAAACCAATTGCTTGCTCTACCAATAAGGTCGTAGAAATGACCATAGATCTATGCCGGATTAACGATAACTCCATGTATGCTGCATTATATTAATGATTGTTTATAGTAGGTGTTTGTATCTTGCAGGTTCCCGGACGACAAAGAAAACAGCAATGAATTTGACCAACCTCCAGTCATAGAAGTAGAAGACTCAAGTTACAGGGCTGAGAATCTCCATAATGTGTTGTATATAATGACCGAAGCTTGTACGAAGAGGTGGGTGTAATTGTGATAAGATATATATACGGGGAATGAAAAAGGCTTTTGCTTAAGCAAATCATTCACTGCTGCAAATGGCAGTAGGTCCTACCTACAGCTGGGTGGATGAGTGGTTAAGATGCCCGCCTGCTCTGCTGAAGGTCTTTGCCTGAGTGGGTTCGACTCCCAATTGAGGAACCCGAAATTTTCAGTGGACGTTCATGAGGAAAATCCCAGCTGAATGTCGTTCAGATGAAACATTAAATTAGCAGCCCCTTGACCCTTGTATCAGTGTCTGTGCTTGCAAGTAAAAGATCCCTCACATGGAGTAAATATGTAACATGTAAGGACTCCCGCTCTCTCTCCCATCTCAAGAATCAACCCTCGGGAGCGCCCAGAAGTGGGCTTGGAGGGCTGCACTTACCATATCTATCTATCTTGATGAGTTGACAGAGTCAAAATGAGATAACCAATTAGGCTTATCCGTTTCCAATCTATTGTCTGATAGATAGAGGGCCCTATTGTAAATAAGTATTTATATTTATACTTAGGGTTTACCCTCATTAAATAAAGTTTAACTTTCTATCTTTCTATAGATATTCACTCTCTATGCATCTTAGAACCAAATGTCTCTCAATCTATGTCACTGAAAACTTCTGTGAGTAATGATTAATGAAATGGTTATATAAAAAGATTTCACATGAATAATGTTAATGTCATGTTTTCTTCCATTACTTTCAGGAAGGAATTATTCTCAGACTCCGATGTGATCTCCCTCATTGTGATGTTAATGAAAGTCTCCCTGGACAAGTCATTAATCGAGTAAGCTATTCAAATGCTCTTTGTCCTGGAAAATGTTATCTTTCCTTTATATTTAATTGAATTAAAGTCATTTTTTGAAGAAATTTCAAGATTCTGTTCTCGCAAAAAGATCCGACTTGATGCAGTGTAGTTATTTTACTTTCTAGGTCTTCATTGCGACATGACTTGACGGCGTGCATAGCTGCTTTGTTGGAGGCTGCTTCTACAGAAAGTTGGAAGGATGTGGTAAGATTGAAATATTTTTCCTCTTCAAATATCTACACGTGGAGAGGTTTTAGTTATGATCTATCATGTGTAGAAAGGGAGCAAGGTTAGCTCAGTGATGGCTGCTGGGGTGCCAATCGCTGGGTCCAGGGTTTGAATCCAGCTCTTGCCGGGTCACCTGGGCCTATGCTGTACCACTCTTTCAATCATCCTTCGCCTCATTGCTGTGTCCTCTTCCTGTCCTAATTAACCTACCAAGTGCATAAATATAGGATGTAAGGCCCCAATCATCCATCCATCCATCATGTGTAGAAACTGAATGTCATTCTTGAATTGATGGCTGTCACCCATTTGAAGTTGCTTTTACAGTGCGATTTCGAAGGAGACCTAAGAAATCCTTCTGGAGAGGGGGATTAGTTCGGTTGTGTCCTGGGCTTCCACTTGCTTGGTACCAGGTTTCATCCCATTTCCAGCATGGGCTGCGGGACACCTGGATGTATATTGGACAGCAGTTTGAATTAACCCTCGCCTCATTTCTGTGTCCTAGTACTGTCCAAAATAACCTGCCAAAGTGCGTTATTTCAGAGTGTGAAGCTCCAATCAACTGTTCTGAGAATCACTTGGAAAATTTGTTTACTTCCTTAATTTAATTTCTCTCCTTCATTTGTATCAAAATTTTCGTTGCAGGTCTTGAAATTATGCAAATACATTCCCTTGCTGACGTCCCATCATCACAACTGCCTTTCACTCGTACAACTACTGCCTCCTACTGGGAGAAGTGAACATTTCAAACGACATTTGGCGTATGCTGTTTTGCAGAAGGTCTTGTGGGGTAATCCGGAAGGACAAGATGTGTCCAAATTTAGAGTGAGTAGAAATGACAAATTTGATCATTAGAAAATTTTTCCAAAAATTTGTGTTTGTCATTCTGGCTATATTTAGCCGTGCTGAGGCTTGCAATTTGAGAATTATAAATATGTTACCTGCTTCACCAAAATGAGTTAAAGGTAGGCAATCCCTATTTTCCAGAAATCAGCAAAATTTGTCAAAAGGTCACATTTTGAGGTTTTTTAGCTGTTGGTACCAGTTCCCCCCTGGCCAAATTGGTAAGTGCGCTTGTCAACTGGCTTTGAGGGCGTGGGTTCAAATCTCACCCCGGGAACTCACTTTAGTCCGAGCCCATGGGACAAAAATGGAGGTGGGTTGTATCCAGTATTCTATGCTGGGGCAACTGAAAGACCCCGGGCATCCCTGATATAATAATAGGGTATGTGCCAGACTCACAGTCTTCTCATCTCATCATCATACGGCGATCGCCTGCCTCAATATAGCCCGCTAAGGTGCTGCAGAGGCGTAAAACATAAACACACAAACAAACAAAGCTGTTGGTACCATTTTTTAGCAAAAGCCCTTTTCTTTGAATATTTAAGACCATTTTAACCTAAAACAGATTTTAAATTATCTAAATTGGGTGTATTTCTTGATTTACTTAGTTCTTTTATTGCAGTGGCGGGAAATTCAAATGCCATTTTCTCAAAGTTCAATGTTCCGTATCATCAATGTTTGAGGTGCCATATCTTCGGATTGGATGGAGATATCAAGACATATGAAACATCATTTTAAAGCCCAATTCCAGTAGAACAAAGTCATTTCACAATTGAATATGATAGGAGGCCGACTTTGAACCCATTTTGGTGGAGAAGGTCACATATACATATATCTAGATTAAAACATGGAAAGATCAACTTATGAATGGAAAATAGTTTTAGGCCTAGTCAATGATCAAAGACAATTTTATTGAAAATCGCTCAAAAATATGTAAGAGGAACGAACAGGAAAAGGCTGGTCTACGATTTCATTGAAATTTTTCACTTAGGCCACACATAATTGATTCTTAGCTTCGCGGACCCGCCGACACAATAAATTTCCTGCCGATGGAAAAAAAAATTTTTTTTTTTTTGACATTATAAATTTTTTTTTTCTCCTTTTTTTTTTGTCCTGCCGACCGACCCTAGAAAAAGTGCCTTGAGAGGATCCGAGAAGCTAAAGATCAATTATGTGTGGCCTTTTTTTTGTAGGATGTATGAGAATAATATTTGAAAATTCTATTTATGCTTTATTGTAGGTAAATGATCTGCAAGCTGTGATGGCCCACCTGTCATCTCTCGTTGCTTCTAAGAACATTGACTTCTACTTCATGTCCTCCATCATCCGTCTCACTGATCTTGCCGTTGGAAATGAGACTTTGCCATCCTCTGAACGGGTACGAGAATTCTGTAGTTTTCGAAACATTTCATTATTCTCAACCTCTCCTGTGGGATACTTATATGAGAGCTGTAGTAATTTCTGATATCAGAGTTATAACCATTAAGGGTCATTTTCGCGAAAACGCGCAATTTGATGTCCTGCATTCGTGTGTGTCTGCCTTTGTAGGACTGAAATTCATTTTTGGCCAAATATTTCCAATAACATTTTTCCTAGAAGAAAAAAAAATTTAAGTATGGCGGCCATGCTGAACATGCTATATCACCCATTAAGTAGTCCAAATGTCCTTACCGTAGCATGTCCGCAACTCAACTTTTTAATTTCAAACTTGTTCAAATTGAAAATTACTGCATAAAATGTGACATGCAAAGTGTAGATTTCTAGATATATGTTACATTAACCACCTAGAAGTGTTTTTTCTGAAATATAACTAATTTATCCACATCTCCGGGCTTGTTGAAGCTGTGTTCCAATTTTGAGATAAACTCTTTGGCCACGGTAAAGACAGAGGTAAAGTTGCTACCAGAGTAAGTTAATACAGCATGATGTCTCCAGATGCCACTAGAGTGTAAAGAACCAGGATATAACTACTTTTTTACCATATCATTGGGAAAGCCAGAGCTGCCATCTGTTAGTCAGATGATGAAATAGGTTTTATCTTGACGTTGTCGCAACTTAACTTTGTCTTTACCGAACCCTCAACAGCAGAGGGAGTTGAAAAGGTATGATGATGTAAATGGCACCATTGGTTTAGGAGGCTGTTCCAGAAGTAGTTGTGGTACTCTGAATGATGTAGTCCACTTTTTCTGGATGAAATGCTGCATAACATGTCTTTACCATGGCCAAAATCTGTCTTTACCGTGGTCAAATCAATGCAAATATACTGTGACACGGTAAAGACAAGGCTGGCCACGGTAAAGACATCCGAGTAAATTTGCTTTGATTTTATTGTACACGGTAAAGACAATTTTTCAAAATAATTGAAAATGTCACAAATTCACCCAAATTAGTTATCCTTTTACATGCAGCATTGTAGTACCACATATTGCATTATATGAATAGAAAAAAATATTAGTTGAGTATTATTGGCTCAGCTTCCTGACATAAAGAATTGGTTATGTCTTTACCGTTACTGCGCGTTTTCGTGAAAATGACCCTTATATTAATTTCTAACATACTAAAACGTAGCAGTCAGAGAGAGCTGTAAAAAATTGTGAGAGCGATATTATTTTCTAACATAAAAAATGCATAAAGCTGCATAAAAATATTGAGGTTCATATTAATTTTTAACATAGTCCTGAGCCAAAGAGCTGTGGGCGTATAAGAATATTGAGTCATATTAATTTCTAACTCGGGAGTCCTAGCACTGTACAAAAATCATGAAAGCCATATGAATTTACTTGTGGAGTCATCATGGTCAATTGGTCATAGGCAAATGAAAACATTCTGTCTATGCACTTAATTTATCCGGTCAATTTGTTAGAACAAATTGATCAGGATTTTTGATAATAAAGATGTTATTCCCCACAGGAGGACCTTAATCGGATGATTGAGAAGATGAGGTTACTCTTCAGTGACGTCAAAGATTTCGTGAACATCATGGACAGAGCTGTTGTAAGTAATCCAATTATTAAAAAAAATATTTGTACTTACTTTTTTGAAGTCCGGACTTTGAATCTATAATTCTTTGTTTTATGTTATTGATTAAAATGAAAGGGATAAAGTGCAGTATAATTATTGGTAATTTAGGTGTTGGGACTTTAGGCCACTGGTCAAAAGTGTGCAGCAAAATGTGCGGGCCTGGTACTTCATGCACTATTGTCTATGCCACATGTGGCTCCATCTATAATTAGATTTTGAAGAAAGATAATTCTAAAAAAATGTCTTTACTTGGGAGTTGTTTTAAAGTCTAAAGAATACCTATTTTAAAAAACTGAAGGTGGTGATGTGATGTATTTATAAGTTCCAAAGCTAAGTGTGTCAAACTTGATGCTATTTATACTTCTCCATGATTGTAAACTTTGATTTAATAATTTGTTTCAGGTTAAAGATTTAATGCTCCGAATTCTCTCAAAATGGAGTTTCATGACCCAAAATATGGGCAAGAAGCAGGTAGGTTTAACGGGAAAATTGAACTTTATTCATTGTCAATTGTGGTTCTAATTTGAGCTATAGGTAATGAGCCCAACTAAAGTAAGTTTAAGTAACACACTAATTTTGAAATTGAGAGAAATTTGTTTGCTAAACTCATATCATAATCATTGAATTGATTATTTTCTGTCATTTATGATATGTATATATATATATATATTCATAAATATTTTTGATGAAGTGTAAACCTAAACTTCAATCAAAAATTTGTATTTTCGATTTTATTTAATTGATATTTTTGATTTTGTTCAAAATGCAATTAGTGATTTCAAAATTCAGACCTGGTTCTGAGTTTGTTATCTTTTTATAAACGGAGTATTTCTGAGATACTCAGGGCCTCAAACCTTCTTGATGCCTTTTGTTCAAATGCCATTAGGGCCTAGTTAATTACTCGTAATTGAATTTCATGAAGAACCAGTTACTCAGTTAGGTTGATAAATTTGCAAAATATTATAATAATATGTTAATTCAAGATATATATTTCATTCTCTGATTTAATGTATAATTTTCAGGTCACCATATTTAACTGGGCAACTCAAGGATCTCAAAGTCAGAAAATTGTACCCGTAAACTGCATTGAAAATGGAGAAAACTCAGAAAAAGAAGAAAATTAGAAAAAAAAATTAAGAAAAGTGATTGAATTTCAAGTTATAAACATTTTTTAGCATTTATGATGTATATAATTGGATAATTAGGATCTGTTAAAGTAGGCTGAGATCTAAATTTTTATAGCCATGTTATAAGGTGCTTGTTTGTCAGGCACAATTACTTTTATTGGTGCTGATGCATGTTTTAAAAAGCATGTTTGTATGTTTAATTCAGATGTTACTTGTATTTTAAAGGAAGAAATTGTTGATTAAAGTTTTTATAAAAAAAATATTATGTCTTTTTATGTTACAGTAGCCAGTAGGCTTATGATTTACCTCCTAGCATTGACATATTTCCCATAATGGTATAAATTAATTAAGGGCCTATCTGATCAATTGTGGGCAGGCTGATATGATCCAAGTGCACGCTCATTGGTGTCCATAAATGAAATGCCACGGTAAGGCAGATATAAGAATTTTAAGTGTCTCTGATCAACCGACCCACCAGATTTCTGCCTATGAACAACGAAGTTTCCCAGGATTTTCTATTAAAAAAATAAGATTACAGCTTTTTTTTTTTTTTTTTTTTTGTGTCTGTAGTGGGAATACCAACTGGTGCCTTGAGATTCCAGATCCATAAAGGCTTACGGTAAAGCTAGAGTTTAAAATTATCTCAGTCTGGCCTAGAAGCCTCGTTCAGCTTTAATGGCCTAGAATTGTACCAGGTAGTAAGATTAGATACATCCTGAATACATCACGGTTTTAGCTCGATTCCTTGCAAGAACTCGACAGTGCAGCTTTAAGCAAAAATCAATTAGGTTTACCTGAATTAGCACGAGAGGTCGACACGAGTTTGTGCTTTATGAATTTGACGGTAGCGCCTCTATAGGATCTTGTCACTTTTCAATTAAGAAGTCATTTTGGCTAAAAACATGATAAAAAGCAATTAATTTAGCTGCACGAGACCTCAATGATTAGAATATACAGTCTAGGCTATGTGTAACAGTCAAATAAAGCCTGTTAAATCATAAAACAGCAGAAATTATTCTTCAATTGGTGAAAACCTGTCAACCAATCAGGGGCGAGCAATATTCCTCAGTGAGTCAAGAAACTCACATTTTTAATGCGAGTACGGTTCTCTGTGTTTAGGTACTGTTTTAACCTATTTGTGATGGATTATCGATGGATTGTTTGGTGTCAATTTGTGAATAAGGTTTAAAAGGATACATTGAGACCATTTTGCGCTTTCTGGAGGCTGTAGAATTGGAGAAAATCGTCATTCTTCTGCAGTCTGTCTGCACCAAGATTTCATTCTGCAACAGCGCTACCTATAATAACAATGCCTGTTTCACAGAACATGGAATAAAATTGGATACCATTTTCGTCAGAATTGAGGGTCTAAATCCTTAAATTTTGGGTCCAAGACAACTCAGGCTATTGGAATACCTTTCCTTGGACGTATTTCTGCCCTTGAAGAGGAACACAACGTCTGCAATTCGGCCAGGTGAGGAGAAAAAGAGAAACAAATTTTGACCATGTTTTTGCAAAAATGTGCTGAAATGAATATTTGCCAGATTGCTGTGTGAATTGCTCAAATCTGATAAAAATGGGTTTTATTTTACAATGTATTTTAAGATCTGCAAGTATCATGCCATTCACTAAACCTAAAGTGAATTCCACTTGGTGAATTCATTTGCTAGGCAAACGTGCAAATGATTTGTTTCCAAATTTGGTGAAGATGCATGTTAAAAATCTTGAGTTGAGATCTGTCAAAATCACGAAATCATGTCAAAACCAAACAGATCTGTGATGTCGAAAATATGTTTTCATACAGAATATAATGTAGTTCAATTGGTCCTGTAGCTATCTGTGTACTTTTTCTACATAAAGCATGTAAAGAGTTGAGGTAATTCAATCAGCCCTGCTAATTGCAAAACCTATACCGGTAGGTGTAATTAGCTGTCTAGCCTGCACAATTGACTCAATGCCCTAATTGCTTAGCTCAAGCATTTGACTGTTAAACATGTTTGATCTATCATGTGTAGCTTATGGTCAATATAGCCTACATAATGTGGTTAGAAATTCAGAATTGAATTAAAGGTAGGCCTATTTTGGAAATATAAGTTGTTAGGATTTGTCTGCTCGTTCATTTGAAACATTCTATCTAGGTCTGTCTATTTATGATAGCAATAAGCATGATCCATCTGTTTGGCTTTCTGATGGATCTATCTGTCTATCTATCTATCTATTTATCTTTCTATCTAGCTTTATCCATTGCATTGGAAATCTTGCTGTGGATTGGATGCAATACACATTAATGTGTATTTAGAATTCTCTCTATTGGACAGAAATATAAATGAAATACAGACATGTAGCTGGAAATAGAATCAAACCTGAAGCCATTTGAATTTTCTCAATCTGACAGACAAATTCCCATAAATCATATTAATAACTGTCCTCTTATTTGCCAAATATTAGAAATATTTACTCTAATATTTGCTGTGGAACTATGTTATCTCTCCTTATCTGGGAATAACCACTATCTGATCTTATCTGATCTTTAATTGCCCTTAAATGGATGTTAGATAGCCTTAAGATTGGCCCTTGACTGTCCAATAATGGTAGAGTGTTATTTCAAATTATGAGGTATTGTAGGAATTTATAGGTTCTGACAGTTAATTATTAATGAATTACTCAATAATAACTTATTTAATAGCTGGGTATTACTGTTCAATAAATAAATGAATTGCTTAACATGCTTAAGAATTGCTTATAGATCTGAAGGCCTATATATCGCTTGTGAAGTATTGGATGATCAAATTACAGTTGATCACTTTATATGGAGTTGCTGCTATATCAAATTTCTGCATTGGTCACTAGAGAGTAATTTCTGAATGCCAATAAATATTGAAGCATGTAGATTGATTGCATGTATTTTGATTCTTGATGACCCTATAATTGCAATTTGGCATTTCTTAAATCTATTGGAGTCTTTTGCTGGTATTACTCAAATGTACACCTTGTACTGGTTGCACTAAGTCAGATTTAATAGGCCCAGTTATAACTGCTTTTCATATCTCTAGATAGTTAGACATTTTGGTACTGAGATAGACAGATGGATGGACAGACAGATCTATATAGGTAGACATAGATAGATAGATAGTTTTCATCTCCAGTTTGTGCATCAATTTACAAAGCACAGTGTTTCATAGCGACAGTGATTCATTTCGAAACTACATTCAAATTAAAATATCCACACAATTTTATTATGAGATTCAACCCCTCAACAGACCACCAAGGTGTAGAAATGGCCAAAAATGAGCAAGTCTTAAACCAAATAGGTAGTTTAGTATGCAGTTTGAGTTTGAATTGTTTGAATGAATGGAAAAAAATTCAAAAAATCAAAATGTTTGTTAAAAATCGACTTAAAACAGTGATGAAAAAATCGAAATGTAAACAGTCAAGAGTCAACAACCAGTGTTGGGAAAATGGGAAAAAAATTAAAATGTGTAAAAACCAGGAAAATATGCATTTATGTAAATTTTAAAAAGTGTGAATTTTTAAATATTAGATAGAATGTTAGCCTCAATGCCAGTTACTGTTGGATCCATATGAGTTCTTCGGGGGTTGGCTGGTTGGTAAGAATACATTTATAATAAAATAGACAGGAGAGAGAGATAGATAGATAGATAGATAGATAGATAGATAGATAAAGAAAAAAGAACACAGAAAGGTATACATATTAGATTATTGGCTAATATAAATAGCTGTTATTAATTAGCAGAATTGTGATTGTTTGGTGAAAATTTATAATGCGGTATGCCTAAAAATGAGCTGATAAGTTCATGTAAAACTTCTTGTGTTTGTAACTTGACATAGTTGATGCATATTTCATGCATATTGATGTTGTTTCATGCATATTTGGAGCATATTGTTGAGTGCACATTTGCCAGCTGGCTTTTTTGAGTGAAGTCATTTAATTGTGAATATTTAGTTTAATGTGTCTATCTTCCACTTTTGCCAGGCTGTCCGTGTGTCAGTCTGTCAGCTGGCCATCTGGGAGGGGCTACTGGCTATTGTTTGTGTCACGTGGGGTGTGAAATATGCAAATTAGATTGTAACAATTGTTTATTTTGTCACCAACTCATTGTTAGCTGAACAATTCACATTGAATTGGCTTGTGCTGTGGGCCTTAGATAAAGAAAACCTCACACTTCTAAACTCTGATAGCTTCTGATACTGTCTAAACATTCACTAAACAATTTCTCAACAATCTCTAAACATCTATCCAACAACAATAGGTTGTCAATAGGCAGTTATTGTTAAGAGTAAAGTGTGACGTTTCTAAAAGGCCGATTTTCAATCCTGCCCACTTGACTGTCAGCTGGTCTTTTGAGGACGTTTTGACTAGAATTAAGCCCATGCAGCTGTCTAAGCTGGCTATAATCTAGGCTCTTGTGAAGAAATGAATCCATGTTTTGATACCCCAAACCCTTTTAGAAATGCAAGCTATTTTGTTAATGGCCTGAAATTAATGATGAATTATATTTAGTTTCAAAAATCTGTGCAAGAGCTTTCAAAAATAAGGACAACTTTGTTTTGTGGACCCTGGACAATGCAATTTCTTGTTCAGTTGGGTAATATGGATTAACTGGATACAATTACGCTGTTTTAAGTAAATTTTATTACTTATACTGTCTTAGAGCTAGTCTTCTCTCTGTCTACATACTTTATTATCTAATTTCATAAAAGCGCTTTTACATTTTAGTCCATTAGACATCTTACGTATATATATAGGGTAAGGTGGGGGAAATCCGCCCCCCTTTTATATTCCTTGCTTAGTCCCTCACCTTTATGAAAAATGAACATTTTATTTCAGGGAATGATGGAATATATACATCTGAACATATCTGGAAACTTACATGCTTTAATTCAACTCCTTTGAGCCAACATCACCATATGAATGTTCAATCTCAGGGGGCGGATTTGCCCCAGAAGTGTGGGGCAAATCCGCCCCCCGTGAGTTTTGGTTACAAATGACAAGAAACATTTGGCTTCTGAAGTAAATTCTATTCTTATATTAAGCCCTGGCTCTTCTGGGTGTACTTACAAACATGTAAGGATCGTTTCACAATTTATGTGTGAGAATAAAAAAAGTTTGCATTTGGCATATTCAACATACACTAAAACATGGCAAAAATTCTTAATTTCATCTTAATTAAAATCATAATCACCATTAGTGGAGCTTTATGACAAAATAGAGTGACTTACAAGGCATATCTCGTGTTTGCATGTTTTTAACATGAGAATCAGAAGGGACGGAATTGCCCCATGGACAAGGGGCGGAATTGCCCCCGACCCCTGAAAATTATGAGGGTGTTATTTTCTAAATATGCATTTTATTGATTGGTGAAATCTCTTGCACATGTGAAGTCGTTGAATAAACATTGCTATTAATGACAATAAGTAATGTGTTTATACAACATGTACCTGTAAAACACCTCAGTTTTGAAAGTTTCAATTGCACATTGAAATTGCTTAGTGATGAGATGTATGTCTTCTTTCTCAGTTGTAGTCCAAACAAAACTATGTAACAGCCTAATCTCTGTGTTTCAGTGGTCTCTAGACACACAAGCACTAATCTGCACGAGAAATATTTATTGTCATTTATATTTTGGGTCATGAGAGAACTTTTTCTCCTCAAGGGGGCGGATTTGCCCCGGGGGCGGATTTCCCCCACCTTACCCTATTTGTAGTGTATTTTTACTGAAAATTGTTGTTGTATTTACTGTAACATAGATGGTATCAGTAGTCTCTCTGTAAATTACTGTAATTATAATATGATCATTAGCATTTATAAATTGTTTATAGACCACCATCAAAGTTCTCTGAACAGTGAACATAGGCCTGCATGTTGTTTTGCTGTATAGTGAAAATGCAGGGCTCTAGCAGCCTCACAACAACACAAAACAGTGAATAATTTATAACCCCTAGAAGTGCCATATAGGAGCAGGGGCTATTATTACACTGACTGTCACTGAGGGCATTTGTAATCGCCCATGTGCAACCAAGCATGACGGATCTAGAAATTGGATCCCTGTGATCAGAAGTGAGTGCAGTCCACTCCATGATCTATGGGCCCAACTGGAAGGTCACATTTTTGATGAAACTTGAACATTATGCATTTTGTTTAATTTTGATAGTTACTTCATAAAACTGCTTTTGTTGTATTGAGGACTTGTTAAAAGGATAGCCCAGATAGAGGCCTTCTGGAGTCTTAAATAGATGGATAGATTTATCAGGGGCAGATCCAGAAAATGTGGGAAGGGGGAGGGGGTTAGATGGTTTACAAATGAAAATGCTCAAAATATCAGAATGAATGATTTTATGAGGGACGGATCCAGAAAATGTCAGAAGGGGGTTTAATGACTGTTTACGAATGAACAACATGTAAAAAATATCAAAATATCACACTTAATGATTTTTTTTCACATTTAAATCTGTAGGCCTATCAAGGTATCATGTATCAGATGTGTCCCTAGACTCCCAACAAAATAACAATAATGTTTATTGAGTAGTGTCACTACAATGAACATAATCACTATATCATGACTATTTTAGTGATTTACATAGTTCAACATGTACATTTTAACTGTAGATTCACTATAATGTGACACAGTGACAATATTGTTGTCCTTGGCAACCAAGCATACTATCATTGCACCAGACTGGTTGTCATGGTGATTTACAACTTCCATAAAAACATTTCAACTTTTTCTTACCAAATTGTACAATTAACAATGGCAAATGTGTCTACTTGAAATTTCATATGTATCATTTGAGATAATTTCGCACCATTACAACTTCAGTTTACACTGTTATTGTAATTTCTTTGTGAAGTTGTTTTTTCTTTTTGTCATTTTGTAAAAAGTTTTGATTTCTGGAGGGAAATGGAGATATTGAGAAGTTTGGTAAAAACTTAAAAGTTGTAAAAAGTGGACTGAAAACTTACATTTGTCTGTTGTTGAAAGTTAGTATGGTTAGTCTTCTTCTACTTGTGAACGGTCAGAAATATAGAAATAGGGTTGCAGAGATATATTTTGATATATCGCGATACTAAATCCGGTATTGATCATTATGGCTATACAGAACCGAACCAATCATTATTGCGATACAAAATCGGGCATGATCTCCTACCACATGGATGGATGATTGGGGCTTTATGTCCTGTATTTAAAGGCTTGCTTGCCACATGAACAATTTACTAACATTACAAAGATCATGAAGATGTAGCGACAAGACTGTCTGGAATACTGTAGATTAAATTTTATTTTGGACTTTCTGAACTAAATCATCTAAAAAATTGCTGACGTTTGGCATAGTGTCATCTTTATTGTATTGTACAAAATCCCACTGGAGTCAGTGGAGTGTCTCTCTACTCCCTGTAGTGACAGTCAGTCCCTGTGGGATACCTACTCCAGACTGCTACAGTATACAAATGGTGTATAGCCTAAGGACAGGAGGTACGGACTATAGGACCCTTAATAGGGTGTCAAATGCCTTGGTCTGATCTATTCTAAAATTCTAAATTAGTAATTCAGAGCTAATTCTTCTTTTTTTCATTTAAGCCTATTACTTGCTTCAATAATTCTATGGACCCCACAGAGAGAACTTTTTGTGTTTTATGGTACAAAGAACTGAAAGAAGGGTAGGCTACCACCCTAAAACCCCAACCCCTATGGAGTAGAGCCCCAACATGAAAACCCCCCAAAAGGGGTAAAAGGGGGGTAGAATAGTCCTCTTGTGTAACCACCCCCTCTCCCCTATAAGGGTCTCTATTTGTAATTTTGTTTAGTGAAAGAGGGCCTGAGGCCAGAGGGGTTCGATTGACTATAACGAACAGTTAAAAAAAAGTTTATGAACTCTTAATTTATTCTTCTAAAGACAACAGTCAGTTCAGTCATTTGATTGTTGCAACTTCTTAATTGGCTGTCTCTGAGAAAACCATGCGGGGGGTGAAACGTGGCCCGAGCCGGATCTTAACGAAATTTTCACCAAACGCCCTTTAGACACAATAATGAAGGTTGGTTAAGTCCGTTTTTCTATGATTTCAATTCTTCCTTGATTTTACCGCACTTGAAAATAGGGTGTCAAGTGTGGCGCAAAATCCCTTTAACATTGGTTTCAATGGGAAAACATGCCAACTTTAGCACTATAGGAACCAGAGCGCAGCGCATGGTTTGAAAATTTTATGATTGAGGATGATTACACATGACTTAAATATTCTAAATTCACTTTTTGTAGCGTGGAACACTCTTTCATAAGCCAGATATAAGCATTTTTAGATAGCGGAGGGTGGCAAATTTCTTTGCATTTCACAAAAAATGAAAAAATACTAAAAATGTCATAATTCTGCTGAGATTTGTCCAAATTTGACAATTTTAGTGTCTAACTATATGTTTTGGGCAATTCCGCACCTCTTGGGATGATTTTTATTTTGATTGGAGGTCACGGTCACTGCCTAAGGTCAAGGTCAAAGTAAATTTTTTCTGTAATTTTATGATATTTCAAGTTTTAGTCCCCGATATCTATCAAAAAGTCCCATAATATCAATGCTTATTCAGCATAAACTGATTTTATAAATTTCTAGCTATATGTCAGTATCCTAAACTGTATCGAAAACCTTTTTTTTTTAACCAAAGGGGGCACTTTCAAATTTTCAAAATTTCATAATTTTTTCAAATTGCACTTTAAATATTTTGAAGATGTCCATCTATCATTGTGCATTAATAATTCAGAGTTCAATGGATTGATGCTATTGCATGAGAGTCAAATAAGGGATTCTGGGCCAGAAAACAGACCTTAGAATATGATATGAATGTTTTCGGCGGCCATTATTGAAAATGTTGTCACCTCAGTTAATGTCAAAACTAATAGAGATAACAGAAAAGTTTTGGTTTCTATACCTATGTTTTCAGGGTCAAGGAATAACACAAAAACATTTTTATCATTGTATGTTATGTAATAAATGTGTAATTTGGCTGCCACAACAACAACAAAAAGTATCTTTGCTGATATCTGCGGAGGTTACAGAAATATTGGAATAATTCCTAGGTCTATACCTATGTTTACATGGTCAGGGAATATGATACAGTAATTTTCCATTCTATAGATATGCTTTCAAGTAGGGGAGACCGGGGCACGTTGTTCCGATTTTTTATTTTTTGGCTCTCAATCAAAAAGATCTCTAAATATTTGAAAAATCTCTTTACTGACTGACATAGATCTGAACATCTGCACTACGGTTTGTCACATCAAGCAGAGGAGACAGATGTTTGGCCGGATATCTCAGCAACCAGAAGCCCCACAGGAGAAATACACACACCAATGTATAGCTTAGCTCTGTTGTGATATGAATATCACATTTCTGTGATGTTTTGGTGATTTTTTTGTCCGATATTTGCCAATTTATGATAATTTTAGTCCAATTTCACACAATGTTGATATTTGTGACGCTACCAATCTGACACACAATGGGCAGATATGTCACAAAAGTGCACTGCAGCGCCACCTCAGGCTTAGTTATAGTCAAGTTGGTATCAGCAGAACAACCAATCTCATGGTGTTGATTTTTATGGAATGTACAAACAATGCTGAGTTTCTGTTACAATGTGCGATGTGACAAACTGTAGCCTTATGACAAACCAAGTCAATCTACCTTCAGTAGTTGTGGAGAAAAATTAATTTGAAATTTTTTTTTTATGGTCCAACATGCCCGCACGTTGGACCGCCATGTGGGGCAGGTTGGACCATGGTATAAAAGTCCACAAAAGTAGAAGAAAGTGAGCAAACACCACATTTTATTCTTACAGATCATAACACACATTTGTGTGTCATTGCAGAATGATTATATCGGAATATTTACCAAGATATTTTTAATAAATCTTGTTTCAGCTAGAAAGGCTAGCAGATTAGTCAACTGAATTGATTTTACCCTCATATTGTACATATTTGGCTTAGGTGCTCTATTCATGTTAGAAATTATCCAGCTGGCATTTTGCAGATTATTTTTTGTCAGTCAATCGAGTTTACAATGGTCCAACGTGCCCCGGCCATGCTCGTCCAACCTGCCCCATCCAAACCTCTTACAAAAATGTGCATGACCCGCTAACAAGTTTGAATTTACACTCTGGAAACTTGTATCAAACTTTACTTAAGTAGTGACAGTTTCGATTTATCAGACTTGTCTGACTTGATCCCCCATATTTTAAGAAAGGTAACCCAGCCATTGAGACTTGGAAAAAGTCACTTTTTATGCTGAAAATCAGGAAACCTGAAATAGAATTTACACTTTTCCTCCAATGCTCATGAAAAATTTTGGCCAAAAGGCATACCACTAAAGGTCACTATTAAGGATTTGGATAACTGCCCATGTTTAAAAAAAATAATATCGGGGATGGTCCAACGTTGTCTGAGGTCCAACGCGCCCCAAGGTCCAATGTGCCCCAAGGTCCAACGTGCCCTGAGGTCCAACGTGCCCCGGTCTCCCCTACGCATGCACTCGTCCTTCAAATGCAAACAGTATCAAAACTTTTGCTTTCTACTATGCTAGTATAAAGGTGTACAGAATTTATTAGCATAGGGGAGAGCGGGGCACAGTGAGACGGCAGGCACAGTGAGACAAGCCCGTAGCGTCTAGCTGGTACTGTTTACAGATCAGCCCTCTCTTGTATAGAACAAAAAGTAGGTAAGTGAAAGACTGTCCTATATCCTGAATGCCTAAACGGCATATTGAGAGTGGAATTTCAATATTTGGTTTTTAGCCAGTAAAATTAAATAATTTTTGCTATACGGCCTTTTGTTATAATTCCCAAGAAAAAATGGTATAATGCAAATCAATTGCCAGGGATTCAAACCGTGATTATTTGTCTTAGTTTAGTGAGATGATGAACCACAATACAGGCATTTGGTCCGCATGATTCAAAAATCTTATAAAGAGAGCTGCGTGGGGCACAGTGAGACAGTTTGAGGCAGGGCACAGTGAGACATCACAAAATACACTTGAAACTACCTGAATATAATGCATAGCTCACAATTCACTATTAAAAACAAAATTCCTGCTGTAAACTACTGATTTTAGTGAGTCACATTCAAAAGGAAGCATCAGAAAGAATTTTGATTAGTATGTAACAGGTGTGGCAGGTTAAATAAGTCGTGCATGTGTCCTGTGTGATGTGGTTTCGCAACATGCTCAAAGAAGGACCTAAAAAATCACCTAGCCAGCTGCTTCTATAGGAGTACAGTTGTTTCTGTATCAACAATTAATATAACAATTCCGCACGTCCTGAGGATCGGCGGTTATGACAGCAGATTCCCTGTCTCACTGTGCCCCGCCCAGGGGCACAGTGAGACACTTAACGAGCATGGATGTAACTCAAAATTACTCCAAACCTGTGAAAGGTAGGAACCTGAAACTACTGGACCATATACCCAACATCATTATCTATAATGTGGACCTGATCTCATTTAACTCGTTACTGCCGATATTTTGGAACACTTGAAAATAAAAAAAAGTGTCTCACTGTGCCCCACTCTCCCCTACCCTTCACTATCATGTCTAACAATGACTGGTATTTTAGCCATGGCATTTGTGTCTTTGTGTCTGTGCTATTGCCTGTCATCGGAAATAAATAGATTGTATTTTGTGTCAATAAATATGCAAAACCAAAAGTACATGTTTGTTCAGTTTTAAAGCTATGATCAGGCGAACAATTCAAGACAAAATGGAAAATATTATGTTGGGAAATATTTTACGGATGTCAAACTCATTAACATGGTGCATAGAAACTATTTGTTAAGAGGTATTTGCAGATCGACGTCCCAACTTGTAGCTGAAATCATTTTCAAACTGTTCATGTGACGTAGGCAGGCCACTTTGCAGCGGGCCTTAACTGAGCCATAAGGAAGGTTGTTGATAACAGAACTGGCTTGCAAGAATAAGGAGCATACCCTTTGACCCTTGCCGGATAAGACTCAGCTGATTTTAACAAAAAGCTCCTGTAGGGAGCAGGTGAACAATGACATTAAAATTGTATTAATTTCATCATCTTTAATTGTGGTGAGGTCAAATATCACTTTTTTCCATTCCATCAAGCAAGCAAAATGGTAATCAAAAGATATTGTGTGAAGAACAACTAGGTTAATCAGTTTTGTGACTTGCATTTTTGACAATAGCCACAGTGATTTTATTTGACACAAAAGCTTTGACTTGGCATTACAAAATTATAGTTTAAGAGAAAAGCTGATGTAAAAAAACACCCCTAAATCTCACACTACAAAATACTTTATGTGTCCCATTTTCTATTGTGAAATTGTCCAATTATCAATGCATGAATGTGTGTACTTGAAAGCATATCGAGCACGGAATATAACTGTATCATATTCCCTGACCATGTAAACATCGGCATAGACCTAAGAATTATTCCAATATTCCGCAGATATCAGCAAAGATACTTTTTGTTGTTGTTGTGGCAGCCAAATTACACATGTATTACATAACATACAATGATAAAAATGTTTTTGTGTTATTCCTTGACCCTGAAAACATAGGTATAGAAACAAAAACTTTTCTGTTATCTCTATTAGTTTTGACAACATTTTCAATGATGGCTGCCGAAAACATTCATATCATATTCTGAGGTGTGTTTTCTGGTCTAGAATCCCTTATTTGACTCTCATGCAATAGCATCAATCCACTGAACACTGAATTATTAATGCACAATGATTGATGGACATCTTCAAAATATCTAATGTGCAATTTGAAAAAATTATGAAATTTCGTAAATTTGAAAGTGCCCCCTACGGTTAAAAAAACAGGCTTTTGATACGGTGTAGGATACTAACATATAGCTAGAAATTTATAAAATCAGTTTATGCTGAATAAGCATTGATATTATGGGACTTTTTGATAGATATCGGGGACTAAAACTTGAAATATCATAAAATTACAGAAAAAATTGACTTTGACCTTGACCTTAGGCAGTGACCTTGACCTCCAATCAAAATAAAAATCATTCCAAGAGGTGTGGAATTGCCCAAAACATATAGTTAGACACTAAAATTGGCAAATTTGGACAAATCGTAGCAGTATTACGACATTTTTAGTATTTTTTAATTTTTTGTGAAACGCAAAGAAATTTGTCACCCTCCGCTATCTAAAAATGCTTATATCTGGCTTATGAAGGAGTGTTCCACGCTACAAAAAGTGAATTTAGAATATTCAAGTCATGTGTAATCATCCTCCATCATAAAATTTTCAAACCATGCGCTCTGGTTCCTATAGTGCTAAAGTTGGCATGTTTTCCCATTGAAACCCATGTTAAAGGAATTTTGCGCCACACTTGACACATTATTTTCAAGTGGGGTAAAGTCAAGGAAGAATTGAAATCATAGAAAAACGGACTTAACCCACCTTCATTATTGTGTTCAAAGGGCGTTTGGTGAAAATTTCGTTAAAATCCGGCTCGGGCCACGTTTCACTTTACTGTACAAGCTGCATGGTTTTCTCAGAGACAGCCAATTAAACAAGGCACATTTTGGCTGATATCCACGAATCAATTGTTGCATAGCGTAGTTCTGCTCTAAATTAGTTAATATTAGGCAGATTTTCGCAATTTTAAAACCCGCTCTTCTTCTTAGTGTCATGCATAGAAAATTTCAGCTAAATCTGTTCCGTAGTTTTTTTAGCAGTAGCGAATACGCATTACATAGATCATGCTGTCAGGTTTACTCAAATATGGAGAACTTGTCGAAATACAAAATGCCATGAAAAAGATTGTTACTTGTATTTGAAAAGATAGATTTAAAGTAAACATACTATCTAGTAGCTGAAAAGTTCAAAACCTCAAATATTCACATTGCTTACAAACACTTTAGTGACATCCTGAATGAAATAATGAACAGTTCAACTACTACAAATAATATGTTGTTGCTATTACTGAACTGATTCAATGATTGACAATGCAGGCTGTGAAAGTTACCTGAATCTCTTTCACTTACTTGTGAGTTACTTGAACACCCCTTATGCACAGATAGACACTTGGTAGACAGATAGACAGACAGAGCTGACAGATGTCTAAACAAGAAGTTGAAGCTAACACAAGTTCACATAACACCTACTTACAACACAATAGCAACAGAACACTCACAAAACACTCTCAAAACACCTTCAGAGAGTTACAGAACAGTTGACAATACGCTAACAAAACAGCATTTGTCCGGCAAATTGTCACTTTAGAAAACCAATACAAAAGATGGGGAAATTCTTGTAATAGTTGTGGAAGTTACAGCACAGAATTGGCAAATTCACTGTCCATGCTGTCCAAAGGGTGTTCATCAGAAGTTACCAAAGACTGTTTTGAGTAAGACTGGTTACAGAGGTTGTTTTGTCCCAACAGGAAGTAGTTTTGCCCCCTGTGAATCGCCCCCTGAACTATACGACATAATGTTCAGTATCAAAACTCCACCAAAACTCTTTGAATGGAGTAACACTAGTTCTGGTAGAGTATTTGGAGTTTTAAATCTAAATCATCCTTAGGAATATACAGGCCACCAGATGGTGTGTTGATCATAGTCTGTTTTCTCTGCTGTTGTGACCTCTTACCAGTAGACTGTCTTTGGTTTGTGCCCAAATTTTCAAAGAGTGTTCAATACTTTCATTGTACCAAAAGTTAACAATGTTCAATAAATTAGAACACCACTGTTCATCGGACAAGAGTGTTAAGAAAACACACAAAAAGAAATTGTCAATCAATTTGACCTCTGACCTACATTTCAAGACATTTGTGACCCCCATTGACCTAATTTTGATTTGACCTGTGATCAGAGGTCAAGCTACTATTTGGTGACTAGTACCAGAGGGGTTCCAACTCTTTTGTTAAAGACTAAATGACATTTCCAATACATTAGAGTTACAATACTGCTTGAATACTTAGAATAGAAATGCTGAATGCATTCAATGTACTGCACAGAGTGACACAAGCACTATCCTTTTATGCTTTGTGGTGTATTGTAAGAAGTACATTATAATGGAGAAAATAGGACAATACTCTGCTCAGCTGTCATCATAATTATTATCCCCCATGCTATGCTATGGGGGATTTTACTTTTAGTCTCCATGTCATGGCGTCCATCAAATATCTCTAACACCACACCATGCACAATGCTCATCCTTTCCCAACATTCAAAGACCCCCCTAAACTTGTCAAATCTGACCATAAATCAATAAATATTATAACCATTTCCACATCCCGAATACTTTTTGCTGTGCTTTTGGCCTGCAGCCATGTTATTTTTAAAAGCCAACTCCACCCCCAGGTGTCTCCACATCCTTACATGTATGCACAATTGTGCACCTGGTGGAAATATTTGGCATAACTAAAATTGGAATTCTGGTGGGTATTGGTAGATGTGTAGGGCATGGGGGATATGGTGGTAGTATACCTGCTCTTGTTTGATAGTCTTTCAACATTAACATGATTAAGTTAAGGATGTTGAAGAGATCCAGACAAAGAAAAACAAGGGTTCAAAAACTGGTCCTATTATTCTCCCTCTTCCTCTCTCGTATAAAGGACTTCTGTGGATATGCTTCTTTCCTCTTCTCTTCCCTCGTTCCATTCATTCGGCCATCCCTATCCCTCTGTGTATCCTTCAATCTGTTCCTCCTTCATTCGCTCCTCTCTCCCGCTGCTTCCCTCTCTTTCTCCTTACCTCCTTACCTCCTTCCCTCCCCTATTTCTCTCCTCCCCTCCTTCCCTCTCCTGCTATCCTCTTCCCATCCATCTTGTTTGCCTCTCCTTTTCCCTTTTGCTCTCCTTCTCTTTCCCCTCCTTTCCCCCTCCTCCCCTGTCCTCTTTCCCTCCTTTCCCCTTTGTTCGATCTCACTTGCCTCCCTCCTTCTCATGGTCCAACCCCTCTGTAGAATTCCTTTCTTCTCTCTTTCCTTCTTTCCCTATCCTTCCCTCTTCCCCTGCCTCTAAATAGCCTGCACTGGTGCTGGTCACTGATGGGACATAAAACACAAACTCACTCACTCACTCTTCGACTGTTCTGCCTCATCCTTTTCTTTTCCTGCTACAAGTTTGCCCTCCGACTTCATCCAGGGACTTGCTTTTAGCAAATAACCAGCAGAATATTGCATAAACTAGTAAAACAACATCTTATTTTAGGTTCATTAGTATTCCTGTCTTGACTTTGAAGACATGGTTTTTGTAAATTTTGTTGTTTGAGTGAAAATACTTGTTTTTTAACTGAGGCTAAATTGTTGCTAAGCTGGTTGCTATGTAAACAATGAGGCATGTTTTAGGTGGAATATTTTCTAAATATTCTGAAAATATTCCATAAAGATGTCTGAGAGGGCCTTAGGCATCTTTGGGGAGTAAAAATTGGAATTTAGAAGGGTCATTATCGGAACAATTGGGCATATCATATACTCCTCTCTAAACAATATAATATTCTTCTCGAAAAAGAAAAAAAGGGCCAAAAATATTTAGAAGTATAGCGAGCTGAAAAACTAGCAGTAGTTTACTTCGTGTTTTGAATGCGAAAAGAGGAATTTGTAATTTTATAAGCGTAAGCTCCATAATGTGATCCCCAAAAAATTAGCGTTTTGTGAAAATTCACTCAAAAATTTTCTCAATTTGGTGGTCTTTTTGTAAAGGCTCAAAACTTCACTGAATTAAATTGTGATGCTACCATGATGGATCTATGATCAAATTTGAATTATTCAAATGAGGGAATTTGAGATTTAGAATCTGTTTTTCACAGAAGAGGTTTACATTTTCAGCAGAAAAATATGATCGTTTTACTCTGTTTTGCAATTTTCATGATTTTGAAGTCTTTGAACATTTAAACCGGTCTTCTGAACACTACTGAACTTAAGATTCGGTTTAAATGTGACTCGCCAATGAATTACAAATTGTAAAGCTATCCCACAGAATTGTCAGAGCTATCGAAGGATACTTAAGTCAAGGAGCTATTTGAGTATAATTATGGCCATGTAGCATGTGTAATGCATATACATGGCTATGAAATGTAATAAGTCACATTTTCTGAAATTCCTGGAAAACGTTAACTGCAGGTCCGAAGAGTCGTCAGTTATTGAGAAAGTTCTGTATTTATAATTTTAAAATTTGTCTAGATTTGGAAGATTCCTTTTCGATTTTGACCCTATGAAGTAGGCAAAATGTTGAATCGAAGAGAAGGATGGCAGAAGGGAATGACAGAACATGAAGGAAGGGAGGGGTGTGGGTGATAGCGCTTATAAATGTCCTGTATTTGTTCACCAATTAGGTTGTAAGATAGGACAGACAGGGAAAGCATTAATTAGGCATGGAGCTCTCTGATGGCACAGGATGAAACATCCGTCTAGCATGGGTTGCTCAGATTGAGAATCGAACCTTGGTCCCAGAATTTAGCAGCCTAGCACTCTACCACTGTGCTGGCCCCAGGCCAATTCTTGAGCATGTTTAGAGGAAAAAGCTGTGCACATCTCTGCTGTGTGATATTGTCTTTGGGATATTAATCACAGGACCCCAAGTATAATGACAAGTGCCTGTCAATACATTTTATTGACAGGTCCAAGAACATCATTGATAAATGCACGGCCATTCTGTGTGGTTTGGTGAGTCATGTGACCAGCCAAACAAGGTCACATGACACCTAGGAACAAGGTCATGTGACATGCCTCATGACAGATGATACACAGGTTGCCATGGTGACCCATCTTAATACAATAATAAGTAGCAGGTCAATAAATGACATCTATCATATTTATATCTATCGAATTCTGCAGAATAAACGGTATAAAGTACGGCTGGATGTGTCAACGGATTAACGCCGAAAATAAGGGCTTATCCATATAAAAGTTGCCTGTAGCCTCCGTGTGAATATCGGTGTTAAGCCTATGTAGGCCTACAGGGTACTTGCTGTAAAAAAAAAAACCAGGTATAAAATTTCCTGTTGCATAAAAAAAAATGTTGCCGATATTTTTGGAATTGGAATTTTCTTGTTCACAGATTTTTAATAGAAATTGCCTGTAGTCCAGGGGGTTCTCGCGAGATAGCGCAAGCAACGTCAATGGTGACTGTCAAGCCTTTCAATACTATTGAAAAAAGTTAATTCTTAACAAATTCTGATCCAATTTCAATTGTTAAATAATTTAAATATGAAGATGCCCATATTTACAGATCATATTTATAAGAATGACTATTGTTTTTTTCTTTTTTGAGTTTTCCTCAAAATAATCGAAATTTGTTACAACATTTATGGATTTAACTATTGATGTATTGTATTTTTTGTCTCAAAATGAACAACTTCTATTTGAATTTGCAAAAACCTGCTTTGTTTCAATACTTGTGTAATGGTGTGTACATTCATTAATCATTAACATGTAAACTGAACTACTAATCATGTTTAAACAAGGACATAATGATGTCACCATCAACTGAATTGAACCTATCATGTGTACATGTTAACATGTGAATGATGTCATGTTGAAATAGTTTCATGTGACTGCAACATTGTTGCATTTGTCAGACATGATTGATTTCTAATTAATTTCATGTCACTCTACATGTTGCGATCTATATTTCACGTGTATATGTCATGTGTATGATGTTCTATGCTTGTAGCAATTAAAATCGAACAACTTTTAAAAAAAAATTTGCACCAATGTATGCCATAATTCTGATACATATATGATATAAATAACTTTACAATAAAACAGGGAAGTTAGTTGATTTGATGGCGAATAACTCAGGGGTCCAGGGCTATAATCAAATAAGCATTTGTGATTTTGGAGATGAAATGAAATTATAGTATGTACTTAATATGTATCAAATATAATCAAATAGTATTTATGTATCTGAGTGTCTCTTCCAATCAAATAATGATTAACAATTTTAACTTGTATTTGATGGTATTATGTTTATAGACTGCATATTTGCATATATGGGCAATTCCGTAAAGTCATCAACCAATCGGTCAAAATTTCAAAATTGACATAATTACGTGCTA
This sequence comes from Platynereis dumerilii, assembly GCA_026936325.1. NCBI lineage: Eukaryota > Metazoa > Annelida > Polychaeta > Phyllodocida > Nereididae > Platynereis > Platynereis dumerilii. Next base: position 44,050,952 of record JAPTHN010000004.1, on the reverse strand, counting down.
TGGGTGTTATAATGTGCCAAAATAAGTGTATTTTCAGGAACAGAAAAAATCAATTGATTATCTCATTTGGTCTTTGAGATATTTGCATTTAAGTAATGCTATCTTTGGTGACTGCAATTATTATATTCTTTAGCACATTAATATTAAGATGTCACTGCCAGTAGAGAAATTGGTAAGTTGGTTTCATTTTGCTGTCAGTTACTGCCTATGGGAGTACACTTTCATTTTGCATCAAAAAATCTTGCATCAATTCTTGTGAATTCTGTCAGGCAGTGACATTTGACCTAATAAGATTATAAGTGTACGTCCGACACCAAAATTACTAAATAATTTTCCTGCTGACAAGGTACTGATGTTAACTTCATTAAACTTCTGATACAAAGCACATTTATGCCCATGAACAGCATGGTGGCCACTTGAACCATTTAAACCTGATACTTTTTCCAGGGAGAGCACTTAAAATGTGTACGTCCGAAACCAAAAAGGCAATGTACGTCCGACACCAAAATATGAAAGTGCATCTGGAACAAAGGAAATGATACAAATGTTGGTACACAGGCTTGGTCTCATCAGAACACCTTAGGCCAGTCTGTTTGGGTGAACCTCAAAATGGTATAGGTCACAAAACAGGAAATAGATGATATCCTTGAAATTTGGTCATTTTCAACTCTGTTTTAGGCCATGAAATTATGTGAAAGGCAATTCATCGCTTGCTTCCATCACATGTAATTGGTATGAAATAGTGACACAAGCTGAGGCAGACATTATACTAATAGAAGACTAAAGATAGAATTACATCTAGTAGCTTAAACCTAGTATTTTAAGCTGTGATAGTTCCAAAAAGCATATACAAAAATTGTCCGAAAATGGCAGATTTTCTTTATTTGTTTACATATTTATGCCAAATTCCTTCACAATTGCATTTGTCAAGTATTCCCTCAACATGTATTTAAAAAATATGTGCAATTACAGTGACAATCGTTGGTATAACTTGAGATTTTTTGGATATTTCTGTGCTGAAATTACTGTAAACTTGATGGTAAAAATGGTGAAAATAACTTGCATGTTCGAGACCGCACATTTGGCTCAAATATACTATGATGAAGCCATTTTATGGTTCCTAATTATTGTAAAGAAACTCTACTTTAGATAAAAGATGAAAATTTGTGAAAATTTTTAATAATTCTTGCACTGCAGGCATCCTTTACGCTTCCAATTCACACGTGTACGTCCGACACCGAAAATATGTACGTCCGACACCGAATAGAAATGGCTACAGCTTTATGACAAGTTACAATATTGCCATGGAAATTAGCCTGGCTGATGCCTGTAATAGTTCCCTTGACAATAGAGGTAATTTGATTGATTTTTCTCCATATACATCACAGAGTTTTGAGAAACAAGCCATCAAGTCAGAAAAGTACGTCCGACACCATGACATTTTGCCTTGTTGCTCAGCTCCTAGGGCACTTTGAGCTTTGGTTGATGGCTTGTTTGAAAGCCCTACCACAGAGCCTCATGCCTGTTTAACAATCGAATAGCTAAGGTGTAATTGTAGGGCTACACAAGCTGTTAAGGTGTCTGATCTGTACGTCCGACTTTACGGAATTGCCCATATATATATATTTTATGGAAATTATTGATCATGTTTATTGAAACTTTAGTCACTTGGATGTTGAATTTCACTGTTATGTGATAAATAGTTTTGAAAATTTAAATTAAATATCTTTTTTCCTTATTTGCAGGTCTTCACTGAAGAAACTGCATCCATCGTTCATCGAAAAGGTATGTGAAATACTGAATCAAATATAAACATTTTAAGTTCAAGATTGAACTAATTGACCTGTTCATTGCTCTGCTTTTACAAACTTGATAAAAACTGATTTTAATTTTGAAAAAAAAAATTATGGAGAAATATTAGACAATTACAAGGTGTCAAACATCATCTGATCATGGTTAGAACAATGTAGAAGTTGGAAAAGTGCTGTATTTGTGCTGTGCTTGCTTCTAATCTTGACATAGAATGAATCAATGACAATCAATACATATTTTACCATCTCTACTTGATAGCTGACTCTTTATCCATTAATTTTGACCATGTGCTCTAAAAATACAATAAAATATATCGACAGACCAATTTAAAGTATCATAAGCCCGCAATAAGTACGATATGAACACTTAAAAGCTTAAGGGTCATGTGTACAAAGTTATTAACAATTCTCAATAATTTAGTTGTTACTATACACCTCTGCGATTATTTCTTTATCGAAAGTTATTGACTCATTGATTTTGTGTCCGATACAATGTCTTCATACATTATAGTCATAAATTTAATATATTTATGGCTAAATATTTCATTCCTTGAAATTGGATGATCATGCCCAACTCCAAAATTTTTTACATGAATGACTAAATATTGATACAATGTAATTGCCTTATTGAAGTGGAAGATCTTTAATTGTGGGTTTATATTATACTTCATGATCTGACATTTATAAATGTAATTTTCTGTATTGTCAAATGATATGCATATAAGCTTAGGATTGACAGATAGGCCTATTAACACAATTAACTTTATTAGAATGACTTATGCATAATATTTGCTGCAATTATGTATGATACCATTGATACTGTTAATTTAGTTGTCAAATGAAGTGTTATAAGCCATAATATTGGTCATAGATTTGTAGATTAATATTATTTATACCTGTGAAGTATTGTAATAGCCTTCCGGTATTAAACAAGAAGGTTGATATCCTTATAATTGTACATATCCTAATTCTGGACTTGAGCCCAAAATCTGAAGTGTTATAAATCAGTCTTTATAAAGTCATTGACTGGAAAAATATGGTTTTGTTAATCTGATAATCCTAAATCTGTGTGTGATCTGTGATAGTCTTATTATTCGGTAATCTTTATGGGTTGGATTTCTTTAGTCATGCTTAAAAAAATTGAGATCTCGGAAATTTCATAAATCATATGCCCAGTACTGATTTATGATACCATTTATCAATTTTGACTTTTTTTTCAATGTGCAAGTGTAATTTCAAGTGGCTCCTTCGATTACAAAATATACCTTTTTAAATGTTGTATAATTTTGTCATCTTAAATCACAATAATATACCTTTTCCAGATTAATATAATGCTCTATTCTCATATCATTTACTTTTGCTGTTCAGAGATAATGTTTAGATATATATTGCATTGGAAAGTGCTAATTTATAATACACTTTTGAAATTCTAATACCTATAATTATATGGTCTAAATCACTATATTTGCATACATTTTGACAGGTTCTATAGTATATTGGTGTGAATAATTGCTGGTTATAGTTCATTGCAGAAAATAATTACAGAAATCAATATTTTGTGAATAATTAATGTCAACATGTATTATTTACCATTTACATAATTAACATCAAAGTGACAGGTGTGAAGTAATTATAGAGAAAGTAAACAATTTGTTTACTTACTATACATGGTGATTATTTCCCATGGTGCCAGATTTGAATATCATTAGCATATCATTAGCATCTGATTATGTTCATTTGCATTATTAATTCTTTGTACAGAATTGCTGATTCAGCAGATTTTAAAGGATAAGACCATGAGGCTGATTACTGGTTTAAAGTTGGGAAGGATTAAATTATTTTGCTGAATACTTTTCTCTCTAAGTTCAGTGAATTTGTAGACTGTAGTACAATGATTTAACTAAATTTAGGTGAATTATTGTCTTTCTTCAGATGGTTTGGACATAAATGCTTGCTTCTTGGATGGTCACAGATTCAATTCACTCTTCGAGATAAAAATGGTGTTTGCTATGGTTTGCATGTATATTTATAACGTGGGTCAAGAAATTATTTCGCACCCAATTCACTGTTCGCTTGAATTTAAAGGGACATGTGGTCTTGCAATTCCTCATAAAAACAAGTCTTCTACCTCATGTTTAGAAGCTCCAAAATATAAATTGTGGTTTCCAATTCTGTGTATTAAGGATGGTTAGTCACCAATGAGTCTTTGAAACTCTCCTAAGGCTGCATTTCAATATTACTTAGTGTCTCCATATTGCCCCTACTATTACTAACCACTATATACCTTGCCAATAATCATGCATATTGCATCCCACCCCTTCCTACCCTCCTGTCCCCCACTAATGCCTTATTAGTATGCAGGACTAGGCTCATCACCCTGAAGGGAATTTTCTTGATGGGTGACCGGACCGAGGAACTCCCTCGGTTGCATGATGTCATGTCCACGGTCATCCGTCTGTTGCATATCGGTTGGTTGGTGCGGCATATCGGTTGGTTCAACTTGGTTGGGACTTGGGAAGTCCGGTTGCCGCATTTGGGCAGAAACTCCGTCCCTTCGGCATGTTTGGTCAGTCGGTCGATTTCGGTTGGTTGGTTGGTTGGTTGCTCTTGGCTGTTGAGATATTGGTTGCTTATATGGTGAAGAAGTCAGGCAGTTTTGCTGGAGGAAAATGTTAGTCACTACAGATAGACAGATGTAGTAGATAGATAGATAGATAGATAGATAGATAGATAGATAGATAGATAGATAGATAGATAGATAGATAGATAGATAGATAGATAGATAGATAGATAAATAGATGAACAGCCAGACATATAGTTTACGAAAGTTGTATCCCAAAAATTAAACATTTTTAACTCCAAGACTAACATTTTGCATCATCATCACCAAAAATTATCATAATCAACATGGTGATTAGGACTCCTGAGCAATCTAGGAGTCTCCTCAGCATATTCACTGCCACATCAGTGACATCACTCTGTTGTATTCACACTTGTTTGCTGCATTGGCACTCTGCTGGCACATGGTCCTCCTGCAATCTCCTTCTGCTGCTCTTGTGAAGCTGTTGCAAAGCTGGTTGCAAAGCTACAGTGTGGTTGCAAAGCTAGCTGTGAAGCTAGCTGTGAAGCCAGTTGCTGCTGCAGAATGCTAAACACAAGCAAATGCATGCTGATGACTCATGCACCTCTATCATCACCACTCTCACCAATGCTCTTGAGCTACCTCTCTCTGCATACCTCTGCTAGTCTGTAGTCTACACTTGCTTCCTCTTCAACTTGATATTGCCATAGAGTTAGAATGGGATCCATGATGCTCTCTTCTCATGAAATGATATACCCTCTCCTCATGCAAGGTGCTCTCTCTTTCTCTTTTTTGGCTCTTGAAGACTTCATGAAATTTGTCTTTTTTTCATGAATTTCAGTTCTAAAATGTGTAGTTTCTTCATGGAATTGCTCATCTCATTTTGCAGTTATTGTGCTTAGAATGTGCTCTGTATCAAATAGAATTATGAAAAAAATGCCTTAGACTATGATATTAGTTTAACTCTTTTTCAAAAGTTATCATGATTATGCTCTTCAACAAAAATTTCAAATTCTTTTTTTACTGCTGAAGTTTGAATTTTCTCTTTCTTCATCAAAGTATCTTCCTGTTTACTCTCTTTTCATGCTTATGAAGTTATGAGATTGCTCTTTCCTCATAGTCATTACTTTCTTCTGGAATTGCTCTTTCTTCATAATATTTGCTCTGCTTTTCGCCGAATGCTCTCCCTGGAATGCTCTCTCGGCAATGATTCGCCATACTTGGCCTTGCTCTCCTTGGCTTTATGTGCTCTCTCCTCATAGCATTTGCTCTCTCTCCACGAAATGTGCTCTCTTTTCATGAAATTGCTCTTTCTCCATCAGATGTCTTTAGTAGTAATAGAGCAGTATGTTAGTCTAGTTATAGCCCTATGGCCTTTCATCTATTGAAGTCACTTTGGTCAAAGAAATGCCTGAATTGGTCCTATGACTCCTATTGTTACTCTTCTTGGGTGTGTCTAGTTATGGTAAAAATGTTGATTTATAAGAACATTTTGTACAATTAAAAAAGATATGTCTCCGAAGACAGGTTAGGATGGCGTCAAAAAATCACAAGCTGTTTTTGAAAATTTTACACCATCTTTCAAAATTTCTGTTGAGATTTTAAAATTACCAGATAATAACATTCCAGAATACCCTACTTGTTCCAGCCAAGGCATGCACTATAGAATCAACAGTCTAATTATTAAACAACAGAGCTCTAACTCAACCTATAAATCACTCGATATTGTGATTAATATTAATATCTTGACACAAAAGCAATAAGCGGCGCTTACAGCATAAACTGATGCAGAAAATTGCGCATCAAATGTCCATCCTTCATCACTTGTCTCCGCAACCTGCTGCGTCTGCATCCTTAAGATGATGCTGAGATGCTAACTATGATCTGAAGAGAGCGGAGGGTGTGCTCAGTGCGCTACCAATTGCTGCATCCTGGGTTCGATTCCCACTCTGGCCGGGTCGCACGGGCTAATGTTGGACAGCAGTTTCAATTGTCCTCATCCTGTCCTAATTTGCCTACCAAGTGCATGAACACAGGCACACAGCAACAGCAGTTAGAAACATGGAAAATTGTGGAGACCTCTGCAATAGTTGGATATGGTCAACTCTTTTTGAAAATGTGTGTTGAAAACTTGAAATGGAAGATCAATCAGCTTTTTGAAAAGGGATTTACTCTTAATTTAGTGTTAAAAAAATTCCTTGTTGAACACCGACCTTGTTCACACAACCTCTCCGATATCTCCGAGCGATTTTATTTCAACCTATTTCTCGTGACGTAACTGAAGATGTGTATACATTTTTCTCATGACAAAAAAAAATACAGACGCTTTTACAGCTTCATTGTTCACATAAAATGTTTTTAATCCATTTGTTACAAAGAGATTCATGTTGCATTTTCTATAATGCATAAGATTCTGATAGGCTACTTGATCGAATTACAGCGCAAAGCAATTATTTATCTGCAGACACATTTTAATATAAATAGGCTGCTAATGACACACAGACAATGATGGTTTCCTATGACAGAGTATTGTAATTTGAAGATTAAAGATAATGGTGCTATTTTGTTCAATTTTGATTTTTGAGTCACGTTTGACGTTTTTGAACTGAAATTTTCCCTATTATTTTGATATTCAGCGTTACTTTATTCTCCAATATCAGTTCAAATGTAGCGACACATTTGAATAATTTGGTACTAGCTTGATGCCTAGCTCAGTGGTTTCGCACTAGGCTGCTAAGTCACTAAGCTGTTGGACCTGGGTTCAATTCCTGGCCTAAGCTGCTAAGCAACTCATGCTAGACAGATGTTTCATCCTGTGCCAGGAGTGCACCTCGCCTCATTACCATGGTCCATGCCTGTCCTTGTAAGCCTAATCAGTAAAAAAAAATATAGGACATAAAGCTGTATCACGCATCCACCCAAGTCACAAACTTCATGTAACCTCGTATATATTGTAGTTATTCTTGAGAAATATTCATCGTCCTTCTTCTAATCCTTCATCTTTCTTCTCTTTTCTTCTTCTATTTTTTGGGTGCATCATAATTCTTAATCTGAAAGCAGTGCATGCACCGCACACAACTTCTTGACAACAATAAAGCCTCCCTTTGACTCTTCTTTCTGAGTTCTTAGCAATTCTTGAATTATTCTTCTCAGATATCTTATTGTTGTTGGCTAATATTGTAACACTGTCGGCGCCACAAAGTCTTATGCATAATTCAAGAAGAAAATGTGCAAGGGAACCGCGTTAAGAATGGGGAATCTCTTGGGATTCCCCCGTTGATGTTGCATAGAGTGCGCATGCTCAGAAAGGGACCGCAGAGCACACGTGTGTGACGTCATAAGGGTTGGAATAACTTAGATTTATAATCAGGTGAATAACTTCTAAAGAATATAATTTTGATGTCACTATTTGATGTTGCATCTTGATGTTGAATCTTGATGTCAGGTGAGCATTCATTAGGCAATCATGATGTCACTGATTGATGTCATGCTCTCAGCTTCATATGTCACTTCTGGGGCAACTGACCAATCACTGGCCTTAGAAGTCATGATGTCATGCTCCAGGTCCCCAGGTGGCATGCTGGGCTGCCAACCTCTATGACGGTGGGACCCCGGTTTGATTCCCAATTCGAGCAACCCATGTTAGACGGATTTTTCATCTTGTGCCAAGAGTGCACTTAGCCTCATTACCATGGTCCTTGCCTGTCCTGTTAAGTTTCTATCAGCCTTCGCCTCATTGCCGTGTCCTCTCCCTATCGTAATTAGCCTACCAAGAGCGCAAATACAGGACGTAAAGCCCAAGCATCCATCCATCCATCCTCTGATGTTCTGTTGCATTCTGATGCACGTGACCATTCGGCAAGCGGACACTGCCCCCTCCCTGGTTCAAAAAGCAGAAGGTAGACACATGCACAGCCTGGTGAGCACGTTGGCAACTTGGCACGTGACATGACGTCACTCTGAGCAGGGAATTCTTTTTGAGGTCGTCTGCTTCGTTCAACATGTTCACGTCAATGGTTGAAGGATTTGATTAACCTTTTTGCTTAATTCACAAGAACAGACAAAAATGATGCAGAATTCACCTAAATGTGAATATTTTTGGTTCTTAATTCGTGTTGGATGGAAATTCTAATTCGTTATGGCCCTAATGGAATTATTCGCGCTGAAAGGAGTTGAAGAGAGAGTCTTTTTTGCACCATTTTGATCAACAATTTCTGCCATTATTGGAATTTGATTGATAGGCCGGTCAGAAATTGGTGGAAAACATTATTGTGTTGATTGAATAAAGTCTGGTTATGTTTCATCCATGCTCCAGAAATGGACAAAAACGTTTTGATTACACGCAGCCTCCGTAATCAGGTGATTGTCAAACTTGAAAAGGGGACATTTTGCCATTAAGATTGAATTTCTGTTGGTTGTTGTTCTGTTAATTAATTTGAAAATATTTAAAAATATTTTGTTGGTTGTTTACATGTGATGAGCCACAATGCATACCTGCATCTATAGGCTTGTAAATCTTTTCATATCTTATTGTTTTCTCTTTTTGTCTTGGCTTGTCTTCGGCAGAGGCCTGGGGATGAGCTCATGGTAGCTCGGACATGGGTTCCATTACCAGGCCAAGCAACCAATGCTGGACGGATGTTTCATCCTGTGCCAAGAGGGCACCTCGCCTCATTACCATGATCCAAGCCTGTCCTGTTAAGCCTAGCCTAATCAGTGTATAAAATATATAAATACGGACAAAAAAGCCCTCTTTAATAATCCTTAATACACAACCTGAGCAGCTGAGGACAAGCCTACCATAGCCCACCTTAACCTAGCCTAGCCTAGCCCAGCCCAACCTACCCTACCCTACAAGTTTCTCTATTCCTTCATCACATGAAGGCATAATCTGAGCATTGTGAAGCATGGTGACTTGCCTGTTGAAAGCTTTCATGCTAACAGCAAATAAATGACCAACGTTTCTGAGTCACCGGGTATAAATTTCCTAGAAATTCCCTCCTAGATCCTTTAGTGCTATAAAGGGGTTGAGACTGGGAGGGGGCCAGGAAATTAATTACCCTGGAATGGGGGTAAAACAGTAATAAGGACCGTGTTAGATGTTCACACCCCAGGTGCGAAAACTCTAATCTATGGAAGTGATACTCATGATCAAGATTATATGGGATCGGGTTAGATTATGTTCAATCCTGGGGTGGATGGGTGATAGGGCTTTATGTCCTGAATTTATGCACTGATTAGGCTTACAAGGACTGGCAGGGACCATGGTAATGAGGCGAAATGCACTTTTGGCACAGGATGAAATATCTGTCTTTCAGAACATGGGCTGCCTAAATCGGGAATCGATCCCAAGTCCCAGTGGGTTACCTGACATCATACCATGAATAAAACGTATTTTAGGTGTTTTCCGTTTGGCTCTTTTAGATAATTTCATATATATAGGTTGTGTCCCGTGGTCTTCAGACTCCTGTAATATAGGCTATAGGTATCTGTTATTGAGAATACTATTGATCGTCAGGCCTATCAAGTGAAAAAAATACCTGTAACATAGAGATGAAATATTTGGAATAATAACTTACACAGACTTAACATTTTGTTGACTCATAGTCATCACTAGGTTCTTTTTTGTAATGATTTTTTTGCCCTGGAGGTATGAAAACCAGAGAGGGAAATGAAATGGGAGAAGTCTTTAGAATGGTAGTAATCTCTCACATTTGGAGATTTAGATAATGATAGTCATCTGAGAATGGAACAATTGAAATTTGAGTTATATTGGGCTTTTCAATGTTTTTGAGCTGTGTGATAAACTCTATTGTGTGAAAAACTATCATAAAAGAGTCACAATGAAGGAAATGCTTTGAAGTAGCATTTTGAGTACCAACTAACTCATTGGAATTTTATCTGAAGTGCATTTTATTTTCTGATTGTTACTTGTTAGAAAATCTCAATTTAAGGAAATATAATTGAATAGCAGCTGGATTTCCAAGAAAAATATTTGCAATATAAGTGAAACAAAAGTATTGCACGAAATCTTGAAAATCCCTGAGTTATTATTGAACTTCATCCATTTAATTAACTCTCAGTCTATCAACATACCAGACTAATCTGCACAAATCTCAATAGCATCAGAAGCAGGTGGTCAGAATACCAGTCAATTAATTGGCTAGACTGAATTGCATACCTGATAATAGTACAAGATCTGCTGTGCTAAACAGCATACCTCCTGGCCTACTCTTAATTAACATTGATAGTGCCTTATCTTATCAATTAATTAAAAGTACACATGTAGACTATTTTTGGTATCAGTGACTGGTACTGATTGCTAAATAGCTTAGGTTAAATAGGTTTGGTTAATTAATTTGTTTGCTAGAAATATCACGTTTAAGAAATGTTCTACATTTTGCAACAGTACTGACAGTACAATTGTAGTTATCCTGCAATTTTTTAAATATTAGTTGATTTTGTGCAGTACAAAATTTGTCTTGATATTTTGACATGTCTAGTTGTTCAGTTACCTTGAAAATAATTAACTCATATTGCACTCAGCTTAGCCTCGGGCAATGTCACCATACAACGTCTCAGTTTCGCAAATATTGAAAGTCAACTCAAGTATTTGACGAATGACTTGGATTCACGAGGAAAGAAAGAATAAGAAGGGAAGGTGAGAAAATGAAATAGGATATCGAAGAAAGGAAGAAGAAGGGAGAGAAGGAAAAGAATAGGGGAAGAGAAGAAGGAAAGAGAGAAAGGATGAAAGAAAGAAAGAAAGAAATTTGGCAGAATTATTATGAATTTAAGGAAAAATATAAATTTTAGTATCCAAGAGAAGGGGAAGAAGGGAAGCAAGTTAATATAACTTAAGGAATGAAGGAAAGAAAGAGGAAAGGCAAAAATAGCAATGCCGAAGGAGGAGAGGAAGTAGGAATGAAAGAAAACAGGAGGATACATGCAAGCTGGGTAGTTAGACAAGAAGATAGGAAGAAGGAAATAAGGAAAAAGGAAGGAAAATGGGAATGAGGGAGAGAATGGCAAAAATTACCTTTTTTTTTTTTAATTGTTACTATTGGTCGGGGAGGATAGAAAAAATGTTGAAATCAAAATATTGTCATTCAGATTTCTCAATCACCACCCCCCTCCCCAACCAACCCTGTTAGACATTGTTCATGCAGCTAGCCATTAATTCAACAAGTCCAATTGCTGTTCTAATGAAGAGTAATAGGAGGCTATCTATCTTTAACTCATGAATGTTGCATGTCTGTCTGTCCACATATTACCCCATTTGTCAAAGGACCTTCAGGGCCCTTCCTGGTGCCCTACAACCCTACCCTATCAATGCCTATCATTATGCAGCTTTCTAGGTCACCATTCTGGGTCAGAGGTCAAATAGAATGTCAAGAGGTCATGCAGTCATGTGACCTCCCTATTCACAACTATTCAAGGCATTGTTTATGTTTGCTTAGGTACTGTGTTCTGTTGTACTAGATAGTACAACATGTATGTATTATGTATGTAAAGGTTGACTATAATAGAGTACTGTCTTGGAATGCACTACTTGGTAGTGGTTGTACTTCGATCAATATGTGCAGTTGTAGACCAAAGTATTCTCCGAACGCGGGTCAATTTGTTGTGCAGCCATGAGGCTTTTAGTTTCTACTGTATTCGTTTGAATTGAAACTTTGTTATTCCCCTTTTGCTGATACAGATTTCCATTAAATATGTGTATTTTCTTTAAATTTTTGGCACCATAGTACAGCCCATAAACAATGAACTGGAGGATTGCAAAAAAAACGTACAAGTAGCCAGTAGCCTGTCATTTTGTTTGTGCGACTGTGCACACATTTGTTTATCGAAATTTGGATGAACTACTCTTTTGATTTACTTGTCATTTAGTAGGATGGTTCTATGTGCACTTCAGATTAATTGATCAAATTTTTGCTTTTCTATCCCTTTTCTGCTACGAGTTGTTGGCCATCGTCTCCTGCGACAATTTGGTGGTTCTTGCGCAAAACCTTCGCTTTGCAAGTGGAATGGCAGAAGTATTTCCAGTTGAAAGAGTGCGTCAAATTATTTGAGAAGTTTGTGATGGACTTCATTTGTAAAAATTTATATTTTGTTCTTCGGAATATATTAAAAACATATAACATGACAATATTAGGGCCAAGCCTAGAAATGCTGAGAGACAAAGTATGTAGAATATATAGAAGATCAAATGTTAACATTCGATGAATTTTGACCTCGTTACAAACTTACTATTTCATATAACCATGTTGACCGTACGCTAAATAAACAATAGAATCAATCTCTGACACCCTAATACATAGTGGACAACCACTACAACACCATACCAATACATTTACCATTATTTCCCTTGTCCAGTACAATAATACAAAGATTGAACACCACAATTCAGAGCCATGTACAACATAGACTGATATATAGAATGAGATTTGTGTTCCATATATCCTAGTGCCCTAAAGCTATAGGCTGCATGCCAACAAAATCCTTTGGCAAATTTAGCAAAATGGGATATTTAATACACAGACTCATATGATAGCAGTTAAACTATTATATACCTATATATATGAGATGATGTATGCTCAGAATATAATGAGTTAGTTATTTGTAAAGGGAAAATGCCAAAATATAGTCAGTTTTGTTTTTCTATTTTTTGATAATTGAGGGACAGGGTTATGATTTATAGACTATAGTGTTATGGAGTAGTGTCATAAAAAAATTCCATTTTGTGTTGTCACACCTAAACGATACCCACCAGGCATATAGTTTTATGGCATTAAGTGACTAAAATTGTAATGGCGATCCGGACTGCACACACCGCTTTTGACCGTACCGTGAATGGTACTGGACCAGTTGTGAAAAATCTGGACCTGTCAGGTGAAAATGCGAAGAAAGCTTGTCTGGACTTTTAAATTAAAATTTCAATAGCAACCTTCTTATATAGTTACTATGGCACCGACCATGAAAAAAGTTTATAGAAATCTTTTTCAATATTTTAATGCGGAATTTATACAAAGTAACAAAGCAATGGTCCTCTGAATTTATGGAAGCCCTTTGTTACTACAGGGGAACAAGAAGTGCAACGAAATGATCATGTGGTCAGTTGTACAAGTGGTCTTGTGACAAGCAATTTTTCTATGCACCAGTGAGCACTAAGTGTAAATATTCCCGAAGCTGAAGACAACACTTTTATTTAGTTTTTCTTATGATTGATAAGGGGACAACCATTAGGTCTCAGAGAGGAGGGGGGGGGGCTTGAAATTTTATTTTATTTTTCAATAAAAAAATGAAAAGTTTATTTTGTATTCCTTCTGGACTGTCTTGAAATAAATAATTTTTGAGGAGGAGGTTTTGCTCCCCAAATATTATTTCACTGTTATACTGTTGTACAGTGCAGTTTCAAAGATTCTGTTGTTTGAACGGTTGAAGTCTTCATTTTGAAATTTGAACCAATGTTTGTCCCTCCACAAAAAACTGTTCGCACCCTGCCTTAGCAAAACCCTCCCCCCCCCCTGTGAGTAATTGACTGAATGAATTATGTAGTAAACGAATGAAATTCAATTGATCTCTCTGTCTCAGCTACAGACAATGGAATGCCATAACGGGATTTAAATCCTGTTTTTTTAAAACTCTGGTACATGCAAATTAGGGGAGGTGTCATGGCAATCAGGTGACAGATGGTTGTAAGTACTTTCCAAGATAGGTCCAGCGGTTGACCTGCCAAGATCTGGGATCAAACCTTGGACCCATAGATTGGCAGCCCATATACAGCACCGCCAACTGAGCTACCCCCCTACATACACGGCAAGAGGAAGAGGTTATTTAACTACATTTTAATGAGAATTTTTTTATTCATGTAAAATTAGTTACCATTTGGCAAGACATATGGACAAAGTGGTTGTGTACAAAAATGTGGATATGGGATTATATCATTTCTTGGATTCTAGTGTTTGGAAATTATTTATTTTGAGCATGCAATGTATTGAAATATTTGTTTCTGATCAAACAACGCCCTTTTAAGAAATAGCCCCAATCCCCCCCCCCCCCCAGTTCACCAATGAGTGGCAAGTGTACATGAAATGTGCACTCCCAACAGGTTTCACTTGTTGATGACTGTTGCTTCAAACCACAACCTAATTATTAGATTATTGTAGAAGAGGGTGTTGTTTCACAGGAACAGAAATAATCCTGAAGTGTTATACTCAGAATTTGCTCAATCATGTATGAAAATTTGTGACGTGGCAAAGCTACTTGTACACAAAACACATTGTCATTTTGTTGCACTTCTTGTTCCCCTGTAGTAACATTAAAATGCCAAGCCTGACAGATTTTGGAACTATTTTTCTCAATTTCTGGCTATTAGAGAAGATCATAATCAAAATATGGTGTCCAGATGGTCTCAAAATTACAGATTATTACAAAATATTATGCAATTATTACAGGTTTCCCTGTAATTGTCTGGACTAATTGGTGACCATGCCAATTAAAGCCATTTAATAATTTATGGCTATTATGGATCTTTTTGTACTAAAAGGAAAAAAAACTGATTTGAGGGAGGGAGGGAGGGACAGACAGATATTTTTAACAGATAGATAGATACATTGACACATGGAAATATAGATTGACTTTCAAAATATTTTCACAAGATAAAATTGATTCCAACATATATATATCCTTTATTTTTTACATTGAAAAAAAAAGTTTTAAAAATCACATTATGACATTTTCTGGTCAATTTTACTGTCTGAATAACAAATGCGGATAGTTTTGAAACTAATGCATCATATATGTTTGAATAAGTCACATTATGTGTGAATATGGCTTTGCAAACACATTTAAGTATTTTTAAGTTGTGATAATTGCTGGAAAAACTTGCTGGGATTTGTAAAGTATTATTTCACAGACAATTAGACATTTCCACATAAAAATGTGATCCTACCAATATTATAATGTATTATAATAATGTGGATAATTTTCGTATTATATGTTTTGCCATTGTGGATTGATCTGGAAATAAGCCAGCAGAAATCTGTTTTTTCTCCTTTTTGGTATGAATATGCCAGCATATATATAATTTAGCTTCTGAACTGTATAAATGGGCATTATAGGATTATGCATATATGCCAAAAATCAGGGTATGGTGAAATTATGATGTTATGTGGTTTGTTGATTTCACTGCTGTGATCTACTATCTACATGTAGATAGATAAATGGATAGAGATAGATAGATAGATAGATAGATAGATAGATAGATAGATAGATAGATAGATAGATAGATAGATAATAGCGTCCTCAGAAGACCAGATAGATTGGATAGATAGACAGATAGATAGATGTATAGATAGGTACTTAGACACATAGATAGATATATAGATAGTCTGGATTCAGGAGACCTAATGAGTCAGAGTTGCTAGTGAAGAGACAGAGTCGGGAGTCATTTTGCCAGAAACTAATGGAGTTGGGAGTCGGTTCACTTGATTTTCGACTCCGAAGCCCTGATCGCTGATAGATACAAGCTGAATCTGAAATTAACACCGGAGTACACTTAATAGATGCACTGACAGTATGTACTTGCTGTACCATGACACTGTACTCTATGGCCAGCCAGAACATGGAAGGTATAAATGCTTTCTATTACCAGTGTTTTTGTGTGGAAGTTTGGATCCTGCTATCTCTGTGCCCATCTAACCACCACTTTGAAAGGCAGCCAAGTGGGAGCCCTGTCAACCAGAAAAGAGTCAAAATGGCGCTTCCAAACATTAAAGTTGCCTGTTGCCATGGCAACTGTTTATAAGTCACTTAAAGGGTTAAGTAGTTCACCACCTCCAGTCAGATAACCACCAGATAAAGTTAGATAACCAATGGACACTGCCAGATAATTGATGAGATACCTAAAACTTTAAAAGTATATGGTTACTTAGGTGGTAACTAAGGGATGCTCATAAGTAGTTGGGTAACTTCAACCAGCTTCTTGGTCCTTGGGTCTTGTTGTGTAATCATAACATGTCTACAGTGAAGTCATATGTCTTGTCTATGTAATTCTATGTCTGTGTTATATAACTTATATGTTTTCTGATTGGTTTTCATATGTTATCAATTGTGGTTGCAAACAACTTTGACTTTTTTTTTTTTGTAAATTGTTTAAGTAACCACATATCAGTGAGTCAGTTGTTGCATAAATCCCAAGAAATTAGATAGATAGATAGATAGATAGATAGATAGAAAGATAGATAGATAGAAAGATAGATAGATAGATAGATAGATAGATAGATAGATAGATAGATAAGACCATCGACCCACTATGATAAGACTGGATATTGTGATCCTAGTTAAAGTTCAGCTTAATTAAAGAAAAAAAGTTTACAAAAGTCCCAATTCAGGCCCTGCTAAACCCTATTAATTTACTTTAGCAACAAACATGATAAAAATCCAATTTGTCATTTTATCTCCATCACCTAAACAAAAAATATTTGGACAAATCACCCCAATTCTTGAATTACTCTTATCTGTCTGTAGCTATCTGTAAATCTGTAAAATTACACCTTCTCATTTCCAATCATTTGTTGGTCTAAGATCCTCATCTAGGTATCTATGTCTTTGTGACGTCATAGGCCCTTTGATGATGTCACTGACAGACAGCTGGACAAGTAAGGTGAGAAGGAGGCGTTCCCATAGCAACTGTTTTACCCCATATTACGTAATATTTTGTAATTTTGGGGTAAACTATTTAGAAGCTGGTGGTATGGAAATTATAGGGGTAATAGACTGTAAGATTGGAATTAGTGATTTCATTGATCAAAAGATAGGTTAGCCTATTGTAAGGGTGGGGGGGAATTGGCCGTGACCTGTGTTTTACAATAGTGGCTAAGTTCATGATTTAAAAAAAAAAAAACAAGAGAAGAAATCACTTCATGATTTAGCCAATATGTATCTTCCCTTTGTATTACTTCTGATGGAGTTTTCATAAAATTATGAAAAGATGTATCCAATCCAATGAATCCAATGTTTCCAATCATTATAATTTATTTCAAATGCTTGCTCAATTTTTGGACTCATTTCATATTTCAACACATGCAAATTTGGTCAGTCAACTCTATCCATTTGGTTGAAGTGAGCATAATGTTTTGTCCAATTGGCTTCAAAGTGTAATTTTCAAAGAGTGCTTTTCAGTTTCATATGTTTCTCATCAGTATTTCACTTTCAGCTTCATTGTTACAAATTGGTCACTTAAGTTTCTTTCTAGTTGAGTTAAGTTGTAATCTGAACCAGGTGTTGTCATCTTTAAAATTGAGATTGAGAAGATCCCCATACAGAATTGAAAGAAGTCTAGTTTTAGGTTGAAGATGACATCCCAAACTTGTTTCAAATTATACCCAAGACCACCATTTGCACATGTTTGTTTGTATGGGAAACATGTTTAAAGTGTCATCTTCTAACAGCTCCAAATAAACTTAAATTGTACCTGAGATACTTGAGATTTATATATATTAACCTCTTGACCTCAAAATAATTGGGCTAAATTATTTAAATTATGTATACCCCACATTTTACAAGTTTGTGATGCATCTCTTAAACATCAAACATTTCCACACACTTCCAGTGACCCTGTGAGCCTCGTCTTCAACTCCATACATGATTGGTCATGATCAAACCCTGTTGAGAAATCACCAAGCTTGACCTGCTCCAGCCTGGCAGTGTATAGACAGTGTATAGATGGCGCCACAAGTAGGGTCAAACATCTACCCCCAGGGGCCAGCTAATCTGAATTTAAGGGGTCTAAGTCTGAAATTGACAGCTAGAATTCTGTTGGGGCCTTGTACCTAGCACTGGGAAGTGCTATCTCTGGGGAGGAAAGCTTGAAACATGGAAGAAGAACCAAACAGTAATACTTCAGAGATGTGTGATGTATTTGGATTTGGAATTAGGTCAGTTCAGTGCAGTTTGCTTTGAGCAGATTAGCTAACACACACCTAGAGCTGTGATAACAGTAGATTAAGTCTTTAATCGGGTGATACTATGTGAATGGAAAATATGGATTCATGTTTTGGAGGATTCTGAATTGGTGATAAAACTATTTTATTTTTAAGTTGGAAATTATCCAGAATTCCTTGGGATTAACTGAAGGATTAGATTTGCAATTACATGCACAACCTCAGATAGAATATAATAGAATTGAATAGAATATACATTTTGACATTTAAGTAAATTGCAACAAACTCCCAAATGTTACAGTATTTCGATATGTGCAAAACATGAACATATATATGAGAATACAAGTTATACAAACCCATTGAACCCAATAATGAGGGATATTGAAAATCTACAAATGAATCCAGCACGATTCTGAGTGTGTAATACTTTGTATGTCACAATTTGGATAGTCAGAAAACAAAAGCAAAAAACAAAAACAAAAGAAAAAAGAAAATACAAAAAATTGTCAAAAATGGGGGAAAAAAAGAAACATATATACACAACTGTAAATCAGGGAAAGCACAGATCATAGTATCATTTAGCTCCAGTCCACTTGTCCAATTTCAAATGAGAGTTCAGCAATTATGAGATTTCCTTTTTGACAGGGCATTTGTGATGATTTTTCACAATCATCAGATTTAGAGCTCAGAAGCTTCAACTTTAAAGAGAAAGAGTGCAATTTGCAATTTAGCAGGAAGAGTGGCAGGGTGGGGAAAATGACATGTGTTGGATTACAGACAAAAGGAAAATTACACAGAAAAAAATGTAAAAAGAGAGAGAGATGAAGATATACAAAATAAAAAAGAGAAACAAACAAAAAAGAAAAAATACAGCCCCCCCCCTTTTTTTTCAAAAAGAAAAAGAAAAAAGTTAAAAGCTTCGCTAAGAATGAAAGACATTAAATGGATTCTGTCATATTACTCATAATGCCATTGTTTCCACAAACTCACAAAATCTCCCACAAAAATTAAACATGCAACACTTAATAGCATAATCCCCAGCACAGCTTTCTGAGAACAATGGCTGGATCTCCTAGCTAAACAATGGAGACTCAAGTTGAATGAGCTGCAGTTTGATGATTGTGATGTAATTGTTATGTAATTGTATCAAATTTGTATCATTATTATGATGTGCTTAGAATCCATAGTTTCCCCTACTTATTGTCTATGATTGTTGTTATGTGACCATTGTGTACACTACTGTGCATAGTGGATACTAGTAATTGCAGATAGATATATTGTCATTTTTGTCTAGGCATTTTTGTAACCTTGTATGTAAAACACATGTCTGCGTTATTGTGGTAACACTTATGACACCATCATTTGTCATATTGTTTGTGTAAGATAGATGGATGGATGATTGCTTTTGATTCTGGCTTTATGTCCTGTAGTTATTGACTCAGTAGGCTAATTAGGACTGGAGGAGGACATGATAATGAGGCGAAGGATTATTTAAACTGCCGTCCAATATTGGCCCAGACTGCGCAGAACCAGGACCCAGCGATAAGAAACCCGTAGCGCTACCAACCAAGCAAACACATTATAAAATGGTTTGACGGATAAAAAGATAAAAATAATATGGATAGACACATAAGATTGGTAGATAAAATAATACTGTAGATAGATAGATATATAGATAGATAGATAGATAGATATATAGATTGATTGATTGATTGATAGATAGATAGATAGATAGATAGATAGATTGATAGATTGATAGATTGATAGATTGATTGATAGATTGATAGATAGATAGATAGATGGATGGGTAGATAGATAGATTGATAGATTGATAGATTGATTGATAGATTGATAGGATAGATAGATAGATGGATGGGTAGATAGATAGATTGATAGATTGATTGATTGATTGATTGATTGATTGATAGATACAATGCATTCTGACTCCTGAGCTTGTCTACCATAGATCAGTAAATGTATATGACAGCAAATCAGAGCATAGAAGATAGCACAGAGAGCATGCTCCCAGTACCACTGTACCACACAGAGCACTGAACATGACTTGGAGCCCAGATGGAGCATAGATGTTCAGCATAGATGCCCGGCATAGATGTCTATAGAGTGTTATGAGCATGGATTTTAACACTGCAGGTGCGAGACAGACAACCCGCAATCAATAAACAGGAGCAGCAGCCGCAGCTGGCGGTGGAACTTAGCAGAAGCAGAACCAAGCATGCTAAACAGCAGAATAAGGGTTGCCAACAACTGAGCCAACAGCAAAGCCAACAATTCAGCAACTGCAGTGCTTGGCTGGCATGTCCTGTTGTGTATCATGATATCATGATATATCATGATATGGTTCTGGGTAGATCATGATGGAACATATAGGTGATATGAAGGAAGGTAGATAGAAACAACAGATAATTAAATCTCCTGTCCTAATTGGCCTACCATTGTGCTAATTTGTGCACAAATACAGAATATAAAGCCCGAATCATCCATCCATTTCAAAACATTGCATCACACACAAATTGTGTGTGACACAGTAGCCTGTGTTATAGAAATTGTATGACATTTCGCAACTTTTATCTCATGTTGTCTTTTCTTTTTTGCAGGTGGGTTTTACTTTTGCCTATATTTGATTACTGGAACCTATACAAGCTGACTGGTGAGTTGAGACATTGTGCTAAAGTATATAGATGGAGCCACTAGTAAAGTAAAATGTAAATGTTGATAGATGGAGCCACAAGTAGCTAACTTTCAAAGTAAAATGGTGATAGATGGAGCCACAAGTAGCTAACTTTTAAAGTAAAATGGTGATAGATGGAGCCACAAGTAGCTAACTTTGAAATTGAAAGTATAGATTGAACCACAACTTGTCAAGTAGCTGACTTCATTTTTCAAAATGGCACATTACAAATTAGAAAGAAATGCATTGATATAAATTGCATGACTTTGGCAGCCTCATGGTTCAAAGTTTTTCAAATGTGTAAAAATCAGTTGCAAGTTTTAACCCCTCTCCATGGCTCTCCCTACTTTTATGTCATAGAAATGATAGAATCAAACCTATATTTAACCCTGATATACCCTTACAAAACTACCCCTCTTACCCCAATAGCATGAATAGGGGGTGAGAAATCATACCCCTGCATAGACCAATATCATGTGAGTTTTCAAGTACCCCACTGGTTGCATGTTTTCAATCTAATATCACCTCTCCTTCAGTTTCATGTCAAAATATGATTTGATATTGATAGGGTTAATAATTATGAGGGTATAAAAGCTAGCAGGGGGTGTAGAGGATACATGGGGAGGGTGATTTATAATTTACATGCTTCAGGAAGGGTAGAAATATTGCATGTTGAACTGGAGGGGGGGTATTTTAGGGAGAGGGGTTATTACTGTTAATATTTAATGTGTATTTCTCCCAGCTTGTACATGAAAACATGTTACTTGGTAACTGCTTCAGTAACTCGAGACTTGTTTAGTACTAATGAATATTTGAGTAGTTTGGATGGGTTTTATATTATGATTTTCCAATGTTTTCATTGTTGAGTTTGATAATGTTGATTGACATTTGACATTGATTGTACTGGTTTGATAGATTATGCTGAGCAGTGGTGAAATACGATAAATTGATCTGAATTGAAACATTTACAATGTCCAATTCTAAATTAGGAGTCCTCAGCATGTTATGCATATTTTACCCCATGTGTGGGCTCCTTTTCTTGCATATGTATGAAATGTTGATATATCTATATATATACTTTAATAGATGCTGATTATTGCGGAGGAATAAATTTTATTAGCAAATAATAACGATAAACATGACTACAAAACAGTTCAACGTCCTTTTGATTCCGATATTACTAGGCTATTTCACCAGGTCACAGGTTCCATTGGCTCCGGCCAGGTCACCTGGACCTATGTCGGACAGAAGTTTCAATCATCCTTTGCCTCATTGTTGTGTCCTCCTCCTGTCCAAATTAGCATACCAAGTGCATAAATACAGGACGTAAAGTCCCAATAAATCCATCATATATAACAACTACATATGAGCCACATAACCTACAACCTCAACTAAGGATTCTGTACTACTATAAACTCTACAGAAAGAAAGGGGGTTATATCGGCATATTTCTTGCCGTGATCTCACAGGGGATCAAGCAGGATCCAAAATTCATGCTGGGCTGCGATCTGTCAGGGGTGATACCCCTTTAGTGATAAGCATGGACACAGGGGGGCGCCCCGAATACTAAACTAAATACCCCATTAGAGTATTGGGGTTGGGGGGCTGTTGGATTGGGGTTAGGTGTAGATAATACACACTGTATGTTACCATTATGATCAGTGAGATGATCCAAAGGGGGCCAGCACTGTGCCGGCCATAATTGATGGAAGCCGCTGTATGGATGGTTGGGGCTTTACGTCCGTCCTGTATGTACTCGGTAGGCTAATTAGGACAGGAGGAGGACATATCAATGAGCAATGGATGATTGATCTACTGTCCAGCGTAGGTCTAGGTGACCTGGCCAGATCTGGCATTGTACCCAAGACTCCAAAAATGTTGTGGCGTATTCCGGCCCTGCTTCGTAATCATTCGGAGAGCATCTCCTCAGGTTGAAGTCTCATTTCCAAAATGGTACTGTGGTAGCAATGTACATGTACAATACACAGATAGATACAAATTACATTGTATATAGGTCATGGAAAGGTCACCAAGTACATGTGTCCCACTTTTGATAATGACATTGTTTACAAGTGTCTCTGGTTGCTATGGCAACCAACAGCTTGGTGTATTACCTAGTAACTAAAGCTGACAGGCGTGAAATTCGAATAAGCCCAACAATAGGTGTCCCCCATGGAGAGGGGAGGGGAATATCATGGGATTTGTGACAATTTCATACAATAGCTGTCACAAGGGTGTTTCTGTGTGATATCCACTCCAGTTTATTGTCACCATGTGTGACATCAAGTGGTTTTGTGATTTTAAAAAAGTTGTTTTTATTCTGGGTTGATAGCTGTGAAATTGACTGAATTATGACATTGATTGGTGATCATTATCTGTGTGGTCCAAACTCAAATACATTAATTATTTTGGCATGACACCTTGAGTAATCATGTGTGCATGGGATAAATGATGAAATTGCAGCCATTTTGTAATCAGAGAGCAGGTGGTAGATGGATTGGAACGTGGGATGCTGTTGCACAATCAATTGGTCTTGTCTGTCTTTATTATCGATCTATTGATCTGTCCCGTCTATCTATCCTTCTATCTGTCTATATATCTATATTTTGAATATTGGGAGGTTGGTCTAGTGGTAGCGTGCTGGGCTACCAATCGCTGGGTCCAGGGTTCGAATCCAGCTCTTGCTGGGTCACCTGGGCCTATGTTGGACAACTGTTTCAATCATCCTTCGCCTCATTGCTGTGTCCTCCTCCTGTCCTAATTAGCCTACCAAGTGCATAAATCCAGTCATCCATCCATCCCTGTATGTCATCCTTGTTGTCTGTCTGTCTTGTCATGGAGTCTGCCCACAGACAGTCACAGACTCCCAACACACCCAAACCCCTACCCTTTTTTAAAAGCAAATTTTCTGCCTATTACACTATTTTGACTTTGAATCAGTCCCCTGCTGGGTTCATAATTATCCCCACTCCATCCCTTTTAAACCTCCCCACTGCCCCTGGAAAATGAACATGATGGAGGGAATTGTGAAAAAAAGGAGAAGAACTGAGTCAGTATTAATGTTCTGCTCATCCAACGTGGACAGATGGCCCCCTAATGTGCAGTCAGGGGATTTATCAAAAATTCAGAGCAACAAAAATGGCAACAATCATTTTGATTTTTTGTCCTTCCGTTGACTGCTTTCCTCCTGTCGCGTCTGCCTCGTAAAATTTCTTGGTAAAAAATGGACAAAAATAAAGAGAGGTTCACTTTGAAGTACTAGCTGTTGCTTTGGATAATGATCATGATTCTGGTATTCATCGAGCAAAGGTATCGCTGATCATGATCAGAGCTCAGTTGCAGAGAGGTCTGCGCTTTTTGTTTCTAAGTTCCCATCCTTGGGTCCCGGGTTCGATTCCCCTCATCCTGTCTTGATCAGCTTTCCGAGAGCATAAATACTGGATGTAGAGCCCCGATCGTTCATCCATCCAAATTGAATTGAGACAAGTTATATCGATAAGCCACCACAGTTACATTATATCTCAGTCAAGTTGAGTCAACTATTAAAATTATACGGTTACTCAATTAGTTGCATTAGTAATTCCAGATAATCCAGTTGACTCTTTGTTTCCTCCACAGCACATTGACCTTAAAACCTCAAAAACCTGGGAAAGCCAAAAACAGCAGACTGGCTCAGACATTTCTTTCTTTTTTACCAGCCACTCTAAACCTAATTCGGTTGGATCACAAAATTTCCCAAATTAGATTAACCGCCAAGAATGGCATCTTGAACTTTGAGGACACCTAATCTGATTATAATGTGATTATTTCTGTGAGTTCATTTACTAATCTTATTAGGTGGTTACAGCGACTCTAACCAGACTGTGTCTTCCCTCGGATTGATTGCGATCCACTTGTAATCCGGAGTCATCCTTAAAGTCATCTTTATACTTTGCTGTGATTGGAGTCAATTGGGTAACAAAAGAATTGAGGTTTGAAAGAATTATGGATAGATTGATGGATGGATGAATGGGGCTTTACGTCCAATTAGGACAGGAGGAGGAAATTGTAATGAGGCGTAGGATGATTGAAACAGTCGTCCAACATAGACACAGGTAACATAGACCCGGGTAACCCGGCAAGAGCTGGACTTGAACCCTGGACCCAGCGATTGGCAGACTCCCTCCTGATTGATTGATAGATGGACTTGTCTGTAAACTAATGGCCCAGGGGAGAGAGGTCAGCTCGCTGGTAGCATGCAGCCCTGCCAATCCCTGGGTCTCAGGATCGATTCCATATCTGGCCGGGTTACCTTTACCCATCTTTGATGGCAGTTTCAATAATCCATTGCTTCATTGTGGTGTCCTCCTCCTGACCTCCTGTCCTAGTTAGCTTCTTCAGTGTATAAATACAGTACGTAATGCTCCCATCATCTATCCATCCAATCATCCATCCATCTGTCTGAAAATCTATAAATATATCCTTGTATCTAAAATAAAACCTTAAACCTTATAGATCTCTGTTATTTCTGCTGGGGTGCTAATCGCTGGGTCCTGGGTTCGAATCTAGCTCTTGCCGGG
Source organism: Platynereis dumerilii (assembly GCA_026936325.1). Classification (NCBI taxonomy): domain Eukaryota; kingdom Metazoa; phylum Annelida; class Polychaeta; order Phyllodocida; family Nereididae; genus Platynereis; species Platynereis dumerilii. The sequence goes on along the minus strand of JAPTHN010000004.1, from coordinate 44,025,366 downwards.
TCAGGGCTTATGTTGGACTGTAATTTCGGTTGTCCTTCGCCTCATTGTCCTGTCCTCTTCCTGTCCTAATTAGCTTCCCAAGTGCATAAATGCAGGATGTGAATCCTCAATCATCCATGCTCTAATCAATCATCCATTGATCCATTCACCCTTATATAAATACAACACTTCGCAATGTTAGGATGCAACATAGATAGCAGCTTCAACTTCAAGTGAACCATGATAAATGTATTTTCCCTCCATTGACTTATTACATGGTGTCAAATCCAGTAACACTTCTGGCCTGTTACATAATTCACAGGGCTGCAGCTGACAAAATATTGTTGCTAGGCATTTCATAACATTCCTGATTGATCACCATGGCAACCAAGCAGATTGGGCTAAAAAATAAAAAGGTTTCAAAAAGATAATAAACTGGAATTTTTACTATTTTTGAAGGGAAATTGAGAAAAATGACACATAATTGATTTCAATGGTTTCCCATTGTTATTAATGCAATTTGCAACAGAGTAAATATTGTTTTTTGCTGGTCTCATGCAATTTTGTAATTTTCGTGTAATTTAGAAAGGATTTTGCAGCTAAAGCTGTCAATTACTGCATTAAGTAATGTATTATGTGTGAAAATGCCATCAGGGTGGCTTACTACCATGTTGTGAGCATGAATACTTTGACAATGAGGGAAAATGATAACTGGGCAGGCGGCTTGGCAAAAAAAAGGCAGATTGTATGATGGTTAGTGAGGGACATTTAGAAAAAATTCTCTTGAACCAAACAATAATTTTTTTGGTACTATGCTGTGAGTAATTCTATCATTATTTTTAAGTGGCACTGACAACCCTAATCAATATCAAAATATAAAATATTTTCAGGTTTTCGTTTTTTTTTTTTTTACATCTGCTAATTTCTGTCTACGACATGAAGTTTTAGACTCACAATGAAGGCCGTTTTTGTTTTGTTGCCAATTGTTTCGCCATCTTATAGTTACTGTAATCATGATGATGTTTAATAGAAGTAAGAAAAATCTTTCTATAATCTCCTGTATATTTCAAAAATATTTTATACAATGTTGAGTTGGCACATGAAAATATCCATTTCATCAAGTCACAATGTCATGCTTGCTATGAGAAGCATTGAAAGGATCAAAATCCCTACCACCACTGCTGTCCTGAAGCCTACCAATCTTGATAAAGACTTTGATCTAGTTGATAGTGCTATTAATAACCCCTGATGGCATTATATCATGTTTTATGACTTGTTATTTGGGTAATCATGCATAATTAAGTCACAATAAGTGCTATTAACCATGGTAGACATTGAGGGAATAATGGATGGTTTTGGATTTTCAGTACAATGCTATCCAGAGTGATTTTGGATCATTGATGTGGCATTATACATGTCCTATTGCATGTGGCTCCATTGTGGACACTGGTTGATGGGTACTTGGGCTACACTGTGAAGTTTTGATGGAGTTGGTATGTTTTGAAAGTGATGTGTATATGCGTCATTATCTGGGGAATTGATTGAGTTAGTAAGTTGATATTTTGACATAATGTAATGCTGTCTTTCTAATTTGGAGTAGAAAATTCTGATCCCAAAAATTGCGTTGATGGCCAGTTCGAACTAGATGTAATCCAAGAATCACAACATACAGATTTGTTACCTTTCTACTTTTCATTATCATGTGTTTCACTGATCTTGATTGTTTTGTCCGGAAGCCATTTTAAATACTGAAATCATTGTATCATTTTGTGCACTATCTAAAGTAGTTGCAGAATGGTTGACCTGAGACCTATAAATTTGATATATATCCGTTAGTAAAACACATTTGCAGTCCGTGTTTCGTGCGGCGCACAATTCTAGTTAACAAGTTGTTTTGAGGTTTGCTTCCAACTGCCTAAAATCATACAGTGATCTTGTGATGACATAGATCTTTCTGTGGCATATCTTTTACATATCATTTTCTACAGTGGGTGTAATACAAAAACTGGTATGCCCAATATTGGTAGTGCACAGCCAGCCCCAGCTGTATTCCCTTTTACAATAGCCCCACCATTGCCCACCATAGCTCTGAATACTTTTCAATACCTTTTATTGGGGGGGGGGGGCAGGGATCTAGATTTGGGGGGTTGTAATTATTTCCATTTCCTGCCTACATGCAATAAAGTGATTTGCTTCTGTCTGTGGCCACTGGATCCATTTGGATCAAATTCTGATCCTTTTGTGGGGTATAGTTTTGATCCTTTTGAGTCTTTGTGTGGTGTTGCTAGTCTGTGAGATGTATAGATAAATAGATAAGATGGGTGGCAATTGAATTGGATGGGATAGTTTGTTAGTGAGATGGATAGTTGGATGATTTTTTGGCAGTTGATTGCTTTAGAGGGTAGTTGGATGGTTCTGATTTTGCCACTGATTAGGACTCAAATGTCACTCATTAGACCTTTGAAGTGAGATGGACAGAATGAAAACTTGATTCCATTTCAGCTAGTGCAACACCTTTTCTTGTCTTTTTTGTTGTGTATGACTTTTGCCAGAATACACCTATCTGATTGGTCAATTCACAGAAAATATGGCTTTTCCCTTTGTTTGATACCAACAATGGTCACAATTCTGAATAGCTCCAAAGAATAAAGAAAAAAAACACAAAATTTGGTACCAGTCATTGTCATAACCAATTTTGGTAAAATTGTCGCCCAACTATTTTGCTCGTGTGGCAAAATGGACAGGATGAAGTAGAATTTGAAATGGCTTGCCAGACGAGGAATCGCACCTGGGTCTCTGAGAGGTTTGTGCCATAAACCTGCTAAGTTTCGCACGCAATTTGGATTTGTATTGATTTATTCACCTGCAGTTGCTATATTGTCCTCAAAGCTGTCCTCAGAGCTATGCCAAAGCTGTGGAAAAGCTGGTGCAATTCTGAATGGAAATATGGCTGGGGGACAGTACAACTCCCTGCAACATAAAAATATGGCGGTATAGTGTAATTATGATATTACACTGTATAATAAGAGATAAAATTTAAAACATGTAGATAGGACAGACAAGACTATACAATAATGATATGTTTGACACTACAGCTATGTAGGGGGATTAGCTAAGTTGGTGTCACTTTCGGCTTCCAATCATTTGGTCTGGGGTTCGATTCCATCTTTGACACCTCGACCTATGTTGGATGGCAGTTTCAATCATTCTTCGCTTTCTTGCTCTGTCTTCCCCTTGTCCTACCAAGTGCATAAAAAGAGGATGTAAAGCCCGAATCACACATCCATCTCCAAATGAATATTACTCCCTATTGTCACCACATCTCTTGTAGATTGACACCGTCGATATCACACAAATTTTTCTACAGTTTACAGCCCATGCTTCGCAAGCCTTTACTAAGCCTTTAGCACCAATACTCTTGATGGTTGCCTTTGTTAGCCTCTATGAATTGCTGATTCAGGATTGGGGCTAAATCTGGTGTCAGCTTATTTGGTTGCATGTCTGTGTGGTTGCTGTGTAATGTTATATGGTGCATGCAATACAGATGGGCTTCATAATATATTGACTTGGCTAGTTGTCCTGAACAATAGCCTAGCCTACGCACAGTACACAGAGCAAGAAAAGATTTAAATTTACAGATAACGAATGAACGACGTTTTATTTACCACATTGACAATTAGAAATGCTGTTTCTCCAAAGACAATTTGATGATGTTGTAATTTCCAGGCAGTGACATGGCCAAATCTCTACTTTATCTAGGCATGAGCTTATGTTTCTCTATTTAAGTTATTGATGATTTATCATGTGGGCATTATCCAAGTGGATTTTCTTTTTCGAATACTAGTACCTTGTGGTCGACTTCCACCTTTTTCGTGTCATCATTTTGTCTGCTGATTGACCGGGGGTAGTAGATGGCTTGCAGCTGTACCTTTTGTCTCTGTCAATTTGACAAGAATTTGAAGTATGTCTCAAATTTGTCATTAACCTCATTAATATCATTACCAAATATGAATAGCATAGCTTCATGACTTCGTAAAGGAATTAACAAATTTTACAACTCCATAATGATATTTCTGCTGTTAGCTACATTCAACTTGATAAAGTATTTCTTGCTTGTTATAATATCCTCTAGGCATCTCTATATTCCTATGTTCTCAGAATTTAGAATAACTATAAAGATTGAAATGATGCTTGACTTTTCCATTTGATAAGTTTAAAGAATAAAGGAAAAACTGATTTTGACATAAGAAGATCTTGATATTCTCATTTTCTCAAAATCAATATCATGTAGATTGTAGAACTTTGCTAAAAAGCTAAGACGATTCATGTGTTATTAATAGACTTGTTGCTGAGGTCCTGATCTATTTATAGAGCAACTTGTATTCTCATTATCGGTTGTTGTGTATGGCTTAAGAACTATACTCGATTCACACCTTGGGCAAACCATGGAAGACGGATGTTTCATCCTGTGCTGTGTCCAGAGTTGAAATAGTTTTATAATCATCCCCACCAGTCTCTTGGTGCTTTGTCGGTGTAAAAATATTGGAAGTCATCTTCGGATTATCCCGAAATAATAGATTTTCAATTGCATTTCAACTTTCGGTTTTTCTGACACAACCTTTTTTGTTTGCAGTGTTAAGCTTCTCAGTTGGTCTGATAATTTGATGCCAGACTGAATGTTTAATTAGATCAGAATTTGAAACCAAACCAGCCAAAATCTTATAATCCTTTGGTGACACCAACCGGCAATATTGATCCTCATCCTCTTGAATGGAACACATGCCTGGGACACTGGGAAGCGACAATCTATTTATAGCTCTGTTGCTGGGCTGGTAAACTATTTTTAGAACAGTATGTCAAATATGATGAAATGTCACTCTTTTACTGCCAGTCATAATTGGGTGTTAAAGAAGCTATTTATAGATGTGTTGCCTGGTTGTTGTTCTATTTATAGAACACAAATAATAGCACCAATGATGGAGAAGTTAGGAGACGAGTTAGTGATAAAACGATGTAAGCCTAAACCTAACCTTTACAGGTTAGTTATAGTTTTAGTAATCTATTTCCAGAACAGCTCAGGCCTCAGAGGTGTATTCTCGAATTTAAGCTGCACAGAGTCTCAGATTAATTTGATTGATTCTATCCTAATTCTGCGAATTAGTAAGTTGTGCACTTGATCATATTCTTGAGACTAACAGCTGAGTAATGGCTAAACTGAAGTGACACAAGGACAAGCTTCACTGTTCAAGTTATAGTTTTGAAATAAAACAAATCAACCAAGGACATTGACAGATTTCCTTGCGGATATCTCAAAAAGACCATAATCTGATTTACTGCGCTAAGTCTCTTCCATTCCACCACCTCGGTGCACAAGTTATCGGTTGGCGTTTTCAATGGCATTTGGTATGCACCACCGGCGTTCGGTTTGGAAACGAAATCCGAACCGAACGAGCGCAACCACACAAACGTAAATGGACCACTTTAAGGAATTACTCGAGTACTGCCGGGCATGAAATGGAGCTGCTACAATCCCAAATCTAATACTTGTGGCAATTACTGTTAATTACAGTGGGGATTAGCTCAAATCTAGCAATTCCCTCAAATCAATAAAAGGGGTATTGCGAATTTGTGGTTTATCGTGTAAATTGCGATGGTTGCCACAGAATTCTAAAGATAAAGAAGGACAAAAGAAAGAAAAAAATTTGAGAGTATTAAAGAATTTGTGTTTTATCAAGTTAGAAGTACGAAAAAATTATGGGGAGTTTGTGATAGAGGAGAATTACATAATTATAGTTGCTCAAAGATTAAGATGTTAACCAACAAGTGACTCTTTGTGTCTAATGGTTGACATGCTGGCCTTCTGTGCCTGGGTCCGATGTTTGATTCAAGACTGGGTCTCCTCCTCCAAACATTACAAAGGATGTAGTACATGGTGAAATTTACCATGTAAGTCGCTAAGTCCAATGTTTGGTGCCCTTCCATATTTGTGGATCAGTACATCGCAATACTGCCATTAATGGTACCGGATGGTATCATTGTATGGTCATCGGACGGGTCGTTAATGTAAGCTTCCATCTTTGGTAAGTACCATGCGTCATTGGTATTCATAGAACATGGGCGGCTAATCGTGAAATATTTCGGTCAGTGCAATGGTCACTATATCACCACCCGATTGCCAGTATCGGACAATCCATGTCTATACATGCCATAGCAGGAGGTCTTCAAGCCAATTGCTGTGATAGGCTATATATTGCCAATATGGTTGAAAGGCTGAAATTTGGTGTTGTTTCTGAAATTTCTCTACATTTATGAATGTGATATGACCAAGACATATTGGCATTTCTGTATTTGACCTGATCTAAAATCACTGTATCGGTCAGTGCATGGTCGGCGATTGGTCGCTAAATCACGTCCCGACTGTACTGCAATACAACAATCCATGTCTACGGTTAGAGGCCATTCTGCCAATTGCTGTGTTCTGGCCACTCTGCAGCTATTCTGCCTTTGCCAAAGCTGCTGCTACTTTGCACAATGCATAGGAAGTGCTCTGCCGCAGTGGCTTCAAATGGCAGTTGGTGTTACCGGACTTTGCCGATTATTCGTGCGAGTGGTGAAATCAGTGAGAGACTCCGAGAGCACATGGTTGGCGAGTCGGTTGAAATTTGAACTGAAATTTAGTGGAATAAAAGGTCTGGGAAGGTCAAATTTGATTTGAAATGGGCATCAAAATGCAGTTTGATCAATTTGATTTTAACATACTTTGTCGATTCGGAAACACCATAAGGTGCAGTGAATATATCCAGTGTATATTATGGTGCAATCAATGGCAATCATAAATATAGAATCTGTGTATTTTTGTAAATCACGAAGACGATATACTTCATCGTGATGCATAACAGTCATATGAATGGATTAGTCAGGAAGTTGAAACAAAACACCAATGAAACAGTAAATTTGATCGAAGGATGATTTGCCGATTTGGCTAAGATTGAATTCTGTGAAATCGTGATTTGTGAAGTGAAATCTGCTGGATAACAGTTTGTTTTAAGTCTGCTGGATGCTGTCAAGACTGCAACAGAAATATATCTCTCCAAGGTAAGTTTTTATAGGTCATGAAGATTGAACGATCTGAATTGTCCTTGTATTTGTCGCTGCAGTGAGATTGAAGTTGACACATCATATTCGTATCGCAGTCTTGAGTGAAATGAGAACTGAAAATCGAATTAGGAGTATTGGCATATATGTACACTAAGATGTGCCGAACTGTGGTTCCTGATTGAATCAAATGGAGATCTGCCGAACCACAGTCGATCAAAAATGACAAAAGTCTCTTCTAAAAAAAATTATAATTTTTTTCTAAAATTCAAAAATTTTTCCGAAACAATATTCTCCGACATCTATGGATATGGTATCAAAAATCCATAAATTATTACAGAACGCTAACTAAACGTTGGCCAGCATCTCACCAAACAACTACAGCAATTTAACCCTTACAAAGCACACCGCAAGCCCTTGGTCCATGGATCAATATGCAATGTGCAGAGAGCAGTGTGCTGCTACTGTAGTTAGAGGAAGTGTGGGGGACAAGGCCCTTTGTGTGTCCGTTTGATATTGGACACAGAGGAGAGAGAATGGAAATTGGAGGAGAGGAGAGGATAGGCAAGGAGAGGCGATCAGAAGCGAGGAGAGAGCTATCCTCCTCTCTCCATCCTCCAATCTCGGGATGGGTTAGCTCAGTTGATAGCTCTCGTGGTTCCATTTGCTAGGTCCGGAGTTTGCTTCCAGCCCTGCTGTGGTCACCTTGAAGTATAGATGTTGGACAGCAGTTTCAAATTCAATCATCCTTCACCTTATTTCTCTGTCCTCCTCCTTTCCTGATTAGCCAACTGAGTGCATAAATACAGGACGTAAAGCCCCAATCATCCATCCATCCATCCTATCTTCTCATCTGTTCATCTCCGTATTCATGTCTCTGGCCCTCTTTCCTCCTCAACTCCAGCTAAAGACCATATATAACAATATATAAGAAATATATATAGAATAGTAGTAGGTACAGATCAGTAAGGTAAAGGAAGGGAGTGGGAGGAATATGCGGAGGAGAAAGTAGATAACTTAAAGAAATGCTAATTTCGGATATATTGAATTATTCCGCTTGAAATGCAATATGGAGTCTTAACTGGTTGTCGAACTACGTCTTCGATTGGAGCCTTTCACTTTAAAGTGCAATTCTTTCCAATTAACCGCTCATTAAACTCGCAAGTAGGTATATAAGACCATGGAAGATGTTTATATGTATGTTTAATTATGTTTGACTGCAGAGAATGTCTCTATAACCATTGAATAGACATATAACACAATTGAAATCTCATCTTGCGTGCAGCTATAGCCATTTCAAGGAAGGGAAGTGACTGCAACCTTGAGGCGAAGACACAAAACTTTCGTCGAAAAATAAAAGCACGCAAAAAGAAATCATTCAATGATGAAAAATAGAAAAAGAGAAGATGAAAAACGAGAATAACGGAACGACTCTCATTAGGATTGTATATTGAGAACATTGTATGACAATGGACAAGTTGTAGATAACTACAGACACAATTTGGGAAAAATGTAATGTTCTATTAAAAAGCAAACCTTCGTAAGTTGCTCATCAGTAAAACCAATGAAAAATGTACCTAAATAAGCATTGAAAAAGAGTAAATGGACATACGAGACAATTGAAAACTCATCTTGCAAGCCTTTGTAGCCATTCAGATTGAAGGAAGTCGCTGTAACCTTGAGACGTAGACACAGAACCTTTGCCAAAACACAAAAAATTACAAAGAATAAACAAAAAGAGTAAGAATTGAATGATAGAACATCTCTTCATTAAGAACTTTGTATGACAGCGGACGGACAAACTGCCAAATACAGACACAGGTTGTCAAGAACAGACAAGCGAAGAACTCTGTGATACAATTAATGGTCTTCAAAGAGACTCCGCAGCTCAGCCTCTGTCTTATTAGTCTTAGATTTTTGCAGTAAAAGGATTTGGCCAAGGCTGTATAGAAAGATACAGAGACTTGAAGAACGAGATTGAAAGAAAGGCGAAAGAACGCAAAGATGGATGGAAATTTGATCGGGATTCGACTATAGTCATTCGACCACAATGATTTGACTATACATGCTGAGACGAGGACTATCAGCATTTCGATATTGCAAATTAGCTCTTCTGAACAAGATATTGTGATGTGGCACTCTGACTTGGTAGTCTGGTACTTTCAATGAATGACATCTTCCTTTGACACAAAGTAATATTTTGCATTACTAAATTACCCCACACTCCCAGGACTCCAGTAGTAACCACTCCTTGGTCGTGATCTTCTCACTGTTCCCAGGCGCTGGGACTTTAAACAAAAAATTTGGCCTCACAGCAAATGATCCCACTAAAGTTGATCAGAATATGTCAAAATTCTTGATATTCTGACTTAGTATAAAATTTACACTGCGCATAATGGGATGGGTATAAGATTTTAGCTTTGCGACAATTTTGGCTTGTGTACTGATCAACATCCTATTAACCATTCCAATTTTGGTAATATCCTTGGTTTCATGATATCACTATTGTCATTCGACTATTGTTTTCTGCCAACACTGGCTATAGTGTAGCGTAACTTCACCCATCTATCTATCAGATTCTATCCATAGCCTGCCCACGAGCCTCTTCCGTTCGCCTCCAAGGCCTTGAGGTTGATGCTGTTATAAATCTGAGTTGGGATAATTTGAGAGGCCGATATATTCTATAGATGTCCTTTACTGCGAGATATCATTAGTCTGGCAGCTTTAAAAAAAGCTTTTTGAAAGCGATAAAGGAAATATAAAAAAAATAACAAAAAGTAAGAAGTTGAAGGTTGTCTATTGAATTCGAAGTTGCTATAATTATGTTGTGTTTGTAGTGTCTGGTCTGCTCTTGGATAGTGCATTTATCATTGTAATGTTTCCGGTCAGAATGTTTGTGAAGATAACGCTAATCGAGACATAGTACGTAACTTCGTTTAGTGTAAATTTTGTTGGACAAACAAATTATAATGGAAGAAAAGAATTAATCTGCTGATCTTCTTCAATTTTAAATTCTTATAATTGTGAAATATAATAATGCAATATTTAGTGAAGGGATTAAAACCGCAGTCCGAACCTGATATACCAAAAATGCTCTGAAATATACACCAAATCTTCCCACCAACCATAACAAATTCGTAAGCAATCATAGAGTCACTCCCAGTCAACACGCCTCAACACTCTCCTATTTCATGCAATCTTCAATGATTTTTCATACACATTTCATATACGGACCACATGGCATAATATTTACTTACAAATACATTTCATTTCGATATAAAATTCGCCCTTTTCATAAAATTTCTCTGGTCATATTTGCTCGCAAAGTGTTTTGTGTACCTTACAAAATTGAGGCTCCAATTTTTTGCGCTAAAGTCAGTGAGAATTCATGTTTGATGTTTGTGTGTGTTTGTAGCTATGCTTCAAGTGGGGACACTGGGAAATATTTCTGGAAAGCCGGGATTTGTTTAACACGATAATTTGCACTGAATTCTTCAATTTACAGCAGATTCCTAAAAAATTCAGAGAAAGTTGCCGTTGGTTCTACTATTATGAGACACTGCGACAATACAACAACCTTTCCTGATGAGGCAGTAAATTGGCAGCTTGTGTATGGGTGTCCATGAAGTAAGAGATTCCATATTTGGGGTACTCCCCTCTCGCTCATCCCGTCGGTCAATACCTGTGAGCGAGAAGAATGTCCAGTAAATTTTGGATCTGCCGCTGACTAACCACACATTTCAAACCAATGACGTTGTTGTTTTCAGCAGCACTTACAGTCATATGGAAAACCCTAAAGAATGGACAACTTCCATGTCCGCAGATTGAAGCTCATCACAGATCGCATATATAATATTACCATATGGGCCTATTGTACATGTTGTATAGCTCTTTGACTTCTGCGGGAACATCGATTTGTTATAGGATTAATGCAACCATCTCTTACTGCTGTGCCGAAGAAGTGTATGAAAATTTTACTGCAAAGATTTTGCAATGCGAGGAAAGTACAGAAATCTATATGCTCAAAGCACTATCTTAATGTGTGGTATGGTGCTATTTCAATGTTAGCTTCACTGTGTACATTAATTAAACAGCATGAGTAAAGACGATCTCAAAAAATTTAATTAATGAGAGAAAAAGTCAAATGAATTAGTGATTCGCATGAAGTCAATGGACAATTCTATCTACGTACAAACTTTACAAAGTCATACATGTACCTGAAAAAATCAGATCCAACAAAAATGTACGAAGTCAAAAGTACACTATTAGAACATTGGTCCTTCTGATGAGAGACCACCCTTTTGTGGTCTTCTAAAAAAACACTACTTAGCGCAGAAGGATGTTAAAGTAAATTTAGTGGAATATCCGGAATTAAATGTTTGCTGTTGTGGCTAGACTGTAAATTGAGTGTAGTGAATTGTATAAAAAGCAAAAAATAGGCGGTGCAACTGAATGGTAGTACCCTGAGCATGGGACTATTAATTGTGCTCTATTCTAATTTATGTGTTTTGCTATATGGGTGGTTATGTTGGCTCACACTCTGTGCATGAATTAAATGGTGTGTATAAACAAGACATTAGGAAAAAGGCAGGAAAAAATTCATGAAAAATAATTGAAAAATGATAAAATAATATTTGATGAAAAAAGTTGTAAAAACATGACAACATAAAACAAGACATACATGTGAAAAATAAACATGACAAAAATGATTGAAAAGAATAATGAAATAAGATGGTGGTAAAAACTGAAAAAGTTGAATGAAAAACACAGTGATTAAAAAACTGCTCAATTCAAGGCAATGCTTTGCAGTGTAATATGGTGTTTTGAAGACTAGGCTTGAATGTTTTCTATTGAATTCTGTTGGTTCTGCACTTCATGCCTGAAATGTGCAAATACTTGAAAGTGGCATACGGGTCTAGAGGGTGAATCTGGTGAAATACTGCAAATACACAGTTAAGTTGTACATTGTGTTCAATAAATGAGCATTAAATTAGTGTTATTCAGCATTCGTAACCTTAGGGCATGAACTGATATTAAAGAAGGATTGATAAATCTAAACTTGTGAGCGAATTGTCTGCGTTAGATTCGCTGGGTGTTATGGAGACCAAATTCTTCTTCAATCACTATAGCCCGAGCTTGTCATAACACTGAATCGCTCATTAAAAATATTAAATATGTCTGAAGCCAGTCTAAGAAAATTAGGGACTATTCATATCTTGAAGCATCAACATTCAATCAAACCATCTTTGCAGTTATCAAATTGAATTGGTATCAAATCTAACTCCCCTGCCCCGTTAAATTTTAAAAAGTGTTCAAATTTATTTAGCATAAAGAAAGTGGGAGTTCTTAGCAATAAACATCATCTTTGGAGTAAGGTTTTCGTACTCAGGAGGTATTCGTATCAGTGGTACTAAATTACGAGAGGGAAAAACAGAGTCGAAAAATCACGCCTGACAAAAATGAAATCTGTGGAAAAGAGGAAAGCAATCTTTTAAGCAGAAGAAGTTTAAAAAGTGTTAAAAACATGAAGAAGAAGAAGAGGACTGGAAGAAAAGCAGGAAAGCACTCATTAACACAAGAATCTAACACTGCTAAAGATGTTTAGACTTGTGTCGACTGGAGAGGAACAAGATGTTTTTAGACTCCGAAGTATTGACAGCCTTCGGGAAAATGGATTTACGTTGCGTTAACTACTGTAAATACTTTACGGTTGGTTATCGGTTCAAGAAACAAGGTATTCTCCACTCTCCGGTGCCTCTTTCTACTCTTTGTGGTTCTTTGGTACAAGAGGAGAGCTCTTTGAACATGGTGAAGTAGTGGGTTGGTGAGGCGGTGTGTTGTGAACTTGTGAGTGAGTGGTTAGCATTGAGATGTTGGAAAAAAGTTGGGGGAAAAAGAGGAAACTGTTTGGAAAAGCAAAGAAAATGTGGAAAGGCACTGTTAAGTTTAGGCAGTAGCATGGAGGTAACTGTGCATGAGTAGGATTAGGGATTAGGAAAATCCAAGAGATATATCGGGAATACTAAAATGATAACAATAGGTTTCATTCAATAAACTCGCTTTTAAAAATGCATCTTGGTTTGGCTTTATGGGAGGATGCTACTCGGGGTTCTCTGCCAGTCTCTACTTAAATTTCTTCATCGAATTCATAAATTGAATGGGGCTGACATATCGCAGTGATGCTCAGAAATCACAGTCACTACTGCAACATCGTAACCAACGCAGAGAGTGTGATCACCAGTAGAAAAGTTTTTTGGTTACTTGTTGGTTGGTTACTACTTGGTTGGTTACTAGTTCGGGTGGTACCACGTGACATGGTTAGTGGTTATGAGTTGACCTGATTATAGATATGATTCATCAAACGGCTAATTTAAAAATGATTTCATTCGGTTGCCATTTGAACCAATTCTACTTCTGCAGAACCTGTTTTAATGTGTAATCCAACATGCAAGTTGCCAACTTCTCACAGTGTTCATCTGAAGCTGCTTCCTTCTTCCTTGCTTGCTTCCTTGCTTTTCTTCAGTGCTTGTCTTCAGTGCTACTTGAGTCCATTAGTATTCTTAATCAGTTTCACATTTTCTGTTAAAATGCTCAATTTCCTAAAGCCTGAAGCAGAGACTGAAAGGGGAACCATCTCTCTTAGCCTCAGGTAAAATGGGCTCCAGTGTCAGGAGAATCTTGTCGATTGGAGAATGGGCTTTTTGATATTCGGATTGTTTCTCTGTCTGCTTCATTTTTGGTCCTAGTTTGCCTCAGATTTGTCTGTTGTTCTGTAATAAGGTTGATTTGAAAATCTGCACCAATTTATATATAAGAAATCTTCGGTGTCAAAAGGATTTCGTCGATTGGAGAATGGGATTGTGACATTCGGTTTTCTTCACTTTTGTCTTCCTTCTTGCTCTTTCTTTGCCTAATATTTGCTGGTGTGGATTTCTGTTGATTCTTCTTTTCTTCCATGTACATAATAGAATAGAATGTTATCGAAATGTCTATTGGTTCAATTTGGTTGTTGTGAATATCATCATATTCAGCAGGCCTTCATGACTTGTGATGTCAGACTCCGTGGCCGGAGATGGTTTAGTCCTGGGAGTTATTCAACAGTTGGCATCGAAACATTTTTAACATCCATTCCTGGTAGGATGTTGTCATTTTTGCCAAAAATATGCAACAATTCAATTGAGACACAAAATCATATGCTTTGTCATATTACATTTGGAATAGTACCCAACCATTCTAGGTTGCTCTAATTTCTCTACACCAAGGGGTTTTAACCAACAGAGTACCGCATGTTATTTAAGAGGTCTGGCCTTCCACAGTTATAATGGAAACATTATTAGGAAAATAGAAACATTATTGAGAAGATGGAAACATAATTTGGAGAATGTTACCTCATATTACTCTTGCAGGAAGTGGTTTTATCATCAATTTGTCTGTCTGACTTTCTGTCTATGTCTTGCTGTGAGAACATGTGGTATGACTGTCTGTCTATCTTTGAGACTATGAGGACTATGCTTGCTGTATGTCTACCTATGGTCTACCTTACCAACTTACTTTGAGAATATTTATCTCACAATTGGTGATATTATTGGTCCCACAGGTCTATGGTCTATCTTATTTACTGCAGTGCAAATGAGTATTTCCTTCTACCATTCTTTCTATCTATGTATAAATATATCTTTCTGTCTGTACATACTGCACGTCTATCTATCTGTCTCTCTGTCTAGCTCTATCTATGGCAGTCAATGCAAAAAGATCTTCTTGCAAAATATCCATACTTGACGAAAAAGGTTAAGTTCGAGTTTTTCGGTAACTACTATGACTTGAAATATCGCTTGTGGATAAAATTGTTTAGATTATCAGTCAACTGCCATTCTTATAGGGCAGGTGAAGCCGTATTTCCAGGCTCCATCGATGAATAACTTATTGGAGGTGGTTTAGGTGGTATCCATGGATGAGTCAAGGGTTGCTTGATGTGATTAATCATACATCTCTGCTCTGATGCTTCTGTATCATCAATAGCAAGCAACAAAGGAAGCAAATTGTGGGCTGAAAAATATTTAATTTTGACATGATCTTCACATTATTAGTTGTGTTAGCTTCAATTATGTCACAAATTCTTGTGTAATTGAAGGCAGATGCATTTTGTGCAGCTGTCTGGCTTTTGAGATTAAAAAAAACGAGTATAAAGCCCTGTTTTCACACATCAATGTTGAGTTCACTGTTGTGCAGTTGTGGTTCAGTTTTTGCTCACTTTTGGGGTAGTTGGTAGGGGTAGTTTTCAACCTTTTTTGAAGTTTTAGTTTTGTCTACTAATGTCTAGGATGGCAATTTTAAAAGAATTAGAAAAAAAGATCAACCCTGTTTTGTGTGATTTTTTGTACTTTTTCATCTTCATCCCTCTAAACAGCTGCACTGAAGAAAATTGTGAACACTACAAAGTTTGTAATTGAATGATTGATACTGGTTGCCAAGCAACAATTAAGTTCTGGCGCCTGTGACGTCACAATGAATGTCAAAATGGCTACCCTCCATGTGCCCCTTGTGTTGTTGAAAAAAGTTTAAATTGGACTTGAGAAGAAGTATTTAAAAATAAGTTAGACATTGAAATAGAGGTCTTTGTGCACATAAAAGAAGCTCAATTAAAAACCCCCAGGAAGGAATTAAGTGATTTGAAAACACTTTCGAATAAAATTGCTGTTGAAAAAGAATGAATGGGACGAAAACAGAAAAAGACAATTTAATCCCCCAAAATGTTACCACTGACACACTGGCCAAGTTTCTTTTAAATTGTAAAATGTAAAGTTTGAGTTAGGTCTGTGAATGCAATTGTTCTGGTGAAACTAAATATCATCACCAATGTTCAATGGATCCACGACTCGCAGTTGAGAAGTTGAATTTTGAACTTAAAATTTAATAGTGGCCTAGTATAGCGTGTGGCATGTTGAGTTGCTGAGCACTGGCACCCAGGTTGAATTACCGTTCCGGGAAACCTGTGGATAGATTTTCATCCCTTGCCAAGAGTTCACTTCATCTCATCACCACGGTTCCTGTCACTGATGAAATTTATTAAGTGAACATGGCATTATAAAGCAATTGAAATGGACCAATATTGTTTTTAATGCAGGTGCGCATGCGCAACTGCATTATACCAGTCACTTACCATATAATGGGTTTTGTGGATTGGAACATGCACCCCGATATTGCTATCAAATA
Source organism: Platynereis dumerilii (assembly GCA_026936325.1). Lineage (NCBI taxonomy): Eukaryota > Metazoa > Annelida > Polychaeta > Phyllodocida > Nereididae > Platynereis > Platynereis dumerilii. The sequence goes on along the minus strand of JAPTHN010000004.1, from coordinate 44,009,079 downwards.
GTGTATTTTCGTGTTAGAAAATCAGATTTTCCGTTAGTGGTGAACCCCTAGTTTTGTGCGCAGAAGCATTTTGGATTATGTATGGGTTATTTTTGTAAAGAAAATCATATTTGTGAAAATATGGGGTAAAATGATGCATTTCTGCCGATCAAAAAAGTTAAAGTATGTGGAATATATATCAGGCAATCTATATACTAATTTTCGCTTTAAAAAATCCAGTGGTTATTGCTCTAGGCCTGTTGACAGATTGTTTCTGTAGCAAAATGGGTTTTGTGGATTGGGACGAACTCCATAATCTTGCCATCTAAATAGCATTTTCACATATGGAGAACATCTACAGTGGTGTTTAGGAGCATTTTGGATTATAAATAGGGTATTAAGAGACAGATGTTCTCATTTATAGCCAAAATTACAAAAGTGTTTTTATGATGGTCCGGAAAAAGTAAGATTTCTTTTTTCCTGTTTTCCTAATGTGTAATAAATAAATAAAATACATTTGAGATGTACTTCAGACATTCTATATACCTGTTCTTGCTCTGTATCTGGTTACAGATTGTTTTCATAGATGAGTTTGTGGATTGGACGGAGCACCTTGATCTTGCCATTTGAATGTCATTTTCAGATTTTCACTGATGGAGAACGTCTTCAATGACGTGTATGAGCATTATGGGATGTGTATAGGGTATTAAGAGACAGGATTTTCTGATTTATTGATATTAACAAAAATGACGCCCTTCTGACAGCTGAAAAATAAGACCAGAAACAGTTGTTTTTTACCAAGGCCTGAAGTTTCAGAACTCATATGCATATGAAAATCCAAGTTTTGAAAATATTATGTCAAAAGCAACCCTACAGTAGAAAATTCCACCTGCGTTATGCAACCCGCGGGTTCTTGTTTTTTATTCACTTGGCTGATTTTTGTAAGGAGAAATGGCAATCACTGTACATGCCATAAACTTTGGAAATTAAAAAGATTGATTATAATAGGTGTAATGCACCAGAGTTTATGTCGATATGAGATATTATTGAAAATTATTGAAAATATTGAGCGGATTTTACATATTTCAATTTACATTGTCTCGCTATCACTCATATGCATGATGTGTTCAGTGGTGTAAATGCTGCATAACCAAATTAAAAGAAAAATTTAATAAAAGACCAACAAATAAAGCAAAACATTAAAATTACTAAAAATATTAAAAATTCATAACAAATTCATGTAAATCACAAACTACACATGTAACAACAATACTTTTAACATCACATAAGCATGATTATTATCATGATTATTTAGGCTAACATGCACACAACCTGAAATCTTTTCACCTCCTTGTGAATCCATATTTGCCATTGATTATTGGCCTACCCTGATTGTCACAGGTAGATAGTGTTTCAGGTGTGGGGATATAATTATGCATGGATTATTTGAGGTTCTGGGCTGGTGTGGTCTTTTGAAACCTTTTGAAATATCTAATAATTGTCCATAGGTGTGAAATGATCAATATTTAGGCTATAACTTAAAGGCTATAGGATATTTTTAAGTTAGGTGTTATATTAAAGTAATAAAATCTGTTTCGATAGGGCCGGTGTTTACCATCCTCCTATGCAGGTTGTCTTGGCAGGGTGGTTTTTACATGCGGTTGTGTCAAAAACTGCTGGCACAGGGCTACATTCACACTATCTGATCTATCGCTGCTACAGATCTATCAACGCTATCTATTGATGCTTTCTATCTACCTCTATCTGTCTATCTATATTTCTGTCTGTCTATCTATCTATCTATCTATCTATCTATCTATCTATCTATCTATCTATCTATCTATCTATCTATCTATCTATCTATCTATCAGGAAGAAATTGTTGGGCAGGTCTTCAAAAATATAATTATTTTGTAGTCACAACTTTTTCCTCAAATGTATTGCTGAACTTCCAAGGTGAGCATTTTACCAATATTGGTTGACATAATATTTTTATTTGGTGAGCATAAATATAAAATATATATGTCCATATAAATATAAATATATAAATATGGCCTTTCTCACAGTGTCACACAGACTAAATATAAAACATATATAAACATATGAACACACAGGGGCCTTTTATTGTGGTATACCTTTAAAAATTTTATAATGGTGTACATGTATGGGGACAATTCTGTACAATTTAGTTTGGCAAATAGGCAAATACTGAACTGTGTGCTTTTAGCACGTTTCTCACACTTGGACGCCTGAATTTCAAACCTATGGGGATCTGGAATTGGGAAAACATGTTCCTGTAAATATTGACAATCCCAGAATACAATGAGGCTCTGTGTTGGAAGACTGACTAGAGCTGACTAGAGCATGTAGATTGGAGAGTGAAAGACTGGAAATGAACTATTAGAAGACTTGGTATAGAGAGGATTTTGAATGATAACTTGGGTTAAATTTTGATGCAGACTCGAAATGTTGCAATAGAGAGAAGATCAGAAATGTTGAATACTATGAATTTAGGAATCAGTAAATTATTTTTCTGATCCGTCTATATGTACCATGTCTATAATAATAATTATGGGCTGCAATTCTTCGGGATCCTGATTCGATACTCAGTCCAGGTGACCGATGTTTGAGGATTATTTCACTCTGTACCAAGAGTCCACCTTGCCTCGTTGATGTGGTCCTTGCCTTTCCTATTAAGTCTATCTGAAAAAAATATAGGAAGTATATCCATATGACCCTCACACCCCTTCTGGGTATCAATAAAATTATGCAACAAAAGCAAATATCAGGGCTAGAAAAAAAGTAGATTTCCAGGCAATTTGATTAAGTTTGACGAGATTTCCCACGAATGGTCGCTTACCAAGCAACAACTTTCCAGTCAGAAGTTTGGACCTTTCATCAGAAATTTCCAGTGAGATTTAGAAATTTACAGGCAATGACATGCCCGAATTCCCTACTTTTTCCAGCAATGGCAAATATCCTACATGCACTGCAAATTACCAATTTTCTCATTTCTGTCTGTCGGTCTATCTTCCTTTATTCAATATACATAACAAATTAGCAATACATTCAATTCAGGCACACCCTGCATTGTACTGTATTTGTGGAATCCATTGCCCAGTAGTAAGTTTGTATTAGCTTTGCATTAACTTAGTATTCATAATAGATTCCTGTACAATTGAGTGTGTTTGACAGCCTAGGGCATCTGTATTGTTTGCACAGAGTAGAAGGACCTTTGAAGTCTGTGAGGGCCTCTGGCGGCGAGGTCTGTTATGACCTCAAGGACCTTACCATTGGCAAGGACCTTGAGGGCCACTGAGCAGACCTAGGCCCTCCAAGAAGGTCACTGCTGTTGGCTGTTTGCCCTGTTTGGAGTTCTGTAGGACCTAGTAGGGTCTAGTAGGTCTGGTAAGGCCTCCCAGGGCATGTCAAGGGGATGTACATAGGGAATGGAAGAAGGGAAATAGGGCCTGCTAGGGCATACATATGTACATTATGAAGAAGTATGTTATGTGTAGATAGAAGTATGCTAGTGTACTGAAGTATGGACAAAGATATACTCAAGCAAGTAGAATTAGAGAAAATGTTGAATGTCATAGGAAAACTAGAGATGTCCAAGTTACAATATTGTACAACCTCGCATATTCAAATTATTCATCTGTCGATAATGAATTTACAAACTAGAATATTGCTTTCATATATTGTATAATTTGATGTTGTCATCTGTCATGAATTTGCTCATGATATCCATTCTTACCACACGTGTATCTAGACCTTTTAGCGAATCTGTGTTTTTGATAGAAGTTCCAATGTCTTCATACAAGTTCTTGATGTAAAATCCTTACAAATGTGTGCATCCCCACCGTGTCAAAATCTACTGTCGGTTGTCATTTTATGCACTTTCGCTATCTTAATCTTAGCGTCTCTCCCTCAAAATTCTTTTGAAGTTTGTTTTATAAGTTCAGAGTACATGAAAACCTTTACTAATATACAATATTTTACATGTAGGCCAATACCTTGGCAAGATCTACACTCAGATCTCCATGCTGCACTCATCAGTATTTTATGCTGTTATCACAGACAACACTGCAGACAAATGCACATATCTGTGTGTTCCTGGGCAAATAAGAATGCAAATACTCTTGTAGGTTCTGACAGCTTTCTTTAACTATTATTTACCCAGTAAACAATACTCCCAGCTCCCCCTGGGGAGAATGAAAATGACTAGCAAGGTCAAGGTCATGTAGCCTCCAGTCACGTGACATATTGATTCGAGGTCAAGGTCAGCAATACTATGGCTGAAGGACATTGAAGGTCAAAGGTCAAGGTCATTTGCCCTGATTGATATATCACATACAAAGGAATTGATTGTTTTGGTGTGAATTGCGATTGATTCATTGATAGGAGACTAATGATAATGACTAGTAATGAGTTCTATGTAAAACCTGCGATGCAAATATATGTTTTAAAGTGATTATTATAGTGATTTATTGTTATAATTTTCTTTTTATGTAAATTTTGTGATGGATGAATTGTCACGAAGACGAATAAATTATTTGCATAATATGCGTAGTCACTTTAGTCGCTCTATCTTTTTGAAATTGATTCACAACTCTTGTATTGTTCATGTTAAACAATCACCGGACAGTGAAAAAAATTAACGCTTGGTTATATCCTACTGATTCATTATTCAACAGTCAACATGTGTCTTTAGGATTAGAGTTTAGTTTATTTAGAGAGTTCTAAATATTCACTTTTCAAAGAAATAATTAGAATAGGTTCTTCCTAATAATAATTAGAATAGTCTCTTCCTGCATTGAATAATGTAATATGCTGCCATTCTTTTACCGAAAGATGTTATTTTTTCTACCGGATATCATAAACCATTCACCCGATGAGATAAAGCATTTATGGAGCCAATAAGGCAAGAACTTCTGAAGTGTTGGTAATATGTGATATTCTGTAACACTTGTAGTGTGAAGATATATCAATAATTTACGAAGCAAAAAATTCATCGATAATGTCACAGTCAAAACAAAATTGATAGATAGCGGAAAGAATTTTGTGACTCAACGAACAATTGCTGAACATATAAGTGATGTTGTATGTAGTCTGAAAGTGAATCATAATGCTATAGTGATTATAGTCCAAAATGCATGAATAATTGATTCATATCTTCATATGATGATTGTTTAACCAGGTGATCTAAAATAGAAACTCTAAAAAGTTTTTAAAATTTCCGAAAATTGACAGTTAGCGACAACTTTGACAAGTCAGCAATATGTTACTGCTACCTTTTACATAATATGTCATGATGCTGGATATAGTCTATTCATATAGAAAGTGAATCATATTCATAAAGTTTCTTATCGACATATCCAATTGATATGCAATTGTAAATGTATATATCAATTATTCACAGATTAATTAAAGGAGATACGCCACTTGCGAAAGAGTCGATATATTTTTTATGTCATTTCATATGTATCAGGTTACAAGTATCCAGTCAAAAAGTGAATATACACGTTATTAATAAAATATGATGTTTGACAAATATATTGAAAAGAAAAACTGGGAAATTGATAGTCTGTGACAACTCAGCTTTTTTTTCTGCATATTTTTATATCTGCAGTCATATCATATGTTGTCAAAACGTATATTTTCCTCTTGGATATTAATCAATAATGAGGAAATCTAGCGAAAAAAAGGCATGGTTGAAATAGATAGTCTGCGACTTGTCAATTTTTTTCCAGCTGCCATTTTCTATATATATGTCATGTTGTCTACGCTCTGCACTGTCAGAACGACTTTCAAAAAAGCCAAGCGTGAATCGGTCATGCCCTCTATTGATTAATTATTGACGTGTGTAGCGGTGCATGACTATACTGCCACCTAGTGTGTTTGGCATTAATATTAATGCGTGTCTTGTTGCCTCTTAAAGTGATGGATCGCGTGTTATAGGAAGCCGGGTGCTGTACAGGGAATTCTAGAGGTGGTGTGGTGTTGCAGTATGTATCGATAGGTTGGAAGCTGCCAATGTGAAGGACACTCAGTCTCAGTCTGAAGGTCCGTGCGAATCGTGTGAAATTGGTGTTCGGGATTATATAGATAGATGGATTAGTAGATAGAAAAATTGATAGATATATTATATAGCCCAGGTAATCAGGTAGCTGCTTTAATCAGCTGGATAGATTCTAGATGATACGTGATGAATACCGGATAGATAGGCAGCCAGGCCGAAAGAAAAATGCCAGATAGATTGATAGATAGATTGATGAATAGATAGACAGAATGTGGTATGCCAAACTCTTACAGTATCTGTCTATCATCGTATATATAAATCTTTCTCAATATTTCAATTGTGTTTCCTGTGTATAACTCCTTTTGACGCCTTAACCCTATACTTTATATGTGTAGTGTTCTACAGTGTCTTCCAGGGAGTTGTATATTGCAAGGAGTTGTACTGTCCCCCAGCCATACTTCCATTCAGAATTGCACCGGCTTTTCCACAGCTTTGGCATAGCTCTGAGGACAGCTTTGAGGACAATATAGCAACTGCAGGTGAATAAATCAATACAAATCCGAATTGCGTGCGAAGCTTAGCGGGTTTATGGCACTTTGTCGGAAGCTTATTCGCGTGAAAAACCGTTAGTGTCGCTGCCCGGTTCAGATTCTTTATGCGGAATGACAGAAAGGCAGAGAATGACAGAAGTAGAGAAAGAGAGTACAGTGACAGAAAGAATATAGACAGACTATTTGAGACAAGAATATTGAAACTCAGGTGTATTCTTCTTTGTCCATGCGAATAGCTTTACTTACAAAGGAAACAGCAAGTAGACAGAAAATTTGGAAAGTAAGTTTATCATTACTCTGCAGTAATTGATATATATACATAGACAGATAGATAGATAGATGGATAGATAGATAGATAGATAGACAGATAGAAACAATGTCTGTGATTTACTTTTTAGATACAATTCATCATTTCTTCACCCAATCGAAAAGAGTCTTAGACTGACAGATGTTCTGTGTGGTATTTTGTATAAAAACATAATACCATTGTACAACATTGTACTAAAATGTTTTTAACCTTATTTGTCCAATTTAGAGGGAGGATAACTCATTGTTGGAAAAGCTGCAGGTGGTGTTTGGATAGGTAGGAAAAAAGTACACCCTCCCCAGCACAATGCATAAGAAAAGAAGTTAGATAAAATTGAAAGAAAATTGAAAGAATACAAGTTTGATATGAGTGATTAAGATAAATCTGTTGTAATCCTGTTAAGTTTTATGTTTGGGCTTTGGAAAATGCATTTATCTAGATTAAATATTTGCACAGTTCTGTACATATGTGTTTTACAATAGTACATTGGTGTTAACAGCTGTCAAGGGGGATTATTGTTACGCCTTATTTTATGAAAACTTGTTTCGAGAGGCCACTCTGACATGCATTTGTCTATTTATTACGTACTGACTGTCTTTCTGTCTGTTCATCAGTCTTATCTATCTATCTATCTATCTATCTATCTATCTATCTATCTATCTATCTATCTGTCTGTCTTTATGCATATGATGTTGTAAGGTATTTCACGTATCGTGCGCTTAGAGACTCATCAATGTTTTTTAATCGAACTGGTCGAATTTGTGAATACAAGCCCTATAATGGTATATCTATCTGTCTGTCTATCTGCAAAAAATGTGAGATTAGACCTACAGTGACATATTGGAAGTTCTCAAACAAACAAGAAGAATCACTCCGCTGTCCCTGGCTGTATGTAGATTTGAATTTAAAAAATCTCAATTCCTGCAACAAGTACTGGAGTTAATGGTGATCAAATACTAACCATACTTACTGATTACTGAGTACTGCTCTGAGATAAGGATAAAAGTAAAGTTATGTCAACTCATAATCTTTTGATAACAAATCATGTTTTTATGGTTGTGACAAGCTCTTTATAACTACTTAATAACTACTTTATAACTAGTGAAGTTGGTCTGAAGTTGTGAAGTATAATTTTGAGCCATTTGAAGTAGACTTGAGTTATTGCATTATCTTTTATGTTCATAACTTGACATAAGGGCTTTTGATAGTCATCTGTAACAAGTGGAAAGCAAATATTTGGAGAAAGGTAAGGGCAAACAAAGTCACAGGGATTTTTGAAAGAGGTTCTTCTGCAGTTGGTATTAAAGACATTTTAGACTTTTAAATGCTCATTGTTTACAGGTTTTTACCAATACTTGCAAAAAAGCAAGATATTCAGCATATTGCCATATTGCACCAAAATATCGGCTTATTGCGCCACAGCTTTTGCTGTAAAATTGGTCAAATTTAGAGTAACAATTATCCAAGGAAAGATCTACATTGCAAATGAATATTGGTTTGTCGTTTTATATGACATGAAATATATAAAAATTTGTTCCCACATTTTGGACAAAAAAATCGGCATTTTAAGATATTAAAGTCACCTGCCAAAAACAGCGAAAAATTAAAAAATTACAGCATGGAAATGCACACAATATTCTCTAAAGTACCATCAAAATTTCTTAAAGTCAAGGTTTGATGTGAATCTACGGACGATATGATAGGCCTTTTAAAAATAAAAGTTCTGACTTCTTTGACGTTTTTGCGTTGCAGTAAAAATGTACTTTTCAGGCCATTATTTGTAAAATTTAAGATTTATTAAGTGATTGATGGTGTATTTAATCTCTATGACAAATACACAAAGGTTTGCTTAATTTTTTGTATGGTCATCTTTTTACTGAGCCTGTTTTTTTATAAACTTCTAAAAGTTATAAACGATAAAAAAATAAGACATTTTAAAATAACTCCTTGCTTGAATGTATTTGCCATTTATGTATGTACACTAAATTAACTTTAAGATTGTAACATGATTATTGAAATGTTGATGAAAATATAATTACATACATATTTAATTATGAAATATATGAAATATGTTACATTTATTGCATTCAAACCTTTTAGTAAGTACTGACATTATCATATTGTTTATGTAAATGTTATCTCAAACTTTTTATTAACCATCTGGTGTGAAATATTTCTTGAATATTTTTCTTTTAAATTTGACATTTTATGTCTGCCATAACATATAATTACATCTTATACATCATGATAATTACAGAGATAATTATAGACCAATTCAATTTTTGTCAACTTTCTTAAAAAAAAAGAAATAAAAATGTTATTCCAAATGAAATTGATACTTGTTAAAAAGTTAATTATTATCATTATCTGGACACACTTGGCTGTTCCTTTGTACAAAGATTAATGCCAGTAATTAATCTACCATGTTGAAATATATAAATTACTTTGGTGTGTATACTTCGAATTTGATTGAAAAATTGAGAGAAATAATAGATCGGTTGCTTGATTTTGATATAAAAAGATTGGTCAATGGGTTAATTGAATGATAGTCTGATAAAATTAATAGATTGATATTTCCATAGTTATCAGGGGTTAAGTTACAGATCCGTGATATTTCTTTAAGAGATGCCAAATAACAAGTGATATGTTTGCTTCAGCGTCGGTTTTTGGCATTCTCCAACCCAAGAACCAGGTTAAGATTTTGCTTATTGTTTTGTCATTTTCTCCACAAAAAAAAAAAAAGACAGAAAATATTCGGTTAAATTAATTGTTTTCAATTTCAATTTATGACGAAAATCCGAAACTGAACCGAAATTTTAGGAATGGGCACACTAGAATAACACAAAACATCAACTAAACTGAAATTTTGATCATAAATCTTATGGTGACGCTGATGATCGAAATATTTTTTATGGAGTAGCATCCCGGTATTGTTATTGAGATGTTTACACTTCATAAAAAATTTTTAATAGATTTTTTAATTTCAAGCAATAAATTAAGTAACATTTTGTTGACTTTACTGACAGCATGAAATTGAGAAAAAGAATTTATGATTTTTTGCATCGATTATAATGTCATATAATTGTAGCTCTCCACATGTGGCTGTTCAAATAAATACAGGTGAACGCGTTTTGAAAATAAAATGAGAAACTGTAAGTGCAATACAGTAAAAGTAAAATCCGGTGTTTAAGGAAATTCATGCGGTGTCCTGATAGGTGAGCAGTGGGGCGATGGTTGATCATTGCTTGTTTTACTCTTTCAAAATGTCCCATTGTTTATTTTTAATTGGTTTGAATTCTGTGTAAAGTGTTTCTTGTTCGTAGCAATCTAGCCTGCTAACCACTGAGATACGGTTTGACTCCTGGTCCATCCCACGTTAGACGGATGCTTCATCCTGTGCCATGAGTGCCCCTCGCCTCATTAGCATGGTCCATGCATGCCCTGTTAAGCCTAATAAGTGCATAAATATAGGACATAAAGCCATAAAAAGGGGTGTTTGTTTTGGGGAGTGCTGTACTAGAACTTCATAAGGTAGCTTTAGTTGTTCCCTCAACTTCTTTTTCAATTTGGGAGCTTTTTGCCAATTTTTCAGGAGTGGGGGGGGGAGTTGATTGTGTATTACACACATCTGCAGCAGGTGGTTGCCATGGAAGCCAGTATTAAGCTGTATTGTTGTCAGGGTGATTTAGAATAAATCAGCCATGTGCCTTCAAATTATAAAGCAAACATAAAAAGGTGGTGGAAAACTGAGATGGATAATGGTTTAATCATACTCATTGAGGAGGCTGAAAAGAGGAAAAAAAGAGAAAAAAAAGTGTTCGATATTGTTCAAGGAGTACAAAGTTTGAAAAAATATCTGAAAGGTCACAAAGGTGGCTTGGTGAAGTTTTTAACTGGTTAGATATTGCTGCTGTTGCTATTGTATGGAAGATAGATAGAAGATAGATAGATAGATAGATAGATTGTAGACATCTGCCAAATTTATATTCTGCAAATTGAATGATTGACTGATGATTGATGAACATATTGATTAATTGCCATTTTATGTATAAATGCTAACAAATTGATTTTCTTGTATTTTTCAGATCATGGATTACTAGCTGTCACCATGTGAGTTCTGGAATACCTAGCATTTTACCAAGGTAAGGATTGCATTGTGACTTCTGAACCACTTGCATAAAGACCTGTAGGTCTATATCTATACATTGTATATGATATGGGGAATATTATTACCATATCCTATCTTGCTGTATTAACCACAGATTATACAGTTTTCCAAGTTTTATGTATACGTACAGATATATATATATATACAACATAAAATCTCTTCTGTCCTATCTGAGCTTATTTGGCCAGATACAGCCTGCAGCAAGATTTTGTCTCCTACTCCCCCTACAGCATTTTGCCAATGACACTTGTCATGCCTGTCATGTATCATCATGTACAACATGTGTCTTGTTTAGCTATGGGCCAATTCTGACACTTTCTCTGTGCACTAACATTAGGCCTTAAGGCTCTGATATATTATACATGTATTGCTACTTGCTGCACTTTGCTAGGGGGCTTGATTGTTTTAGGATGACATAGAGAATTGGTTAGAATAAATATGTGATGAGCAATCCATGTAGTGTTAAAAAAACAAACAATTGTGTTGTTGTAACCTGTGTATAAAAGGTGTCTGAGAATATTGGAAACTAGGATTCATGATTATTTTTGCGCATGGACACGAAACGTGAATTAAAGATATAAAATTGTGATTTTGCTCGGACAAAAATGTTAAATTGATTTCTGAAACATGCAATGTACATTGTACAATGTATTGAGTAAGAAGCCTAGTTTAGTGGTAGCAAGCTTGGCTACTAACATCTGAGCCCCCTTTCGATTCCTGGTCTGGGCGTCTAGACCAAAGAATATCCACAAGATATTCTTAGGTTAGACAGATGTTTCATCCTGTGCCAAGAGTGCACCTTGCCTCATTACCGTGGTCCATGCCTGTGGTCCGTGCCTGTGGTCCCAGTCTGTGGTCCCTGCCTGTCCTGTTAAGCCTAGTCAGGTGCAAAACATATTGGTCACCCATGCCTTCTTTCCTTCACATTGCATTTGTATTATACCTTCTACCTACTTTATCTATCTATCTCTGTCCATCTATCTATCTTGCCTTTCCTTTGTTTCCTTCTATGTATAACATTCAAACATAGATTGTAGATAGAGATGCACAATTTGTAAGGTAGACACATTTAGGAAATATTTAGACACATTTTAGCCACATTTAAGACACATTTCGAGGCCCAGCACAGACAAATTTTGTACAATCCAACATAAGGGGGTTCCATAAGTCTTAAGAATTTTTTCTGGTATTCTAGTATATTTTTCTGCCATTCTGGCACATTTTTCTGAATATTTTTCCTGAATATTTTCTGGGATTCCTGAATTCCTAGATGTGTCAGATTTTCTGTTTCTTTGTTTTCTGTCTATTTGGAAGACTGTATGGATTTCCTTTGTCTATCCTGAATAGCCCTGAATCATGTGTGTGCTTCGAACTCATTGTTTATCCACTTGAGATATGTTTTAGCATTATCATAGAATTACTGTATTGTAATGATAACCACATTGTCACCAAAAGGAACTTTCAGAGTTCACAATACAAATGTGATTGACTTAGATTTTATCTAGTTTTGGCCTTTAAGGATGCACTGATACCGCTTCTTCACTTCTGATCCGATGCCGATACTAGAATTTGCTGCTGATACCAATATGCGATACCAATACCATTGGTTAAATATGGAGCAATACCTTCGATCTGATCTGATACCATTAAGTACTGCAGTTTTGGTGCTGATACTATCAATACCGATTCTGATATCGGTATCGGAACATCCCTGTGGAGTAACTAAGTTGCATTATTATCTTAAATTGTTCAAACAGAAGTTTCCTGGTGGCTATTGGATAATTTATACAAAAACCAAAAAAATTGATTTATTTAAATTGCAGCACAATTGATCAGTATCACCCAATTTCTGAAAATTTTCTCATTTTGCGGCAAACTTATATGAAAATGATTATTCACATAACTACAAAGTAGATATCATTGGGATTTTAAAAGTATCTTTTAGTTTCGTGCGAATAACTTGGTATTTCGAGGGAAAAAAGGACACAATAGGAGAAATATTTGCTAAAAAGTGAGAAATGTGGTAGCTTGGCAGTAGTATGTTCCTTATTACTATTGTTTACTAACATTAAACATGTTTAGGGTTTCTTAGGTGCTAAGTTATGCACCCTAAACCCTATAAGTGCTCAACTCAGCAGGTTTCTCAAATAATTCTACAATGATTCTGTCAAATGCAGGACTTGGGATATAAAAAGTATAATGTAGATTTTTCTATGGCATTGTATCTTTTATTGAACAATGTTGAAACATTGGTGTGACTCCAATAATCAACTCAAATTTGGCTTGTTCCTTCGTTGTGTCACTCATCTGGGGCACTTTTGATAGATAAGTGTTCTTCAATGGATTTTATAAAACAGAATATGTATATTTATCCAATATCTTAACATTCCTATCGCTGGGTCCGGGGTTCAATTCTAGCTCTGGTCGAGACGCCGAGTCATCTGAACCAAGTGCATAAATGCTGGATGTAAAGCCCCAAGCATCCTTCCATCCAAGACTTCCAATCCATATATTTTCAGTGAGACAAGTAACTCCCATTCTAAACTAATAGGAAGAGACAAAAATGGAAAAAATGGCACATAAAACACCAAGAACAAACAACTATCTACAATTCAACATAGGTCTGGTAAGCTATAAGTTGGATATAATTGATACAAACATTATGGTAATAGGCAAGATTATTCAGTACAATATTCTGCAGCTATAGCACAAAGCATATGATGAATTGTACCTCTGCCTGGGGCAAGTGATCTATCTGGTTTTGTGACAAGATTATTCTAATATTCTGTCAGTGCTACAAGCCCAGAAAAATTAATCATTTAGGCTATGATTTAGCACACAACAGGTTGTTGGTAATACAAGTTATTACTGTTAGTTATGTGCAGACAGGATTGTTTGTGATAATATGTTATGTGTATTTTATTGAAATAATGATTTTTTGTGGAATTAACTATCAGTAACTGTGCAGGTTGCCAAAAAGGGCAGTTCTATTCCAATTCTAGCTTTCTTTCTTTCTGGTCTCCCTTTCTCTCTTCCTTCCTTCTTTCCTTCCTTCTTTCCTTCCTTCTTTCCTTCCTTCTTTCCTTCCTTCTTTCCTTCCTTCTTTCCTTCCTTCTTTCCTTCCTTCTTTCCTTCCTTCTTTCCTTCCTTCTTTCCTTTCTTCCTTCCTTCCTTTCCATCTATCTGTCTATCTATCTTGCTATCTATCTACCTATCTAGCGATCTGGCTATCTATCTGTCTAAATATCAATCTAAATATCAATCTAGCTGTCTATCCAGTCTTCAATTATCATACGTTTTGTAACGACCTATAGAATTAGATATATCTCACTCCTTGTGGAATTAAGGATTATCTCCCATACAAACCAATACTAGCATTTAAACCACAGATGAATTTCTCTGAACAACTGTTGAACTGTAGCCTCCTGTTATTTAAGGAAATGCTTCTGGTCCAAATGGTCGAGTCGTGACTTTTTCAGACATCTCTAAGAGGATATTGGCTGGGTTTCCTGTCCAAATCCTGGCAGATTATCAGGAAGAACTCCTGTTTTAGTGCATACAGATTATCATTATTATATTTATTTAGCCCCTTGACTTCTTGAGATGACCTAAATACTAAATGATTGCATGAACTTATTGCCATTTAATATGGATTTTAAGAAGTATTTTGATATGTTTTGCAGTGTTTTGTCTAACAATCTTACAGAGTCATGATAGGAAATGTCCAATCATGGCAATTTGAAATTTTATAAATGGCAGGCTCTATACTTAACAGTCTGTGTGAGAACCAAAATCTTGTTCGTTTCTTAGGATTTCAGAAAAATAACTTGCTTGATTAGCAATTTCACCACATGTTAAAGGCAACTTATGTTAGAAGTAAAAACACTGTACTACAACAGAAAAATATTGTTTATGGTATTGAGATAATCTATAACCTCCAAGAGTCCATGACCTCCAGAAAGAAATCCATATTTCGCTTCTAAAATGTTGAAGAAATATTCTAGCACCAATGACTTTCAAAACAAGACCTTTTCAAGTTATCAGCAACTTGTCCTTAACATTGTAAGGTCACTTGCAACTGATGACCTTGTCAATAAATCTCTTTCTGAAGTTTCTTTTTTGCCTCCCGTTTTGACATTTCCAAGGTTCTGATAAGTTTGAACAAAGAACCCATTCAACAAATCATAATTTTGATGCCATATTCTACATTGTTCTGGGTTTCTGGTCTGGTTATGTGTACCACTAGGGAATCTGGTAATTTGAAACATTTGAAACAACAAAATATTGGTTTATTCTGATGTATTTTACTCTCAATGTCCAGTGGCAGTGGTGCCTATTGAATCTAGTCATATTAATCAATTTAATCCAAGTCAATCTAATCCTATTAATCCATTCAACCCAGTTCAATCCATCCTATTCATTTCAATCTGACATCGATATGCTATCCAGCCTGTACGCCATATTCAATCCCATATTCAATTTTTTCAATCAAGCCAATCTTCGAAAAACAAAAAACCCCATCTAACCATTCAATTCTATCTAATCTATGCGATCCTCTGGACCAATTCATTCCAGTAGATATATAATATATTATGAAATTTGATCATCCAATTCAATCCCTTGCAATTCAGCCCAATTCAATCCCTTGCAATCCCTTACAATCCAATCCAGTGTGATAAACACATGTAAGATATTCACATGAATCTGCTCTTCGATATCAGAAGTTTTCCCAGTTCTCACTTCTTAGGGGTGGGTAGACAGGTATATTTTGGAGGAAGAGGGGTTTTTACTTTTTCCCAATGTTTACATTAACCCCCATGTATGAGGGTATGTGTGGATCCAAGATCAAGAAATCTAGATGGGGTTAGTGGATTATACCCTCAAATTGGAGAGTGTTGGATGGTTTAGAGCTAAAATTAGGCTGGGGTAAACATTTCGTTTTTGTCAATTTGCTTGAAGTTGGTGGAAGTGGTTCCTGTTATGATGATAGCCAAAAAATATTGCTCATAATTTTTTGGTATTTGAAGTACCAGGGGCTGAGAGGAGAGTTCCAGAACTCCTCTGGATGAGGGGTACAAATCCCCCTCTCTCTGTTGTAAATTATTTTCTGTATCAATAGAATAAAAAGAAAGCACATGTAAAATTTTCTATAAAATTAGTTTATTGCGATTTCTGGTCAATTGTATGCTTAGTCTAACAAAAATACTAGCATTGGATAGATTTAATGTTGTGTCTTTTGTCAAAAAAAAAGAAAAGAAGTTCATTACAATGCATGCCATGGCTGTGTTTACACTAATTAGTTTGTCACACTGGTCACTCCACAGACCCTGCATCTTGTAATTGACAAGTTCCACTCCCTCCAATGTGGGTATAGTTTTCACCCCCTGGAATTTGATGCATGTTGTTTCTCCAAATAACACGATTTTTCACCAGGTACTAATTATGCTACTTAATTGGAGCCCACTATCTTAACATTCACATGTGGTCCGAGTTAGAAACCAATAAATGCTAGAAGTCTGTTGACCACTAGGCCAGCTGATCTGGTTATAATGTTGTTTCAGCTTATTTGATTGAAAGTTAATGATGCAAGCCAATCCATTATCATTTGACAGATAGGTAGACACATGTAGATAGATAGATAGATAGATAGATAGATAGATAGATAGATAGATAGATAGATATGTAGGTAGGTAGGTAGGTAGGTAGATAGATAGATAGATAGATAGATAGATAGATAGATAGATAGATAGATAGATAGATAGATAGATAGATAGATAGATAGATAGATAGATAGATAGATATTGGGCTTTATGTCCTTCATTTATTCACTGACTAGGCTTAACGGACAGGCAGGGACTACAGGCATGGACCACAGAAATGAGGCACAGGATGAAACATCAGTCTGACATTGATTGCCCGAGTCAGGAATCAAACCTGGTTCCCTAGATAGATAGATAGATAGATAGATAGCTTCACAGACACTCAGATGGATTGATATATTTGGCCAGATTTGGTTATTGTAGTGTTGAGAAATGTTATGACAAGAGTGTTACCAAGACGAGTAATTAAATTCAGCAGAGTTCTTCAATGAGTTTAATTAAGCAAGGTTGTTGACGTCTGTTGTCATGGCAACAGAATTGTCAGAATGTGAAGATCTAATTGTCCGGAATGTGGGGAAATGTCAGAGAGTTATGTCATTGCTCGTGATTAGGAGTTAGTAATCCAATATTGGTGTTATTGAGATGTTTCTAATTAAGTTCTGATCAAAGGTCTTGTCTGCCTTGTCTGTCAATCTGTCCTTCTTGTCTGTCTTGGTGGTTGTGGTTACTGTATTCGCCTATCCCGTTGTCTGTTCAGTTGTCTCGGTCTGTGACAAGAATGTTTGTCTTGGTTAAAACTAACTGTCTATCCATCTTTCTGTCAACCTTTACATCCTGTATTTATGTCCTGATTAGGCTTGCAAGGACAGGCATGGACCACACTATGAGGTAAAGGGGCACTCTTGGCACAGGAGGAAACATGCATCTTCTAACGTAAGTTGCCTGGCCCGGGAATCTAACCCTGTACTGGTCCGAGAGATAAGCAGTACTATTGAGTTCGGCCTCACTGACGCCCTCAGGCCTATCTATCTGTTTGTGATCTAACTGTAATTTGTGTAAACCAAATTATCGGTTGATCAGCCCACTGATGAACTAACCAACGAACATTCATAAAATCATGTTTCCACCGACATACCAACCAAATTTCTTCTGTACCCGGTTGTACCCACCTCCTACGATATAATGTCTGGCCTCATAATATCGCCAATATTGTTCCAATATATACCTCCTTGTACACCTCCTATCTCATAAGGCTACAGGTCCATCTTCCTATATATCCCCTCTCATAATAGTCACCCTTTCATCTACCTTCCCCATTATAATGGCATATATCCTATGTGATGTCCTATGTGATGTCCCTATCATGGTCCATATGCAATATATAGAGGCATCAGTCTGATCAGAGGGTGACTCAGACCTCTCACCTGTCTCAAAAGATCAAAGGGAGCCAGGTAACGTCACTTTGATCTTTGGGTCTAAGGTATCAGGAAGGAGCAAGATCTCCTAAAGACCTTTGTAATCACTTCTCTAATCACTTCTATGTGGCCTAATCGATCCTCTAATCACCTCTGTAAGGCTATAATTAGACTACCAGCCACCTGATTAGTAAGTTAATTACCATGTACCCATGGCTGAAGCAACTATTACTAAATTAGTTACCAAATTGGTTAAACAGTGGTGGAGCATGTACTCATTGCATGCACCATGATTGCATACTGATTGCACTGGGTTGGATGTGGTTTGGCAAGTCAGCAGGGACATGAGTATTTCATGTTCTGTATAGATTTCTGTATACATGACATGATTAGACCTTGCATGACAATGGCATGGTTCTTGTTTTGGGGGAAAAGTGGGAAGTATAGAATACAGATCCATGTTTTGCTCCCTAAAATAGATAAGCAGATAGATAGAGAGTGTTGAAATACGCAAAAATACATGTGCTTCGTTTGCCGCCATTACAGCCGGATGGTTTATTTCTTGAGACACCCGTGCGACACTTCCGGTTACAAGGAACGGACGTAAACATCAACGCGTAAACATCAACACTAATACAAAAGTCTTTTAAATTTGAATGTGAGCAAATGGAGTAAATATTCTATGATGAGAAAGTCTTTTGAGTAAATTGAGTAAATATTCTATGATGAGAAAGTCTTTTGAGTGAATTGAGTAAATATTCCTGATTGGAAAGTCTTTAGTTTGAATGTGAGTAAATTGAGTAAATATTCTATGATGAGAAAGTCTTAAGTTTGATTCCACCGACTGATATCCCCCGCCTGTATTGCACACAGAAGATCAGAAGACGAAGCACCCCGCTTTGTCATACAGTTGGCTAACTGAGCACTGCCTGGGCACCATCTGACCTCTTGAACTTCCCTTTCTCTGACAGACTGTTTGATTGCCCCAAGATCGATTCGCAATCTCTTATCATCAACCAATTTTGTTGAATTTATGGCTTCCACGACACTCCTGTTATCTGTCCATGCTACTATTGGTATGTACTTCGGCAGTAAGAGTTCTTCAGCCAACGATTTAATGTATTGGGCACTTTCGAGCCCCTCCTGTAAGCTGAGAGCTTCAGCCGCAATGGTGGATCTCACCACCCGTTTAATCTTTCCTCCATGCCAAAAAATAGGGGCTGATCTATTAAATTGGTCGACGATAAACACAATATGTGCTCCCATACTACTGACACCATCACTGAGATTGGCATGGGCCGCATCAGAAAACACCACAATTTTCCAATTGGAGGGGTCACCAATGTTAGGAAAAGCAATTTGGCATGGTTCATCTTTGATATGCCTGATTACTTTATGTAATCGTTGTAAATCCTTGAGATTTCCTTTCTTAAATTTTGAGCTAATCTCTGTGAGATCGAACACTAGATCAGGGCGAGTTCCTTGGACAATCCAATTCAAGTTGCCAGCCAGGGAGCGCAAAAGGGTAAGGCCCTCGTCCGACAGGGGCACCAAGGATTTGTTGGCAAGAAATTCACGTACTTGGGTAGCGTCCACCCGCTGAACATAGTCATTTTGATCAAGTGTGATTTTCGCATCGGTTTGGTCTAAAATGAAACCAATGTACTTAAATCGTTGAGTTTCAAGTTTGCCAGCTTGGAACCGTCTACGCAACGGTATCATCACCGTTTTGTCAAAATAATCATCACCTGCATGCAGAAAATCATCAATGTGAGTGACCAGAAAACCACACAATCGTCCCGAGTTGTGCATGAGGAATAACGACGGGTCTAGTTTTGATTGTTTACAACCTAATCCTTCCAATATTTCCACCACACTCAGATAAAATTGCCTTGCTGCATCATTTAATCCGTACAAACACTTCTTCAGTCTCCACGCATGTCCCTTGGGAACCTTCGCTTCCGAAGGAGGAATAACAAAAACCTCACGATCAAGAGGTCTGCTTTGCAGGAAGGCTGATTTGATATCTGTGGTTTTAATAATCCACCGCATACTAGCTGCAGTTAAGAGAACAAGCCGCAAAGATGCCCTGGTGGCAGTTGGAGAGTCTGTTTGAAAAGTGGTTACCTCTTCAAAACCTCGGGCAACCAAACGAGCTCTGGTCTCCGATCCTTTTTGAGTAACAACCCATCGTGTAGAAATGAGTTTATTACCATCATCCTTGATGGCAACTTGTTCATACGCATCAAAGTCTTTTAACTTTTGCAGCTCTTTGAGTTTCGCCGAGTGTTCATCACTACTAACACCACAAACACTAACTGCTTCATCTTTTCTCCATTCAACGGTGTCAAGGTTTAGACTTTTCTGTACGCCATCATTATTTTCAATGTTCATCCAAGACTTATTCCCACCAGTAGCTTTACCAGCCCTACCAATCACCACAGCGTCCGTCCACGCATTGGAATCTGGATCAAGATAACTTATCCGATCCTGTCGTCGAAGTGTGCTAGAATCCGACACCTGTGCTGGAACAGAAGGATCTGCGGCCGGAGCTAACTGGTCTTGTTCCTGGTTGGAATCACCAACAATACTATCGGGAACAGGAGGATCAGCCACAACATCAGGGTGTCCTGTGCCCGCTCTTGAAAGGTCAAGGTCATCCTCATCATCATCATCAGATTCAGCCTCCTTCACTTCCGAATGACTCGACTTCTTGGCTTGATCAGATGGATGCGCTGTCACTGTGGCATCACTAAGAGTCACTTTCATAAGTCTTGTGGGGGATACTCTGACAAATGTGCCCCCATGCCGTACAAACACAACTTTTCCATCCTGGAATACAACTTTTCCTGGTCCCAACCACCGATCTTTGCCTTCTCGCTTGTAGAACACTCTGTCACCGTGCTGAAAACGCTGTTCAGAGCTTCTTACTTTACCCCGCAATGCACGACGTATTTTCTCATCTGCTTCGGCTTGAATGAAGGCAGTTCTGGTCGCATGCAAGGCATTGAGATGCTTCGCAAAGGTTTCACTCATAGTCAGCCCATCAAATGCTGGTAATTTGCTAGTCATAATGTTTGGTAAGTTCGGGTTTTTTCCAAAAACTAATTGATAGCTGCTGTATCCATGATGCATCTGCAAACTGTTTCTAGCCATATTTGCCCAGGAAAGTAACATCTCAATTTGATCATTGGGCTGATCACGGACAAGTTTTGTCAGAATCCCATCAGTTATAGCATGAACCCTTTCACAGAGACCATTCTGAAACGGACTCTCTGCTGCAGTGGTGAGAACTTCCACTCCAAGAACTGAAGCGACATCTCGCATCTCTTCCGCATTGAATTCACCACCATTATCCGTCAGAACACCTTCCATTACACCAAACACTCCAACCCAGTTAGTCATAACTTTATCAATCACCACACTGGGAGTCTTCCGGTCGATAAATACTGACACCGTCAAGCGTGACCACATATCAATCATGTGCAAGATCCATCGCTTGCCCCACTGTTTCAAATCCATTGCAACTTTTTCATTGAACCTGCTAGCCATGGGAAGAGCAACTGATGGCCTAGCTGGTGTCTTGGCGTATTCCTTGCACAATACACATTCCTTGTAGATGTCTGCTAAAAGTGTACTAAAAGAGTCTTTCCAGGAGCCAGCGTCTTTCAGCAAATGGACAAGTTTGTGTTCGGAAGGGTGACCGAATTGTCTGTGTAACTTCACCAAATGTTTCTTGCAATCTGCCCTGCCAAGATCATCTAAATTGACAGCGCACACTTCTTCTATCTTGACACCTTGTTCCTTATCAATTGGCACGCAATAATGTCCTGAACTTGTGAAATTGAGAGGCACTTCCTTGCCAAAAATGTTCGCTGTGTCGGACTCCATGTCCAACTTAATGTGTGCCTTCTTCATTGCTGACTTCGATAACAATAACGGAATATCGGACTGCACCACATCAGTAGTGAGTCGTACATTTTCCCCAGCCAGAACAATTGGAATTTCGTATTCCCCGTCTGATCGCAGTCTTGTACCTCCGCCAAACTTGAACATCTTCTCACCTTTGCGATGTAGCACACTTTTCCTATCACCCATTTCAAGGCTATCTAGATAATCGTCCAACCAGTCTTTTCCACACACTGTACTGGTGCAAGCACTGTCAAGTACAGCACAATTACGGGCATCCAAACCGAGACGAATTAAATCAGTTTTGTCGCCCGTAAACAGGACAGCTTGCTCAGTTTCTTCTTCCTGGGCCACATTCACATTTTCCCAGCTATGAGGACATTCATTTAACAGGTGCCGAAATGAACCACAGCAATGGCACGTTAATGGGTTACCATCGGTGCCTGACGGATTGACCAATCTGGTATTCTTCACTCGGCCACGCTGGGAACTCGCTTGGTCACGCTGATAGCCGGCCCGGTCTCGCTGAACACCATGAAAACCAGCACCACGGAAACTACTGGCACCACGGAAACTATTGGCACCACGAAAACCACTGTTATTGCCCCGTCCTGGCTGTCTGGCAGAGGAAAACCCCCTGGTTCTTCCTCGTGAATAGGGACGATTCAGAAACACTTCTTCACTTGTTTGAAGAACAGACTGCGGCTCCACCTTGATTGCCGCTGCAGCAGACGGATTACCGGGCGAGTCTCTCACTGCCCCCCCCTTGAATTTTTTCAAGGACACCTTTGCTTGCTCGTACATAGTATTTCGTTTCGAAAAGTCAATGCCCGTCAATACTAACAAACGCTCCTCCTTTGTGATTTTTGCCTTGCGCAGTAATTTAAAGGCCAATATGGCAGGGGGGAGTTTCATGTCTAGTCTTTCTATTCTGGAATATTTTAGATCAAAATTGTCAATGAAGTCCTCCATGGACTCGGATGCATCATGCTCATAACTTTCAAAGTCTTCAAATTTATCCAAACTATCTTCCAGATCATCTTTCCCCAAGCGTTTGTCAAGATACTTGATCAAAGTGTCCAAACCATCATCTTTCATTAAATCCTCATTTTTCACTTCATCAAACACCTGTTCACGAATTTTAGAATCCTGAGGCAGCGACAAAGCAATAGCCACACCTTGCTTCTTCTTCTCCAAGTTCGTCACCAATTGCCATGCTAACAACTCTCGCTTGTAACGCTCATAGTTCTTTTCTTTCACATTTAAAGTCGGAGGATTTATTTTCATAGACGCCATGCTTTCGACTTCTAACTTCTTCCCTTTCTTCCTTCTTCGTCTGTTTCTTTTCATGGATAACAACGTTGCGCCATGTTTGCGATTTCGTTCGAAAAATTGTCAAAAACCTCGATTCTGAACATGTGCGCACACCACCAAATTTCGCCCGCTCAACTTTCCACTCACTTCGACGCTCCAAAACGCTTCAAATCCACTATATTCGCTCACTTTCTGTATGTCACTCGTTCGTCCAGCTCTTTGTTCGTCTTCTCAACACACTTTAGTCCTCTGAAACTTTCTGGAAACGACGCTCCGCTACCATTGTTGAAATACGCAAAAATACATGTGCTTCGTTTGCCGCCATTACAGCCGGATGGTTTATTTCTTGAGACACCCGTGCGACACTTCCGGTTACAAGGAACGGACGTAAACATCAACGCGTAAACATCAACAAAGAGATAGGGAGATAGAGATAGAGAGATAGAGAGACAGACAGAGTTAGACAGATAGAGAGATGGACAGAGAAACAGACAGAAAGGCAAGTGTGTTCATGATACTTTCTATGCATGTTCTCTTGGTAGGACTATACATAACTTAACAATATACTGGAGACATCTGACTCATCTCCTAGTCCTAGTACATACATGGCATAGTACATTCCTGTTCTTATGTGACATTTACACACCAGAACACAATAGACAATACATTTATTGTAAGCTGACAATAAGTCCTTATTAAGCAGTACATTTAATGTTATGTTAAGATGATTAGCAGGCATGTAAATGCCATGACCTTGACCTCTATGTGAAGGTCAGATCAGGTCACATGACTTTAAAGTCCCAGGGTGAGAAAAGTAGCACGTTTTTGCACCATAGGTGTTAAGTAATTGTTTGTTTTTGCTCTTAATTGTTTGTTTGTCTATTTGTTTATGTATTTGTGACAAGCCACATGAAAAGGGACCTTAGGGGTGAAATTATGAAAAATCAGTTTCAGGTGGTAAACTTAAGTTATATTGCTGTAGTTCATAAAAATATAAAAGTTTTTGCTATACCTCACATTTTTGGTATTCTACAGGGTGTTTTAATTATGCAAGTCAGTTTGACAAAAATCATCCAAAAACGGCCGACAGAGAAACTCAATCATGAAAGCCATATCCAGGAAAGTGTGGTTCAGGTGATCTTTGATCAAACTTTCTACACATGCTCATTTTTAAAAGTTACATATTTGTATTTTTTTTCTGAGATATTATTTTTGGTTGCCATGGAAACAGCGTTCGTAAAAATTGACCAAATTTACCGTTTTGACAAGATTTGGGTGTTTTTCTTTTTGATGCAGAATTAAAATGGTTTCAGCTCATGCACAAATAAGTATTCATAGGCCTATATATCTCTGAAGTCCCTCAGTTCTGTGTATTTCAACAAAACCAGGTATCACACACATCAGTCACATAATGATGCAGCACAGGGTACTGCATTTTATGCAACAAAGTACACTCTTGCATATATATATTATATTGCACGACCTAAAGAGTGAAGACCAAGACTGAGTATTCCAGTCCCTTTGTGAGAGTAACTGCTATTGACTTCTGATTAAGTGTCACTTTAATACTCACCAGTGTCAGAACAAGAATTGATGCCAAATAGAGGTGACATGCTGCAGTAACTATTGTTAGTGAAATACAGTTTGCCTCATCAAGCCATCCTCCCCACGCAAGCCCTGCTAAAATGGACAGGGTTTTCTGCTATTTCCAACTTCTTCTGTGATTGGCTGCTTATTTAGGTCATAAGCATTTTGCATGCAGATTTAGTCCGATTATGGACACTTAGAGGATTACTGGCAACTGAGAAAAACAGTGTAAAACAAACAAACTTTCAAACAGTTTCATTTCAGAACTGTGAAAATACATAATTCAATGGAATTTTCGGAACTGTGATAGCACCTTTCAACAATACACAATTTCTCCATTTGTAACAGTGTGCAACAGAAGCAACAATTTCAAACTGTGAGCCAAAACAGGGTCAGTTAATTAAGTATTCATGAATTAGCAAAGGTTATGGGCCATTTTGTCATGGTATGACTTGGGATGATGCATCAAGCACGCCAACTGGACTAAACAGACTGGAAAATGTATGACTGGGAATAGGAGTTTTACCGAAGGGGGTACGAGAGTTAAATGTTTTTCAAGGGGTGGGGGTTATTCTGTGTGAACTTTACAATGCAATTAATTGTTATGGATATTTTTTTTGCCTGTTTTACAATGATTTTATGTTAAACAGCTCTGCAATTCACTGACATTTTGCAAAACAGCCCTTTGCAACAGCAAGAATTTGATAGCTCAAGAATTCATGGCATTCAACGAGCCTTCATGGTGCTGGCAATTTTACTGATGTCTGAGTTGTTGTTTAGGCAAAACACAATTTTGGTAAATGTTCATTTGATAACTAAGGTGCTTTTCAGAGTAACATCTCACTTCAGAGAGAGTAATTGAGACACATGTTGGCATAGACAGATAGATGGATAGATATGGCAAGTGCATCACTCTAAGTCCACCTCCGGCTGCCCACAGGGGTTAGCTGATGAGATAGTAGAAAGAGAGCACCCAAAATGTTACACATTTACCCTATTATAAGTATGTGAGAGATCTTTTACTTGCCCAGCACAGACACTGATACAGGGGGTCGCAAATTTAATGTCTCATCGACATCCAGCTGGGATCTTGGTTATGAAGTTCACTGAAAATTTTAGTGTTCCCCGCCTGGGGTTCAAACCCATGCAGGCAAAGACCATCACCGAAGCAAGCAGGAATCGTAACCACTCAACCAACCAGCTGCATATTTATGGTCTTCAGACCCGAACTTAAAATTTCAAAGATAAGAACAGTTGTGGATGTAAATGATGTACTCCAAATCAAAATATGACCTCAATCCTTCTCAATGGCTACAGGCAGCCATGGGAGATTCTTTTACTAAAAAAATAAATCCAGATAATGCTATTTCTGCAATGGGTTCATTCAGTGGTCAGTCACAGCGACAGTGAACCATATAATAATGACTATTTCCCTACCTTCAGAAGTAGGCGTACCCTGGAAAAAGATTTAGCATTCATTGGGGCTATTGTTGCAAAGCAACATTCTTCTTCTTCTTATGTAACGCTCTTCCGTCCGTTAGGACATCTAGCGCAGCTCCGGAGAGCCATGACTTTTTTAATTATAAAAATCAGGGAAAATGAAATTCTCCCTGAAAGTAGCGAGGAGTCACCCTACGTTGCCGGCTTCAATTGTTTCAGCTGTTTGTCCTCTGTAGGGCTACTTGAAAGTGGATGACTTGAAAAATTGTTGTCTGGGCTTTCAAAGTTCAAAATGGCATTCAATGCTAAGTGCCAGAAAAAGACCTCCGCCGATTCTTGAGATTTCTTTGTTTTCAGTGCCTCCAATTGTCACAATTTATAGCAGAAGACGGTCACAAAGTCTAAACTGCTTTAGGTAACACACTTGGATGTTACAAGACCTGAAATAATTCATAAAGTCAGTAGAAAAACATCTGCTGAATTTGTTGACATGTCATCATGATGATCGTCGCCAACCAAAGCAACATTCCTGGGACACAATCAAAGTAGTCATCCATAATAAAATAATGTTTATTCTACTGTGTGTGAAACCAAAGTTGCAAAAACGGAGCTTTTTCAAAAATCTGGTTTCTACATTCCCAGTCATCAGGCCTTCCTATATTCATTCATCAGTATTCATCACAATTTTACAAGCACACAGGTCTTCAATCTGAGAACGAAACCTGGGCCCCATCATAAACAGCAAAACAAAAGTTATGCAAGAATGCTGAAATAGAGAAGCTGAACTTATAATATATTATTTACTGTTGTCACATATAATATTATATGAATTAAGCCTAATTAATGGTTATAAGCAACCACATAATGAATTGTGATTTTAAAATAACTTTGTCAAACTTTTAAAACTTGTCTTGGAACAACCAACTATTAGCTAATTGAATTTCTATTTTTAGATTCACTTGATTCATACTAAATTGGCCATTTACCATGTGACAAAACAATCATTTGGACACTTGAATTTCACAACCAATAATTTTAGTAATCCACATATCAGCTGAGCCATCATGGAAGTCAATCAAGTGTATCCAGTTGTAAACAAACTTTTTGCACAGGCAGTGAGTGATGTGCTTGCTAGCTATTATGCAGCATTACCAGTGTCCACATCATGAACATGAAATAAATCTTATATCATGTAGGCTTTACTGACCAATTAATGAAATGGCTACACTTGCCAAAGATACAGTGAAGCATTCAATAGCTGAACCAGTGGTTGTTTTTCTTAAAATTTAATGCTTTTACTTATGGGAATCTGTTGTTGGTTAAATGTCTTTTTATTTTTTTGCACATGGTATTTGTGTCAATCGACTGTATATATATGCCTCTTATTAAATCTATTTTAAACAATTTAACTTTATTTCCATAAAGTTAACACTCAAACTTCTTTAAACAAATCTTGAAATCACAGCTTGACACCTGGGCCCAACAGTTGGTGCTGGTCAACATCAGATTATAGATGGAGCCACCAGTACTGCAGAATAGCAGTTCACTGACTTCCACACAAGTATTACTAAAACTGAGTTCCATTTTATTTACCTGTAGATATCATGTTGAAATATGGATGGTGATACAATTTAGAGTGCATAAGTGCCAACTAGCATGGCAAAAAGCATAGGTCCAAAATCAAAAACGAACACTAGTGATCTAAAGTGTGGCTAAAGTGACACCAAGATCTCTGATGCAGGCTGGGCATAGGACCCCTACAAAATCAAATTCCTGCGTTCAAAAGTTGAGTCTTTGAACAGGTAAATTTTAGCACTGATATATATATTAGCAAGTGCATTAGAAACCTTGCATGCAATATTTCGAGTGCCAGCAAGCACAAGTATTGAGGCTACCATGTGCGCGATTTACCAATTTTTGTTTTAGCTGGTTTGGTGACGTCAACTTTCCCGGGCACTTTCTGTGATATGACGCCACCACCCGTAAGGTCCCTTTTCACGTGGCGCGCCACATTTGTTTGTGACACACAGGAAGTACTCTCCACACTTGGAGGTGATGGTCATAAGCTCTTTTGCATAAATTTGCCACTAGGGGTGTCAGTGGGATGTGATTGTTCTAGTTGTTCAGAGTGATATAGTAAGTGATACTGGAGACATTGGTTTGAAATTTTCCTTGGAATAATTTAATAAAACGATATATGGCCATTAACCATTACTTTTCTTATTATGGAGATAATTTTTGGTGTTTTCCCTGTTATCTAATGCGAAACTGATATTCAATTTACAGTAACAAAGCTTTCGTTGCCTGCGTTTCTATAAATTTTCAAATTTTCAGAATGAAATTGTGATAATGACATCTTAATTTTATCTGACTTTTCCACATAGCACGACTTTAATATTGTCAATTTGATAATTTTATAAAACAGTACTGAGTAAACTTTTGGTTAATTTGTAATCGCTGAAATGTTACCATCCCAGATCTTCATATGAATCTATTGAGTACACTGACAATGTATTCCAATACAATGTCTCCACTGCCCTCAAACCTGTAAAACACCCTTCTAGCCTACTACCCTCCTCCCCCTTTGCAAAATGGTAGAGTCCATCTGTTGACAGATGCCTTGCAGTTCACAGAATCTAAACATTGCAGGGGGAGATACCACAGAGTGCACATGTATTGGACGATTACTATAGCTATGGGCTAGATTTTAGCACATTTTAGGTGTCTATGAAGCTCTATGGGTTGAATGTGTGCTAAATTGTGGATTTAATGGAGGATTGAGTAATTTTGGAGTATACTTGGGGGATATTTGGACGTTTTGGAGTACATTTTGAGGATTTGGAGTACGTTTTTGACCCCAGAAGATATAGAAATTCGTGTTTATGGAGCATATATTGGTGAAAAGTGTGAAATATATACCCTGGAATATATGCAACAAAATAGAAATAATCTAATAAATTCTGGACCATCAGACTCTTTTGGGAAATACCACTTGGATCCACAATTAGTGGAAATAGTGCAATAGTGGAATTGCTGTATGCAACAACATATTTTGGGAGAATATATGTGATTGGTGTTGATATAACAACATAATTTGCCCTGTTGCTACATATATTGTGTACTGTTTGCACTATTTTGCACCTAATAGATCTATAATCATCGATTTGTATCAAAATTGGACCTATCCAGTATCCAATAGTATCCATATATGAAGATACAGCTGCAATTTGCCAGGATGGACCACTAACCATGGATTTACCATTTGTGGGGACTGCAAACTTGAATTTTGGAGGTACATGGATTTACCTATAGCAGCATAATAAGAAGTATATAGAGTAAGTAATTGGTCTGCAAATAATTGGTGATATATTTGTATGATATTTGTATAATATACTTGATAAATATTTGATGTTTTTGAGTCAAAATATTTTCAGATGTATATTCAATACTCTATAATCTATATCAAATTACTTGGTACATGCTAGACAGCTATGCAATATGTATCTGATGTACTATGTTTGTATGTTTGAAGTACAGTGCTAGCATTGTAATGCTCCTACCTGATAGTACCTTCAGTGGTACCTGAGCCTACCTGTAGGCCCTACTAGTGCAAGGTCAGTGAAGGAGTTTAATGATATATCTGTCAAATAATCAATCAAACTGCGTATATCTTGTCCCCTGTCATTATTTATACAATTAAAAGACTTATAGAATATAGAAAGAGGCAGGTTGGGAGGTAGACAAGGTAGATATATAGATAGGTAGATATTGTATCTACCAACCTGCTTCTGCATATTATATGGATAGATAGATAGTCTGAAATAGGTACGTATTTATAATCAAAAATAGATCATCCTCGGTACCAGTGTGAGAGTGAGCTAATAGTTAGTTAGATAGATATAGATAGATAGATAGATAGATAGATAGATAGATAGATAGATAGATAGATAGATAGATAGATAGATAGATAGATAGATAGATAGAAATGCAAATTGATTTATTGATTGGTTGATTGAAGAGCTGGCAGTCATAAAAATGTTGTAAATTTTTGACAATTTTGGGTGAAGTCGAATGCTGAGGGCAATACCACAAACTTAATAAGGATCCATTGAAGTGGGGTTCAATAAAACCACAAGAATCCAAACAGAGACTTGAGACAGCCAACAGAGACTGCAAACATGGATTGACTAATTTCAAATTTGCCCAACAGCTAGGAAGCCAAGTCAATTTCACTTCCCTTTCTATTTTCTTGAAGGAAAAAGACAAAAAACATTCTTAATCCCTGCAGGAAGGCAAAGATCACGTTATTAAGACAATAGACAATCCCAGTTGTTTACTTTGAATGAGTCACGTGACTCAAACAGTACACAATCAGGTCACATGACCTCTCTTTATCTGACACCTTGTGGCAAAGACCAACAAATATAGCAAATATCTGGGTGTTAAAAGATTATAACATGGATCTAGGATTTCAGCATTCATTTGTTTTCATTGTATATTTCACAGGTAATATATACTCCAAAAAAATGTCAGATTATTTACATAAGTTTGTCATATAGATGACCTCATCCGCTGAGTATATCTTTGAATAAGGTGTAAAGGTAGATCGATTATAGATACCTGATAATATCTATCTAACTTTCTATACAGTGCAGACCTGTCTATGATTTTCTCCTTGGGCCCGGGGCCTACACTCTGGGAAGAGTGGGGGCCTAGGTCAGTGGCAGCTAACCTCTGTGACTGTGGTTTAATTTGTGGTACAGGCGACACTGACATTTCATCCTGTGCCAAGAGTGCACCTCGCCGCGTTACTGTGGTCCCTGCCTGTCCTGTTTAGCTTGCTTAGTGCAAAAATTATTGGATGGCAAGCTCCATCACCGATCTATCTATCTATCTGTCTGTCTATCAGGGGGAGGGTTACCTCAGATCAGTGGTACTTGCTGGGCTGCCAATCCCAGGGTCCAGGGTTCGAATCAGCTCTTGCCGGGTCACTTGGGCCTATGTTGGACCGTTGGATGGTAGTTTCAATCATCCTTCTTCTCATTGCTGTGTCCTCTTCCTGTCCTAATTAGCCTACCAAGTGCATAAATAAAGGATGTAAAGCTCCAATCATCGAATAATCTATCTATCTATCTCTCCATCTATCTATCTATCTTTCCTGATCTAGGCCTATCTATCTTTCAAAGAGTACAAATTGTATCTCTAGTAGGCTAGTACTGAATCTAATACATTAATTCAAAATGCTACAACTTCAAAAGAATAACTCAACAATAGTTCACCCCCTACTGCGAGGCCATCTAGCGAGCAGAATAAGCATGACACCTGCAAACAATAGGCCATTGTCTAGGTCACGTGACCCAGCCAACAATAGCACAGACGTCTTGTTTGCTTGCCTGGCTTTTTGACTTCTGAGGTGTCGGGTTATTGAAGGGAAAGTTTAACTTGCAACCCGATACTTTTAATATGAAGAGCCCCTTAATGGGCAAAAAATTAAGTCAATCACAAAAAAATTATGTCAACTACTGATGATAATTTGGTGAGATTCTGAGAGAGCACTCTGAGAATTACTTTCTCTGAATGTGAGAGAGTTGTACAGAGAAAAATATTAGCAAACAGCAAAAGATTTAAAATGGTTTTTAGATTTTTCAGAGTTTCAAATTTCAGAATTGAATTTACAAAATGTGTGAATGTGTATTTTGAACTATTTTCAAAGATTTATATAAAATAGATTAGACTGAAATTGTCTAAATGATTTGGCCACACTCACCAAGGCACCATAAATGAGTATTTAGTGGGATAGATAGATAGATAGATAGATAGATAGATAGATAGATAGATAGATAGATAGATAGATAGATAGATAGATAGATAGGGAGATAGATAGATAGATAGATAGATAGATAGATAGATGATAGATGGATAGATGGATAGATAGATGGATAGATAGATAGATAGATAGATCGATAGATAGATAGATAGATCGATAGATAGTTTTCTGGAGTTGATAGATAGATAGATCTTTGATTCATTGATACATTTCTAGATACAATGCAAGAGTTTTCGAGAGTCAGCAAGATAGTTTGCTAGATAGACACATAAGAGCATCAAATGGATAGACTGATAGATAGATAGATCTGTATTGAGTCACTATTGACAGAACTTTTGACACATAGACCCTCTACAAATCTACATACCACACAAAATCATAATGTAGCACACAGTCGTGGGATATGAGACTAGATAATTCATACTGCACAGTTTTACATGAACCTCTTTCATGCCAGAGTGCATTCTTGTAGTGCTTGGGTGTATTACAATATTTTCATACAACACAACAATGTCACACACTGGGTCACAATTTTACAATACATTGACTGCAGTCACTTCACACTCAAATCAAATCACACTGAAAACATGTAGCCTCTTGAAAGTGAGATATAAACCATGGTTTGACTACTTTGCAGTTAAAAAACAACAAAGAATTTGATTGTTTTAGCTCTTTCACACAGATAGGCCACCCACAGTGGCCAATGGGGCCTTATGCTTCATGTTTATGGGTTTATGGACTATTGGGCCTCAGCTATTATTCTAACTATTGCCACGTGCCTCCCCTATTCTCCTCTGCTGTTGTCTATATGGGTTGGGGGACCTGGAATGCTCACAGAGAATGCACAGTGATTCAGTCAAGCATCTATTGTGTGCACACTGCAGTAGCTGCACAATATTGTTCTGAGTCTCTGACTGATGACTGGTGATGACTGATGAGTATGGGTTGTATCTGAAGAAATACATTTTGGAAGATCCAGGGTGTTTTGTTTATGAAACCTGGACTCCATGTTAAACAACATAGTATGTTTTGATATTATTAATTCTGGAAAATCCAGAGATTGTAAGATACTATGACTCACTGACTGACCGGCTGGCTAGTTGGTTGACTGACTGGCTCACTGACTGCCTGACTGACTGGCTCACTGACTGCCTGACTGACTGGCTCACTGACTTACTGGCTCACTGACTTACTGGCTCACTGACTGCCTGACTGATTGATTCATATGTGCTAAATGACATAAACTAATTGAGCCTGTTGCCTTTGGAAAGGCAGGTGAATGGTTACTCTGCAAACTCAAACTAGTACAAAGTACAAACATGATTATTTTTCAGAAAGTAGACACACAAATCAAACTCCTATCCAATCTCATCTCTTACCTCTACCAACCAGTCCCACCTCCATACCTACCCAGTACCCACTTGCCTACCTTGTATCTCATACTACAGCTAAACAGACACCAGAGTCAGACACAGAAAGATACCAGGTATACACACCAGGTAAACCACCATACACATAATACAGTTTTCTGCAATAGATATACATGTGTTATCTATATGAGAGGGGGGCCCAAACATATGTTTCAGCTTACTGACTGTAATTCCCAGTAGAAACACATTGGTAAACCATTCACACACCCCCTGCTGAAACTAAATAGGCATTGTTCTTACAGGTCACGTGACCTGATCTATAAATAGCCCCACAATAGCCTCTGACCAGTGGAGAATCTGGAGAAAGTGTTAGAGGGTATACATACTACAACATAGAATGTATTGTTTCTCCAAGATTGTACTATGTATTGTCAGAGTGTTATTGCACTGTACTATGACTGTGCCAAGTTGCTATAGTGTATATTGTATGTGAGGTACATATATATCTATACAAATATATGTATCTTGGGTTAGTGTTTGGATAGTGACTGACAGTCTGACAGTGTAGTCACTGTAATATTATTTGTTTGTTGTGAAATTGTTACCTGTGAAGGATGCAGTGTACTACATGCATGTAGGTGGTCACAAAGAATACATTTTTGCAGTCCGTTCTGTGATTCTGAAGTAGTAGGCTTTGATGACGACAAGAGATCTTTCAGAAAATTTATTATGACTCGAATAATGACCATCTAATGCAGTCCGATAAATGAAGTTGTCTGCCTGCGCCATACTTGAATAGCATTTTTCGATCCACATCTTGAAGCAGTGAAAATATAGAAATATAAACATAATTCAATGTAAACAAAATCCAGAATTCTCAATTGTATTTTTTTGTGCAAATCGATATTAATACATCATAGAAGAATACTATTTTCTAGCCAGAACAAACTTGTAGCCCATCATCATGTATTTAGTGATGAAGAGGTACCTTGTAATTATAGCATAGATAGCCTTAGATAATACAGGTACATGTAATGGGTCTGGTAACATATATACATTCAGTTCTGCTGTTCTGGGCACTATACCTTACCCCTGTGTTATCAGTACCTAGATAGGGTATAGGGGTAATACCTGGGGTATGGCATAGGGGTAAAATGGCGTACCACAGGGTGCAAAATTTGCCTCTATCTATCACAGCCTTTCTGTTGTCTATTAGTCAAGCATATTGCCTTTGCTAATTGACTGGCCAATCAGAGTAGAGAATAAGAGATCACATGACTGTTGCTATGCCAACGGCATCCAAGCGTGACCTAGTTTTGATGGACTACCAGACAGATGCAGTCTTTGAGTTACAATCTGTCTACAAAGTGTCTGTATGTGTCTCACCTGTCTGTAATTTGTCTGTCTGTCTGTCTAGTGGCCACATCATATCACCTCTGTGTTCATGTTTCAGAAATGTTCCATGAATGTTCCAAGAAATGTTCCATGAATGTTCCTAGAAGGTACAGTGAATGTAGATGAAATGTTGACTGAAGGTAATTAATGGCGCATCATCACTCCACCATACCTTGAAAGTCATCTTGATACACAAGGTTTGATGAATGCTCTCAATTTGTTTGAAGAAGGCCACTGGAATTTTGATCATCTGATCAATAGTCTTGGAGCTTCACAAGTTGTCTTGAGGGAAGTTTGATGAAATTCCAGACAGATTTCCAGTTTGGTTGCCAAGAAATTCATGAATGTTGACTGAAAGTTATGGATATTCCCACATATTGGTAGAAACACTTCCCAAACTTCTGATTGTGAATGTCGCCTGAACGATTGGATAATGTTTGTGGACATGGCGGAGAATTTCATCAATGCTCCCTGAAAGTTTAGTGAATGTTTTGTTTGGACATTCCCCAAAAGTTACGTGAATGCCCCCTTATGACAATTGGAAGTTTGTTAATCAAAGGTTTGATGAATGCTGCTTGAATGTTTTATAATGTTTGCCTAATGTTACCCGAATAGTGAATATGAACTTTTCATGCATCGAATCCCTTGCTATGTTGCAATAATGCTTGCTTAATGCTCTCTCAGTGTTCGCTGTATTGGTATGTGTACTCTTTTGGTACATGGTGCTACTTCATAAGTTGAATCAGACTGAACTCCCCAAGATTGCACCAAGAGCTGTGAACATTCCATGGATGTTACAGATGTATTCTGAAGTCTGGATACATACTTCTAATATATCAACATCACCTGCCTGACAGACTCTGTCATGATAAAATTTCAACCTATTTGAAATAGAGATAGCAGTCATACTCATGCCCTAAGACTGATTTAGACAGATCTGGACAGTTGCTGATAAATTGGTAATAAATACCATTAAATTCCTATGCCAAAATTGACCTTTATAGATTCAGTAAAATTTGCTTCTGATATTTCAGACTGTACAGTCATTGCTGAACTGGAGAAAACCCAATATAATGTGAATTGGGGTTGACAGCTCTCTGCCTTTGCCAAATGTACAGTTCAATATTACTTAATTTTGGCTGTCAATTTATCTATACATATTGAAGGATGGGTGATTGGGGCTTTACATCCTGATTTATGCACTTGTGACTTGGGAGACTAATTAGAGCAAGACGAGGACATAGCAATGAGGAGGACATAGCGAGGCAAAGGATGATTGAAACCGCTGTCCAACGTCAGTCCAGGTGACCTGCCAGAGCGGGAATCGAACCCGGGACCCATTGCAGCCCAGTGCACTACTAACTGAGCCAACGCCCTCCCATTTTGTACTTGGGCACACTTAAATCCTGAAAGGATCAGAAAATGCTCAAATTACAAAATCCCTTAATCCAATATATAGTGTCTGAGAACATACAATAAATACATTGTAATCCAAGATCCTTTCTTCAGACAAATCCAATTCTCAAGATCTGAAAAATCAACAAGTCTTTTGTCAACAAATAGCATAAATAAATAAAGGGTTTTGTATTTGTTTGTCTAAAACCTCAGTATACCAAACAAACAATGGATAAACAAACACTGACACTAATCTTAAATTTCTAACAACAAATCCCACATTTTGTGAAATCTCTGGTTGTCTGCATCTTTCCTTGTTAGATAGAGAGACAGACAGAATATATAGGGAGACAGATAGATAGAAAGGTAGATGGATAGCTAGATAGCTGGATAGATAACTAGATAGACAGCCAGGTAGAAAGAAAGTAAGAAAGCTAGATTGATATATAGATAAATAGATAGATAGATAGATAGATAGATAGATAGATAGATAGATAGATAGATAGATAGATAGATAGATAGATAGATAGATAGATAGATAGATGTGTCACATTTGGATTACTTTGGTGGTCCCTTTGTAAACAATGCAATGTAGTTACCCTGTAATCAAAACCAATATTATTTATATAGAATTGTGGCATCTATCTATAATAAATGAACTCTGGAAGTGAACAGGTTAAATCAGAACACAGTGCAACACACCAAACAATTAACTGATAAATATAATCAAATGATTGGGGACAAATATGTTGTACAATTAATACATTTGGGGATTAATGGGATTTTATGCTTGCTATCTGCTGATACATTTATGAAACTATTGTCAAGATAATAGAGAGGGATGTAGGTAAATGGATTATTGATAATTCATAGTTCAATCACTTAAATTAGTCATTGTGTTGATGGGTATGTCTTGTTGTGGGTGTATTGTGCATATATCCATCATATTCTATACAGGTTTCTGACAGGTTATACCTATATGTCTGTCTAATAATTTTCCATAGATCTATCTATCTATCTATCTATCTACGCCTTGTCCTCCTTCTGTCCTAATTAGCCTACCAAGTGCATAAATACAGGACGTAAAGCCCCACTCATCCATCCATCTATCTATCTACCTCTTCAGTCATCCTTCGCGCCTTTGCAGTGTCCTCCTCCTGTCCTGATTAGACTACCGAAGTGCTTAAATACATGACGTAAAGCCCTAATCATCCATCCATCATACTCACTTACACTTTTGATTCACCCCCTTCTTCCCCCAGAAGCACACCTTTTAGCATAGAGAGCACTAGTGGATTTCAAGGTAAACAAGGTGGTGTATTTTTCTTCTTTATTTTTCCTCTTTTTCTGCACAGAGCACAGCTGAGCAGAAGCCATTCTGTGATTCTTGGGGGTAAAAAAATTAACCCCTTTTGCCTGCATTTACCCACCTGGCAATGTACAGTGTTTGCATTAGGGGTGTGTGATTCTACCCCATGGGTTCTGTGTTCTGCTGGCTGTCTGACTGTCTTGTGTTGCTGTCTGCCTGTCTGTGAAGCTGTCTATCCATCAATCTGAAGGGATATCAAGGCTTTTTTGTATGTAATTGATTGAAGGATGATTGGGACTGTATGTGGCATGTGCTCCATCTGTGCACTGGGTAGGCTAATTAGGACAGGAAGAGGACATAGCTATGAGATGAAGAATGATTGAAACTGTTGTCCAATGTAAGTCCAGTTGAACCCGACGCCAAGGCAGGAATCAAACCCAGGACCCAGCGATTGGCAGCCCAGTGTGCTAACAACTGAGCTAACCCTCCCAATCATGGTATAGATATGGTAACAATGGTGTTGGCCACCTTAGGGTTAGGGTCCCTGAGAGGTGTTCGTTGATTTGGTGGATATATACTGTAGTTAGGTCGACATGTGTAGATTGATAAGAAAAGTCACTCCATGAAAACCCTGGATCACAACAACTTCAAAATAAGTCCACACAAAGCAGTTTAGAATTATTAAAACACACAGGCAATGACATAATTCTGTGAACAAAATACACAATTGAAGTTAAACCGAACAGTCAAAACATAGAAAAAAAATTATAAAATACATACTAGTGTCTTTTTGTGCACTTGTCTCCTATTTGATAGTAAAATCTTAGATCTTAAAGCAGTCTTGACTGCAGTCAAGTACCAGAACTGAGTACTGAGTTTACACTGATATATTCCAAGATTTAGACAGCTGATAGACCATAGTTTCTTTTTGAAGTAAAGAAAGTTTTTCTTCACTGTTTTTTATTCCCCTCAAAGCTCCTTTTTGCTTTGGATGTTTTATTTCTTGGAGTTTAAATTGGATTGTTGAAAGTTAACTTGATAAAGTTCTGAAGAGAGTCTAGAAGGAAGATATAGGAGAAAAAACTGTCTCGTGAAATGGTGAAATAGTAAGTTTAGTAGTATTTTGGAGAAAGTCTTGTGAGGAGAGATGGGACTTTTGGGTGAGGAGACTTGTGGGGTGAGGAGACTTTTCGGATTAGGAGAATTGTGGGGTGAAGAGACTCTGAAAGAGGGGAGACTTTTGGGTGAGGAGACTTTTGAGTCGAGGAGACTTTTTTGGGGTGAGGAGACTTTAGGAATGAGTAGATTTTAGGAATGAGGAGACTTTGGGTGAGGTAACTTCAGGGATGAGGAGACTTAATTTTGAGGTTAGAGGACTCCTGGGTTGAGGAGACATTTGGGGTGAGCCCGATGAGACTTTTGAGGTTTTGTTTGTTTGTTTTTTACGCCTGTGTAGCACCTTTGTGGGGCTATATCGAGGCAGGCGATCGCCGTATGATGATGAGATGAGAAGACTGTGATTCTGGCACATACCCTATTAATTCAGGGATGCCCAGGGTCTTTCAGTTGCCCCAGCATAGAATACTGGATACAACCCGCCTCCATTTATAGTCCATGGGCTCGGACTAAAGTGAGTCCCCAGGGTGAGATTTGAACCCACACCCTCAAAACCAGTTGACAAGCGCACTTACCAATTAGGCCACAGGGGAACTCCAGAGACTTTTGAGATAAGATTTCTGGGATGAGGGGACTTGCGGTGAGTAGACTCGGGAGAGACATGATCAAACTTTTTTGGGGCGACGAAACTTTTGTGGTGATGAGACATTTGGGGTGAGGGGACTTGTGAGGTCTTTTGTGGGGACTTGTGAGTATGTTAGGAATTTGCTTTAGTTTACCTTTACTTTGTCTATTGTAAAAACAAACATACAACTAAATTACTGCTGCTATACTTGTATCAACTTCACCAAATAACCTCAGTATATTGGTCAGTTCAAGTTCATTCCAGAGGTCATACTATAGGTCATGACCTCTTGGCTATCAGTTAATTAACAAACAATCACACTTGGATGACCTAGATTAAGATAATGGGGTGAAATTGGGATCGAATGACCTGAAAAGCTTGTATATTTTAGGATCAAATTAGATCAATGATCCAAATAGATACATGATAGGTTTGTTGCTCAAAATGGGTGATGACTGATGAATGACTAGGTATAGTATAGTGATTTGATAACTGGATAGTTTAGAGGTAGATAGATAGATGATGGAGAGATAAGATGATTACTATTGCACACAGATACAAAGGACCATGTCTAATAAAAGCCCTATTGAACAAAATATGCAAATTGCATAAACTATATGAAATCCCAGTATATGATTGTATGAAATTCATGCATATGTTCACCAATATTTCTCTCCATTCAACAATGTGATGTCAATACTACTTACAGAGAGAGAGAGAGAGAAATTCTTTATTTACGTGAAATGGGCTCACATTCTAGCCCCCAGCCCTCTTGGGCTTACAATTCACTTCAAAAACAATAATACATCAAAATAACAGAATTTTCGTTGAGTAATACAAATTTACATGTGGGTAGTAGATAAATATGTAGGCCTAGTAAGTAGTAAGCACTAACAAACTTGTTCACTTTTCCCAATGCCTGATTAAACATTGAATTGACCAACTGGAAAGAAATGTGGGTAATTTGGGCTGGAATAAGTTAATGGTGAAGGTCAATTTTATGCACAGATGATCATTTTGCATTTTGGTACTTGGTAGGTCTCTAACACCGAAATTAAACTAAAATCACTGCACTTTAGTACTTGAATTTATTTTAATTTTTGTCATGCATGTAGATATTTGGATTATTGTTTTGATAAATTTTGTATGATAAGTCAACACTTGTGTCATATTTAATTAGTGATATATGTGAATAAGCAGTGTATATTATCATGTATGTTTTGCTTCAACATAGTTAACATATTTCTTGTTTAATGAAATGCATTTTGAAATTGACCATGTAAGCTGACATTGATTATCAACTGTCACATGGGTTGCTCTCATTCATTGATTTTTGCATTACAATGTTTGAATGCACTGAAAATATATCCATCAAACTTTGTAGGCCCAGCAAATTTACAGAATAGAATACAGATGCAGCAACTGACATATCTTAAGTTTTTGACATGAATGTAAAACACCAAATCTACAAGTTCAGCAGTCACTACAGAAAAACACAAAAACACAGGCCATCTAAACAGTAGACAGTCTTGTTGTAGCATTATCTACATAGGGTAAAAGGAAGCTCCCTGTTTTCCCACTCAAGATAACAACAGTGGGTTGGAGCAGAAGGGTGCAGGGCACTGCAGGCTGAAGGCTGGGGTTGGAGATCCACTGTCTGCAGTTGTGTATGGGAAACAGGTTTAGTGATAAGACTATACAGGAAGTGGAAGGTGCAAGCCAAGGTGCAAGTCAGGGTGCTGCATACATTGTGAATGTGGGCTTGGAGATGCTGTGGGTCTGGTGAGGTAGAATGGGCAAGAAGAGGAAAGAAAGAATAATATATTCTCTTATATGTTCTCTTTAGCATGTTTTACTTTATGTTGGATGATGAATGCAAAGTTGTCAGGAAATAAAAAGGAATATCATTCTGGGTACTACAATATTTTGCAATAATAAAGTTGTGAAATGAAAGCTTGTATTTGTTTCATATGTATGTATTTTGCTGTCATTCAGTTATTGACAAATTATACTGATGATACCATTATAACACTGAAAAGTTTCAGCTTCATAGCATAATGTATACTCAGATTATGGCCAAATTTCGAAGGTCAGTCTGACTTGTCACTAAACTCACTTTCTTAGATTTGTCTTTGAGAGTAAAAGAAAGAATGAAAACACTAACATATATGATGGAGGTATTTTAGATAAGATGTCATTTTGGAACCGACGAAGCTCCCATAAATGTATACCTCTGATCCCAAGCTCCCACCCCTCTGTATATGTACTGTACAGTTTGTACTGGATACCTAAAACAGCCCCATCTGTATTTGTGAGTTGAACTGAGTTGCCACACTCTGAGAAAAGCAAGTTACTTTCCCTGAGTGAGTTGCCAGTGCTCCTGTGGATGATCTAAGATCAGCTCCCAGCAGGTATCCACTTGGAGGTACTATCTGGATCTGCAGGGATCTGGTGAGGTTAAGCAATAACAAATAAGATAGACAGAAATGTACCCTCCTCCAATGTACCCCACAGATCCTAAGGTATGTGCCTCTCAGAAGATGTACTCTGTTCGGAGTGCTATGCTGCTTTATGCATCTACACTCTAAATTGGAAATGCGTACAGCCTAAACAAAACCTAAACATTCAACATTCCCGCTTTGAGCGCGTTTATTGGTGTTTAGCTATTTCTTTATAAACACTATGTTTAGCCAAATTAAACAAGCTGCGTAAGCGACTGCGCAGATACAACCTAAACAATTATGACAAAAAACATTTAGTTTTAGCATTTTATTTGTTTAGAACACTAAACAATACCTAAACAATTAGGTGTATAGTCTAAACAACCAAGTGTCTAATGCCTAAACTACTAAATGTTGACAACTTAAACAAAATCTCAACAACTAATGTGCGTACAAAATTCCCGCTTTGAGCGCATTTAAAAGTGCGTACAAAAAGTAAATGTTTAGGCTGTAAACAAATGCGTACATCTTCAATAAAAGTTTATATCATGTGAAAAAAAGCTACTCCATACTTTTATCTATACATCGATAGTGACTGTACACTGTACAGGCAGCAGTTCTATGCTTTACATACCAAAAGTATATTTCCAAATAATCCCACTTTCTCATTACTTACGATCTGTCGTAATTATGAAAAATTAATTCAGCATTTTATAAATTACATTCTCATGCAAAAGACACAATTCATCATAATTGTATAACGCCTCCTCTCCAATAGTTTACCTGCCTACATGCCATATCTAATGATAGTGCCTAAAAAAATGTAGCTATTTAACTTCCCAATAAGTAGCATTGACAAATATTCTGTACTTTAAAGCACTTTATTGTAATGACTAAGTAAATCGATGACTGTTTCTTTTTTGTAAATCATATTTTGAGACTTAACATTTACAAAATTACTCAATTAAAATAAATACCATTTTATAAAAACCTTACTGATCAATCGCGCGAAACTTCACACACCAAAACAAACAACTTTTTGGATTACAATTAATTAAATTTGGAACTTAATCCAAATCTTTTACGTTAAAGCTTTTACTAAAATATCAACAACATTTATTATTCTATTCTAAATACAATTACAAAATACCTTTTTTTGTGCACAGTTTGCATTTTTCATGGTGCAGTTACACATATCATTTGTGTTATTTTACAATTTCTCAAATCGTCCCAGTAGAGCCAAAACTAATTGGATTGGCCTGAGCCCTGAGGTGAACGGCACTAATGTAGCACAAGTTTTGTTTGTTTTGTGACGGCATCATTGTAATTTGCATGAAGAGAGGCCACAAATACATTTAGTAAGGGCCTAGCCTCAACGAATGATCCTGCTGCGACCTGGACAATTCTGAGAGTCTCCTTCAAACATCTCTGCATTTCCAAACTTCTTCTTCTTCCACGTGAGAGCTGGGTTCATGTGTTGAACGTTTAAGCTCTGCAGGACTGCACATGTGTGCATGAACAACACATAACACAGCCTATAAAAATGTGGTCCTAATGGTTAAAATCAGTGCGTATGTATAACAACATTTTACGAGCTGATGAAGGTTGTGTCCGTTGTCCACGCATGCGCTTAATCCCCACTTACAGGCTTTGTCTCTGTGTGAAGCTGGCCAAGTGATCCAGACATTCTACTTTAGCATCAATTATTTGTCCTTGGAGACCGTCACAGTTTGTGGCACATATGGCAGCTAGTGCTTCTGACCTTTGTGGAAGTTCACTTTGTGTGTATATTTTTTACTTTCGTGATTTCTCTAGGTCCTGGCCATTCCACATGCCATTTTCATAATTTGAATAAATGCAATGTGCCTGAAAGTAGACATACACACCATGTACGTGAACAGCTAATAACAATATAAACTGGTATTCAGGCAGAAGGCCATCATTACCTTCTGAGTTATTACGTATACAGGAGAGACAGTGTTAACAATTTTTCATCAGTATTTAAGAATTAATTTTAAATGATTGCAAAAAATCTAAGTCTGACAACATATCAATGGCACTTACTACTTTCTGAAAATCTGTGCTGGTCCAACTCGAATTTTAAGGCAATGGCATTTATAGAAAATTTGCTTTTAACTTAGTCCAAGATTTTCTCTTGACATGTCCTTTTGTGAAGTGATTAGTGATGGCTCGGATGCCTGGAATCGATCATTTGATCAAAGATTGGGTAAGCTTGATTAAATGTACTCTAACTAGGCCTACTCCAGAAATTATGTTTCTACTTTGAGAGTAAACTACTTCAAAATTGTCCAATTTATAATGAAAATGAGTACGGAATACCCTGGCTGGTGGCAATTCAAACCATCAATTGACATCTTCAATTGACTGACTTAATTGTTTCAATTGAATTACAGCAATCCACACCATAAAAACAACCAGCCACTAAATCAGAAGTATCAGCTTCTAGACTCTGATCTACTTCCGGAGATGCAATAAATGAAGAGTAAACTACTATACTCCAAGAATACCAAATAAAATCCACTCAGCATTCACAGGCTGAGTGATATTGTAGTGAAATATGAAACCATTCTGGTCTGGATGGTCTATCATGTGCCATTGCACTGCCATTGTTAACTGGACCATTGATATACTGTCAGCATGATGAACCAGTTATATAGCCATATGATGGACATTGTCAAAAATAGCAATACTTGTTTGTTTTTAAGTAGTTACCTGAATAAACTTCCAGTAGCGCCAAAGGATTCAAGGCCACTATTAGTGTCTGTCAGGTGGAGCCACAGCAACTGTCTTCCAATAATAAAGTTAGGTGGCACTGCCATCAAGTTACCCAGTTCAACAACTTGTTTAGTCTGTACAAAAGATCATGTAGATATCTACAATTCTACATAAAGTGTTTAGGAGCTCCACATATTCCAATTCTGATTCCACAAATGTTTAGCAAAGCTACGCGGTTTGTTTAAGTGAGATATACATGTCGTTTAGAAAGCTCAACAACCCGTTTACATTGTAAACGTTATGTCTTCATATTAAAC
This sequence comes from Platynereis dumerilii, assembly GCA_026936325.1. Taxonomy (NCBI): domain Eukaryota; kingdom Metazoa; phylum Annelida; class Polychaeta; order Phyllodocida; family Nereididae; genus Platynereis; species Platynereis dumerilii. The sequence continues at coordinate 43,964,257 of JAPTHN010000004.1, read as the reverse complement.
ATGGTGTTGTCATTGACAACGTTTGAAAGCAACATCCATGGAGAACCTAAACATTAAACATTTGAAATGTTTAGAATTTGTTTAGGTCTGTTTAGAGTGTATGCCAATGGGTGTGTATCTACTCTAGAGTAGATAAGGAATCTGTGATGGTATGGAGACATTATGTATGAATTGGTACCTTCTTTTCTATTTTTGATGCTGTTTTGTCTATTCTGTTTGATTATGAAGCTAGCGCCAAGGTTTTATATCCAGTCTAAAGTAAATGTCCTGTCACTAGTATCATAGTATCCTATCCTGTCCTGTTGTATTCCATCGGATCTTGTCCTGTTCTTTGTGTGCATTGGTGTCCTGGGATTGGTGTTTGATCATATAGTGGATATATTTAGCTTGACCAAGATCCTGCCCTGCCCTGTCCTGCCCTGCCCTGCCCTGCCGTATCCTATCCTATCCTATCCTATCCTATCCTATCCTATCAATTTTCTGCAAATTTCAATATTTAATCTCTATTATACATAATTCTGAACACAGCTGAAAGGGGAAAAAGTGCAGAAGTGTAATTCTATTGAAATTACAAAATCAATCACTGTTGGCATAAATCTAGATGAGATAATCACAGAAATTTTGCATCAATGACATTGAATGTGCTACCTTGCACAATTCATAGCATTGCAATTCTGAGCACAACATGTAATTTTGTGCCATTAAAATCCCAAATGTATGGATCAATCAATTTTGGGCTTTTGAAAGTCTCTATGCCTCTGAAATAGTGAATTCAGAACAGTGTTGTAAACGTTTTGTACTCTTTGGTTCTGAAGTACTTTTATGATGATGGAATGGTGCTTCGGATAAAGTAGATTCCTTCTATCGACTTACAACATGCCAATTGCATATTTTATGACACAATAATTATTGTACATTTGATAGAGAGAAAGCCCTGCAGTATGTGTGTATTTTATTTAGGGAAAGCTTCATTTTTCCCATTAAAATATTAACATCTTCCGGATTTTCCTCTGGATTTTCGGAAGTGGGGGCTCGAGAACCATTTAAATTGTCGTTGGTCCCCGGCCGATTTCGTGGAACTCAGCTCGCGGGGAAATTTTTGAATATAAGACTCGTTTAACGCAATATGGTGAGTTTTAAAACAAGATTTCTGACATATATTTCATAATTGAAAGTCACCAGATTGCAGAAAATGTTATCATACAGTCATATGAGCGAGAATGAATCCCCCAGTTTTCAGAGTATGCTAGGCCTATAATGTGCATTTAATACACATTTTTATGTACATCCACTAAAGTTGTATCAAAGCTTTGTACTGCTAAAATGTCTCTATCCTAGCAGTTCAAAAGAGTGCAGATTATATGAACTTGCAAGTGCAGTTGCTAAGCTAATAGCCTCTGTGATGTGTGAACTCGAGTTCTAGCCCCGGGCTACAGATAAATATCAGAGAGCCAGATTGTCTACATTTCTGTAAATTGAATTTTGAAACTGCTTGTGAAATTCAGTGAATGTATATTCTGTTATCTGTGTCCCTGCTATTAATAGATTAGTTCAAAATATAGATAGATAGGTTGATTGATTGATTGATTGATTCATTCATTGATTGATTGATTTGTTGTTTGAGACTATTGATTGGCAGAAAGATTGACATGTTTATTGGTAATTTCAAAGTTATTTTCTTGCAGATAGATTGATAGATAGATAGATTGATAGATGGATAGATCATGGATGTACTATCTTGAAGAATAGTACGTCCATAGATAGATAGATAGATAGGCAATATGCCTTTTGATAGATGAAAATGAATTGTTATGTATCATAAATGGTGGCCTTTCTATAATGACCTGGGGTGGGTGTATACAGCATGGAAGCTTCCATTGACATGAGTACACAGCATGTATACAGTGGCATTTTACCTCTTTTCACCTTTCCCCCTTATTCCCTGCACCCAGAATGCACTTGTGCACCCCTTGGAGCAAGTTGCCCACCAAAGACCCCTCTTGATAAAATTAGCCAACTAAGGCCAACTTCAAAGGATTTCTTGTAAACTTTTGCAACTTGTGTATAGAGAGACTCTGAGAGGTCAGAAGTCAGTCAAGTTGTGGTGGATCTGTGAAAGTGCTGTGCAGTGGCGGATCCAGACACGATAGTCTACGGGGGATCCAGACGTGTTTCGGCATTCACGGGCCCGCATTATCGCAATTTTTCTTCAAAAATGCTACTATTAATCTTGGTGGTCTAGGGTGGGCCGGGCCCCTTAGCCCCCCCTCCTGTATCCGCCACTGCTGTGCTATCACTTTCAAAAGTTTGAATGGCCTGATATAATATGTTGAATTAACATTTATGTATACTATGTGAGGTTATCTCTGTCTTTCTATAGATCTATCCATCTATCTATTTCTCTGTCTGTCTAAGTATCTTTCTATATATTTGTATTTGTTGCTCTAGCTCTCTTTTATGGAGGTTTATTACCGCCATCCCAAAATGAAAATCTTTTCCTTTTTCGAAACAACTTCTCATAACAAGAAAACTTTTTTCTGTATCGCAAAAATAACTTGTATCGTTATATCGAAACAACTTTCCGTTACATGGAAAAAGCTTCCATAATCTTTCAATAGATCTGTCTTGGAAACTTTTTAGGATCATGTATGTTAATGTATATTCTTATTTTAGAAACTGAACATGCTGGAGGATGTATACATATATATCACCCTATTTGGCCATGCATATAGTCAAGATCGGTGATTAGTCCAAAGCAACTCTTCAATCAAGCAGTCAAATAAAATTCTAGATTTGAACTCAAACACATTATTCACATCTCTTACCCCCTACCTCATACCTCAATATGTACCTTTAGCCCATCAAATGCATCATGCCATGATCTGGATCCATGTGGGGCAGACCCCCTGCCAGGGCATAGACACATGTCTCACCACTACAAAGCGATTTTCAAATGCTTCTGCAATGCCCAACAAATGCTCCACATCATGTAAACTGCATGTCAGTGCCATATGTATGTGGTTTTCAACGTGGTGGGTAATGCAGTATGGTGCCATGGTCATGGTGTACAAATGTAAGTATGGTATGGTACAATGAGAGGGAGGGAGGGAGAGAGGGAGAGAGGAAGAGAGGAAGAGAGGGATAATCAGATATTGAAGAAAGACGGAGGAAGGGAGAGGGAGAGAAGGGAGAGAGGGAGAGGGAGAGAAGGGAGAGAGGGAGAAGGGAGAGGGGGAGAGGGAGGGGGAGAATGAGAGAGGGTGGACGACATTGGAGGTAGTGAGGGATGTAGGAAAAGAGGGAGAGAGGGATTGAAGAGAAGGAACAGAAGGAAAGAGGATGGGAGAGAGAGGTGAAGACGGAGGAAGGAAAAAAAGGAAAGAGGATGGGAGAGAGATGTAGGAAGAGCGAGAGGGAGGGAGAGAGCAAGGGAGGTAGGGAGCGAGAAAGGGAGGAAGGGAGCGAGAAAGGGAGGAAGGGAGCGAGAATGGGAGGGAGGAATTAAACAAGGGAGAAATGGAGAATAATAGGAGAGGGAGGGAGGAAGACAGGAACATAGGAACAGAGGAGAAGGGAGAATGTGGGGGAAGGAAGAAAATGTAAGACTTACACGATGAATAGATAGATAGATAGATAGATAGATAGATAGTTAGATAGATAGATAGATAGATAGATAGATAGATAGAATTACTGGCTGGCTGGCTGACTTTGGCATGAAACATATTTTTTATGGATGTCTTCTCAAACTTACAACACCAAAATATTCTCCCAGTACAACGACATTGCACTGATACTGAGTAATTCTATAATTTCTTTGACATTGTATACTTAGAAGAAGCAGCTAAATGCTTGAAATGAGATAGCTTAATAAGATAATAAGATATACTCATTAGGATGGCCTCACAGTACATAGTAATTAGTCAGTCTGACAAGCTTAAATGCTCAAGGTTGAAAAACAGTAAAATGGTATATTTCATTTGTAAGTAGGATTTTGTACTGAAATTCTAACTGTATTTGGATATTCTATATGTGTTTTGGGTATCTTGTGTGTTTCTGAGAGAAAGATGAAAACAGGTATTATAGATTGGTGGTTATGATAGATAGATAGATAGATAGATAGATAGATAGATAGATAGATACAGGGCTAGAAAAAAATGTGAATTTCCAGGCAATTTGATTGAATACGACAAATTTCCCACAAATTATTGTCGCGAATCAAGCGACTACTTCCAAGTCAGAAATTTATTGGACCTTTCTTAAAAAATTTCCAGTGAGATTTAGAAATTTCCAAATTCCCAAGATAGATAAATAGATAGGTGCACATCTATACATATGATATATAGAGAGATAACTCTTGATGTCTGAATCCCACTTCAAGTATAGTCATCCTTGCAGTGGCAGATGTCACAATGACATGACTCAAATACCATTCCTTATAAGTGAATGCTCTAGTGTAATCTGCATTGTGTCTGTCTAATTATACATGAATAACAAACTTCTAATTGGCAAGAATATAAAGCCCCCCTCCCCTTATCACATATACCCTTGGGTGGGGTTTTCCACTTGCTAGAACCCCAGCATAGACACTAATTCCAGGTACACAAAGGAATAATAAGGTCCTATTGTTACATTAAGTACTTGGTAACTTCAGCCTTAGAGCTCGCTGATTGGTTGATAAAATTATAATTGTCAATTTTTCAGCCAATTGAAAAACAATAGCCTGAAACAATAGCACAAATGTCTATTGTCTTACAAACAATAGGTGCCTATGTTAACATGTGTTTCTCCATAATTAGGGAATAGTATTTTCCATTGCTAGACTCTTTTAAGTTTTGGCATTTTTCCCTTAAGACATTAATTCATTCATTCTAATGTGTGTACTGGAGACTATACAGTATACATGAATAAATTGGATATATGGATTTGTCTATATGATTCTTTATTATTTCTAAGGTAAGGTAAATTATACCGATACATCCATTGATGATAGATAGATAGCTTTGACAAACAGCCTGACAGGTATAGATTGATTGTGGGTTATATTGGTAGATAAATCTAATTTTAGACCATTGAAACGTTTAGAAAAACTGGAATTAAATAGTTGTTTCCATGTTGTATTTTACATGTATGTTACATTTCAAAGATCAATTTAACTTCTAGATAACTCTCAGAATTAATTGTCATAATGCACATTTTCATGTAATGATGGATATTAAAAGTGAAAAAAGGTTCGATGATGAATAAGTGTGATAGTATTAAACATCTTTCATTTGATAGGCTTTAGTATATGGCCAAATTAAAGTCAAAATAAAGATACAATTTTCAGATAAAAGCTGAATATACTTTTTTAAGCGGTTGAAGTCCTTCGAGTGTGGATGATAAATGTCTATCTTTATTTAAATGTCACACCTTTAAACATACTAAACTGTAATCTGTTAAACAGGATCTTTTTGATTATTTCCATTAAAAAAATAAAATAAAAACAGACAAAATTCCTTAACAAAGATATTATTGTATTATTGCAACTTTCTGTAACTGTTTTGCATAAAATACTTGTGAGTCTTCATGAATTCAAACATTAAACTTTACAGGTATAGCCCTCTTTTGAAATTTTATATCTGATTTAAGAAAGTTTCTTAAACAAAAATCAGTTAAAATGCTAAATTATTTCGCTTTGGGAATTTTTAGTGACATTTTACAACCACCCATTCTTTCTGTGTTAAATGCTGTAAAATTTTGTAGTTGTTCATTTAAATTTTATTCGCAAAGTATTCTTTGAAGTTTTCATGTTTTGCATAAATTTGATGTGAAGAAATGGAATTAATGATCATGAATGTATGTTAAAGTATGAAGTGTAATGTAGTGTAGTACATTTGAGAGTTTTTCTGCCTCAAATATTGTCTCCTTTAGTTGTATACTGGTATTATTTTGGCATAAATTCATTGAATTGTTGAATCTGTGGCAGCTTCTATCTGTATGAAGCAATTTTGTGTTAGAATTGTCATTCAACCATATTATATAAGTTCATTGTTACTTTAAAAATAACGCACTAAGAATCTTAAGAACACATGATTTTAAAGCTCTATTCAAAATTGTTTTGTTGGCTTCAGATAGAAAAAAAAACTTTCATTCGTTCAGGTATCTCAAGTGTAGTGGAAAAAAGATTTAGCTTTTAAAATTTCCGACTAATCGATCTTACTCTCACTTTCCTGCGCTTTTATGTGCAATATTTGTTGTAAACAAAACGCTTCACAACTCAATGATATATCCTTACCCCCTATACTGCAATTTTAGCGATTTCCCTGTGATATACTCTGATAGTTTATCATTTTCTCGGTCTAGTGGTTCCGTGATTCGATGTATTTGCCACCCCTATTGTTAACAGCACCTTACTTCACCCCATTTTAATGGCTATTAGATATTATCAAGATGATATCAAGATATTATCTTTTTGATATTCTGATTCAATCTTTTCATTCCATGTCTATTCACCCTTTCATTTGTCAAAAGGCGCCACACTTGACAGGTGCTGCCACCTCCTGTGAATTAATTACACTATCTTTAAAGGCATTTACACCCTGGTGGAATTACAGGGTACTACGCTTCATTAGGTTTGATTTGAAGGGAGATTTGAAATAGATCTAAGTAAATGTACAAAGGAATGGTACATGAATGTTCTGATATTATTTGATTATACTGATTTGTACTGATTGCTTTCTGGGATAACTTTGTAGTGTGTGGACTTGCTGACTACCTCTGATTGGAAATTAAGGCCTTGATTTAAAATGTCAATCTTCATTTGCAATTTGAAGCATTACCAATTCTTCAATAGGCTACTCAAAAAAGGGAGAGGATACAAAAAACTCGGTGGGCCATTTCTTCATGTTTAAATGTCTATCTATCTACACAATACACCAGCATACCTCTGTCTGTCCTACCTCAATTAAACCTGTGACAATTAATGTTCACCTTGACAGTTAATTGGCTGTAACATGCAACTGTAATTTGAAAGTACTTTTATCAAATACCTTGCAGGTATTAAGCCCATAATGAGAGTGTTCCTATTTAACTATACTTCACTTTATAGTATTTTAAGTAGTTTGGACTGAGGGATTCAACTAAGGTATGCAAATCAGTGCAGTGGGAGGGTGAGAGTGTTACTTTTTGAGGTGAAATTACTATGTAGAATTGTAGATGTATAAATGTTGAAATAGTCTCTTTGCTGAAAGGTATATGTATTGGATACTATTACTTGTGAATCTCTCTAATTTAGGCTGGAAGGCAGGTTCCTCTGAGAGGCCATTGATGACATAGAGATAGGAGTCCGCTCCATAATACACATTCACCCTTGCGTGGGATTTTTAATTTGCCCAAGACTGCAGTTATGGAGACTGATGCACAACCATATTACTGGGAATATACTCCTTTAGTCTTCCGAGTCAAAAGTAACCTGCGATTCAGGACCAAAACGCGATTAAATGATGCAAATTCTCTGATGGCATTAGAAAAAATACATTTATTTTACGTAATAAATATGTGTAAATGGCATCTCCGAATGAAAACTGGTTGAGCCGCAGCCAAAAATACAAACTCCAGGTCGCTAAATGGTAACTGGTCTTTTCGTCACGAAATTCCAGGTAGCATTTTCTAAAAAAAAAGGGTTCATGAAGAGGGCGGTCACCTGTCGCAAGTCGGACCTTCAACAGAGATGTGTGAAGATTGAGCCAAATATATATATAATATAAATGTACATTGATTCAACCATGGCCATTCATCCATGTGCCTCTACATAGGATCACATATATGTCCACTCATCTTTTCTTTGAATTCTTAAGCATTACCTTACCCTCTTAGCATTGCTTAGTAATATCTTACTATGACCCTACTATAGAAACTTAGTGCCTCGTAAATCTTATATTAACATTATTAAGTTCTTAGAGGTTCATAAATTACTACTGTCACTGTATAAAATGCCTTAATTGTAAGGATCCAGAATTGAGGTTAAAGTTCCCTTTTCAAGTGTCAATTATTCCTTTGAATTTTGTGACAAGTTGAAATTCTGAAGAAGTTCCACACTGGGGTCAATGTGGGACCTAGTATTGGATAATGGTGGACTTGGATCTTGAGATATTGCCATATTTTTGTGCAAAATACTAGGTTGTCTGCACTTAGAATATGACATTGTGCCTGCTTGGTATAGTAAGGTGGGGTTATTATTGGTAACTTTCAAAAACACCAATGTCAGTGGCAACATTTGTAGTATGTGAAGGAATTATAAGTGTATGGGCCAATATTTTAAAATTTGGGTAGAAATTATCAATACTTGCACTGTACACAGTATCATTGTGATATAAAGAATGATGGAGTGTAACTTCTATTCAGTCTATGCTTACTTGCTTAGAAGGATATTGTTCCTGGATAGATATTTTAAAGAGGGTCACCCACCCTGAATAATTGAAAAATCAATTACCAGATGGTCATTTTAGTCACTCATTTATCAGTATCCTGGAAATTTCACTCCAAACCATACTCTCTAGTCTGTGTTAGTGATACACCCATAAATCAACAAACCCAAAATCACAAAACACCAAAATCCATAAATCATGGGGATCAAGTAACTGACTAAACTGACATGGTAACTGCCTTAGTAACAGCCACCGTAACTGGAGTTACCTCCTCCTTAAATGCTAGTCTTGAGGCCATTTGAACAGATCCTGGTCAAATGCTTTGTGAAAGTCTCAAATTTCTGAATCTGTCAGTTGGAGTGACAATCATTTTTCCCAATTCAATAATCGGGTGTCACTGATAAAGTTGGTGAATGAAACCAATTTATTTTACTGTCATTGGTGACATGGTGACTGTTCGTGGCTTTTGGTTTCGTTAGATGGATTAGAATGTGCCTAGTATTCATCCCAACTATTCATATTGATATAGAAGCTATTGGACTTAACTCACTCTTCGGTGCTCTTGTAGATATAATACTAGAAGTTTGGATTCAAAAGACTGTTTGAAATTTTGTAAATTATGTTTTTGTGATTTGTGTAAACTACATGATTGCTTAGAATCTAAATTTTTGAAAAGGAGTGGACTGTGGTATCCACAAATATGACTTGTAGTATTCTGTGAAACCTGAAAAGAAAATATCCTTCCAGATATAGTTATTTTGATATATATATATGTAATGATTTTACTGTAAAGCTGTGTCAATTTATTTCGGTGATTGCGATCTGAAAGTAAAGGAGTAACTATGGGATTTATACAGCGACACCGATCTCTTATTGTTTATGAAGCATAGACATGCACCAATTTGAGGGACTGCTCAACAGTATATGCGACAATATATATGTTGAGTTTCTGTTGATATGGAAAATTCAGTGATCCAGACCATCTACTGAATGTTGAGACATTTTACTTACCTTACCATGTGTCTTGGCAAAATCATCAGCCATCACCCATCAAAATACCAAAAACAAGTAGGTTGTGATTCTTACTTCATTAAATATTTACAATATTTCTCTTTTCTTTGCAGCATTTTGGATTACCATGACGACGTAACAGGATGAGCCAGTTTCCACGGATACGACCTACTTCTATGGACTGTGACTGGTGGTCTCCATGGTAACAATGGCGGTCACCGCCTCATCCCATGGCCACCGCGCATGGTTATTCTTAATCGTACAATTTACTGTCGCGTTCTATGTTGAAGGTAAGTCGTTTTGTTAATTTCCATATAGTCAGTAGTTTTGTTTCTCAATTTGAAATATTTTGAATTTGGAGCCTTTCTGAGATGTAGATAACAACCTTGTGTTTGCTTGAAGAAGATCGGAAAATTGTTTGCAAGCAGAAATCGTCGCAGTTTATAAAATAAGCTTTACCTTTTTGAATTTAGAGCCATTTGAAGCAATCTGGTTTCCACGGCATATTATGGCCTTAGGCACCTACTGAGTGACGTCACAAAACTTTTCTCAATCGGTGACGTCACTTTGATTGTCTTCTCGACCAATCAGATCACAGAAAGCAGTACTCCCTGCTAGTCTGTTGAATCACAGACCGGAACTAGATTGATTTGAAGTTGCAGCCACCTGGTGTTGATTGAAATGATTACCAGCCACCTAGTGGCAACACAGTTTGATTCTGAAGAATTAATATTTTCAGATATTACATCGTATATATCTGTATGTTTGTTCCTTCATAGACAATTTATTAGTTGACATTTATTCTGCCTTCTCACAGCCAAAACTAATGTATTGTGTTTGTATTATTTGACATATGTTGATAAACTGTTGCATAAACAAGCAGTACATCTATACATACAACTAATTTATTCTGTTTACCACAAGTCATTCTTGTGGAAATTGGGAAGCTCTTGGGTAATAAACAAGGTTATTACACAAGTCATAAGTGATTAGGAAGGCTGGATCTGGGAATAGGAGGAGAGAGATACAGTTCTATGGGGGGAATGAGGGAAGTTGGCAGGAGGATGAGAATGAGAAAAGGGGGGAGAAGGATGAGACGAGAAGGAAGAAGAGGGAGGGGAGGAGGAGGAGGATGAGGAGTATGAGGAGAAAATGAAGAGAGGTTGGAGAAATAGGTTGTAAATATGTATGTATTTGGCAGGTAGATAAGTATGTCGGTATACCTGGGGTAATTGGGTATGTACAGTAAGTTGGTAGGTAGGCATACGTGTTGATTGATTTACTGAGATTTACTATTTAGTGTTCACAACTTATGCTTGGGTACAAATGCAGGAATATGGAGAAATTATATAAATGAGGGCAACACTGCAATGATTGTAACTTTTTTTTTGCTGTGAAAAATGTTCACGTTATATCCATGACTAGATCTCCTGCCAAACTCAGCAACACTCTAATAAGTTGCTACAGTAGCTCTAAACTTCTTAGCCTGTTCCACTGGCCATAATCTAAGGCCTGTCGTTAGCCTCTGGTGGCCATTGGCAGCCATGACAGTCCCATGGTCAAAATACAATGGATTTAAATAATTGCTTGCACATCTTAGAATATTGACAATCAAGATCGTCCAAAAACACAATATGATAGTAAATAACATTCCTCACCTTGTGTCAAAATGTGCAAAGATTTTATCTGGGCTAAAATGAAATTTTTTTAATTATTGTTTTTTAAACTGATTATTAGCTTTATTTTCATAACTTCCTTAATATTTAACGGATTTTAACGAAATTTTCAGGGTTTGACCATTGTACTATGAGTAACATGAAACATGTTCTTACATATAGTTTTCTTAACATGGGAAAGTTTTTTATCTGTAAAAAAAGGAGTACATGTAATTAAATTCTCATTAAGACCCTCAATGAGGGGTGATTAAGCTATCTGATACAAAGGAAATTAACAAATCTCTTTGAAGTGCAGGGGGCTTCAACCCTTATTTGTCTGACATTTTCCAAAATATTTTCATAAAAACATGATCCTAAATAAATGCTTGCACATTTTTGAATATTATAGATTTTGATTATCCAAGTGCACTAAATGAAAGTAGACAATATTTCTGACCTGCTGTCAAAATGTGCTAAGAATCACTGCAAGGGAAGTTGGTGATTTTGAACTTTGAAATTTAATTTTGAAAGAGATCATAACTTTGTTAATATTTATCCGATCTCACTGATTTTTTCACATAGTCTTTGTAATGTAATATATCTGCAAACTTGGTGAGTTTTACTTCTCCATCTGCAAAACCCACGTTTTTGTACAGGAGTAAAGTCCCAAAAACCAAACTTTTGGTGCTAATTGCTGCTAATGAAGGGTCATTAAGTTGTTATCTGGGAGTCAGATATCAAGATAACCATTAATTTCTTTGAAGTGGACAGTAACCCCTTTCCTGACCTTCACCTTGGAGAAATTACAAACCAGAGGCTAACGACAGACCCTGTGTATACTAGGGCTGTGGAACAGACTATAAACTTCTTTGCTCTAAACTAGCCTCTAATTTTGACTCTAATTCGCCAATGGCCATATCAAAGGCCCAGAGGCACAACTCAGCCTGCTCAGGAGATCCAAAGCAAGGCTGTCTGAGAACTGATGATGATCATAGAGCTAGCAGCCTGGAGGGGGAGGGGGTAAAATGGGGTCGATTAGCCGCCATGATGGATGGAAGGGGGTGCTGTAGTCATGGTGACAACTCATCAGATGCAGCTGTTTGTCACAGGGAAGTGACATTACCCCTGTAGGCCTCACCCTCTTTGCTAACCCCTGGGGGCCCTTGAGGCCCTGAAGGGGGGGGGGGGCAGATATGGATGATCTTCTGTGCATAGTATTGCATACAGAAAGAGCAGTGATGAGTGCCCAGGAGTGTGAAATTATGAATAGGGTAGATCTTGCCCCCAAAGGTACATCTACTAAGGATTAGATCTATAATTGGGTTGGATATGGGTTGGGTATGGGACTAAGGGTTGAGAATAGATGGACTTAGATGGTACTATTGTGAATGTATGAGGCTGTGAATAGAATAAAATAGAATAGAACAGAATAGCAATACAATTAATGGAATGAAGATAATTTCTTACATTTCAATATTTACTATAAACTCCTTTGTCTTTACAATTCTAGCAAACTGATCAGTACAAACTATCAAGTATAGAATAGAATAGGATTAATAGAATAGAATAGAATAGACTCTCAGTCTGAGCATCAAACACCTATTGAAACGATTCTAGATATTGAAAATAGACAAAATTTCATTATACAGCTTGAAACAGAGACTTTTGAACAAAATGAAAAATATAACTCAGCATTGCTGCATTATTAATCAATTCCAAAATTAGCAGTAAACTGAGTCAAGGTGTGAATAGATACTTCAATATGTAGAGCAAAATGTCAATAACATCAATACAAACTGCTACATCATACAACTTCCAACCCACCCCCCCTTGCCCTCAGGGTAGGCCTAACCTAGAACGGTGATCCTTCATCTGTGATGTGCCTCTGATAGTGTGAAATTATGAATCCCAAATAGCCAGTGCAGTGAGATGGAAAAGGGAATTAGGCTAAGAATAGACCCAGCTAATGACAATAGCATCACTGCAACTTGTGAGTTGTGGGCTGTCTATTATTGCTTGTTTGGGATTGAACAGGAGAGTCAGAATAGAATAGGATGTGACAGAGAGGATAGGGGTTAGGATAGGATTGTATAGGTTGTAATAGGGAATTGAATAGAAAACAACAGAATAGAAATTATAGAATAAAATGGGAAGGGATAATAGAATGGAATAGAATAGAATAGAATAGATGGATAGAATAGACTTGAAAATTTGATCGACAGTACAAGAGTATGGTAAGGTATTTCAGTTGAGTTATCCTGTCTGGGAACTGAATCTTAACTTGGAACGTTTAAACACCATTCTAAAATAAATTTCTAAGAATATAAACAAACCAGGTTCATTGATCTGGATTAGCTGCAATTCCCTGAAATGCCAAAATTGAAGCAGTTTCTGGAATTACCACCAGTCCAAGTTGAAGTTGCCAATAACCACATTCATCTATCCATTTTGCCACATCCTAGATCATCCAAAAAACAAACCAATTTTCAGACCACATACGCTGTCATGCAGAATGCAGTGTAGCTATTTTAGAATGTGCCTGTTGAACTGAACTTCAAATTTGTAAAATTTGTCATATCTCCTTGGATGTTTGTTGAAGTCTAATAAGACCTTTAAGATATTTGGCAATATTTGCTCCTACCAACCTCAACAATGTTCAAGTCCTCAACCTAGAAAAGCTGTTCCTGTCACCATGTAAAGTCAAGCTCAACCTACAACCTAGATGGTGAGCTATGGGACTTGACTTTGAGTCCTACAATGTTGAAGCCAAACAATCTTGACCACTTGCATTTATTTTGTCTGGAGCAAGTGGCCTATGTCACAAGTTAAGAGCCTGTCTAAACCATTGGGCCTGTGAAAAATGGTGTTCTCTTTGGTTTATGTTTGGTCCCAGTCTGGCCACTCTCTCTGGCCACTTCAGTTTAGATCCAAACTCCACAGGCCATGGGGTTCATGTATACAGAATGGTCATTATACTCATACCAAGTTAGTGACTTGTGAGGGTGTAGTGCACTTGCTGACTAAGAATTAAGAAAACTGGAGAAATTTGTTGGTAAAAATGATTGAAATAGGCAACCTCATCCATATATTTTCACTGATGTATATTTTGTAATGATGTGTTAATACCGATATCAGTTATCAGACACAAAAAAGCAGTATCAGTATTTGATTGGAGCCGCAGATCCATAATATGACCAATGGTATCTGAATCCGAATGGCATTGGTATCCAGTTAATTCCAGCATCGGTATCGGAAGTGAAAAACCGGCTTCGGTGAACCCCTACTATTTTGGGCAACCTCAGCCTGTCTATGCTCACTTTTTCTTGGTGTCTAATATAGATATTATCTATCTATCTATCTATCTATCTATCTATCTTCAAAAGAGGCCTAATGTTTTCATTTTGTTCACAGCATGACATGATGCCAATGTTACATTAACACCCAGCTAATAGTTCTCAAAAAACTGTATCCTTTACAGAAGTCATACAGAATTCACATTTGAAGTAATCTTGGGTTACCCAAGCAACAAATTATGTGCAAATTACCTGCAGAAGGCATGGGGAGGAAGCCATTTCCACCATGATCAAAGTCACATTTGCATTGGTGAGGTCAGGCTGAAGGTCACCACTAGGGGGTCAAGGTCACGCCCAAAGTCACATTGATGTCACCCTGGTATCTTAGCAACTAGCACCAAGGTCACATGAGATCTTCAAGGTCACTTGTGATTTTCTCTTGAGGTCACCAAGCCATTTATCATCTATCTATTATGGCTGTTATGATATTATAATGGTATTATAATAAAGGATCAAGTTCATTATGGCGATATGTCCCTTTCAAAAATGTTTCAGTCGTTTTTGACACTGTGTAATTATCTGTCACTCCCCTTGGCTGGTCCTGTATGATAAACTGACACTTATGACAGAAAATGACAATGTAATTATGGGCCACATAACCAGTAATTTATAGGCCAACTCGTAATTCATACCCATGATTACTCTTCTGTAGTTAGTAATTTGTATTGGCAATTTCCAGGAACTACTGATTTTTCCTCAATTATCGATTTTCACCAATTTCAGGCATTTTCAGCAATTCAGCCTAAATTGAACTCATAAGTCATTTTTAACCCCATGATTTTTGACATCTGATCATAATGATCAGCCACAAGCCTGCTACTAGCAAATGCTGCTTAATTCCCAGTTTATTCCTTATTCCTTTATTCCTATTTAATTGCCTATTATATAACAGTTTTGTTACTAATGACTGTTTGCTCTAATAATTACAAGGGCCCTCATAAAAATGGTGAAAATACTGAAAATAGCTGGTTATTTTTGGACAATTGCTAAATTGGCCAGCTGTTGGGCATCTGGAATTGTGCACATGTCTATTAAACAAATAAATGAAATTATTGTCTTTATCATGCTCCCCTTGTGCTCTCATTACACAATAGAGACAATGGAAAAATGTTTTGTCATCGTTTTTGTCTGAGTTGAGTAATTTGATAGCCTGGATATCATCTTGTCCAGACTTGGTTAATTGGGACAGGCTGCAAAAATATGGTACTGATTAGATTAGATGAAAGGAGGAGGGTTAATAGATAGATAGATAGATAGATAGATAGACAGATAGATAGATAGGTAGATAGGTAGATAGGTAGATAGGTAGATAGGTGGATAGATGGATAGATGGATAGATAAATAAATAGATAGATAGATAGATACATAGATACATAGATACATAGATACATAGATACATAGATACATAGATACACAGTCTACACAGATACATCACATAAATAGGTCATATAGATCAGATAGATAGATCAGATGGATGGCTCAGATAGATAGATCAGATAGATAGATCAGATAGATAGATCAGATAGATCAGTTAGATATGCTTACTTTCTTTGTGACTGCCGTGATAATCTTATTTTCAGCAATACATATGGTAAAGCAATTGGGAAACAGTCATGTGCACATTTATAAATCAGAATTTTTCTGTCTTGAAGAAACATCCAACATTTTTCAGAGATCTGGAAAATATGTGAGAAAAATTGCAAGAAAAACATTGAAAAAAGTCCAGAAAAAACATTGAAGTTGTATCAAATCACTATCATGTGTCTTAAATTTGGGGGTAGGGAGGAAAAATGTGTGTGCAATCTGAACAACTTGACAAAAATTCAAGAAAAAAGTGAAAATGATATAGTAAGCAAGAGAGAATAAATAATTCAGAAAAAAGGGAAGGAAAAATATCCACCAAAGAAAGGAGGAATCCAAAAAGTTTGATATCTTCAAGACAGTTTGAGTGCATCTACATCACTCAAATGTCTGTGTAGAGAATTTAGAGATCTAAAAATCTGGAAAAATATTTGGAGAAAAAAAATCTGGTTAAAAAATCAAGGAAATCAGCACAATGGATTTATTTAACCCAGTGATAGGTTTACCACAAATTTTGGATCCCCCTGTCAAGTTGTGATGTCATAAGCAGCTGGAAGAGAGGCTCTGAGATAGCAGAGGAAGTCACGTGACATAGAAACAATAAACAATGGGACACTCAGCATTCTTGTTGCCATGCCAACAGCTAAATAAGACAACAGTATGTCAACACTAAAAGGTGTATGCATCTGAATTGCCTCACAATTGCTTCACCTTAGGGAGATAGAGAAAAATAACACATACACACATGGCATCTGTCTGTCTTTCTTGCATATTTCTTGGCAGCTGTCTGTCTGTCTTGCTCACATCTGTCTGTCCAGCTATCTTTGTCTGTTTATCTGTTTATGCACATTGTCTAAAAATGCCCCAATGATGAACTGATGTTAGTAAATATTCACACTCAGTTATGCTTTATTGTCTTCCTGAACCCTGGAGTCGTTCTGTCTTCTGGGATACAATAGAATATGATAAGATAATGGAATATAATATGATAGACTATGATACAGGAATAAAAGGATAGATCTAAACTGTGTCATCAGATAAGTCTACCTTTTTATCCACCTATACTCATATCTGTCTTTTGATTGATTTCATTAACAATCAATCTGCCATTGTATTTGCCTTTCAATATCTATCAAATATCTATTATACATATTGTATGTGGATTTGGGACCCAGCTCAGTGGCAGCACACAGGGATGCTAACCTCTGAATCCGGGACCCAGGTTCGATTCCGGGCAACCCAAGTTGGATGGAAGTCTAATTTTGTGCCATCAGTGCATGTCGCCTCATTACCATGATCCAGGCCTGTCCTAATAAGTCTATCCCAGTGCATAAATAAGGATGTAAAGCTCTATAAAGCTATATCAACCAAACCCACCCTCTATCTATAATCTATCTATCTGAAAATGAGACTACGTAAAAGTATGTATCATTTCGATTTTGGTGTGGAAATATGTATGACACAATCTGTCTGAGACACACCATACTTTCCATAAGATCTGATATACCTGCATGCATACAAGTCCAACCTACAGGTCTACCAAACAATACATATCTCTCCAGTGAGTCCCTTCTATTTTGATGCCCCAGGTGCCTATTGACATAGAAGACAGAGTGACATGTCTCTGTTGACATGGTAACCAGGTACACGTTGCTAGGGGCAACAAAAGGTCACCCTAGCAACCATCTTTATGTAGACAGTCATCCAGAAGTATACATCTTGCATAAATATGAGATAAATATGAAATTTGATCCCATAAGACAATTATTTACTCAGGTTCTTGTGCATTTTGATATTGTGAAACAGAAAAGTGACATTTTGTAGTGAATCAATATTGTTAGGTGACAGCTATTTATAAAGTGACTTATTTTGATCCACTGACACTGTATGGTTGTAGGACATTCTTGGTATTGTGTAAAAAAATATTTCTGTAATAATGATATCATCGCATAAATGACGCATATGTCATAATGCCTTTGTGAACAGTCAGTCAGTCACTGTCCAATAAGATCATATTTAGCGAAAAAAGTTTTTAGATCATTTCATTTTGATTTCCCTGATATTTTCAAACATAAAGTGATACAGGAAAGTAAATTTGGCATGGAGATCAAATTTCTGGAATTTAGTTTTGCTGATATTTTTCAGAAACTATCATTTTCAAACACAAAACTGAAACAAATTTAGGATTGAAATTTATCCTATTTTGTGAAAATGGTTAGAAGATACTTCAATGGTAAATATTTTCTGACACATTCCTAAAATAACAATACGAGACATTAGCTGTTCGAATGATGACTAAAGATGTTATAGAGATCAGCACACTTTGTAGTTCTGACAGTTCTTTGGATATACTTTTGCGTTGGTGACCTGACACATATATTTTGGCTTTAAAAAATCAACTGCCATGTTTTGGTATTTTTTTCACTGACAAACGAATTTATCTTTAACTAGAAATGTCTTGAGTTGTCACTGTGAGGCATTACAAATGATATTTAAGAATGTTTTCTTGACTTAAAAATAGGAATTCACAAAAAAAAGTATAAAAAAAAAATCTTAATTGACTCAAGCTGTGAATAGTGGAACTCAAGAAAAAAGTTGAAAAAAAAATGACATAGAAAAAAATAATACTCTATTACAGTGAACCACTTTGTTATGTCTCAGTAAAAGTCTCAAGTTCTTAACTTGATAAATGCTTTGTTTCTCTAATGCCAAAAATTTTAATGGAAATCCTTCTAATGTTTTCCACAAGAAACACAAATGGTGGTATCAAATTCAAGAATGAGATGTTTTATTTTGCTGTAATTAATAGTGTCTTGAAACTGTCTTCCTTTTTCAAAAAAAAAAAAGAAGAAGGGAGAAGAAATTGAGCTATTGTAAATTTTGTAAAAGTAGTTAAGACTTCAGCTCTTGGTAGTACATGTATTGTCCACAGCTGAAACTAAGATTCTATTGGACCCAAGTGGCATATTACTCCCATCTTTTCATACAATATTTAATATCATGATTCAAGTATGAGGAAGAGATACATATTTCAGCTCTCTCATCCAAGACAGGAGCCTGGCATCACATTGGTACCAAGTACTTTTACCAATACTCTAAAGCAACTATACTTTGCCCAAATCTGGGGCTATAGATTTTGAGGGACAGACATAACCCAGGTCCTGCCCTCTCCCTGTAGTTCGTCAGGGGGCTGGGAGTTGGGCGGTGGTGAGGCAGGGAGGTGGGAGTTGGGTCTTCACATAAATGTCATGTTGTTGCATCTTGAAGTTGAAGATAGATAGATAGATAGATAGATAGATAGATAGATAGATAGATAGATAGATAGATAGATCATGTAGATAGATAGATAGATAGACAGATGTCACTTCAGGTTGTTGTCAATTGTCCAGTGTTCTATATTGTCAAAAATTCTGCAGCAAAAATGCCATGAAAAAATCAGTGCGAGCTGTAATGTTATTTTGACCAATGTGATGTTATGACTCCAACCAATTTCAAAATATTGGCATCACTTAGAATATTGTTAGATATCAATTTCTCCATTGGTTGCATTGTAAGCATATCAAATTTTGCAATGCCATGATGTATTTCCACATAGTGAAGTGACACTGAAGTGTTGATATATATTTCATTAGATAAATTGAGTGTTTTGATCCTCAGATACATATGCAATTTGATAAGCTTTGGAATATGAGAAAGTAGATCTGAGCATTCATAAAGACTTAGTCTCTTGCTAATGAATTGAAATTTTCATTTTGCTGAGTGGCTACTTCTCTCAAAACCAATTTAGTTAATGTTATAAGAAATTTTGAAATTAGGTTCATCTCTGTCTATGTAATATTAACTTGATGGGGAAAAGTTAAAGGCATTTGTCAGAAGCAAGTGATCCAGGCTTACTCCTCTAATGGTCCTGGGTTTGATTCACTTGAGCAACATCACAGCCTAATGTCTTACGGATGATGATATTAAATTGGCTGCCGCTCGATCAGTGTCTGCCTTACGAAAGTAAAAAGATCTCTCGCATTGAGTAAATGTATAACATGTGGAGTTCACTGAATGCCCAGAACTGGCATCAGAGGGCTGCACTACTCATACTTACCAACTTACCAGTCTACGTGCCAGACTACCACCCTTCAAACTTCCCATTAAACATACCCTGGATCTTATCTCACACTTACTTTAAAACCTCTACTCCAGGGATATACACTGTCTAAACTTTACATTTTATAGTAAACATTACTATTTTGTATATAAATACCAGTTCAATGCACATATACATGTATACAGCATTCTTGCATTGGATTCCTGCAGCATGATATGTATGCATCACTATGTAAATACTCGGTATACATCTGGCATAGATAACAATTGACATGGCGCAGGTCTGGCATGTGGTTAGCCTGCCAAGTGTCACTATATGTCAAATATGACAGCAGTTCATGTCGGGTATAACACCAATGTGATTTAAAATGATTTTCTGCTGAATTCTGCTTGATGGTTTTGATAGAACAACAATACCGCTATTATTCTAAATTTAGGGCATCGCAGAAGGTTCACTACTAAATAATGTCCATGGAAACAGCCTTGGTAACAGCCTTGACAATGGCGAGTTTGTTGAGCCTTGCCTTGGTAACAACCATAGGAACAGCCTTATTAACAACGCAGAACATTGAGGCAGAACATTGAGCATGTTGAGGCTGCCATGGCAACAGCCTTGGTAACAGCAATAACCTTGAGCCCTGCCTTGGTAACAACCACAATTTGTGTAAACAGCCTTATTATCAACATCAATCTTGAGCCAGTCTGGGTAGAAACTGTCATAGAAACAGCAAGTACATGAGCCCAGCCTTGGCAACAACCATAAAGTGTTATAAGCTGCCTTAGTTACAGTTTTGACCCCCCCCCCCCGCCCGAAAATATTTGTATTGAAACAAATAGAAGTCTTATATCTTACAATGGATCTAAGATCTAATAAATTGTTGTTATGACTATTTTTGAGTGGCAGAAATTTGCCTTTGGGAGCTGCACTCATTATGTTTACATATATCTATCTACATAATTATATGAATACAGACATTCATTTTGCAATGAGCATCACTTTTAACCCAAATGTTCCAGACATTAGAAGTTCATGATCTTCTGTAGTAAATATTGTTGCCCAACAGGTGCAAAAATCCATGACATAAAACTGAACCCGCTCATTTATCACCTCATACCACCCACCCAACCACTATGTTGTGTCTCAGTGATCTATGGTGCTAAACATTAGTGAGGTGTGTTGCAGGAATTTACACTAGAGTATAGGTCCATCCAAGTAGAAAAAGGTAAAAAATAAAAAAAGTAAAAGAAGAAAGAATATACTGGGAGAAACCACCTTAGAAAGAAAGTGAAGGCCATTAATTTAACAAATCACCACCAGGTGCAGAGTGCATGGTAACCATATCTGGTTGCCATGGATACAGTGACAGCATATATCAGCATATGCCATCCTTAAGATTTTTGCAGTATATCAATTTCAAACTTTTTTTGCTTGATGACTGATTAATGCCCTTAAAACTCGCTAGGTGTCGTTAGAAGAGTTCCTTCCTGTTTAGTCACCATGGCAACCACCTTAGCAACAGCATGTTTTCTTGATGATTACAGTTTTCCCTCAGATTAAGTAACTTAATACCTGGGGTCAAGTGGGATAGTGTAATATAGGTGTCTGTATGATCAATTTGTGATGTCTATGCTATGTCTATATGATATATATTGACATAACTGACATTTATTACAAAGATTAGCCCCTTCATTTATATCATGTTTGATGAATAATGGTGAATCATAATATTTTATATGTGTGATATCACATTTGATTTATTTCCAATTGGTTTAGATAAACCTCTGATTTTAAGACCTCTGAGATTTGTTTAGAATGTCTACACCTGAAACTGTCAAATTGAAATGCATGTGTTCTGAGCAGTGGCAGCGTAGATAAGTATGGGAAAGCAATTAATGGAAGACTTAAGCTGGTTACTTCAGATTGAAAATGAATTTCCTTGAAAAAAAAAATCATTTATATCAAATATTTTAGGCAGTGGAATTAAAACTGAGTTGCTATTTCACTGCCCTGTCATCTTAACAACTCATGGTGTCCAATCATTGCCTTGATACATGTATTTCAACATTTTGCATTATTAGCGTACATGATAGAATGCATTGGAGAAGCATTGCAAATTGTGACAATTATCTGGACACACAGAGAAAACCTGTGCCCCAGTGATTTGTCCATTGTCCACTAGGGGGATCAATTGTCTGTTTTACAATGGAGATTCCGGAACGTTTTCAGGAAATTCTTGGACATTTGGTTAACCATGAACCAATTGTGAACCAAATTCAACCATTCCTGAACCAATTGTTAACCATCGGTGAACCAATTCACATTATCGTGAGATTCTTGTGTTTACAGAGATTCACGCGAGAGTTGAGGATCGTGACCCAGAAAATACGACCACATGACGTTGAATGTAGGTCAAGTTAATGAGTATTGAGGTCACGTCACAATCAACTCACAGGGGCTTTGTATTGTTGGCTTTGTTGTGGCAGATATCCAGGGATTTGTTACTTTGTAAATGTTGGTTTGTGGGGTCATGATGGGTTGGTTCGGTAATAAGGTTGGGCGCTGGACAGTTGAGTTGTATTGGGATGTTGAGGTTTGATGTTGTAAGTTAATGAAGTCCTCAGAAGGTAGATTTGTCTGCCAATGAGAGAAAGAGTTGCATGCATGTACTATGAGATATTTTTGAAAGTGTAGCCTTGACAGACAAGTTTTTATCACTCACAAGAGTTGGTTTATTACAAATTCTCCGATGTGTTGTCTTTCTATATATAAGGGCCTCAGTGTCTTTCGTCTTTTACCTGGCCCTGGTGGGCAACGTACAACTCACTGGGGTCACAAGTTTTCTCTGTGTGTCCTGATAATTGTCACAATTTGCAATGCTGCCCCAATGCCTCTTATCAGATATGCTGATTATGCAAAATGTTGAAATACATATATTAATTTGTCATGACGAGGAACGCTTAATGAAGTTCATTATCCTGATTTTGCATTACACATTCTATATTGGATTGTACACCTTCAGAGACCTCAAAACCTTGGAAAATTAGAACAGACCAATACAGCTGACCAGTCTGATGGAAATTCTACATGAAATCTGTTCAGTGTTTACATTCCTGTGCATATGAACCATGGCTGACTGCTGCTGGAGCATGGGCTGCATTTCCCCACATTTTGACCACATTTGCAACACATTTCGTCTACATTTCCCTTGAAATATTTCACTCAGATGTCTGCAAGATTTGAGCATTTTCAAGACATTTCTTTGACATGTCACTGTACAATGTGTAATGGAGCCTTGTGGTTTTACTGGGAAACATTTGTCTTGAATTACAGGGTGCAGAAATATTAGCCTTCAGGCCAGTGTTTGTGAACCATGACTAAACTAACTGCAGCTTTGACAAACATGAGTAGATAGACAGAGAGAGACAGAGTTGGGGGGGGGGAGTTTGTAGAGAGTGAAGGAAATAGAGAGAATAGTTGACTGTAGAGAGCAAGAGGGGATAGAAGAGAAGGAAAGAAATAGAGAAGAGTTGGAAGTAGAAAGGGGGATAGTTCTTAGATGAGAATGAAGAAATTAAGGAGAGAGATGAAGAGTTGGAAGTAGAAAGAGAGGAATGAAGATATTAAGGGAAGAGAGAGGAAGAGCTGAATGAAATGGGTGATTTGAGCTTTAACTGCTTTATATCCTGTATTTATGCACTCTGGAAGGCTGATAAGGACTGAAGGTGGACACAGAAATGAGTTGAAGGATGATTGAAACAGCTGTCCAGCATTGGTCCAGGTAATTCCTTGTAACTCGCTGCAGTTGAGAGTGCGACTACCTACATATTTTACCATGTGCGGGGTCTTTCACTTGCTCAGCACGGAGTTGAATTGATTAATCATTCTTTGATACCCAGATTTGAGATATTTGAATCATTCTTGCTTTTAAGTTGATTTATAGAGATTTGAGTCATCTCTTGACATTACCATGTGAGCCCCTATATTTAACATGATTATTTATGAGGTGAAATCCTACCTTGTTTTGAACATGAGAGTTAAAACATGAGTTGAAGCATTAATAAACAATGCTAGTGGGGTTTTATGGCTGGTTTGCTGTTATACAATACAGCTGAGCTGAAAAGAGTATGCTAAAAAGATACCAGATAGTGGCATTGAATAATGGATGCTCCCTAAGGAATATATACCGTATTTTCTCGATTTGTGGGTGACTTGGGAGTCAAGCTAGATGGATATAGCAGTTTAGCTATGTTGTCAGGCTCAGTGGTGAAAGGCCTTGGTTGCTAAATGCTAACCTTAGGCCTATAGGTTCGATATCTGGCCTGGATTATCTGGGTCATGCGAATGTTTCATCTTGTGCTAAAGGAGCACTCCTTGCCTGGTTACCGTAGTCCCTGCCTGTCCTAGTAAGCCTTAGCAGCATAAAATACAGGACGTAAAGCTATATTACGTGTACTTCCTCACCTTTGATAGGGAATGGATCCCATGTTCGATGTGGCTGGGTCACTTGGACTTACATTGGACAGTCGTTTCAGTCCTTCGCCTTATTACTCTGCCCATCTCCTGTCCTAATTAGCCTTTAAAAAAGCAATAAATACAGGATATAAAACCCAATCGTCCATCCTTGATGTGTGTCTGGGACTCTTTACCTTTTTAGTGCCTCCTCTACAATATAAATGTGACACACACTGACATATTCATTTATTCTAGGTTTTAGATTCAGAGCTCTTTGTTTTACACAATCAGGAGCCGCTTCTAAATCGGAGGGATACGGTAGCTTACAGCAGCTATGGTATGGGACCAGGAAAGCTATGGCTCTGGCTTTCTGGCTCTCTGGCTTTGCTATGGCTTGCTTTAAACATTTACAATAGCTCCCAAGCAGTTTCAGTAGAACATAAAACACACAGCATTGCAGCCTGACAAAGGGTTAGCTAATACAGGTTGAAGGTTATTGTCAGAACCAGAGACAAAAGCATGGTTAGATGGATTGGTAGTTAGTAGATGGATAGATAGATAGAGGGATTAAATGGAAAGATGGAGTTAGACAGGAGAGAGAGAGAGAGAGGTAGATTGGTAAGTGATGGAAAATCAGGCAGATGGGCAAGAGAGTTCACAGATAGATAGATAGATAGATAGATAGATAGATAGATAGATAGATAGATAGATAGATAGATAGATAGATAGATGTTTGTTATCTTCTGTTCATCAAAACATTATGAAATTGTATTGTATAGAAATGACATGATCTTCAAAAATTCTTCTGTATCAAACCAACTCTTCCAGCTCCATAGGAGTCAAATGCAGTGATATAGTGGCACATTGAATGCTACATTCTTGTAATATTTTGCCCTATGGTCCTATTCAGGAAAAGAGGGTGTAATCTAAGTATTTAGTAATCCAAGCAACAACCATGTATCATAATGTAGATATATGCAAAATGTTGGATTAAAAAAGTGGCCCAAATGAAATAAATAGTAAAAAGGTCATGAAAAGTGAGCAAAAATCATAGAAGAGTAGTAAAAATGAGCAAAAGCTGCAAAAAAGCAAGGAACACCTTCTAAGTGTAGCTTATGATTTATAGGGTAACATGTTGGGGTAATTTGTAAAGCCCTACTCTGCTGAATACCCCAGCATTTTATATGACAGTGCTCCCCACTGGGAGGGAATGTGGTGTAAAATGACTATGCTGAGGTTTTTCAAGCCTACATTTTGTGTGCAATAGAGCAGTTTTGTTGTCGGTGTGTTGAGAATATGTATGGTAATTTGATGTGATATTTGATATTATTTGTCACTGTAAATTATCATTAATTATGGTAAATTTTAAACCATTGACCAACCATGGTAATGAGGCGAGGTGTGCTATTGGCACAGGATGAAACATCCATTTAATGGAGGTTACCCGGTAGGGTGCATCAGTTGCCCCAACTTTTAAGGAGAAACCTTGCCAGTTTCCAGAATGTTTCTTTAATACTAGAAACACGTCATGTCAAGTTTCAGAAAAATTGAACGACATTTAGGGGTGGCACACTTGCATTGAAGTTTCTTGGTTTTTTGCATTTTCTGCAATTTTATCGGTTCCGCGGTTTGTTTTATTTCGTTGGTTATTAATCCAAGAACATTAAAAATGATATCATGTTGCAGCTCTGATCAAGAGCTTCAATTTGAATACCAACATGATGGGTCTATGACTAAGAGAACTATTTCATGGTCACTTGTAATTTCGCAAATTCAGGCATGTGCTGAAGTAAACAAAATAAATTATATAAGGTTCCTAAATCTTTGTGGGTTTGTTACCAAGTAACAGAAACATAAATTTATGCAACAAACAGTTTGTATTTTGCTCTTGCAATTATTCAATATTTTTGTGTGTGATTGTATTGGAGCATATTCTGTCAGACATGTAAGACTGAAAAATAAAATCACTGAAATAATATAATATAGATAAGTTGCGTCTAATCTCTGATAACAAAAGAAACACTAGAGGCAGTGCAAATATACCTGCATGGTGTTTGAAACAGGGGCTCAATGGACAGACCAATCTGTATGTTTACACAAAAGTATAATTGATTCAATCAAACTTTAGTGAGTGAGGAGCCGGCGGTGTCGTATTAAAAGCCATTTAGTTGGCTTGTAAGACTGCAACAGCTTGGTTGTTTTAACTGGCTTTGAACTTGAGTATGTTATATCGAAGAATCTATATATCTACATATACAGCCATTAGCTCATTTACATGTATGTATCTGAAGACGTATCAGTACTTTTAACTTTGGCTGTAACTTGGAATACATTTTTGGCCATGTTTCACAACTGACTAATATGTACAGGAGCTTACAAGGGAGATGCTGGACTGGTGATTCAATTAAACTGCCTCAGGTTTGACTCCCAACTTATAAATGAAGATGAAAAGACCTGTCTTGTTCAGAATGATTCCTTTGTATCTATTCGGAATGGCTAGTAAATGAACATTGATTCTATAAAGTTATGAAAACATAACATATATATATATATATAAGCTTAT
This sequence comes from Platynereis dumerilii, assembly GCA_026936325.1. Classification (NCBI taxonomy): domain Eukaryota; kingdom Metazoa; phylum Annelida; class Polychaeta; order Phyllodocida; family Nereididae; genus Platynereis; species Platynereis dumerilii. The sequence goes on along the minus strand of JAPTHN010000004.1, from coordinate 43,937,138 downwards.
ATGATTGAAACATAGATAAAGAGCTCTTAAAACACCAAATGTGAGCTGGTAAAGGACAATTTTCCTCTATCAGTAATTAGGATCTTTAGATAAGTATAACAGAATGGAAAATTTAATTGATCTAAAATAATTTAGGCTGACAAAAATCCCGATTGGACCACTTCGAAGGAATTAAGCCATTTGCCTATAGACAAAGGTTTGACCTCAGTATTACAGCACAATACATTGTAACTTATTTTTTGATTCTTCAGTAAATTCCCATTTTATTTTCCATCAAATAGAAGATTGGCACACCGACCTCTAAAGTTAGCAGCAATATTCCATTCTTGGGCCTAATTTTCAAAATGCGACATAGTGTGCAAACTTAAATGTTATGGATAAAGAATATACACTTGAGCTGAGGTGCCCTTTAATGGACTTTGTATCTGAATATACCACTTGACTTAATGATTATTATAATGGTAATGGCATTACATCAATTCATCATTTATTTTGTAGGTGCACAGCATTGGCTAATGTCGGAATTAAATTTTGTTGTAATTTGTGTATCATTGCAAGAGAACTGAAATGGATGTTTTAATTGGGGATGTGGCTTCCTGGTACTCAAATTAAAGCTTTCTTTCTCCTCTACATGATGGTATCTGTCTTATTGTTCTAGAACAATTACTAAGTGAATTATTACATACCGCAGATTCTCAAAAAGACATTTTTCATCAAAATCAGGACAAACTTTGGGGCATGCGTGCCACCCCTAGGCATGTTCCGATTGTTCTGAAACTTTACAAGACATGTTTTTTTGGCAAAAGGAACAATATTGGAGAAGGCAATGGTAATGAAGCAACTTTTTAATTTTTAGGGGGCAACTGATGCACCCTATTACCCGGCTTGATCAGGGATCGAATCTGCATCTCAGACGTTAGCAGCCCAAGACTACTAGTATCAAGCTATGCACCTATGCCCCTTGTCATATTGTGGTTGTGCAAGTTCAATATTTCAGGTTAAAATCTTTACAAACATTTTCTGCACCTTCACTTCCTTCAGTTTTAACACTCAGACAATGTACACAATAAACATAGTAAAGATGGACAGTTCTTGGATATTTGTAAGAAATGCTGTCAGTTAAGACTAAAAGATAACCAAAGACGAGATGAGTGCCATAGCGTCCCCTTGTATAACACCTTTAGTAAATCTTATTATATGGTTAACCCTATTTGTTACCATGGCTACAAGATCTATGCTAGATTCTTCATGTACTAAAACGAAAGCGTCATGCAAGGGAATAGATTTTTTCTTCCGTATCACAGTAGAACTTTTTCATGGATTAGGGTCTCAAGAGGCCTAGCCTGGATTCGAACACGGATGTTCGATGCAAAAGGCCAGTAAGACCATTGGACCAGAGATTTGGTATAAGGAAAACTCAGGCGATGAGTTGTAACATCTCCGCGACTGGGATTCGAACCTGTCATCCCCTCGGGAGGCACGAGTATTATCATTGTAGTATATTCTAATAAGAGTCATAATCCCAAATTATCAAAAATACTATCTATGCTTATTGAAATGACTGGAATCACTCAATATAAAACCACATTCTTTGAAAAATCATATATTTCAGCATTTGAAGTTCTGACATATCATTTATAATATTTCCAACAAGGCTTTTCTCTCCCAATCCAGCTGTATTTCTGACAATTTCATCTGATTTTCAGGTGTGTATCTGTCACTGTTGCTTTTGCCAACCCCACTAGGAGGTATGTGAGGTGCAGTTTTTTTGGGGGTACAAAAAAATTGGGAAAAGAGAAAGATCTGCAGATTTAGGGTGAGGGTAAAGTTGTAGGAAATTGTGGGTAAGGGGTCATTGGGAGTTTGTAGGGTTTAAAAGAGGGTAAAAATTGTTGCCCTCAACATAATATTGGCTGTTATTGTATGATTGATGGGTTGTGTGGCAATATTTTGATACTCACTCTCAGTCTCTGTGGAAATTGAGGAGTTTCTCAATGGACACTTGAGAATTTCTTGTGTTTGTGTGTTGTGTTTTGTAGATCTAATATCAAGTTTTTCGAGTATTTGATTCTATTTGAACAAGTGGATCTTTTTCATGTTTTTTCACTATTGATAGTTACAAGTGCATGTCATTTTGCCATTGTGGTGTCTTGAAATATTTTACACTGCACAATGATTTTATTGACGTTTGTCACATTACATGTGTCAGTGATCACTTTAGTTGCTTTGTCCTGGGTTTGGTGGCTCTGACTTCCAACAGGTTCAACCTACATTGTTAGACAGCAGTTTCAATCATCCTTTGCCCAATTGCAGTGCCCCCCCCTGTCCCAATAAGCCGTCCAAGTGCATAAAGAAAGGACACAAAGCCCAAATCAACCATCCATCCATCTATCTATCTAGCAACGAATAAGGTATGAACAAATACACCTTATGCTTGAAATGTTTCTGAATAATGAAATAGAAACACAATGAAAAGTTACTTCCTCAAGTGTCAGCGCAATATGCCATTCAGTCACTATGAAGTCCCAGTGGAAAACATACTATACACTCTATATAATGATCTACAGTCCTATCCAATGGAGTTCAAGTTGAGTCCTTTATTCAAAGTTCAAATAATTGGAATACCAAGATTCTCCAATTCCCCATAGACCCTCCTATACACTCTGTATAGTACTCCCCAGTGAGTCCTCACAGTACACTTCACTCCAAGAAAGTACTCAAGATGTGGTCATTTAAGAAGAACAACAGGTCTGGATTGGATCTTGACCAAGGTCATGACCAATGAGGTCAAGGTCAAGTGAAAGGGGGTGTGTAGGTTGACCTTTGACCTCTAATGGAAGTATTATGGTACCATCCACCAGGTGGAGCAAGTTTAGTCTCAAAACAAAAGAGGAATGTTCTGACCAGTGGCTGACAACATGCTGACTGAGATTTAACTGACCTCCACAATGTTTTGTTTGTCCATTCACTGTCCATCTGTTTGTATTAGTGGTGTTGACTGCTTGTTTCTGGGTGTTCTGGATTCTGGAATCAGAAAGGGGGAAGGAGAATATTGATCTGGAAGATATCTGAATCTATCTCCATGTTCTATATGTTGGTTTTGTTGATATAGGACTAGAGATACAATGTAGATTGCAAGGCTGATACTTAGTAGTATATGCTTAAATTCAGATTGATTATAGATAACTAGATAGATAGATAATACAGAGACAGATTGATAGATTGATAAAGATATATAACATGGAGACAGATTGATATAGATAGATATAACTTGGAGGGACTTTGGCTAATTTGCTAGTAATTGGCACCAATCACTGGGCTTATGGTTTCGATTCGAACTCTAGTCGGGTCGTCTGGACTTATCTTGGACGGCAGTTTCAATCATCCTTCACCGCGCCAGCTGTGTCCCCCTCTTTTCCCAATGTCTTGACACCAGAGTGCATAAATACAGGACGTAAAGTACCACAATTACCCATCTAGATATAACTTATAAGTAGGCCTATATAAGTAGGATCTTTCTGTCAAATTCACCAAGCATAGACACAAAACGGCACAAAAACAAGGTACATTAGTCTCCTACCACATCCGATACACTACACAAACAAGCAGAGACAATCTGAGACAGTGTGGAGAAAACAATAAGGAAACACAGAAGTTACTATGGAAACAAGCAGCAGGTAACTGAAGAATAAGACAATAGCTGAAGGTATAGCTTAAAGAAATAGCTACTGAAATTGTTTCAAACAAAGAAAAACCCAAATAGACAAAGAAGTAACTAAGGAACAGCCAAGGAAATAGATACGTATGGCGATATGAAAAAACAAGAATCCGCGGATTCAAAGCTAGCCATTTGGTTTTATATTAAAGGGGCAGTGATTAACATGGAATGGGATGATAGCAATTTTGACCTAATCTATAGTATATCCATACTGAAGACATGTAAATAACAATTTGAAGAATGTAAATAATATCATGAAATCCTTGAAATAAAAGGCAACTAGGAAGCTTCTTGTAAATTGGAGGGGAAAGAATAGAATACAATGAAATAAGACAGACAGATAAATAGCTAGTCAGATAGATAGGCGGATGGACTTGAAAGAGGGAGCTTCCGTCTGAATAGGAAGGAATACGCATGACAGATAGGAAGAACAGGCAGAGATTATAAGTTAAGATGATATGAACTCCATCATTTTAATGCAAGTGAAGTACAATTAAAGGAATAAACCTGTTTCACTGAGTGGCCTGAATATTGGCTCCAAACAACTTTTTGCTAAAACAGTGATTCTTAACTTGTGACATAGCACTTTAATTCCAGAAACACAACATTCAAAATTTAACCTAAAGGAATGACCAAGTTGTGAAGCCTTAAAGTTACATTGAAATTCACTAAATATACTCAAGATTGTCTCTTGGCTGGACCAATCAGAGGCATGGTCGGGAAAGCTATCAGCCAATGGGATTGAAGGATTCAAGCACTACTTTTCCCCTGGTGTTAACTGATAGAATTTTCATGAAGCTAAAACTATGGGGCCCTTCTTTTTAAACAAATCAATTGATTTGGTAAAATAGGAAACAAAATGCATGAACGCCGAAAATCTCACACAATCAAAACACATATTTTAGAGGGAAAAGAAAGTTGTACAATTAAAGTTTTATACCAGGCCAAATTTGGGAAAATTTAAATCAAAATGATTTCAATAACTTTTATGTTTTCATCAATAAAATCATGGCACTAAATGATTATGTTCACTGTTACATTCTAAAAATAACATGCAAGCACTTCAAGAGGTGCTTGTAGATATAATATCTAGCTATTTCTTATTTGCACATCTGATTTTCTGTAAGGATCTATCTATCTTATCTATGCATAGCTCATTGCTCATTTCAAGTTCACAGCTTGACCCTATTGACACAGGAAATCCAATGTATTGTATTGTATCTAATTACAATCCTGAAAGGTAATTGAGCTATATTGCTGTTAGACCTGTTAGGGAATGAACTCAAGATACTGATAGCCTTATCCACCAGAGGGCCATTCTGAATACATACAGTGGACAGTGCTGCCACCTAGCCTGTTCTTGGTTCACATGTTTATTGTTTACAGTGTTTACTGTTTACATGGTTTATGGTTTTCAGAATCCCATACACTCATCACCCATTCCAATAGCTACGCCTATGGCTAGCTAAAAAAGGAAGTCGTAATGTAAAAAGGTGTGAAACGATGCCAAGTATACCGTCAAGTTTACGAGAAAATACATGACACTCCTTTTCAAATACAAAAGTACAAAAAGTACTTAAGAAAATACAGTAGGGCCTATTTGGAAAGAAAATACAGTATTTGGACACAAAATCGAAGAAGTGTCAAGATGAAGAGGATGCACAATGAAATTCTGAACAAACACAATCAATTTTACATCTCATCTGTTGTAATCCATGCTCCCATGTGCAGTTTGGATGGGGATGTTTTGAGTTGAGACAATCGTGAAACATCTCCTATTTCATTTACTTGCATGCAGCTCTGTAGGAAAATAGTACTTCAGAAAATACATTGGGAAATTGCTTCACAAAATAAGATATATCATAATACACTGTAAGAAAATACAAATGGAAAAAATATCAGAATTGCAAGAAATTCTGCAGGAAATACAAAGAAAATAGTTACACAAACAAATATAACACTTGAACAACTTGTCTCTTTTTATCTTTTGCACACAAAATGCTTTGCTAAAGACATTTTTGTGAAATAACAGTCTGTTTCCATGGTAACTGATACTATCTTGACAACCAAGATGCTTCAGTGCTCATCTACCCCTATTATCACCCATCTTTGTCTACCCTGAATATCGCTCACTTTACTGTACAAACACTTGGTGTCTGCTGTAATTTATTACTTTTTTGCAAAAATATAGAGAGGTTGTATCTGTTGACTTGATTTTTTGTTGAAAATATGTTTTATAAAGTAAGTCTATAGGCCTGTACAAAAAAAAACACAAACTTGTGGAAAAGAGTTGCAACTAGCAGAATATTTGAAGGTAAAATTGGAAGTGATAACAGTTGTCATTGCTGTCTAGCTTGTTTCCTGGTTGGTTTTATAACCAGCAAACTAACTCTTAACAAAATGTGAAGGTTAATTCTGAGATATGCACAGAGAAAATTGAATATTTCAAGCCACTACAATTTACAGAAGAGCGCGAGCTGAGAGAGAGCGGAGTCCTCGACGTTACGCTTATTACCTCATGTGAGGGATCTTTTTGCTCAGAATAGACACTGACCAAAGGGACAACCAGACATCTTATCAATAACTTTAAACTGGGAATTGATACCTACACATATTGGTACTTATGAGGAGCCACAATATTTGGGGGAGGGTTGGTCTAGTGGTAGTGTGCTGGACTGCCAATCGCTGGGTCCAGGGTTCGAATCCCGCTCTTGCCGGGTCACCAGGGCGGCTGTTTCAATCATCCTTCACCTCATTGCCGGGTCCTCCTCCTGTCGTAATTAACCTACCAAGTGCACTAATACCGGACGTAAAGCCCCAAACATCCATCAATCCATCCACCAATATTTGCCATTTTCATCTCATCTGAACAACATTCATTAATAGTAATACATGTATTTGTTCAGATTATTCCCATTTAGTATCTATTTGCAAATACAATAGCACCTGTCACCAACTGCACTATATGCAACAGAGATACCTGACAGATCCTTAATAGTTATTTATGTGCTACAAGCAACTTCCTCTTGATACCAGAAAATAGTTGCTTGGCAGCAGCATTTGTGTTGCCATGGAAACCTGGCCATCAAATTAGGACCATTTTATTGACAGATCTGCTGGCACTAAGCTTGCTAGAGGCATCCCCTGTCTTCTTTCTACCAAAGAAGTTCTTTTGGAGTTGTGAATTTTCTTGGCTCTCTGAAGTCTGAATTACATTTTGTTGATTTTCTTATATTCATGCATGTTTTTGTACATCAATGTTATTTTGCTAGTACGTTGTATAGCAAATGAATTGGTTCCTTGTAAAGATATGAAGATCGATATCCATGATATCATGCAAGATGGTTATACTTCTGTAGATACTAGATAGATGGCATATGCATGAACTGATAGATAGCTGGCTGGATAGATACTAAATAGATTGGTATGAGGTGCACTGTTTGCATTCGAAGTTTTGAACCAATGATACGAGAATTCGATATATCAGCATTCTGCGATAACGCAGTTTCTTTCCAATAAGATTTACCATTTTGTCCAAAAGTTTGACATAAAAAGCATTCAATTATCCTGACCAAAATAATGTGGACTCAACGCCCAATTTCGGTTATTGAAGCACTATAAATTACTGTTTATGTTCATGTTCAATGGGAAATCCTTGTTATATGAAGATCAATATCCAAATTGCACATTGTTGTTAGCAACTTTGTAGACATCCACAATTTGAGAACTGCAACAGAATGTCTGAACAGCTTTGTCTAATTACCAAAAATTTCTTACTTTGAACATTGGAAGCAACAAGACATGTACCAAGCCTGTCCTATCTCAATTTGAACACTTCTGAAACACTTTTGAAGTTTTGTGCAACTGCTTTGGGGGCCTCTGGAACTGTTGGAAGCACGTTTTATATGTTCCAAACGTTCTAAATGACTTCTACATGAGTTCTACTTGACTGGAAACGTGTCCTATCTGACTTGCTCTGAGCAATGCCTTGGTGAAATTGTGCTCTATCTCAGTTGAAGGATGTTCCAAGTTAGTGTTGAAAGAAATTCACTGCTTTCCACTAATTAAGTTGGTAAACAAACTGTGACCCCTTAATTGAATCACAGGCAAAAAAGATAAACCAAGGGAGCAATTAGCAAACTTGGGATTTCCTGATTTAGAAGCTAAATTGGGATTTCCTGATTTAAAGGCTAAATTGTGGGATTTCCAATAAATGGCATGTACAAAAAAGGGAAGCAGCTATTGAAAAAACAACAACAAAATGAAATGGAAGGAAAGGAAATTTATTTTAAGATTTTATACAGGTACAAATATCAAGTTATTATGTTTAAAATAATTCATCCTGACATTCCAAAATCAAATTTGACATTAATTTCTTTTGAATTAAATATATTACAAAGAAAAAATTGATACCAGGAAAAATATTGAAGTTTGAAGAATGCCTTAATTTTAGTTCTGCCAACTTACTGGAAATGATTAAACTTTCATTTCCCTAAAATTCTCATAATTGACATTTCTCAAAAGTTTAGATTTCCAATTTTGACATTTGGATGTCTCCCAGGCACATTGGGAAATGAATGAGAATTCTGTAGTTAAATGTTATGGATGTCATCCATTGGATGTTGCAAAGTTCAAGTTTATTACAATGATTATCCAGGTACCAAAAGAGCTGAAATGGCTTGTGGTAAAAAGGTAAACTGAAGTACCTTCCATCAACTTTATGACCATCTGCATATTATATTGATCAAATTCTTTTCAATGAAACTGCAAATAGAACCATATGTCTGAAACTTTTTTTTAAAAATGAAAAAGATTTCTGCATCCGTTGTGACAAATTTAATAGTGAAAAAATGGCTTTGGCATGACGCCTCGTCGCAGTCGAAATTTGTAGATAGGGGTCTAAGGAGACTCTAAAAACCCTTATTTCAGCTGGATGCTGTGTTTAATACACTGAAAAAGAAGAACTACAGGAAAAGATCTTCTAAGCTTAATTGGGAAAAATAACTGATATTTAAGGAAAATATCTTGCATATTTGTTGTCAATCTAGCTTACTTTGCAACTGGAAGGGAAATATCTAAGCTATTTTTTCAGATTTTTTTCCAAGTCTGGAGAGAATTTTCTTGACTTCCCTGGGGTAAAGCTCATATCCCGAGGGGTGAATCAGTAAATTCTAGATCTTGAAAAAATAACCAAAAGTAATTTACCCTCCTAGTCCTATCCACAGCTTAGTATCTTGGGTGATGTTGGGTGCAGTGGTACCAGAGAGTACAGGGGTGGTTGAAATGAGGTGGAAATACAGACCTCAGCAACTTGGTGCATAATGTTATGGTCCTTATTAACACACCGTTTCAAGTCCATGTAAATCGATGGATTGATGATTAGGCTTTACATCCTGTATTTATTCGCTTGGTAGCCTATGTCGGACAGTGGGAGGACACAGCAATGAGGTAAAGGATGATTGAAACTGTTGTCCAATATTAGGCCAGGTGACCCAGCCAGAACTGGATTCGAAACAGTCAGTTGGTAGTTCTCTGGTCTTCCAATCGTTGGGTCCCGGACTCCTGGGTTCGATTTTAGCTCTGGCGACCACCATCTCCACAGGTAGCCTCTCTCTTATGTGCAACTCTTCTTTCCGATACTTACTTCCATTGAAGTTAGGCATTGAAATAAACATTTACCCAGGTACCTTCCTACTACCCCCTATGTACTACCTCTGTACCACCTATGAAGGTTCCCACATAATTCATGCTAATGTGCAGTACACAGGGCCTGTCCTACCCATTAGCCAATTAGCCAATGGCTAATTCATGCTTCAAATGGCTAAAAAAAATTCAGTTTGGCTAAAACTTTGGCTATCAAGTGACCATGAGACAAATTTATTTTTTGATATTTTGTCTGCTGCCAAATTTGTCAACACATTTTTTACCCCTCTGCACCCTGACTCTTCTGGTAACCATAATGACCATTTGACATAAAGCCCCCAATCATCCGTCCATCTTTGTTTTGAGTCAAAATATTGGGCTATAAAAACCGGAATTTGACTAAAGGTTTTTGGATTTGGCTAATGGTTTGGCTAAAACCTTCATAAAGCTAGGACTGGCCCTGGCAGTACATATGTACACATGTTACATGTAAATATTTTATCATTTATGACTTTCATGTTTAGTCTACATTAAATAACCCTTATGATGTTGTTGTTAATAAATTAACCTACCATCATAGAAATACCCATAACTTTCACCAAAGATTATTGCACCTTCATAACATTTAGATAACATTATGAAATGATTACACATGCTGACTGAAATATTGCTGGTATGTTGGGAGATATTAAGTGCCTTGAGGTACCCCTGGATGCACCTGCCTCCTCATGTTTAGCAAGTTATCAAGTATTAGATTTGAAATTTTATCATGCAATTCTGAAAATATGCACATCTCAGAAGTAAGCTATTTATTTTTAAAACGAGGGAATTTCATGTTTACGCACTCAGGGAAATAGACTCAGGCCAGACTGTAAAGAATAACATATTTTCATAATCCATGGGAAAATTTGAAATCAAAACATTTTGATTGGATGGCCAGTAATCAGTCACTTTTGAGACATTCCCACGGGAGGAGTTATCTCTGAACAAAAGAACCTATTTGCTTAGGGGAGACAATTGGGCAGTCACAGACTCTCAAAGACCAGCCTCCTCTGATTTCTAATTGCCATACTCACCAACTAACTTTCATCTGATTGGTCTAGGGCATGGCCAGTCTCAACAAATGTGATAAGGTCTTTTTTTATAAGGTGTGTTTACGTTGCGTTCCGTCTGAATTTGCATATCGTCCCGTGTTTCCAATTTCCTTTACTATTCAAGTGTCACACGATGTATCATGTATATAGCGAGTTGGAAAAGGCTGCTTTCTAGTATAAGATTATGTCCCTTTCAATTGGAAATGGCTATTTTTGAGATCGGAGTAGTGTGAGACTTTCATATAGTTGGGGAGTGGGAGTTAGTTCAGTCGGTTGTGCTTTGGGTCGCCATGCAATCGCTGGTTTCAGTGTTCGATTCACACTCTGCACGGTCATATGGACTTCTGTCAGACAGCAGTTTCAATCGTCCTCTGCTAACTGCTGTCCTAATTAGCCTACCAAGTGCATAAATACAGACCATAAAGCCCTAATTATCCTTCTATCCAGTCCAATGAACCTCTAAACCGAAGAACTATGAAGCCAGTTAACCGCATTTTCGAAGACTCTTTTTCGTTGCACCAGTAACCCAAGGCACCAACAGGCAATACCCGATGGTGGCCTCCTGTCTTTCACCATGAGCAAAGCTGACAGAAATGTCGAAAGAACTTTTGTACCATTCAAAGCTCTTGTCCTATTGCATATCCTGACTGACTGACTTTGTATGAGGGAGGAGTCCCATTGGGTGCTTGGACTAAATATCAATGCTCCAGATTTAGCATTCACTTGGAAACACTGAACTAAAGCTATGGACTAAAGCTCTTGTTTGAAGGACTGAGCTTTGGTTCAGTTGCTGTTTCCATTGTCATATTTCTGTTATAAATGTGTATTGTCTGAACGACCTTCTATAGGAGAGTAATCGGAATGCTTGGACACAATCTCAATGCTTTGGATTTATTTGTAAGCCGGACACAACAGCTTTAGTGCTATTCTCCTATGAGGTGTGTTTTGTCCAATTGCTATGTTGTATTGTCCATTGCTGTGTTGCACATTCACTATGTTGTAAAGCATTGTAAAGGTGGCCCATTGCTGGTTTGTAAAGCGGTCGCATTGTAGATTTTTGTATTGTAAATCGGCCAAAATCCCGGTGCGCTGTTTGTGGTGTTGTAAACCTCATCTGCTGGTGTGTTGTAAATATATTATGCTTATATTATGCGCTTGTTCAACTGCGTTGCTGTTTCAGTTTGAAATATTCTATCTGTCTATCTATCAATCTATCCATCTCTCTACATTCAATCCTTCCTATACTATGATAGGTCTATTGATATATCCTTTCAGTAACTTGTTATGTCTGTATAGTATACACAAGGGCTTGAGGGTACAGCACTAAATGTTGCGGAAGTCACCAGTGGCGTTCTTCCGAGAGACTTTCCGGTTTGTAACAATGTCGATAAAACCGTGAACGCAAGTGACATTTTGATAATGTCAAAACTCGACATGGCATCTTGAGATTTGCTTAAGGATGTCTGCAAGGCAACTCTGTTTGCCAATGTTTAGCCGGGAGTTAGGAATTCTTAATGAGATATGAGTCATGCCGTCTTAAAGCAGCAGTGTTGCGGCTTACGCTCTCTAAATCTCCAAATTTAGTTTGCTTCTGTTTCTGTATTTTAAATGAGTGCATTCTAAGCCTCAAATCTAATAATATCTAACAACATCAAGTTAGAATAGAACAGACACTTCTATAAATGAATTTGCAAGGAATTCTGCATTTAGGCGTATGCCATAGAAGTGCTGCTTAGTAGATCCGGAATATATATCCTCTCAAACTGCACTCACTTGTACTGCTTAAAATAGATGAACGAAACATCTCTGGCTTTGCAGATTTTAAATATATAGTAGATCTATGCACTACACAATAACTGTAATAGACAACAAGACCACGTAGCCGTGATATTCGCCAAATATGATTTCCCTCCATATGTGAGAAATCCTCAAGCAATACATGCATACTGTACCTGCCTTGAGAAACCGCCCCTTCTGTGCCCTGAGGGCCCGTTTTATAGCCTTCGGTCTCTTCTCAGAATACACTTTCTATTAAATCTGGTATTATAGATGCAAAATGGTTCTGTAACAAGGGGATTCCAACTCGGGGAAATATGTTCGATGTCTTAATTTCAAGGTTCCCAGTTCTCATATATGGAAGTCCTGGGAAACTGTTGAATGAGTTGGTATTCAATATAGCGGAATTTTAAAAAAATTGAGAAGTCTCATGAAATGTCCTATTATTTTCGCGAAAAGGATTAAAGAATTTGTTTGCGACAAAATGAAATGCTATTTAATACCGCAGCTACTGCTGATGATTCGTATCATAAATTTGTAAATCTTTTAAGGTAATCTCAATGTTTTAGATTTTTCAAACTACTCCTGAATACTGAGAAAAGCATTCTTGCACAGCACTTCACAGCGATAACCACACAAACCATATAATACTCCATATTCACATGCCAAGACAATATGCCAAGCTGTATGCCAAGACAATATGCCAATGCAATAATCCAATATGTCTGATAATCATTTATCATATTCCGACAAGATTCTTGTATGCGGAGACATGGTTGCATTAATATGATCACACACAGGCATCCATAAGCTAAATTGATAAGCTAAGCAGAGGCTGAATTGATAAGCATCAGCTAAATTGATATGTGCAATGATATGTGGAGTCATTGTGGACCAGAGCAATGATAAGCAGTGATAGTCAGAGTAGAGCAGTGATATGTAAACCACAGCAATGATAAACAATGAAAAGTCATTCTTGAGCAATGATAGGTCCAATTGTGTCCTCAGATGATCAGCATGATAGGAATAATTGGGGCTCTCATTCCTTTATTTCTATACTGTGTAGACTAATTAGGACAGGAAGAGGACACAGCAATTTTGGAAACACGGTTGAAATTGTTGCCCGAAAAGGTCAATGATATCCTCGACTCCTGCTGATAAATCCTGCCCATAATGAACAATGCTCACAAGGATGATCAGCAACGACTCTTCGTGCACCAACGATACTGTTTGCTCACCAAAGATTGCCTCTAAATAGCCCACACCGGTGCTGATGGGGCGTAAAACACAAACTCACTCACTCACTCAATTGCTCATCAAAGATAATAGCTCAATACTCACCAACGAATGGAATTCATTGATGATGAACAACCATACTCTTTGTTTTACTATAACCTAAGCTCTGTGGTCAACAACGTGGGTCACCAACGATAATCTTGGCTCACTAAAATAACCACCACTCTATGCTCACCATCGAAAATCACCAATGATACTCTTAACTCACCAACAATAACTGCGCAATGGGAGTCGATGCTCACCAACGAATGGAAGGCAATGATCATCACAAACGGCGTCAGCGATACTCGTTGTTTAACGATAATCCGAGCTCTATGCTCATCAGCATGGATCACCAACGATAATCTAGGCTCAAAAATAACCACCCACCACTGTATGCTGACCAACAGTTGTCTAACAACGATCACCAATGATACTCTAAGCTCACCAACGATAACTACTGCTCAATGCTCGCTGTCAGTCACCAACGATAATCTCCACTCGCCATCAATAAGCATTGAGCTTCAATTTGAGGTAGGACCGGTTGGGGTAATGCATTTTATTAGAGCGCAGCAATGCAAGGCATGCCGAATAACATGCATAATGCCATGACATTGCCACAGAATGCCACAGAGAGCAAGAGGGAGCAATAACATAGGTTTACATTGATGGACAGGCTAAAGGCCATTGGATCAGGTTAAGGGGCAGTTAGTATGGCAGACCTGGCAGGGCATAGAATACTCCCAAAGGGGACAAGCTATTAATAACATGGGGGGACTTGTACAAGCCTTGTACAAGGGGACAAGTGAGGACAATACGATGAGGGACAATGTGGGCACAGGAAAGAGTAAGGACATCAGGGAATGACAATAACGAAAAATAATAGTTTCAGAGATTGATAGTAGACGGACACTATTGGGGACGAAAAAGGGACAGCATGATTACAAATAAGAATTCCGTAAACATTAGTGGGATCAACAAAATAGTATTCCTACTTCAGCCAACGGGCTTTTTTAATCTGATTTTGTCTGACTTAGAAATATCCATGACAGAATTCGACAGAGGCTTGGAAATGTTGACCTAAGGTGGAAGAATGAATAACATTCTCAAGAGGATGAAAGAAGGTATACATGGAAGAAATTTATGTTGGAGACACATGAGATGAGAATGATAAAAACTTAAGGTGACGAAGATCAAAACCGAAAGAAAGACCATTTTCACAGCGGCAAAATAAAAAAGATAAGAAAATATTATGGAAACTCCAATTTCTTAAGTGCTGAACAATTCAATGATGTAAATATTCACAAACATGGCCTCATATCCCAAGCTAAACACCCATATTTCAATGTCCTGCTTCTGTTTATAAAGTATATCACAATGTATGGCAGTACCTTGACCATGTTGACATCACATACGCCTGTATTTTGTAAAATAATAAGTGGTGAGCTATCTAAATGTCAACCGTACAAAGGTGTACATGTATCGTAAATGACTTCCTTGGACTCGCCTTCTTTATCTACCACAGAGCTGGCAACAGCTTGAACAGATGCACCAGATACTGAAGTCCAAAATTATTGAAAAGCATCTAAGAATTAC
Source organism: Platynereis dumerilii (assembly GCA_026936325.1). Lineage (NCBI taxonomy): Eukaryota > Metazoa > Annelida > Polychaeta > Phyllodocida > Nereididae > Platynereis > Platynereis dumerilii. The sequence goes on along the minus strand of JAPTHN010000004.1, from coordinate 43,922,036 downwards.
AAAACAAGAATTTTCAAGATATTATATCTTGGAAGTACTCCGCATTTGTACTATGCGCTTTTGATGCTAAACATAACAGTAGGAAACTAAATTTGGAAAGTTGCAGCGGCTTAACGATGACATGACTCATGTCTCATTATGAATTCCCATTTCTGGCTACAATTCTCCAGACATCCTTTTCCAAAGGCTTAACTAAATCTTGAGACCTCCCATCCCGAGTTTTGACATTCTCAAAATGTCAGTTGCATCTGCCGATTTATCGACATTCTAACCAACCGAGACGAACTCTGTTTCACCATTTGTGACTCCAATACTGATGTTTTTGCAGACTATAAATACACAGATATTGATACAATGTATATGGATAGATTGATAGTTAGATAAAGACAATTTGTTGATGGACAGACAGATGAATATAAAGGTACTCAAGAACAGATTCACAAAAACACTGATGCATAGATTGTAAGAATCCTGTGAGTCAAATCTGTCATGTTTTTTAAAACCTTCGTAGTCGGATATATATCCAATAATGGCAAATGCTCATCCGAATCCCAATTTCCTTCGAAATACCCTAAAATGCCAAAAAATTACCAAATAAGTCACATATTCACCGTCACGTTGGTTGTAGTATTCATACAGTGACAGCTTTCATGGAAGCAACCAATAGAAAGCCATACTGATATTCGCAGCTCTCGTCCATGAACCATGCCATCAAATTGAATTATGCCGGAGAAGAAATGGCGCGCTGTCTTAGTATGACATGCCAACACCTCAATAACAATGAAAAATACTGTTATAATATTCATCACTTCCATGCTGGTCATATAAATGTCCCTGTTTGTGTCTTATTACTAAAAATAATGCAATTGTTATAATATTATTACTGAGCCATACTGACATTAATAAAAGCAGTAATGCAAGTGTCTCTTGTCATTGATGCTAACAGATATGACGTTAATCCAGCTTGTAACGCAGACAATATGGTCGGTCTCGATAATCCATTTAATAAAAGAATGAAATTGAAGGATGACAATAGTTCCAGGAAATCAAGTGACTCATGTCAAAAGAACAATAAGGTCATGCGTCATGAACTGGTCCATTTTGCGTTACGGGTCAAAAATGTCCCATTTTTCAGTATTGTGATATTTTATCATACAAACATTGCACTACTCAGTGCTTCAAACAGAACTTCATTATCTTTTATACTTTCGGAGATATAGACACTTTTGTAGCGATCACTCCCATTGAACATATGAATATTTTTGGTTTTTGAAAGGGCTTTTCTCGAAATTGAGAGTTTTTACCAAAACACCTGTAACTTTCTTATTACTTAACCAATTACAATGAGGTTTGTTGCGAAATGTTCATAGGAAGTTGCTTTAAGCACGCATATCAACATATATTGCATAAATCAAAATTTTCTACATGATATCCTCACTGCAAAACTGCACTTTTTTCACTTAAAAAATTCTTCTACTTGTGTTTCTGAGTGAAAATGGCCAAAAAACATTAAGAAAAAATACATTTCCTTTACCCTGAACATGTTATGGACATCCTAATATGAGTAGCTCATCACACATGTGACAAATTGACATAAGTATTCTTCTGGAAGACAGCTATAGTCAGTGGATCAACTGATGACAGTGGTTGGGGATTGGTATTCATAAGATGGTTAGATATAGATTCAGATGATAGATTTCATATGTGCAGCCCCTCTAAGGCCTGTTCTGGTCACTCACAGGGTTTTTTTAGATAAGATAGGAGAGAGGATGTGACTCTGCAACATGTTGCAAATCTACCTCCATGTGAGGGATCTTTTGCTTGCCTAGCAAAGACTCTGACACAAGGAGCATCAAATTTACACCTCATCTGATTAACCGCAAGCTTGGATTTTGCTCCTAACCATGATTAAAATGGTTTAGTTTCATCAAACACATCATTTAGCAAAGTGCCCCGTCTAGATTAATGCTGGATTTGCGAGGACAATTTGCTTAATTTTATGTGGGAAGTGCACACAAATCCCCAAATAAGATATCTGAATGGTGCACATAAACTGAAATAGCTATCTGGCAAAATAAAAAATGGCAGGATAGTGCAGAGAGGCTGATTTCTTCATTTCATAATATCGCCAATCCGACTCCGCCAATCCGACTCCGGCTCCACCCCTGAAACTTCCTGACATGCTTCCACTTTGACATGAATAACATATTAACGGGTAAAGTATTTTTGAAACCAACAACGGTTATATAAACTAGAGAATATTTGCTTTCTAGTAATATCAAATATATTAAAGATATCGTTTTAGATGTAGTAGTAATGTTCTATTGAAAATTTTGTTTTTAAAATTCTTGTAACGACTCCACCCTTTCAGTGGACCAGTTCATGACGCATGGCCATAAGTTAGTGTGGTTATTGTGCAGATATATCATATTAACTTATGTCACCGTAATGTGATTGATGAAAATTTCATCATGAAATATTGTTGTAGTGTGAACATTGTCCAAAGGGGTGAGCCACTTTCTTCTGTGCTTAATTTTGAATTTATATCACAAAGTATTGGACGCTTTGGTTCATTGAACCAACATTGTGTGAATTATGAAATTCATTTTAGTGATTCACTCTAAAAATGCTGGAGACTATGCAAAATCACAACTGCGAACTCAAGGAATCCCTGAGACTCCCTCAAATTATGAATCGTATGCAGTAATTTAAAAAAATCAGTTTAACAGACTCCTTAAATATAAATTCATTCAAGGTTGGCCCTAATTGTTCATCAACATAGACTGTACTACAGGAGTACAACACACAATACCATACCATAGTAACTACAAACCATAGTAACCTCCTACCACCACAACAGTAGGCTACCAGTCACTATCTTTGGTTATTACCCTGTGATAACCCATAGAACCTCTCTGCAGGCCATGCTTTGTCAAATTGTGATAGTGTAATAATTCATAGGACTAATTTCTAGTTAGATGATTACTTGTTACCCTATTATAAAAGGTTTTAACCTTTTTGGCCTCTGACCCTCCATGTGAGACCCCCACTGGGTTGATTATTAGGTAAAAGATGAATTACTCCTGGTTTATGGGTGACTCTGTTTAGTTATTGGATGTTGTTGGGTTTCTGATTGAATGGTTGTACACAGCATTGCACAGAGATTGAGTGGGTATGCACTATGCAATACTATGCACTATGGTACAATAATACGGTACAGTATACTATGTGCCAATAACAGTACTGGGTGCACATAGTACTATAGTAAACACTATGCTATAGACTAGCATATTGTGCTATGTTCATTGTGGACTACTTTCATCGAGAAATGCAAGAAGAGAGGCGCTCTGGATGAGTCTGGGCTTCCAGTCGCTGGGTCCCGGGGTTCGAAACCAGCTGTGGATGGGTCACCTGGGCCCATGTTAGACAGCAGTTTCAATCGTTCTTTGCCTCGTTGCTGTGTCCACCTATGGTATTTCGATACTCACTTTATTGAAAAGACCATTATTCGTTGAGGTGGTTTTCCAATCGATCCAATCTTGGCTATCAACCCTCACATGGCCTCACAAGCACTAGGAACTGGGCTTAGAGAATTGTATAGCTCTATGTTTCCATTTATTCTTTTGATATGATTCCTTTATTTTGTCAGTATATATTTTTACTGTCTGATCCTAAAAACAACAATTGTACATGACATCATTTTGGGAAACTATGCCAATTTTGTGTTGTGTAATATGAAATACAATTGTGAGCAATTTCAGCATGCCATCACATTTCAGAAACCATGTCACCCTGTCTGAAGGGGAGAGAACACAAAACATAACTCACTGCAGAACATAACAGTCAACCTGTAACAAAAAGCAACCAAAACATAACAAAAAGTCAAAAACATAACAAGTTTTTGAGAGAACATAACACTACAAATTCTAGGATTACCAACCCTCCAAAAGATGTATAAAAATAACCATTCGACAACTTATGTTATTGTGTCAACTTAGTATTTGCCAAAAATTAGTTTCTGTGTCATAGCAATCTGTTATTGAAAAAAATCAGTTGTAAACTTGTGACAGAATAACTACTTGTATTTCATTGAAGGCTACAGTGTCATGTATTCACCCAATAAAAACTTGATATTTGCCAAAAATAAGTTTCTGTGTAATAGTAATCTGTTATAAAGAATTTGTCAACTTGTGACAGAATATAGATCTACTTAAACTTCATGTATTGACCCAATAAAACATTTGAGTTGTCAGAGGAACATAACACAAATGTCAGCACGATCCCATAATAGTCTCTGAAGTGTTAAAAAGTTACAATAAAACCTGAAAAAATAACTGAAATGTTATTGTCTGATCATGAAATATGCACATCAAACTTGATATAAACTTGATAAAAGCATTGAAACTTCCTCATAAAGTCACCTAAAAGTTTGTGAAAAACACCTGTAAGTCACCTTTTATATCAATGAATCAAAATGTTACCTTTTCACCCTGCAATTAACCCATCCAGAGGGGTGAACCATAATTTATATCTTCCTGGGAGGGTGTACAACTTCACCCCTCCCCCATTGACAAATAGTTACCCCAATCTCAAGGTAAACCTATTTAGTTATTCTGAACTTATTCTTCCAAAGTGTATGACACCGGTGCCCTGTGGTTTATTTTAAATGTGTTATGTACGTGAAATGCATAAAGATTTCAGGGATTGTTATTGGAGTTATGAAGTTGTGAAAATATACCGGTGCTACTGTCTTTATAGAATGGTTCCGATAAGGCATTGCTGGAAAGTCATTTTTTGCCAATTAAATTAATACAATTTTTGTAAGTATTAAAAAAATTGGCTGTTTGGAAGGTAGTATTCACAAGTTAACCCCATGTTTGGGATCTTTCCCTGGACTCCACTGATGGATGCCCAATAACACACAAGGGTGTCCTAATATGTATGTTCCTGGAATGGCTCCGAATTCAAAATGTTTCTTATTGTTCTTCAAATTCAAATTATTTGCTCAGCAACTTTCAAATATAGGGTGTTGCTTCAATGGCTCCAAATTCAAATGCTTTTTTCCTTGTTCCTTATATTATGGATGGAAACTCAGATACATTAAGTAGAAATAACGCCTTGATAAAAATTTTGAAATGTCTTTCAGTAATAAATTGCATAATTCAACAAATTAATAAATATATTCAATAAATTAATCAACTCTACACCTTTTATCTTTTCAGCTGTTCAACAAACGGTCACGAACCCTCGTATAATCGAACACCCGGAGACGCAATATGTCGCCAAGAACGAACCGGCCACCCTCAACTGCAAAGCGGAGGGCGACCCCTCACCCGACATCACGTGGTACCGGAATAACGAACCTGTCATCACGGCAAACGAGAACCCTTCCTCCCACCGGATGTTGTTACCTTCTGGACAACTGTTTTTCTTGAGGATTATCCACAATAAGAACAACAAACCAGACGTCGGAATCTACCATTGCGTGGCCACTAACCCCGTCAACAAGATCAGCGTCCAGAGTAACAATGCGACCCTCGAGATTGCTGGTAAGTGTAGTTTGTAAGATTTGTAGTTTTTAGATTTTTTGTGAGAATATTTCGAATTTTTTGCTTTAGATATTTGTGTCTTTATTGATTATTAGGTCACAAAAATGGTCTTGATACTTGAAATTGTAAAGATGGTAATTTGTTCAAATTTGAATGTTTCATTATTTTTAAAGGCAAAAAATGGTCCTGATACTTAAATGTGTGATATACATTATCACATACAGAGAAATAGTTAACCAGAAGTCCACATTCTCAGTATTTGCCTATTAAAATTATTTTAAATGGTGAAGTCCACATTCTGTAGCTTTATCAATATCTTGATGTATATAGTCATACATCAGAAAACAGCATGTATTGGCAAGTTTTGAATTAACCTTTTCAAATGCCATATATATATATGTAATAAAATATCAAATGTGATATTCTTGACTTTTGGGGAAGAATCACTCAATTGCATTTAATTCCACATACCTGTTATATATATACCTTTAAAAGTTTCTGCATATTTGAAAAAAAAAAGTAAGTCTCTTCAATTTGTGACAAATTGTCAACAAATTACATGAAAGGTCGACTTCTGCGTCAAACATGAAACTGTAATATAGTGAATTTCGATACAATTTGTGGGTTTATAAATAAATGTAAACTTATCATGAATAGTAAACATGGTAAATGTCAGAGGATGAATTGGATTGTAATGCTATTTCTTTAGCATGCCAGTTTACTTTGAAATGTAAGAAATTCAAAGGTGCGCAATGAATTTAAAGCATTTCACCACGCACTCCTTGAGGTAGGTTTTGCAAATTTTTACAAGTCTCAAATTTTTACCAAATTTTTTTACAAGTCTTTTTTACCAAATTTTTTTACAAGTCTCAAATTTTTACCAAATTGAAAACCTATCACTTTTGACAGTAAAAATAAAATGCAGATAGATTTAATTATCTCTGGAAATGTCAATATCATGGTCACCAGTTGGAATGTGTTATACTGCAGATTTGGCTCAACTGAATCTGTTGCCATGGCAACAACACACCATCAAATTTAGGGGGTTTTTGCCAATTTTTGGACATTTTAAAAGGTAAAACGCAAACTAATAACATATCCAGTGATTAACCTGGTTTTATGATCCATTGGCATTTGAAGAGACCTACTAAATCACATCCATCGGAGTCCTTTGTATGACAGCCAAGTATCCTGTTCCATTCATCTCATGCCCAATATGGTCATGCCCAAATATAGAGTGTGGGATTGATACAGGTGTGGAATTGGCAGGTCTCATATTGATGGGATAGATGGATAGATATAGGCCTAAGGTTTTCTTTTGGAAAGAGAGGGAGAGGAAACAAGATGCAGTTTAATTTAGATTGATGGAGCTATAGATGTCTCATAGATAACGCGTTGTGTATGAAATTGCTTCCAGCAGTCACATGGCTAAACAAAGTTTGGATGAAGAATTTCCCTCTGAACCCTACATTTCTATTTCTGAAAGGTTAAAAAAATTACTGTTCTTATGTAACTGTCAACAGTTCTGCGAGAGTGAAAAACTATTTAAAATTTCCTCATCCATATAATTTGTCAACATGAACTACGCACAGTCATTCATTTCTCAATGTCAAAAGCATCAATTTCATATTCAGCTAAAAGTTTCCCAAGTAAATGTTTCTAAATATGCATCCAATTCGAAATAAACTTAAAGAGACATTATTACTCTTGTAAGTTAGTTTATCAACACTCATTTGAGTTTTGCTACTTTTAGTTGGATAGTCAGCGAGCTTGTTCTGATCGGTAGAAATTTGGTGGCTCTAAAATTGAGAATTTCATTCTGTCAAACTACGCAGTAACATTGACCGTATGCATATGAGCGCCATCCCACAGACATTGTCTGACTTGTAATGCAAAATTCCTTAAAGATTTTTCTTTCAAATTTGACAAATTCTGCGCTTGGTCTCGAAATGTATTCAACGACGGAATACTTGAAAATTTTCATAAACATTCAAAGGGGAAATGGATAATTTCCTGCGCTAAATGGTGCCTTGCAAAATTGCTTTTTTCTTCCAAAATCTTTCTTTTCTTCCAATTATTCCTTCCAAAGTTAAAGAACATTTTCTTGTCTCTTATGAACAGATAGAAGTTTTATTCTGGGATGTTGTTGCTAATATCTAGAAATAGAGTTATGATTGTATGTCCATGTTCAGTTGTTTGAAACTCTCTGAACATGCTGAACTTAGTAAAAACAACGATCAGTTTGGTCTCAAGCTATATTTTGCTGCTTGCTTATTTCATGATTTGTAATGCCACATGATATTTTATTATTTATGCTGTATTGAATTAGCATATTGATGTAGGCCAATGACTCTATATCCTATTTGGCTTAAGCATTGCCAAGAAATTATTTGAAAATACGAACGAAATGACTAAAAGATATCTTTAAAATAGGAAGTTGGAAGATGTGTATATTTTTGAGATGATCCTATTCCATATGACTTTCATTACTGAAATATTGTCAATCTTTCGCATCTTTATAGATAAATGATTAATATCTTGTCTCTTGACTGTCAAATTGATTGGAATTTCCGACAAAAAAGATAATACTAAAAAAAAGTTCTTATTAGATATTTCTAGGGATCCTTGGCATGTTTGCCGAATATCTTGACTCGGATCCCTCTCGTCTGTCAACTTGATGTCAACTCGGATCAATTTAGACAGAATTTTATCATTCCGAGCACATTCCTGAACCCTTACGATTCTCATCTCAAAATTGTGAATCATCTTATTTGATGATCAACCCCCAAAACCCATAACCTTTTGAGTGGCCCCACCCCCCCCCCCCCCAATCCCTGTTCCTACTTCCCAATCTTGTTCATAACAAATACCCAATTTTGGCCAAAACCACAGGCCCCTGAGCCTCCCCCCCCCCCTTAAAAGCTTCAGACATCAATTCCTGATCTTTGGATCTTTGGACCCCCCCCCTGGTCTGGCTTAATTCTACACCCTCTATTTTGCTTGCAGCCAATCTTCAATATTCTACAATATAAATTAGTATTTTGATGGAAGACGATGTGTCATAGCATGGCCAAATAATTGAGAATATTAGTTTCCATGGTCATAGCAATTTTGCAATGCATCAGTTCTCTGCAACTTCTTATTTTTTCATGAGATTTTTTTTTTTGCATTGTACCTGTGATTGCAATTAAAACCCTCAGCCGAGTCCTCTTTCTACCCCTTAGACATTCTACGTTAAATGGGTCTCTGAATCAAAGGTACCCCCACTTACAGTGTGAGGCTCACACCTGATCCAGACAGGAGACAAATTACCCCCCCCCCCTTTCCATCTAAGGATTTTACGATAAAAGAAGAAGAAAAAAACTTGCAAATTAAAGACAGCCTAAAATACAATAAGGCTTAAAAGCTTTTAGGCTTGTTGTCTGGTCACATTACAAATAGGCAAAATTTGCTGAATTCTACGCCCCCCCCCCATCCACCCCTCACCTCTTGTACGCACAAAAATAATTAACAATTTATAAAATTTCAGTCCCGAACCCATTACATACTAGTATTGCTAAATAATTCTCTGTCAATTGATGATGCTTTTCGTATATTTGTTAAAAACCGCCTATAGAGTTTCAGAAAATGGTATTTATTATACATCCCCCCCCCAATATCCACCCCTTCCATAGCCTAGTATCAACCCATTTCCTCATTTTCTACCCATTTCACCCCAGACCTCCGCCCCCCTCCCAATCTTTCTCCTTCTAGGATGTGTCACAATTAATCCGCGCCAAGTCATTTGACTGTAATCGTTGCTGAACAATCTTCTATGGAGGAATTAATGCTTTTCTATCTGAAATTGCAGCACCCAGATGTGTTTCAATGACTCACGGGTCTCAATAGGTTTCGGGGAGCAGAGAGGCTCTCTGGCAGCTTTCAGAGGCTCTCTGGGCAGCATTTGAGGCCCTCTCTGAAGCCCTGAGCATGATGTGGAATTTCTGAGCTGGAATTTGCCTCTTTTACATAATTGCCAACGACCTGTAATGTGTGATATGAGTTTTCGGAGAGCACATCACAGAGAGGACTCCGCGGAGAATCACGAGAGACAGAGATTTTTCACTTTTCAAATTGAAGTGCTGAAGTCAGAAGCTGGTGTGAGAGGAGGATAGGCTTGATGTTGATGTGGGCGGAGTTGATTGGGCATTTACGTCCTGTATTTTTGTAAAAAATTCGACTAATTAGGCTTAATGTTAAGTTAATGAGCTTACAAGGACAGGCAGGGATTTTTAACAAAAAATTGACAGATTGGGCTTATTATTAATTTAATCGTGTTAATGAGCTAACTAGGACAGGCAGGGACCACAGAAAATGAGGCTAGGTGCGCTGCATAACAACTTGGTTTAGACGTTAAAACAGTAAAGCAAGTCGATAAGTGCAATCTCGAACAAGGGTTGCCTGGGCGAAGATTTTCATAGATGATAGTCTTGATTTTGGTTGGGTTGATAGGGCTTTACATCCTGTATCAAGTGATAAGAAGTTAATGAAGAACAGGCAGGGATCACAGTCAAGAGGTTACTGCACTCTTGAAGCTAGGATTGCCCAAGGCCCCAAGCTAGGATTGCCTGAGTTAGGATTGCCCGAGCTAGGATTGCCTGAGCCAGGATTACTCTTGAATTGAATACAAAGATGAGTTCTCAAATTATTGATTCAAAAACACATTAGGAGTGCTTTGTATGAAAAACATCCATGTTAAACCTATAACACTAGTACACCTACATCAATGATAAATCACCTAAAATCAATGACAAATGTTACTACACAATCTCATGCATGCTAAATGCATAGAATTCAGTACACTTATATTGATTTGTAGCGCCCAGTTTTGATTTCAAAAAGATACTACTTCATCCTTATGAATGGGATGTGGTGTACATGTTTCACTGGAGTAATGTAAATCATTTGGTTCAAATAGCTCACAAGATCATAGAAGATGAGATGGATGTGGTATGCCATGCATTGCTATGGGGCTTATTGGTATAACCAGCTGATAACTGAGAAGAATTATAGATTTGTATGGATGTATATTGATATTTAGTTGGATATTTGTGATAGGTCAGATTTTAGCAATACATCCTGCATTAATTCTTGTCTTTAGGCCCTAGTGTGTTCACTGTGTTGGGTTTACTGAACTGTTTTAAGGCGTCATTTCTCATTGATAATTTTCTTAAACATGTTAAAAGACGAAATTGTTCTCTCCGCCAACTTATTATGGTATTTATGCCACCTTTTCAAGTTCAACCAATCAATCTTCAAGATTTAGTCTGAAAAACTTCTTTCTAAAAACTCAAAAAGATCAATTTCAACTTAATATGGATTAATTCTGATTAATTTAGATTTTAATAATTGCCATCATGGTTTTCAATGAAGTATTTTCTTGCGTGCTTCGATACCATTAATAACTTTCTATTCCGTCTTTTTTCCAACAGTATCAAAGTTTTAAAGAATCGGAATTTGATTTCGAAAATCGACGTTTTGATACATTTTTTCGTTCCGCGTGTCTGTGGCGTAATCGATCAAAATTTGTCAGGTTGGATTAGAGCAGAGTGGCTGAACATTTTCTAATCTGCAATGACTGGAATGAGGACAAACTTGGAAATTCCAAAGTTCATCTGAGAATTTTGGGTTGCGTTGTAATTGATAAGCCGACTTGAAGGAATAATCACGAACCGGTTTGAATAATCGACAATAATTATCGGTAATACTGAAATTGATCATCAAACATTTTGTGAACAGGGCATCTTGTAAGCCTGTCAATTATATCTAACTTTGGTTTGGCGTTTTGGAAACTAAGAATTTAACTTGCGAAATATTCTCTCTAGGTTATTTCGGAAATTTTCTCCCTATCTAAATGAGATGCTTGTTTCTAATTGCAATGTTGAAAATTAGGTTGCTTTGATTGGCTTAAGTTTTGTTTTTGCATTATTGTGGAGTAGATTCTAGATGGAAAGCCAACTAGCACATGTATACGCTGAATTATATCGATAAGTTTCTCTATCAGAATTCAGAATAGATCAATACCATTCAATGACCACCCTGTGATTGGCTTGAAAGGCTCCCGGTAATACAAATTTCTACATTCCTGCATGCGTCACTTTTATCGGCTGGCTATAAGGGGCCTAACGTTCTATTATTGCTGTGATTGGCTACGAATCACATCAACGATGCCCCTTAGCACGCTTAGAGCGATGGAATGGAATAAACCCCTGCCCCCTACAACAACGCTGCTTCCAATGTGTTCTAATATGCCCCTCACAGCAGTGATAAAGCAATGTGCCATTGATCATTGATCTAAGCGCTGTAAGCAGCACCGAAATATTGATCAATGTTCTAAGCGCCAAGTCATGTGATTTGACTGATTTCACCCATTTGCATATCGCTACTAGGTGTCGCTCTTCGCCAGATTTCTCACTGATTATTCCCGCCATTTTGTTCTTGCCGTTTTATTTCCACCATTTCTCATCGATGCATCATGATGAGGCCGTGATAACGTCTAATAGCCGAATAGGAAACAACTTCAATAGGAAAAGGAGATGTGATTGTCTTTTAAGCGAACAGAGAGGCATTGAAGTGACTAGAGTGTTGTCATGACAATGATGACAATGAAATACAGTTTACCATTTATTTTTTTGCTATGGAAGTAACTTAATGTGGAAAAGTAAGCAAATTATCATTTAAGCGAACAGTCAAGCTATATGTTTAAGCGAACCATTTTAAAAAGTATTCGAGTTAAAGAGATATTGGTTATAATAGTGATGTATAGTTTACCAAATATTTCTGGCTACAAAATGGCCGAGATATATGAAAGAGAGCCGTTTCATAGAACATGTTTTTATGTGAGCAGAGGGTTATGCGGCTTATGCCTTGGAGCATAAAATATAGGATCGATGCTTCGGTGCTTTGGCATCATTCACTTTATGTAGTTTACCTGTTGTTTCTGTACTTTATGGCATGTGATCTTGTGCTTGTTGGTATCATGCCCCAGATTAGGTCTAGGATTTCTCATGATATATTTACATACATATATTTTATCCTAAATCATATGGACAAATTTAAGGTGTATACATCAGTGTGCCCTCCTTAAACAACATGTTCATCCTCTAAATTTGGTGGGCGGCAATCCTGAAAATTTTTGGTGCCCGGGCAATCCTCGAAATTTAGGTGTCCGAGTGATGACATTCTTCAGCCTTCATTCACTATTATAAAAATGCTATAAGGAGTCGTAGATCAAACCCACATGCACAAATACAGGATGTGAACCCGCCTCCGACAATATTTTCATTCTATAAAAGAGTCCGTGCCAAAATATGGGACGTAGACTACCGCCTCGAAACAATATTTTTATCTTATAAGTGAGTCCCGCGACTCAACAATTTACAAACTTCTCAGTACAGTTAAGCGCCTATTAGGGCGTGAAAGATGAGACGCAATTATTTGGAGGCTGTGTCACTTGTCAGTCTATATCTCTCCCTTAATCCTTGTGTGAGTCATGTGTTCGCAGAACTCCCAAAACTATCTCGGCGAGTATCACCCTCAGCTAATTCTCTAATGGATCCTCCACGATGAATCTTATTTGTCTGGGATGTCAAAATCTTGTCATCCTGTGTCTTGCGCACGAGAGAAATTGGAAAAATGAATCGCTGTTTTGAAATGTTTTCGCACTCTTCCGTCTGAAGTTGTATCAATTTCTTTTCATTATCATTGATTATGGAGTGACTTGATGAACATGAATTTTGGATTGAATTTTTCACAACAATTGAGGGACATGAACATGCATCTAAGATTGAATCCAACTTCTGAAAGATGCCCTTCCCTGTATGACTGATATTCCATTTGCTTGAGCATCCTATAAACTTTAAGAATGCACATTGAAAATATATGAGTATATCTTGTGTGTTCTGATGCTCAAATATATTAGTGTGTTTGAAATTAACTCTTTCCGGTGTAGTTGGTTCCAATTTGGTGGCAGAGTGTTCACTCTTCGGTGTGATGGATACCACTCCTGCCTCCCGCGCAGGGGGACTCAGGTTCGAATCCCACTTCTGGAGTTGTTACACCAGAAATGGCATTTATCCTATCTATCCATCCCAAAAAATCACCCCGTCCATTCTAAGTTAATCTAAATGCCTATTTATATACATACCTACCAACTGTTCCTACCTATTTATCTATCTATACTCTCTGTCTGCCCGCCACACTTTAATCCATCAATCTCCTTTGTGATCCTTTACAATTTACATACAAACCATGGTGAAAGGGCCTTTTCTTGCAGGTCTATCACAGTCCCATCACCATTTGGAGTTTATCTAGCACCTTTTTAGTGCTGCGCTATTCCATCACTGTGGTCTATGGGCCTTTTATCACAAGATTGTGGACATATCGCAGTGGATCAGGGCTGATGAATGCCGCATCCATTGTTCTGGGCCGTGATTTAATTCAGAGCACAGAATTCCACCACACAGCCCGAGCGAGCCGGAGCAAGTCGGAGCAGGCTGGAGCGAACGACGGCGGAAATTACTCTCAGAGACTCCTGTCCTATCGAAAACTTATCTTGTGGTGGGGTGTCAGAGCTGTGGTGGTGTCATATATAGCTGTGGTGGTGAGGTGTGGTGCAGTAGTGGTGGTGTCAGAGCTGCGGTGGTGAGTTGTGGACATGCGGAGCTGCTCAGCTCCTAGCATTGGTGGTGAGACCAGGGTGCGGAGTTGCAGTGTTTTGCTAATGCCAGATTATGCAGAAACAGCTGCGGTGTCCATTTGTGAAAGCTGTGTCATCATTGTCATGCTTTTGTCATCCCTTTGAAAGAAGCCTGTAGCCGCAGTGCTCCGGCATATTAGTAGTCCATATCATTATGTATAGAGGCCTTAGAGGGCTTCGAAAGTCTATAGAATATGGTGGTGGTAGCTTCAGTTGATGGCAGTGAGTTAGTTTTCAGACCCGTGGGGCCTACCTTCGCGCCTAATTGGCAATTTTTTGACTGTTAGGAAAATGACATCTTTTACAAATCATCCAACAGTTCTAATTGTGGGAAAGCGCATCCACAGATCGAAACGATATTTCAATATCCAGAGAGACAACTAGATACAAACTGGAATTGCCGTACCGCACCGTCTTCTGGGCTCACTCACGCTCAGTGTTCGATTCTGGTCGTCGTCGTGCGATGGACCACTGTCACACCGGCTTTCTATCGTCTCTGTTGATTAAAGTTGGACCGTCTGGTACATTGAGACTGGGTCTGAGACATCCTGCTACATTCAAGAAATGAAGGAACACTTCCATGCTTGTGAAAAGGATATAGTGATTAGCAGGAGTGGAGATCCCTGTCTGACCCCTTCAAAACCAAATCTGACCACATTTGCACTGATTAGAAACCACCTAAGTGCATTACACCCCACCCAGTGCATTTCTAATGCTTTTATGGCACTGAGTAATGCTTTTATATCACTCACTAAAGCACTATAAGCCCTATTTATGCCATGACAGTCAGTCAGCCTCAGTCCCTTAACTATATGCAAGCCAGGCCTTAACTCCCCTTTGCAAAGGCTGCATCAGGCTGCATGCCATCACTCTCACCAATGGGGATTCCCCATGCATGGTCATGTGACCTCATGACGTCACCACCCACGTCACGTGATGTCTGGGGGCACCGGAAATAAGGCCGGAAGTGCCATGAATTTGGATGGTGTGCCCCCATGAATGTTATTTAAGCAAGCAGGACATGCTACATTGGCAGCAATGCCCAGCATTGGCAGTATGTGGTTGTTTAAGGCTGGGTCACTGCCATTTCATGCCTGCCTCTTTATGCTGGCCATTTATGGTTCCTTTGACCCAGTTTACTTTGCCTTGCTTGCCTTGCTTTGCCTCAGCCAAAAGCTTTGGTTGCAGTAGCTAACTAATCAATAACCAAATGCACTGGAATAGGCCCACACATCCCTTTTTGGTTCCTTTGTGACATTTTACTGCGGCACAAAGTGCGCATTGATTCTGGTGTCGTTTAAAGAGGTTGATCAATTTACATGTGGGTCTCCGACTCCGTCGTTACTTGGCTTTGAAGTTTTGCTATTTAGGTCTTTCTTGTAAGAGTTTTAACGACCAGCAGCTGTGTACTATGGTACAAATGGGACAAAAGACAATACATTTCCATGATACCAGAATTCCAGAAATGGTTGAATGAATTAAAATTCGGAAATGTATTCAGTAGGCCTCATACTTTAGTTTACCAACACGGACAATATGAAAACCGAACTTCATAAAACAAAAGACTCACTTCTGAGCTGCTCCACATCTTCACTCATGCATACTATTCCATCAGCACACAACCAGGAAGTGGCTATTTTGGATCTGGAGTATTACACTGCTTCATTCAACAAATTCCAAATTACGATCATTAGCAGACGTTCTTTTAGTCCAGACTGGGAAGCACGTGTACTGACGTCATTTGGTGTGGTACTAGCACTGCCCTCTGGCGATTTTGTGCTAATGACACAAGAGAGCACTTTGAGCATTGTTTACATCTGTTGTTTCTCATGGCTAACACTGCACTCAATGCAGCTAGCAGACGATGTGGACAGCAATTAACAGCACTTTTAACAAAATGATGGACAGCTAAAAGTCTTGGCCTAAGGCAGAAAATGAAAGGGAATGCCCAAGAAAATGACTAATACTGAAAATTGCAGGAAGAAAGAGCCATGAAAGACCACCAATGTGTTAATGGTCAATTAAATCCTGCAGACAGAAAAAGAGAAGATCATGCATGTGGAACTGCATGTGCCACCGTGCACTTCTGAATCACCAATATTACACAGAACCTTGTAATCAGGAATAATACAGGGTCTCGAATCAAGGGTAATCACTGTTATTTTGTCCAGATGCAACAGACTGAGAATAATTAGGACTCATTAAAGTTAATTACAATAATTTTCCTCTTCTGACCAAAAAAGTGGGGAAAAAATCATAATTATGCACAATTATTACCTGAACAATAGTTCACATTAGATCCAAAAAAATAAAAGTATGCCACAGCATTGTATGAATGAGTACATTAAATAATGTAATTGCTTTTATACATTCGAAATGAGAGTAGGTTCTGTCTGGCGACACTGTAGTGTAGGGGAGACAGGGGTAAAAAGTACCCAAAAAGCTGTCAATTTAGTTTTGGTAAGTTAATTTCAACTCATTTTCATAAATGTTGCATTGGGGGTTATTTTGTAAAGTGTCTGTTTTGCTTCTTACCTCTGTGACACAATTGACCCCAGTACCCCCTATTTGATTAAATGAACAGGTGCACATTTTCTGAAATTAATGGAAACACAATAAACCCTGATATTAACCTGGAATTAGTCGAATGACTCAATCATTTTGAGGTCAATGAAAATTCCTTCAATCAAGACATCAGCTTCCCATAAATTGATGATTTCCATTTGCAAAAATGATGAAATTATTTCATTAACTTGGGCCATCTGAGCCTGTTACCCCATGCCCCCAAGTCCATGGGATAGGGGAAAAAACAAGGCACCCAAAAGAAAAAAACACAATATCTTGCATGATGTTTGACTAACTCATGCCATCTATTGTCTGAGTAAAGATTTAGAGTGATAACAATAAATGTCATGAATGTGGATGACATGTCCATGGCTCAGTCCATGGCTCAGTCCATGGCTCAGTTGCCCTTAGAGTGATAAGAGTGATGAATATTTAGGCTGTGTCACTAGGAGTAATCTTTGCTGTGGTTATTTTCCATTAAATCCTTAGGGGATTTGTCGGAATGAAAATATTAGAAATTTGCTAAATGATCTTTTCTGTCCAGGGTTGGGATGAGGCTCTCCCCTTTAAACCCCCTGGGGTTGGTTGGGGGAGGGGGCTTGGGGGCTGTGTTGTGGAAGGGTACAAGGGGTCTGAGGGACAAAAAATCGTTAATTGAGGTTAAAAGGTTAGATCTTCTAAAAGACTTGGATCCTCTCCAAACAAATTATGATCCACATTGTCCAATGCCTTAATAGAGTTGCTAGATTTCCCAGATTCGATTTTGAGTCATGTAGCCTCAAACGTTTCATCCTGTAGAGTCAGCTGAATCAATTGATGCACTGGCATTTCATCTGAAATTATATTTCACCCTCTGCTTTCAGGATTTAGTTTTACTGAAACCCCCAAAAAATAAGAGAAATTGATAATTTAAAATTTTTTATTTTCTCATTTTAAAAGAGGCTACATCTAGTATAAATATTCTTCTCTAAATCATGATAGTCTGGAACTTAAAATCCCTAACCTTTGTTCATTATTACAATAGTAGAACATAATGTACATGTGAAAAGGAAAACAAAAAATTGCTAATATTAATTTTCTAGGAAGGCTTCATCAGTACAGATTCCTTCCAGTTTGTATTTGAGTTTCAGAATTCAGTAATTTTTTTGGCAAATTGGATTAGAAATAAGTCGAGTCTCTTTCACAAGAACATATTCAGCAATATCATTATCTAATTCCTTGAAATTATGATGTTGCATATCTATGCTATTTCACATGCAAACTGGTTAACTGCACTGAAAATAGCCATGGATTAAGACAATAACCAACTACTTGAAACAGAACAACCTGTAAAACACCCCTTTCCCTATTTACCCTGGAGGCAGATTTGGGGTGCTGCTAATCACCCCTTTTGTATTTGGAGGAGCGTGAAATTCTTCCTGTTTGGGGGTAGGGGGGGTTAAAAATATTCTAGGGGTTGCAGAGATGTTCAGTGCAAACCAAATCTGAAAACCACAACCCCCCCCCCCCCAATTTCTCTCAAAAAGCCTTACTCATCTCATTTCTCCATTTGAAAGTTATGAGTGTTTGCATTTTGCACTCTACTGCCCCCTGTTGGGAAACAAAGACAATGCTTGAGTCACAGCTCCCCCTTGAGGTAAACAAAGAAATAACTTGACTCAGCAATAATAAGCACCATTCGGTTCATTCCTGAAAATGACTCAGCCATAGACTGAGCAGACTCCGCCACTAACACACAGGATTAACCCAAGATATGGACTCAAGCGGCCGTTCTGACTGACACAGAGTCTAAATAATTGGGCCACCTTTTTCACGCCTTATTAGTCCTTCACACAGGGTACACACACTAGAAATCCCCATTCGTCCGACTCGTTTATAAAGAGATGGGTGACTGTCTCAGTAAATATTGACAAGGCGAGAATGGTACTGAGCCAATTTAAGATTTAGGTTCCGTTTTTTTTTAAAGTCGAATAGATGTAAATGTACACAAACATAAAGCCATTTTAAGAAAATAGGTCAATTTTGTTCTTTTCGAGAAAAAATTATAATTTCAAAATGTGAATATGTATCGAATCACAGAAAGGCACATTAACTGAGATGATAAAACTGCTACTGCTATTTCTACTACTACTACTACTACTACTACTATCTATGTATAAGAGAGCGGTCAGTTCCTTAAAGGAATACATTTCCGCAATTTATCTGTTTCATGATGTCAAATTCGGTCGTCCAGCGAATAAAACTACAAATGGTCAATCACATTCACAAAAGATCAGCATGTTCTCCTTTACAAGGTTACTCTCACATCAATAGAAACTGCCTTCACAGTTGCAATCACTGCATGATCACATTGATCAGTCTCTTTCACACATAGAGAGGCACAAGCACTGCATCACTGGTCAGATTCATCCACAAAGGGACACATTTATGGGGGTCAATCATTTTTGCGGAATCCCTGGATCTTTTTGGAAAACCCCCCGGAAACCCCGTGGAAAACCTTTGGAAAAGCCCTTTGGCACAGCACGGCGTCCTAACACTCTTTCATTAACCCTCGGATCAATCTGCAAGGCGATTCGCTGAATGGCCGAGGCGAGTCGGTGGCGCGGATAAACTCTTCGCACTCAAGATCCCCTGATCATTGGATATTGCTCGACCGATGGACGCAACGATGGACGGCCACGGTGTCGCCCTCTATATGGCAATAAATCATCTTTTATCGATCATTTATGCAGTTCATGGCCAGCACTTTGCTTCAATCACTCTATGCATGGACAGTCAATAATGCCGTCCACTAACACATTGGCGGATCCTGTTCAGGGCGATACCTTCGGGACGTGTATGCACGACAGCATGTGACCCCTTTTTCTTGACCATTGGCTTAGAAAGTTGAAAATGTACTTAAGTGCAGACGACTGCCACCTACTGATACGCTTTGGATATTGATGGGCTCAGAAAAAATATACTAAATAAGCTATTATAATTACTGGTTCAGTTATATAAATCCCAGATCCCCTTAGCCCCCTGCCCCCTCAATGTGGAACCAGGCAAGTGGTAAACTCATGGATGCTGGCTCGGTATGATTCCCAGTCTGGGCAACTCATGTCAGATGGAAGTTTCATCTGGTGCCATGAGTACATCTTGCCTCTATATCATGGTCCTTGCCCTGGTCCATGCCTGTCCTACTTAGCCTGGTGTGAAAATACAGGACTTGAAACTCAGCAGTCCACTCACCTCATCCTGTGCCGCGACTATGCGTTGCGACATTGGCCGTCATCACAGTCCCGGCTTATCCTATTACTATCTCATCGGTCTATTACGCATCATCAGTGCAAAAATACTGGACATAAGGCTCTTTCATTGATCATTGCTCCTAAGAAGACCAGCACATAAACGCAACATTTGCTTCCGCCACTGGAACATGGCGATGGCATTTCATCGGCATTGCGATGGTCCGGTCAGCCGAATTTGGCCATTCCACCCTGTAGAGCTCTGTAGGTCAGTCACTGTTTCTAGACACGTACTTGTCCAAGAAGGATGGGGATGATAAGACGGAAATAATCATTCATTATTGATGGTATTAGGGTATAGAGGTGGTAAAATGGGTACTGATATGGGCATGGATGGATAGTGGATGGGGGTTGGGGGGTTGGGGGGTTGGGGATAGATAGATAAGATAGATAGATAGATCAATGTATGGGAGATATGGATTTATGTCCTGTATTTTTGCACCAATTAGGCTTAACAGGACAGGCAGGGATGATGGTAATGAGGCAAGAATCCCCTGCAAGATGCACTCTTGGCACAGGATGAAACATCTGTGTAACATGTGGTGCCCAGAGTGGGGATGAAACGTGCGTCCTAGAGGTTAGCATCAGAACTTATGTTCGACAACAGTTTCAGTCAGCCTGCGCAACATTGCTGTGTCCTCCTCCTGTCAGACCTGTCCTCCTGTTCTTGCTACCCTGCCAAATGCATGACTACCGGATATAAAGCCCCAATCATCCATCCATCTCAAAGCCAGAACTCTATACTCCAGCAGTCAGGAAAATGTCTTCAAAAAGGCAACCCATTTGAAGTGGAGTTTGCATGTATTGAATGTCATTATCACTATTGACAGTGTGCAAGCAGGCAAAAGAGCAACACTATATTGCTCAGAACAGTCTGAAGGCATTGGGCTGGATGAAGTACATCACTAAAGGATGAAAAAGAGATTAAAAAAAGATGAAATAAGACAGAAAAGATGATAAAAAAGATGAAATGAGATAGAACTGATGAAAAAAGTATCTAATATTGCATCTAAGTAGATCGATAAGAGAAGTGCATGCCAGCAGGGTAATCAAGTATAAATGAAAGAATGAGCAGACAAAAAAATAAAATGAAAAGAAAAGCAGAAGAGACTGATCGGAAATAAAAACAGAAAAAAAAGTGAAACAAAAAAAGAGTGAATAGGTTTCGTGCATGCTAGAGTAGCCGCCAGCCCAGTCAGCCTAGTCGATAGATTTTTCTTGGCGCAAGTTGCCTTTTTTTCTTGTTTTGTATTCTGTATCGAAATAATTGAAAGGAAATCGATAAAATTGATAAAAAAGGGAGAACTAAATAGCCTCGAAAAGTGTCAAGGAATTAGCGAAATGCATTAGGCATGGAGTGCGGTGCCAAGAATTGTGAAAATTTAATGAAAAAGCCAAAAAATTGATGAAAAATAAAGAGAAAAAGAGTTGTAATTACTAGAGCATTGCATTCCAATAAACATGAATGGCTTACACTCTCTTAGTCTCATATATGCCTCTCCCATCCATAAAATCATTGATTAATCTAATTTTGGCCATAAATATATGATGTTTATTTGTTGTTTGGTTGGTTGTATTTGCCAATATTTAGTCAATTATTTGCCCAGCTGGCTTTTGACAGGTACTAAAGTATAATTACTGAATATAGGGCAGATGATTGTGTACATGTAATAAGTTATGTATTTTATTAGCACTAAAAAAAGCAATAAATGTGATTCAATACTTCCTATGTCAGGCTTAGAGAAGCGGGCTGGCTCAGTTAGTAGCCCACTGGACTTCCAGTCGCTGCGTCGTGGGTTCCGATTCAGCTCTTGGCCACATCACACTGCAGGGACTTGTGTTGGCCTGCAGTTTCGGTTTTTCTTGCGTCACAAGGTCAAAAAATAATAGCCTAAAGCTTCTAGCAACTAGACAATTGAGTCTCGGCCTCCAGAACAGCTGGTTCAACTATGCCTTAAATACAGCCCTCCAATATAACATCGATACATTATCAACATTAGAGACTCCTTGGAGCAAAAACAACTGGAAAGAAATGATCCAAACCACCATCCATGGTAAATGGAGACAGATGCTTCTAGAAGGAAAATCGAAGAAACATACACTCTCAATGTTAGACCCCAAAGGGACATCGCCACATCCAATATGGACATCCTGCGCAGGTAGACCTAGCCTGGTTCCCGCAGCCTCCATCAGAGCCAAGTTCATCACAGGCACCTACCAGTCCCAACATAGGAAGGCAAAATGGGATAAAGACGTGAAGGACGCCACATGCAGGGTCTGTCATCAAGAAGCAGAGGACAGTAGTCACATCCTTTCAAGATGCCAAGGTATGACAACTCAAAGGAAGGAAGGGTTCAGCATGCTGAAGAACCACGGCTTTGATCTGAGAGGAAGTGACCACGAATCACTAAGAGACCTGCTCAATGGCCCAGGTCTGGATGTAGAAGGAAAGTGCACGAGGAAAGCATGGCTGAATATACAAGGCTGCATTTCAAACCTGTGTTACAAAATACATGTCAGAAGGCTTGAGATTCTCAAGCAAGGTATCAATAACAAAAGTAGTCGTAGCAGTAGCAGTTGCAATAAACACACTAACAGACCTAGAGGTAGAGGCACGGACAGAGGTAGCGGTGAGGTAAGGGTATTGGGGATTGACCAAAGAGCTTGAAGCTCAATTCAAGACACAACCCTCATTAGGGGTGCTCCTAAAACAGGAGGAATATCCATTAAGAAGAAAAAGAAGAAGGTCATTCACCTCATGTGCATAACAGGATGGTAGGCTAATTAGGACAGGAGAACACGGCAATGAGGCAAAGGATGATTGAAACAGCCGTCCAACATAGGCCCAGGTGACCCAGCGAGAGTTGGATTTGAACCCAGGACCCAGCGATTGGCAGCCCAGCACGCAACCACTGAGCTGACCCTCCCCAAATTGTTTTGCAAATTAGAAGATGTGTGTATTTGTCTCATTCAGTATGATAATATCAAATCAATTAATGATAATTATGATGAGAATAGAGAATATGCATGTCCCAAAGTGGATATCCTTGCTCCAATTCCCAAGTGTCTCTAGACATGTTTTCACACTTAACACAGCTCAAGGAGGACAATTGTAATTGTTAATGCTTAATACTAGGGGAAGTAATTAGTGATGAAATCTGCTAATGGGGATTGCCACCAAACATTAACTCCCTAAATGCCTTAGTGGCTCATCTTCCATGCTGATTTCATCTGTGGATGAATCTTTCTGTCCATCTATCTGTATATATATCGTATATATTCCTGGCAACCCATGTAAAATACATGTTTTATCCTGTGTCAAAGGCCCAGGCGTGCACCGTGCCTCTTTACCATGGTCCCTGCCTGTCTTGTTGAGCTTAGTTGGTGCATAAATGAAGAATGTGGTGCCTGTTGCCCATCCATGAATCCATCTAGCCATATAATTATCTATCAGATATCTATCTATCTGTCTGTCAGATATCTATCTATCTATCTATCTATCTTTCTATCAATCTATTCTGTGAAAATAACTAATGACACAAGAAAAATCTGGAGCTGCACACAATAAATCAGTGCAAGTGGAAAACCTTTTTGTCGCCTGTGCAGTTATTGCAGTTATACCGAACAGTCCTCGGCTTTAGTCGTTGCATGTCGCTAATCAATACAGACCGATTTGGACTGAAATCGGTCACTCTTTCACCCGCCCGACCAATAAGTGAAAGCGCTAACCAATTAGCCGATTGGTTCGAACCAAAGTAGTTCGCTGCCGAAGTGGTCCAATACCAAAGTGGCCTTCATGTTACTGCAGGCTCAGCATGGCTTTTGCATGGCTTTGGCATGGCTTTACACTTCTGGTTTAAAGCTTTGTGGCTGTGATTGACAGTTGCTTCCAGTCATGCTTTGCAGTATATGGCTCAGAGTGGGTGGCTTTCACTTTTTAGAATGTGGCTTTTGGAGTTTATGTTTATGTGCAATTTCCATGCACTTGGTTTACTGTGCTCAGATTGAATGTCCAGTTTAAGTGATGTTGTTTACAAAGCAAATATCAGAAGTCATTTGTAAAAGGAAGATTGAACTTTATTGAACTGTTATTAATTGAGTATAGTTGTTGCTGTAGGCTGACCTCTTTCCTTCGGTACCCTTACTGCTTGCTTGGTTGTTTTTAAAAGATAGATGTCACCCCAAACTTTTCAAACTGAGATATAGATGGAGCCACAAGTGGTGAACAATTTTGAAAGTGACTTTATAATTCTTAATGCGAAATAGAAGTGCACCATTAAAATAGCACTCAAGTAAACAGCATCATAGAATTTCTATGGGTTGAGAGTTACTGACTGTAATAATGAAAGTGGTTGAATTAGGGACACTCTAGGGATCTCCACTGAGCCTAATTGTTAGTCTAACTGCAGTGATTTCATTAACTGACTACACTAAATCAATTAGTAATTTTAGCAGCGCTATGGGAGGCCTGGGGTCTGGCTCAGTAGTAGTGTAGTAGTTGTCATGCTGCTATGTAGAACCCAGGTTCAGTTCTTGTCTACTGGCAGTGGCAACCCATGGTGGATTGATGTTTCATTTGTGTCAAGAGTGTGCCTTACATATCAAGCTGCCTTGCATATGAAGCATTACTATGGCCCTGCCTGTCTTGTTGAGCCTTTTCCATTAAAATTACAGGATGTAAAGCTCTGTCTCACCCTCCATTACTGTAGGCTGTAGACTGTTCACAATAGTGCAACCAGAAGGTATGATGGAATCGTGGAAATATGATGGAAAAGTATCTACCTAAATCTGTTAGGGCTTTGTGCTTCAGCTATTGTGCTACACTGCTGCTGTATGCTTGCTATGGTTGCAGTAAACTATGCCACTCTGAAAGGTTGTGTGAAAATAGCTTATTAGCCTTTTAGCATTGTTTGGATGCATGGTGCAGAATTGGTGCTAAATGGTTGCATGCTAGTGTCACATTAATGTTAGCATTTACATGTTGCAGGTCATTATAAGGCTGCTATTCATTGCCTATGGAGTAGTGTTATAGAAATCAATGTTGCAGCAATTAAGGCTATAGCAATCAACTAATTGGGATTTGCCATAAAACAGTGTTTTAGTGTGTGTTTTGGTGTAATTAATGGTGGTAATTAATGTTTTTCATGATTCATGATTTTGAATGGATGAAATACTATGATTTATGAAAGTGGTTTATGTCTATTGTGATTAGGGATAATTTGGGGTGGGGCAGAAGGTTGACTAGCAGGAAAATAGATTGAATAAAGTTTTGTAAATTTAATGTGGAAATGGTAATTGTATAGATGGATAGATAGATAGATAGATAGATAGATAGATGGATGGATAGATGGATAGATAGATATAGACAGATACATATAGACAGCTAGACAGACAGAAAGATAGATAGATAGATAGATAGATAGATAGATAGATAGATAGATAGATAGATAGATTCATATATTTATAGATTCATAGATAGATAGCTGCAATGTTTCCAAGCTATTTAAAATGATGGGCCTATAATTCTGATAATTGATATAGAATAACTGCACTACCAGCCTACCACCTTGTACCAATTGTGTGCAAATTTACTTGAACATTGTTGAAACTAGTTGTAATTACTTCAACCAAGCAAACAGAATAGTATTGACACTATTGACCACCATTGATTTTAGCATTACTACCAGTAACCCAACCTCACACACCATCTTCTCTTGAGTAATTATTATGCATTGGTTGGTCATCTGTTTAAATTCTGTAAACAAGGGAGCTCCACTTTGGCCTGTATGTATTTACTGACCACCAATTTGACACTGTTCACATACTGTTAAATTCAGTTAAAATGCTATTGTTATTGGTTCAGACCTAAGGTTCCACTGGAGTTGTGTGGTAGCATGGAGTTTAGGTCATTACTTAATGTTTGAATGAGGTTGTATTGAGTTGTTTATAATGTTGTACTTGAATTTTGTGGGGGTGGGAAGGGTTAGCTTGGTAGCTCCTGAAGTTAGTGCCAACCTGGAGCGGCAGTTCGATTGGTGCACAGCAGTTTCAATCATCCTTTGCCTCATTTCCCTGTCCTCGTCCTGTGCTAATAACCTTAGCAGCGGCTTACCAAATGGATAAGTTCAGGCGGTAAGCCCACAATTATCCAACTGTTGAACATATATATTTTTAGAATACTTATCCACAGTTTATATGTTGCAAGAACTGTGTTATATCCACAAAGAGACACATATCCAAAGTATATATACCTACATTGTAAAGAGCACACAGTTCTGTAGAATTCTGTATAATTCTGTAGAATAAGAGAATATGCTTATCAAGAAAGTGTTTATGCAAATGTGATCATATGTGACACAAGTCTTCAAGATCTTGTTGTATGGCAATGCAGACATATAGCACTGTTTCCTGCCTATCAATATGTATATGAGGATAACAGGAGGATATGAGGCAATGAATTTCAATGCCACACAATGCTGTGCACATATGCTCTATAAATATTCTAGTGCCTACCATATGGAGTCATTTCTAGTGTGAGTATCTAACTGAATCTATGATGTGGGTTGTCAATGAGGAAAAGTGGATTATGTGCAAGTTAAAAAGAAATTTT